>CM061551.1:70034734-71428484 GCA_030864225.1 Capsicum baccatum var. pendulum
GAACGGAAAGAAATCACCCTTGAAAGTCCCAATTGATGAGATTGATAAAACCCTAAGTGTTCTTGACCTTAAGTTTTAGAGTATTCTGAGAGGTTATTTGATGTGTTTATGATAGCTAATTATGCCCTAAAGAAGTTATAAAACATGGGTTTTTAGTTGGTCAACAGGGAAAATATCTAGAATGCCCTCAACTTTGAAGATGGAAAAGCTGCCTTTTGGTTATGAGTCAACCTCTTGACTCGTACCCACACCTAACGAATCATGACAATGAGTCATAACCAAGACAGTGACTAGGACTCCCACACACTCCCTCCCTCATGACTCTACCATGAACTCATAATGAGATCTTACAATTTGAATTTGAACACTGGACATCCTACAATTTGAACCAATGACTTGTAACATATCCTCATGGCTCATAGTGATCCACTCATACTCAGAGTAGCACTAAGCCATAAACTTACTGCTTTGGTTACGACTCATCCCAATGAATCATCAAGACACCCTATGACTCTGGGGGTCAAGTCGGAACCAAGGTAGTGAGTCTAAAGCTCAAGAATTTTCAAGGGCTAAAAATACGGTGTGTTATATTCTCCTCCACTTGGATCATTCATCCTCGAATGATGGGTCAAGGCAAAACAAGCATGATTGGACTCCATATACCTCTACTCTTACCTTTAACAAAGTTAGAAAACAAAGATGCAAAGAAAATCACCCTTTCCGATAACAAAGTCAGAAAACAAAGATGTGAAGAATAACACATACCTTACACACGATTTTTCAGAGAGGAAAACAAGAATGGATACTTGTAATTCATGTCCTCTTCTTCTTCCCAAGTAGCCTTTTCAACCTTGTAGTTCATCCATAAGACCTTTACCAAAAAGCTACGTCCTTCATCCACAATCAATGAACTTGCCGATATAAAATCCCAATAGGGACTTACTTATAAGACAAGGCATCTGAAATACCAATATCCTTGATAGGCACAATCAGCGATGCATAACCTACACACTTCTTCGACATTGACACATGGAACACTGGGTGAATGAAGCTTAACCTAGGAGACAACACTAACTCATATTCAACATTGCCAACCCTCTTCAAGACCAAGTATGAGCATATATACCAAGGACTGAGCTTTCCTTTATTCACAAACTGCATTACTCCCTTCATGGAAGATGCATTCAAGAACACCCAATCACCAACCCCAAACTCTAACTCCCTACGCCTCACATCTGCATAGGACTTTTGTAGACTTTGGTCAATCTTAAGTCTATCTTGAATTACCTTCATTTTCTCATGGACTGGTGTAATACCCCGAAATTTTTTTTTATCAAAATTTTGTGCGTAAATGTGTCGGGATCCTATCTTTGAGAATGATTTATAATTTTTCGGTGTGTCATTTCTTGGATTTCGACCCACCATTTCGTAGAGCATCAAATAATATTTCCAACGATATGTCGATCACCCAAAACGGACACTCAAGCGATGAGTTATGACTATTTCGATCAAACTACGACCATTCCGATCAAACTGTGAAAAGTAAACTGTGCAGGAAAAAATAATACTGCAGCCATGCAAATTGTTTGGTCAAATTCAAATGATCATAACTCCTTGTACGTAATGAACTGTGTGAGCTGCTATATATCAATGGAAATTCCTGAGAGTCTTCTTTCCAATAAAATTGGTTTCATCCAATTTGGACATCGGAGTAAAAAGTTATGGCCAATTTACTTCAGCCTAACGGATAGATCACTAAAGGGCATATTTGACATTAATTGATTTTTAAAGGTATTTTGGTCATTTTCCATTATGGTAACCCTCTCTATATACCCCTCTTTGAGCTGAGAATTGTTATTTATTTTCTCTCATTTATCTTATATCTCTCTCTCAAAATATATGCATATATATATATATGTATATAGAAGAAGAGGAGTTAGGGTTAGAGTTCCAATTGGGGGAAAATTGATTCAAGGCTTCGCTTCGTGAATTGCTTCCGTCAATCTCTTCGGCTACGAAATATAAGGTATGCAAGCGTTTATCTATGGGCTCCTTTCATCCATAGAGCCCACAAATCATTTTTCAAAGGCTCAAGATACATGTGTACATATATATATATATATATGATTATACTTTCTAAATTTTCATTGTGTATGTATGTAGTATTCACATGATGGTTGAGATATATGTGTGGGATGATTATGTGTGTTGGTTGAAGTATATGTGTGTAGTATTTGTGTGATGGTTGGTGATTATGTTGTTGAAGTTGATGATATCCAAGAAGGGATCTTTGTATATTTGTGGAAACTATGGTGGTGTGTGATGTATAAATATATGAAATGGGTGATTGAATACTTGTAATCTTGATGAATCCACCTATGCCTAAGAAGTGCATGTAAGGTGTTTGTGAAAATACCTAAGAGACTAGAGATTTTATTTTTATAACATAGTGGTCCAAAATTAATTGATTATGAATATATGATGATTTAAATTATGAAGCCTTGATTTATACTATTATTCCATTATTTCCTTGTTATGACTTGATAATTGTTATTGGAAATTATATATCCCTAATATTGATTGATATGTCAAATATTTTCTAAATGTGAGTTGGATTGTGAATTGATAAATGTGGATGTTGAAGTTGAAGGATGATGGTGTTGTGGTGCATGAAATTGAGCATTAAACCTATGCCCTAAATGGTGCATGTAAGATGATTGCTAAAATGCCTATGTGAAGAAGAATTTAAGTATTTGACATGTTTGTTATCCAAATTATGATTTCATGCCATATCCATATGCTTAACTTATGTCTACCATATGTTTGACAAAATATTTAAGAGAATAAGAAACTATGAATTGTGGTTCATTAGGTCTTAAAAGATAAATTCATGCTTTGTTCCTATGTATAGTTGATTTCCTTGAATTTGTGGTGCGTTATGGGTGTATGATGGAATTCCATGATGAATTGTTGAGGTAACTATGATTTTTGTGTGTAGTATTTTCTGTGGAACCAAAGCATGCTCCCCACGTGTTCGATTAGATGCTTATATGGAGAAACGAGGCCATTTGATTTGCTAAGTGTGAAGTCCTCAATTATGTGTTGCGTATGATGGCCTATGGGCATGTTGTGTATGAGTTATCTATCTTGTGTTACTTTATGCTATTATGTTCTAGGGGTACGTATGCCTGAAATAGTCTACTAGTCTAGAGCCGAGACAGTTTCACGGTAATCTCAATCGAGCGATGAACAACGAACTCTCGGTTAGTTTTAAAACTTAGGGAAAACTCAGTAATCTCGGAAATCATTCTTTATCGAATAATCGGGCTATGAAGCTCTAAAATCTTACATATCAATTCACTCCATTATAGACCTCTGTAAATTTTGTGAGATAGTACGCTTATCTTAAAAGTAAGTGGCAATTAGAAATACTCCGTCAGAGAACGAAATCAAGAAAACTCTATCATATTGATAAAGTATCATAATGTGATAACAGATTCAGTTCAGTTGAATACAGTTAAGAACTGATTTAATGTCTTTCAGTTGGGAGTAGGATTCAGCACCGATCGAGCTAAGGATGGGAACATTTCTGCGAGTAGAGAGTTTGATTCCTGGTAGCAATCCTTATGATCCAGAACTACGTCGCCAGCGTAGGTTGAGACATCTATCCTACGAGTTGAGGGTTAGATGAGGTGGTTGTCCTGCGAGTAGAGGGTCCCACCATTCTCGTTTGAGGTCCTGATAGTAGAGGGTCCTCTGCAGTTGTCTTTACTGGTGGCGCAATATTAACACCCTTCCAGCTGGGGTACAGGTTGGATCCCACTTGTGTTAAGTGGGGCATATCGGTTAAATGATCACTCCCACAGTTTTAGTAACAGTCTCAGAAAAGAACTCAGTTAATGTGTAGAAGTTGAGGCTGTCAGATACAGGCCTCCCAGTATTGCTATCATTATCATTGAGTAGAGAGACTTCCTGTGAGATGAGGGTTGATCTCAGATTCAGTTGTTCAGTGTTCTAGAGACTTCCTGCTAGATGAGGGTTGATATCAAATTCAGTTGTTCAGTGTTTTACAGACTTCCTACTAGATGAGGGTTGATCTCAGATTCAGTTGTTCAACGTTCTAGAGACTTCCTGCTAGATGAGGGTTGGTCTCAGATTCAGTTGTTCAGTGTTCTAGAGACTTCCTGCTAGATAAGGGTTGATCTCAGATTCAGTTGTTCAGTGTTCCAGAGTTGGTGAATTTGAATATCAAATATCAGTTATATCAATTATCCGATTTCTCAGTATAGATAAGTACAGATGTCAGCTCTAGTAGCTTCAGATACTTAGTATCTTATTGTCAATATTATTATTTGTGGGTGTCATCGTTCAAAATGTAACATTTGGTGTCATGATGATTTCAGTAGCTTTATGCATCCATGTGTGATAATTGATCAGACATGTTTCAAAATTGGTAACTGCAGAGTTTCTATATATGTTTATTCCAGTGAATACATATTATTCAGATTGTTATGTTTATGCATAAGCCATATATTTTACCTTACCCTAGCCTTGCATACTCGATACATTCTTTGTACTAACGCATTCACGCTATGGTGCTTTCCCCATCATAGGCTTAGAAGAGCGAGATTCAGAGTATATTTAGTTATCAGATCTAGTAGTAGTGGGTGCAGCCGTGAGTTCTCATCATTCAAGGATATTCTATTTTAGTGTTTTGCTGATTTTAGTAGACGGAGTTAGTGGGAAATTGTCCCTTCAACTCCACAGTTCAGACAGTGTAGAGACTTTTCAGACAGATGTATTGATATTTGGTTTTCAGTATTGTATATTTAGATGTTTAAACCTTATGGCCAGATTTAGCTAGTTTCTGCATTTATCATATTATATTATGCAGTGAATAGATACAGATATCAGTGAAGGGTTAGCTTGTGGTTCCTCGGGGTCACGAGCACCGTGTGGCATTTCAATTCATGGAAACCGCGGCGTTACAAACTTGGTATCAGAGCCTAAGGTTCAACAGTGTCCTAGGGAGTCTGAAAAGCCGCATCTAGTAGAGTCTTGTACAAGAGTGTATTGCGCGCCACATTTATGTACGGGAGGCTATGGGATGTTTAGAAGAGTTTCCATTCGTTCGTGATCCAGATTGTGCTATAGCAAGATTTTCCAAGAGAGTTATGTAGACTCTTGTTATGATGTACTTATGTCAGATTTACCTTACTCTTAAGGTAACAGAAGTAGTGAAGCCAAAGTCTTTCAGATAGAACTTTCTCTGACGGTCCCCGCAGATAATTTCGAGACAGTGTTCTCTAAAGTGAGCAGAGTATGCCTTATGGGGTTAGCTGTTTATATGGTGAATGAATAGGCTTGAAATTATATATGTAAGAATCTAAGTGTGGAAGTTGGGAATTATATGTATTGATTGATAGAGATATAGCTGTGATTCTCATGGTGTGGAGAAGTATAAGTTTAAGAGACGTGATGTTTGAAGGCTAGAATGTGAATAGTATGTTTATTAAAGATTTGTGGATATTCATGTTATGTTTTAGAAGCTAAGCTTGAATCTTTGAAGAATGTAAGTTTGTGAACTCCAAACTAAGTATTAAGATGTGAATGTGGTATTAGTAGCCTATGAAGAAATCGAAGTAAATAATGTGTTTAGTGAGACAAGTAGGTGTTAAAAAGAGTATCTGTATATGATGATGATTGTAGAGACTAAGGAAAGATAAGAGTTGTATTCTAAGAAGTAGTATTGGTATTGAATTTTGTTTTCAGGTGTAGTCTTTCTGGATGAATTAAGTTATCATTTTGTGCACCGTTGTGTCTCAGACTCTAGAGTACATTGGTTATAGTTCATTCGGGGTTTAGACAAGTATTTAAAAGTGTCTGACGATGACATAAAGCTGAGAGGAGGAGGATAGCGAAAGTGACAAGTCAGGCCCTCAGAATCTGGTAGTGGTGCCAGTAGGTATGGAAAATCAGTAAAGGGAGACAGTTCCCGACCCATTCTTATTTTAGTGAAATATGTCTAGAGGGACCTTTGGTCCCAATGGGGAGATATCCGATAATGTTATAATAATTGCATGTCCATGCTCTCTCTATGATTTTAACCTCATCGTTCGTTTCATTTTTAGTTATGCTTTCGAGACTTTGGTATATTAGGTATATTCGTATTTAATATGCACATTCAATAGAAAGGAACTCGAATTCTGGGCATTTTGAACATGTATTGAAGAGATTGGTTGGGTTATGATTCTGTGCATTTGAGATGCATGTGTATGTGAAAATTTACCCATGAGTGGGTTGTTGAATGTTTTATGCGATTGATGTGCATGACTAGTGAGCGTACGCAGAGTATTGGTTGCTTCAGTCGTGTGGTTATATTTTGAGATGTGTTGCTGTCTTGAATAAACCCAGTTGATTAGTGTTCTTGATCTGGCCTTCACATTCGAGGACGAATGTTTCCAAGGAGGAGATGATGTACTACCCCAGAAAATTTTTTCATCGAAATTTTATGCGTAAATGTGTCGGGATCCTATCTTCGAGAATGATTTATAATTTTTCTGTATGTCATTTCTCGATTTCGACCCACCATTTCTTAGAACATCGAATAAGCTTTCCAACGATATTTGTATCACCTAAAACGGACACTCGAGCGATGAGTTACGACTATTTTGATCAAACTACGACCATTCCGATCGAACTGTGAACAGTAAACTGTGCAGGAAAAAAAAATATTGAAGCCAGGCGATTTTTTTGGTCAACTTCAAATGATCATAACTCCTTGTACATAATGAACTGTGTGAGCTGCTATATATCAATGGAAATCCCTAAGAGTCTTCTTTCCAATAAAATTGGTTTCATCCAATTTGGACATCGGAGTAAAAAGTTATGGCCAATTTACTTCAGCCTAACGGATAGATCATTGAAGGGCAGATTTGACATTAATTGATTTTTAAAGGTATTTTGGTCGTTTTCCATTATGGTAACCCTCTATATATACCCCCCTTTGAGCTGAGAATTGTCATTTATTTTCTCTCATTTCTCTTATATCTCTCTCTCAATATATATATATATATATGTATATATATATATATGTATATAGAAGAAGAGGAGTTAGGGTTAGGGTTCCAATTGGGGGAAAATCGATTCAAAGGCTTCGCTTCGCGAATTACTTTCGTCAACCTCTTCGGCTACGAAATATAAGGTATGCAAGTGTTTACCTATGGGATCCTTTCGTCCATAGAGCCCACAAATCCTTTTTCAAAGGCTCAAGATACATGTGTACATATATATATATGATTATACTTTCTAAATTTGTATTGTGTGTGTGTAGTATTCACATAATGGTTAAGATATATGTGTGAGATGATTATGTGTGTTGGTTGAAGTATATGTGTAATGGTTGGTGATTATGTTGTTGAAGTTGATGATATCTAAGAAGGGATTTTTGTATGTTTCTGGAAACTATGGTGGTGTGTGATGTATAAATATATGAAATGGGTGATTGAATACTTGTAGTCTTGATGAATCTACCTATGCCTAAGAAGTGCATGTAAGGTGTTTGTGAAAATACCTAAGAGACTAGAGATTTTGTTTTTATAACATAGTGGTCCAAAATTAATTGATTATGAATATATGATGATTTAAATTGTTAAGCCTTGATTTATACTATTATTCCATTATTTCTTTGTTATGACTTGATAATTGTTAATGGGAATTATATATCCCTACTATGGATTGATATGTCAAATATTTTCTAAATGTGAGTTGGATTGTGAATTGATAAATATGGATGTTGAAGTTGAAGGATGATGGTGTTGTGGTGCATGAAATTGAGCATTAAACCTATGCCCTAAATGGTGCATGTAAGATGGTTGCTAAAATGCCTATGTGAAGAAGAATTTAAGTATTTGACATGTTTGTTATCCAAATTATGATTTCATGCCATATCCATATGCTTATGTCAACCATATGTTTGAAAAAATATTTAAGAGAATAGGAAACTATGCATTGTGGTTCATTAGGTCTTAAAAGATAAATTCATGCTTTTTTCCTATGGATAGTTTATTTCCTTGAATTTGTGGTGCGTTGTGGGTGTATGATGGATTTCCATGATGAATTGTTGAGGTAAATATGATGTTTGTGCATGGTATTTGCTGTGGACCCAAAGCATGCTCCCCAGGTGTTCGATTGGATGCTTATTTGGAGAAATGAGGCCATTTGATTTGCTAAGTGTGAAGTCCTCAATTATGTGTTACGTGTCATGGCCTATGGGCATGTTGTGTATGAGTTATATATCTTGTGTTACTTTATGCTATTGTGTGCTGGGGGTACGTATGCCCGAAATAGTCTGCTGGTCTAGAGCCGAGTCAGCTTCACGGTAATCTCAATCGAGCGATGAACAATGAACTCTCGGTTAGTTTCAAAACTTGTGGAAAACTCAGTAATATCGGAAATCATTCTTTATCGAATAATCGGGCCATGAAGCTCTGAAATCTTACATATCAATTCACTCCATTACAGACCTCTGTACATTTTGTGAGATAGTAAGCTTATCTTAAAAGTAAGTGGGAATTAGAAATACTCCGTCAGAGAATGGAATCAAGCAAACTCTGTCATATTGATAAAGTATCATAATGTGAGAACAGATTCAGTTCAGTTGAATACAGTTAAGAACCGATTTAATGTCTATCAGTTGGGAGTAGGATTCAGCACCGATCGAGCTAAGGATGGGAACATTTCTGCGAGTAGAGAGTTTGATTCCTGGTAGCAATCCTTATGATCCAGAACTACGTCGCCAGCGTAGGTTGAGACTTCTATCCTACGAGTTGAGGGTTAGATGAGGTGGTTGTCCTGCGAGTAGAGGGTCCCACCATTCTCGTTTGAGGTCCTGATAGTAGAGGGTCCTATGCAGTTGTCTTTACTGGTGGCGCAATATTAACACCCTTCCAGCTGGGGTACAGGTTGGATCCCACTTGTGTTAAGTGGGGCATATCGGTTAAATGATCACTCCCACAGTTTTAGTAACAGTCTCAGAAAAGAACTCAGTTAATGTGTAGAAGTTGAGGCTGTCAGATACAGGCCTCCCAGTATTGCTATCATTATCATTGAGTAGAGAGACTTCCTGTGAGATGAGGGTTGATCTCAGATTCAGTTGTTCAGTGTTCTAGAGACTTCCTGCTAGATGAGGGTTGATATCAGATTCAGTTGTTCAGTGTTTTACAGACTTCCTACTAGATGAGGGTTGATCTCAGATTTAGTTGTTCAGTGTTCTAGAGACTTCCTGCTAGATGGGGGTTGGTCTCAAATTCAGTTGTTCAGTGTTCTAGAGTTGGTGAATTTGAATATCTAATATTAGTAATATCAGTTATCCAATTTCTCAGTATGGATAAGTACAGATGTCATCTCTAGTAGCTTTAGATACTTATTATCTTATTGTCAGTATTATTATTTTTGGGTGTCAGCGTTCAAAATGTAACATTTGGTGTCATGATGATTTCAGCTGTACTTTATGCATCCATGTGTGCATTGTTGATCAGACATGTTTCAAAATTGGTAACTGCGAAGTTTCTATATATGTTTATTTCAGCGAATACATATTATTCAGATTGTTATGTTTATGCATAAGACTTATATTATACCTTACCCTATCCTTGCATACTCGGTACATTCTTTGAACTGACGCATTCGCGCTATGGTGCTTTCCCCACCATAGGTTCAGAAGAGTGAGATTCATAGTATATTTAGCTATCAGATCTTGTAGCAGTGGGTGCAGCAGTGAGTCCTCATTATTCGAGGATATTCTATTTTAGTGTTTTGGTGATTTTAGTGGATGGAGTTAGTTGGGAAATTGTCCCTTCAACTCCACAGTTCAGACAGTGTAGAGGCTTTTCAGACAGATGTATTGATATTTGGTTTTCCGTACTGTATATTTAGATGTTTGAACCTTATGGCCAGATTTAGCCAGTTTCTGCATTTATCATATTATATTATGCAGTGAACAGATACGGATATCCGTGAAGGGTTAGCTTATGGTCCCTCGGGGTCACGAGCACCGTGTGGCATTTCAGTTCATGGGAACCAGGGCATTATAACTGGTAAACTAATTTGGGACCAAATAAATTATTTTCACTAACTTTATACCACCCAATAGGAGACTTACACCTCCTAAAATAAAATGCCTCAAAAGGAGCCATACCAATGCTAGAGTGATAACTATTATTATATGCAAACTCTATAATAGAAAAATGATCGATTGAATTACCACCATAGTCAATAACACAATCCTGAAGCATATTTTCCAGTGTCTGAATCAAACTTTTCGCTTGCCCATCCATCTGCAGGTGAAAAGAAGTACTAAGGCTCACCTTAGTTCCCAAACTTCTCTAAAATGATCTCCAATAGTGAGATGAGAACTGAGTACTATGATCCGAAATGATAGAAATTAGAGCACCATGCAACTTTAAGATCTCCTTAAGAAACAATTGGCATAATTCTCAGTCGAATAATTAGTCCTCACTGGCAAAAAGTGAGCAGACTTAGTCATCCTATCCATGATGACCCAAATTGAATCAAACTAATTACGAGACTGAGGAAGGACGGTAATAAAACACATATTGATTATATCCCATTTCCATATAGGAAATTCAATCTCCTGAGATAACCCACCGAGTCTCAAGTAATCAACCTTTACTTGTTGACACAACATGCATTTTGCCACAAAACGGGTCACATCTCACCTCTATTGTTACACCAATAAATCTTCTTAAGATTATGATATGTCTTCATCAAACCAGGATTAATGACGTTACATGACTGATGAATGGTGATTTTATCACTTATTGTATTCAACATTCATGCATATTACCATGATTTAAAGGAATAAATGCGACATAATTATGATTGAATTCACTAATATCCATATTTTATGGGCACATAGTTCATGAGAGGGAAATATATGGATTAGAGCTAAAATGATCAAAAGAAGGCAAGAAAAGTGCAGCTGAAGACCAGGAGAAGAATAGCCTCAATTACCGTGGTCATGGTCTGAGGACTACGATCATGGTTAAGTTAATAAGGTCAACAAGCTACAGTTTCATAAGAAAATCATGGTTGTAGCAGCCGTGGTCGTGGCCAAGCTAATGGGATCATGGCTTAGTAGAAAATGGTGGCCTAAGGGCAAAACTAGAAATGCACGTGGTTGATCCCAAATTTTGACAAATGGGAAATGAAACAAATCTTTCAAATACCTCTACCTTACCCACTTTCCAAGAGGAGGTTGATTAAGAAAAGAAACCAAGCTATGATGCTGATGTTGGTAGCGAAGATTCCTCTGTGATTTTCCAATGAAATGAATCAAATGAGGAAGAAGATCCCAATTTAAAAGAAATGGTACTAGAGTCAAAAAAGAATCAAGGCAAATCTCTTATGACAACTCTAGTTCATTTTGGGGTGAAGATGCTTTGGAGGAGGAAATTTTGGAATTAGGGGTTGGACCTTATTCAACCCATTTTTCAACATTATACCTAGAAGATGTGATGAGAATACATTAACCTAGACAAATGACGGATTGTGGGAGGACGGAGTACGATTCCTATATTTTGGAATTTGATATTCCAAAGGAGCATATGGAACCCCATCCATCAATGGATAAGGAACTTAACATCCGATGTGCAAGTAGTGGCCTATTGATGTGCTTGCTTCTACCCAAGGAGACAAACAAAAAATTCGATGTGAAGTTGGATAAAAGATTCAAATCTTTAAAATAGCGAGATCTTAGCTTGCTCGCCATGTCCTCATATCTTCCCAGTTTTACCTTAGAAGATTTGAATATTTTGTCCCTCTGTTATTCAATGCATATTGAACAAAATTTGGTATGGAGATTCAAATCTTCTGAGTGTAAGCACAAAAGAAAATTGTGGAATCGTCGTGCTACGATGTTAAACTAAGCACTCGATGGGAGGCACCCCATCACACCACAAAAACTGGCCCGTATCCTTTTATTTATGCATAATAGAGTAGATTCTATTTTTGCATTTGTTTATGCATAATCCATGATAAAGTGATGCTAGGAGAAATTTTGGTTGAAATTCAAAAAAGGAGTTGTGAAATTGGCATGTTGGACTGAACAGAAAAGTGTAGAGACCTAGATTTTGGTCTCAATTACTTCAACCATGGCCCGTGCCTCTACGATTGCAGAGGCTGTATGTTCATGATCGCAGAACTAGGACCCCGATCGCAGTCAAATAAGTTTAAATGACCATCTGACTGCCATTTTATGACATGCCAATTATCAAAACTCTCTCAAATTGTGGCATTGTGGAGAGTATCTAAGTTTTTATTTCAATCCTTTTTCACCATCAACCCGGTATGTAGTCTCAAACTCCCTTACTTTTATTAATTTTGTAGGCTTGGGGATGGTAGCTCATAAAAAAACCTAAAATAGTGTTTATAATGCCAAACTGTGCTTGTTTATATTGATTGTTGTGGGCAGCTATTATAGGGTGTGTACGCATCATTTGGGGAAGTATTAGAGTACCCATATTTTAGACTAAAGCTGTTGAAATTGATGTGTATACTATGTGTTGGATTTGATGCCCTAATGGGTTCAATGTGAATTCATTCCAGTTGGGGCTATAATCACTCAATATTGGCTTAAGTTATTTGATAACAATGTATATGTGCCTGGTTGGAACACAAATTTGGGGTTAAACTTGTGTCTTTTGAGTAATGTACAGAATTGTTGATTGTAGTCTCAGGTACCGAGTTTGCAGTCTCGATGATAGCGATTGCAACACCATAATCGCAGTCATTATCCTGCGATTACGACACTATGATCATAGTCATTGTGCCACGATCGCTGTACCTGAGTGTAATTGCCTGCAGAGACCAAAATTTCTGCACCCCTAATTATTCTACAGTACTACTACATGAGTATATCCCAGGAATCTAGCATGTGTTTGGTGCGATAATGTTAAAGATAGTGTGAAATATATTGCTTACATGTACCAAGACATAAAAATGGGAGATTTTGACAACACCAGGTTCATAGCCGCTGAATGCGAAGACCTCTACTTCGATGATCTACCAAGCATGAAATTTTTCTCGAAAAAGGGTATTTTCCTTGATAAAGTGGAGGAAAAGCTCCCAGCATTCCATGCCCGACTCAATGCTAACTAGTGTATGTGTTTTAACTTGGACCCCTTCTATGCAAATGAGCATTGGGTACATGAGTTCTACATAAACCTTAGCATAGTTTCTCTCACAAACCGAGTGATGACAATTTGGGGAAAAAAAGTGAATTTTGGAGCAGAGCTAATTAATGAGGTATATGGGCTGCCGAATACTGACATGGGGCTATTCCAAGAAAAAGGATATGAGTTAGGAACCTGGATGGAACACATATTATGTCCAGGAAAAGAAGTACACTAGGCCCTCACCAAGAAAGATATTTTATTGAATGACTTCACAGCTGAAGCCAGACTATGGATGAATATCATCTGTAGCAGAGTATCACCATGTACTTACATGACTATGATTTCAGACATGCGAGCTAGGATGGTGGCTTGTATCTTATCTAGCATTTCTTTGAACATGGGCGAGATTGCGATCTCAGAGTGGAGGTACTTTAAGAATCGGGGAGGTACACTACTTCGTTTTCCATCCTTTATTGCTGAGGTTTGCAAAAAAATAGAGACAGAGGAGTATGTTGAATACACCAAGGTACACCCAGGTCCCCGCATCTTCCCACTCAAATTTTGGGGTGAGGGTGCCCCTAGCCAGAGTAAGAAAAGAAAGGTGGACTCAGGAAAATCAACCCAGAAGGACACGAACTCTTGTAGGCCGTGATCAGTCAACCCCTTTAATGACATCTCAGGATAGATATGGGTGGTTTGGGAGCTATTGTCCATATTGCCTCAGGGACAAAGAGAGTCCTCCACTGCTCGTCATTCCTATGTGGCTCAGTCAGATTATGAGATATATCGGGCAGAATAGAAGAATCAAGGAGCCATAGTTGCCAGCTTGGAGAGAGCCTATTAAGCCTTAGTAACATCTCACAGGGACCTCAAGGAGTCAAACGAGAAGATGGTAAAGAGATAAAAGAGAGATAACTTTTTTAGAAAGTTATGGAAAAGGGTGAATGACATTTTCAAGGTGCTCAAACCAATTAATAGTCCACCTTCACCTAGGTTGGATAGTGATGATGAGGCCCTCGCTGATTGGTCTATTGATGATGTTGGTGGTGACGATGCAGAGTCAGCAGGAGAGAGTAGCTCCTGATACAGATTTAGGGAGGACCCCTATCCTTTTGTCTATTCTATTATAAATTATGCAGTGGGGACACTGCTAGATTTTTTGTTGGGCGTGTTTTCCTTATATTTGTATAGTTTTGATGCGTTGCTGGATATTTCATTTCGATATGATGGCATTTTGGATGCTGTTTTGATTTTTTTCTTGGGATATATATTCAGGCACTCTGAGGGTGCCCATGTTCTCATGGATTATTATGTGGTTTTATTTTTCTATTTTCTTTTTTGTTTTATCTTATTTTATTTCTGGTGATGCATGACTAGCTTTGCCCTATGATAGATTAAGTGACGACATTCTTAGGGGTAAAGCATCATCTTTGGGTTTTGAGAAGTAGATGCAGGGGAAGTCTGAGTACCCATAGCATAAATGTCATGAATGCAAGGGAAGTGTGAGTACCTACGGCATTATAAATTATAAATTGGGATCGCATTGTACACTATTGGCAAAGTCTGAGTAGCCATATAGTTGGTTTTCCCGACCTGAGCCAATATGTGAGACTAAGGCCTTGGTTTTAGCCATAACCTAGCAAATTAAGCATGGTGTAAATGCTAAATAAACAGACCCCTTATTCCAAAAATTTTAAAAAATCAAGGGCATGGACGTTAGAAACTTTGTAACAACACTTCTTCGATTTTTGTGATTCCACAAGTTTTTGGCTTGTAAATAATGATATATACTCCAATTTTGTCTCTCACGGGAGGGGAAATTGAGCCTCATTGGAAAGTTTTTGAATGTTATTTGTGGTGAGCATTTTGCATTCATCTCTTGTATACTTGTGTTATCTAGAACTTGCCTCATTGGTCTCTGAAGGCTAGTTTTGATTACGTGTGGTTGGAGAAATGATCTTAGGCCATCCTTGTGATTTTGGAAGCCACTTTATCCTAAAAAGCCTACCCAAGCATAATTGTTATCCCTAGTTACCTACTTTGATCCTTTGGACTTTTATTGGAAAACACATTACAAGCGGTGAACCATTCTTTTTATCCCTCTTTTGAACCATACTCTTCTTGAATTTAAAAATGCAACTTGAGGCTAAAATCCTAAGTTGGGGGTGGTGAAGATTGATGGAAGTAAGTTTGGGGGCACGAAATCATAAGTAATATGCCTTAGTGCCTGAGCATTGAAAACAATTGACTAGAAAAAGAGAGAATCCAACAAAGGAAAGAATTTCAGGAAAGTTGCAAGAAGAATAAATAAAAGAAATTGGGTAAACAAAGGAAGTGAAAAGTAGGCATAAGAAAAGATAGAAACCGAAGAGGCGTGTCCCCTAGTCAAAAAGACCGATGTAATAGTGTGATGTAGATGTTCAAGGAAGGGTGTAGCAATGTTGTTCACAAATAATATCTAACCCTAGCCCAAACCTATGTTACAAGCTCAAAAATTCCATTGAGATCTTCAACCATTTAATTTTATTGTAGTGGAAAGTGAAAATAGGGGCAAGCCTATGGTATGACACTTATGGCATGGAGATTTCTTTTGTAAGGAAGAGAGTTCTTGATCTTAAAAATTCCTTGTTGCATATTAGATAGCTTGGTATATGGAATATTCTTTCTTGTGAGGAGTCATGTGTACAAGTTGAGGTGGGTGATTTTTTCACCTCTTAAGCAATGAGGAAAATGAAATATAGCTATAATGCCCCGAATCTGGTACTCAAAATGCTACACGATGCTCATGACCCCGAAGGATCACAAGCTAACCCATGACTGATATCTATACTTGTATATTGCATAATATACTAAATAATGTGGAAACATGAACTGAAAGGCCATAAGTATCACATAACTGACGTAAAACATAATATCTAAATGGGGTATGAAATACCCAAAACAATTCAAATAACTGTCTGAACATTATAGTCTGGAAAGCCTATAACTGACTGAACTGTCTGAGTAAGGAGTTGATGGGACATGTCCCCAACTAACTCCAACTAATAAACTAAATAATGAGATAATAGAGAAATAATCATGTCCTCGAAGGATAAGGATTCACTGCTAACTTTGGCTGCTGATAGCTGGAATCTACTGATGCTCTAGAACTCGTGTCTATGAACCTATGATATAAGACACCATAGCACAAACGCGTCAGTACTTTGAATGTACTGGTATGCATGTGAGGTAGGAAGAATGCATTGGGTTAATATGTATGAACAATACTGGCTAACTGACTAATATGAATGTGAGAATACATGCATGCATATTTAGTAACTATATCTGAAATCGTGATAACATTAGTACGCTGATGACTAACATGACTAATAGCTGAATTATGATAACTGATAACATGAGTGACTGTATCTGATAGTCCTGAATCTGATGGAACTAGCTGAGTTCCATACTATACTAAGTTGGCTGTATCTGACAGTCCTGAATTTTGAAGAACTATCTGAGTTCTTTTACTAAGACTAATACTGAGACCGTGGGAGGTAGTCATCTAACCGGCATGCCCCTAATGACGCATAATAGCTGAATTGGGTTCCAATTTGTGCCCTAATTGGAAGGGTTTCAATACCGCGCCACTGGTAAGGACAACATGGGAGTGACCCTAATATAATAGGTAACTCTAGAGAGAACGGTAGGAACCCTCATATAGAAGGTTAAGCCACCTCATCTACCCTCATATAGCAGGCTACGATGTCTCAACCTATGCTGGTTACATAGTTCTGCAATGCAAGGATTGCTTCTAAGAATCACACCCTCATCTAACAGTGTATGTTCCCATTCTTGTGTTCACTCGGTGCTAATTCCTACTCCCACCCAAATACACTCTGAACATGATTTTTCTAAAAATGAACATGGATTGAGCTACTGACTTCTGTCTACTAACAGAATACTACTAATATCATACAACTAACTGAGTTTATGAGATCATGGAGATTTCCTGAGTCCTAAGACTATCTAAAGTCTAAGGATCATATCTTGAATCAGAGTATCATTTTTAACATGACATGGCTTTAGGCACACAACTAATATTTTGGGTATAAGTACCCCCAGGAATCGATAGAAGGAAACTGATAAAGCATGACCTACTTGAGCACATCACTAACATCATAATCCATAATACATTTATTGAAGCATTTCATCAAACATGTGATCTGCATAAACTTGTACATACATGTGAATTTCATGATATCATGCTAGTTGGGCATTTTTCTTCATCTAGGCATTTAGTCAAACACATGGTAGGCATAGTATGTGTAAACAACATTATACAAAAATTAAACATCATAATTCAATTCTAATTTCATCATTCAAGGGTTTAATCATAGTTTTACATGAATCTACATCTATACTAATCAAATCGACATAAAATTTATCCCCCAACACGAAATATAATTCAATTACTCATTATCAACATGAACATGAGCAGCCCAATCATAAAATTCATAAACTTAAAATTTCAAAAGAGATTCTTGGGATTCATGGATATAAGGAGTGTATGAATGAACACTATGTATACCTGAGTTGAGCTTCTTGAAGTTCCTAAACTTGAAGAATTTGAATCTCTTAGTTCTTGAGGAAGACTTGGATTTTGTTCTTGGAGATTAACGTTAGAGAGAAAACCCTAATTTTATTGTTGTTGAAGAATAATGAATTTCTAAGCTTTGGTCGGTTAGAATTGGGTATATAAACGGGTGGTAAAATACCAAAAATGCCTATTTAAAAAATGACTTAAGATAACTGAACGGGACCTGCGATGGCTCATGCAACGGTCTGTCGCTGGCTCGACGGTCCGTTGTTCCGACTGTCGCACATGGACCTGAATAGGGTATTACTGCCTTGGATTCAATGTCTTGGACAACGGTCTATTTAAAGTTCGACGGTCCGTCAACCTGCCCATCGCACCGTATCCAGAAGGTGGCCTCACTGTTTCACTTGCGATGGCCTGAGCGATGGTCCATCGCTAGTTCGACGGTCCATCGGCCTGGGCCATCACTCCTAGGCAGAAGATAGTCATATTATCTCACTGTAACAGTCTTGGGCGATGGTCCATCTCTAGTCCGACCATCCACTGGCCTCATTGTCGTACCTGGGCGGTTTTACAGCCTTCTGTATTTTCGCCATAACTTTCTCCTCTAATGTCAGATTTTGATATAATTGGTATCGCTGGAAAGCTAATTCAATTTTCCACATAAAAAAGGTGAAAATATTAAAATAAAAACCATATGTACAAAAGTGGATTTATCTTTCAAAGTAAGTTTCTAATATTCTTGAGATGATTCAAGTTTCGAAAATATACGGGGTATTACAATATCTCCCCCT
Organism: Capsicum baccatum var. pendulum; assembly: GCA_030864225.1. Classification (NCBI taxonomy): domain Eukaryota; kingdom Viridiplantae; phylum Streptophyta; class Magnoliopsida; order Solanales; family Solanaceae; genus Capsicum; species Capsicum baccatum. The sequence goes on from CM061551.1 coordinate 70,053,304, forward strand.
TGAGAACATTTGTCCTCGAATGAGACTGAAAGTGAGGGGAGAATATAACTGACGTATATACTGAACATGAACAACTAGAACATGATCTCATGATTGACATGACTGATAACTGAACATATCATACTAAATATGCATATCTGATGCATGTGTAACTGATTCATGAATGCATGACTGGGTGTTCTGATGAACTAAGTTTCTCACAATGAGAATGCATGTTTGATTAATAATTATATAATTGTGATAATACATGAATGCTTGACTAAATATGCAATGGTATTTAATACCAAGTTTGTGACGAACACTGAATATAAAACTGAGTAAGCTTAAGGAAAACTGTTACCTTGAGCTTGATCTGAGTTGGCGGAGAAGAGGTGAGGATACTTGGTGTGCATGTATGCTTCTGCTTCCCAATTAGCTCCCTTGACAGACTGATTTTTCCAAAGAACCTTAACTAGAGGGACTTCTTTGTTCCTCAATCTACGAGTTTGATAGTCTAGGATTTCAACTGGAATCTCTTCATAAGAGATGCTGTTCTGAACATCGATAATCTAAAAAGGGACTACAACTGTTGGGTCATCTATATATTTCTTGAGCAAAGAGACATGGAAGATTGTATGAACTGAGGTTAGATCTAAAGGAAAATCGAGCTCATAAGATACCTTGCCAAAGCGACTGAGAATCTTGAAGGGACCGACATATCAAGGACTAAGCTTTCCCTTCTTGCCGAACCTCTTCACTCCCTTCATAGGAGAGATCTTTAGATAGACATATTCACTAATCTTGAACTCAGTATCTTTTCTATGAACATTTGCATAAGACTTCTGTCGGCTCTGAGCAGCCCAGAGTCTTTTCTCTGATAACTGGACTTTCTCTAAGGCATCGAATACCAAGTTAGGCCCTATAACTGAGGTCTCACTAACTTCAAACCAACCAATTGGAGATCTACATCTCCTACCATAAAGACCTTCAAATGGAGCCATATAAATACTGGAGTGATAGCTGTTGTTGTATACGAATTCAATCAAAGGCAGGTGGTCATCCCAACTTTCCTTGACATCAATTGTACATGCACGCAACATATCTTCTAAAGTCTAAATAGTCCTTTCTGCTTGAACATCCATCTGAGGATAGAAGTCTGTACTGATATGAATTTGCGTACCAATGCCTTTTTACAACGCTTTCCAGAAATAAGAGGTGAACTGGGTACCTCTGTCTGAGATAATACATAGCGAAACACCATGCAATCTAACCAACTTCCTGATGTAGAGTTTGGCATAATCCTCGGCTAAATAAGAGGTATGGACTGGAAGAAAATGGGCTGATTTGGTCATTCAATCTAGAATGACCTAGACTGAATCATGCTGAAGACGAGTTTGATGCAAACTCGTCACGAAGTCCATGCTCACTTCTTCCCACTTCCAAGTAGGAATACTAAACTCCTGCATGGACCCACTAGGCTTCTGATGCTTTATCTTAACCTGCTAATATGTAGATCACTTAGCCATAAACTCTGCAATGTCTCTCTTCATCCCACTCCACCAATAGATTTCCTACAAATCGCGGTACATCTTTGTGGCCCCTGGATGAATACAGTAGTGCGCATCATGCACTTATGTAAGAATTCACTGCCTTAAGTCATCTACAACTTGAACACGCAGATGACCCTGACAACGCAGAACACCATCTCCCCCTTGGGAGAAAACCTCTACTTTCTAATCCTTGATTGACTCTTTTAACTTGACAAGGCTAGGATCCCTATCTTGGTTTTCTTTTACCACAGAAACTAGAGATGATTCTGAACTACTCTAAACCCATATATCACCCTCCTATGGATCGACTAAGCGAACGCCTAGTCTGGTAAGCAGATGGACTTCTTGAGTTAACTTTTTCTTACTATCTTCAAAATGAGTAACACTACCCATAAATAGTCTACTGAGAGCATCGGTCACTACGTTGTCCTTGACCGAATGATAAATGACACTCATGTTGTAGTCTTTCAAGAGCTCTAACCACCTTCTCTGATGAAGATTAAGATCTTTCTAAGAAGAGACATACTGAAGGCTCTTATGATCCATGAACACATCTACATGAACACCGTATAGGTAATGCCTCCAAATCTTCAAGGCAAATACTACGGACGCTAACTCAAGATCATGAGTAGGATAATTCTTCTCATAGGGTTTAAGCTGTCTGGAGGCGTAGGCTATGCCCTTACCATGCTGCATGAGGACACAACCCAAACCTACTCTAGATACATCACAACACACTACAAATCCATTTGAACCATCTAGAAGAGCTAGAACTGGAGCTGAGGTGAGTCGAGTCTTCAACTCTTGAAAACTCTTCTCACAAGGATCTAACCACTAAAACTTGACTTTCTTCTGATTCAATCTTGACATAGGGGATGCAATAGAATAAAATCTCTCAACAAAACATCTATAATAACCAGCCAAACCTAGGAAACTTCTGATATCTGATAGAGAGATAGGGCGAGGCCAGTTTCTTATTGCTTTGGTCTTTTGAGGATCTACTCTAACGCTATCATCAGAAATAATATGTCCAAAGAATGCTACTGACCTTAGCTAAAATTCGAACTTACTGAATTTGGCAAATAGCTGATGATCTCTGAGAGTTTGAAGTACCATTCTGAGATTATCTGCATGATCTCACTCACTGCGGGAATAGACCAAAATATCATCTATGAAGACTATGATGAACATGTCTAAGTACTTCTTGAACACAAGGTTCATCAAGTCCATGAAAGTTACTGAGGCATTAGTGATACCAAAGGACATGACTAGGAATTCAAAGTGACCATATTGAGTATGAAAAACTATTTTTGAAATGTCACATTCTCTGAGTCTGAGCTGATGATAGCCAGATCTGTGGCCTATCTTAGAGAAATAACTAGCACCCTGAAGTTGGTCAAATAAGTTATCGATTTTTGGAAGAGGATACATGTTCTTAACCATGACCTTATTAAGTTGACGGTAGTCTATACACATTCTAAGAGAACCATCTTTCTTGCACACGAATAATACTGGAGCACCCATGGAGACATATTGGACCTGATGAATCCCTTATCTAAGAGATCCTTCAACTGCTCTTTCAATTTTTCTGAGTTCTGCTGGTGCCATTCTGTATGGAAGAATAGATATAGGTTGAGTATCTGGAAGAAGATCAATGCCAAAGTCTGTTTCCCTTTTGGGAGGAATTCCTGGAAGATCTTTAGGAAAGACCTCTGAATATTCGTTCACGTCTGGGACTGGTTCAACACTGGGAGTTTCAGAACTAGTGTCCTTAACATGAACAAGATGATAGACATATCACTTAGATATCATTTTCCATGCACGAAGGTAGAAAATAAGCTGACCTCTGAAAGTAGATACACTACCCTTCCACTCTAGGATGGGTTCATTTAAAAACTGGAACTGGACTATTCTATTTTTGTAGTCGACTGTGGCATAGCAGGAATGAGGCCAATCCATGCTGAGAATAATATTAAAATCAGTCATCTTTAATTTGACTAACTCTGCTGAAGTGACTTTCTAAGATATCATAACCAGGCAGTTCCTATATACCTACGGAGCTATGATGGTTTTACCCACTGGGGTAGAAACTGAAAAGAGCTCTGCTAAAATTTAGGGAATGACTCCAAAATCAACTGCTATGAAGGGAGTAACAAAAGAAAAAGAAGCACCTGGATCTAGCAAAGGGTAAACGTGCACATAAAAGATCTATAACATACCAGCAACCATATCAAGAGAATTTTCCTAATCCTATCAGGACTGAAGAGCATAGAGACGATTTGGGCATTTTCCACTAGTAGCATTGGAGGTCGCATCCTGCTAATTTAGGTGATTGAACTGAGTTGTGGAGCAATTTTGTTGACCCTGAGGACCTGGATAAGGACAACCTCTAACTCTATGTCCTGGCTTGCCACATCCAAAAAAAATACCCCTGCCAGCTCTGCAAATACCCTGATGGTGCTTGCCTCAAGTCCGGCAAAGAGGATAGGTGTGGTCAATGCTAACATTGTCATAGGACTTAAAGCGTGGCACTCTATCTTTTTTACCCTCTCTTAACTTAGGAAGTGGATCACTGGCTGAAGAAGGAGCTAGAACTGATGACTTAGGATAAAACTGAGAACGGTTTCCTCCTTCTGACTTAGGCTGAGAAAAGTTGAAACTACCTGTCTTTTCTCTCTCATTATGCTTCTCCCTCATCTTAATCTTCTTCTCCTCAATCTGTTGAGCATGATTCATGAGCCTGGCTAAAGTCATGTCACTATTCAGCATGGCAGATCTACACTAACTAAGCACGCTATCATTCACCCCTGAAATAACTTACTCATCCTTGCCCTGCTATCTGTAACAACATGAGGGACATATCTGGATAATTAAGTAAACTTAATAGAATACTCTTTCCCTGTCATATTGCCCTACCTGAGGTTGATGAATTCTAGCACCTTAGCTTCTCTAAGCTCTAGGGGAACGATCTATCAAGGAAAATAGAAGCAAACTCCTCCCACTCAACTGGCCCTGTATTATCTGCCCTCTCTGACTTCCACTTCTTGAACTAAGAGTGAGCAACATCCTACAACTGATATGTAGCTATCTCAGCACTCTCACTAGGAGTAACACCCATTATGTTTGTAACCTTCTACACCTGATCTAGGGATTTTTGAGGGTCCTCGTCTGTCTTAGACCCAAGAAAGGATGGAGGATTCATTCAGGTGAAGTCTCAAATCCTGGATACTGGATTGGCCATAACGATAGCTGGTAGTTCATTCTGAGCAGCAACTGACTGAGCAAGAGTAGTGAATGCAGCCCTGAACTCCGCATGATAAATAATTTCATCTAAAGGATCTTCTTGGACAGGATGGGTTCGTCTCTTAGGAGGCATGTTCTGAAATAAGGAGAAGAAACGGATTAGACTGAGAGATTAGATTGAGATTATGCTCACTGGCAAGACAGAAATACTGAAAGAAGGGAAACTATTCCTAAAACATCTTATAGCATCCTACACATAAATGTGGAGCGCAATACACCTAAGCACAAGACTCTACTAGATGTGGCTTTTAGACTTCCTAGGACTCTATTGAACCTTAGGCTCTGATACCAAGTTTGTAAGACCCCGAATCTGGTACCCGAAATGCTACACGGTGCTCATGACCCCGAAGGTTCACAAGCTAACCCATGACTGATATCTGTACTTGTATACAACATAATATACTAAATAATGTGGAAAAATGAACTAAAAGTCCATAAAGTTCACATAAATAAAGTAAAACATAACATCTAAACGGGGAATGAAATACCCAAAACAACTGAAATAACTGTCTGAACATAATAGTCTGGAAAGCCTCTAACTGACTGAACTATCTGAGTAAGGTTTTGATCGGATATGTCCTCAACTAACTCTAACTAATAAACTAATTAATGATATAATAGAGAAATAATCATGTCCTCAAAAGATGAGGACTCACTACTAATTCTGACTACTGATATCTGAAATCTACTGATGCTCTGGAGCTCGTGTATATGAACCTATGGTATAAGACACCATAGAACAAATACGTCAGTACTTTGAATATACTGGTATGCACGTGAGGTAGGCAGAATGCATAGGTTTCATAATCATAAACCATACTGGATAACTAACTAATATGAATATGAGAATACATGCATGCATACATAGTAACTAAATCTGAAATTGTGATAACATGAGTATGCTGATGACTAAATTGACTAATGACTAAATTCTGATAAATGATAACATGAGTGACTATATCTGAAAGTTCTGAATCTGATGGAACTAGCTGAGTTCCGTACTGTATCTGAGTTGACTGTATTTGACAGTCCTGAATTCTGAAGAACTATCTGAGTTCTTTTACTGAGACTGATACAGAGATTGTGGGAGGTAGTCATCTAATAGACATGCCCTAAATGATGTATTATAGCTGAATTGGGGTCCAATCTGTGTCCTGTTTGGAAGGGTGTCATACCGCACCACTGGTAAGGACAATATGTGAGTGACCCTAATATAATAGGTAACTCTAGAGAGAATGGTAGGAACCCTCATATAGCAGGTTAAACCACCTCATCTACCCTCATATAGCAGGCTACGATGTCTCAACCTATGCTGGTTACATAGTTCTGGAATGCAAGGATTGCTTCTAAGAATCACACCCTCATCTAACAGTGTATGTTCCCATTCTTGTGTTCACTCGGTGCTAATTCCTACTTCCACCCGAATACACTCTGAACATGATTTTTCTAAAAATGAACATGGATTGAGCTACTAACTTCTGTCTACTAACGGAATACTACTAATATCATACAACTAACTGAGTTTATGAGATCATGGAGATTTCCTGAGTCATAAGACTGTATGAAGTCTAAGGATCATATCTTGAATGAGAGTATCATGAAAACATGACATGGCTCTAGGCGCATAACTATTATTTAAGGTACAAGTGCCCCCAGGACTCGATAGAAGGAAACTGACAAAGCATGACCTACTTGAACACATCACTAACATCATAATCCATAATACATTTATTAAAGCATTTCATCAAACATGTGATCAACATAAACTTGTACATACATGGGGATTTCATGATATCATGCTAGTTGGGCATTTTCCTTCATCTAGGCATTTAATCAAATACATGGTAGGCATAGTATGTGTAAACAACATTATACAACAATGACACATCATGATTCAATTCTAATTTCATTATTGAGGGGTTTAATCATAGGTTTACATGAATCTACTTCTATACTAATCAAATCAATATAAAATTTATCCCCCAACATGGAATAGAATTCAATTACTCATTATCAACATGAACAAGAGCAACCCATTCATGAAATTCATAAAGGGAATCCATAAAATTAAACTTTGAAAAGAGATTCTTGGGCTTCATGGATGAAAGTAGTCCATGAATGAACACTATGCATACCTGGCTTGAGCTTCTTCAAGTTTCTGAACTTGAAGAATTTGAATCTCTTAGTTCTTGAAGATGATTTGGATTTTGTTCTTGGAGATTAACATTAGAGAGAATACCCTAATTTTGTTGTTGTAGAAAAATAATAAATTTCTGAGCTTTGGTAGGATATAATTGGGTATATAACGGGTGGTAAAAGAACAAAAATTCCTCTTTAAAAAAATGAATTAAGATAACTGAATGGGACCTACAATGGCTCGTGCGACGGTCTATCGCTGGCTCGTCGGTCCATTGTTTCGATAGTCGCACATGGACCTAAATAGGGTCTCACTACCTTAGCTGCAATGGCTTGGGCGAAGGTCCATCTAAAGTTTGACGATCCGTCCACCTGCTCGTCGTACCTTATCCAGAAGGTGGCCTCATTGTTTCCCTTGCGACAGCCTAAGCAATGATCCGTCGCTAGTCCGACGGTCCGTCGGCCTGGGCCGTCTCTCCCAGGATGTAGGTAGTCATACTGCCTTGCTGCGATGGTCATAGGTGACGGTTCATCTCTAGTCTAACGGTCCATCGGCCTCACTGTCGCAGCTGGGCGGTTTTACTGCCTTCTGTATTTTGGCCATAACTTACTCCTCCAATGTCAGATTTTGATGAAATTGGTATTATTGGAAAGCTAATTCAATTTTCCATATGATCAAAGTGAAAATCATAAAAAATATCATATGTAAAAAAGTGGATTCATCTGTCAAAGTAAGTTTCTAATATTCTTGAGATGATTTCAAGCTAGGAAAAAGTATGGGGTATTACAATAGCTTAGTTATGGCAAAAGGGAGTCATTTCTAGAGTATTGGTTTTTATTGCTTAGTTTCTCTTTGAAGTCCTATGTATCCTTGGGTATTACATCTTATGATGAGGGGTGTAGAGGAAAATAGCTTAGCGCATGTGTAATGAGCTACTTATGCTAGTGACTAAGGTTGAAGTCATTGTGATCTTTAAGACATAATGTTTGGACATAGATAATTGCGTCTCATGATATGAGGTAATGTTTCTTGAGAACAAGCAAAATCTCTAAGTTGGGGGTGTTGATGATTGGTGATTTTACCACTCATTTGCATTTAACATTCGTGCACATTATCATGATTTGAAGGAATAAATAAGACATAATTATGATTCAATGCACTAATATCCACATTTTGTAGGCACAGTTCATGAGAGGGAAAGATGTGGATTGGAGCTAAAAATGATCAAAAGAAAGAAAAAAAGTGCAGCTGAAGACCTGGAGCAGAATAGTCTTAGTTACCGCGGTCGTGGTTTGAAGACCGTAATTGCAGTTAAGTCAACAAGGTGAACTGGCTACGGTTGCATAAGCAAATTACGATCGCGGTACCAGCAGTCGTGGCCAAGCCAGTGTGATCGCAGCTTAGCGGAAGATGGTAGCCCAAGGGCAAAACTGAAAATGCACATGGCTGATCCTAAATTTGACAAAAGAGGTCTCAAACCCTAAGCATCAAGGATCATTCATCATATTCCATATTCCCTAATTTTTGAGACATTGTTTTAGGGTTTGTAGCTCCATATTTGAAGAAGAAAAAATTGTATAAATTTTGGGTGAAGAATACATTAGAGTATCCTATAAGTAGAGAAATAGCTCATTTCCATTGGAGATTTATGGGAGTCTAAAGTTTGAAGTAACATTCACTAAGTCTTCAATAAATTATTTCAATGGAGATTATGTGTATATCCTTGCTTATTTATCCTATGTGTATCTAGATCACCCTCTTGGGTTTATGTGTGAATAGGGATTAAAGTGTGTGTGGTTTGTAATTTTTAGACTCTACTTAGTAGTTCAAGTTGATGGGTTTTACCATTTCTTGACCAAGTTGGTTGGGATTTGTGGGTGAAATACTCAAATACTCATATGGGTTTGATGGTTGAAAGCTCCAAACTTTAGAAAGATCCAAGCCATCTTCCAAAAAAGGGTTTTGGATGAGCTTTAGGAATCCATATCATCCTTGAAAAAGAGATGTGGAGATCAAAGCAATGGTCGAAAACTATGTGTGTTAGTTTGCTAATCTATCACTATCTTAGACATAAGGGTGGTCGTGAAGTTAACTATACCATGAGTATTATCCTAGAAATAGGGGTGCCTAAATTGAGGGTTGGTTACCAGTTGTTAAACACACCCATTAGGTATTCGAAAGAATTAATGGGTGAAAGTTTGGTGTTTGGTTGAAAGGCTAGCATCAAAACCTATAACCGAACCTACCCATACTTGATCTACTAAAAGGATGTTGACTATTAGCATCCACATGTCACTTCCCTTAGTAAAACATAATACCAAGATCCGTGCCTAATTGATAAATTTCTAATTATTCGTAGCCCCGAATTTATACTAGAAAAATTCGAAAGAAACAATAGTGTTAATACGTTTCTCTCCCATTTTTACCTTTTTGTACTATTGGTTTGGATTTAACAAGTATCCATTATTTTGAACTAACTCGACTTTCACTGAGATTGTTCCTCGTGGATTCGACCCCGACTCCAAAGTTGGGTAAATATATCGATGATGACTGCCTTGCACTTAAATTGATGTGTAAGTTGAGCATTATCAATGACTCATGATCTTTCTCCATGTTCCTCTCTCTCAATCCATCTACATCGAAAACACATAATCTACCATAGTACCTGAAGATACCATTGCCACCGATCTCAAAAGCTACAACCTTTTGCTGGACCACATCTTTCTCAATATTCACTAAGATAGGATCTGGTACCTGCTTCTCCTTTATTTCAACAGCAAGGGATGACTTTACCACTTCTTGGAAAAACACACCTACATCCTCAGAGTCCAAGAGACGAACTTTAAGGTTAGCCAAATGGTGAATATCTTTCACTAACTCTCTCTTATCCTTATCCACATGAGCTAGACTCCCCATGGATAACCCGCTAAGAGCATCAGCAACCATATTACCTTTACCTGGGTGATACTAGAGACTCATCCTGTAATTTTTCAGCAACTCAAGCCATCTCCTTTGCCTGATATTCAACTCCTTCTGAGTGAACACATATTCCGGGCTCTTATGATCAGAAAAGATATCTACACGGACTCTATATAAATAATGACACCAGATCTTGAGTGCGTATACCAAACAGCTAACTCCAGTCATGAGTTGGGTAATTCATCTCATGAACTTTCAACTGCCTAGAAGCATAGGCCACTACCCCATCATGATGCATCCACACACAACTAAGTTCCACACGAGATGAACCACAATATGAAACAAAACCATCAGTGCCTTTAGGAAAAATCAAAACTGGAGCTGAAGTCAACTTATCTTTCATCTTCTCAAAATTCCCTTCACAAGCCTCAGACCACAAAAACTTCACCTTCTTATAGGTCAATTTAGTCAATGGGGCAGCTATAGTGGAAAAACTCTCCATAAATCTCCTATAGTAACCGGCTTAACCTAAAAAGCTTCAAATATCGATTGGAGTCATGGGCCAAGGCCACTTCTTAACCACTGCAACTTTCTATGGATCCACCATGATACCTTCACGAGAAATGACATGACCCAAAGAAGTAAGAACATTCAATAAAAATTCATACTTCAAATACATAGCATACAACTGTTGATCTTTCAAGGTTTGTAACACAATACGGAGGTGATCATCATGATCCGCCTCACTCTTGGAATACACTAGAATATCATCTATAAACACGATGACACACAAATCCAAAAACTTATAGAAAACAATATGGAGGTGATCGGCATGATCCACCTCACTCTTGGAATACACTAGAATATCATCTATAAACACGATGACAAACAAATCCAAAACTTATAGAAGACCCTATTCATCAAGTCCATGAATGCCACTGGGAATTATTCAAAATAAAAGACATGACTAAGAACTCATAGTGACCATAACACGTTCAGAAGGCAGTCTTAGGATATCCACCTCCCTAATCATTAGATGATAGGCGTAATATCAATCTTAGATAAATATCTAGCACCTTAAATCTAGTCAAACAAATCATCAATTCAAGGAAGAAGATATTTATTCTTCATCGTGACCTTATTAAAATGATGGTAATCGATGCACATTCGAAGAAAAACCATCCTTCTTATGCACAAATAAAATAGGAGCACCCCATGGAGACACACTAATATGGATAAAACTCTTGTCAAAGAGGTCTTTCAACTGCTCCTTAAGCAACTTCAACACAGTCAGAGCCATTTTATATGAAGGGATAGAGATAGGATAATTGTCAAGAACAAAAACAATCCCAAAATCAATCTCTCTATCTGGAGGGACGCTAGGAAAATCATTAGGAAAACCCTTGGAAAATTCACTAACCACGGGAACAGATTGTAATGAAGTACTCTCTGAGTTAGAATCTTGAACTCAAACCAAACGATAGTGACATCCCTTGGAAATAAACTTTTGAGCTCTAAGATATCATATGACCCTTCCCTTAGGCACTAGAGAACCCCGTTCCCACTCAATGACCGACTCATTAAGGAAATTAAACATGATCTTATGGATTTGACAATTCAAGGAGGCATAGCATGAATGCAACCAGTCTATCCCTAATATGACATTAAAATCAATCCTATGTAACTCTATCATATCTACCAGAGTTTCTTTGCCACCAACAAATACCGCACAAACCCTATAGACTTTTCTCACAACCACACAGTCACCCACTGGGGTTGTAAGACAAAAAAGGATCGGGGATACACTCATGACCAAAACTAAAATGCACAGCCATAAATGGGGTCACATAAGAAAGCATAGAACATGGATCAAGCAAGAAATACACATCACAAGAAAAGAGTAGTAACATACCAGTAGTGACATCGGGGGATGCCTTAGAGTCCTAGAGGGTATCAAGAGCATAAAGAGATTTTGGCCAGTACTGGTACCAGAAGTAGAAGAAGTATCCTTTGGCGTAGGAGCTGATAAAGCGGCAACTAGAATCTTCTTTGCCCCCAAAACAACCTTGGAAGGATAATCCCTCTTCAGATTACCAGTCTAACGACATTTAAAATACCTTTTCCTCTCCTCTACATAAAACCCATGATGCACCTGTCCGCAGAACCTACAAGGAGGATATGATAAAGCAGACTGAGCCCCACCAGCCTGAGATTGGACCCCTTGTTCCCTAAACCCACTATTTTGCTAAGAATAATGATCACCGAATGATTTTGGATAAGGAGTACTACCTGTAGAGTAGGAACCAGAATTGTCCCACTTCTTCTTATAAGACTTCCCATTATCTTTACCACTCTGCTACGGGCCTCTACTCTGATCAGGAAATCTAAATTTCTTACTCTATCTCTCTCTTATCTCAGCCTACTTTATCTTTTCTTCTTCAACCTGCTGCATGTACACTACCAATTTAGAGATGTCCATATCCTTGTTCAACAATGCAACCTTACTTTCTAAGATCAACTCACGGTACAACCTAGAAGAAAATTTCCAAATTCTATCCCTCATGCTAAAAACTAACTCGGGAGCATATTGGGACAACTTGTGGAATTTCAAGGCATACTCCTTGACCGTCATCCTACCTGTCTTTAGATCAACAAAATATCCTACTTTTGCCTCTCTCAACTCCTGAGGAAAGAAGTGGTCAAGAAAAGCTCTAGAGAACTCATCCCACAGTGTGAATTTGGTATCATGTCCCCTAGACTATTCCCACCCCTCATACCATTAGTAGGCTACATCCTTCAGCTGATAGGCTGCGAATTCTACACCCTTCACATTGGTAGAATGCATAACCCAGAAGATCTTCTCCATCTGATCGATGAAACCTTAAGGATCCTCCTCAACTTTAACACTAGCGAACACAAGAGGGATCAATATCATAAATAGGCCAAGCCTTGTGGCCTCAAAAGATGGAGTAACTGAAGCTATATGCTCAGACTAAGAAGTTACAAATTGAGCAAATATATGAATAGATTGATAAAATTCTGCATTCATCACATCAGCCTGAGAAGTTCAAGGAGTAATAGAGGAGACCAACGAAACTTAAGGAGAGCAATTGAGAACTGGACCCCTAAACTAAGTTTGTACCCCATAAGCAGGGTGTGTCCCATCAGCATTATCCTAAAGTAGGACAGAGGAGTTTCTATGAGCTTCAGATCATGAGAGAGGTACAATCTGAAAAGCAAACAAATAGGAATTAGAGGGACTCAAGACCTTAGACTCTATCACTTGAAATAGAACAACAAGAAAGGGAAACATTCGTAAATGCCTCGTAGCTTCTTCCTTATAATTGTGGAGCACTACACACATATAAAAAAGACTCTATTCGACACCGATATGTAGACACCCAACTAACCATGAACCTAGCACTTTGACAATGTCTTTGTCATGAACCAAACAAGGGACTGGCTATGATGGGTATCTCATGTCCTGCGTAGACCAGAGATCACCCCCATTACCTAACCAAACCAAACACACTACACCCTAAGGACGGATGAATTTTGAATCTATAACAAGATAAGAGGTGATCAACTTAAACCTATTATCTGAGACAACCCAACCTTGAGCCTTATGATAATGGGCATCCGAAGTCCAACTAGGACTGGGACCACCACCTGTTACCCAACCCAACTACCTATGTCCAGCTTTAGATGAGTAGAATTTCAAATATATAACAAGATAACATTATTATGGGGTCACAACCATGACCAACCCAATTGAGTCTGACCGTACCACAAAAACCGCTAACCATACCAACAAAACCATAAATCATAAACCAAAAGAGAATACCAAAACATAGTATGAAAATCAATCCCAAAATGTAGAAGGATGGAACAACCAATAATATTGTCCAATAATGTCAGCCCACCGACTTCTTCCAATGCCAAGGCCGACACTAATATCGATCTCGCCCATACCAACCCTAAGAAGTACCACAAAGCCTCTATCCGAAAGAGTAAACAAAGTCGGTTGGGACATGCCCCCAACCATGGACAAAACCAATATAAAAAATAAGAAATAAGTGTCTAAATAAATCCATAACATGAAATGATGCCTTCTGAATGGATGGAATCTCACCACTTCAGTACAAATACTGATACCAAATTCGCATGCTAAATAGGAGTAAAATGGTCCATTCCTGCATAGCATGGGTAAACAAACACCAATAGACATGTTTAGCGATTGACTGCTAGTATGAATCTCAGGAAAAGGATAAAATAATGCCAGTTATAAAACCAATTAAAACCATACAACCATACATATATAAGTGTTGGGAAAGGGAATCGGGTTTAGCATGCATTTAAAACCTTTACCTGGGTTGTGTAGCTTTGCCGTCCTTACCACCCACTGGACATATGGGTTCATCCCCCTTTGCTGAAAGGGACCCAATGCATGTAGCCGTACAACCAAGAAATATCCTATGGGATAACTATTAAATCCCTCTAATGTACAATGTGAGACTCACATGTGGTAAACGATGGCCTCTCATAACAACAAATATGAGTTTTTGGTGTTGGTCCCCTCGAGACCGCCGCCTTCCACATCTTAACTACATTTCTCACCTTTAATTCCCAATTAAAACCATATCCAAGCAATCCATTTACCATTTATTAACCAAGGCCAATATTGGTGGTATCGTTATACCGCCCCATTACTTGCAAGTAATATACATTGCCAAACCATTTAGGTTAGGGGACCTTTAGTGCCTTTCTTTTTTACCATATTAAATTCATTGGGGAAACTTCAATGTTCTCCACAAGCATAACCATTTAGCGTTTATCTTTTTCAAACAATTTAGACCATATATAAATCCTTTATCCAGTTTAAAACATGCAAAAGTTCCATTAAAAGAAGTCAATGCAATGAACATATCTTTATAAGTATTTCATCAAATACCTTGGGGGCATAATATAACCAAAACCAATTGAAAGACCACTAAACCATTACTATGAAATACAATTGTCCAAAACCACCATTAATGCATATAAAAGAATAATTAATAGCATAGAAAACTATAACCAAGTATTTAATAACAAAACCCCCAAATAATAGTTGAAAATCGTAATCATAAAATAGTAAAATCATGAAAACAATCATATAAACCATGAATTTAGATGAAATTACAACGAGGGAAGAGAATCATGCCTTATACTGAAGAATTGATGAAATAAAATCACCAAACAAGCACCAAAGCAATCCACGATATGAAACCCTTGCCTTCTTGCCCCAAAATCTCCTAAGAGAATTATGAGATGTTTTGGAATAGTTTCTAAGTGTTAATAAATAAAATAATAGGGTAAATAAACTTCTAAATGTATTAGAAGTAATGGATCCTAGTTATGTTAGTAGGTAAATGTCTAGAATACCCCTACTTAAATCCTTTAAAAACCCATCATAAGGATACAACTGACCTATACGAGTCGTACCCTCCTATACGATTGATATCCATTACTCGTATCATTTCCTCAACCCTTGGATCAATCACTATCCAATATATGACTGATCCAACCAAGTCGTAACCACAACATACGATCCGTACCCATGACTCGTATCCTTAGCAGAATAAAATACTAAGAGGATCAAAACTTCCCACTATACGAGTCCTTGTTATGACTCGTATCAAACCCTTACGACTCATACCCCTAAGTCGTACCCATTCCAGTGATCAAAACCATCCCAACAACTAACACTGTTCAGCATACGATAGGACCATACCTCTCATACCCCAGCATATGGCTCATACCTATGAGTCATATTTGATCAGGAGAATGGATTTCTAGGAAATTCTCTAAGGGTTAAATACCAGTATATTTCAGTATCCCCCACTAGGAACATTCATCCACGAATGGAAACAAGGTAGGGGTAACCACACACAGAGTCATTTTCATTATCAAAGACACCTTCAACAAAGTTTGGAAACAAAGATACAAAGATGCTAATCTTTTCTTTAACAAACTCAAAAAATAAAGATATGTTCAAGACATATACCTTCCACACGAATCCCAGGAGCAGAAAACAAATGCGGATATTTGGACTTTAGGTTCTCTTCCGCTTCCTAAGTAGCCTCTTCCACCTTATGGTTCTGCCATAGAACCTTAACAGAAGCCATATCCTTGGTCTGCAACCAATGAACTTGCCTTTCTAATATCTCAACAGGCACCTCTTAATTGGACAGAAAATCCAAAACACTTAATCCTTCCAAAGGAACGACCGCAAAAGGATCACCAAGAAACTTCCTCAACATAGAAATATGAAAGACCAAATGAACCAAACTTAATCTAGATGGAAACTTCAACTTATAAGAAACATTGCCAACTTTTCGTAAAATCAGATAAGGATCAAAAGACCGAGGACTGAGTTTCCCCATTTTGCCAAACAAAACCACTCCCTTCATTGGAGACACTTTGAGAAACACCCTATCCCCGACCTCAAACTCCAAGTCTCTACACCTTTATTTGTATAGGACTTTCGGAGACTTTTGGAATCTTTAAGCCTATCCCGAATCACCTTAACCTTCTTTATCACCTGATAAACCAAATTCGAACCAAACTTGTCTGCTTCTCTAAGCTCAAACCAACCAATAGGAGATCTATATATCCTACCATACAATGCCTTAAAAGGAGCCATACCAATACTCTAATGATAGCTATTATTAGAAGAAAACTCCTCCAAAGATAGATGCTTAACCCAATTTCAACCATTGTCAATCACAAAGGACCAAAGCATATCTTCCTATGTCTGAATAGTTCTCTCCGCTTGCCCATTCGACTGTAGATGAAAAGCAGTACTTAGACTAATCTTAGTCTCTAAAATTTTCTTAAAAGACTGCCAAAAATAAGACGCAAACTGCATACCACAATCATAGATAATTGAAATAGGTACCCCATGCAACTTTACAATCTCCTAAAGATACAACTACGTATAATCTTCCACCAAAAAGATAGTATGCATTCGCAAGAAATGTGCAGACTTGGTCATCCTATCCACTATGACCAAAATTGAATCATACTGATTTTGAGATCGAGGAAGACTGGTAACGAAGTCCATATTGATCACATCCACTTCTACTTGGGTAAATAAACTTCTTAATATAACCCACCAGGTCACATGTGCTCAACCTTAACCCGTTGACACACCATGAACTTCTCCACAAAATTAGCTACATCCCTCTTCATGCCATTCCACCAATAGATCTCCTTGAGATCATGATACATCTTAGTTGAGAAGGGATGAACAACATAACGCGACTCATGCACCTCATCCAAAACCCTTTGCCATATCCCATCAATATTAGGAACAAAAAACCTCCCTTGGTATCATAAAGTACCATCCCCACTGATTGCAATCCTTACTACCTTCTGCCTACAAACATCACTCTTAATTTTGATCAAAACAGGATTCAACACTTGCTTCTCCTTAATCTTTACACCAAGAGATGATTAAACCACTTTTTGCACTATCACACCACCATCTTGAGAGTCCAAGAGATGAACTCCAAGATTATCCAAGCGGTGAATATCCTTAACCAATTCTCGCTTGCTTTCCTCCATGTGAGTCAAACTCCCTATGAATAACCCTCTAAGTGCGTCAACAACCACATTTGCCTTACCTAGGTGGTAGTGAAGACTCATATTATAATCTTTGAGAAGCTCAAGCCACCTCCTCTGCCTAAGATTAATCTCTTTCTGAATGAACATGTACTAATGACTCTTGTGATCAGAAAAGATATCTCCATGAACACCATAAAGATAATATTGCCATATTTTCAAAGTAAACATAACTGCCAACAACTCTAAATCAGGAGTAGGATAATTCCTCTCATGTAGCTTCAAATGCCTGGAATCATAGGTAATCACCTTCCCACGTTGTATCAAAATAAAACTAAGACCTACCCAAAATATATCACAATAAACCATAAACCCATCATTGCCTTCTGGCATAGTCAGGATTGGAGCCAAAGTCAACTTATCCTACAACTTCTCAAAAATCCCTTCACAAGTATCCGACTAAGAGAACTTAACCTTCTTTTGAGTCAACCTAGTCAAAGGAGCAGTTATCGAAGAAACGTTTTCCACAAAATTTCGATAATAGCTGGCTAAACCCAAAAAGCTCTGAATATCAGATGGAGTCGTGGATGTAGGCCACCTCTTAACCATAGGAACCTTCTGCGGATCCATCATAATCCCTTCACTAAAAATAATATGACCCAAGAAAGTCAGAATGTTCAACCAAAACTCATACATAGAGAACTCGGTATACAGCTGTTGTTCCTTTAAGGTCTACAACACCATACGGAGGTGATAGCATGGTCCACCTCACTCTTCAAATAAACCAGAATGTCATCAATAAACACAATAATGAAGAGATCTAAATATTACCTGAACACTCTATTTATCAACTACATAAATATTACTGAAGAATTAGTCAACCTAAATGACATCACCAAGAACTCAAAATGCCCATATTGAGTATGAACAGCCATCTTTGGGATATCCACCTCCGTAATCTTAAGATGATAGTACCCAAACTGAATATATATCTTAGAGAAGAACTTGGCACCCTGTAACTAGTCAAAAAAGTCATATATCAGAGAAAGAGAATACTTGTTCTTGATCGTTACCTTATTCAATGACCAGTAGTCAATGCACACAAAGGGAACCATCTTTATTATGCACAAACAATACCGGTGCACCACATAGAGAAATACTAGGATAAATAAAGCCCTTATCTAGAAGATCTTTAAGTTTCTCCTTGAGTTCCCTCAACTCAATCGGAGCCATTCTATATTGAGGAATAGAAATTGGACGAGCGTCCAGAAGCAAATCAATACCAAACTCTATTTCCTTATTCGGAGGAACACCAGGAAGATCATTTGGAAAAACCTGTAGAAACTCATTAACCATATGGAACAAAGACAAAGAATGACCTTTCGAGTTAGAATCTTTAACCTGGACCAAGTGATAAAGACAACCCATAGATATTAGCCTCCGATCTCTAAGATAAGAAATAAACCTTCCCCAAGGAGCTAAGGAACTACCCTCCCATTTTATAACTGGTTCACCAGAAAACTGAAAGATAACCCTATGGGTTCAAAAATCTACCTATGTATAACAAGAATGCAACCAATCCATACCTAGAATTATATTAAAATCTACCTTATCCAACTCAAATAGATCTGCCAAGGTCTACTTGCTGCCAAGAGATACCACATACCCCCTATAAACTCTCTTAACAATAACCAAGTCACCTACCGGGGTACAAACAAACAAAGGATCCAAAATAACTTTGAATCAAAACCAAAAAGACAGAACCACATATGGAGTCACATAAGAAAGAGTGGACCCTGGATCAAGCAAATAATATACGTCAAAAGAAAAAAGCTATAACGTACCAATAACAACATCAGGTGATGCCTTGAAATCCTATTAGGACTCCAAAGTAGACAACCTGTTCTGACCAATAGTAGAACCAGGAGTAGTAACAAAAGCAGATGCCACCCTACTAGGTGTATGATGTTGGGCGTATTTATACCCCTAAGAACCATAATTTACCCATATTTTAGCTAAGTTTTGAGGATAAAATATATAATTCCTGCACTTTTAGTCTGTTTTCCTTTAAGTGAGCTGACCAATGTGATTAGCATGTTTTCAGGTACTAATGATGAAGATTTCAGCACTTTGTGGACCTATGGGCAGCAAAGGAAAGCTTCACATAAGAGGGAAGGCAGCTTTTGGACTAAATGTGATGCATGGGAACTTTTTCCCAGGCAAACCCAGTATTTTTAAATACTTATGGATGCAGTAGCAACTTAGTAGAAAAGGATGTTATAAAAACCTTATTGCTAAATTTTTCAGCATAATTCAGTCATTATTCAATTTTCAGATTCTGTAATTTTTTAGGATAGACAGAACATGGCTTACGTGAGGGACAGATAGGGAGAATCACATCATCCTCGTATTGACGACAAAGAATCTCCATCGTGAGATTGTTCTAGTTTTGGTATGATGATGATGTCTACTTTGTTTTCCGTTGTATTCATGAGTAGCTAAACTTTTCTGTTAGGGTTATGAAAACCTCGTAAGATACTATCTATTAACTATGAGTTTGTGAATTCTTGATGTGTTATGCTACTTATATCATTACTCTCTTCGTTTTAATTGAATTCTCATGGTTGCAAACATAGAGAACACGCCATTATAGCATTAACTTGTTCGAGAGAAAAGTTACATGTTTGGAAAACAGAGTGTGACAAGGAAATAGGGCTTCCAACCTCTATTTACACGTTAATGCCTTAACCGGATTAACTTCTTGGAGAATTTGTACCATTTGTTATACACTTTAGGCACGAGAGAGTTGAAGTGAAATAAATCCTTGATGGTTTAGAAACACTTGGATTTAGAATTAGAATACGATTCTCTATAAGTGCATGCATGTCTAAATTCCGCGTTACTCATAATTAATAGAGAAGTAGAAACTACAAGGTGGACATAACCCTAACTTATTATTCTCTGTGATTAAATCTTACTACACATAACATTCCATCGTTACTTTGACGATATTAGTTCACACCTAAACCAAACCCCCCTTTTCCTTGGAATTTTCGACCAACAGTCTACTAATAATCGCAACACTTAGTGACCAGAGTATTCCCTGTGGGATTCGACACCCAACCTAGTTGGGTTCTATATTTGACAGCAACCGCTTACACTTTCTCACAAGAGTTGTAATTTGGGCACATCAAATTTTAGCGCCGTTGCCGGGGAATACGGTTGTCAACTAAGTTTGTGATAGTTAATAGACCCTTTAGTCAAAGATTTTATAATTTTACTTTTTGTTTGTTGTTTTTGTTTTGTTCAGGTTTAGTGGAGTGCATGTCAAATACACAAAGTTCTGGTCAAACATTATTACCTATAAATCCTGAACCACATCTTATTGGCAGAATGGATGCGCAATGAAACCTTGAACGGATGGATGCTCAACAGGAGCAGGATAGATTAGTTGCATTGGCAGCTGCTCAAGTGCATCAACAGAATATTGATAACCTAGGTCGGGTAATAAATCCTGATGAAAAGGACCTGGGTGATTATGAGTTACTAAATCCAAGGCGTGCAGATGAGATGGCAGCGTCTGTGAACAGGAGAGATCGTCAAACTAGAATAAGACCTAAACGCCAAGATGTGTAGGTTCCTTTTGATGATGATGATGACAATTTGGATGGGGCTGGTGCTACAGGGGCTATAATTCCTCCGCCCTTGGCACCCGGAGCCAAGTTCAATATCACTAGCACCATGATTCAGTGGTTGCAACTCAAAGGGTTATTTGGTGGACTTGCAGGCGATGATTCGAATATGCATCTGATTAATTTTATCTCAACATGCAAGTCGTTTGACAATCCAGGAGTTGGACAGAATGCAATTTGGCTGCGCCTATTTCCATTGTCTCTATCTGGAGAGGCAACTCTATGGTTGAACGGGCTAACTCCTAACTCTATTACTAATTGGAGGCAACTGAAAGACTCTTTCCTAGAAAGATTCTTTCCGCCATCCAAGAGAGCACAATTAAGAGATGAGATCAGCAATTTTCGACAGCTTCCAACTGAAGCTCTCCACGAAACATGGGAGAGGCTCAAGAAGAAGCTTATGCGGTGCCCAAACCATCATATGACCAATATCCATTTGATGGAAATATTATATAGGGCTTTGAACTCGGTGACGAAGCCAGTGGTTGATAATGCTGCAGGTGGGTCCTTCATGGACCTTACTTTTATTGAGACAAGTGATATGTTGGATTGTATGACAAAGCAGAGTAGAGCTTGGCATACCAGGGATTCTGCGGTAGAAAGCTCTATTATATCTACTAGCATGACAGCAGAACAAAGGCGAAAAGAAGAGGAACATGACCAAGATATGGCTCACATGAAAATGCAAATGGACCTTCTTACCAAGCATTTATTATCAGGGAAGATAGAAAAGGTCAAGGTTGTTGTATCACAGGGAAAAGATGAATCCAATTCTGAGGAGGAAGCAAATTATTTGAATAATCAGGGGGGTTTCCAAGGCAATGCCCAAGGAAACCAAGGTCGGAACTATTATGAAAAATCTGGATACAAGAATAAGACTGACAGGAGTGGTTTTTATATTCCTCCTGGAAGTCGTGAGGCTGTGGCGTCTGGATCTGGGAAGATATCCATGGAAGATATGATGGATAATCTATTGAAAGGAGTGGAGGCAACTAACACAGGCGTAACTGAGGTGAAAAATGATTTGTCCTCAATAAATCAATTGGTTGACTCGCATTCCACTGCAATAAAACAACTGGAACAACAAATCATTCAACTATCAGCAGCATTCAATCAAAGGAAGGCTGGCACTTTACCTAGTGACATTGTGCAAAATCTAAGGAATGATGGATCATGTATGGCTATTACTACCAGGAGTGGTAAGGTGTTGGAAAATCCATCCAAAGGCAAACAGGTAGTTGATAATACGGAAGAGAATGTTATTAAAGTAGATTGTGATGATTCTGTAGAAGCTAAAAATCAGAAGGAGAACGTTCATGACATTACACCAAGATTTCACCAGCCTAAAAAGATTGATAATCGGAAGCAAGATAAAAAGGAAGTGGTGGAGAAAACTCTGCCCCTTCCACCACCACCTTTTCCTCAGAGACTAAAGAAAAAAACTGATGACACCAGGTTCAGCAAATTCATGACCATGTTGAAGCAGCTGATTATTAATATGCCTTTGGTGGAGGCACTGGAGCAGATGCCAGGGTATGCCAAATTCATGAAGGATCTTTTGACAAAGAAGGGGGCAGCAAGTTATGAGCTGGCAGATAATGTTCATCATTGCAATGCAATTGCCACAAGATCTTTAGTTCAGAAGAAGGCAGATCCTGGTGCTTTCACTATTCCTTGCACGGTTGGATCTTTGGATTTTGCTAAGGCATTGTGCGATTTGGGAGCTAGCATCAATTTGATGCTGCTATCCATTTACAGAAAGTTGGGGTTGGGCGATCCTACACCAACCAACATGCAGCTCGTGATGGCAGATAGGTCAGTAAAACGACCTGTTGGTATCTTATATGATGTACTGGTGAAGGTTTCTACCTTCATTTTTCCTGCAGACTTTGTTATTTTGGATTGCGAGGTGGATTCTGAAGTTCCCATAATCTTGGGTCGACCTTTCCTAGCAACAGGAAGTGTGCTTATTGATTTACAAGCCAATGAGCTTTTATTTTAGATGAATGACGAAGTGGTCTATTTTGATGTATGCAAAGCAATGAAGCAGCCCAAAGATATGAATGTGTTCTCTGTAGCGGATGTTTATTATGAGGATGAAAAAGAAGTATCTGTAGAGAAGCAGCTTATTGTTGAGCCATTGGCTGATGTGCTTATGAATATTGAGCGTGAGGATGTTGAAGAGTATGGAGAAACTATTTATGCTCTAACAGGAATGGGGTCATATTCTCATGCTCCTAAGAAGCTGGACCTTGATCTTAAGAATCGACCGTCACCACCAGCAAAACCATCCATTGAAGAGCCACCAGTGCTTGAATTGAAGGAGCTGTCCAGTCACCTAAAGTATGCATTTTTGGGAAGTGGTGATACACTTACATTTATTGTTGCGGCTGATTTAGGTGAACAACAAGTAGCGGCTCTCATCTCTGTTCTGAAGAGATACAAGAGAGCCATTGGTTGGACTATTGCTGATATAATTGGTATCCCTCCTGGGATATGTATGCACAAAATTCAGCTCGAGAAAGATTGCATGCCCATAATTGAGCATCAACATCATTTGAAGCCACCTATGCAAGAGGTGGCGAAGAAAGAAATTATTAAGTGGTTAGATGCAGGGGTGGTGTATCCAATCTCAGACTGTAAATGGGTGAGTCCGATACAATGTGTGCCCAAGAAAGGGGGTATGATGGTAGTCGCAAACAAAAAGAATGAGCTAATCCCACTCAAACCTGTCACAGGGTGGAGAGTGTGCATGGACTACCGGAAGCTGAATTCGTGGACGCTAAAGGATCACTTCCCAATGCCATTCATGGACCAAATGCTTGATCGATTGGTAGGGAAGGGATGGTTTTGTTTCTTAGATGGTTATTCCGGCTATAATCAGATTTGCATTGCTCCTGAAGATCAAGAGAAGACCACTTTTACATGCCCGTATAGTACTTTTGCATTCAAACGAATGCCATTTGGGCTATGTAACGCACCTGCCACCTTTCAGCGTTGTATGATGTCCATTTTTTCTAATATGGTTGAAGACACCTTGGAGGTGTTCATGGATGACTTTTCGGTTGTAGGTGAGTTATTTGAATCATGCTTGGCAAATCTGAGTATGGCTTTACAGAGATGTGTTGAATTCAACTTGGTGCTAAATTGGGAGAAGTGCCATGTTATGGTTAAGGAAGGCATTGTTCTTGGGCATAAAGTCTCTAAAAAAGGAATTGAGGTTGATCGAGCCAAGATTGAAGTTATCGAGAAACTACCACCTCCAATTTCTGTAAAGGGAGTTCGTAGTTTTCTCGATCATGCAGGTTTTTATCGGAGGTTTATTAAGGACTTCTCCAAGATTGCTAGTCCATTATGCAAACTTTTGGAGAAGGATGCAAAATTTAACTTTGGTGATGATTGCCTGAAGGCATTTAAATGCCTCAAAGGAAAGCTATTTGAGGCTCCTATTATTGTAGCACCCGATTGGTCTCTACCTTTTGAAGTTATGTGTGATGCAAGCGGGGTAGCATTGGGTGCTGTACTTGGTCAGAAAAGAGAAAGGCTATTTCATCCAATCTACTATGCGAGCAAGGCCTTGAATTGAGCCAAGAAAAACTATACCGTCACTGAACAAGAGCTTCTAGTAGTTGTTTATGCTTTCGAAAAGTTTCGTGCTTACTTGTTGGGAACCAAAGTAGTGGTTCATACAAATCATGTAGCTCTGAGATATCTAATAGCAAATAAGGATGCTAAGCCAAGGCTAATTAGGTGGGTGTTACTGCTTCAAGAGTTTGATTTTGAGGTGAAGGATAGAAAAGGTTGCAAAAACCAAGTAGCTGATCATCTATCTCGACTTGAGAGTGAGCACCTAATGCAACCCGACCTTGATATTGATGATGCATTTCCCGACGAAGAGATCCTAGCTATTATGGTGGAAAACTTATCGTGGTATGCAGACTTTGCGAACTACGTGGTAAGTAAAGTGATTCCTGAGCATCTCTCCTTTCATCAAAAGAGAAAGTTCATGCATGATGTGAAACACTACTTCTGGGATGAACCATATCTCTTTCGACGATGTGCTGATGGTGTTATTAGGCGATGCATCTCAGATATAGAGGTGCCTAGCATATTGGAAGCAAGTCATGCTTCCCAAGTTAGGGGTCACCATGCAGTTGATCGGACAACCAGGAAGGTATTGCAAAGTGGCTATTATTGTCCTTCATTATTCAAGGATGCCTACGATTTTGTGAGAAGATGTGATCAATGTCAGAGGCAAGGCGCTATCTCAAATCACCATGAGATGCCTATGTCTAAAATGCTTGAGTTAGAGTTATTTGATATTTGGGGTATTGATTTCATGGGCCGATTTATGAGTTCGTTTGGGATGAAATATATTCTAGTTGCAGTGGACTATATGTCCAAATGGGTTGAAGCAGTCGCACTAGCAGATAATGAGGGTAAGCATGTTGTAGCATTCTTAAAGAGAAATATCTTCTCTCGTTTTGGGGTACCATGTACCATTATAAGCGATGGAGGATCATATTTTTGCAACAAGCTGTTCAGAGCCGTACTGGTGAAATATGGGGTCAACCAACATAAGGTAGCTACACCTTACCACCCACAAACTAGTGGGTAGGTAGAGGTTTCTAATCGGGAGATCAAGCTGATCCTTGCTAAGACTGTAAATGCTAGTAGGAAAGATTGGTACCGAAAACTGGACGATGCCTTATGGGCTTATAGGACCGCGTTCAAGACACCAATTGGCATGTCACCTTACCAACTTGTTTATGGGAAGGCTTGTCACTTTCTAATTAAGCTAGAACATAAAGCACTGTGGGCGTTGAAGTAGCTTAACCTGAATTGGGATGATGCTTCTAATCTGAGATTGGAGCAGCTGAATGAGATGGATGAATTCCGTCTACATGCATATGAAAGAGCAGACCTTTAAAAGGAAAGGATGAAAAAGTACCATGATCGGAGGATTATCCAATGAAACTTTTAGAAGAGTGATTTGGTACTTCTTTTCAACTCCAGATTGAAGCTTTTTCTAGGTAAGTTGAAGTCTAAATGGTCTGGTCCATTCAAAATTAGCCAAGTCTACTCGTCTGGAGTAGTGGAGTTAGAAAACAATGTTGGTGGTGTCTTTAAGGTGAATTGCCAACGAGTGAAGCCATATATCGGTCCACCCAACTCGATATCATGTATAGCCACCATATATCTCGATAAAGTCTGAGTACTCTAGATAGCTATGTCGTACCGCGACAATAAATCAAGCGCTACATGGGAGGCAACCCATCGTTTTTAATCATTTTATTTTACTAGGAGTTTGTTTTTATTAAATAAAAATCCAAAAAGAAGAGTCGAGCCACGACCAAAACTAAGGCACTTGGTGGGAGGCAACCCATCCTTCTAATTATTTTTGGATTAAGTGTAGGTGCAAGAAGTACAAAGGAGGGGATTAGTCCCAAAATTTTGATTTGAAAGAGAGCCATGCTAAAGGTGGTAAGCTAAGAATGAAGGAGGCAAGGCCTATACCATTGCCTATGCTCACTGTATCACATAGGCAACGGACAAGGCATTGCCTATGCAAATCTAGGCAATGCTATAGGCGCCGCCTATGCCAATCTAGGCAATACCATAGACTCCGCCTATGCCATTTCCTATGCTCACAGTTTCACATAGGCAATAGGCAAGGCGCCGCCTATGCCAATCTAGGCGATAGGCAAGGCGCCGCCTATGCCTATGTAGGCAAAGAAAAAGGCGCCGCGTATGCTAAGCATAGGCAATGAATTAGGCACCTCCTACTTATCCTTTTTTGCCTCCTAACCCAATTGTACATGGATCAAACCTGACCCATGGCTTAGTCTATAAATAGATCCTCAATCTTAGAACACAATCCCATTGTTTGCTCAAGATAGGCACCACCCAAGCTTCCAAATTCTCTCAAAGTTTTTCTTTTTGCTCATCTAATCTTGCAAGCTCATCTTCCCGAACCATCACCAAGTAAGTTATTCTTTTCTATTCCGTAGTTGTTGAAATGCTACGTTTATAATGATTTATTAGATTTTGAAGTGGTGTTTGGTGATAAGAATGGGATTGGTTTGTTATAATACATCTATTTGAGTGAAAGAATACGTGTGGGTGTTCTTGACTTTGTTCCGACTTCTACTTGAGTGTTATACACTGTCATATTTTTATGGAGTAGAAAGTGTGAAGTTAATGCATAATCTTGTAAGTTGAAAGCTTGAATGTTTGAATGACTCATTCATCGAGATACCGATCATGATTGACCACAAGCATAAGATGTTGTGATTATTTCTATGCAATAACTTGATACGATCTCTACGTGGTAGTCTTGCTCAAAAAGCGCGTTAATCCATTGAAATAAAGCTGGAAAGGATAGTCAAGATTACATGAAAGTATGACTGTGCTAAACATGTTGTTGGAACATATCGCCTAAATGTATGTTGCTGAAGTCTGAGTAATCGACATCACTCACTTAATTAGTCTGTGCCAACAAATTAAGTGTGGGGTGGCGCCATACTATTTGTTTTTCGATTGAATCTTCCGAGATGAATCTAACATGATTCTATGGTGATCTCAGGTAGAATGGCCCCAAAAGGATGACAAGGAAAAGAAAAGGTGTCCACCTTACAGAAAGCTGAAAAACGGTCAAGAAAAGAGCAAGCTGAGTCCTCCTCTTTGCAAATGCCTCGACGCACTTTCAGGATAAAGTGGGTCCTAGAGGAGGAAGGAAAGGAGTGGTACAAGAGCAACAAAGTAAATAAATATGTTCACGTGGAATTGATGCAGAAAGAGAGTCTAGCAAAAAGAGAGCCCCGCATTTTGGCTAAAATCATGGAACTAAATCTTGATTTCATTTTTCGAGATATGGGGGAATGCAATCTTGATCTAACGCGAGAGTTTTATGCCAATTGGTCCCCAAAGACTACCGGAAGTGAAGTAAATATTCGGGACCAAGTCTTGCAACTGAATGCGGAGTTCTTCAACTCTTTTCTGGGCCTTCCATCTGTGGATCCATCACCGCTCAAGGAGCTTTATCACAGAACTCCCTACAGGGCAATCAGACATACACTATGCGGAACAAGGTCCATGGCCCAATGGATTCTTCATAAGGATAACGGTCGGCATAACACCTTCCTATATGCTTCCTTAAACAGAGAAGCTCGTATATGATTGAGGATAGTCAACTCTTGCTTGATTCCTGGGACACAGTACACAAAGATCACACGTGATCGAGTATGCTTGGTGTATGCTCTGATGACAAATATTCACATCAACATTGGTACGGTTATACGATCGTCAATGCGTAAAGCAAGGCTGCACAAAAGGTCCCATTTCAGCTTTGGCAATTTGTTGACTGCGATCTTATGGAAGAAGCACATAGAA
This sequence comes from Capsicum baccatum var. pendulum, assembly GCA_030864225.1. NCBI lineage: Eukaryota > Viridiplantae > Streptophyta > Magnoliopsida > Solanales > Solanaceae > Capsicum > Capsicum baccatum. The sequence goes on from CM061551.1 coordinate 70,081,878, forward strand.
GAGGAACCTGCAGATCATAAGCTTCCATAAAAACCGAAGAAGGTTGATCTCACGAAAGTGAAAGAGCCAGAAACTGGTCATGGCATCAACCTTACCACTGCAGAAAGACATGCTCGAGATGAAAGTTTCTTTTGTCATCTATATGGCATGACTAGGTTTACCATGATGAGTGGGGGTCGTATTCCGACTGATGCAGAACTTCAGCAGTTGGACTACGACTACCCACTGAATGAGCATGCGTGGGCTATATATGGAGTGAGGGTACATTTTGAGGAACCTCTCAATGATGACGTGCCAACTGACGATGATCACCGACTGTCAGACTCAGATGTGGAGGACAACTCTGAGGATGACGACTATGATGATGATTCCGACGCAGTGGGTATGACCCCAGACATAGAAGAGGAGTCCAACTAATCAGGTTTTCCTTATTTATTTCCACTGAGGGTAGTGTGTCGCGTCTAAGTGTGGGGTGCTGGTATTTGTATGCTGTATTGTACTTCTTTGCCTATATTTATTCTTGTTTGTAGTTAAATTTTTAGATTTTTTTTAGATTTTGCATGAACTTGTTCTAATAGACGGCATGGTAGTATAACAAGAGTTTGTGCTAAATCATTACTATTGAGACATTTAGGCTCTAAGTGTGACTTGATAATTGTGTGGTTTAATTCATTCATCTGTTAGGTCAAGAATCTAAAATACTCCTAATTAAGTTGACCATGTGCCTTGTGTGTGTGATGTTATAGTATATTCTGTGTTGTGACTGACGCTAGAACTTGCCTGGTGTGTGTGTGAAGCGAAATAAAGAGTGTGAGTTTAGGAGATGATTTAGGCATTTCTTTGGCAGCCCTGAAATTGTTTACCTTCTTTTTACCTACCTTTGTACATTGTCCTAGTGAACCCCCTTTGAGTCTTTAGCTATCTACTTTGGCAGCCTCATATGTAGCCTAATCCATTTTTTTTTCAAGACCATAATTTGATCCAAATTCCTAAGCGCTTTAAATTGTAGAGTCATGTGGCAAAATAAGAGGAAAATGGTGAAAGTGATGCCTTAGAGTGTATTGATGCTTGAAAATGTTGAGAAAAAGAGTAGCTATCATAGAGGTGCTTAATAAAAAAAAATAAAAAATAAAATAACTAAATAAATAAATAAATAAAAAGAAAAAAAAAGAGACGAAAAGAAATAGAAAAATATAAAGATAGTTGTGTTTATGATTCAATAACAAAATAGGTGAAAAGGGGTTGGTAGATGAAAGAAAGGTAGAAGGGTTGTTAAAAGAGAGTGTAAATGGCATAACGTAGTGTATTAAAGCGCTTAGGGAACATAGTCACTATTTCTGGCCAAAATAGTCCTACCTGTCCCTTAGCCTACATTACAACCTGTAAAGACCTATTTGATCCTACGCTTAGCATTCTAATATTAGTGGAGTATTACACTAAGGGAAAGCCTATGGTCATCAGTTGCAATATAAGAATTCTTTGTAAGAGTGAGAGCAAGGAGAGTCTTATACCCATGTTTCGAAAAATGCAAAACTGTGAGTGATTATGGGTGATATCTTGTGTGAGACACACATGGTTGGTGATTTTTGGGTGGTTTTATATGATTCTTTGTGGCTTAACTTATGGATACGAATTAACCATCCTAATGGGTCTATGTTGGAGGTTGAGTTGTTTCTAGTAGTGATCAAGAAACCTACTCTTTGTTAATGATTGTCGTGCATGTCTTGTTGAACATTTTGTGTTGCTATTGTGAAATTTTAGTTGAGTGTTTGCATGGATGTAATATTTTTTTCGAGGACAAACAAAGCTTTAAGTGTGGGGTAGTGATGTTGGGCGTATTTATACCCCTAAGAACCATAATTTACCCATATTTTAGCTAAGTTTTGAGGATAAAATATATAATTCCTGCACTTTTAGTCCGTTTTCCTTTAAGTGAGCTGACCAATGTGATTAGCATGTTTTTAGGTACTAATGATGAAGATTTCAGCACTTTGTGGACCTATGGGCAGCAAAGGAAAGATTCACATAAGAGGGAAGACATCTTTTGGACTAAATGTGACGCATAAGAACTTTTTCCCGGGCAAACCCAGTATTTTTAAATACTTAAGGATGCAGTAGCAACTTAGTAGAAAAGGATGTTATAAAAACCTTATTGCTGAAGTTTTCAGCATAATTCAGTCATTATTCAATTTTCAGATTCTATAATTTTTTAGGACAGACAGAACACGGCTTACGTGAGGAATGGATAGGGAGAATCACGTCATCCTCGTATTGACGCCAAAGCATCTCCATCGTGAGATTGTTCTAGTTTTGGTATGATGATGATGTCTACTTTGTTTTCCGTTGTATTCATGAGTAGCTAAACTTTTCTGTTAGGATTATGAAAACCTCGTAAGATACTATCTATTAACTATGAGTTTGTGAATTCTTGATGTGTTATGCTACTTATATCATTACTCTCTTTGTTTTAATTGAATTCTCATGGTTACAAACATAGAGAACACGCCATTATAGCATTAACTTGTTCGAGAGAAAAGTTACATGTTTGGAAAACAGAGTGTGACAAGGAAATAGGGTTTCCAACCTCTATTTACACGTTAATGCCTTAACCGGATTAACTTCTTGGAGAATTTGTACCATTTGTTATACACTTTAGGCTCGAGAGAGTTAAAGTGAAATAAATCCTTGATGGTTGAGAAACACTTGGATTTAGAATTAGAATACGATTCTCTATAAGTGCATGCATGTCTAAATTCCGCGTTACTCATAGTTAATAGAGAAGTAGAAACTACAAGGTGGACATAACCCTAACTTATTATTCTCTGTGATTAAATCTTACTACACATAACATTCCATCGTTACTTTGACGATATTTGTTCATGCCTAAACCAAACCCCTCTTTTCCTTGGAATTTTCGACCAACAGTCTCCTAATAATCGCAACACTTAGTGACCAGAGTATTCCCTGTGGGATTCGACACCCAACCTAGTTGGGTTCTATATATGACAGCGACAGCTTACTCTTTCTCATGAGAGTTGTAATTTTGGCGTATCAGTGTAGGAGTAGAAGATGAATCCATAGGAATCTTATTCGCCCCCATAGCATCCTTATTGATCGGACAATCCCTGAGCCGATGGCCTACCTAGCCACACTTAAAACCCTTGTACCTTCCTTCCTCTCAATAACCCCGATGAGGACAACCACAAAATTGACATAAAATACATGAAGAAATTGATTGACCTTCGCTCACCAGAGATTTGGCAACCTATGCTAGCGAATTGTCACCACCTTGATGACGCGTGTCTCCCGACTGATAAGGAGCACTAGAAGAAAAGGATCCAGAACTCCCCCACTTATTTTTTTGCCACTTGCCACCATCTCTACCATCCTAAGACTAAGCACCTCCCTAATCAGAAAACCTGCTCCTCTTTCCCTGCGTACCCCTAAACTCTGCCTGCTTTCTCTTTTCATCCTCAACCTGCTGCATATGAACTGTCAACCTCGAGATATCCATATCATTATTCATCAAGGCAATCTTACTCTCCCAAATAAAATATCTATTCAACCCAGAAGTGAACTTTCTCATTCTCGTCCTTATATTAGACACCAAATCGGGAGCATACCTTGATAGCTGATAGAACTTTAAAGCATATTCCTTCACTGACATTCTCCCCTGCTCGAGGTTCATAAACTCCTCCGTCTTAGCTTCCCTCAAATCTTGAGAAAATAACAGATCCATGAAGGCATTAGAAAAGACCTCCCATAACTCATCCTCTTCCGTATCACGTCTATCCCTTTCCCACTCCACATACCACTGATAAGCAATATCTTTGAGTTGATAAGCTGCAAAGTTAACCCCCTCTACATTAGTAGCCAGCATCACCAAAAGATCTTTTCCATATCATCCAAGAAGCCCTGTGGATCTTTCTCCACCTTCACTCGAGTAAAATTTAGAGGAACTATTTTCATAAATTAGCCAACCCTTGTGGCCTCAACAGGGAAAACACCAATCGCAATTTTCTTAGCCTGAGAAGCAACCAATTAGGCAATGACATGAATAGACTGACGAAATTCTGCGTTCATCATGTTGCCCTAAGGGACCTGAGGAGAACTAGCCAGAATAGGAGAAACTCTAGCACCATTAGGAACAGGACCATGAGATTGAATATGTACACCAGAATTAGGACATACCCTTTTAGCATTATCCCCAGATGGGATTAAAGAATTTTATCGTGTTCCTAATGGAGGAGGCATGATCTAAAAGATGAATAAACAAGGATTAGTGGAGATTCCAGGATCGAGAACTCAATCTTGAAAATAAAATACCAAGAAAGTGAAACAATCCTACATGTCTTGTAGCCTCTTTATTATGAGTGTGGCGTGCTTCATACCCCTAAAAGAGACTCTACTCGACATTTCTTTGTGGACTTCACTATTGACCATGAACCTAGGCTTTGATACCAACATGACCTGACCTGACCCCAAGCCTTATTGTAATGGGAATCCCTAGTCCAACCAGGACAAGGGAATACCCCCTATCACCCAACCCAACCCAACCACCTATGTCTAGCCTTAGATAAGCTGATTTTAAAACATATAACAAGATAGTGTTATTGTTCTTATTAAGACTCTAGGATAGGGTAACAATCATGGCTGACACAATCGAGTTAGACCATACCGCAACAACCACCCAAACCATAAACCATAAATCAAAAAGGGATACCAAAATATAATATGAAAATCAATCCCAAAATATAGAAGGATGGAATAATCAATAATATCATCTAATGATGTCAGCCCACCAGATTATTCTAGTGCCATGGCTGACACTAATACCGATCTCACCCATACTAACCCCCAAAAGTACCATAAAGATTCTATCTAAAAGAGTAAACAAATTCGATTGGACATTCCCCTAACCATGGCCGAAACCAATATCCAAAATAAGAGATAAGTGTCTAAATAAATCCATAACATCAAATGATGCCTTTCGAATAGATGGAATCTAACCACTTCAGTCCAAATGCTGATACTGAATCCGCATGCTAAACAGGAGGAGTAAAATGGTCGGTTACTGCATAGCATGAGTATACAACCACCAGTAGATGGGGTTAGCGAATGACCACTACCAAGAATCTCAGGATAAGGATAAAATAATTCCAGTTATAAAACCATTTGAAACCATCCATAATGCGTACAACCATACATATATAAGTGTTGGAAAAAGGAATCAGGTTTAGCATGCATTTAAAACCTTTACTTGGGTTGTGTAGCTTTGACATCCTAACAACCCACGAGCAATATGGGTTCATCTCTCCTTGCTGAAAGGGCTCGAGTGTGTATAGCCGTAAAACCAAGGAAAATCCCTTGGGATGACTAGTACATCCCTCCAATAGAAACTATGGCAGTCGCACATGGTCATCGAAAACCCCTCATATCGGCAAATATAAGTTTCTGGTTTTGGTCCCCCTGGGATCGCCACCTACCAATGCTTAGCTACACTCCTCGCTATTAATGTCCAATTAAAACCATGTACAAACAATCTATTTACCATTTACTAACCAAGGCCAATATTGGTGGTATCGTAATATCGCTCCATTACTTGCAAGTATTATCCATAGCCAAACCATTTAGGTTAGGAGACCTTAAGTTCCCTTCTTTTTACCATATTAAATCCACTTAGGATACTTTCATGTTCTTCACAATCATAACCATTTAGACTTTAGACTTTTCAAACCATTTAAACCATATATAAATTCTTTATCCAGTTTAAAACATGCCAGAGTTCCATTAAAAGAAGTTAATGCAATGAACATATCTTTATAAGCAATTCATCAAACTCCTTGGAGGCCTACTATAACCAAAACCAATTCCAAAGCCAATTATACTATTACCATGCAATCAAAGTTTCCAAAACCATCGTTATGCATATAAAAGCATAATTAAAAACATAGGATACCTTGACTAAGTATTTAATAGTAAAACCCCCAAATAATAGTTGAAAAACATAATCATGAAATAGTAAAATCATGAAATCAATCATATAAACTACGCCTTTAGTTAAAATTACAATGAAGTAAGAGAATCATGCCTTATGCTGAAGAATTGATGAAAACAAATCACAAAAGTAAGCCCCAATGCAATCCACAAGATGAAACTGTAGCCTTCTTTCCCCAAAAGCTCTTGAGAGAATTATGAGATATTTTAGAATAGTTTCTAAATGTTAATGAATAGAATAATAGGGTAAATAACCTCCTTAGTATGTTAGAAGTTGTGGGTCCTAGTTAGGGAAAGTAGGGAAATATCTAGAATACCCCTACTTAAATCTCTTAAAAACCCATCACAGGAATTTGACTGACCCATATGAGTCATCCCCTTCTATACGATCAGTATCCACCACTCGTATCCAAGACTCAACCCTTGGATCAAACACTATCCAGTAAATAACTCATCCAAGCAATCTATAACCACAACATACAATCTGTACCCATGACCCATATCCCTTACAGAATGAAATACTAAGAGGATCAACACTGCCCACCATATAAATCCTTGATACGACTCATTTTATACCTTTACAACTTATAACCCTAAGTCATACCCATTCCAATGACCAAAAACATCCCACCAACTAACACTGGTTAACATACAATAGGACCATAACACTCATACGCCAACATACAGCTCATACCCATGAGTCGTATTGGATCTGGAGAATAGATTTCTAGGAAATTTTCTAAGGGTCAAATCTCAGGGTGTTTCATTATCATAAGTCTATAACCAAAACCAATTGATACCAGTATCAATGTCAATACCAATACAAATACTAGTACCAATACTAACACTGCCCAAAATACACATCTAATAGAAGTATAAAGCGGTCGATTACAAATATAATACCCCAACAAAGTTGGGGCCGATCCCACAGAGAAAACATGAACAATTGGTAGCCTTAATGTAATCAACGAGTAGTGCAGTAAAGTAAATAGGGGGATTTTGGTATCAGTAGTAAGTAGTAACCAACACTTGAGTATTGTTTAGTTGAAATCAATATGACACGAATGCTAGGACTGTGTTCCCCTGGCTTCTCAACTACGTAAATTTCTTATTTTTAACACAATTATTATCGTGTTCTATATGCAAAGCCTATAAGTTTGGTATTATCCATAAGATAAATTTCACCTTTTGACATGGTTATCGTGTCAGAGTGTCACCATATTGCCCCTTATTCTGGCCTCAGTCATACTTGGTTATCGTACGCCTATCTTAATCCTCGCTACCCAATCATAAACTTCTTAGTTATCGAATGGATATGAATAGAGTCTATCTCAAGTATCTGCAACTACTTGTGGCTAATTAATAAAAAGGAGAATTATGATACATACAGAAACCCTAGAATAATTAAATCTCACACTTTCTCCATATAACTAATCCACAAGGGTTCCCACAACCCTAGCTGAGGAGATTAGCTGCTCATGTTTATGCAAGAAACCATGATTGTCAATGAAGAACACATAAAATCAATTTCACAAGATTAAGATGAATGAACTCCAAAGTCTTTAATTAAATAAAACCTTTAATATTAATAAATAATGTAGTATAAAGTAATTATGTGTAAAAATAATATCGCAATGCATCCTCTAATTAAAGATAAACCTTAGGGTATTTATAGTATCTCAAAATAACATACAAATACTGTTAAAAATGGGAAAGGTAAAGTTCAGTCGGCAGTCGGTACAACTCGGTCATCACTTGTATCCTTAGCTTACGAGTTATACCCTGCCTTATCGTAACCATTCCAGTGCCTAATCTTCCCAAGGATTAAATTCTCTGTTCATCTTATGACTTTATCTTATAAGTCATAACCACGTATACGACTCAGATTCTTCTTTTATATCCACCTAGTCGTTTAGTCTTTTTAGGTCTTTAACACTAGTTGGGATACGACATCCCTATACGAGTCATACTCAGACTTTCGAATCGTATCCTTTTGACACTTCAATTTTTGGATAGTATCTTAGGTTTTGTTATACTTAAGAATTCAACATACAACTCATAACCTGTCTTATGACTAGGCTACTTAATTCGTATCTTTCTCATGATTTGTTTCTTGATTTGGCTTTTGGTTCTGTTCCTTATACGACTCAGCATACGAGTTGTATTGAATGATTATGACTCATGAATGGACTCATTAACTGATCAAAGTTTGTCATTTTCAGGTATTTTTCTCCTCATTTTGCTCATATTATGTTATAAACCTGTTTTGCCTACATTCATACCAAAGTACATCATATCCAACAAAATACCCTAAGTTTATGTATAAATTCATGGTTTTAAGCATCGAAAGAGTTGTATTTCTATGTCACATCAACACCCTCAGCTTAGAATTTTTCATGTCCTCAAGTAAACAAAACCAAATACCATTTTCTACCTCCAAGGCGATGCTTAAAACAGGAAGATCTCAAATAGCCCATGGCAGTGATTTTGACTTAAATTTTAATTTTGTTGTTCCCCTCTTAATTTTAAATTTTTCTCTTCAAATTTGTATATAACAATTTAGCACATGTGAGAACATGAAGGGATATGATGATGGCATTACATTAATGATAGCTACTCGGGCATAGACCTATTTTTGATCCGTCAAATAATCTAGCAACTAATTAGCATAACCCAAGTTCACTCACATTCAAACAAATCTCATTCTCTCCTAATATGTATCAATCTTTATTTTTTCGAGATATAACAAACTCCGCTCGCTCTCACAAAGAAATATTATCAGTGTACATAAAATACCATAGGTTTGCCCTTATGCTCTTTTCTTAAGCTTTTAGATAGTCGTGGTAAGATCACTATAGGACCTTATTTGTCTTGTAACGTAGGCTAGGGGCTGGTAAAATATCTTTTGGAATTCTTTTAGTGACTACACCTCCTGGACACTACGCTTCTCTCGAGGGGACTTTCCACTTCTTCATTTATTTTCACCCTTATATCTTTTTTTCTTTTAAGCATAATCAAATCGGGTCAAGTTTAGCATTTTTTAGTGCTTAACTTTCTTTTTCTTTTGTAATACTCAACTCTTTTCTTTCTTTTCACACCTGCCCATTTATGGCTATTTTTCTTCTACCCTCTTTTTCATACTTGTTTTCTCTAATGTACCCCCAATATAGCCACCCTAAACTTAAGATATTTTGTTGAGTTGAGGTGCACAGTATCCATAGAAGGATCAGGGTCAAAAATAAATTTCTTCCGGCTAATGAGAAAGTGATAGGTTGAAGAGGATAAATTGGTCTATAAAGGATCAAATATTTGGATCAAGGGGATTTACTTATTTGGTTCAGGAATTTTAGGCTTAAGTGGACTCATACAACAGGGTCCTATAATCATTTCCTACCTAGATGTCCTAGACCTTGATAAAAGTAATCGGGCAAGTTCTAGATTCCAACATAATTGGGAACTCAGTAAACCTTACGCAAACTTGAACAGGGCTACATTACTAAGTACCAAATGTCCAACTCCATACTTGTTCTATCCTTATGTATGATATCCCAAATCCTAATTCCATAATCAGATACTCAACAGTTTTAACTCAATATACAATTCATGCCATTATTTAAGCAAAATTTCAAGGGGGTTTAACTTTTTCAACTCTTTAACACAACGTACACTACTTTTCACAAGATCAGTTCAAAAATCGATAACCATTAGCAGTGTTTTAGCAATTGCAACAATAAATTCAAATCATAATTTTTTAAATACAACCCAAAATTTCAAAAATCCTTAAAAATCATCCATAAAAACAATCATTAACATTCAAAATATCTGCTGCCACAGGCGCGCAGATCTACTCCCTATCTCAACTGCCTGTCTAAACCTACAAGTCATAACAGACTTTCTGTTTAAGCTACATCTAAATAGCTCCCAAGTTTTTTGGTACCCCACCCACAACTTAAGAATATTGCACGATCCTCAGTGCTACAAATATGATATAGAGTAGGAAAAAAGAGTCGTACCTAGGCGCTCATGGCATCGGAGCATTAATATCTGCATGTGAGACCTTAGATCGGGTCCGACTCTCATTAGAAACTGTCCCGACCGGGACTAGATCAAAAATAGATAGGGGCATATCATCGAACCTATCAAAATTAGTAGATGGATCTCTTAATTGATACGCCCAAATTACAGCTCTCGTTAGAAAGTATAAGCGGTCGCTGTCAACTATAGAACCCAACTGGGTTGGGTGTCAAATCCCACATGGAATACTCTGGTCACTAAGTGTTGCAATTATTAGTAGACTGTTGGTCGAAAATTCCAAGGAAAAAGGGGGGTTTGGTTTAGGCGTGAACTAATATTATCAAAGTAATGATGGAATGATTTGTGTAGTAAGATTTAATCACAGAGAATGATAAGTTAGGGTTATGTCCACCTTGTAGTTTCTATTTCTCTATTAACTATGAGTAATGCGGAATTTAGACATGCATGCACTTATAGAGAATCGTATTCTAATTTTAAATCCAAGTGTTTCTTAACCATCAAGGATTTATTTCACTTTAGCTCTCTCGAGCCTAAAGTGTATAACGAATGGTACAAATTCTCCAAGAAGTTAATCCGGGTTAAGGCATTAACGTGTAAATAGAGGTTGGAAACCCTATTTCCTTTTCACACTCTCTTTTCCAAACATGTAACTTTTCTCTCGAACAAGTTAATGCTATAATGGCGTATTCTCTATGTTTGCAACCATGAGAATTCAATCAAGACGAAGAGAGTAATGATATAAGTAGCATAACACATCAAGAATTCACAAACTCATAGCAATAGATAGTATCTTACAAGGTTTCCATAACCCTAACAAATAAGTTTAGCTACTCATGGATACAATGGAAATCAAAGTAGACATCATCATCATACCAAAATTAGAACAATCTTCACGATGGGGATGATTTTGCATCAATAAAAGGATGACGTCTTTTTCTCTCTCCGTGCCTCACGTAAGCCATTTTCTCTGTTCTAAAATATTACAAAATCTGAAAATTGAATAATGACTAATTGTCGAATGCTGCTGAAAATTCAGCAATAAGGTTTTTAATAATATCCTTGTCCAATAAGTTGCTACTGCCTCCTTAAGTATTTAAAAATACTGGGTTTGCCCGAGAAAAAGTTCCCATGCAGCACATTCAGTCCAAAAGTTGCCTTCCCTCTTATGTGAAGTTTTCCTTTGCTGGCCACAGGTCCACAAAGTGCTGAAATCTTCCTCATTAGTACCTGAAAAACATGCTAATCATATAGTTCAGCTCACTTAAAGGAAAATGGACTAAAAGTGCAATAATTATATATTTTATCCTCAAAACTTAGCTAAAACATGGGTAAATTATGGTGCTTAGACGTATAAATACGCCCAACATCATTAATCCACTAGATCCTCTAGTCATCTCTTGGTCCTACCTATCTTGGATGCCACTACGTCTGGCTTTCTAGGTAGCTCTTGCATTTTTTTTCTTTCTCTTCATCTATGCTTTTTCTGCCTCAGTCTATACAATCTGCTAATCTACTGAGACTTCCCAAATATTCAATTTCTCAACATTGGGTATCACAATTTCTATAATGGTCTAAGAAACCATTGTCATTTTGGATAACTCAGTAATTATACCCTTTATACTTGCAATCTCTGCTCAAATCTCAACAACATCGAGCATCTACCCACAACCTAACTATCAAGTAATCCTTGACTCAAATGCATCTAGGAGGTATTGCACGATCCTATACTGTACTTCTAGCTGCCGTCTCATCCAACTCTTTAAACCACCTTATATGTTTGTCACTTTTGCAGCTAGTGTAGCCAACTAGGTCTCTACCTCTATCCACACAGCCTATGATATCATTATAACTCCAGGGGGCATACCTCGTGGAATAGGTGGCATAGAATAAATTGGGGGTGAAGTACTAGAAATACTCGTTTTATCTTTGGGTGCAGTCTCAGTCCGCACACCTATCTCAGCGGCCTCAATAGTAGCAACAATATCTATCTTATCCTCTTCTGGGAAGGCTCCCACCATAGTATTTGCTGCCTACCTCATAGTTCGGACTAGCGAGTTGGCTACATCACATATTAGACAGATATCAAACATTCAACATACCTCACTCATGATATCAATATCCAAATTCCAATACCTCTGCAGCTAAAAATATTTGTGTGATTATGCAGGGGTATGCAAGTAATGTCTTTTGTTTTGTGATAGCCCTATCTCTCAATTCTCAGGCTAGAAACTCCCAAACATTAAAATCATAGCCCAGTGTAAAACCAGCTATCATCACCACCTAGAACAGACCCAGTATATCATCACCTATAGTTGGAAATAGCCTGTGATGGGCTATAGTCCACTATGCCTTACCCTCAAAAGTGAGGGAACTCTTTATGATTTGCTGTGAATCCCCAATACAACTTACAACCCAAGATGCATATTCACCATATACATTAATACTCTCAGTGATCCATTGGAACATCACTATCTTATCATCCGTACCTAAAGTTTGATTGGTGATCTTTCTCATCTCTACTATTCTATAAACTATTTCAACTGTATTGACTAGGTCCTGATATACTGGACATAAAAAACCATCTTATCATTCGGGATAATATATCCACCCAAACTCCTCAAATCATCAGTGAAGAAATAGGGTCACCTACCAGCCACAACATGCCTTGTGGGTATTGTCTCATCAACTCGCCTTTGAAAATGGCATAAAACTCGTAGAATAATACCTCACTGTATTTACCCAGTGCTCTCATCATCCCATCAAACCCATATAGTCTAAAATGTTCAACAAACGCAGGAAGCTCATCCATCCCTGTAGTCATTATTCTTCGCTCCTCATATAATACTCTCTTAATTTTCCTATTTGATAGCTAATACAAGCCCATGGTAAATATCACCTGCATACCAGGATACCCCCATCATTCAATGACAGGCACCGGAGCAGGGGATAATGCTAATAAAGGGTCTTGTCTAGCCATCGGGGGCATATCGACCTTGAGGCTATGAATGTCTTCTGCACTTTTATTGACTGAACTAAACTCAGCCTCATCGTCACCATCATCAGATGGTACTGGTGTATGAGGATGGGAGTCAGTGACATTCTTTCTTCTTGGTCCAATTAGTGGTGAGTATAAGAATCTTGGGGAACTACCTTCTTCCCCTTTGCTTTAGCTGGTGCTTTTCCTTTTGGGGAAGCTTTCTTGGATGATGTCCCAGTATACTCCTCACCGCTACTTTCTGTCCAGCTTAAGGATGCACTAGTTTCTTCACTTTCCACTAGCTTTTGTTGATTTTGTTCCTTTGTCATAATTTTGGATGAAGATGCATTCTTTGGAGTCATTTTTCCTACAAATATGCTAAAGTTAATAACTAAGAAAAGAAAAGAAAAGAAAAATTTGAAAATAAAAGTTCAATGTACCTTGGTTTAGTTGGGTACGAGTAGTGGATACCAATATTTACTAATTGGTACGATTCGTATATATGATTCGTAACCTAACCACCGCATTATCATTGTTAACATACCAACTTATGTTCAATTCTATTTTCTTCCCAGGTGGGTATGATTGATATGTACGAGTTGTGAGATCTGGATACGACTCGTAAGGTTGAGTCGCATCTATTCTAGAACTTTGAATTTATCTGACTTCTATGTTGTTAGTGGGTACGAGTCTTATTACAACTCACGTAATAGTGGTTATGAGTTGTAAGTAGTCTTGTATCCACTACAACATAGAAGTCGAACTCTCAAAGTTAGACTTCAATGAAATTCCAAATATGCCCACTACTATAATCTGCTATATCCAGCATTTCACAACATATAAGCACACAAAATTCCAAGTACAAGCCTTAGTTCATCCCTATTCCCTATTTTCAAAATAAAAATTCAAATATAGGGTACCAACAATTGTCATTTGAAGAAATTCTACTTTAAACCAAGTTAATAATACCCCATACAACACTTTTCAACTTACAATATAACCAAAATAGAATCGAGAACTTACTTGGTATGTGTATAGTAGAAGAATCCAATTTTGGATTTAAAAAGCCTCAAATTCAAATTCAAAATCATACCAAATCGAGAAATTGATGTTTTTGGTAGTTAGATTCAGTTAAAAACAAGTTTATTTTTAGGATTTGAGTTAAAAATTTGGAAGAAAATGGTAGGGTAGGAGTGAGAAGCTTTAGGTGTCTTATCGGGTCAAAATTTTGCTTTTTATTTAAATTTTGGATCAGGTCAACCCAAAGATTGACCTAGTAAGCCAGGGTATAAATTATTGATACAATTCGTACCCAGGCTTATGGGCCATTTCCTTGACTCGCATGGCCTAGGATTCTTACCTAGGTTTTGGGGTGGGTATGACTCCTGGTCAGGATATGTAACTACAGACTATGACTCATACCAAGAGTAGTAAGCATTCTAGAACTTAATTCCTAATTTTGATTCATCTTCCACGTCCTTATGACTCCTACTCACGAGGTGTATCATATATCTATGACTTGTAAAGAGTCCGTATCATACCCTTACTCACTTGTCTTGATTTTGGCTGCACTCTTTAAGTCCTGTATATTGAACAAACACATTACCCTATAATTAAAAGAAGTACAAAAACATGGGGTGCCTCCCACTCACTGCTTGATTTAATTTCGCGGCATGTCATGGATATATTGGATACTCAGATTTCCCCACCTAGATTCATGGGTTGCTACCATGCAATGCTTGATTTAATGTCTCCACATGACTCAGTTGCCTTGATTACTCAGACATAATCAATATCAATATCAGCTAGTTCTTTTACTTTTTCTGCATTTCCCATATAGTGTTTAACTATGTGTCCGTTAACCTTGAATAGATTTGTGTCATCCTTTTTTAGATCTAGTGCACCATAGGGATACACTTTTGTTACAGTGAATGGACCATGCCATCTAGACTTTACTTACCTAGAAACAAATGCAGTCTAGAATTGTACAGTAGCACCTGGTCACCTTTTTTGAACTCTCTTTTCTTAATCTTCTGGTCAGGATACAACTTCATCTTTTTTTTGTAAAGTATTAAACTTTCATATACCTGTAGCCAGATATTGACCAACTCATTAATGCCATTCAACCTAGATTTTGCTACATTTGTCAACTCTAAATTCAGCTTCTTCAATACCCATAGCGTCATATGCTCAAGTTGAATTGGTAAATAGAAAGCTTTACCATACATAAAATGATAAAGTGAAGCACCTAGTAAGCTGTACGGTAAGTGAATAATGCATCATCTAACTTTCTTATGTAATCAGTCCGATTGGAATTCATAATCTTCGCCAATATGGACTTGATTTATCTATTGGATACTTCAACTTGTCCACTTGTCTGCTGATGATAAGGTGTTTCCACCTTATGTTTCACTCTATATTTTGCAAGCAGACTTTTGAATAGATGATTGCAAAAATGTTACCCTCCCTCACTAATAATAGAATGTGGCATACCAAATTGAGAAAAGATATTCTTTCTCACAAATGTTGTGACACTCATTGCTTCATAGTTAGGAAGTGCAATCGCTTTCTCTAATTTTGACACATAGTCAACAACTACTAGTATCTTCTTCATTCCACACAAACTTATAAAAGGTCCTATGAAATCTATGCCCCAGACGTCAAGCACTTCCAATTCTAAGATAGGGGTCATATGTAACTCATGTCTTCTCATAATATTACCTTGTTATTGGCATTAATCATAGGTAGCACCATAATCATGAGCATCTTTGTATATGGTCAGCCAATAGTATCCGCATTGTAGAATCGTTTGAGCTATTTGGTACCCTCCATGATGACCCTAACTAGTGATGAGTGATATGACTCCAGTATACTCATCATCTCTACCTCTGGTATGCACCTACAAATGATTCCATCTGCATACATTTTTAAAAGATAATGCTCGTCCCAAAAAAATTTTCTTACCTCATGCATGAACTTTCTCCTTTTCTGATATGAGAGATCTTTCGGAACTAGGTCACTTGCAAAGTAGTTTGCATAATCCGCAAACCATGGAACCAAGTCATTAGAAGCCGCCAATATCTGTTCATCTGGAAATCTATCATTAATCTCTAAACCCTTAGTAATCTTCTGCATATCCTCCTCCTCTAGTCTAAACAAGTTCTTTGCAACTTGATTCTCTATACCTATTCTGTCCTTTACCTCGAAATCAAATTCTTATAATAGCAGCACCTACCGAATAAGCCTTCACTTTGCATCCTTTTTAGTTATCAACTAATGCAATGTTGCATGATAAGTGTGCAAAATAACCTTTGTCCCAATCAAGTAAGACCTAAACTTTTCAAAGGCAAACACCACTTCCAATAAATCTTTCTCTATCACGGTATAGTTCTTATGAGCTGGGTTCAGTACCTTACTATCATAGTAGATGGGATAAAGGATATTTTCCTTCCTTTGGCCTAGCACATCCCCTAAGGCCAATCCGCTAGCATCACACATAATTTTATGAGGAAAATACCAATCAGGAGACATAATGATTAGGGTAGACACCAATTTCTCTTTTAAGTTTTCAAAAGTCTTCTTACATGATTCATCAAAATCAAACTTTACCTCTTTCTAGAGTATCTTGAAAAGTGGACTAGCAAATATTCAAGAAGTCCTTGATAAATCATCATAAAAACCTCGTTGCCCTAGAAAACTCCGAATCCCCTTTATAGAAATTAGATAAGGTAATTTTTCAATCATCTCAACTTTTGCTTGATCAACCTATATGCCTCTCTTTGAAATTTTGTGTCCAAGAACAATTCCTTCTTTAACCACGAAATGAAATTTTTCCTAATGAAGTACCAAGTTGCATTCTTTACACCTCTATAGATCTTTTGACAAATGTTTTAGAAATTTATTGAAAGAGTCCTCCACCACTGATAATCATCCATAAAGACTTCAATGGTTTCTTCCACCATATTAAAAAAATGGACATCATACATCTCTGAAACTTGGCTACGGCGTTGCATAGCTCGAATAACATTCATTTGAATGAAAAGGTCCCATAAGGACATGTAAATATGGTTTTCTCTTGGTCTTCAATGGTAATTTGATTATAATCGGAGTACCCATCAAGAAAACAATATCATCCTTTGCCGGCTAACCTATCCAACATCTGATCCATGAACGACATCGAAAAGTGGTCCTTTTGAGTCCAAGAATTCAACTTTTTATTATCTATGCATACACTCCATCTAGTGACCGGTCTCAAAGGCACTAGTTCATTATTCTCATTAGGCACGACAATTATTCTTCCCTTTTTTGGAACGCATTGAACAAGGCTAGCCCACTTGCTATCTGTAATGGGAAACACCACATTAGCATCTAACCACTTGATGATTTCTTTCTTAACCACCTTCTGTATAGGAGGATTAAGTCATCGCTAGTGTTTAATCATAGAACACAATCAGGTTCAAGATGAATTTTATGAGTACATTAACTAGGTAGAATACCAATAATATCTGTAATGGACCATCTAATGGCCCTTTTGAAATTTCACAACACTAAAAATAATTCTTCAAATTCTGACTGTCTCAGATAAGCTATAATAATGACCAGTAGGGTGTTATTGTCCATTAAAAATGGATATTTCAAGTGAGATGTGAGGGCTTTCAACTCCAATACCAGTGGTTCTTTAATAGATGGATGAGCTAGTGGAGTTGTTCTATTTTTCAAATCTAGATCAATCTTCTATAGTGCATAGTCATAACCACTCCCTTGCAGTGAAACTACCAGCTCCTCATACTCCTTAATACCTTTAAAATTAAAATTCATGATCATAGTTGCACGTGCCTCAACACCTAATATTTCTTCAATAGGAACAACTGCATCAGAACCATCATCCTACAAGGTTATTACATCAACATTATGGAATGAATCTGGCTCTTCATCATCTACATCAATCACCGATACCATTCTCAAATTATTAGACTGCTCTGTATATTTGCATATATAAATAACACCTGTTCGTCATTAAGTATCAGCATCAGATATCCTTTCTCCAGATTAATCAATATCATACCTACAGCCAAAAATGGTCTTCCCAAGATAATAGGGACTTAAAAGTCCACTTCCCAATCTAATAAAACAAAATCAGCAAGAAATATAAAAGAAGACACTTTTACTAAAACATCATAAATGATGCCAACATATTTTTTTACTGTTCTGTCAGCTATCACTAGTCTCATGATGGTTGGTTTGGGAGATCCCAATCCTAACTACTTGAATACAGATAAGGGAATGAAATTGATGCTATCCCCTAAATCACATAATGCTCAAGTAAAGTTGAAAGACCCGATAGTATACGATATTATGAAAGAACTAGGGTCGTCCTTCTTCTTTATCAGAGATCTAGTAACCACTGCACTGTAATAATGAATATTGTCTACTGGCTCGTAGCTAATGACCTTCTTCTTGGCTATCAAATCTTTCATAAATTTTACATATCTTGGCATCTACTCCAATCCCTCTACAAGCGGTATGTTGACAGTTAATTCTTTTAGCCTAGAATATTTTTGATAGTTAGCTTGTTCTTGTTGCTTTTACAATTTTATGGATAGAGAGGATGAGGTCTTGGAATGGGTTTCAACACAGGTTCTGGAATCTTTTCTCCTTCTTCATTCGGTTTATTGCTGCTCTCCACATCAACTGGCTCTTTCTTACTTTTCTGCTCATGAGTTATGGGTACATGTGGATCTATAGTGACCTTACCACTTCAAGTTTTAATGGCATGGCATTGACCATTATTTTTGGGATTTTCCGCCATATTACTCAGAAGTGTGCCTGGCTGTCTCTAATTTACTGCGACTAACATCTGACCAAATTACTGCTCCAACTGCTTAATTGTTATATTATTAGACTCAAATTTTTGGTTCAATCCTGACAGATCAGCTTTGTTATGTTTTTAGCAGCTCTCTTGACTTTCTTGCCCTTTGACCAACTTGGTCAGGAGTGTCTCCATTCTGGACTCTGTATCTAGACTCCCTAGTGGAATATATTTATTACTCTTCTTTTTATAGTCATCCTTACTCCACTAATCACCATCTCTATCTCTATACCCATTATTGTAATAGTTCCAACCTTGATTTCCTTGCCATTGAGCTTAGAAATCTGCCAACCTACGATCAAGAAAATTTTTTTCTTGTTCAGATTCAATTTCAAATGGTTTGGATGTTGATCCATGTGTAGCAACTACTTATACTTTCTCAGCACTCATTGAAGCAAATTTTTTTGTCAAAAACTTGATATTCTTATGAATATTTATTTGATGACCCAATAGCATATGTACCACTACTACATTCTGTATCTCAAGTGTGCCATCCTCTGTTGGTAACCGAAATATCATCAAGCATTTCCTCTGCAACTTTCCAACATAGACGCATGAAAGGTTTGCCTAAAATTATATCTAACATAGCTATTGAAATTTCATTCAATGATCTATAGAAGAATTTGGACAAATGAGATCCTCTGATTCTGTGATTTGGTACCATGCTCAACTTCTTCTTGAACTGAAACCATGCCTCTTACATGGACTCTGCAGGTAGTTGTCTAAAATTGTAAATTTTGTCCTTTAATTGCAGCATCCATGCAGGAGGGAAAATATATTTAGAATTTGAGTTTTCAAATCGTGCCAAGTAGTGGTTGATCCTCTAGGAAGTTCTCCTAGCCATAAAGATGCTTCTCTACTCAACGAAAATTGGAACAACCTCGGTCTCAATGTCTCCTGATTAACCCCTAGAATATTATAGTTTGTGCAGATCCATACGAAATTTGTAAGATGCATGTTCGCGTCATCCTTATCTACACCAGAAAACATATACTTTAGATTCAGAAGTTGGATATAGCACTAGTAATATCAAAATTCACATTAGGGTCTAACACCGAAGGAATAATAGCTACTGATTTGGCAGACTCAACATAACTTAGATATTTATCATCTTCGTCCATATATAGGTTCAAGTGTGGGTATTCCCACACCAATGGAGCTCTTCCTCTCTATAATCAATGATCAACAATCTATCTAGGTCTCACTAGCCCATATTACTGAGCTACTCCTGCCTCTACAACAGCTCTAGCCTGTTCAGCTTTCTTATTTTCTTGCTTTAATAGTTGCCATGTCTATAAGTTTGTAATCCCATATAGATCTATTGGACCATGTGGGAGTGCACATTTGAATCCAAAGGTGGGGGATCTTGAACCCCATTATGAAGTTGTTTCGACATCCCTCTTGGTGTTTGAAGGATTCTCTCAGGTTCTGGATCAAAAAGAAGTTAGAGACTACCTCTACTCCTAGTGCTTGGTTACACCGACGTATGCCAAACTAAAAACTAAAATCTAAAATAATAAAAAACCTGTGAACTTTACCAATTAAATTTACCATTCCATTTGTCTTCTTGCTCGGTAATGGTGCCAAAATTTGATGTCTCCCAAAAAATACCTCCACTAGAAGTATAAAGTGGTCGATTGCAAATATAATAACCCAACAAGGTTAGGGTCAATCCCACAGGGAAACGTGAATAGTTTATAGCCTTGATGTAATCCATGAGTAGTGCAGTAAAGTTAAGTTAAGGGGGGGGGGGGATTTTTTGTATTACTAGTAAGTAGTAACCAACTCTTAAGTATTGTTTAGTTGAAATCAATAAGATACAAACGCTAGGATTATTTTCCCCTTGGATTCTCAACTACATAAATTTCCCATGTTCAACCTAATTATTCTCGTGTTCTGCATGCAAATCCTATAAGTTAGGTATTATCCAGAAGATAAATTTCACCTGTTTACTTGGCTATCATCTCAGAGTGTTTCCTTATTTCACCTTGTTTCAGCCTCAGTCAACTTGGTTATCGTACGCATGTCTTAATCCTCGCTACCCAATCACAAACTTCTTAGTTACCACATGGATATGAATACAGGCTATCTCAAGTGTCTATAGCTACTTGAGGCTAATTAATACAAAGTAGAATAAAGATACATTTAAAAACCCTACAACAATTGAATCTTACACTTCCTCCACATAGCTAATCCGCCAAGGTCCCCACAACCTTAGCAGAGGAGATTAGCCACTCATGTTTATGCAATAAACCATGATTATCAATGTAGAACACAAAATATATTACATAAGATTAAGATGAATAAACTGCAAAGTCTTTAATTGAATAAAACCTTAAATCTCCAGAAATAATTTAGTAGAAAGTAATTGTGTGTAAAAAGAATGTTGCAATGCATCCTCTAATTAAAGATAAACCTTATGGTATTTATAGTATCTAAAAATAAAATAAAAATCCTTTTAAAAATGGTATAGGTAAAGTTATGTGGGCAATCAGTATGACTCGGTCATCACTCGTATCCTCAGCTTACGATTCGTACCCTTCCTTGTCATAACCATTCAAGTGCCTGTTCTTCTAATAGCTTCAATTCTCTGTCCATCTTACAACTTCAGCTTATGAGTCATAACCAAGTATATGACTTGGATTATTCATCCGTATCTGCCTGGTACTTCAGTTTTTTGGGTCTTGAACACTAGTTGGGATACGTATCCCTATATGAGTCGTACAGATACTTTCCACTCATATCCTTCTGAAACTTTAATTTTTGGATAGTAGCTTAGGTTTTGTTATGCGTATGACTTTAACATACGACTTGTACCCTATCTTACGTCTAGGATACTTGAGTGGTATCTTCCTCATACTTAGTTTATTGACTTGGATTTTGGTTCTATTCCTTATACAACTCACCATACTAGTCATATTAAATGATTATGACTTGCGAGTGGACTCTTATACACATTGGAGTTGGTCTTTTTCAGGTTTTTTTCTCCTCTTTTTGCTCAAATTATGTTATAAACCTGTTTTACCTGCAATTCACACTAAAGTGCATCATATCCATTAAAAAACCCTAAGTTCATTCATAAATTCATGGTTTTAAGCATCAAAAGTATTGTGTTTCCATGCCACATAACCCATGCCTATAATAGTCTGACAAAGCCTCTAATAAAAACTAAATAATATCCAGTTGGGACATGCCCCCGACCATATCCAAATCCAAGACCAAAAGAATAATAAAGTCATAAAGAAATCAATAGCATAAAGTGGAGTCCTCCAAAGTATGGATTCTCACTACTTTAGTCCGACCCAAAATCTATCTGTGAATTACCTAGTCACTAAGCAGGAGGAGTAGAAGTATGACCAATTCCATCATGTGGGGATACAATGTCTGAAGATGGTTAGCGGGGTGAACTCTATCATGTAACTCAGAAATAAGGACAACATAATAATATGATCAACTATTTAAAATCATTCAAAAGACAACACACATAATCAAATGCAAACATACACACACGCACCCATATATATTTCACATGTCGGGATAGGGAACAAGGATTAATTATGTTTTTACAAACTTTAGCCTAGATTGTGTAGCTTTACTATCATATAATAGTACCCACGAGCTATATGGACCCCAACTCTCACCCCCTGGTCAGGCCCCATTGTGTGTTGCCACACGAACCATAGAATAATCTCATATATATGCACATGGGGGACTCAAACCCTCCAACATATACCAAGGTGAATTAAGCACCCAATCATATACTGATTTATAGGTAAATTGAACCTTCTTAATCATGAAATAATAATAAGGGGGACTCGAACTTCCCTGTTCACTTTGACCCTCGCGTTAGCAAATGCGGTTTCCTATTCTGTCAATCGAACCTACACTTTTATGACTCAACTGCACAACCCTTATTAGGGCCTAATTAAAACAATTACCACACATTCCCATTCAATAAACCACAATACACTTTTAGGCATAGATTGTTGTATCGTCATACCAACTACACTTGCGAGGTAACACATCATGCCAAGACAATTTCCATTAAGTTGGGGATAATAACTCTCTTTGTTCATCAATACACATTGGGGAACACCAACTCCCTTTGTTCATTAAATCATACCATTGTATTTAAAATACCTTTTTATATCATGCAATAATTCAAGACTAAATAAATCCCCCAAATTCCCATAATTCTCATAATCAAAACAAATTTTTCATTATGAGGTTGGGGTTATAATGACTTCCAAGGTCACAAGATTGGAAGAATCACAATTCCCTAGTTCATTCACCATATCCATGCACCCACAAGTTTAAAGCATGAAAATCATATATAAATCATGAAAACATTGTTTAGAAACCCCCAACCTTTGTTTAAAAACCAATATAAACATCATATGGATAATACTTTAAACCACATGTTTTTATAAAATTAACAATGAGGGAAGAGTAACATGCCTTAAACACCAAGAAGTAAGGAAATAAATCACCCTTGAATTAATGATAAGCTTTATAAAAACCCTAAGTGATCTTGACCTTGAGGATTGGAGAGTGTTCTGAGAGGTTATATGATATGTTTATGATAGATATTCATTCCCTAAAGAAGTTATAAGATATTGGTTTTAAGTTAGACAAGAGGAGAACTTTCCAGAATGCCCTCACCTTAAAATCTAGAAAATATTGCCTTTTGGTTATAAGTCAACCCCTTGACTCATACCCATACCTTACGACTCATGACCATGAGTCATAACCAAGATAGTCACTAGGACCCCCTACACTACGCACCTTATGACTCCACCAACTAACTTATAATGATATCTTATGACTCGTAAGGTCTAGTTGTGACTAACACAGAACCTAAATGAATATGAACACTGGCCATCCTATGATTTGAACCCATAACTCATTGCATATCCTTACGGCTCATAGTGAGCCACTTATACTTAAAGTAAAACCAAGCTACAAATTTTCTACTTTGGTTATGACTCATCCCAAAAAGTCATCAAGACACCCTATGACTCCTAAGGTCTAGTCGTAACCAAGGCAGTGAGTCCAAATATAAACAATTTTCAAGGGTTACAAATTTGGAACATTATAGTAAAAAGGTGATATAAGGGAGAATGTCACCATACCTTCAGATTATTGTAGAGATGACATTAGTGACTATTAGTATAGTGATGATAATCCCCATGAGGGTTTTTTGAGTGATTATGAGCAAAGTAATAAAGCTCATGAGTATGATAGTAAATCTTATAATGGATATGATGGTCTAAGATATTATAATTGACATGGTTATGATAATTACTACACTAAACATAAATATGATATGCGTAGAGCTTATGGCTCTTACGATGAACATGAAAGAGTAAAAGTATCTTATGATAAATTTGATGGTGAAGATTAAGGGTATGGGGGTCCTCATATTACACACCATGGTGATGAGGACGATGTGAGATATGATTGTCTCTCCTATATGTCTTATGAACTCTTTGAGAAGGATTATGATATAAGGGAAAGTCGTATGGATGAATTACCTTCCTCATCTTGTGCTACTTACATTCCTAGTCAAAAAGGTATAGATATATGTGTGGAACCAATTCAAAGAAAAGGTATGGACCATAGTTGAAGAAAATTCTCTACTTATTATGGTGAAAGAATTTGTACTTCATATCCTTATTCCTATATGAATAACTCTCCATATGGTAATGATGTTGGAGGAAGGGTGGGAGGATTAATGAGCCATAAAAGTAGAGGAAATTCATTGTTTTAAGTAGTGTATGATCGAGAGAGGCATATTTTTAAAACAAAAGTTACAAGTGAACCGCTCTCAATTGAGGATCCTATTACTTTAAGGATGAAAAAATTGTTTTCTTCCATGCTATTTACTCTTGAAGAAATCTCTCAAATGGTCTCCATGGAGTCAAAAGCAAAACAAGCTACTTCTTATGGAAATATGCTTAAAGAGGATCCAGTGAATGAAATAAAGGTTACTTCTAGCAACTCAAAGTGTAAGTTAGATGTGAAGGGATCTTCGAACCCTTTCCGAAAAGTTCTAAGCACTTGTCCTAACTCCAATAACATTGAGAAAAAAATTAAGAGGAGTAAAAGTGTGATTTGTGATAACTCTAGAGTGGAAAAAGTAGAGGTGTTAGGAGTGATGTGAGAGGGTTGTCACAACCTTATACTAACTTTCGTAACCTCTCTTTCTTTTCTAGTTGTATTGATTATTATGTAGGTATCATCGGAAGCAATCGTAGTGATGTACCTCAATCAATAAAGAATCACGAGGTGCTAAAAAGCTTCCTAAAAAAATTTATTCTACAATGTTGAAAATCAAGGTGAACACAATATCTATGATCTATAAGGTAACAAAGCTAAAATTAGCACTTTATTGAGAGTTAAGGATCATTTTATGGCTAGTATCTAATTGACTATATGTGATAGCGTGTTTTCATGTGAGCTTAATGATTCTTTTCCACATAGTGAAAAAAGTTTATTGAGAGTGTTCATACGCTAGTTGATCCTATTGATGATCAAATTGATTTTTCTTGTAAGATTAATTTAGGTCCACCTAGTGTTAGCACTTATGCATTGAATAGTAGAACATTTTCATGTGAATGTTAATGTTCATTTTAATAATGTGGATACACTAGTTGATCATATTGATCACCAAATTGATTCTTTCAGTAATATCAATTTTTGTCCATCTAGTATTGATACATGTGCTTTGAATACTAGTTCATTACCAAATGATATTGGTGTTGATCAGTTTGTGTGTAATAACGGGCCACCAAATAAGGAGTTTTATGATGAACTTAAGTGTCCTCAATTTAGTGATGACATTAATATAGTTGGTCATGTTGATAGTCATGTGAAGTCATTACACCTAAATGATGAATTCTTAAATTGTGATTCCATTTCCTTGTACTTCTCATGAGGATTTTAAGGTAAAATATATTTTTAAGGATAATCCCTTATTTGATATTGACATGACCAATAAAGGTGAATGCCTAGTGGTATGTCTTGGCATTATTCAAATGTAGCCCCTATTAATGGCTACTAAGTGATTGTGAATACACTATAGTATGATGACACACTTTAGAAAGAACTTTCTTTATGAAAGATGATAGTATGTCTATTGGAAATAATATTGTTCAAAAGGAAGGTGATGTATGTGCTATAACTATCCTTTCATCAATGTATGTTTTTATTCTTGATCAAGGACTTAATGTGCTTGAATCAATAAGTGGACCTTCTCATAAGGACACCTTGAATAAATTTAACTTGTGTGGCACCTTCCTATACTATTTATTTGCATATGATGATATTATTGCATTTGACTGAGTATGTTTTGTGAGTGTGAAAGCACCAATGGGGAAAATAGGAGTATATGTGACCCATTTTTATGGATTTTCTTTTTCTTTGACCTTAGTAATGATTTGAATAGTGGAATTTGTGATGAAATGATTGGTTCAAATGACAAGATAGTTATGAGTGGGGTTGTTGGCTTGCATTATGATAAGTATAGTATTAATATTTATTTTCTCTTATCTGATTGTTGCTTGGTGTTATTACTTGATCTTATGGGTTTTTAAAAAATATATTTACTATGTGTGGGGAATACCTTTGTATTTAAACTCATTGATGCATTGGGAGTAATTCATTCTTGAAGATAACTACTGCATTTGGTGGAGTCTTAACTTGGGCTGACCTTGTTTATGGCATGACACTTACCTATGTAGACGATCATGTGTTAGTTAACATAAAGGGGGATTTATGTTTTTCTAAATGTAGAACCATTGTGGACTTTACATATGAGGTTGCCTATATACCATGGTCCTTTTGATTTAATAATTTGTCATTGTTTACTATGTAACTAAGTATTCCTTGTTTTAATGGTTTATAAATCATTTGTGACTCATTTTGATGCTTAGTTATATGTTAAATGTGTGCACTCTTGGCATAGGGATATATTTATTATTGCTAACCATTGTACTAACCTTCATTCTATAAGGATATGTTTGTTATTTGTCCTTCTCATATTTTTACAAGGTTTAGATTCGAGGATGAATCCTTTTGAAGAAGGAGAGGATGATATGAGCATGGTTAATGTGGGGCATATTAGGATGGGGTTCTACATATGGATGATATCGTAGAGACAAAGGATTCTATGTAGGAATAAATACACAATGCCATGGGTGATTAACATGCCAATTGGGTATTCAAGAAGGTTCCTTGTGGTTTATTTTCAAAATAGTCACTTTTAGACTATTTTTGTAATAAACTATTTACGGAAAGACAATAACTATAAATAGTTGCCTTTGCCATTTTTATACTTAGATTTTTTTAGGATTGAATTGTTTTAAATAGACTTGATATTTAGTTACTCTAGCCTAGGGTAGTACTTGGGTTCAATTTAAATTGTTAGCTTAGATCAATTGATTAGAGTGCATCCCAAATTGTTTGTGTTATATTATTCGATTATAATTGACCATCGATTTATCATATTGTGTATATTCAATTTATTTTTCATGTGTTTGATTGAGTTCTTTTTCTCCCTTGGATTAATTGTTGCTAGTTGAGCATTTCTTCTTCCCTTCTCATTTCTAATTTCTCAACTATGCTTTTGTTGTTTAATTTATTATTTTTTAATATCAATTCTACTTGTTCGATTAGAATTGTTATTAGATACATACAATTCATTTTTTGAAATTTTTTTGTTCATACTTTCATTCTTCTAATAGATTGTTAAATTGACCACATAAAATACGCGATCGTTTTTAATTATACGTATCAACTTCAAGTAGAAAATATATGAGGTTTTATAACTTAAAAAGGAATATATATATAATTAAAGAAATAAAATATTTCATGTGACTAACTCTACCTAATAGAGAATCACATATGATATTGCATGTAAGTTATCTCTTAATGGGTTGGAGACATTGCCTCACGTATTTTTTAACTTTCTTTATTCAGGTTATGTATGGAGGAAATTATTGGATTGGCAAGGCATTGATAGATAGACAAAGGAGTGGGATTGTAGATGATCAGATGGAAAGAAGAAATTCAACCAATGAAGTATTCAGAATGACTGCTATTTGTATGTGTCTACCACATCTGAAAGGAGAGGAATGCTATACTATTTCAAATTAAACGTCATCCCTAATAAGTTAATCAAGATAGTAATACAAGAAAATTGTCATTAAGGATTCACAAGATGCATTGTGATTAATGATGGAAATATAAAGAGTAACCTAGTTGTATGAAGGTATCTAAGTGTAGCTGTTGGGTTAAGATTGACCTGTAATCTTAGCTATTTTTTGTTGTTGTGTAGTTACCATCCGTGATAAAAATCTTTATTTATCCAAAAAAATAATAACTCTACCTAATAGAAGAATGAAAACACATCCAAAACAATTCAAAATTTGATCCAACTAATTGGAACACTTTATTAGGAATTTTTATGCTTAATTGAAATAGATAACCTAATATCCTAGCAAGTTTTAGGAAAATATTACGAATGGTACCCATTTCACAATCTTAATTCACTCCCTACCCACTTAATTTTTTCCCATTTATTTTTTAGGGTCAGAGGTATGAAAAAATGAAAAAAGTGCGGTGGAATTGTGGGGTCATGAGCCTCTTTAATAATTTAAACTCGGGGATAAAATACAAGTTCTTAAAAATACAACAAAGTCCTCATAAAATACAAAAAATTTCCTTTTTTATATTTATTAAATATTCTACCCTCTTTTCAATTTATTTAATAATTCAACTACTTTCCTCTCTCTCCTCAACCTCTCTTCTTCCCAAATTACTTGAGACCATAAAGGAGTTTAAATTATTTTCTTCAATCTTCTTTCCTAAGTCGAAATCTTCTTCCTCTTTTGCTCAGGTGAGTTTAATCTTCTTCCACGATTAGTTTTAGATCCATTTTTACTATATTTTGTTATTGCATTTTAGTGCAGTGGTTTATGTGTTCTTGTAAAACTTTGAGTGTTTTTGATTAAATTAGTCAAAATCTGACATGTTTTTAGTTCATGTTCTTGATTTCACATTTTTAATTGTATTTTTCTTTCGTCAATGGCTAGAAATTTTTTGTATTTTTATGTTTATATTTTCTATCAATTTTGAATTTATTGACTGCATTTTGATCAACTTTAATGGTGTTCACGTTGCTGTCCATTGGATTGTTGATTTCTAAATTAGTTGCTACTTATTTTGCATGTTTGGTTTGTGGAATTCTCTATTTTTGTTAATAGATCAGTAGTCCATAGATTGACCACTACAGATTTATTTTTGCCTGTAGATAATAAATGGATAAAGTGAAAAGATAAATTAAAGAGGCTATTTATATTGCTTCTAGCTGTAGGAAATAAAAAGTCAAAGAATTTTTCAAAACTGCAAAAAGAAAAAAAATTGTAATTGATGAAATCGAGGCTGAGATTAAGGAATATGAGGGTAGTAGTGCAATTGAGAGTGATGATGTTTAGGAAAGTGATGGAAAAAGTGAAGAGGAAAGTGAAGGAAAAAGTGTAGTGGTGAAGATTAAAACCTGAGAGATAGTAGAGATGGGGAGGATGATGATCCCTATCCTTGACAATATGTGCAAACGATATCTTCATTAAGTTGTGTGACCTAGCTACGTGGTAGCGTTTTTCTATCCTTTCTGAATAGACATGTTTCACACCAGTGTTAAAATCCAATTGAGTTTTCCTTGCATATGAAAGGACTTCAACTTAGAAAGGTAAGATAAGAGAGGATATAGGATGGTCATAGATTAGGGAATACCTTTTTTGTTAAAGAGAATTGACCATAGAGTGAGTGACTATTTGGATGATTTAGAATTTTTTTTTTGGCAAAGATTTTCGTAAGAGCAAAGATGGTAGTTTATCAGGACTTTAGAAAGACTCTTGTTTACAATAACTCTATGTTGATCTTAAGCAAACTTATTTTTGACACTTGAGACATTTGTAAGAGTATTTTAAATTTAGTGAATAGATAGTCCATTAGATGTTGCTACAACGTGTCAAGAATAATAAAAAGTTTTAGGAAATTTGGTTCTTTGTGAACAATAAACCAGCCTGTTTTGGCTTTAATGAATTATTTCTAATTATAGGGTTGTAATATTCAACATACCCTCGTAAATAGAAAATGAAAAAAGTCCTCTAAAATGGTAAAAATTTTCATTTCAACGTGACAAATAATAAGAACAGCATTGGTGCAAAGATAATAAGCTTGATCAAAGGTAATCGATTGAGCAAAGAGCAAAAGTTGAAGTGCACTTTAGTTTGGTTCATGAACTCGATACTGTTGGCAAAGAAACTGTTGAAGAAGGTGGATTTAAGCAACATCAAGATGGTGGATGATTTAGATTACTTTGAGAGTTATCCATGGGTAAAAGATTAATTTAGACCAATATTGAGCTATTTAAATAAGAAGACTAATTAAAGAAAGGAGAAAGAAATATTTATCAAGATTAATAATGCATCGTATGCTCTATACAACTTTTTTTTTTGGATATTTTTAGTACTTACTATCTACCATCTTATCTATTTATTATATACTATTGCCTATTTATACAATAACATATAGACTATGTAGATTTATTTTTTCTAATATTGATTATAGGTTTGGATATAAGAGGATTTTCCTCATCTTGAAAAGTATGCAGGAAAGTCACTGAATTATCCTTTGTACATTCCCTATTTACTTTAATTGCACACATCGAAGAGCAATAACATAATGAAAGGTGACCCAGTAAGTCTAGAGGTAACAGTACAAAGGAAAAAAATTATTTACTATTATATAATAATATTTTAAATTAAATGAATGTCGCGTAATTTCTAAATATTTTTTGTTGATTCTGCACCTATATATTACCCCCACTGTTCATGAAATAAAGTAGAACTACATGGAATTATTTAAGGCATACACGGATGAAGTTAAGGGTGTGGTCATCAATGCCTTAAAGGCAGAGTTAAAATGTGTGATTGTCCTCACTTCATCAGCAGAGATCGTGCACGACGACGAAGATTTAAGTGGCCACAATCATGTTACAAGTCCAACATATTCTTGTGATTATGAAGGTTTTATTGGAAAAAAAATCATATTGAGCACTTCTAATAATAAAGATTTGCGTGAACGTGTTGTTTTGATCAAGAAAACTATGTTAGATATTGCTTATTATATGAGAGATAAGAGGTTGATGAGAATCAATAAGAACAACAAGAAGAAGAAAGAACAAGGTAAACTAGTTTATTTTTTGTTCATCCTAATTAATTTACTTGTATAATGAAGTCACCATTGTACCCAACATCAAGTAAACCTCAAAGAACTTGTAGTCATTGTGACTGACTGTAAGGTTTCACAAAGTTCCCTTGTAGTTTAAGCCTTAGGGCGTGACGAGTGAGGCATGATTCCGACCCTAAAAGATTAAGAATTGGATTCCTAAGTGAGTATCGTGTTAACCATATATAATTTCCCTAATTTCAATGTTCTATCACGTGGGAAATCTGATAAGCTTTCCATCGATATAAGAGTTGCCCAAATCCAATATAAAGGTAAGAAGTTTTGGCTAATTTAAGCCTTAGTCGTAAAACTGCATCATTTAAGTGATTGGCGCATCGCGGAGAGGGTTTATTTGGCAATTGCTAATTTACAGTGTAACCCCATGATAGTTGTGCATCATGAAGGAGTTCCAGGTCCCAACCAATGGGAAAATGCGATGGCTTCGCTTTGCGGTGACTCCCATATTGCCAATTGTCAATTTCCAGTGAGCCACCATGATAAGTGGTGCATCGCGGTGACCCTTTTAATCGGGTTCCCAGTTTAATTTTTCCAGCTTTGTACAAATGTTAAAAGGGGCATTTTGGGCTTTTTCTAAGCCTATAAAACCGTCCAAACACCAAATCAAAGCCAATTACAAGCATCCTATAAGGTTTTTCTCAAGTTTCCTCTCATAAAAAACCCTAAGTATCTAAAATCTCTTCCTAAAATCTGTAGAATCCATCATGAATTTTCTAAATTGAGTCAAGATTCAAGGTTCCAAAGTCAAGGGCCTCAATAACTCTCATTCAAGAGTACGAATAGATTTCCAAAAGTGAGAGTTCATCCAAAGCTTCTAATTCAAGGTATGTGGGGTTTTGAACAATGGTAACCCTTTCACCCTTGTGCCCAAAAAAGCTTATTTACATCATGATTTTGCTAAAATCTATAGGGTGTTTACATGAATTTGAATTGGGGGTTTTCACCTATTATTATTAGATGCATTACCTTGATATTTCCCATAAATTGAGAGTTAAATGGCATGATTTCTACATGTTTTCCTGTGTGTTTACAGCTGGGTATAAACCCTATGCTTTTACTCCTTGAGAGGCTAATATTTGCAATATTGAGATATTGAAGCATATGACTATTGAGATTTTGAGATAAATTTCTTAAATTCCTAGATTTCCACACGATTTATGAATCTATATGCTATATATTATTCTTTTGATGAGCTTTAACTTGAGATTGAATTATGGGTTAGAAAGGCCTATTTGAGACTTGTGAAATTATGAACTCTTGTGCTACAAGCACCCATGATTTGAGGATTTTCAGAAGATTAAGAAATGAATTGACCTAATGGTCCGAAAGCTTTGAAATCCACTTCATCATATGAGATTATTGATTTGATTATTGGGTTCATGGTGAACCATGAGATTATTCTCAAAGTGTATTTTTATGAGATGAGCATAGATAATATAAAGGGAGTAGTATTTATCACCAAGCGACTAAGTTACTATGGTTTCTTACCCCAAAACTATATGCCACCGTAGGTTGGTCCTGAAGCAGAGTTTATAATTATTATGATTGGGCCCAAGGCCGAGTTTTATTTAGTGATCACTAGACCTAGGTTATACTCCCTGGAAAGAGTATAATGCTTCTCCCCAATGTGGGGTCTCTTCCTTAGAAGGACAAAATATTGGACTCCATGTAGCTCACGTGGTTTATATAGGTTACGAGAACCTCCCTAGCCCTTTAAAACTTTGAGATCAAATACTTATTTTCCTTTCCTATAGTCTACTTTCCTAAATGGTTGAAATGTAAAGATGTTCCCAAACCAAGGTATTTTCTTGATGAGTGTTATTTTCCTAAATGAAAGCATCTTCCCTTGCTATGGTACTTTTCATAAAGCTTTGAGATAAGTTATTTTCTTAATCTAGAATACTTTTCCACTTGAGATAGCATGATTTTACCAAAAGATTGAAAGAAGATAATTTTCTAAAGTTAATGAAATTCCTTCAAATATGTTTCTAAGTCATATGATTCCGAACTCCAAGTATATAAGTTTTAACTAGTTATGGAATATTGAGCATTGAAAAGGTTTTAATCTCCATGAGACATATGCATGAGTTGAAAGTATTGTTTAAGCACCGTGTGACATCCCGGGAGACGATTTCGGCTTGTTACAAACTTGGTATACAAGCCTAAGGTTTCCAAAGAGTCCTATGGAGTTTGACAAGATGCTTTGAGTATAGTGTTGATCATCGGTGTGTAGAATGCCATATCTATGAGGAAGATACTATGAGATGTTTTAGGAAAAATTTGTTTCTTCTTTCAGATTCTATCGTACCAACAGTTATCCCTTTTATCTAGTTGTCCATGCTCTTTTATTCTGAGAAAATACCTCTTTGAAGAGTGAATGTCTATGGGAACAATGATGAGCAACCCCCACCTATTGATCCTTTGAATGAGATGGTGTCCCATGTTGATTTTAGGGTGGTCTTTCAGGCAGTATCCCAAGAGGTCACCACAAATGTTTGGGCCAATAACCAAGCCCTAGTTGCTAATCAGCAGTGTGCTAAAGTATTCGCGACTAGGATTCATGACTTTATGTGGATGAATCCGCCTGAGTTCTATGGGTCTAAGGTGGACGTGGACCCCTAGTTGTACGTGGAGGAGGTAAGGAAGATCACTGATGTGATGCAGGTTTTGAAAGAAGAAAGTGTTGTGTTGGCATCCTATAGACTGAAGGACATTGATTATCATTGGGTTATAATATGGAAAAAGGGTAGAGGTGAGAATGTCGCTCCTATGACTTGTCAAGTATTCTAAGATGCCTTCTTAGACCAGTTCTTTCCACTTGAGATGAGGGAGGCAAAGATTGAGGAGTTCATAAACTTCAGGCAGGGATCCATGACTGTTAAAGAGTAATGGTTGAAGTTCAATTAGTTGGCCATGTACGCTCCTGATTTGATTATTGACACCCGGGCTAGTATGAGTAAGCTTGTGATCGGTGTTTCTGGGATGATACTGGAGGAATGTAGGGCTGCAATATTACATAAGGATATGGATTTGGCTAGGTTTATGATGCATGCCCAACAGATAGAGGCGGATAAGCTTAGAGAGAGAGAAAGAATAAGGGGTAGCAAGAGAGATAGATCTGAGCAGCATGAGTTTAGCTGGCCTAGGTTCCATGGAGGTAACCGCCCCTAGTTTCAGAGATGACCGTCTATGTTAGTGCCTTCATCAGCTAGTGCTACCATGCCTAGAGATAGGCCACAGAAAGGGAGCAGTTAAATATGGTAGGAATCACCTTAGGGACTGTTCTGGAGATTTGAGGGGTTGCTTTAGTTGTGGCAAGTAGGGCCACAGACTTAGAGATTGCCCCCATGATAGACAGGGGAACAGAGATGCCTGACCTCAAGCACAGGCTGCTAGTACACCAGCTTCGGTACTTCGTCCCTCCCCTACTCTGGGAGCTTCTTCTAGCACTGTTGGCGGTCAGCGCCAGAATAGATTTTATGCCTTTCCATTCCATCGGGAGCAGGAGGATTCCCCTAATGTCGATACTGGTATGCTTCGTGTCTTTTGTCTCAATGTTTATGTGTTGTTGGACCTCGGGTCAAACCTCTCTTATATGACCCCACTTATTGTTGTTAATTTCAAAATAAGTCTTGAAAAGATTTTTGAGCCTTTCCTAGTTTTTACACCAGTAAGGGAGTCTGTTGTTGCTAAACAAGTGTATAGAAATTGCCCTGTTACTGTTCTTCATAGAGTCATACTTTGGGATTTGATAGAGTTAGACATGGTGAATTTTGACCTTATTCTAGGTATGGATTAGTTTTATTCTTGTTATGTATTTATAGATTGTTGTACCCATGTGTTCAAGTTTCAGTTCCCTAGTGAGCCAGTGTTTGAGTAGTCCGAGAGCTCGGTATCTCTTAAGAGTCATTTTATCTCTCATATCAAAGCCAGAAAGCTTATATCCAAAGGTTGTATCTATCACCTAGTTAGAATTAAGGACACTAAGTCTGAGACTCCAACCATCCAGTCGGTAGCTATTTTTAATGAGTTCCCCGATGTTTTTCTGAAAGATCTACCAAGGGTACCTCTCGATAGAGAGATAGAGTTCGGAATTGACCTTCTTCCCGACACTCAGCCAATTTCTATTCACCATACTGCATGGCACCTCTAGAGCTTAAGGATTTGAAGGAACAACTCAAAGATCTCTTAGACAAAGATTTTATTAGGCCCAGTATTTCTCCTTGGGGAACACCCATTTTGTTCGTGCAGAAGAAAGATGGATCTTCGCGTATGTGCATTGACTACCGTCAACTCAATAAGGTCACAATCAAAAATAAATATCCTCTTTCAATAATTGATGACCTGTTTGATCAGTTGCAAGGTGTAAGTTATTTCTCCAAGATAGACCTTAGATCTGGCTATCATCAACTTAAGGTGAGGGAATATGATATTCCAAAGACAACCTTCCTAACCCTCTATGGTCACTTTGAGTTTCTACTTATGTCTTTCGAGCTAACCAATTCCCCAACATCCTTCATGGACCTCATGACGCGAGTGTTCAAAAAGTACCTTGATACGTTTATCATTGTCTTCATAGTTGACATCCTTGTGTATTCCCAGGATGAGAACAGCCATGCAACTCATCTTAGAGTTATCTTGCAAACTCTTAGAGATCACCAGTTATTTACCAAATTCAATAAGGGTGAATTTTGGCTAAGGTCTGTAGCCTTTCTGGGTCATGTTGTTTCAGCCGAAGGTATCAGAGTTTATCCCCAAAAGATAGAAGTTGGTAGAAATGAGCCTAGACCTATCTCTCTGTCTGACATTAGAAGTTTCTTGGGTCTAGCGGGCGATTACCATCGTTTTGTTAAGGGTTTCTCTTCCATTATGTCTCCTATGACCCGATTGACCCAAAATATGGTTAAATTCCAGTGGTCCAATTCCTATGAGAAGAGTTTTCAGGAGTTGAACACTCGACTCACTTCAGCCCCTATGTTGACTTTGCCTAATTGTATTGATAATTTTATGGTGTATTGTGATGCCTCTAGAGTTGGTTTGGGTTGCGTATTGATGCAGAGAGGTAAGGTTATAGCCTATGCCTCTAGAAAGTTGAAGCCGCATGAAAAGAACTACCCGACCCATGATCTTGAGTTAGCTAAAGTGGTTTTTGCTTTGAAAATCTAGAGACGCTATCTTTATGGTGTCCATGTTGATGTGTGTACCGATCATAAGAGCTTGCAGTATGTTTTTACCTAGAAGGAGTTAAATCTTAGGCAGAGGAGGTGGTTAAAGTTATTGAAATATTATGATATGAGTGTGTTGTATCACCTGAGCAAGGTTAATGTAGTGGCAGATACCCTTAAAAGATTATCCATGTGTAGTATTGTGCATATAGAGGAGGGTAAGAGAGAGTTAGCTCGTGATGTGAATTATCTGGCTAGGTTGGGTGTTAGATTGTTTGATTCAGCGGAAGGGAGTATGTTGGTGTAGAGTAGTTCCAAATCCTTTTTAGTTTCTGAAGTAAAGGAGAAGTAAGGTAGGGATCCTAGTTGGTCAAATTAAAGGAGTTAGTTGAGAACTAAACTGTAGAGGTTTTCTCCCAAGGGGGAGATGGTGTATTGAGATTGTGTGGTAGGTTGTGTGTCCCGTGTATTGATGACTTGTGGTAGAGAATTATGGGCGAAGCATATAGCACATGCTATTCCATTCATCTCGGCACTACCAAGATGCATCGTGACTTGCGGGAAATCTATTGATGGAACGGTATAAAGAGGTACATAGCCAAGTTTATAGCAAAGTACGCAACGTGCCAATAGGTTAAGGTAGAGCACCAAAAACCAGGTGGTGTGATGCAAGAGTTTAGTCCACCCACTTGGAAGTGGAAGATGGTGAATATGGACTTCGTGACCAAGTTGCCTCTTTCGTGCCATTATCATGATTCCATTTGGGTTGTTGTGGATAGGTTGAATAAGTCCGCACATTTCTTGCCCGTGCACACATCTTATACGGATGAAGATTATGATGGATGGTATATCTGGGAGTTGGTTAGGCTGCATGGAGTTTCCTTGTCTGTCATTTCGGATAGTGGTACTCAATTTACTTCTCAGTTTTAGAGGGCGTTTCAGCATGGTCTTGGCACCCAAGTTCTTTTGAGCTCAACTTTTCACCCGCAGATAGATAGTCAGGTTGATAGGACCTTGATTTTAAAGGTAGTTGGGATTATAATTTGCCATTGATAGAGTTTTCCTACAATAATAGTTTCCATGCTAGCATTGAGATGGCAGCGTTTGAGGCTTTGTATGGTATGAGGTTTAGATCACCCATAAGTTGATTTGAAGTAGGTGAAGCTGTCGTGTGTGGGCCTGGTTCAATATTTGAAGCTATGGACAAAGTTAAGTTGATTAGAGAAAGGTTGAAGACCGCTCAGAGTCATCAAAAGTCTTATACAAATTTGAGAAGGAGAGATCTTGAGTTTGTGGTGGGTGATTGGTGTACTTGAAGATTTCACCCATGAAAGGAGAGAAGAGGTTTGGTAATAAGGGAAAGCTTAGTCCCCATTATGTTGGCTGGTATCGAGTCTTGAGCTATATTGGTAAATTGGCCTATGAGGTTGAGTTGCCCTCGGAGTTGTCTGCCGTTCATCCTATCTTTCATATCTCTATGCTTAAGAAGCATATCGGTGATTATGTTGTCGTTGATTCTTCAGAGAGTGTTGATATTGAGGATAGCCTTTCCTTTGATGAGATTCCCATGGAGATCCTAGACTTTAAAGTCCGTAGACTGAGGAACAAAGAAGTCTCTTTGGTCAAAGTTTTTTGGCAGAACCAGTCTGTTGAGGGTGCTACTTGGGAGGCAGAAGCAGACATGTGAGCCAAGTACCCGTACCTCTTTTCTCTAGGTTCAAACCAAGCCGAAGGTACTATTCTTCCTTAATTCATCCGTTCTAGTCTAAAGTTCAGCTATGCATCTATCCTTGTATGAGTTCTTGCATTGACCGGACTGTTCATGAGTTTAGAAAGATCTTGAACCGTTTAGTAATTGTTTCAGATATGTGTACTCTATTTCTCCTCTATTCCTAGCCTAACTCACAACGTTTGAGGATGAATTTTCCCAAGGGAGAGATATTATAAGGTCCCGCAAAGTTCCCTTGTAGTTTAAGCCTTACGGTGTGTCGAGTGAGGCGTGATTTTGGCCCTAAAAGATTGAGAAGTGGCTTCCTAAATGAGCATCATGTTAACCATATAGAATTTCCCTAATGTCGACTTTCTATCACATGGAAAATCTGATAAAATTTCCATCAATATAAGATTTTCCCAAATCCGATACATGGGTAAGAAGTTATGGCTAATTTAAGCCTTAGTCGTAAAAATGCATTACTTAAGTGATTGGCGTGTTGCGTATAGGGTTTATTTGGTAATTTTCAATTTCTAGTGGAACCCCATGATAGTGGTGCATCGCAGAGAAGTTCCAGGTCCCAACCAGTGGGAAAATGCGATGGCTCCGCTTCGCGGTGACTCCCATATTGCCAATTGTCAATTTCCAGTGAGCCACCGTGATAAGTGGTGCGTCGCGATGACCCCTTTAATCGGGTTCCCAGTTCAATTTTTCCAGCTTTGTGCAAATGTTAATAGGGGCATTTTGGGCTTTTTCCAAGCCTATAAAACCGTGCAAACATCAAATCAAAGCCAATTACAAGCATCCTATAAGTTTTTTCTCAAGTTTTCTCTCATAAAAAACCCTAAGTATCCAAAATCTCTTCCAAGAATCTCAAGAATCCACCATGAAATTTCTAGATTGAGTCAAGATTCAAGGTTTCCAAGTCAAGGGCCTCAATAACTCTCATTCAAGAGTACGAATAGATTTCCAAAAGCGAGAGTTCATCCAAAGCTTCTAATTCAAGGTATGTGGGGTTTTGAACAAGGGTAACCCTTGTGCCCAAAAAAGCTTATTTACATCATGATTTTACTAAAATCTATGGGGTGTTTACATGAATTTGAATTGGGATTTTTCACCTATTATTATTGAATGCATTATCTTGATATTTCTCATAAATTGAGAGTTAAATGACATGATTTATACATATTTTCTTGAGTGTTTACAACTGGGTATAAACGCCATGATTTTACTCCTTGAGAAGCTAATATTTGTAATGTTGAGATATTAAAGCATATGACTATATTGAGATTTTGAGATAAATTGCTGAAATTTGCAGATTTCCACTTGATTTATGAATCTATATGCTATATATTATGCTTTTGATGAGCTTTAACTAGAGATTGAATTATGGGTTAGTAATCCCTATTTGAGACTTGTGAAATTATGAACTCTTGTGCTACAAGCACCCATGATTTGAGTATTTTGAGAAGATTGAGAAATGAATTGACCTAATGGTCCAAAAGCTTTGAAATCCACTTCATCATATGAGATTGTTGATTTGATTACTGGGTTCATGGTGAACCATGAGATTATTATAAAAGTGGATTTTTATGAGATGAGCACAGATAATCTAAAGGGAGTAGTATTTAGCACCAAGCGGGTAAGTTACTACAGTTTCTTACCCCAAAACTATGTGCCACCGTAGGTTGGGCCTGAGGCCGAGTTTATGATGATTATGAATGGGCCAAAGGCCGAGTTTTATGTAGTGATCACTAGACCTAGGTTATACTTCCTGGAAAGAGTATGACGCTCCTCTCCAACGTGGGGTCTCTTTCTTAGGAGGACAAAACGTTGGACTCCATGTAGCTCACGTGGTTTATGTCGGTTACGAGAATCTCCCTATCCCTTTAAAACTTCGAGATCAAATACTCATTTTCCTTTCCTATAGTCTACTTTCCTAAATGGTTGAAATGTAAAGATGTTCCCTAACCAAGGTACTTTCTTGATGAGTGTTATTTTTCTAAATGAAAGCACCTTTCCTTGCTACGGTACTTTTCATAAAGCTTTGAGATAAATTATTTCCTTAAGCTAGAATACTTTTCCACTTGAGATAGCATGATCTTACCTAAAGCTTGAAATGAGATAATTTCCTAAAATGAATGAAATACCTTCAAATATGTTTCCAAGTCATAGGATTCCGAACTCTAAGTATATGAGTTCTAACTAGTTATGAAATATTTAGCATTGAAAAGGTTTTAATCTCCATGAGACATATGCATGAGTTGAAAGTATTGTTTAAAGTTCCTTAGCCTTGGGCATTGAGAATAAAAGAAGATTTCTTGTTTTTATGTTAAAGAACAATGACTCACGGGATTTGTGTTGCATGCCTTATTCTACATGACTTATGAGCTTTATATTTTATAATTGATCAAGCCATGCGATTCATCTCATACTTCATACATGATTTGATTGAAGAAGATCGACACTATTTTATACATGTGCATTCACCCCCGCATACTCAGTACATTCCAAGTACTGATTCACATATACGTCTATGTTCTACATTGTGTCATAATATAGGTTCAGGTGCTCAGTTCCAGCCTCGCCCGTGATTCTCCGAGTACCTTACCTACGTTTTTTATAGTGGTGAGTCCTCATGTGTCGAGGGTATAGTATTGTGGTTTTGATTAGGTTTCTCTATATTATGGTCATATGGACCGAGTATCTTTCCCATATTTCCTTTCATGTGATATGATTTTGCGAGTGTTGAGTCTATTTTATCTTGAATTGAGTGTTATTGGTAGAAATCGGCTCTAAGGGTTAGCTTGGAGCTACTTGTAGCTTTATGCACCATGTGACGTCCCGAGTGATGATTTTGGGTCATTATACTAACTTTACAATAGCAGATAAAAAATATAAAAAAAAAAATAAGAAGAAAAAAAAAAAAGGTAGCAGATAAAGAAGATAAGAAAAAAGAAATAAAAAAATTAGAAGATGGCAGCTGATGAAGAAGAAGAAAATAAGTAGAAGATAAAAGAAAATGGTGAGAAGAAATCATTAGAAGAAGAAGAGAAAAATGAGAAGGTAGTCGATCAAGAATAAGAGAATAAGCTGAAGGAGGAGAAAATAAAAGAACAAAAGCTCTCATCAGAAGAAGAAAAAAAGAAAGAAAATGAAAGAAAAGAAGTCGAAGAAGAGAAAGAGCAGAAGAAGAAATCAAACGAAGAAGATAAAATACAAAACAAGAAGACTTGGTCACTTATGTGGCAGAAGAAGAGAAGAAAGATGAAGAAAATGAAGAATAAGACAAGAAGACTTGGTCACTGATGTGGCAGAAAAGGATAGAAAGATGAAGAAAATGAAGATGAAGACAGTGGTGAAAAGAAAGTGGATGTGATGAGCATTGTTGAGGAACTTACTGATAAATGATGTAAACCAAAACAATTAGTAACATGTATTTGACAACTTGAGATAAATAATTTTTGGAATTGATTTTTGGTTTTAATGATTTGATTTTGTATGGATGAATGGATAACTTATTTTTGGTAACTTAATGATGTCAAATAATTTTGATCTTTCTGTAAGTTTTTTTGCATTTATTGTGAAAATCTTTACTTATAGAACTGTGTTGTGTTACTCCATTATCTTATAGATGATGCAATTGATGTCTTTTATTTTAAAAGTGTCACGACCCAAACCAGGGCCTGTACTTGACGGGTATCTCAAGTCCAACAAATAATGGACACCACCCTCGCACCTAGACAAACAAAACATAATACCCCCAACAGTGGATGTATTCCGAACATATAACAAGATAGCATAAGAAAAGATCAAGAAATTTAAGACATGTCTATAACCGATAATCGGTAACCGACTAGAAACAACCAACCAATATCACCCAAGTCCATAGAAATCCACAAAGCATTCTAACAAAATTGAAATCAATAAAGTGTTGGAACATACCCCTGACCCTAACAATGACAATGATAATGTGAACTCTCAGTTATAATCTATGAACTAAAACTGATGAAATGTCCAAGTCTTCCAGAGAATGAAAGATCACAACTTAACCACCAATGACTGATAAATCGAGCCAATCCACCTAACACCGCACGAGAAAAGTAGAAATATCTCCGGTGCATGCATAGCATGGGGATACAATGTCCGGAGAAAATTAGTGGATTGAGCAATAACTCAGGGATAGGTGATAAAATAAGCCAATTCAAATTCAATTCAAAACCATGTGAACATCATCATATACATACATAAATAATATGTTGGAAAAAGGGAACAAGACTTAACATGTACTTTAAAACTTTACCCTGGATTGTGTAGCTAAACCGTCATAATATAAGAAGGCACCCACGAGCAATATAGGTACAACTCTCTCCTAACTAAAAGGGCCTAGTTCGTGTATCCGCATGAACCAGAGGATGTACATATGCACTATGGGAGACTCAAACATCCCAGTATACCAAGGTGATTTAAGCACCCAATCCTGTAAGACCTCTCAATCATCCAATAAGGGGGAGTTGAACCACCCAATCATTTAGACTTCTGTGTCGGCAACCGTGGTTTCCAGTATTGGTTCCCTGGGACCTCTACTTTCACGACTCATCTACACAACCCTTATTAAAACCTAATAAAAACATTGATCACACATTTCCACTCATTGTACCATAATACATAGATCAAGAAAATAATATTCGTCACGACAGAAAATTTGTAACGTACCAGTAACAATATCAGGTGATGCCTCAAATTCCTGTAGGGACAGAAAAACATACAACATATTCCGACCAACACTAGAACTAGGAGCAGTAACAGAAATAGACGCCATACCAGTAGGTGTAGGATCGGAAGATGAAGCCACATGAATCTTATTCGTCCTCATAGCAACCTTATTAACTAGACAATCCTTAAGCCGATGGCTTTCCTCACTACACTTGAAGCATTTTTCCCTACCTTTATCAAAATAACCCCAATGAGGACGACCAAAAAACCAATAAAGAGGGCATGAAGAAACTGACTGACCTCTGCTTGCTTGAGTTTGGGCACTCTGTGCTTTGAAATTGTCACCACTTTAATGATGTTTGTTGCCTTCCTGCTAAAAAGAACTAGTAGAAGAGTAGGAACTATATATCCCTCACTTCTTTTTCTATCATTGTCCACCATCCCGAGTACCCTGAGACTGAGCACCTCCCTGGTCAAAAAACCTACTCCTTTTACCCTGTCTATCCCCTAACTCAGCCTGCTTTCTCTTTTTATCCTCTAGTTGTTGCATATGAACAGTCAACCTAAAGATGTCCATATCTTTAATTAGCAAAGAAGTCTTTCTCTCCAAAATTAGATCCCGATTCAACCCAGAAGCAAACTTTCTCATTTTTGCCCACATGTTAACAACTAAATCAGGAGCATCCTTGACAATTGGTGAAACATCAAGGCATTTTCCTTGACAGAGATCCTCCCTTGTTTGAGGTTCACAAACTCCTCTATTTTTGCTTTCCTCAGCTCTTGGGGAAAGAAACAATCCAAGATAGCCTTAGAAAAAGTATCTCACAAGACTAATTATTCCACATCACCCCTATCCTGTCCCACTCTTCATACCACTTATATGCAATATCTTTGTACTGATAAGCTACAAAGTTTACTCCTCCACATTGGTAGCCTGCATCACCCAAAATATCCTTTCCAATTCATCCAAGAAGCCTTGTGGATCCTCCTCTACCTTTACTCCAGAAAGAGTGAAAGGACCCATCTTTATAAATTATCTAACCCTTTATGCATCAGCAGATAAAGCACAAGTCCCACCCTGCTCAGCCTGAGCAGCGACCATCTGAGCAATAACATGAATAGACTGGCGAAATTCCATATTAATCTCCTCGCCTTGAAGAGGACTAGTAGCAACCGATAGAACTCTAGAACTATCAAGGCTAGGACCATTAGATCAAAAATGAACCCCAAAAGAAGGATGTGCCCCTTCAACATTACCCTAGATAGTATAGAAGATTTTTTTGTGTTTCAGATCTACAAGGAATGATCTGAAAGATGAACAAATAAGGATTAGAGAAGGTTCCAGGACTGAGACTCCAAGCTTAAAAATAGAATACTAAGAAAGTAAGAC
The DNA here is from genome assembly GCA_030864225.1 of Capsicum baccatum var. pendulum. Classification (NCBI taxonomy): domain Eukaryota; kingdom Viridiplantae; phylum Streptophyta; class Magnoliopsida; order Solanales; family Solanaceae; genus Capsicum; species Capsicum baccatum. Next base: position 70,126,050 of record CM061551.1, read on the forward strand.
ATTTCTAAATGCCTTGTAGCCTCTCCCTTATTAGTGTGACGCACTACACACCCTTTAAAAAGACTCTACTCGACATAGCTTTGTGGACTCCTAATTGACCATAAACCTAGGCTCTAATACCAACTTAACATGACCCGACTGGGGGCCTTGTAGTAATGGGCATCCCAAGTTCGACTGAGATCGAAGACCACCGCTGTTACCCAACCCAACCTCCAGTCGGATGCCTTGAGTTGGCTAAATTCTGAGCATGTAACAAGATAGTATAACATCTCACATGAAGACACAAGATAGAATCACAACTGTGACCGACCCATTCGAGTCCAACCATACCAAATTCATACCGAAACAAGGGCCATAAACTAGGTCATAACTAAAGATGTTCCAAAATATAGGATACCTAATCCCAAAATTAAATATGACTTAACAAATTATGCTCGATGATGTCAGAATCAATGCCAATACCAATGCTAAGACAGACACCCATTCCGGTCCTTCTATTCCAAGACATAGTAGTACCAGAAAACCTTTAACCAAAAGAGTTATAAAATCTAGTTTGGACCTGAGCCTAACTATGGCCAAAACCAATATCCAAAATAAAATTAAGTGTTTAGAAATATCCATAACATAAAATGAATCCTTTTAGAAGGATGGAATCTTACCACTTCAGTCCAAATACTGAGCCCCAAGTCAATCACTATGTAGGAGGAGTAGACCATTCGGTTCCTGAATAGCGTGGGTATACAACCACCAGTAGACGAGTTAGCGGGTAAACGCAAGCATGATCTCTGGATAAGGATAAAATAATACCATTTATAAAACCAAGTAAAATTATCCATTTACTAACAATTATACATATATATATATATATATATAACCATGTTAGGAAAAGGGATTGGGTTTAGCATGCCTTTAAAAAATTTACATGGGTGCGTAACTTTGCCTTCATAAACCACCCATGGGCTATATGGGTTCAACTCCCCTTACAGAAAGGGCCTCAGTGCGTGAAGTCGAACAACCAAGGAAGAAAACCTTGGATGACTAGTACATCCCTCAAATATAAATTGTGACATCATACACATGGTCACCAAGACCAACCTCACATCGACAAATATGAGTTTCCAGTTTTGGTCCCCTCTAGGACCTCCACCTTCCATGTCTTTTCTACACATCCCATCATTATTACCCAATTAAAACCATATCAATCAACCAATTAATATATTTAACATTTATTAGCCAAGGCCATTTAGCGGTGGTATCATCATACCGACCATACTTGCAAGTATTATCCATAGCAAACTATACATAGGTTTAAGGGTCTTCCAAGTGCCTTTCCATTTACTATATTAAACTACTTGGGGGATTCCATGTACTTCACAAGCATAAACATTTATCCATTTACCTTTCAAAGCTATTTAAACCATGCATAATTCCCTTACCAAGTTTTAAAACAAGCAAGAGTTCCATTAAAATACTCAATGCAATGAAAATATTATAGATATTTTGTCAAACACATTGGTGGCATAATATAACCCAAACAATTCCAATTACCATTAAATCATTCCCATGAAATCCAATTATCCAAAACCACCATTAATCCACATAAATAATAATTAAAATCATGGAAAACCATAACCAACAATTTAATATCAAAACCCCCCAATTCATATTTGAAAATTAAAATCATACAACCAATGAGGTATATCCACAAATATCTAATTCAAGTTTAACTATTGATATTAAAGTGGTGCAATGTAACTAAAAGAGTTTTCAAAGTTTGTAACCTAAAAGTAAACTATAGTAATACGGAAAAGTAAAGACTTTGGACAATCAATGGATGAAAACAAGGGGTTAAAGCACTACGAAAAATCATACTAAGCTATTGAACTTCATTTTTTAGATTAATTATTTTGGTTGGTGAATTTTAAGGTTTATCGCATGATCATGGTCTCCCTACCTCTAATTTTCTACCTATCTTGGCTATTACAACTACATCATTGAGTAGGGATGTAATAATCCAATTAGACGCATGAAGCTATCATAATACATGTGAACTAAAAAAGGCTTATTGTTATATCCCTATCCTAGTAACTAATTCAAATTCCTTATTTTATAAAAGAATAAGAACCTTGTTATATCTATCCCCATGTTCTATCTTCTTATTCCCCCTTTCGGGCTGACAAATTCGATAAAGGATGTATCCTAAGGGTAGATAATCCTTAAAATAGTTTTAACAAGGATAAATAAATATTAAAATATTATAATAAATCAAAATCAAATCAATTCAAAGCAAAAGTAAACATGTTCTTGGCCCTAATCCCGGAAAGGGGGTGTTTAGCCACTAATGGACATAGTCGTAATCAAGATTATTAAATACATGATAAAATTTAAAAAATAAGAATCCTAATTGAAATTTTTCCATCCCTTATCCAAGTTTCAAAGCCTTCTAAGGTGTATAATATCAAGTACAAGTGTCCTATTTATAGGAGGACAAAATTGCCAATTTTTGCACTAGCCACACGTCGTGGATCTTATAGAGGAGACTAGGGTGCGCGACGCGCCATAATCATGGAGGCACATGGTTTTGGGTTTCTTAATAATCTATATATTTATATAATGCACTCTATATCCATTTTTTGAGTTGGATATGGGCCATGGACATCCAAAGTGTGTTTTATGTCAATTCTTGTCCCGTGCTTTCGTTAATCCATTCAGAGCCTTTTTAAGTTGTTTCCACTTGATTTACAGATTTTATATCCTTAATATATAATCATAATAAATTCAATAATCATCCTATAGCACCAACACCACGTATTAGAGCTCAAAAAAACACAACATCCAAGACGACAAACTGGAAACTTAAGCTAAGAATACTAGTTTGTCCCTTTTTGATCTTTAACTTAGTTTTGACTCTAGGATTGATTCAATTGAAATTTAAACACTATAAAAAAGTTTTTACACACATAATTACGTACTCATACCATTAGGAACTCATTATATTCATTATAATCCATCGTGATCAACTAGAACAATACCTACCTCAAGCTAGTAATACTAGTTTTCTTATTTTAATTCAATGTGATCAATTTGATTCCAAACTTGTTTGAAATGTACCTTAAACATTGTATTCATATAATCAAACACTTAGATTCTTATTAATATCATTATTTAATCATTAATAACACGAATTATCTTCAAAATAAGGCTAAATAAGCTAGGATAGCAACACTCAAGCGCATAAATCCAGCTCAGATCATCACCCCACACTTAAACCCTTGTTCGTCCTCGAACAACTCTTTACTCTAAAATCATAAGCTCAAGTGAATCCACACTTCTAATACAAGCAAGAAACTCAATATTGTATTACAATGATTATAAAAAATGTAAGTTTCTCCACTAAGCATGTTATGTACATAATTAATAGTTCAAGAATACTGCTCAAAAACATCCTAGTCTCAAGAATTAAGTCACCTAGTTAGCAATCTCATGCACATTGTTCAATCAAAGAAATCATATAATTCATCCAACATTCATCAATCGTGAGCCCTCACAATAAGATAGGAACCATAATCACTAACATAAATGCTACTTTTCACCAATTGGGTACAAGAATCAAATTATGTTCACTCTCACAAGGAATTCATAAGTTACACAAGATAAACCATAGGCTTTCCCTTAGTGTAGTACTCTACTAATAACAGAATGTTGAAGATTAAAATCAAATATGTCTTTAATGGTTGTAATGTACGGGTAGGAGCTATTTTGGCTAAGAATAATGACTATCTTTCCTAATCATTTTAATACATCACACATTTCATTCAATTCACTTTAATAACCACTTTACACCCCTTTTGTCTACCCCATTCTTTTGTTTTGACCCATCTCATTAAGCTCACTTGCATACACTATGGTGGGAGTGCTCTATGTTAAAAACTTATTCAATTTGAACAAATTTTTTAATTCTATACATTAATCAACTCTCAAAAACAACACATATCATTTTGTTAACACCATAGCTATTACTTAGGGTCTTTACGTTCACCTTTCTTCAAATTGAATTTCAAACTCCCCACTCAATTAATTATACACTAAAGCACTTAGGATACTTGGATTAAATTAAGGTCAATTAAAGAAGGCATTAGGCTACATATGAGGCTTTTAAAGAATAAGCTAAAGACTCAATGGGGCTAACTAGGATTATGCACAATGGTAGGTAAAAAAAAGGTATAAACTTTTCTATCAAAGAAATGCCTATATCATCTCTTAAACACCCACTTTTAATTTTTCTTAGTGCATGCACCAGGCAAGTTCTAGCATCAAATGCAACAAGGAATATACAAACAACCTCACACAAATATGGCACATGCTTAACTCAAGTAGGATCATCATAGACTCTCAACCAAACAATAGCATGAATTTAACATTAAGCCAATAAGTACAAGAGTCATAAACATGGGCCTAGGAGTCTCAACAGTAGCGATTCACACAATCAACATGGTTTTTACCAACAAAACACTTGCATTATGCAATCAAATATAGCACCAACAAGAATATCTCACTTATTTTTAACATAAAAAAATTTAAATTTACCCTAAAATGGGAATTTCTCTACCCCATACTTAAAAATCTACTTTGACCCCAAAGTATACTTTAAAAGGTAGATATAGAAATACTCCTTGAGGCCTCTAGTCCTAGCTAGTAGCATCTTCTTGCAACAAGGGGGACCGAGGACCATAAATTTAGTCTTCGCCATGCTCGTTTGCTCAAGTTTTCGGTACTCAGACTTCCCTTCAACCTGTGATTCAACAAAAACAAAAACTAAGTGAAGTAAAAACTAAAAAATGAAAACAAAATCTATCTTAACTTAACTAGGGCTGCCTCCCAAGAAGCGCCTAATTTAGTATCCCGACATGACCCAATCATGCCTTTTCCTCTATCCTGAGGATATGAATTTTACCCCCAACATCGCATGCAACTTTTTTTCTTAGCTCATATAGTGGTGGTATAAATATTAAGGAACCGGGTAATGTATGGTGCATGGTAAACCACTCGGCCTTGAAGTGAGGTGTGTTTTTATATTTCTTGTCTAGTGCAAAATCAAGAATATAGGATTCTTGTTCCTCATCTTCACACTCTTCCACTATTTTAAATTATTCTACAGATAAGACATCATCTAAACATAATGTAGAAAAGAGATTTTAATGAGGCCCAACCAATCCCACTTCTAAATTTACACTATCCACAATACCCTCGCTTATATTCACCTTCTCAATTATAGTCTCAAAAGAAAGATGACGGTTGAGTGATTGTGATTATTATGTCTGTTCCATAAATTTGCTGGTATCCTCCTCATATTTTTCTTTTCTTAGAATCTGTGGACATAGTGGTGGTGGTATCTCCTTAACCTGTTCAATAACTTTAGTTTTTGAGTACTCAGAATTCCTCGAATTATCAACAAATTTTTCTTCAATCGATTGGGGAGTCAACTCTGTATCTACCTCCTTATTTGTATTTTAAGCATTGCCTAAAACATGACTGAATTAGGATTAGCACCACACATATCTAGAGAGTGATCCATATTGCCACAAACCCACACCAACTTGTGGTATGCTCTAAAAGTTAGAAATAAGCAGGTTCCCTCCAAACGCTTCCATCAAAATCAGGAAAAAAGCCTCTTGGTGGGGTCCTCCACAAAAATAAAAAAAAAACATCATCCCTCGAAACCCATCTATCCCAAGTTGCCATGTCAAAAAGTGTGATAACAGAAAGTAAAAGAAAATAAAAAGAAAAAACTACTAAACTATGTACAACACAATATAGCTAAACTAAAAATAAGATAATTTCCTTATTACAAGGACAAGTAATACAGTGGCCTTAAAAAAAGCTGAGTATCGATCCCTCAGAGACTTGTATCCACAACTATCTAATTCAAGTTCAACTATTAAGATTAAAGTGGTGCAATGTAACCAAAAGATTTTTGAAAGTTTGTAACAAAAAAGTAAACTAACGTAATGCAGAAAAGTAAAGACTTTGGACAATCAACGAATTAAAAACCTGGGGTTAAAGCACTACGAACAATCATACTATGCTATTAAAATTCATTAATTAGATTAATTATCTTTGTTGATTATTCGTATGGTTTATCGCATGAGCATGGTCTCCCGACTTTTAATCTTCTACCTAACTTGGACATTACAACTACATCGTTGAGTGGGGATGCAATAATTCAATTAGATGCATAACACTATCATCCTACTTGTGGACCAAACAAGGCTTCTAGGTATATCCCTATACTAGTATCTAATTCAAATTACTTATTTTATAAGATAATAAGAACCATGTTCTATCTATCCCCACGTTCTTTTTTCTTATTCCCCCCACCCCGGGCTCACAAAGTCGATAATGGATGTATCCTAAGGGTAGTTAATAATTAAAATAGTTTTAACAAGGATAACTAAACAACCAAATATGATATAAATCAAAACCAAATAAATTCAAAGCAAAAGTAAACATGTTCTTGGCCCTAACCGCAAAAAGGGGGAGTTTAGCCACTAATTGACATAGTCATAATCAAGATTATTAAATCATGATAAAATCCATTACAAATATAGAGTTAAAGAATAAAAACCATAATTGAAGTGTTTTTTCACCCCTATCCAAGTTTCAACACCATTCAAGGTGTATAACATCAAGTACAAGTCCTATTTATAGGAGGACAAAATTGTTGATTTTTGCACTAGGCCCGCGTCGCAGAGCTTATAGCGGGAACTAGGGTGCGCAAAATGCCATAATAACTGAGGCACACTTTTGGGTTCCTTAGGTAGGTATCTTTGTATGACAGGAACTCTATAGTGATGGTTTGGGTCGGATACACGCAATGGAGATCCAAAGTGTCCATTTTACTTCAAATCTTATCCCGTGCTTTCGTGATCTATTCCAAGCCTTTTTATGTCATTTACACTTAATTTCCATCTTTTATATCATTCATATAATCATAATAAACTAAAAAAATAATCCTATAGTATCCAACACCATGTATTATATCTTAAAACAGCACAACATCCAAGACAACGGACTAGAATCTTAAGCTCAGAATACTAGTTTTGCCCCTTTTGATCTTTAACTTTCTTTTGACTCTTGGCTTGATTCAATTGAACTTAAAACACTATGAATAATTTGTTCCACAAATAATTACACAATCATACCATTAAGAACTATAAACATTAGAATCCATCGCAATTAACTAGAACAACACCTAGCTTAAGCTAGTAATACTAGTTTTCTCATTTTTATTCCAAGAGATCAATTTGATTCCAAACTTGTTTGAAATGTACCTTAAACATTTTAATCACATAATTAAACACTTTGATGCTTATTTATATCATTATTTACTCATTAATAACACGAATTATCCTCAAAACATAGCTAAATAAGGTAAGATAGCAACACTTTAGATGCATAAATCCACCTCAGATCAGTACCCTTCATCCGTACTCCTGGAAGTTTTATACACAATGAATATTTAAACATTCTCCACCATCCCAGGGTGTTTCAGTCTAAGACTTATTTTTCTTTCACCTCAACATTAAGAGATGACTTCGCCACCTCTTGCATAATCACACCACCATCCCTAGAGTCTAAGAGACAAAATCCAAGATTGGCCAAATAATAAATATCCTTCACCAGTCCTTGCTTTTCTACCTCTACATGAGATAAGCTTACCATCGACAACCTTCTATGAGCATTCGCAGCCACGTTAGCTTTACCTAGATGATAACGGAGACTTATGTCATAGTACTTGAGAAATTTAAGCCATCTCCTTTTACTGAAATTCAACTCCTTCTGGGTAGGCACATATTGCAAACTTTTATGGTTTGAGAAGATGTCAACATAGACTCCATACAAATAGTGATGTCAAATCTTCAAAGAAAATACTACGACCAAAAACTCTAAATCATGAGTCGAATAGTTCTTCTCATGTACCTTTAACTACCTAAAAGCATATGAAACCACCTTGACATGTTGCATCAACATAAAACCCACTCCTACCTAGGATGCATCACGATAAGCAACAAAACCCTCGGTACCCTTGGGTAGAGTCAAAATTGAAGTTGAAGTTAACATATCTTTCAACTTCTTGAAACTACCCTCATAGGTATCCAACTATAAAAAATTTACCTTTTTTTGAGTCAACCTAGTCAATTGGGAAACAATAGAAGAAAATCTTTCCATAAACCTCTTATAAAAATTGTATAAACCCAAAAAGATCCAAATATCAATTGGAGTCATGGGTCTAGGCCATTTCTTAACCACCATAAATTTTTATGGGTCTACTATGATCTCTTCACTTGAAACAACATGTGATAGGTGATAAAATATATAGAAGTATATCTAATACCTTCATCACATGGGGATACAACATCTAAAGATGGTTAGTTGGTTGAGAACTAGTATAAAACTCAAGAATAGGGGATAAAATAAGCCAAGTCAAATCCTATTCAAAACTATGTGAACATCATCATATACATACATAAATAATATGCTGAGAAAGGGAACAAGGCTTAGCAAGTATTTTAAAAATTTAGTCTAGATTGTGTAGCTCAACTGTCATAGAATAATAACGCACCCACAGGCTATATAGGTCTAGCTCTCCCCCAGTTGAAAGGGCTCTAGTGTGTGTAGCTGTATGAACAAGAGTATATACATATACACTATTGGGGACTCTAACCTCCCGACATACCAAGGTGACTTAAGCACCTAATCATGTTTTATAATATGGGGGACTCGAACTTCCCAATCATCTAATAAGAGGAAATCAAACTACCCAGTCATTTAGACCCCCGGGTCAATAATTACGAGTTCCAATATTGGTCCATCAATACCTACAGTTTCATGACTCAGCGACACAACCCTCATTAATCCCCAATTAAAATATTTATCACTCACTCTCATTTAGTGGATCATAATACACAGCACATTTACGCATAAACTATTGGTATTGTCATACCAACTATACTTTAAGGTAACATCAACATGCCAAATCAGTTATCATTATTTAAGGAAATTTACAACCCTCTTGGTTTAATTATACATTTTCTTAACGAATTACTCAACCTCATAAGATTCAATTTAAAATCATTATTCTTCATTAGCTTTTCACATTATGAAATAGTTTAAGAGTATTTTAATGTGCATACTTTTCATATTAAAAACTAGTTTTCCAATATGGGGTTGAGGTCATTATCACTTCAATTGTCAATATATATAAATTGGTGGAAATCATAATCTCCTAGTTTATTAACCATACCCATGCATCCCACAAGTTCAAAATCATGTATAAAGTATGATCAATCATATGTAAACCATAGAAAAATATTATTTAAGAACAAATATTTAGACCCTCAACCTATATTCCAAAAACAATATCAAAATCATATGAATAATACTTTTAAAGATATGATTTAATGAAGTAACAATTGTGGAAGAGTAACATGTCTGAAACATCAAGTTTTATGAAGATAAATCAACCCTTGAGCCCTTGGATGACCCACTTCTTAGAAACCCAAAGTATCTTGATTGAGGGAATTTCAAGGAGTTTGAGAGAGAATTTTGATTGGGAATAATATGTTAATAAAGTCTCAAAAAGGGTTTTAAGTCATGAGATCTAAGTGGGGAGAAGGAAAATTACCAGGATGCCCTTAATTAAAAAAATGAAAATCGATGTCGAGTCACAACGGGTGACTACATGACTCATAAGGTCACCCTACAAATCATTTTGTCCATTCATAATCTGGATAGTTTCCAGGGATACCCCACACTGGTCTGGTTATGAGTCATACCATATAACTCATATCCAATCCTTACAACTTGTAAAATGTTAGTCGTAGTCACAACAGGAACCTAAGTTAGTACACTGGTTTTTCTACGATGTAAAGACTATGAAACGTTATGAGTCTTGACAACTCGTAAGGTGATATCATGATCAAATCAAAAAAATCAAACAAGCACACTAGCCAGGATACAATTAGGGTCTGTACGACTCATAATGACACCCTACGACTCGTACGGTAAGTCTTAATGAGAACAATGAGGAAAATTTTTTAGAAATTTTCAAGGGACAAATATCTGGGGTATTATAAGAAGGTCTTCATAATTATTTATACCACTACTGTTATTTGGAACTATCAACTTGAATTTGATGTTTACTATTATATGTTGCATTGTGTAATTTAGTTGTTGTCATAGTTTATAGAGGTCGATATGGTAAATTATAGAAGTTATTCTCTATTATTTATAGAACGAACCCATGATTGATTTAATAAATAATAAATTTATTTATTCAGTCTAACTATATCCCTTACACCTTTTCAAAAATCGAACACCAATAACAAATCATACAATAAGCTTTTTAGGTCATTCTCTTTTTCTTTGGCCAAAATGAATCTTTGTTTTAGCTGATCCCGCTTTATTTTGATTTATTTTGGAAATACTTTCAAGAGATACATTTTTTATTCAGCTTCTTTGAACAATGTCATGAGCAGCTCCTTGTTTTCATCAAATTTCTAAAGCCTTTATAGTATTTGAAACTTGTCAACACCTTAAAAATTTGATGTTGAAGAGTTGCTCGTTGGTGATTTATCATCTACAAGGAACTTAAAAAATAGCATCCGCTATTATCCTAGACAAAAAATATAAATAATTAGATGAACTTAAATATGTGTGTGTGTGTATATATATAATATAATATATATAAAATATTAAAAGTGTGAAGACCCTTAGAAAAGTGATTTGAACTTTTAGCCCTTAATTAAAAATTTCTATTTTAGACAAAATCACCGATTCATCTTTTTTTTTTCAAATTAATATGATATCAAATATTGACTATAATAAATATACGGTAGTAAGTAAAAACTCCTAATATATGAACGGTGTAGATAAATTGATAAAAGGTTATTATTTTGCTTATATCTAGACATTATTATTTAACTTTTCTCCAATATTTAGGATTCCTATTTAGAAAATAATATGCCACAAACATCACACGAAAGGTAGAAATCCTTGAATTTTGGTAAAAGAACAATAGTTATTTTACTTTCATAGTTCTAGGGAAAAGTTTCCTTATAATATTTTTGGCTTTCACATTCGATTTTTGATACTATGGTAGTAAGTTTTTTGCTTTTTTTTTTGTTAGAACTCTAAAGCTACGCTCCCTTAGATTCTTTCTCTTTTAATATTTTTAAATTGATAGATGTATGATCGTGTGCCTTCATCTTGTGTTTTCTTCTTAACATTATGTATTTTTGAGTTGTGAATTTTTAGATTTGAAAATTTTTTGTGCTTGATGTAAACTCTTCAAAGTATATACGGGAGCCAAATAATATTTTTAATTTGCTATTTGTATGATCTTGGATCGTCTTCTTAACATCATGTATCTTTTAGTAGTGAATTTCTAGATTTGAAAAACCTTTGTTTGCTCGAAGTCAACTCTTTAAAGTATATATGATAGCCTACTCTTTGAAATATATACAAAAAATTGGTAAGTTATATGACTTTCACATTATATTCATCTTAATCTATTCGGCCCTTTTATGCTTAGAATTTAGCTACAACTAATTAGTTAGTTATAAGTCCTTGATTGGAAGTGTTTTTTCCTAATGGTCCCTGTGTAGCATGAATCTAAATTAGGTATGTAGCATTTGGATCTCAAATAATTATGGCTTTTTGATAAATTTTGTTAGATTATTCTTTAATTTAATTACATATTATAAAGTTTAAGAATTCTTTGGTGTAGTCATTCGATATTTGAAATCTACCAACCTGACAATTATATATTTGTGTTGTGTAAAATTTTCATACAGAAAATATTAATGTATGTATTTTACACTTATGTTTTACGTCAAATAATATTATATGTATAAGAATAAGAATTTACCAATGAATATAATTTAGAGAAAAAATTAAATAACAATATTATGTCTATGTTTAAGAAATTATAAATTTTTTGTATTCTATTCGTCTTCCAAAAAATTACACCTTGAACTGAGGGATTATAACAATGTTCAACTTCTCACTTTTCAGCTATGAAGGGCAGCACCCTATCCTATAAGAGATGAAGAAAATCAAAAGCTAAGCTTAGATACTTGATCATGTGATGAAGTCCACGGTATCCAAGTATTACAAAATATGAAGTTGTATAGGATTTTTCATAGAGAAAATATTCTTTATTTAGAATTTTTCTCAAACTCCTATGGTTTGAATCCAATTTTCAACTCTGATCTCCAATGTCACAATAAATATTATTTTTAAATATTAATTAACAAATATATTGTTCCACCACTGTTATGTCATAAGTTATATAGAGTCTATATAAGTTGCTAGCAGCAGTGCTAATGGCCATATTACTTACAATACTTTTTATATAGTTTCTAAATATGTAAATCATTTTTCAAAAATCTTAAAACAATGTATACCTGAATTTAGGATCAAAACAAAAAAGTTTGAGACGGAGAGAGTGTCATATACTAATGAGATACTAATGATGCTAGGCTTTTTTTGTCTCCTTTTATAGATCTAATTTGAGAAATTTTGACATTTCAATTTTTTACTTGTTGCAACTAGAATTCATATGTTAATTATGATCTATACACTAAAATAATTATAATTCTAAATTAAAAGTATAATCTATTGATAAGGTTGATTAATCAAGTATAAGAGTTAATCAGTCCATTTGTTATATCTAAAAATTACCGTTTGTAAAAGAGAGCAGTATGAGGTAATATTTTGATGATGATGTTGAGAGACGAATAGGAATATATTGTATTTTCCCATCTTATAGATTGTTTAAGAATTGTTTGATCTTTACTATTAACATGTAGATTTAATAGTGTACTAATGACTTATTTAAAGTTTTATACCTAAAAATATAATGCATACATAATAATTTATTTTTTAGTTATATTTATTATTGTACATGATATCCACGTGTAAAACACATACACTGATTTAGTATATTTAAAATATGACTAACAATATATATCTATCATTGAAAGTTTTAGTCCATCATCTTACCTTCCTACTGTTCACTATTCAATGACATAAGATGTCATGTTCTTTTGTCCGAAGGAAAAACCATTTTTTTATCCACTATTCTCCAGGAAGAACCAGTTACCAACCGCAAATGCTTTGTTTTTTATTTTCTCTTTAGAGGTGGATTGAGGCTCTTCTTTTTTAAAAAAAATTTTCATCCCTTATTATTACTTGCCTAAAAAGGTGAATCATCTCTGTCATCCAATAAATTTTTTTTTGGGTGGTCACTTGATATCCTTCTGCCACTTTATTCTGGTAATTTTGGTTATGAATTTGAGTTACTTCATAAAGATCAATCTTCTAATTAAACTTATGGGTTACAGTTTTCTTTTTTCTTTTTATTTTAATTAAAGTTGGTTTGTTTGCCATGTTATCTGCTTTTTGGGGTTTGGTGAAATTTACTGAAAGTTTATTGTTATATGTTGGTTGAGTGATTTTATGACAAGAAGGGGTTTCATTTCTATTATTTTAATTCTTGAATTGTTGTAGTTTTAGAGCTTGGGGAGTTTAAAAGTGTAGATCAAAAACAACCTCTCTATCTTGCGGGAATAAGGTATGCATACACGCTATCATTTTTAGACTCCACTTGTGTAATTACACTGTGTATATTGTTGTGGAGTTTAAAAAGGTTTCTTTAAGAAAAAAAATATTATAAAAAAATTGTGGGTAGGGGAAGGAAAATGGAAAATCACATAAGTATTTATGTATATATATATATATATATATATATATATATATATATATACATAAGCACTTATCCTTCCAACTACACAGTTAAAGAATTGTCAAGCTAGATTGAATTGGTACATGATATCCTGGATATATCTATATTACTACAACGACAAATATAAGACTTTCTTGAATTAAATATTTGAGATTCTTGAGATATTATAGGTTTAAAAATGGAGGAGTTAATGAAGTGTAACACCCCGATTTGCTGAACCGAAATGCTACACGGTGCTCATAACCCCAAACGACCACAAGCTAACCCATGACTGATATCTGTACCTGTGTACTGCATAAAATATTGAATAATTTAAAAACATGAACTGAAAGTCCATAAGGTTCACACAACTGAAGTAAAACATAACATCTAAATGGGGTATGAAATATAAAAAAAACTGAAAATAGTGAAGTCTGAAACATGTTAGTCTAGAAAGCCTCCAACTGACTAAACTGTCTAAGTAAGGAGTTGATGGGACATGTCCCTAACTAACTCAAACTAATAAACTAGTTAATGAGATAATTGGGAATAATCAGGTCCTTGAATGATGAGGACTCACTTCTAACTCTAACTGCTGAAACTGGAATCTACTGCTCTAAACCTATGGTATAATACACCATATTGAAAATGCGTCAGTACTTCGAATGTACTGGTATGCATGTGAGGTAGGCTGAATGCATGGGGTTTATATGTGTGAACAATAATAATAACTGACTAATTATCATGAGCATAAGAATACATACATGGGACAAACAACTGAAACTAATACTGTGATAATATGATTACTGAATCTGAATATAACTGATAATATAAGTGACTATATCTGACAGTCATGCATCTGATAGAACTATCTGAGTTCCGTACTGTGTCTGAGTTGACTGTATCTGATAGCCTTGAATTCTGAAGAACTATCTGAGTTCTTTTAATGAGACTGATACTGAGACTGTAGGAGGTATTCATCTAACCGACATGCCCCAAATAATGCATTATAACCTAATTGAAGTCCAATCTATGCCCTGATTGAAAGAGTTTCAATACCGCGCCACTGGTAAGGACAACATGTGTGTGACCCTAATATAACAAGTAACTCTAGTAAGAACAGTGGGAACCCTCATATAGCAGGCTAAACCACCTCATCTACCCTTATATAGCAGGCTACGATGTCTCAACCTATGCTGGCTACATAGTTCTGGAACGCAAGGATTGCTTCTAAGAATCACACCCTCACATAAAAAGTGAGTTCCCATCCTTGGGTTTACTCGGTGCTAATTTCTACTCCTATCTCAATAGACACTGATCATAATTTATTAAACTGAAGATGGCCTAAGTTACTAAGTTCTGTTGACTGACGGAATACTAGTGATAGCTAACAACTGACTGAGTCATGAGATCATGGAGATTTTTCTTGAGTCATAAGACTATCAGAAGTCTAAGGATTCATAGCTTGGCTGAGAGTATCGTGAAAGAATGACATGGCTCTAGGTACACAACTAATATTTTAAGTACAAGTACCCCCAGGACTCGATCGAATGAAACTGACCAAGAATAACTTACCTGAACATATAACTAATATCATAATCCATAATACATTTATAGAAGAATTCCATAAAAAATATGATAGGCATAACTTGTACATACATGGGGATTCATGATATCATACTAGTTGAGCATTGTTCCTTCATCTAGGCATTTAATCAAACACATGGTAGGCATAGCACATGTAGACAGCATTATACAACAATTAATCATCATGATTAATCTCTAATTTCATCATCTAGGGTTTATTCATAGGTTCACATGAATATACATGTATACAAATCAATTCCACATAAAATTGATCACCCCACATTGATTTGAATTCAACTGATCGTTCTCAACATAAACAAAACAAACCCAACATGAAATTCATAAATAAATCCATAAAGATAAACTTATAAAAGAGATTCTTGGGCCGCATGGACAAAAGGAGTCCATGAATGAACACTACACATACCTTGGTTCGTGATTTCGTGAAGATTGACGGTAAAACCTTCTTGAATTTGAATCCCCAATAGAAACCCTAGCTTGTTCTTAAGATAAACTTGAGAGAAAATAGTATATTTTGGGTGACGAATGACTAAATCACATGTTATTGGGTTTAAATAGGGGTATGAAATTGACCCTTTTAACCTTAGACGCGTTATTTAATTTCAGGAAAATTTTCCTGAACTGGGCCCCTGGCGCGACATAGCGTTATTGTGCCGTGTTACTGGAAATTGACAATTGAGAAATTGAGGGATAGCACGACGTGGATCCATCACGTTGCCTCTTTTTTTGTGACCTGGAACTTTGGCGCGATGTGGAGGAAACCACGCTAAGACACTGGAAAAGGACAATTCTGAATTTGGGCCCTGGCGCGATGATCCATAATCGTGGACCCATATTGGAATTTTCCAAATGCCATTTCCTCTTGTGGAGTGGTGCGCCACTGACTGATATGGCATTATTTTATGACAGGAACTTAAAATAGCCGTAACTTCTGACTCGGTTATCGAAATTGGGCGAATCTTGTATCGATGAAAAGCTTATTGAATTTTTCACATGACAAAAAGTAAAAATCTTGAAAATTCCTCATGGAATAATTATAATTCACTTTAAAAGCTAATACTAGAAATTCTTGAGATGAAATTAGCTAGGAAAAAGTATGAGGTATTACAATATCCCATTTTGAAAACATTCGTCCTCGAATGAGACTGAACGAGAGGGGAAAAAAGACAACTGACATCCATACTGAACATGAATAAGTGGAAAATGATCTCATGACTGACATGACTAACAAGATGAATGTATAATATTTAACATGCATATCTGATCCATGTGTAACTGATTCATGAATACATGATTGAATGTTTCGAGGAACTAAGTTTCTCACTATGAGAATGTATTTCTGATGCATAATTATATAACTGAGCTGATATATGAATGCATGACTGAATATGCAATGGTACTTGATACCAAGTTTATATTGGGAACATGAGCATGAAACTGAATACCTAGTTCCTGATAAATACTGATCATGAAACTGAGTAAGCTTAAGGAGAACTGTTACCTTAATCTTGGTCTGAGTTGGCGGAGAAAAGGTGAGGATACTTGGTACACATGTATGCTTTCGTCTGAGTTGGCGGAGAAAAGGTGAGGATACTTGGTACACATGTATGCTATTGCTTCCCAAGTATCTCCTTCAACGGACTGATTTCTCCAAAGAACTTTAACTAGAGGGTCTTCTTTGATCCTCAATGTACGAGTCTAATAGTCTAAGATTTCAACTGGAATCTCTTCATAAGAGAGATTGTTCTGAACATCAATGCTCTGAATAGGGACTACAACTGATGGGTCACCTATGCACTTCTTGAGAAAATAGACATGAAAGACTGGATGAACTGAGGCTAGATCTAAAGGCAATTCGAGCTCATAAGCTACCTTGCCGAAACGATTGAGAATCTTGAAGGGACTGATGTATCGGGGACTGAGTTTTCTTTTTTTGCTGAACCGCTTTACTCCATTCATGGGAGAGATATTTAGATAGACATAGTCACCAATCTCAAACTCAAGATCTTTTTTACGAATATATGCATAAGACTTCTATCAGCTCTGAGCAGCCCGGAGTCTTTCTCTGATCAACTAGACTTTTTCTAAGGCGTCGAATACTAAGTCAGGCCCTATGACTGAGGCCTCACTAACTTTGAACCAACTAATTAGAGATATACATCTCCTACCATAGAGATATTTAAATGGAGCCATCCGAATACTGGAATGATAGTTATTATTGTATGCAAATTCAATCAAAGGAAAGTGGTCATCCGAACTTCCCTTGAAATCAATTGCACACGCTCTTAGCATATCTTCTAAAGTATGAATGGTCCTTTCTTCTTGACCATCTATCTGAGGATAAAAGGTTGTACTAAGATAAACTTAGGTACCAAGACCCTTTTGGAATGCTTTCTAAAAGTGAGAGGTGAACTAGGTACCTCTGTTTGAGATAATAGACAACGAAATACCATGCAATCTGACCAGCTTCTTGATGTAGATCTTGGAGTAATCCTTGGCCGAATAATAGGTATGAATTGGAAGTAAATGAGCTAATTTGGTCATTCTATCTACAATGACCCAAACTGAATTGTGCTGATGACGAGCTCGAGGCAAACCCATCACGAAGTCCATGTTCACAACTTCCCACTTTTAAGTAGGAATACTGAACTCCTGCATGGACCCACTAGGCTTATGATGCTCTATATTAACTTACTGACATGTAGAGAACTTAGCCACAAACTCTGTAATGTATCTCTTCATCCCACTCCACCAATAGATTTCCCTTAAGTCGTGGTACATCTTTGTGGCCCCTGGATGAATAGAGTACTGCGCACCATGCACTTCTGTAAGAATTGCCTTAAGTCATCTACACCTGGAACATAGAGACGACCCTGACAACGCAAAACACCATCTCCCCCTTGGGAGAAAATCTCCACTTTCTAATCCCGAACTGACTCTTTCAACTTGATAAGGTTGGGATCTCTATCTTGCTTTTCTTTCACCTCAGAAACTATAGATGATTCTGAACCCATATATCACCCTCATCTATATCAACTAAGCGAACACCTAGTCTGGTAAGCTGATGGACTTCTTGAGCTAACTTCTTCTAACTGTCCTTAACATGAGAAACACTACCCATGGATAGTCTACTAAGAGCGTCAGCCACTAGGTTGGCCTTGCCCGGATGATAGAGGATACTCATGTCGTAGTCTTTCAAAAGCTCTAACTACCTTTTCTGATGAAGATTTAGATCTTTCTATGAAAAGACATACTGAAGACTCTTATGATCTGTGAACACATCTACTTGAACACCGTATAGACAATGCATCCAAATATTTAAGGCAAATACTATGGCTACTAACTCAAGATCATGAGTAGGGTAATTCTTTTCATGGGGCATAAGCTGTCTGGAGGCGTAGGCTATGACCTTACCATGCTACATAGGACATAACCCAAACCTACTCTAGATGCATCATAATACACTACGTACCCATTTGGACCATCTGGAAGAGCTAAAATTAGAGCTGAGGTGAGTCGAGTCTTCAACTCATAAAAACTCTTCTCGCAAGGGTCTCACCATTGAAACTTGACTTTCTTCTGAGTCAATCTGGACATAGGGGATGCAATAGATGAAAATCCTTCAACAAACCATCTGTAATAGCCAGCCAAACCCATGAAACTCCTAATATCTGATAGAAAGACAGGTCTTGGCCAGTTCCTACTGCTTTGGTCTTTTGAAAATCAACTCTAATGCCATCACTATAAATAATATGACCAAGGAATGCTACTGACCTTAGCCAAAATTTCGCACTTACTAAATTTGGTAAATAGCTGATGATTTCTGAGAGTCTGAAGTACTGTCCTGAGATGGTGTACATGATCACGCTCACTACGGGAATAGACCAGAATATCATTTATAAAGACTATAACAAACATTTCCAAGTACTACTTGAACACACGGTTCATCAAGTCTATGAAAGATGATGGGATATTGGTAAGACCAAATGACATGACTAGAAATTTGAAGTGACCATAGCGAGTTTGGAAAGTTATTTTTGGAATGTCACATTCCCTAACTTTGAGCTGATGATAGCTAGATCTGAGATCTATCTTAGAGAAATAACTGGCATCCTAAAGTTTGTCAAACAAGTCATCGATTCTGGGAAGAGGATACTTGTTCTTGATCGTGACCTTATTGAGTTAGCGGTAGTCAATACACATTCTGAGAGAATCGTATTTCTTGGGCACGAATAATACTGGAACGCCCCATGGGGAAATGCTGGGCCTGATAAATCCCTTATCTAAGAGACCCTTCAATTGTTCTTTCAGTTCTCTGAGTTCTGCTGGTTCCATTCTTTATGCTGGAATGGATATAGGATGAGTATTTAAAAGAAGATCAATGTCGAAGTCTATTTTCCTTTCAGGAGGAATTCCTGGAAGATCTTCGAGAAAGTCATCTGAATATTCATTCACTACTGGGACTGATTCAAGGATAGGAGTTTTAGAACTAGTGTCCTTATCTCAAACGAGATGATAGACACATCCTTTAGATATTATTTTCCTTGCCCGAAGGCAGGAAATAAGTTACCCTCTGAAAGTGGATACACTACCCTTCCACTCAAGGACGGGTTTATTTGGGAACTAAAACTAGACTATTTTGTTTCTACAGTCGACTGTGACCTAGCAGGAATGAAGCCAATCCATACCAAGAATGACATCAAAATCAGTAATCTCTAATTTGACTCAAGTCTGCTGAAGTGACTTTTCGAAATATTATAACCGGGCAGTTCTTGTATACCCGCTGGGCTGTGATGGTTTTTCCCACTGGGGTAGAGATTGTGAAGGGCTCTACTAGAATTTTGAGACTGAGTCCGAACTCAACTGCTATACAGGGATTAATAAAAGACAAAGAAGCTCCTAGATCTAGCAAAGCGTAAACATGCACATGAAAGATCTAGAACGTACCAGTAACTACATTAGGAGAATTTTTTTGATTTTGTCGAGACTAAAGAGCATAGAGATGATTTGGGCATTGCCCATTAGTAGCACTGGAGGTGGCACCCTGCTGATTTGGGTGATCGAACTGAGCTGAGAAGTGATTCTATTGACCCTGAGGACCTTGATGAGCACAGTCTCTAACTCTGTGGCCTGGCTTGCCACATCCAAAACAAATACCACTACCAGCTTTGCAAATACCCTGATGGTGCTTGCCATAAGTCTGGCAAAGAGGATAGGTGAGGGTACTGCTAACACTGCCCTGGTTCTTAGAGCCTGGCACTCTATCTTTGTTACCCTATCTGAACTTAGGAACTGGAGCACTGGCTGAAGAAGGAGCTAGAACTGATGATTTAGGACAAAACTGAGAACAATTTCCTCCTTCTAATTTAGGCTGACTAAAATTGAAGCTACTTATCCTAGCTTTCTTATTCTGCTTCTCCCTCATCTTAATCTTTTGCTCCTCCATCTGCTGAGCATGAGTCATAATCCTGGCTAAAGTCATGTTACTATTTAGCAAGACGGATCTGCACTCATTAACCACGCTATCATTCACTCCTGAAATGAAGTTACTCATCCTTGCCCTACTATCTGCAACCACATAAGGGGCATATTTGGCTAATTGAGTAAACTTAAGAGAATACTCTTTCACTGTCATATTGCCCTGCCTGAGGTTAATGAATTTTAACATCTTCACTTCCCTAAGCTTTAGGGGAAAGAATCTATCGAGGAAACTAGATGCAAACTACTCCTACTCAACTGGCCCTGCATCATCTGAACTCTCTGACTTCCACTGCTTGAACCAAGTGTGAGCAACATCCTGCAACTGAATGGCAATTAACTCAGCACTCTTAACAGTAGTCACCCCCATGATATCTGTCACCTTCTGCACCTGATTTAGGACTTCTTGAAGGTCCTCATCTGTCTTAAACCCGAGAAAGGATAGAGGATTTATTCAGGTGAAATCCCAAATCCTGGCTGCAGCTGAATTAGCCACTGGGTTGGCCAGAACGACAGTTGGTCACTCATTATGGGTAGCTACTGACTGAGCAAGAGTGGTAAATGCAGCCCTGAACTCCGCATGAGAAATATGATCGCCCAAAGGTTTTTTGGGCTGAGTTGCTGACTGATTTCTTCTCTTAGGAGGCATATTTTGAAATAATGAAATGAAACAGATTAGACTGAGAGATTGACTTGTGATTATGCTCACTAACACGACATGAATATTGAAAGAAGGGAAACTATTTCTAAAGATCTCATAGCCTCTTGCACATAAATGTGGAGCACAACATACCCAAGTACAAGACTCTACTAGATGCGGCTTTCAGACTTCCTAGGACTCTATTGAACCTTAGGCTCTGCTACCAAGTTTGAAACACCCCGATTTGCTAAATCGGAATGCTACACAGTGCTCATGACCCCGAAGGACCACAAGCTAACCCATGACTGATATCTGTACCCATATTCTGAATAAAATACTGAATGATACGGAAACATGAACTGAAAGGCCATAAGGTTTACACAACAAAAGTAAAACATAACATCTATGCTGAGTATGAAATACCAAAAAGAAATAAACTGAAAATGCTGAAGTCTAAAACATGTTAGTCTAGAAAGCCTCTAACTGACTGAACTGTCTGAGTAAGAATTTGATGGGACATGTCCCCAAATAACTCCAACTAATAAACTAGTTAATGAGATAATAGGGAATAATCAAGTCCTCGAATAATGAGGACTCATTTCTAACTCTGACTGCTGAAACTAGAATCTACTGCTGATTTGGAGCTCGTGTCTCTAAACCTATAGTATAATATACCATAGCGTAAATGCATCATTACTTTGAATGTACTGGTATGCATGTGAGTTAGGCTGAATGCATAGGGTTCATATGCATGAACAGTAATAATAACTGACTAACTATCATAAGCATGAGAATACATGCATGGGACATAACAACTGACACTAATACTGTGATAACATGATTACTGAATCTTAATATAACTGATAACATGAGTGACTGTATCTGATAGTCGTGAATCTGATGGAACTATCTGAGTTCCGTACTGTGTCTGAGTTGACTGTATCTGGCAACACTGAATTCTGAAAAACTATATGAGTTCTTTTACTGCGACTGATACTGAGACTGTGGGAGGTAGTCATCTAACCGATATGTCCCAAATGATGTATTATAGCCAAATTGGGGTCCAATCTATTCCCAAATTGGAAGGGTGTCAATACTGCGCCACTGGTAAGGACAACATGTGAGTGACCCTAATATGATAGGTAACTCTAGTGAGAACAGTGGGAACCCTCATATAGAAGGATAAGCCACTTCATCTACCCTCATATAGAAGGCTATGATGTCTTAACCTACGCTGGCTACATAGTTTTAGAATGCAAGGATTGCTTCTAAGAATCACACCCTCACATAACAGGTGAGTTCCCATCCTTGGGTTCACTCGGTGCTAATTTCTACTCCCATCTGAATATCACTGATCATAATTTATCTGACAACTGAGGAGTCATGAAATCATGGAGATTTTTCCCAAGTCATAAAACTATCTGAAGTCTAAGGATTCATAGCTTGACTGAGAGTATCGTGAAAAAATGACATGGCTCTAGGTACACAATTCATTTTTCAAGTACAAGTACCCCCAGGACTCGATGGAAGGAAACTAACTAAGCATAACTTACTTGAACATATAACTAACATCATAATCCATAATACATTTATAGAAGCATTCCATCAAAACATGTGAGAGGCATAACTTGTACATACATGGGTTTTTCATGATATCATACTAGTTGGGCATTATTCTTTCATCTAGGCATTTAATCAAACACATGGTAGGCATAGCATATTTATACAACACTATACAACAATTAATCATCATGATTTATCTCTAATTTCATCATCTAAGGTTTATTCATAGGTTCACATGAATATACATTAATACAAATCAATTCCACATAAAATTGATCGCACAACGTTGATTTAAATTCAACTGATCATTCTCAACACAAACAAAACAAACCCAACATGAAATTCATAAAGAAATCCATAAACTTAAACTTAGAAAAGAGATTCTTGGGCTTCATGGACGAAAGGAGTCCATGAATGAACACTATGCATACCTTGGTTCGTGATTTTGTGAATATTGACGGTGAAACCGTCTTGAATTTGACTCCTCAATAGAAACCCTAGCTTGTTTTTGAGAGAAACTTGAGAGAAAATAGTATATTTTGGGTAAAGAATGACTAAATCATGTGTTATTGGGTTTAAATAGGGGTAGGAAATTGACCCTTTTAACCCTGGACGCATCATTTAATTTTAGTAAATTTTTACCGAACTAGGCCCCTGGCACGACACGGCGTTATCGCATTGTGTCACTGGAAATTGACAATTGGGAAATTGAGGGATGGCATGATGCGAAGCCATAGTGTTTCCCCTTCTTTTGTGACCTGGAACTTTGGCGTGACGCAGAGGTAATTGCGCTAAGATACTGATAAAGGACAATTCTGAATTTGGGCCCTGGCGCAATGCGCCATAATCGTAGACCCATACTGAAATTTGCCAAATGCCATTTTCTCTTATGGCACAGCGCGCCGCTGACTAATATGGCATTGTTTTACGACGGTAACTTAAAATAGTCATAACTTCTGAATCAGTTATCGGATTTGGGCAAATCTTATATCGATGGAAAGCTTATTGAATTTTTCACATGACAAAAAGTGAAAATCTTGAAAATTCCTCATAGAATAATTATGCTTCACTTTAGAAGCTAATACTAGACATTCTTGAGATGAAATTAGAGAGAAAAATATACGGGGTACTACAAGAAGCCATAAAAATGGGGGAGTTACAAAAAGAATGAGAGAATTGTCTTTCATTTTTACAAAAAAACAATCAAATGTTATAATTGGAAAAATCAAATATTGTATTTTGTTACCATTGGAAAAGATGAATATTAAAATTTTGTTATTGTTGAACATAATTTATAAATCATAAATATAACCGATATTTTTCCCGTGAGTAGTAGATTCTAAACCATCTAGATTGATACTATCCATTGTAAGTTATATGCGGGTTAATATAATGGTCAAAAAAATTAGTGCATGGATAAAAATACAAATAATTAAATAAATTACAGTGCATTCAGGACCATCGATTGAGTCCAACATAAATTCTGGGTATACAGTCCTTACTAGCATATTATGACAAAAGAAAATAATTCATTATTTCAAAACTAAATTGTTAAAATATATGCTATTAAATGAGTTTAAACAAGTCATGTTATCATATAAGAGTCCACATAAATTGAAGTCAATGATCAAATATGCGTGAGAATGGGTAGTGGTTATAAAAGCAACATCTTCAAATTAATGTTTGACAAACCATAAGTATGTTGTGTGAATTTTATTTGTTCAACCACAACTCATCCTCTCACATCTTTGATCATCATCCCCAATTACGTGGACTCTTATATGATCATATGACTTATTTAAACTTATTTAGTTGTGTAAATTTAATTAATTAACTTATTATCGTTAATTATTTATTTTTCTTAAATTCTACTAGTTTTGTTCTATAAACATGTATGCTATTTTATTAGGTATTGCATCGATATATTGTAGTCTTTCCTGTATGGTGACCTTCATCTACAATGCACCCAATAGAAACTGATACATATTTATAAACTATACCTAGTAGTTTTTTTTAAAAAAAGAATAATTAATTATAATTTATCTATTATAAATTGATTAATGAGAATTTACACAACTAAATGAGTTTAAATAAGTGATATGATCATATAAGAGTTTAGGTTAATTGATGATTGTGATCAAAGATGTGAGAGGATGAGTTGTGGTTTAATAAATAAAATCCTCACAATATACTTGTGCTTTGCAAAACATTAGTATGAGTATGTTGATTGTATAACCACTACCAATCCTCACAAATCTTTAATCACTGTCCCCAAATTACATGAACTCTTATATAATTACGTGACTTGCTTAAACTCATTTAATTGCATAAATTCTAACAAATTATCTTTTTATTAATTAATTATTTTCTTTTTTGAAAATATACTACTAAGAACTATAAACTCATCCGACATATTATTGACAAATGTGTAGTCTAGGATCTACAAAAGACTCATTCGATGGTCCTCAATTGTCATGACAGATTTTTCAGGTCATGATGGTGCCTACTATAACCCAAAAGTAGGTAAGTCAACCCATATTCCAAAACTTTTAGTAACGTACTACCAAGAGAAATGAAGGAAGAATGCAGAATAAATATAGTAAACAAGTTAAAATACACAAGATAGTCCCAAACCTGGTAGAATCAATACAAAACTTCTAATATAATTTGACTATAACATGAAGTACTAAATGAATATACTGATTCATCCCATCGCTGAATCCAATATAGAAATTAGTCTAGTTTACAAGAGGAATAATAACAATACTCTGTATTCCAGGAGCTCACCCCATGTCTCCGAATCATAGTTGCTCCGCACGATGCACACAACCACGGTGTCTGCAGCCTGTAAAAGTGTAGTATAAGTACCTAAAATGTGGTACTCAGTAGGCAACTACCAACTGAGCCCTAAAGATAATACAAATATAAGTAACAGGAAAGAAACAATGTAAACTAAGTCCAAATATCCAGCCAACTATAGAATAAAGCTAAGGATACCATAAGGATTACTATTCTATTCATAAGCAAGTAACTTTCATAATAAGCTAATGGAACAATAAGAATAAGTTACCCTATTCAAACAATAATCCAAGACCCTAGTATACAAGACCAAGAAATGGATATACAACATGAGTAAATGAAAGAACAGAGGGGTATATGGTAATACCATAACTACTATAAATAGATACACATACTTAACAAGGCTAAATCAAAGGTACAACCTTGGTAATCATACTAGCATCTCCAGGCCTCCTAATCATAGTGGGAATTAGTGCTAATATAATTAGGGTCTCTAATCCATATGTCTAAATATGATATAATTATCATAATAAAGCAACTGTAAAGAAAGGAATTAGAATATCAGGGTCTAAAATCATAATACCTAACCATGAAATAATCATGCGTAATATCATAACCGTAAGGTAAAAGAATCAGAATCATACCTCAAATCTCAATACCAGTCCTATAATCAACCTGCCACAAACCAATCATGATAACCATAATAAAGTAGTTGGTTACTTAAGAAAAATAATACCTAACCGTCCCTTTCATAAACCGTCGCCGCCATAGGCCTAAAAGGGTCAATAAACACATAACACACCATAATCCATACTCTTAACCTATACCTATAAAACCCCTCGTAAGGCTAATAGATATAGGCACATACTAGTGATAGGCAATGGACATGCATGAATGAATGCAGGGAGAATCTATAATACTATAACAACTATATCATCAATATCATCAATTACTAAACATTAATTGAATTTAATATCATTAATATCATCATGAATCTACTCTATCTAATATCATATATATATATATATATATATATACATATATATATATAATGACGGTGGCTAAAGACTATAAGTCCATAAATCTATTGCTCGGGGTAAACTTTATAACTAAATCATCATAAAGGTGTAGAAAGGGTTGGAGTCTCTCATGATCAGATTAAATAGTAGTTGCAAAACCATGGACCAGAATCTATCTTAGTCAAATCTCAAAATCATCATTTTTAGACTTAACAAATTATAAGTTACTAAGTAAGATGGTACGATTCCTATTATGAAGAAATTCATTTCAAAGGTTAAAAGTGAGAATAAATCCTATTTTGGAAAAAGAGTAATAAAATCATATGTTTTTTGGAATAGTACCTTTTTACTTTAGTGATCATAAATGTACTGAATCTATGCACACCATCACTGTATCCAAATAATGCGATCAAAAGTATCAAAATATGTATAAACTATGATCTTATCTGTTACAAGGATAAGCCATTTTCTAGAATCCAACCAATATCATAAAAATGGAATTGGGCCCAATAATATGTATGAAATAACTACAACATCATATATATATATATAAATATTAAGCATAACCATATCATCATAGTCCAGAGAAAAACATACAATTTGCCGAGTCATGTAGAAAGCCTTACACTAAATATTCACTAGTCTCAAATATGCCAAACAGGCTAACATACGTATGTAAGTCTACAAATGCTAACACCGGTCTTGGACTAAGGTGGGAAGGAAGGGCATACTTCTAATTCCCCAAAAACCATATTTAGGAAAATTTCACCCCGGAATAGGCTAAGTAACACAACCCGACTAGAGGCCTTTTCATAATGGCCATCTCAAGTCTAACCAAGACCGAAGACCACCCCCAATACCCAACCCAACCATCCAGAATATACCCTGAGTAGGATGAAACCATTCCAACCTACCAATCCAACCTACCAACCAACATTGGTCAGCATATGACTAAGGCATCAACTCGTACCCCATTATACAACTGGTACCCACCAGTCGTATGTTGTCCAGAACTCAGGAATCTGACTAGGGTGTTTCAGCCTAAGTGAAGGAGAAACCCAGTCCAAATGACCATATCCAACCATACGAATCATACCAACCCAAGTCATACCCATTCCAGAGACCAATCCAACCCACCAACCAATACTGGTCATTATATGACCAAGGCATACCACTCGTATCCTATTATACAGTTGGTACCTACCAGTCATATGTTGTCTAGAACCTAGGAATCTAACCAAGAATATGGTACCACTCTAAGGGTCACAAACCTAGGGTGTTTCAGTCTCCACCACTAGGATCATTATCCCTAAATGACTAACAAGGTAGGTATAAGAACAATTTACCTATATTATCAAATACCAATGCTACCTTTAACTAAGTTTGAAAATAAAGATGTAAGGATCTATTATAACCCTTCACTAAGTTAGAAAATAAAGATGTTATCAAGAACACATACCTTCTATATGAATATTTGAAGAAAAAAAATATGAATATTTGGACTTTATGTCCACATCTACTTCCCACGTAGCCTTTACCACCTTCTGGTTATGCCATAGAACCTTAATCGAGGCTACATCCTTGGTACATAACTGAAAAACCTACCTATCTAATATCTCAATTGAGACCACTCCATAGGATAAAAAATTTGAGATATCTAGGCAACTCCAATTAATATGCCACATTACCAACCGTGTGCAAAATAACAAAAAAAACAACATACCGGGGACTGAGTTTCTCTTTTTTTTTACCAAACAACATCACTCCCTTTATGGGAGATACCTTTAAGAACACCATATCTCTGACCTTGAACTCCAAGTCTCTATGTATTACATCCATATAAGACTTTTGGTGACTTTAGGAAGCCTTAATCCTATTCGTAATCACCTTTACCTTTTTTTACAGCCTGATAAACTAAATTCGGACCGAACATATAATATCCCATAATTTTCTTAGCTTAAATTCATCCCTAGAATGTTAAGGGATAGCTTCCTAAAACAAATACTATTTATTTCGTGGGGAATTCCTTAGATTTCTACTATCC
Organism: Capsicum baccatum var. pendulum; assembly: GCA_030864225.1. Classification (NCBI taxonomy): domain Eukaryota; kingdom Viridiplantae; phylum Streptophyta; class Magnoliopsida; order Solanales; family Solanaceae; genus Capsicum; species Capsicum baccatum. Next base: position 70,154,987 of record CM061551.1, read on the forward strand.
ATTTCATAGGAAGTTGAATTAACTTTCAAATGATATAAGATTTGGATAAATCTGATAACTGGATAAGAAGTTATGGCTATTTTACGTTCCAGTCGCAAAACACCATCATTTAGACCCTTAGCGCATCACGGAGTGGTGTAAATTCTCAATTGTCCCATTCCAGTGGCCCTTCATGATATTGGCATGTCGAGGAGAGATTTAATTTCTCGTGTATCAATTTCTAGAGATTCAGCGCGATAATGACGCATCACGCAATAATGGCGCATCGCGCCATGTACCAAAATAGTTTTCCAAAGAGGCACCGCGATACCTCCTTGTCACGGAGTCTGTCAAGCTTCTTTTTGTTAATTTCCAGTGAGCCACTACGATTGTGGCATGTCACCATGGCCACCCAAATAAAAATAATTTACGTTTTCTAGTTTCGTTGAAAAGTTTAAGAGGGGTATTTAGGTAAATCCTCAACCCTTAATCCATCCAAAAATAGAAGATTTATCATATTTGAGAGCACTTTATGCTCCATTCATTATTCTCTCTCTAGAAAAAACCCTAAGTCTCATACTTCCTCTCCAAGAAACTCAAAATTTCCTCGAATAACCCTCCAAGATAACTCAAGATTGAGGGATCCCAATACAAGAACCCTAAGAATTCATCTTCAAAGGATCAATAAGGATCCAAGATTAAAGTTCTAGCAAATAAATCATCAATTGAGGTATGTGGGGTTTGAACAAGGATAATTCTTTTATCCTTATGCCCAAAACTTTATTTTTCTTACAAATTTACTGTAATTTATGTGATTTTCCATGAAATTAAAGTTAGGGTTTATACCCATTACAGTTATTTATAAACTTGTGATATTTTCAATGATTTAGAAGTTGAATTCCATGCTTATGTTTATATTCTCGTGCATATTGCTGAAATTACTAGATTTTTGATTGTTTTATCAATATTTACCTCATTAAGCATGATTATTATGAGATTGATACATGGGTTACTACCCTAAGATTTAATATTATTATTTCAAGAAAGATGGTGCTTTAAGCATCTTATGAACAAATTATTTTTAATTTTCCAGAAAAGCTTTGATCTTTTGATCATTGGTTTAGCTTTGGAATCCACTACAAATTATTATAGTTTATAGAAATCAAATTTACTTTATTTATAGATTTACTTAGATAAATGCATAATTGGTTTTCATATAAATCCTTATGCTAGTTTTAAAAGTGGATTTTCAATGGTTTGAGCATATAGATTTAAGGGGGAGTATTATTTAGCATCGAGCAAGAAGTATGGGATTAGAGTGTCCTATCTTCTATAGAAATACGTACCCAATGTAGGTATAGACTCAAATCATTTCCATTTGTATGGATAAAAGATTTAGAATGTGATCGATCACATGGATTATGTTATACTCCCTAGCAAGAGTAAGACATCTCTTCCCAATGTGAGGTTTACTCCTTAGGAGGTTAAGACATTGGACTCTATGTAGCTCACATGATTTATGTCGGTTAAGAGAACCTCGCTTCAGATAAAAAATTTTCCCTAACAGTTTTAAAAGATATTATCCCTACAGTCTAATAGTTGAGAATATATTCCCTAAAGCTTTGAAGAATTCCCTTGCAGAATAAGTTTTCAGATATGATTTGAGAATAATAACAAAATATAGATTTTAGAACTAAGTGTTATGACTCACAAAAATTTATACTATATGCTTTACTATTTATGACTTATGATTTTTGGATTTCATATTACTAAAACCTATGTGAGTTATTTATATTTAGCATGCATAATTTGATGAACTGGGATAATATTGTTTACTTATTACATGCACCCCCATATACTCAGTACATTCTTAAAGTTCTAATCCATATATATATGTATATCTGCTACATTATCTCATAATATAGGTTCAGGTGCTCAGTCTCAGTAGTGAGAGTAATTCTCAAGCATCTCATCTATATCCCTACAGTTGGTGAGTCCTCATATTTCGGGACTTAGTTATTCATACTTTCAGTTTATTAGTATATATTCCTTCATTCATTTTAGATAGTTTGAGTTAGCTGGGGGTCTGTCCCAGTGACTCTCTATATTCAGAAAGTAGAGGCTTGTTGGACTACTAGATTCATTTTTAGACATTTGATTCAGAATTCAAATTTTTCAGTATTGTTTTACCAAGACTTCTAGTATGTTTTAGATAGGATTTTATGAATTACTATGATTTCATTTTCATATTTCCCTTATGTTGAGATCCATACTTAGTAGAATACAGCCAGGGTTAGCTCAGGACTACTTGTAGTTTGGAGCACCGTGTGGCATCCCAGAAAATAGATTTTGACGTGTTACAAACTTGGTATAAGAGCATAAGGTTTAGATATTCCTAGGGAGTCAGATAATCCACATTATATATAGTCTTTATTATTGATGTAAAGCGTGCCACATCTATGAGCAAGAGTCTATGGAGCATTTTAGGAAATCATCTCTTCTTTTATAATCTATTATGTATTCACCTCAGCCCGTAGATCCTTTGAAAGAGAATATGTCACATGCACAGTTTTGAGCTGCCTTTTAGATGCTAGCCTAAGCTGTGATATCTAATGTTTAGGGAAACCATCAGGCTACAGTCCTACCTCAGTAGGATGAGGACATAGTCGCCGTTAGAATTCGAGATTTTATGAGGATGAATCCGCCAGAATTCTTTGGGTCAAAGGAAGGTGAGGACCCGTAGATTTATCTAGATGGGGTGAAAAAATCACCTAAATTATGCATTTTCTAAAGAGGAAAGTGTAAAATTTTCATCCTATAGGCTAAAAGATGTTACTTATGATTGGGTAGTGATGTGAAAAAATAATAGAGGGGAGAATGTAGCTCCTATGGCTTGGCTGGTGTTTCAGGATGGGTTTTTAGACAAGTTCTTCCTATGTGAGATAAGGGAAGCTAAGATAGAAGAGTTCATGAACCTGAGGCAAGGCTCAATAACTGTGAAGAAGTATTGCCTTAAGTTCAACTAGTTGTCTAATAATTCCCCTAAATAGATGGCTGACCGTAGGTTAAGCATGAGTAAGTTTGTGACTGGTGTGTCTGGGTTAGTAGTTAAGGAGTGTAGGACTGCTATGCTTATTGGAGATATGGATCTTCTTAAATTAATGATGCACTCTCAGAAAATTGAGGTAGAAAAGAGGAAGGAAAGAGAGAGAGCAAATAAGAGGGCTAGAATAGGGCAATTTGATCATGGTCAGAATAGGTCTAGAGGAGAAAATCGTTCGTAGTTTCAGAATTGTTCATCTATGCTTGCACCTTCTTCAACCAGTGCTTCTGTACCCATAAACAAGCAAGAATAGTGGGGTAAGTCTTCTATGTCTAGATCTCAGAATAGTATGAGTGGTACTCCCAACTATCCTCAGTATGCTAGGTATGGTAAGAATCATCCTGGTGAGAGTATAGCTGGATGGAGAGGTTGTTATGGTTGTGGCCAGCGGTCCATGAAATCAAAGAGTTACCACATGCTAGACAAGCAAATAAGGATGCTCATCTTCAGACTCAGGTTAATAGTGTCCCAACTCCCCTAGGTCGCCCAGCTTCTCCTCAAGGCGCATCATCTAGTACTGATGGCGGTCAGTGCCAAAATTAGTTTTATGATTTACAATCCCGTCAGGAGCTGGAGGATTACCTGATATTGTGACTGGTATGCTTTGTGTCTTTCATTTTGATGTTTATGTGTTGTTAGACCCTGATTCGAGCTTCTTTTATGTGACCCCATTAGTTGCTATAAATTTTGAGATAAGTTCTAAAAAGATCTCTGAGCCCTTCTTGGTGTTTACTCCAGTAGGTGAGTCAGTTGTAGTCAAATAGATTTATAAAAAGTCTCCTATCACTAACCTACATAAAGCCATGTTAGCAGACTTGATAGAATTAGACATGGTTGATTTTGATCTTATCTTTGGTATATATTAGCTCTGTTCTTATTATGCTTCTATAGATAGTCGCACCCGAGTGGTGAAGTTTTAGTTCCTAGAAGAGTCAGTCTTTGAGTGGTCAGGTAATTCAGTGGTCAGAGAGTTTATGTCCAAAGGTTGCATTTACCACTTAGTTCGAGTTAAGGATACTAAGTCTGAGATCCAATAACATAGTACGTTCAAGTGGCCAATGAGTTTCCAGATGTTTTTCCAGAAGATCTCCCAGGGGTACCTCCCAATAGAGAAATAGAATTCCATATTGACCTTTTCCCAGATACTCAACCTATTTTTATCCCTCCTTATTGTATGGCACCCGCAGAGCTTAAAGAGTTAAATGAGAAACTCAAAGATCTAGATAAAGATTTATTAATGCCTAGTATTTCTTTATTGGGGACTCCCATCCTATTTATGCAAAAGAAATATGGTTCTTTGCGTATGTGCATTGACTATCTTCAGCTAAAGAAAGTTATAGTCAAGAACAAATATCCTCTTCCTAGAATTGATAACTTATTTGATCAACTTTAAGGTGTAGGTTATTTCTCAAAGATAGACCTTAGATCCGGTTATCAGCACCTTAAAGTAAGGGAATGTAATGCTCCAAAGATAGCCTTTAGAACTCTTTATGGTCATTTTGAGTTTCTAGTCATGTCTTTCGGGCTAACCAATGCCCCAGCTGCTTTCATGGACCTCATGAATCGAGTGTTCAAATAGTATCTAGACATGTTTGTCATAGTATTCATAGATGACATCCTTGTGTACAACCATAGTGAGGATGACCATGTAGATCATCTTAAATTCATCTTTCAAACTCTTAGAGACCATCAATTGTTTGCTAAATTCATCAAGTGTGAATTTTGGCTAAGATCAGTAGCCTTTCTCGGCCATATTATTTCTGCCAATGGCTTTAGAGTCGATCCCCAAAAGACAGAAACTGTAACAAATTGGCTTAGACCTATCTCTCTATCAGACATTAGGAGTTTCTTAGGTCTAGCTAGTTATTACCACCGTTTTATTAAAGTTTTCTCTTCTATCGCATCTCCTTTGTCTAGATTGACCCAAAAGAAAGTTAATTTTCTATGGTCAGATTCCTGGGAGAAGAGTTTTCAGGAGTTTAAGACTCGACTCACTTCAGTCCCAATTCTAGCATTACTTGATGGTACAGACAACTTTGTTGTTTATTACAAGGCCTCAAGAGTTGGTTTGGGTTGTGTGTTGATGCAGAGAGGTAAGGTCATAGACTATACCTCTAACTAGTTGAAGCCTCATGAATTAGCTATTGTGGTGTTTGCATTAAAAATCTAGAGACATTATCTGTATGGTGTGCATGTTGATGTATTCACGAACCATAAAAATCTGTAGAATGTGTTTACTCAGAGGGAGTTGAATCTCCGTCTAATACGGTTGTTGGAGTTGTTGAAGGACTATGATATGAGTGTTTTGTATCATTCGGGAAAGGCCAATATAGTGGCAGACACCCTTAGTTGATTATCTATGGGAAGTATTGGGTGAGGCCGCTTTGCTTGGGCCATGCAGTATTTGAAGCTATGGAGAAATTTAAGTTGATTAGAGAAAGATTAAAAATAGGTCAGAGTCATCAAAAATCCTATGTAGATGTGAGAAGAAGGGACCTTGAGTTTGAGGTTGGTGATTTAGTGTATTTTGAAGATTTCATCCATCAAAGGGGTAAAGAGATTTGGCAAGAAGGGGAAACTCAGATCCCTGTATGTTGTCCCCTATAGAATTGCGAGTCGTGTTGGGAAAGTAGCTTATGAGCCTGATTTTCCCGCAGATTTGTCAGCCATTCATCCTGTGTTTCATGTCTCTATTATATCGGTGAGTCCACTATTGTAGTTCCTTTTAAAATCTCAGATATTCAGAACAGTCTTTCTTATGAAGAGATTCCAGTTGAGATTCTAGATCACTAAATACGTAGACTAAGGAACAAAGAAGTTCCCTTGGTTAAATTTCTTGGGTGGAATTAGTCTGTTGAGGGTACAACTTGAGAATTAGAAGCAGATATGCGAGCCAAGTACCCTCACCTTTTCTCCGTAAACTCAGATGTAGCCGAAGGTAACACTCTTCCTTGATTCATTTTTTTTCTAATCATATATTCAGCTATATAGTTGTCCTCATGTAAGTTCATGCACTCATAGATTACTCAGAAGCTTAGAATGATTTAGATTTAGTTTCTTAGTTCTTTTCAGTTGTGCATGCTATCTTATATTCTCAGATTCCTCAGAAATTTTAGTTTAACTAGCCACATTCGAGGACGAATGTTCCCAAGGGGGAGATATTGTAATACCACATGAATTTCCTAGCTTGAATTCATCCCTTGAATGTTAAGGGATAGTATTCCAAAACAAATGTTATTTATTTCATGTTGAATTCCTTAGATTTTGAATTTCCATTGCATATGAAATTGAATTAGCTTTCCAACGATATAAGATTAGCATAAATCTGATAGTCAGGTAAGAAGTTATGACTATTTTAAGTTCCAGTTGCAAAAAACCATCATTCAGACCCTTAGCGCATCACGGAGCAGTGTATATTCCTAATTTTCCCATTCCAATAGACCTCTATGATATTCGCGCATCACGAAGAGAGTCAATTTCCCGTGTGTCAATTTTTAGAGATCCATCATAATAATGGCATGTCGCGCCATGTGCCAAAATGGCATTCCAAAGGGGCACCGCGACACCTCCACATCGCGGAGTCTACCCAGTTTTCTTTTGTCAATTTCCAGTGATCCACCGCAATTGTGGAGCGTCGTGGTGGCCACCTAAATTGAAAAAATGTATGTTTTCCAGTTCTGTTGAAAATTTTAAAGGGGATATTTTTGTAAATCCTCAACCCCCAATCTATCCAAAAAATAGAAGGTTATCATATTTGAGAGTACTTTATGCTTCATTCATCATTCTCTCTCATGCAAAAACCCTAAGTCTGATACTTCCTCTCTAAGAAACTAAAAATTTCCTCCATTATCCCTTTAAGATAACTCAAGATTGAGGGTTCTCAATACAAAAACACTAAGAATTCATCTCCAAAGCATCAATAAATATCCAAGATTCAAGTTCTAGCAACTAGATCATCAATTGAAGTATGTGGCGTTCGAACGAGGATAATTCTTTTGTCCTTGTACCCAAAACTTTATTTTTCTTACAAATTTACTGCAATTTATGTGATTTTTCATGTAATTTATGTTCGGGTTTATACCCAATACTGTTATTTACAAACATGCGATATTTCCAATGATTTAGAAGTTGAATTCCATGCTTATGTTTATATCCTCGTGCATATTGCTGAAATTTCCATATTTTTGATTGTTTTATCTATATTAACTCATTAAGCATGATTATTATGATGGTTTATTACGAGATTGACACATGGACTACTAACCTAAGATTTAATATTATTATTTCAAGAAAGATGGTGCTTTAAGCATCGTATGAGCAGATTATTTTAAATTTACCAGAAAAGCTTTGATCTTTTGACATTGGTTTAGCTTTTGAATCCACTAAAGATTATTACAGTTTATAGAATTCAAATTTACTTTATTTACAGATTTACATAGATAAATACATAACCGGTTTTCATACAAATCCTTATGCTAGTTTTAAAAGTGGATTTCCAATGGTTTGAGCATACAGATTTAAGAGGGAGTAGTATTTAGCACCGAGCGGGAAGTGTGGGATTAGCATACCCTATCTTCCACCGAACTACATAGCCAACATAGGTATAGACTCAAATTATTCCCATTTACATGGATGACAGATTTAGCTTGTGCTTGATCACATGGATTAGGTTATACTCCCTGGCAAGTGTATGAAACTTCTCCCAAACGTGAGCTTCCCTCCTTAGGAGGTTAAGACATTGGACTCCTTGTAGATCACATGGTTTATATTGATTAAGAGAACCTCCTTTCAGATAAAGATTTTTCCTTAATAGTTTTAAAAGGTATTCTTCCTACAGTCTAACAGTTAAGAATATATTCCATAAAGCTTTAAAAGAATTCCCTTGGAGAATAAGTTTTCAGATATGATTTGAGAATAAAAACAGAATACAGATTTTAGAACTAAGTGTTATGACTCACAAAATTTATACTATATAGTTTACTATTCATGACTTATGATTGTCGAATTTTAGATTACTCAAGCCTATCTGAGTCGTTTATATTTAGCATGCTTGATTTGATAAACTGTGATGATATTGTTTACTTATTGCATGCACCCTCATATACTTATTACATCCTTAAAGTATTGGTCTATATATATTTCTATGTGCTATATTGTCTCATAATGTAGGTTCAGGTGCTCAGTCTCAGCAGCGTGTGTGATTCCCGAGTATCTCATCTACATCCCTGCAGTTGGTGAGTCCTCATAGTTTGGGGACTTAGTTATTCATACTTTTAGTTTATTAGTAGATGTTTCTTTATTCATTTTAGATGGTTTGAGTCAGTTGGGGGCCTGTCCCAGTGGCTCTCTAGATTAAGATAGTAGAGGCATGTCAGACTACTAGATTCAGTTTTAGACATTTAATTCAGAATTCAGATTTTTTAGTATTGTTTAACCAAGACTTCTAGTATGTTTTAGATAAGATTTTCTGCATTACTATGATTTCATATTCATATTTCCCCTATATTGAGATCCATACTTAGTAAAAAGTAGCAAGGGTTAGCTTGGGATTACTTGTAGTTCTAAGCACCATGTGGCATCCCGGAAATTAGATTTTAGGGTGTTTCAAACTTGGTATCAAAGCTTAAGGTTTAGAGAGTCCTAGGGAGTCAGATAAGCCGTGTTACATAGAGTCTTTATTATCGGTGTGAAGTGCGCCACATCTTTGAGCAAGAGGCTATGGAGTGTTTTAGGAAATTATCTCTTCTTTCAAGATCTATCATGCATTTAGTATATGTATTTTCTTCAAACACATGCTTTCATATGACATAAAATGCCTCCACATCGAGCTAAAGCCCATAAAAATAATAACCATCCACCTCATTTTGTGGATTCTTTGAATGAGAAAGTGTCATATGCAAAGTTCCGGACTGCCTTTCAGGCGTTAGCCCAAGATGTGACATCTAATATTCAGGGAAACCGTCAGGCTACAGTCCCGCTTCAGTAGGATGAGGACATATCCGCAGCTAGAATTTGAGATTTTATGAGGATGAGTCTACCAGAATTCTTTGGGTCAAAGGCAAGTGAGGACCCACAGCTTAATCTAGATGAGGTAAAAAGATTACTCAAATTATGCATATTTCTAATGAGGAAAGTGTAGAATTGGTATCCTATAGGATGAAAGATGATGCTTATGATTGGATAGTCATATAAAAGAAGAGTAGAGGAGAGAATGCAGCTCCTATGGCTTGACAGTTATTTTAGGATGCGTTCTTAGAAAAGTTCCTCCCACGTGAGATAAAGGAAGCTAAGATAGAAGAGATCATGAACCTGAAGCAAGGCTCAATAATTGTGAAGGAGTATTGCCTCATGTTCAACCAGTTGTCTAAGTACGCCCCTAAAGCGATGGCTGACCCTAGGTCAAGCATGAGTAAGTTTGTGACCGGTGTGTCTGGGTTGGTAGTCAAGGAGTGTAGGATCACTATGCTTATTGGAGATATGGATCTTCCTAGATTGATGAGGCACGCTCAATATATTAAGGCAAAAAAGGGGAAGGAAAGAGAGAGAACAAATAAATAGCTAGAACAGGGCAGTTTGATCATGGTCAGAATAGGTCTTGAGGAGGAAAGCATTTGCAGTTTTAGAATCATTCATCTATTCCTAAATGTTCTTCAGCCAGTGCTCCTGTACTCAAAAATTGGAAAGAACAGTGGGGTATGTCTTCTATGTCCAGATGTTAAAAAAGCATGAGTGGCAGGACCATCTATCCTCAGTGTTCTAGGTATGGTAAGAATTATCCTGGTGAGTGTCTTGTTTGATGGAGAGGTTTTTATGGTTATGGCAAGCCGGGTCATGGAATCAAAGAGTGACCACATACTAGATAAGGAAATAAGGATGTTCATCCTCTGACTCAAGCTAATAGTGCACCAGCTCCCCTAGGTCACCCAATTTCTCCTTAGGGTTTGTCATCTAGTACCGGTGGCGGTCAGTGCCAAAATTGGTTTTATACTTAACCATCCCACCAGGTGCAGGAAAATTCACTCGATGTTGTTTTTGGTATGCTTTGTGTCTTTCATTTTGATGTTTATGTGTTGTTAGACCCTAGTTCAAGCTTCTCTTATATGATTCCATTAATTACTATAAATTTTGAGATTAGTTCTAAAAAGATCCCTGAGCCCTTCTTGGTGTCTACTCCAGTAGATGAGTTAGTTATTGCCAAATATATTTATAAAAAGTATCCAATCATTGTCCTTTATAAAGTCATGTTAGCAGACTTGATAAAGTTAGACATGGTTAATTTTGATCTTATCCTTGGTATGGATTGGCTCCATTCTTATTCTGCTTCTATAGACTGTCGCACCTGAGTAATGAAGTTTCAGTTCCCAGATGAGCCAGTCTTTGAGCGGTTAGGTAATTCAGTGTCCCCCAAAAGCCATTTCATATCTTATCTCAAAGCTAAAAAGTTAATATCCAAAGGTTGCATTTACCACCTTGTTCGAGTTAAGGACACTAAGTCTGAGACTCTAACAACATAATCCGTCCGAGGGGTCAATGAATTTCCTGATGTTTTTCCAGAAGATCTCCCAGGGGTACCTCCTGATAGAGAAATATAATTCCATATTGACCTTCTCCCAGATACTCATCCTATTTCTATCCCTCCATACCGTATGGCCCCTACAGAGCTTAAAGAGTTGAAAGAGAAACTCAAAGATCTTCTAGATAAAGGTTTCATAAGGCCTAGTATTTCTCTATTGAGCGCTCCCGTCCTATTTATGTAAAAAGAAAGAAGGTTCTTTGCGTATGTGCATTGACTATCATCAGCTAAATAAAGTTACAGTCAAGAACAAATATCCTCTTCCTAGAATTGATGAATTATTTGATCAACTTCAAGTTGCAAGTTATTTCTCAAAGATAGACTTTAGATTCAGCTATAATCAACTTAAAGTAAGAAAATGTAATGTTCCAAAGACAGCCCGTTATGGTCATTTTGAGTTTCTAGTCATGCCTTTTGAGCTAACCAATACCTCAGTAGCTTTCATGAACCTCATGAATCAAGTATTCAAACAGTATCTAGATATGTTTGTCATAGTATTCATAGATAGCATCCTTGTGTACTCCCGTAGTGAGGATGACCATGTAGATCATTATATAGTTGTCTTGCAAACTCATAGAGACCATCAATTGTTTGCCAAATTCAGCAAGTGTGAATTTTGGCTAAGAATAGTATCCTTTCTCGGTCATATTATTTTGTTGATGGCATTAGAGTTGATCCCCAAAAGACAGAAACCGTAAGGAATTGGCCTAGGCCTATCTCTTTATCAGACATTAGGAGTTTTGTAGGTCTAGTTGGTTATTACTTTCATTTTACTGAAGGTTTCTCTTCTATCGCATCTCCTATGTCAAGATTGACCCAAAAGAAAGTTAAGTTCTTATGGTCAAATTCCTACAAGAATAGTTTTCAAGAGTTGAAGACTCAACTTACCTCAGACCCAGCTGTGGCATTACCTGATGGTACAGATGGCTTTATTGTTTATTTTGATGCCTCTAGAGTTGGTTTGGGTTATGTGTTGATGCAGAGAGGAAAGTTCATAGCCTATACCTCTAGACAGTTAAAGCCTCATAGAAAGAATTACCTAACTCGTGATCTTGAATTAGCTATTGTGGTGTATGCGTTAAAAATCTGGAGATATTATCTGTATGGTGTGAATGTTGTTGTGTTCACAGACCACAAAGTCTGCAGTATGTGTTTACTAAGAGGGAGTGGAATCTCCATCAGAGAAGGTGGTTGGAGTTGTTGAAGGACTATGATATGAGTATGTTGTATCATCCAGGCAAGTTCAATATAGTGGCAGACGCCTTTAGTTGATTGTCTATGGGAAGTATTTCTCATGTAGAGGATGATAAGAAAGAGTTAGCTCAAGAAATTCATTGTTTTTCTAGACTAGGAATTAGGTTCGTTGATTCAGCTGAAGAGAATATTTGGGTTTGGAGTAGTTCTGAATCTTCTCTAGTTTTGGAAGTGTAGGAGAAGCAAGATAAGGATTCTAGTTTGTTCAAATAGAAAGAGTTGGTTAAAGACCAAAAAGTAGAAGTTTTCTCCTAAGGAGGAGATGGTGTGTTAAGATACCATAATAGATTATGTGTGCCTTGTGTTGATGAGTTGATATAGAGAATTATGGTTGAGGCACATGGTACGCATTATTCTATCCACCCAGGAGCTAGAAACATGTACCGCGATATGCGGGAAATTTATTGGTGGAATGGTATGAAGAAAGATATAGCATAGTTCATAGCTAAATGTTTAACTTGTCAACTTGGGTTATTGTAGATAGATTGACTAAGTCAGCACATTTCCTGCTAGTTCATACATCCTATACAGCTAGGTATTATGCTAAGTTGTATATCCAAGAGTTAGTCAGACTACATGGAGTTCCCTTGTCTATCATCTCAAATAGGGGTACTCAGTTTACTTCCCAATTTTGGAGAGCTTTTTAGAAGGTTCTTGGTACCCAAGTTCATCTTAGTTCAGCCTTTCACCCTCAGACAGATGGTCGAGCAGTGAGGACCATCCAAATATTAGAAGATATGTTGAGAGCTTGCGCTCTTGATTTCAAGGGTGGTTGAGATGAGCATTTACCATTAATTGAGTTTTCTTATAATAACAGTTAGCATGCTATCATTCAGATGGCTCCATTTGAGGCTCATCATGGTAGGAGATGTAAATCACCCATAGGATGGTTTGAGGTGGGTGAGGCCGCTTTGCTTTGGCCCGATGTAGTGTTTGAAGTTATGGAGAAAATTAAGTTGATTAGAGAAAGATTAAAAATAGATTAGAGTCATCAGAAATCCTATGCAGATATGAGAAGAAGAGACCTCGATGGAGGTTGGTGATTTAGTGTATCTGAAGATTTTACCCATGAAAAGGGTTAAGAGATTTGGCAAGAAGGGGAAACTTAATCCCCGGTATGTTGGCCCCTATAGTATTGCGAGTCGTGTTGGGAAAGTAGCTTATGAGCTTGACTTGCCCGCAGATTTGTCAGCCATTCATCCTGTGTTTCAATTCTCTATGCTTAAGAAGAGAATTGGTGACTCCACTGTTGTAGTTCCTTTAGAAAGCTCAGATATTCAGAACAGTATTTCTTACGAAGAGATTCCAGTTGAGATTCTATATCACCAAATCCGTAGACTAAGGAACAAATAAGTTCCCTTGGTCAAAGTTTTTTGGCGGTGACGATGCCACTTGGGAATCATAAGAAGATATGCGAGCCAAGTACCCTCACCTTTTATTCGCAAACTCAAATATTGTTGAAGTTAACACTCTTCCTTGATTCAGTTCTTTTCTAATCATACATTCAGCTATATAGTTGTGTCATCATGTATGTTCATGCACTCATAGATTACTCAGAAGCTTAGAATGATTTAGATTCAGTTTCTTAGTTCTTTTCAGTTGTGCATGCTATCTTATATTCTCAGATTCCTCAGAAATTTCAGCTTTACTATTCACATTCAAGGATGAATATTCCCAATGGGGAGATATTGTAATACCCTACGATTTTTCTAGCATAAATTCATCCCTAGAATGTTAAGGGATATCTTTCCAAAATAAATACTATCTATTTCGTATAGAATTTCTTTAGATTTGACTTTCCATTGCATAGTAAATTGAATTAGCTTTCCAATGATATAAGATTCGCATAAATCTGATAACCGGGTAAGAAGTTATGGTTATTTTAAGTTCCAGTCACAAAACACCGTCATTCGGACCCTTAGCGCGTTGTGGAGCGGTGTAAGTATCCAATTGTCCCATTCTAGTGGCCCTCCGTGATATTGGCACATCGCGGAGAGGGTCAATTTCCCATGTGTCAATTTCCAAAGATCCAGCCGATAATGGCGCGTCGCGCCATATGCCAAAATGGCATTCAAAACGGGCACCACAATACCTCCGCGTTGCGAAGTTTGCCGAATTTCCTTTTGTAAATTTTCAGTGAGCCACCGCGATTGTGGAGCGTCCGGTAGCCACCAAAGTTAGAAAAATGTACGTTTTTCCGTTCCGTTTAAAAGTTTAAAGTGGGTATTTTGGTAAATGAACCCCCAATCCGTCCAAAAACAGAAGATTTATCATATTTGAGAGCACTTTATGCTCCATTCATCATTCTCTCCCAAGCAAAAATCCTAAGTCTCATACTTCCTCTCTAAGAAACTCAAAATTTCCTCCATTAACCCTCCAAGATAACTCAAGATTGAGGGTTCCCAATACAAGAGCACTAAGAATTCATCTCCAAAGTATCAATAAAGATCCAAGATTCAAGTTCTAGCAACTAGATCATCAATTGAGGTATCTGGGGTTTGAACAAGGATAATTCTTTCATCCTTGTGCCCACAACTTTATTTTCTTCACAAATTTACTGCAATTTATGTGATTTTTCATGAAATTTAAGTTAGGATTTATACCCATTATTGTTATTTACACACTTGCGATATTTCCAATGATTTAAAAGTTGAATTCCATGCTCATGTTTATATTCTCGTGTATATTGCTGAAATTTCCAGATTTTTGATTGTTTTATCAATATTTACCTCATTAAGCATGATTATTAAGATGGTTTACTATGAGATTGATACATGGGTTACTACCCTAAGATTTAACATTATTATTTCAAGAAAGATGGTGCTTTAAGCATCGTATGAGCAGATTATTTTAAATTTACCAGAAAAGCTTTGATCTTTTGATCATTGGTTTAACTTGAAATCCACTACAGATTATTACAGTTTACTAAGCTCAGATTTACTTTATTTATAGATTTACTCAGATAAATGCATAACTGTTTTTCATATAAATCCTTATGCTAGTTTTAAAAGTGGATTTCCAATAGTTTCAGCATACAAATTTAAGAGGGAGTAGTATTTAGCACCGAGCGGGAAGTGTGGGATTAGCGTGCCCTATCTTCCACAGAACTACGTAGCCAACATAGGTACAGACTCAGATTATTCCCATTTATATGAATGATAGATTTAGCTTGTGCTCGATCACATGGATTATGTTATACTCCCTAGCAAGAATATGACACCTCTCCCCAATGTGAGGATTCCTTTTAGGAGGTCAAGACGTTGGACTCCATCTATCTCACATGGTTTATATCGGTTAAGAGAACCTCCCTTTAGATAACGAGTTTTCCCTAATAGTTTTAAAAGGTATTCTCCCTACAGTCTAACAGTTAAGAATATATTCCCTAAAGCTTTGTAAGAATTCCCTTGCAGAATAAGTTTTCAAATATAATTTTAGAATAAGAACAAAATACAGATTTTAGAACTAAGTGTTATGACTCACAAAATTTATACTATATGCTTTACTATTCATGACTTATGATTTTTGGATTTCAGATTACTCAAGCCTGCGTGAGTCATTTACATTTAGCATGCATGATTTGATGAACTGTGATGATATTGTTTACTTATTGTATGCACCCCCATATACTCAGTACATCCTTAAAGTACTGATCCATGTATATCTCTATGTTCTACATTGTCTCATAATGTAAGTTTAGGTGCTCAGTCTCAGCAGCATGAGTGATTCCCGAGCATCTCATCTACAACTCTGCAGTTAGTGAGTCCTCATAGTTCGGGGACTTAGTTATTCATACTTTCATACTTTCATCTCAATACTAGAATGGTAACTATTATTGTAAGTACCAATAGGAGATCTACACCTCCTACCCAATTGCCACCATAATCAATCACACATGCCGAAAGAATATCCTCTAATGTCTAAATAGTCCTGTCTACTTGCCCATCCATTTGCGGATGAAAAGCAGTACTCAGACTAATCTTAGTACCTAACCTCTTATGAAAAGACCGCCAAAAGTGAGATGAAAAATGTGCACAACAATCTGAGATAATAGAAACAGTTACCCTACACAACTTTACAATCTGCTGAAGATACAACCGTGCATAGTCATCAGTCGAAAAGTTAGTCTACACTGTCAAGAAATGAGCGGACTTTGTAATCCTATCCATGATTACCAAAATCAAATCAAATTGGTTTTGAGACCGAGGAAAATTGATAACGAAATCCACATTGATCACTTCCCATTTCCATTCAGGCAAATCAATCTCCTAATACAACCCACCAGGCCTCATGTGCTCAACTTTGACTTGTTAGCGCACCAAGTATTTGGCCACAAAATCATCCACATCCCTTTTCATACCACTCCACTAATACATCTCCTTGAGATCATGATACATTTTTTTCTAACCAGGATGAACAATAGAATGCAATTCATGCGCCTCAGACAAAACCCTTTGTCGCAACCCATCGAAGTCAGGAACACATAACCGCCCTTAGTACCTCAAACCACTAATCTCAAACACCATAACCCTTTTCCCACCAACATCACTTTTGATTTTCATAAAGATAGGATCTAGCATTTGTTTCTCCTTGATCTCTGCACCAAGAGACATCCAAATCACTTCCTGAACCATCACACCGCCATCATTGGAGTCCAAGAGATGAACTCTAAGATTAACCTAGTGGTGAATATCCTTCACCAGTTTCCGCTTTTCCTTACACACATGAGCTAAATTTCCCATGGAGCAACTTTGTTAGCCTTACCTGGGTGGTAGTAAACACTCATATAATAGTCCTTAAAAAGCTCCAACCATCTCCTCAACCTGAGATTTAGCTCCTTCTGAGTGAACACATACTGTAGACTCTTATGATCAAAAAAGATATCCATGTGCACTTTATAAAAATAATGTTTCAAGATTTTCAAAGAAAAAACCATCGCTAAAAGCACCAAATCATGAGTAGGATAATTTCTATCATGTACCTTCAACTTCCTGGAAGCATAGGCAATCATCTTTTCATGCAGCATCAAAACGCCACCAAGACCCACCCGGAATGCATCATAATAAACCACAAACCCCTCATTACATTTAGGCAATGTCAAAATCAGAGATAAAGTTAGTTTATTCTTTAGCTTCTCAAAATACCCCTCATAAGAATCCAACTAAAAAACATTATCTTCTTTTGAGTCAACTTAGTCAATGAGGTAGCTATCATTGAGAAACCTTCCACTATCGCCTATAATACCCAACCAAACCCATGAAGCTCCGAATGTCGGTTGGAGTTGTGGTTGTCGGCCATCTTTTGACCATAACCATATTTTGCGGATCCATTATGATCCCTTCACTAGAAATAATATGACTATGAAAAGTGACAACGTTCAACCAAAACTCATACTTGGTGAACTTGGCAAATACTCCATTAAGATCTGCAACAGCACACAGAGGTGATTATCATAATCCATATCACTCTTAAATATACCAAGATGTCACTGGTGCATTAGTCAAATCGATTGACATAACCAGGAACTCAAAGTACCCATACCAATCATGAAAAGTTGTCGTAGGGATATCCTCCTCCCTAATCTTAAGATGATGATACCCAGAATGAAGATCTATCTAATAAAAGAATTTGGCACCTTGCAACTGATCAAACAACTCATCTATTCTCGGAAGAGGATGCTTTATCTTAACCGTTACCTTATTCAACTACCTATACTCAATGCACATCTGAAGGAAACCATCCTTATTATGCACAAATAAAATTGGTGCACCTCATGGGAATACATTAGGATGGATGAAACCCTTATCCAAAAGCTCATTAAGTTGTTCCTTGAATTCCTAAAACTCTATCGGAGCCATTCTAGAGTGTCCAAAATCAAATTAATAACAAAATCAATCTCCCTATCTGGAGGACCACCGGGAAGATCATCCAAAAGGACCTCAGGAAACTCATTCACCACTAGAACCGAATGTAAAGAATGGCCTTCCTAATTAGAATCTTTAACCCAAACTAGATGATAGAGACACCCTTTAGAGATTAATCTCTAAGCTCTATGATAAGAAATAAACCTCCCCCTAGGAGTTAGGAAACCACCCTCCCACTCTATAACCAGTTCACCAGGGAACCTAAAGACAACCTTACGGGTCCAACAATCAAAGGACGCGTAACAAAAGTATAACTAATCCATCCCTAGAAAAATATCAAACTCCACTATATCTAGTTAAAACAAATCCACCAAAGTCTACCTACAACCACCAAATACCACACACCTCCTATAGACTTTCTTAGCAATCAAAGAATCTTCTACCAGGTTAAAAACAGAAAAAGGATCCAAATTATCCTCAGGATTAAAACTAAAACACATAACAATAAATGAGGTCACGTAAGAGAGAGAGAGGATCCTGAATCAAGCAAACAATACATATCCCAAGAAAAAAGCTGTAATGTACCAGTACTAAAAGCAGAAATAGATGTAGAAGCAGAACCCTTTGGTGCAGGAGCAAAAGCTGAAGCAACTGGAGCCTTACTCTCTCCTGAAGCACCCTTACCAACTGGATAGTTTCTAAGCAAATGGCCTGGATAACCACATTTGAAATACATGTTCCTCCCCTCATCATAGAAACCCCTATGCAGCCTACCATAAAATCAACAAGGAGGGTATGATAAGGCCGACTGATTCCTACTTGCCTGAGATTGATCACCCTATGCCCAAAAATAATCCCCATCCTGCTGATGCCTATCACTTGACTATTTTGGGTAAGGAGCATTAGCTGTAGAGAAAGAACTAGAGCTCCCCTACTTCTTCTTTGGCCATTTACCACTATCTCGACCACCTTGCTATTGAGCACCACCTTGTTTAGTTGACTTGAACTTCTTACCTTGCCTTTCCCCAAACCCAGCCTGCTTTCTCTTTTCTTTCTCCACCTGCTATATATGAACATTAAATATAGAAATATCCATATCCTTGATCATCAATGCACGCTTATGTTCAAGGATCAACTCCCGAGATAGTACAGAAGTGAACTTTCTCATCTTTTCCCTCATATCAAACACTATATCTAAAGCATACCTTGACAACTTATGAAACTTCAAGGCATATTCATTGACAGACATCTTCCCATGCCTTAAATGAGTAAGCTCCTCTACTTTTTCTTCCTTCAACTCCTGAGGAAAAAGTGGTATAGAAAGGCATGAGAGAAAGTCTCCCATAAATACAACTCCTCAACATCACCTCTCATCCTATCCCACTCCTCGTACTATTGGTATGCCACATCGTTGAGATGGTCATCTGCAAAATTCACCCCTTCCACATTCGTGGCCTGTATCACACTAAAATTTTTCTCCATTTCATCCAAAAAA
Source organism: Capsicum baccatum var. pendulum (assembly GCA_030864225.1). Classification (NCBI taxonomy): domain Eukaryota; kingdom Viridiplantae; phylum Streptophyta; class Magnoliopsida; order Solanales; family Solanaceae; genus Capsicum; species Capsicum baccatum. The sequence continues at coordinate 70,174,252 of CM061551.1, forward strand.
AATCTGAGGATCCTCTTCCACCTTCACACCAGTAAAAGAATAGGATTCATCTTCATAAACTGGACAACCCTAGTTGCCTCAATAGATGAGACACCAGCTGCATCCCACTTAGCCTAAGTAGTAACTAACTGTGCAATAATATGAATCGATTGGTGAAATTTTGCATTAGCTACCTTATCCTGAGGAGGACTAGTAAAAATTGAAGGAACTTTAAAAAAACATCAGAGATTGGACCCTAGAATGAGTATGGATCCCCTGAGTGGTATGTGTCCCTTCAACATTGTCCCCAGTTGGGATAGAAGAGTTACCTCTCATCTCAGATCATCGAGGCATGATTTGAAAAGAGAACAAACTAGGATTAGAATGAACCTTAGACGTTGCAGCTTTAAAATAGCATACCAAGAATGTGAAACATTCCTAAATGGCTTGTAGCCTCTCTCTTATGAGTTTGGCGCGCTACACACCACTAAAAGAGACTCTACTTGACACGACTTTGTAGACTTCTAATTGACTATGAATATAACGCTCTGATACCAACTTGATATGACCCAACCAGGGGCCTTCTCATAATGGGCATCTTAAGTCCAACCAGGACCAAAGACTACCCCTGATACCTAACATAACCATCAAACATATACCCTGAGTCGAATGAATTTCGAATGTATACCAAGATAGCATTATTATCTAACCCAAGACTCTTGGATAGGTCTATGACAATGACAACCCAAATGAGTCCAACCATCTGATACTAACCAACAACAATAACCAAACCAAACCATAAGCAAAAAACAAAACAATAATATAACCAAGTTCCATAACATAATATAGAAGGATGAAATATTGAGAAGTTTAGTCCAATAGTATCAGCCCCAATACCAATTCCAATACTAAGGTTGAAACTAATATTGATCCATCCCATACCAACCTATAGTAGTACCATAAAAGCCTCGAACCAAAAGAAAACCAATATACGGTTGTGAAATGCCCCCAACCATAGAAAAAATCAATATCCATAAATGAACTAAAGTATGTAAAAACATCCATGAACATGAAGTGGATCCTACCAGAATAAGGAATCTCACCACTTCAATCTAGTAGTTGATCCTGAAAATGAGCACTAAGCTGGAGGAATGGAATGGCCGATTCCTTCAGCGTGTGGGGATATAGTCGCCTGAGGATGGTTTAGCATGTAAACACTAGCAAGTACTCAAGATAAGGATAAAATAATGGCATCCAGTAAAATAAAGTGAACCAACCATATGTATTCAACCATATATATATATATATAATCATGTCGGGGGAAATGAATCGGGTTTAGCAAGCCTTTAAAGCCATGAACGTAGGTATGTGTAGGTTAACCATCCAAGAACCATTCAGGGGCTATATGGGTCCAGTGTTACCCCCTGAGTAGGCTTCGATGTATGTAGCCGCATGAACTGGAGATACCATAAGAGTAGGGATTCCTAAGTACCCTTCTCTCTCCATGATACATATGTACAATGTACTTAAAAAATTCTTGTGTACCTCATAGTATCATATATGATTGCTATGAACAACCTCTCATCTCAGCAAACATAAGTTTCCAGTGTATATCTATTAGACTCACATCTTCACGATTAAATATCACACTGCCATTATTGCCTAATTAAGACATTTCCAACCAACCAAATCATTATTCTATTATTATTAACCGAGGTTGTAAGAAGTGGTATCGTCATACCGCCTATAGCTTGCAAGCAATGTCCTTAGCTAACCTTTATAAATAAAGGGATTCCTGTGTACCCATAGATTACATTATCGAGTTAACTTAGAGGATACCCATGTAACCCACAAGTGTTCCATTATTATGTTTACTTAGGGGAATCCTATGTACCCCACAAGGAATCTTAATTAACCATAACCATGACCACCAAACTATTCCATTTAACCATTACAAACCATTTAAACCATTTACACTCTTCAGGGTTCCATTACCAAACCATACCATGCAATAGTTCCATTAAAAGTCCCATAATATAGTAAAACCATTATCATAGGCATTTTATCAAACATATTGGGGGAATAGTGTTTCCAAAGGCAATTCCAATTACCAATTAACCATTCTCATGCAACCACTTGTCCAAACCACCATTAAAGTATGTAAAACCATAATTAAAATATGAGAAAACCATAACCAAGTATTTAATACAAAAGCCCCAACATATATTTGAAAACCACAAAATTATACAATAATTATGCCATGAAAATATTGTATAAATCATGTCTTTAGTTGGAACTAACAATGAAAGAGAAGTATCTTGGCTTAAATTGTGAAGATAATGGAGAAAAATTACTAATACAAGCCCCAAATTGATCACCTTAGTGAAACCTTAGCCTTTCTTTACCCAAAAGCCTTAGAGAAATCGAAGAAATTCTACATTCCTACCTAACTATCCTTAGACCTAGGCAAAAGAAATCGGAGAAATTCTACATTCCAACACAACCGAACACTAAGTAAATCTTACATGCACACTTGCACAAGGATGTATTACCAAGTACTTGTTAACTAATTATGCAACAATTTTGTCCCAAACTATACTATCCGTAATCCTAATGCCATTATCAGATACTTAATTATCTCACACAACTATATAAATCATGTAATTTATAAAACAAAGATTTTGAGGGGGCTCAACATTTTTAATTATTCAACACAGTTCACACCACTATTCACAATCTCATTTCAGACATCAACACAAAATCAACAGCGTTTCATCAATCACAAAATAAACATCAAAATTAGAGTCAAAATCTTTAAATACATCCCAAATTTTCAAAAATCCATAAAAATCATCATCAAAAATAAAAAACATCCGCTGCTATAGGCACGCTGATCTACTCCCTATCTTAGCTACCTGTTTCAGACTGATAAGTCATAACATACTTTCAGTTTTAGCTGCGTCTGAAAAAATTTAAACTGCTCCCAGAATTTTTAGTACTCCCATACTATCCTAGTGGTAAAAAATAAAATATAGTAAGAATCCAGGTCATACCTCGGTGTTAAAGGCACCAGAGCATCAATATTAGTACATGGGCCCTCAGATCGGGTCCCACTCTCATCCGCTACTATCCCACCCAAGACTGGATCAACAATATACAGGTGCATAATATCTACTCAACCCTCTTAGTATCTGAAACCAAAGCTCTCAAACCACCAGCGCCCATAGCCATCTCTCAGGCTCGTGTCTGACGGTCCTGCTCATTCTGAATGTTATCAAGTCTAACTTTTTTCTTCACAGTTGTGGCCTCTTTCTTTTTTATCTTCTTTTTTCTTCTCTCTTCCTTGGTCTACACAGACTGCTCATCTACCAGAACTAACCAAATTTTTAACTCCTCGACTGTGGGAATCATAGTCTCTATAATAGGATCAGCAACCATTGTCCTATCGAACAACTTAGTGACCATCTTTTTTATCTTTGCAATCTCGGTTATGATGTCGGCTACATTAGGCACTTTTCCACTACCTAACTGTCGAGTAATTCTCAACTCAAATATATTTAGACACTATTGGATGTGCCTATCATGTGCCTCCAACTACTGAGTCATCCAACTTCTTAATCTGCCTTCTATATGACTTACTTTAGAAGTAAATGTCACTAACTGGGTCACCACCACTGTCCATGCAGCTTGAGAAATCAATAGAACCCTGGGTGGCATACCTCATGGCCTAGGTGGCACCGACTGGACTAATAGTAGGGCACAAAAAGTACCTGTTGTATCTATGGGTACAGCCGCAGTCTGTGCACTAGCCTCTGTAGTCTCATCTATAATAGTGTTATTTGTCTGATCATCTTACAGGAACACTCCTATCATCGTATCTATAGGTTATCTAAGAGGTCAGTCCAATGGGTTAGATGCATCTCGAATATTACCGATATCAAAAGTCCTCCAGGCCTCAATTATCTCATAAACCTCGAGAATCTCCAACACTCCACAGTCAAGAATAACTATCTAATCGTGCACGAATATTCTAGGAATGCCTTCTTCTTTACAATAGTCTATCTCTCAGCTCTTTATCCAAGAACATCAAAGGCATATCAGACAGTGAAACCAGCTATCATCACTACCCAAACTAGGCTTGACACATCATCACTTATCTTTGGACATAGCTTGTGTAGGGCTATTGACCACCATCCCTTACCCTTAAAAGTGAGAGTACTCTCTATTATCTATTGTAAATCGCCAATACCACCTGCGACCCAATTAGTATGTTCGCCAGGTGCAACTATCCTTTCTACTATCTATTTAAACATTGCCATCTAATCCTTAGTACCTAACATCTAGTTAGTGATCTTCCTTATCTCTGCCATTCTATAATCCATTTTAGTTGTGTTAGACAGAGCCTGATAATTCGGTCCATATAAAAACCTCCAAATAGTCTTGAGAGATATCAACACACACTCTTTAAATTATTAGAGAGGTAATCAGATCTCCTCTCTTCCATGATATACCCTGTGGATATTACCACTGAAATTCTCCATTGTATGCAGCATAGAACTCATGAACAAGCACCTTACTGTATCTACCCATTGCTCTTATCATCTAGTCAAACCCATACAACCTAATGCTCTCAATGAACTTATGTAACTCAACCATCCATGTAGTAGCCATCTACTTCTTCGATTATATCACCCTCTTTATCTTACCTCCCCAAAAATAAGATAACCCTGTGTTAGATATCACTTACATGTCGGGGTTGCCCCATTATTCTACAATGGATACCGAAGCAGGGGCCAGTGTGAGTAGTGGGTCCTATTTATCTATCGGGGTTGCTTCTACTCCTGGACCCTGAGCTTCCTCTACACTCTCCTCAGCTAAACTAGACTCAGATTCATTGTCATCATTATCAACCACAGGATATGGTATGTGTGGATGAGAGATAGTTGCATTCTTTCTTCTCAGACGACTTTGCGATGGTGATTCAGATTCTTGTGGTACTATTTTTTTCCCTTTTGACTTAGCATGTGATTTTTCTTTAGTTGCGACTTTCTTGGATGTCATTCTATCATACTCCTCTTCACTACATTTAGATGTTGATTCAAACCCAAAAATACTGGACTTCTTACTTTCAATAAGCTCTTGCTTATTTCTTTTTTAAGGCCTATTTTTAATGAGGACGCATTATTTGGAGGCATTTTATTGCAAGTACACTAATATGAGTAACTAAGAAAAGAAAAGAAAAAATCAAATTTTAAACTTCAATATGCTTGGTATTAGTAGGGTACGAGTGGTGGGTATTGGTCGTACCCACTGGGTACGATTCGCATACTCAAGTCATATCCTAGATAGTATTTGGTCTTTGAAAACTAGTCAGCTTATGACTCCTCCTTACCAATCATACCAACTAGTTACGAATCATGATCAACAGTCATAAGCTGATCAGAAACTTTATTTTATTTTCACTCTTTCCAGGTGGGTACGATAAGTAGGTACGAGTCGCAAGGTATGAATGTGACTCATATGGTTGAGTTGTTTCCATTCTAGAACTTTGAATTTGTTATATTACCATATTGTCAATGGGTACGAGTCCTATTACAACTCCCATACCTGTGGGTACGAGTCGTAAGGAGTCTCGTATCCACTGCAACATAGAAGTATGACTTTTAAAGTTTGACTCTGATGAAATTCCCAATTTACCCACTACTCTACACAACTATATCTAGCATTGTAAACATACAAATACATCTAAAATCCATTTTTAAACCCTATTTCTTCCCCAAGTTCAATTTTTGCAAAAAACTATATCACACCATTCTATCTTCTACACAATATTTGCAAAACTTCTACTCAAAATATGTTTACAATGCAAATCAAAACTCATTTTTACTTTAAAAAGCAAAGAATATGTGATTGGGAACTTACTTGATGATTGAGAATTAGCAAATCTCAAATTTGAATTGTTTTGCTTCTCAAATTTGAGTTTAAACACAATAATTGAAAGATTGGAAGATGATGGTAGTGAAATCAAGTTGAAAACACTTAGATTTGTGGTTTGGAGTTCAAAAATTGAGTAAAAAAGAGAGTGGGTACAATTGGTATGGATCGGGTGCCCAATTGTGTTGGGCTGGGTCTAACCTAAGATCTGACTTAGTAAGTCAGGATATAAGTGGTCTATATCACTCGTACCTAGGCTTACGAGTCATTACTTTGACTTGTATTGCCTGGAAACTTACCTGGGTTCTGGAGTGGGTACGACTCTTAGTCATGACCCATAACCAAAGGCTACGACTCGTGCCAAGAGTCGTATTCATTCCAGAACTTAATTTCTGATTCTGATTGATCTCCTAGGTCATTACGAATCCTACTCAAAAGTCATACCATATAGATGTGACTTGTAAAGAGTCTGTATAATACCCTTTTATCTTTTCTAGATTTAATCTGCATGTTTTTATTCCTGCACATTGAACAAACATATTACCCTATAATTGAAATAGGTACAAGAACATGGGTTGTCTCCCATGCAGTGCTTGATTTAACATCGCGGCATGACTTAACTAATTTGGATACTCAGATTTCACTAGCTATCCATATGGGTTACCTCCCATACAATGATTAATTTAACATCGTGGCACAATGCAATTTCCTTGATTACTCTGACTTCATCAAGGTCAATATCAGCTAGCTCATTTACCTCTTCTATATTTCCCATTTAGTGCTTTACTCTGTGTCTGTTTACTTTGGATAGACTTATGCCATCCTTCTTTATTTGTAATGCATCATAGGGATACACTCTTGTCACTGTGAATGGACCATGCCATCTTAACTTAAAGCTTACCTTAAAACAAATGAAGCCTACAATTGTATAGTAGTACTTGGTCACCCTTTTTATATAAACTTTTCTTAATCTTACGGTCATGATGCAACTTCATCTTTTCCTTGTAAAGTGCTGAACTTTCATATGATCAGAGCCAGAATTCATCCAACTCACTTATGCCATTCAACCTAGATTTGGCCTCATCCCTCTACTCTAAGTTCAGTTTCTTCAATGCCAATAATGTCTTATGCTCAAGCTCAATTGGTAAATTGCAAAATTTTCCATACACAAGATGATAAGGAGAAGCACCTCTGGGGATTTTCTAAGTTCTGCGGTAAGCCCATAATGCATCATCTAACTTTTTTGCCCAATCATTCCTATTGGCATTTATAGTCTTTTCTAATATGGACTTGATTTCTCTATTAGACACTTTGACTTGTCAGTAGTTTGCGGATGATAAGGTATTGCCACCTTATGATTCACTCCATATTTTTCAAGAAAACTCTTGAATACATGATTGGAAAAATATGACCTTCTATCACTAATAATAGCATGCAACATACCAAAATGAGAAAACATATTTTTTCTCAAAAATGTTGTGACACTCCTTGCTTCATTGTTAGGAAGAGAAATTTCTTCCACTAACTTTGACACATACTCAACAGCTAGCAGTATGTACTTCATACCATATGAACTTACAAAAGGTCCCATGAAATCTATGCCCCGCACATCAAACACTTCTAATTATAAGATAGGGGTCATATTTAGTTCATGTCCTCTTGAAATCATACCTTGTCATTGGCATTGATCAGAGGCAGCAGCATAGTCATGATTATCTTTATTGATAGCTGGCCAATAGTATCCATACTGCAGGATCTTATAAGTTGTGTGGGCCCCACCATAATGACCCCCAATTAGGGATGAATGACACGCTTCCCGCATGCTCATCATCTCCACTTAAGGTATTCATCTCTGAATGATTCCATCTGCACAAATTTTAAATAGATAAGGTTCATCCCAACAATGTTTTCTTAACTCGAGTATGAAATTCTTCCTTTGTTGAAATGAAAGATCTTCTAGGACTAGATCACTTGCTAAGTAATTTGCATAATCTACAAACCATGGAATTAAATCTTGGGAAGCTGGTAATATCTTTTTGTCTAGAAAATTTTCATCAATCTCTAAACCCTTAGCAACCTTATGCATAGCTTCCTCCTCTAGTCTACACAAGTGATCTGCAACTTGATTTTTTGTGCCTTTTCTATCCCTAACCTTGAAATCTAATTCTTGTAACAATAGCACTCAACGAATAAGCCTCAGCTTTGCATATTTCTTTGTAATTAAGTACCACAATGCTGCATAGTTTATGTGCACAATCACCTTTGTCCCGATCAAGTAAGATCTAAACTTTTCAAAGGCAAAAACCTCATCCAATAACTCTTGCTTCGTCATGGTATAGTTCTTTTGAGGAAGATTTAGTTCCTTACTAGCATAGTAGATGGGATGAAGGATCTTTTGTTTTCATTGGCCTAGTACAGCCCCTAAGGCCAAACCACTTGCATCACATATAATCTTAAAATGTGAGGACTAATTGGGAGACACAATGATTGGAGCAGATAGCAACTTCTCTTTTGATCTTTCAAAAGCCTTCTTACATACATCATCAAAAACAAATTTTACCTCCTTTTCAAGATGTTTTCAAAGTGGACTAGCAATCTTTGAGAAGTCCTTGATAAATCACCGATAAACACTTGCATGATCTAAAAAACTCTGAATTCACTTTACAGAAATGGGATAAGGTAATTTTTCAATCACCTCAAACTTTGCTCGATCAACCTCTATGCCTCTCTTTAAAATTTTGGTCCCAAGCACAATTCCATCTTTGATCATGAAATGGCACTTTTCCCAGTTAAGCACCAAGTTGAATTTTTCACACCTTTGTAGGTCCTTTTTCCAATTAAATAAGGCAGTCATCAAAATAATCAATAACAACAAAAATATCATCCATAAGAACTTCAATGGTGCCTTTGACAATATCAGAGAAATTAGACATTATGCATCTCTAAAAGGTAGCTAGAGTATTGCATTGCCCAAATGGCATTCGTTTGAATGAAAAGGTCCCATAAGAACATGTAAAAGTAGTCTTCTCTTAGTCCTCAATACAATAGTGATCTAATACCATCCTCTATCTGTTAACTTGTCCATCATCTTATCCATGAACGATATAGGAAAATGGTCCTTCAAAGTCCATGCATTCAACTTTCTATAATCCATGCACACTCTCTATCGCATGAATGGCCCCATTTGCACTAGCTAATTCTTCTCATAAATCACCATAGTTATTTCACCCTTCTTCATTATACATTGTGCTGGAGTAACCCACTTGCTATCAGCAATGGGAAATACTATACCAGTATCCAACCACTTAATGATCTCCTTCTTCACCACCTCCTTCATAGGAGGATTGATTCAATGATGATATTCGATAGATGGAACATAATCTAGCTCAAGCTGAATTTTATGAGTACAAAAAACAGGTGAAATACCCATAATATCTACAATGGACTATCTAATGGACCTTTTGAAATTCTGCAATACTGACAATAATGTTTCTACCTATGATTGGCTCAGATTAGCTATAATAATAACCAACAAAGCATTGTTGGCCCCTAAAAATGCAAGTCGCAAGTGAGATGGGAGAGTCTTCAAGTCTAACACCGATGGTTCAATAATTGACGGAGAACGGGTAAAGTTGTTTTCTTCTTTAAATCTAGATAAAACTTATTTGATGAATAATTATAACCACCACCAAGCAATGAAATCACCAACTCTCACACTCCTCAATACCTTCATATTCAAAATTCATTATCACAGTCACAAGAGCTTCAACACCTAGCCTTTTTTTCACAGGAATAATCATATCAGAACAATCATCCCACAGAGTAACTACATTAACATCATTGAATGAATATGTATCCTTATTATCTACATCAACTACAAATACCACTCTTAATTTATCAGGCTGCTTCAAAGATTTCATACGTTGAATGCCACTTGTTTATTATTAAGCCGCAATATCAGATGTCCTTTTTCCAGATCAATCAGTATCCTACCTATAGCGAAAAATGGTCTTCCCAAGATAATGGGGACATGAAAGTCCACATCAGAGTCCAATATATCAAAATAAGTAGGAAATATAAAAGAAGATACTTTTACCAAAACATCACAAAGGATACCAACAAGTTCTTTACTATCTTGTCTGCTATTACTAGCGTCATGGTGGTTGGTTTGGGAGCTCCAAACCCTAATTTCTTGAATACAGTAAAGAGCATGAGGTTGATGCTATCCCCTAAATCACATAATGCTCGAGTGAAGTTGAAAGACCCAATAGTGCAAGGTATTATGAAAGCGCTTGGGTCCTCCTTCTTCTCTACTAAATATCTAGAGACTACAGCACTGCAATGATGAGTATTATCAACAGGCTCATAACTGACTGACCTCTTCTTAGTGAAAAAATCCTTTATGAATTTTGCATATCATCGTATCTACTTCAGTGCCTCTACAAGATGGATGTTGACTGTTAACTCTTTTAACACACATAAAAAAAATTTATACTTACCTTCTTCTTGTTTCTTTCTCAGTCTTTGCAGATAGGGAGGATATGGTCTTGGAATGGGTTTCAACACAGGCTCTATAGACTTTTCTTATCTTTTATTTGGCTTGCTCTTGATCCCAACATCAACTGGTTCATCCTCATTGTTCTGCTCATCAATTGTAGGTACAGGTTGATCTATAGTAACTTACCACTCCGAGTTGTAATGGAATGGCATTGACTATCATTTCTGGGATTTACCACTGTATTACTTGGAAAAGTTCCAGGTTGTCTCTGATTTACTATGGCTGACATCTAACCAAATTAGTGCTCCAACTTCTTGATTGTTGTAGCATGTGACTCAATTTTCTGGTTCAACCCTGATAAATTAGCTTTTGTATCCTTCAAGTAGTTTTCTTGACTTTCTTTCCCTTTGACCAGCTTGGCCAGGAGTGACTCCACACTGGACTAAGTATCTCGACTCCCTTGTGGAATATATTTTCCACTCTTCTCCTTATAGTCATCCTTACACCGCCAAACACCATCTCTATCTCTACTCCTATCTTTATATCTATCATTATAATAGTTTCGACCTTGATTCCCTTTCCCTTGAGTTCAAAAATCTGCTAATATATGATCAAGATACATTGCCTCATCTTTAGATTCGATCTAGAATGGTTTGGAGGCCACCAATATGCCACTATTGCATTTACTTTCTCCACACCCACTGATGCAAATTATTTTGTAAGCAACAAAATATCTGTGCAAAGCTGTGCTACTATATCATTCACTGATCAATATGTATTTGTTGCTCCAATAGCATAAGTACCACCACGATGTTCCAAATCTCCAGTATCTTATCCTCTATTGGTAACTACAATATCATCAAGCATTTTCTGTGCAGCTTTCCAGCAAAGATGAATAAATACCCCTCTTAAATATTATCTATCATTACTTTTGATATATTATTCAATGATCGATAGAAGATATCAGACAAGTTAGATCCTCTGATTCTATGATTTGGTACCATGCTCAGTATCTTCTTCAATCAAAACCTTACCTCATACATAGACTCTACAGGTAACTATTTGTAAGTGTAAATTTCATCCTTCAACTATAACATCCATGCAGAAGGGAAGAATCTGCTTGGAAACTATGTCTTCAACTCTTTCCAAGTAGTGATAGATACTCTTGGAAGTTCCCCTAACCATAAGGATGCTTCTCTAGTTAAAAAAAAATGTGAAAAACCTCAATCTTAATGCTTCTTGATTAACCCCTAGAATATTGTAATTTGTTTATATCCCAAGAAAATTTGTAAGGTGCATGTTTGCATTATCCTTTTCTGCTCTCGAAAATACGCCTTTCAAATTTATCAATTGGAACATAGCACTAGTGATATCAAACTTCACATTAGGGGCTAAAGAAGGAGAAACAATGGCTCCAGACTCCGTAGGCTCAACATAACCCAGATCGTCATTGTCTTCCTCATATAGGTCTAAGTGTTGATATGCTTCAACAAATGGAGCCCTTCCTCTCTGAACTCAAAGATCAACAACCTATCTCTATCTTACCAATCCTTGTTGAGCTACTACCACCTCTGTAGTAAGTCTGGCTTCTTATTCTTCTCTACGTTCTTGCTCTAACAATTGTTGTGTTTGTATGTATGCAACATTCTATGGATTTAATGGGGCACACAGGAGTGCCGTATTTGGGTCCATAGGTACGGGATCTTGCACCCCATCACAAACTTGTACTAACATACTTCTAGGTGTTTAAAGGTACTTTATGGCTATGGATCAAAAAGGAGTAAGGGATTGCCTCTACTCCTAGTACTTGGCATACACCGGCCTATGCCAAATAAAAACAGAAAAGTAAAAACCTGTGAACTTCTCCATTTCAATTCATTTCTCAAACCTTCTTCCCGACAACAATACTAAAATTTGGTGTTTCTAAAAAATACACATCCATTAAAAGTATAATGTGGTCGATTGCAAATATAGTAACCAAACAAGGTTAGGGTTGATCCCACAGGGAAAACGTTAATAGTTGCTTGCTTTAATGTAATCCATAAGTAGTAGAAGAAAGTAAATGGGGGAATTTTGTTATCAATTGCACATACTAACCAATTCTCAAGTGTTGTCGAGTTGAAATCAATATGAGACAAACGCTAGAGCTATATTCCCCCTGGCTTCTCAACTGCATAAATTTCTCATGTTCAACCCAATTATTCTGTTGTTCTTCATGTAAATCCTACAAAATAGGTATTATCCCCTACTTAGAAGATAAAATTTCACCCTTTTTTACTTGGTTATCATCTCAGGGAGTATCCTTATTTCCCCTTGCTATGGCCTCAGTTATACTTGGTTATCGTATCATTGTCTTAATCTCATTTTCCCAATCGCAAGCTTCTTGGTTATCAAATGGATGTGAATACAGGTAATATCAAGATACTGCCGCTACTTGAGGCTAATTATTGTTAATAAGAATTATGATACATATACAAACCCTAGACCAATTAACTCTCACAATTTCTCTCCGTAGCTAAATCCAACAGGGTTCCCATGCCCTAGCTAAGGAAATTAGTTGCTCATGTTTGTGAAAGAAACCATGATTATCAATGAAGAACACATAAAATCAATTTCCCAAGAATAAGATGAATAAAATTTAAAATCTTTAATTGAATAAAACCCTAAAATCTCAAGAATAATTATGAGAGTATGTAATAATATGTAATAACACCTCAAAGAATGTCACAACACATAACCTAATAAAATATAAACCCTAGGATATTTATAGTATATCAAAATAAAATAAAAATACTATTACAATGGGAAAGTTAAAGTTAAGTTGACAATCGGTATGACTCGGTCTTTACTCGTATCCTCAGCTTACAAGTCATACTCTGCCTTGTCGTAACTGTTCTAGTGTCTAATCTTCCAATGGCTTCAATTCTCTATTCATCTTATGACTTCGTCTTACAAATCATAGATACGTATATGACTCATGTCCTTCATCCGTATCCACCTGGGACTTTAATATTTTCTAGTGTTGAAAACTAGTTGTATACGATATCCCTATATGAGTCGTACTCAGACTTCCGACTGGCATCCTTTTGATACTTCAATTCCTAGATAGTAGCTTGGATTCTTCTATGCTCATATATTTAGTATTCGACTCGTATCCTGGCTTACGACCAGGATACTTGAGTTGTATATTCCTCATACTTGGTTTCTCCATTTGGCTTTTGGTTTTGCTTCTCATACGATTCAGTATACAAGTCGTATTGAATGGTTATGACTCAAGGGTTGACTCATATACTGATCGGAGTTGTTCTCTTTTAGGTATTTTTCTCCTTTTTTTGTTCAAATCATGTTATAAACCTGTTTTACCTATAATTCACACCAATATGTATCATATCTACCAAAATAACCTAAGTTCACGCATAAATTCACGGTTTTAAGCATCAAAAGTGTCGTGTTTCCATGCCACATTACCAAAACATAGGTAAACCTAGGCTCTGATAGAAATTTTTCATGACCTAATTTCCTAGGTCATAATGGCACCTACTATAACTCACAAAAATGGAAGCCAACCCATAGTCCAAAACTACTAGTAAAGGACTACCTGGAGAAATGAAGGAAGATTGCATAATAAATATAGTACAACAACAACAAAAGTCCCAATGTATTCCCACAAAGTGAGGTCTGAGGAGGGTAAAATGTACGCAGTCCTGCAACACCCCGTAAATTTTTTCGTACACTTATCCCGATTATATGGAGTCCTAAAGGCTTGCGTATGGGTTAAATTAAGTTTATGGTGTTCGGAAGTATCCCATCAATAGTTGTATGTGTAGGTATTGGAATAAGCTTTCCAACGATATAAAGTTTGCCCAAAACAGAGGAGTATTTCATATAAGCGAGCACATTCACAATTTCAAAACGGTGGCCGGGAAACCTGTGAACAGTAAATCTGCAGGAAAATTACAGCAGCTAGGCAATTATTTTTTTGGATCAACTTTAGACGATCATAACTCCTTGTACAAAAAGAACTGTGTTAGCTACTATATATCGACGAAAATCTTCGAGAGTCTTATTTCCGATGAAATTGGTTTCATCCAAATACAATGTCTGAGTAAGGAGCTATACCCGTTTTACTACAGCCTATCAAAAAAAAAAACAGAATTGTGGGACAGATTTTTGGGTCAACTTTAAACGACCATAACTCCTTGTACGGGATGAACTGGGTGCTATACTTTATATTAAAATGAAATCCCTTTGAATTATATTTCCAATGCAATTGGTTTCACCCGAATCCGATACCGGAGCAAAGAGTTATGATCGATTTACTTCAGCCTGTCAAAACTGTCCACTGGGACAGATTTGGATTTATTTAAATTTTTAGGGCAAAATGGTCATTTTCTATTACCTCTTGGACGAAAATGGGTCTTTATAAACCTACACTTAGCCTCATATATATCATATACCATCCAATTATTAAGAGAAGGTGAAACCCTAGCCTAATTTCAACTTCAAATATTTTGTGATTCAACCGTAGAAAATTCAAATTGGTTCCGTAGTTGTGTTCACCATCTCGAAAGCTTCGTGAAGCACCCCATGATTATGTAAGGAGGATTCTAAATACAAGAGTTCATTTTTAAGGTATGAATATTATTTATTCTTGATTCTTATCCATGAATAAGTATTGATAAAGGATTATGAGTATTGTCTTGATGTTGGAAGATAACTAGAAACATAGTTATGAATTGTTTTGTATAAATTGTTAGTAGTAAATTATGGAAGTTGTTGTATTGGATTATGGAGGATGAATTGTGGTGATATATCATTATATTAGTGTTTATGTATGCCCAGTGATCATGTTGGTATTAGATGGTGATTAAGAAGGGAAATAAAGGCTAAGAGTGATGTTGGGGGATATTTCATGAAAATGCATGATATGTGAATGTAATAAGAGTATAAGAGGATGTGTGTAGCACTATTATTGATGAGTTAAAGGATTACTTCCTAGACATTATTTGGTGAAGTTAATACCTAAATGGTAAGGTTTGGTTGCTAATACTAGTTTCCCACAAATGACTTATTGTAGATAAGTGTTCGAAGAGTACGGGAAGCCAAGTTGGACTTGTATTGAAGTTGTTATATCAAGGTATGTCAGACATACTCTATCTAATCTTTGGCATGAATAATGACCCATGGCACTCTCAAGTAAGCTTCCAACATTGTCCTACGACACATGACACATAATAACATCATATGATCTTCGACACTACCAATTGAACTTGTTTTCACTTTTAAGATGTCCGGCTAGTCAAAAAAATGTCCATATACTATTGTTGACTCCAAAATGGTTTAATGAGGTATCCATGATTCTCTACTTCATTTTCATAATATTGATTACCTATTTACATGTTTTCCTATTGAGGTATCATGGTTTCAAGTTCCATAAGGTGTGACCACAAAGTAACCAATCTAAAAGATTAATTGAATTAAGAAATGGAATGTCTGTATTTTAAATTGATGATATGAAGTATTGTATTAGTACCACTGATCAGTTGGCCATTGTATTATAAAGTTTATGTATATATGTTATTCCAGGGGTGGTCCCTAATGTATTGTATTAGTACCACTGATCAGTTAGCCATTGTATGACATATGTTATGTATTGATAAGGATTACAGGAAGTAATGATATGAAAGTAATGTGCAGGTATCCCATCAGCTCTTTTAAGTGTGGTCTACTCATACTGTTTATTCACTGGTATCTGGGTTCTGTTGATCTTTTGTATCTCATCTTGATACTCACTGCCTTACATACTCAGTACATATTTCTGTACTGACGTCCCTCACGGGGGACCCGTATTCATGCCTGCAGGAACAGGTACTTCAGGTCGTACACCTCCGCAGTAAGAGCCAGGACATTCTGTTGTTAGTGGTGAGCTCCAGTTGTTTCGGGGCATCCCAAGTCATTTCTATATGTATTTTTGGTATTTGTATAAAAGTCTTTTGTGGGAGGGAGTTTGTCCCGACCCTAACTCAGTTGTGTATCTATGTAGAGGTTTTTGTAGACATATTGTATAGCCATAGGAGTGATTTGTTGATAGACGTGATGGCTCTGACGACCAATTACTGTTTATATATATATTTATGCGTGTCTGCTGGATTAATGCAGGTACTGTTTTCTTCTATTTACAACGAAGTGTTGCCCAAATTTCTAATTTTCATAAGTAATGTAAATGTGAAAGTATAGGTTATGAATAGGTTCTCCCGGGCCTCCTCGGCTACGGGTGCCAGTCCGCTCCAATGGGATTTGGGGTATGACAGAAGTGGTATCAGAGAGGTTCGTCCTAGTGAGTCTACAAAGTCGTGTCTACGTAGAATCTCGTTTATCAATGTGTTGTGCACCACATCTATAAACAGGAGGCTATTGGACATTTAGGGATTGTTTCCACTCTCCATTTATTAGATCGTGCAATAGAGCCCATATTAGAGATAAAGTCATAATCGATCGCTTAATCCAATTGTTTTTTTTATTATAGTAACGATGCCGGTTACAAGGAGAAAGAATAAGTGGAATCGAGCAGATGTAGTGGCCGGAGAAGGTACTAGTAAGTCACCACCGGCACAAGCTGAACAAAGTGAGTCTCAAGCTGAGCATATATCAGGAGCTTCTTCTCCTCCGGAAGGGCCATCTATTAATGCTGTTGATCGAGATTTGAGGGATGCAGTACAACTTCTGATGCGTATAGTTGTTGGTCAAGTTCAAGGGCAAGCTATTCCTACCACGGGTTCTAGTGGTACGGATAGAGCAGCTAGCCTTCGGACACAGGATTTTTTGAAACTGGATCCTCCTACTTTTACCGGATCAGATATTAACGAAGACCCGCAGGACTTTGTCGATCAAACCCAAAGGGCTCTAGATATTATGCACATATCCTGTAAAGAGATGGTTGAGCTAGCAGCATATAGACTGAAAGGAGAGGCTATATTGTGGTACGAGGATTGGAAATGATCTAGGGGTATTGATGCACCTCCAACTACGTGGGGAGAGTTAAAAGATGCATTTATTGATCATTATCTTCCATTTGAGACTCGTCAGGCCCGTGCAGATCAATTCTTAAATCTTCGTCAGGGTAATATGAGTGTAAGGGAGTATAGTCTTTGATTTAACCCCTTGTCTCGATATGCTTCTAATGTGGTAGCTACTATGGATGATAGAGTTCATCACTATATGGATAGATTGGAACCATACTTGGTTAGAGATTGTACCATTGCTGCTTTGAACAAGGACATGGATATAGCGAGGATACAAGCTTTCGCTCAGAAGATGGAAGATCAGAGGCAAATAAAAAGAACCTAGAAATCAAAAAAAGGATATTCTAAGCAGGCCAGAGCTATAGGGCAGTTTATGGCATCTCAGGGAGGTTTTAGTCCTTCGTTCTCTCATAGATTGCCTAGCCCGTTATCTTCTTATCCGGCAATTAGTGCTCCACCACAATTTCAAAGGTTCAGAGGTAATCAGTTCGGGCAAAGTAGTGAAAATCAGAGTTCGCGAACAGTGGGGTATCAAGGGCAAGGGAGTATGAGTCAATTGAGACCTCCACGACACCCGTGCCTCATATGTAGAAGATTTCACTTTGGCGAATGTCGGCTTGGAACAAAAAATTGCTTTTGGTGCGGTAGGCCGGGGCATATGGCTAGGGATTGCCCACGCAGGACCACAGGTGGTATAACATGACCTACCGGATCAGCTGTTGCGTCATCATCGGTGCCTTCTTTGAGTAGGGGTGCACAACCTATGGGTCACGGTAGAGGTGATAGAGGAGCAGCTAGTTCTAGCGGAGCTCAGAACCATGTGTATGCCCTAGCAGATCGGTAGAATTTAGAGGCTTCTCCAGACGTGGTTACAGGTGCGTTGTCCATGTTTGCATTTGATGTGTATGCCTTAATTGATCCTGGTTCTACATTATCGTACGCTACTCCTTTGGTTACGGGAAGGTTCAGGAGAACACCCGAATTATTAGCCAAGCCATTTGAAGTATCAACGCCAGTGGGGGAATCTCTTATAGCTAGGAATATTTATCGAAATTCTGTTGTAAATATTTGTGGTCGTGATACGATGGCCGATCTTGTTGAGTTAGAAATGGTATATTTTGATGTTATTATGGGCATGGATTGGTTAGCGTCTTGTTATGCTACAGTAGATTGCCGATCTAAGAAGTTGTATTTCCATTTCCCAAATGAGGCAGTCCTTGAATGGAAGGGTAATGTTGGCGCGCTGAGAGGTAGATTTATTTCTTACTTTAAGGCAAGAAAAATGGTTTCCAAGGGGTACACATACCATTTGGTTAGAGTAAGGGATACAGAGGCAGAGCCGCCAACTTTTCAGACCGTTCCGGTTGTGAATGAATTTCCTGATGTATTTCCTGAAGAACTACCAGGTTTACCTCCTGAACGAGAAGTTGAGTTTGGTATTGATATGTTGCCAGACACACAGCCAATCTCAATTCCTCCTTATAGAATGGCACCAGAAGAGTTGCAAGAATTGAAAGAGCAACTGAAAGACTTGCTAGAGAAGGGATTCATCAGGCCTAGTATGTCCCCTTGGGGAGCACCAGTATTGTTTGTTCATAAGAAAGATGGTTCGCTGAGGATGTGTATTGACTATCGGCAATTGAATAAGGTCACTATCAAGAATAAATACCCTCTCCCCCGAATTGATGATTTATTTGACCAGTTGCAGGGTGCACAGTGTTTTTCCAAGATTGACTTGAGATCAGGCTATCATCAAGTGAGAGTCAAGGATAAAGATATACTCAAGACAGCTTTTCGAACACGGTATGGTCATTATGAATTCCTGGTTATGTCATTCGGGCTAACAAATGCACCCGCAGTTTTTATGGATCTGATGAATAGGCTGTTTAAGCCGTTTCTAGATGTGTTCGTGATAGTTTTCATAGATGATATTCTGGTCTATTCTAGATCAAAAGAGGACCATGTTAATCTTTTGAGGCAGGCATTGCAGATTCTTCATGATCATAAGCTGTATGCGAAGTTTTCTAAATGTGAGTTTTGGCTCAAGTCAGTGGCATTTTTGGGCCATATTGTATCCAGTGAAGGCATAAAAGTTGACACTCAGAAGATTGAGGCTGTGAAGAATTGGCCAAGACCCACGACGCCTACGGAGATTCATAGTTTCCTCGGGTTGGCAGGTTATTATAGAAGGTTTGTTGAAGGTTTTTCTTCTATTTCTGCACCCTTGACTAAGTTGACGCATAAAGCCTCCAAGTTTCAACGGAATGATGCCTGTGAAAAGAGTTTCCAAGATCTGAAGAGCAAGTTGACTTCTACACCGATATTGGTACTTCCTAAAGGCACAGAAGGATATGCAGTGTACTGTGATGCTTCGAGAAGTGGCTTAGGATGCGTATTAATGCAACATGGTGGAGTAATAGCCTATGGCTCTAGACAATTGCGACCACATGAGAGGAATTATCCCACACATGATCTTGGCTAGCTGCAGTTGTCTTTGCTTTGAAGATATGGCGCCACTACTTATATGGGGTTCATGTTGACATATATACCGATCATAAGAGCCTGCAATATATCTTCAGTCAGAAAGATCTAAACATGAGGCAGCGGAGATGGCTTGAATTATTGAAAGATTACGATGTTCATATCTTGTATCATCCAGGGAAAGTGAATGTGGTAGCGGATGCACTGAGTCGTAAGTCTAAATGGCATCTATAGAAAAGCAGGGGATGATTAAGGATCTTCACCAACTAGCTAATTTGGGAGTTCGACTTCTCGAAACACCAGATGAAGAGGTTATTGTACGTAATGCAGCGGAATCTTCATTGATAGCTGAAGTGAAAGAGAAGCAGTATGCAGATCCCATTTTATTGCAGCTTAAGGAGGATGTGCAGAGTGGCACGACAAAGGCATTTGAGCTTACGCGAGAAGGAGTGCTTCAGTGTCAGAATCGTTTATGTGTACCTGATGTAGTTGAGCTAAGAAAGAGAATTATGACAGAAGCACACTGTTCAAGGTATTCCATCCATCCAGGGTCGACTAAGATGTATCAAGATTTGAAAACAATATATTGGTGGAATAACATGAAGAAGAATATTGCCGAATTTGTAGCTGAATGTCCGAATTGTCAAAGAGTCAAAGTAGAACACCAGAAACCCAGTGGTTACATGCAATGTATAGATCTTCCAGTCTGGAAGTGGGACAAGATCAATATGGATTTCATCACGGTTTTGCCTCGTACATATCGGAAGTTTGATTCCATATGGGTGATCATTGATAGGCTTACCAAATCTGCGCACTTCTTACCAGTTAAGACAACTTATACGGCGGGAGAGTATGCGAAGTTGTATATTAAGGAGATCGTTCGGTTACATAGAGTTCCAATTTCCATTATATCCGATCGAGGAGCCCAATTTACCGTGAAATTCTGGAAGTCTTTTCAAAGGAGTTTGGGGACACAATTAAATCTAACTACGGCTTTTCATCCTCAAACGGACGGACAAGCGGAACGTACCATCCAGACACTTGAAGATATGCTACGAGCATTTGTATTAGATTTCAAAGGCAACTGGGATGATCACCTACCTCTTATCGAGTTTGCCTATAATAACAGCTATCATTCAAGTACCAAAATGGCACCATATGAAGCATTGTATGGAAGAAAGTGTAGATCGCCAATAGGATGGTTTGAAGCAGGTGATGCGGTCTTGTTTGGACCAAATCTTGTTTATCAAGCAATGGAGAAGGTTAAAGTGATCCAACAACGGCTTGAAACAGCTCAAAGTCGACACAAATCTTATGCGGATGTTAGAAGAAGAGGACTTGAGTTTTCTATCGACGATTGGGTATTCTTGAAAGTATCACCAATGAAAGGAGTGATGAGGTTTGGCAAGAAAGGAAAGTTAATTCCACGATACATAGGTCCGTACAAGATCATTCAAAGATTTGGACAAGTTGCTTATGAGTTAGAGCTACCTCAAGAGCTCTCAGCAGTTCATCCCGTATTTCATGTTTCAATCCTTCGCAAGTACATCGGAGATCCATCGCACATCACTACTACGGTAGATGTACAAGTTACAGAAGATCTCACTTTTGAAGAAATGTCTATTGCTATTCTTGATCGCCAAATTAAAAAGATAAGGAATAAAGAGATAGCATCGGTAAAAGTACTTTGGAGGAATCAACAAGTTGATGAGATCACATGGGAAGACGAGGAAGCGATGAAGATTAAGTACCCTTACCTATTCAACGATGAGGAGGAAGTTCATGAGACGAAAGAAGAACAATAACAAGTAAGTGTTTATTTTTATGCAAGTATGTTATGATGATGAATATGTTAATTGTAAGCTTGGACATGTCTTAATTGAGTAACTATGCTAACATTCGAGGATGAATGTTCTTAAGGGGGGGAGAATGTAACACCCCGTAAATTTTTTCGTACACTTATCGCGATTATATGGAGTCCTAAAGGCTTGCGTATGGGTTAAATTAAGTTTATGGTGTTCGGAAGTTTCCCGTCAATAGTTGTATGTGTAGGTATTGGAATAATCTTTCCAACGATATAAAGTTTGCCCAAAACAGAGGAGTATTTCATATAAGCGAGCACATTCGAAATTTCAAAACGGTGGCCGGGAAGCCTGTGAACAGTAAATCTGCAGGAAAATTACTGCAGCTAGGCAATTATTTTTTTGGATCAACTTTAGATGATCATAACTCCTTGTACAAAAATAACTGTGTGAGCTGCTATATATCGACGAAAATCTACGAGAGTCTTCTTTCCGATGAAATTAGTTTCATCCAAATACAATGTCTGAGTAAAGAGCTATACCCGTTTTACTACAGCCTATCAAAAAAAAAACAGAATTGTGGGACAGATTTTTGGGTCAACTTTAAACGACCATAACTCCTTGTACATGAAGAACTGGGTGGTATACTTTATATGAAAATGAAATCCCTTTGAATTATCTTTCCAATTCAATTGGTTTCACCCAAATACGATACCGGAGCAAAGAGTTATGATCGATTTACTTCAGCCTGTCAAAACTGTCCACTGGGACAGATTCGGATTTATTTAAATTTTTAGGGCAAAATGTTCATTTTCTATTACCTGTTGGACGAAAATGGTCTTTATAAACCTACACTTAGCCTCATATATATCATATACCATCCAATTATTAAGAGAAGGTGAAACCCTAGCCTAATTTCAACTTCAAATATTTTGTGATTCAACCGTAGAAAATTTGAATTGGTTCCGTAGTTGTGTTCACGATCTCGAAAGCTTTGTGAATCACCCCATGGTTATGTAAGGAGGATTCTAAATACAAGAGTTCATTGTAAAGGTATTAATATTGTTTATTCTTGATTCTTATCCATGAATAAGTATTGATAAAGGATTATGAGTATTGTCTTGATGTTGGAAGATAACTAGAAACATAGTTATGAATTGTTTTGTATAAATTGTTAGTAGTAAATTATGAAAGTTGTTGTATTGGATTATGGAGGATGAATTGTGGTGATATATCATTATATTAGTGGTTATGTATGCCCAGTGATCATGTTGGTATTGGATGGTGATTAAGAAGGGAAATAAAGGCTAAGAGTGATGTTGGGGATATTTCATGAAAATGCATGATATGTGAATGTAATAAGAGTATAAGAGGATGTATGTAGCACTCTTATTGATGAGTTAAAGGATTACTTCCTAGACATTATTTGGTGAAGTTAATACCTAAATGGTAAGGTTTGGTTGCTAATACTAGTTTCCCACAAATGACTTATTGTAGATAAGTGTTCGAAGAGTACGGGAAGCCAAGTTGGACTTGTATTGAAGTGGTTATATCAAGGTATGTAAGACATACTCTATCTAATCTTTGGAATGAATAATGACTCATGGCACTCTCAAGTAAGCTTCCAACATTGTCCTACGACACATGAAACATAATAACATCATATGATCTTCGACACTACCAATTGAACTTGTTTTCACTTTTAAGATGTCCGGCTAGTCAAAAAAATGTCCATATACTATTGTTGACTCCGAAATGGTTTAATGAGGTATCCATGATTCTCTACTTCATTTTCATGATATTGATTACCTATTTACATGTTTTCCTATTGAGGTATCATGGTTTCAAGTTCCATAAGGTGTGACCACAAAGTAACCAATCTAAAAGATTAATTGAATTAAGAAATGGAATGTCTGTATTTTAAATTGATGATATGATGTATTGTATTAGTACCACTGATCAGTTGGCCATTGTATTATAAAGTTTATGTATATATGCTATTCCAGGGGTTGTCCCTGATGTATTGTATTAGTACCACTGATCAGTTGGACATTGTATGACATATGTTATGTATTGATAAGGATTACGGGAAGTAATGATATGAAAGTAATGTGCAGGTATCCCATCAGCTCTTTTAAGTGTGGTCTACTCATACTGTTTATTCACTGGTATCTGGGTTCTGTTGATCTTTTGTATCTCATCTTGATACTCACTGCCTTACATACTCAGTACATATTTCCGTACTGACGTCCCTCACGGGGGACTCGTATTCAGGCCTGCAGGAACAGGTACTTCAGGTCGTACACCTCCGCAGTAATAGCCAGGACATTCTGTTGTTAGTGGTGAGCTCTAGTTGTTTCGGGGCATCCCAAGTCGTTTCTATTTGTATTTTTGGTATTTGTATAAAAGTGTTTTGTGGGTGGGAGTTTGTCCCGACCCTAACTCAGTTGTGTATCTATGTAGAGGCTTTTGTAGACATATTGTACAGCCATAGGAGTGATCTATTGATAGACGTGATGGCTCTGACGGCCAATTACTGTTTATATATATATTTATGCGTGTCTGCTGGGTTGATGCAGGTACTGTTTTCTTCTATTTACAACGAAGTGCTGCCCAAATTTCTAATTTTCATAAGTAATGTAAATGTGAAAGTATAGGTTATGAACGGGTTCTCCCAGGCCTCCTCTGCTACGGGTGCCAGTCCGCTCCAATGGGATTTGGGGTATGACAAGTCCATACCGCTACCTCCAAGAAAGTAGAGAGGTTGTTTCCAATAGACCCCCGACTCAAGATATAGAATAATATACCAAGATCGTAATTAAATATAAAACTGGATGGGTAGCATAAAAAGAAGTTAAGAAATAATAACACTAGATATCCGAGAAAAGAAAATAAGAGAACAACAAACAAAATGCAATAAGAAATAAGGAAAATCGATACCCATGTAGTAGTCACACACATTCATAGACCTAAGACACCTATCATACCCAAACTCTCCTAACACCTAGCCCCAAGCCACCCACTTACACTAGCCTTCTACCCTAATCCGCGACCTTCACACCTTCCCGTCTAGGGTCATGTCCTCAAGAAGATGATATAGCTTTATGTCCTGCTTAGTTACCTCTCTCCAGTATTTCTTCTGCCTACCTCTACTCATCTTGAAGACATCTAAAGCTAGCCTTTCGCACCTCCAAACTGGGGCATCCGTGCCCCTCCTCATCACATGCCCAAACCATCTCAACCTTCCTTCTTGCATCTTATCCTCCACCGAAGCCACTTCCACCTTCTCCCAGATAGTATCATTCCTAACTTTATCCCCTCTAGTCAGACCACATATCCAGCGCAACATTCTCATTTCTGCCACCTTTATTCTTTGAATATGTGATTTCTTGATTGTCCAACACTCTGCTCCATCAACATGACTGGATGGACTGCCACTCTGTAGAATTTTCCTTTAAGATTAAGGGGTACCTTCTTATCACACAACACTCTCGAGGCAAGCCTCCATTTCATCCAGCCTGCTCTAATACGTTTAGAGACATCCTCATCAACCTTGCCATTCCCCTGAATCATAGACCTAAGATACTTAAAACTATCCTTCTTACAAACATCCTGAGAATCTAACTTCACCACCATACCATCCTTCATATACGAGTCACTAAACTTGCATTCCAAATACCCTATCTTAGACCTACTCAACCTGAACCCCTTAGATTCAAGGGTTTGCTTCCAAACCTCCAATTTCTCATTCACACCCTGCACGTCTCATCAATCAACACTACATCATTTGCAAATAACATACACCACTGCACCTTACCATGAATCCTCTGTGCTAGCATGTCCAACACCAACGTAAAAAAGAATGGCCTAAGAGTCGATCCCTGATGCAAACCAGTCTCGACTGGAAAATGCCCTGAGTCATCGCCCGCCGTCCTCACCCGAGTCTTACCTCCCTCGTACATGTCCTTAAAAGCTCTGATGTATGCCACCAGAAATCCTCTTACCTCTAAGCATCTCCAAAGCACCTCCCTGGGGACTCTGTCATACGCCTTCTCCAGATCGATGAACACTGTGTGCAAATCCTTCTTTATTTCCCTATACTGCCCCACCAATCTTCTGACCAGCTGGATTATTTCTATCATTGAGCGACCAGGTATAAAACCAAACTGATTCTCCAAAATGGACACGACCTTTCTCAATCTCCGTTCAAACACCCTCTCCTAAATCTTTATAGTGTGACTCAAAAGCTTAATACCGTTATAATTGTTGCAACTCTGAATGTCACCTTTGTTTTAATATAACAGAATCATTGTAATCCATCTCCAAGCCTCAGGCATCCTTGCAATCTTGAAAATGACATTGAACAAACCAGTCAACTATCTTAAGATTGCCCCACCAGCATACTTCCAAAAATCCACTGGAATCTCGTCAGGCCCGTTGCCCTACCTCTCTGCATCTTACATACAGCCTCTCTGACCTCCTCCACTTTAAAACATCTATAATAACAAAAAACTTGGCTCTCCTCCAAGCGCTCTAACTCCCCTAAAATAATACCCTTATCCTCCTCCTCGTTTAAAAGTCTATGAAAATACTCCTGCCATCTCTTCTTAATGTAAACATCCTCCGCCAAAACTCTATCATCTTCCCCCTTAATGCACTTCACTTGATCGAGGTCACGACCCTTTCTCTCCCTAGCCTGAGCAAGCTTATACAACCTTTTTTCCCCCTTTCTCCTCTAACCCCATATACAAGCTCTCAAATGTTGCTGTCTTAGCAGTCATAACTGCTAACTTAGCCTCTTTCCTAGCAACTTTATAGACCTCCCTATTCCCTCATTTCTCCTCTTCATCTTTACTTTCAATCAACTTAACATACACCCCCTTCATAATCTCCACTTTCTTCTTAACTTCATCATTCCACCACTAATAAACCTTATGTCGATCGGCCCAGCCCCTCAAAACCCCAATACCTTTTTAGCCGCCTCCCTGATGCAGTTGGTTGCCTTATCCCACATAACATCCACATGCCCCCTACACTCCCACACCCCCATTTTCACTACCTTCTCTCCTATCTCTAGCACACTAACTGGCGTTAAGCCACCCCACTTAATTCTAGATCGACCCTCTCCGGCCCTACTCTTCTTGCCCTTTTTGATAAATAAGTCCATAACCAGAAGCCTGTGCTGAGTCGAAAGATGCTCACTCAGGATGACTTTACAATCCTTACAAAGCACCCTATACCCCTTCCAAAACAACAAAAAGTCAATCTGAGTCTTGGCTGATACACTTCGGAAGGTAATCAGGTGCTCCTCCTTCTTTGGAAAGCTCAAATTCACAACCACTAGCCCAAATGCCCTGGCAAATTCCAACAAGGAAACCCCCTCAACATTTTTGTCACCAAAACCAAACCCTCCATACACATTCTCATGACCTCCCGAGATAACACCAATATGCCTATTGAAGTCCCCCACTATGACGATCTTCTCCAAGCTAGGCACGCTTCTCACCACCTCATCTAAAGCCTCCTAAAAACTCCCTTTCACCTCCTCTTCCAGGCCCACCTGCAGCGCATAAGCACTACACATATGTAGTGTAAACCCCCCAATGACGAATTTAATCATTATCAACCTATCAAAGACACTCTTAACCTCTACCACCTGCCCTCTTAGCTCTTCATCTACTAAGATGCCCACTCCGTTACGATGCCTCTCACTATAAGAGTACCACAACTTATACCCATCCATATCTCTAGCCTTAGAACCTATCCCCTTACTCTCCTGAACACACATAATATTAATCCTCCTCTTCTTAAGAACTTCACCAAATCTACAGACTTACCCTGAAGGGTCCCTATGTTCTAAGACCCTACCCTTAACCTATCTCCTATCTCTTCTCACCTAACTTTTCACCTCCCTGGACCATCCTAACCACCTATCCTAGACCTCACACCCACTCCTACCTCCCCTCTACCCTTTTCCTAAAACTGCCCCACCCCTAATCGCCTCGGACTTGACCCTACTTCATCAGCAACCCTCACAGCAACTACTCAATGATCGTAACAAAGCCCTAAACATACCAACAAACTGACTGACAAATAAAGAAAGCAACAGTATGACAAATAGTAAGCGAACAATAGTTATATACAAGAAAAAAATGCTATCTGGCCGAATTAGCTAGATCCACACAACAATGATAGTCACAACAAACCAATAGCAAAAAAATAAAAAAACAATAAAGAAAAATAATTAAAAAATAAAATAAAACAATACAAGGAAACTAAACTATACGAGAAAACTAAACTGTAAGGTGTAGGTAAAGAAATAGGTTCAGATGTCACCCGGCACTGTGTTTTCTGGTTATGGAAAAGTTATTGTCGAAACTGAGTTTCCCAAATAGAGCTACTGGAAAATAGGCCTCCGAGTGTCGCCGAAAATACCGCCGGAGTATTCTGTTGTTGCCGGAAATCTGTTCACCAATCGTCGTTTGGTCCACTATTTTAATTGGATCTAATCTCTATTGTACCTTATGTCATCATCAGAGTCTAGCTGGCTGAAATACTAGATCCTCCGGTAATACTAGTGACGATGTGGAAAAGGAAATTTGGTGGAGAGAGAGAGTCAGGGAGAGAGAAAACTTGGGGAAGGGAAAGGAAGAGAGAATTAACCCTTACCTGCTCTGGCACGTCAGCTCTGTCAGAGTCGTTGGTCAGTCAACAGTGACCATTTGTAAGAAGAACGTTAGAAAGTTATTAAGTTAGAGATGAGAGAGAGCATTCAGTTAACGACTACTTATAATAAATATAGTAAAAAGACTAAAATACACAAGATCATCCCAAAACCTTATGGAATTAGTACAATATCTTCTAATATAATTAGATTACAATATGAAGTACTAATTGAATATACTGATACAACCCATCTGAAAATACAACATTTAGATTAGTTTAGTACGTAAGAGTGAGAATAGCAATACTCCAAACACTAGGAGCTCACCTATCTCTCCGAACCATAGTTGTTCCGTATGACACACATAATGGTAAGAACCTTTACTATGATTTGTAGCCTACATAAGTGTACTATGAGTACCAAACACTTGATACTCAGTAGGCAACTACAAATTAAGCTCTAAAGATAATGTAGATATGCATAACATGCAAGCAAAAATGTAAACTACACTCAAATATCCATCCAACTACATAATAAAGCTAAGGATACCATAAGGATAAATATTCTATTCATATCCAAGAAATTAACATAATAAGCTAATGGAATAATAAGGATAAGTTACCCTATTCCATCTATATTTCAAGACCCAAGCATTATGCCATATATCACTGGAAAATATATGAACAAAGATCAAAATAAGTATATGTATAGTATTATACAAGGCCAAGGAATGGATATACAATAGGAGTAAATAATAGAAGGGAGGGATATACAATTATACCATAACTACTATGGATAGATACATATATATAACAAGGATAAATCAAGGGTACAAGCTAAGTAATCATACTAGCATCTCCAGGCCTCCTAATGATAGTGAAAACTAGTGCTAATATAATTAGGGTCTCTAATTCATACGCCTAAACATGAGATAATTACAGTAATAAAGTAACTGTAAAGAAAGGAATCAAAATATTAGCATCTAAAACCATAATGTCTAACCATTGAATAATCATGTGTAATATCATCATCATAAGGTAAAAGAATCAAAATTATACCTCAAACATCAATATCAATTCGATAATCAACTTGCCACAAACCAATCATGATAAACATAATAATGTACCTGGATAGTTCAGACAAATAATTCCTAATCGTCCTTTCATAAACCCCCACAGCCATAGGCCCGAAGGGTCAATCAACACATAACACACTATAAGCCATACTCTTCATATATACCTATGCAACCCCTCGTAAGGCTGATAGATATAGGAATATACTAGTGATAGATAATGCACATGCATGAATGAATGCAAGGAGAATCCATAATAACATAAACATTATATCATCATCAATACACCAATCACCAGACTTGAACTGAAACTTATATCATTAATATCATCATCAATCCACTAAGTCAAGTATCAGATATATATATATATATATGTATATATATACATACATATAAATTGTATGGCTAGGACCATGGCTAAAGAGTATGTCTATAAATCTATTATCCAGGGTAAACTCCATTACTAAATCATCATAAGAATATAGAAAGGGTCAAATCTCTCACGTCCAGGGAAAATAGTAGTAGCAAAATCGTGCACCAAAATATATCTCGATCAAATCTCTAAATACTCATTATAGCCTCAAAGATTCCAAAGTTACTCATTAAGATGGTATAATTCATATTATGAAGCAATTAATTTCAAAGGTTAACAGTGGGAATAAATCCTTTTTTTAGAAAAAAGAGTAATAAAATCATATTTTAGTTGGAACTGTACCATTTTTCTACTTTAGTCATCATGAATGAACCGAAATCATGCATACCATCACCAGTATCCAAATAATGCAATCAAAAGCATAAAAATGTCTATAAACTATGATCACATCCTTTATAAGGATAAGCCACTTTCCTGAATCCAACCAATATCATAAACCCGATCTTGGGCCCAATAATATGTATGAAATAACTACAACACCATAATCATGGCCTTAGTCCCAATAATATGTATATCTTACATAACCACATCATCATAGTCCGGGGAAAAACCATACGATCCGATGAGTCATATAGAAAACCTGACACTAAAGGTTCGTTAGTCTCAACTATGCCTAACACGTTAATATGTGCATATAAGTCTACAAAATCTAACACCGGTCTTTTCCTAAGATACGGTTGAAAGGGAAAAATTTTAATCCCTATAATCCATATTTAAGTAATTTCCATCACGATCTAGGATAAAGTATCTAAATTCACTTCCAGTTGTTAATTAATCCATAATTAGATAAGGTAACAATTTTTCCCAAACATGAGTAACTAAGTCAATTCCCCTAAATTACAGCTCCAAGATTGACTAAATAGTCCAAATAAAACTAATCAAACTAATCATGCTTTCAATACGTAAATCACATCCCATATCTAGCTTAATATCATAATCAATCTACAAATTAGCTCAATCTATGAAAAAGGTAATAGAATCATAGAAATATAATAAGTATTTCACCTTTAGGGTCAATTACTCTTCTATCTCCCAAATTCATAAATTAGTCTAAGTCACATTGTTCTCCCACAATCATATCCTAACATCTCTATCTAACATGCAACACATATAAACCACCATGACAAGAGAAGAGTAGATAGAAGCCTACTTCGAAGCCAAACCATAACCATTGCATCATCCACAAATCATTTGTCTTCACTCCATGATCCCAAAATTTTGTCACACTATAAAAATAGTAATCTGCATGTCTTTAAGAGTAAAACGATGCCTATATTTCTACATTAAGGGTTAGGCCAAATTTGGAGTCAACAATTGGCCTGCGGGGCCCGTTAATAGAATTCAAAATTGAATTTGTCACAAGGTTCCTCGAACGATAAAGAATTTATGCTAAAAAGTTGAGCAAAAATATAGCACAAATTAGGTCTCAAATAAACCCTCAAAACTTAGAAATTCAAGCCCTAAATTTCTAAGAATTTTAGCAAAAATCATGATGAAAATTAAAGGGAAAAATCAATAGGAAATGACCAATAAGAGTTAGGTTAGCTAACCAGAACTTATGTGGATGATTTCCTAGTTTTTTCTCTCATTGAGATCTCAACTTGATGTAAAAATAGTGGAAGAAGTGAACAAAATTAGATACATAAAGAGAGTTAAATAGTGTTGGGTATCGCTTAAGTGATCACTCTATCACTTAGGAAACATAGATATTACTTACGTGATCTGGTTTCAGGGTTTGGTATCGCTTAAGCAACCTCTAATCCTCTTAAGAGATACCCATTTAAGCGATCTCATTTATCGCTTAAGAAAACATTGACAAAATGATCAATGTCTCTTATGTGATAACCTATTATGAATGCAGAGTCCGCTTAAGAAGCACTATGTTCGGTTAGGCAGATGCATCAGTAACCTAATGCACAAAATTTTGCAAAGTCTAAAATGGACTTCGACCTGGTGCTTAAGAATCATTTAGAACCCTATGCACACAAACAGAATATGATAACATACAAAATTTGATGTTCCAAGATCAATGGAACTATCAACACTATCACTTATAGTTTCATTTATTAGAAAATCCGTCAAATAACCCAAAATAAGTTTGGAAGCCTCAGGACCTAAACCAAGGATCCCCCTAGCCTAATATCAATATTCTAAAGCTTATGAAACTTAAAAATTCTCATCCAAGGTCATATACTAGGAGTTTTGATCTAAGACCAAATCCTAAATAGTGAAGGCTCCAAAAGAGAGAAACGAGCCTAAAATCCAAATGAACTATACGATAATCGTACTGATAATTCTAGAAATTCATCAATAAGTTGTAGCCACTGTTAGAAGGCTCTAGATCCTTGAAATTCATTTAAATCAAAAAAATAACCTAGAGGGTCATTACATTAATATAATATATTTTATTTAGCTATTTATGTTTTTGCTATATACTAATATTATTTGACCATTGCATCAACTCATACATGGAATCCATCAATTATATAGATATTTTAGCATGTATAATTTTCTCAATCAATCATAGATCTAGTAGATCAGAAAATTGGTTTTGTATAAAACAATCTAATTAATGATAGACTGGAATTCACTATCTATGATAATATATGAAATCTAAACTAAGGGTATGGTGGGAGAAAGTATGTGATGTAGTTGTTGGGATCCATATTATATCTCTCTATAATCACTCATAAAAATAGGGGTTACGCTTTATTTTCTAATTTAGATATCTATAGTCCTAACCTAGACTGTATAAAAGATGGTCAAGGTCATTACGAAGGAGGATGGTGGCACTAGGTATTCATCCTCCTAACTGGTCAGAGTGAGATCCTTCTAGGAAGCAATGCTGCTATTTTTTAAAAGTGCGTGTTGGAGAAGAATATGAATATTATTGATTTTGGTGGAGTAGCGGGATGGTTATATAGATCATATAGAAGTCTTTTGATATGCCCACCCAATAGTTGGTCTACACATGGAACAAAAGTTGAGTAGGTAATATATATCCAATCGATGTAGTTGTGAGTTGATGTGCAATAGTTTTTTAAGGCCTCATGATTGCCCACCTATTTGTATCATTGATTGAATATTTAGGGTAGATGCTCAAACCATAATTATTGTCGTATTTCAATTGCAAAGCGGCAATCGTGTGAGCGTAGAGTATTTTGACCAAGTCATATTTCCTATAAAGAACATGACTTTTCCATATGTTAATTTTGGTAGTAGAATTCATGCCGAACAAAGTGAATTGGTTGTTGTTCTCATTTACATTCTCCATGTAAAAGGAGCCACCCTCACTCATATTATTCCTTGTGATATTTTTTGTGGAAGGCACTAATTTGTTCTCCTTATAATTGTGGGAATATGCATGCCTCACTTTGAACTTCTCACAAAACCTCCTAGCCATAGAATTGAATATAGATGCCATGGGACACTCACTTTCATAATCAACATAATGTTGAGCGACTCAAAAATATTTATAGTCATCACATCATACATATTGTCAAGGAAATGTGTCCTTCTCCACTACTCAAAATAAAGTTCATGCTCAACCACAAAAGGTTCCTCAGGACAATAGTTCTTGAATTCTGCAAAATAATTGCTAAACTTCTCAAAATAATTTGCCCTTGTTGTGTGGTAGAATAGGTAGCGGTAATCTCCGCATTGGTAATTTACTTGAAAATTTCAGCAAGGCACCTCAAGCAATACCCATGATAAGTATAATTGTAAACACTTGTAATGTCATTAGTGATGCTCTTGATTTATGACTAATGTGCCATGGTTTCATGATACTTTTAATTCTTAAATCAGAAAATATACAAGTACTTAGGTTCATTTTGTTAGATATGATATATTTTTGTATTTTTTTTATAGGAAACTAGTTCTGGAGATGAAAAAGAAGAAAAAAGTTGATGTTTGCAGAGTATCCCACTTATGGGCCATAAGTGGTACTTAAATCCACCATAAATGGCCATGTAAGTATATGAGGAAGAATGCTCTAAGAAGCTAAAGTGTGAAGTTTTATCTAAGAGTTATAGATTGTCATTTACTGGGCATAAGTAACATTTAATCCCTTCTTAAATACCATCGCAGGTGGTGTTCTACAAGATTGAATATTATTCTAATACTTACGGCCCAACTAGGGGTCCGTAAATACCACTTACGACCCGTAAGTAGGTCTGTAAGTAGTACCGACCCAATTTTCCTTATTCATTTGGTTAGGATTTTGGGGGTTTTGATGTGTTCTATGAATACACTTTTGATGTTTTGTATTAGTTTACACACTCTATATATTCACAACACTATATTGCTTTTGCGATTCAACTTTTGATCTTGGAATCCTTAGTTCTTGGTTTTACGGTTGATTGATTACTAAAGACTTTGGATTTTGTTCTTAAATTGTTGTAATATTATTCATATGATTTGTTTCTTAAATTCAATGGATGATCTTAAAACTATTAGTGGCTAAACCAGTTAACTAGGGTTGTGGAAACCCTAATGGAATAATGAAGTAGAGGAAGTGATGAGTCATTCTTGATCAATATTCTTGCATGTCCTATGATCATATTTTTTTTGATTGCCTTCTTAATGACGGGAGAAGTTAAGAACCTGCTTGTATTCGATACTTACTTCAAAAGAGAGGTAGAGAATAGGAAAAGAAGATCATAACAGTAATTTGAGGCTACCAACCCTCATCTAATTAACTTGACACTCAGAAGGAAAGAGTTAATATGGGATCCGGGATAAGAGTTAGTAAGGAGACACTTTGAAACTCAAAAGGTAAAGAGTGAAATTCACTGAATGCGTTCACAAGATGGTTGGTGATACATATCATATCAGATTCTGCATGTAAGGTATTGTAATTGTTTGATGGTGTACAATAAGTCTATAGAGTTAGGATGTTAGAGGGAACACAATCCTAGAATTCATCTCATATTGATTTCTACAAAAGCGACAAAGATTTTTTACTATTGATATTGTTCTCAAAAGATCTCCCCATTTACTTTTCTATATTTTTTCGACTACTTTAGTAATTCATGAGAGATATTTGGCCAATTACATGTGGGTTCGACCCCAACCTTTGTTAGGTTATATATTTGATAGTGACTGATTTATATTTCTTGGAGGTATATCTGGGCGACATTAAATTTGTATGCCATTTTTAGGGAATATGTAATACCCCGCATGTTTCTAAGCTAGGAAGTGAATAAGTATTCCTACGTATGAAATCTCCTATCTTGTGGTTCATATTTGAGTACATGACTTACAATGAATATCCTAGTGATAGGATAGCTTACGATGCATTCAGCATGTTCATATGAGTCACTTAAGGTAATACAAGCTAAGAGTTTTTGAATCCATCAAGTTTTAGTGTTTGATTTTGTAAGGATCTTTTTTGAATGAGTATAACTCGATGTTAATGTGGTATTTTGGCTGATTTAGACCCACCAAATTGTAAAGAATCAAATTAGCTTTCCAACAATACCAATTTTGCCTAAATCCAATACCCGAACGAAAAGTTATGCCCATTTTTGTGAGAGACAATAAGCATAGGTGATTAGTTAGGCACCGCCCAACCCAAGCATAGGCGATTAGTTAGGCTCCGCCTAACCTAGCTTAGGTAATCACTTGGGCGCAGCCTAAGTCAATTCCTGGTGCCAAAAACACTCTGTTTTGAGTTATTTTAACGGTAATTAAGTCTTTTAACACTCCTTACACGTCCCTAAACTTAACCCTACAAAATATATAGCTTCTAATCATATTACAACCCTATTATCATCTCAAAGACCATCATCCAATATCACTAAAAGAGAAAAACAACTAGGATTGCATAATTAAGCTTGAAGATCTGATTTCAAGAAAATTCCTCCGTCAATCATCAAGAATCTTCCTTATAAGGTATGCGTGAGTTAATTTATGATCCCTTTCATCCATAAATCTCAAAAAACCTCTTTTTCATTATAAAGTATGATTTCTATATTGTTGGGTGTTTATGATCATGTTTTTGATATTGGGTGATTCCCAAGATGGAATCTTTATATGTTTTTGTGAATTCATGCAATCATATAAGTTCGAAACATGTAAATTTGGTTGTCCATGATGTATAATTTGATGATTTCACCTATGCTTAAGATGTGCATGTAAGGTGTTTGATAAAATGCCTAAGAAACTAGAAACCATGCAATATAGCTAAATTGTGACTAATTGAAGGATTCATGATATGCCCTTACGTTCCAATGACTTCTATGTTGATAATGTGCCTTGTAAATGTTGTTGGAATACTCATGAACTATTCTTATGAGATTATGCTATGTTTACTTGCAAATCCTACTTATGAACAAGATGTATGATAACCATGCAATCCACATGAACTTCCATGCTATTGGTAAGTGTTGCCAATATGATTATGCAATGAACATGATATTAAGATTGTGCAAGTACTTCTATGTGATATGAAATCCTTTACGTGCAATACATTGTTGATAACCATGCTTAGTATGAGATCCCAACTTATGATATTATAAATTATGGACTCTACTCTTATGATCAAGTCAGTCATGTGTGTCAGTTTCCTTTCATCGAGTCCTGGGGGTACTTGTACCCAAAAATTATAGCTTTGTGCCTAGATCCATGTCATGTTCCACGATATCTGAACTCAAGCTATGATTCCATAGACTTCAGTTAGTCATGTGACTTAGGAAAACCTCATGATCTTAGTCAGTTGTCAGATATCAATAATATTCCGCCAGTCAATGGAATTTAGTAAGATTAAGTTATGCACAGTTAGTTATTCATGTCCAGTCCCTCTAGATGGGAGTAGAGGTTAGCACCGAGTGAACCCAAGGATAGGAACTCACCCGCCAATTCAAGGTGTGATTCTTATTAGTCATCCTTGTGTTCCAGAACTACGTAGCTACCGTAGGTTGAGACATCTTAACCCATCAGGTTAGGGTTGATGAGGTGGCTTAACCCGTCAGTTTATGGTTCCCACCATTCTCATTGACTACCCGCCAGATAAGGGTCACTCACAGGCTATCCTTACCCGTGGCACGGTATTGACACCCCTCCAGTTGGGGTAGAGATTGGACCCCAGCTTAGCCATAATGTCATACATGGGGAATGTCGGTTAAACACTACTTCCCACAGTTTTAGTATCAGTCTTAGTAAAAGAACTAAGGGCGTTCTTCAAATTTTATTATATACAGGACTGTCAGATACAGTCGTCCATGTTATCAATTTTAGTATTAGTCATGATAGTTATCAGTATACCATGTATTAGCTTACAGGTCATGCTATCATGTATTCATGATCCTAGTTTCTATATATGTGTGTTTGCACTCCCACGTTCATATTAGTCAGTCAGTGTTGTTCATGCATGAAACCCTTTATGTTCAGCCTACCTTCCTCGTATACTCAGTACTCCAGTTGTACTGATGCATTTGTACTATGGTGCTTTCTTTTCATGTTACACCATAGGTTCCGAGACACGAGCTCTAGCCCAGCAGTAGCGGTAGTATTCCAGTTGCAGATACATAGTGAGTCCTCATTGATTCGAGGACAATATGATTTGATTCATTTATTTATTTCTTAAGTTCAGTTTTACGGAGTTAGTTGGAGACTTGTTCCTTCAACTCTTTATTCAGATAGTTTAGAGGCTTTCAAATTTATGTTCAGATTTATATTCAGATTGAGTTGTTTTGGGTTTTTTCACCCACATGATTGTATTCAGTTGAACCTTATAGCCTTACAGTTCTATGTATTTCGCATTATTATATCATGATTTATAGTATACAGGTACAGATATCAGTCATGGGTTAGCTTGTTGTCCCTCGGAGTCATGAGCACCGTGTAGCATTCCGGTTCAGCGAATTGGGGTGTTACAAACTTGGTATCAGAGCCTAAGGTTCAATAGAGTCCTAGGAAGTTTTAAAGCCGTATCTAGTAGAGTCTTATACATGGGTGTGTTGCGCACCACATTTATGTGCGGGAGGCTATAAGATGTTTTAGGAACAATCCTCTTTCTTCATTATTCATGTCATGCTAGTGAGCATAATCACAAGTTAAACTCTCAGTTTAATCCATTCTTCTCTTATTCCAGACCATGGCCCCAAAGAGAAGAAACCAGCCAGCTCTTCAGCCTGAAGATCATTTGGGCAAACATGTTTCCCATGCGAAGTTTAGAGCCGCATTTACCACACTTGCTCAGTCCATGGCTGCACTAAATGAACAGCCACCAATCATTCCGGCCAATCCATTGGCCAATCCTAAAGCAGCTAGGGTTCAGGACTTCACCCGGATAAACCCTCTATCTTTCCATGGGTCTAAGTCTGATGGGGACCCTCAGGAGTTCATTGACCAAGTCCAGAAGGTCATTGACATCATGGGTATTACTTCTGTTGAGAGTGCTGAGTTAGCCGCCTACCAGTTACAGGATGTTGCTCATGATTGGTACAAACAGTGGAATTCTGAGAGGTTAGATGATACAGGCCCTATCGAGTGGGAGGAATTTGTCACATCCTTCTTAGACAGATTCTTTCCCCAAGATATGAGCGAAGCCAAAGTTCTTGAATTCATCAACCTCAGGCAGGGGAATGTGACGTTAGGGAGTATTCTCTCAGATTTACTCAGCTAAACAGGTATGCTCCTCATGTGGTTGCAGACAATAGAGTTAAGATGAGTAAGTTCATGCCAGGGGTCAATGATAGCGTGGTAAATAAGTATAGGTCTGCGATGTTGATCGGTGATATGACCTTAGCCAGACTCATGACCTATGCCCAGAAAGTAGAAGAGTAGAATTTTAAGACTAGGGAGAGGTAGAACAAGAGAGCAAGGTAAGGTAATTTCAATTTGCTCACCCCAACTCAGATGGAGAAAAACGTTCACAGTTTCTCTCTAAGTCAGCCGTTATAGCTCTTTTCTATGCCAGTGCTCCAGTGCCGAAGTTTAGAGATGACAATAGAAACAAAGCGCCAGGCTCTAAATCTCAGGGCAGTGTTAGCAGTGCCCGAACGAATCCCCTTTGTCAGAATTATGGTAAGAACCATAAGGGCATTTGTAGAGCCGATAGTGATGTCTGTTTTGGTTGTGGTAAGCCAGGACACAGGATTAGAGAGCGTCTGCAGTCAAGTCTTCAAGTTCAGCAAAAATATTCTACAGCTCAGTCCAGTTGCCCGAACCAGCAGGGTGCCATTTCCAGTGCTACCAGTGGGCAACGCCCAAATAGACTCTATGCTCTTCAGTCCCGGCAGGATCAGGAAAATTCTCCTGATGTCGTTACTGGTATGTTACAGATTTTCCATGTTCATGTTTATGCTTTGCTAGACCCAGGTGCATCTTTTTCTTTTGTTACTCCATACATAGCAGGCAATTTTAGAATCAGTCCCGAAGTCCTAGCAGAGCCCTTCTCAGTCTCTACCTAAGTAGGTAAAATCATCATAGCCCAGCGAGTATACAGGAACTGTCCGGTTATGATATCTCATAAATCCATGTCAGCAGATTTAGTGGAGTTAGAGATGACTAATTTTGATGTCATTCTCAGCATGGATTGGCTTCATTCCTTCTATGCCATAGTCGACTGCAAAAATAGGATAGTTCAGTTTCAATTCCCTAATGAGCCCGTCCTAAATGGAAGGGTAGCATTTCAGCATTCAGGGGTCAACTTATTTCGTACCTTCGGGTAAGGAAAATGATTTCTAAGGGGTGTGTGTATCATCTCGTGCATGTTAAGAATTCCAGTTCTAAATCTACCAGCCTCAAAAT
The DNA here is from genome assembly GCA_030864225.1 of Capsicum baccatum var. pendulum. Classification (NCBI taxonomy): domain Eukaryota; kingdom Viridiplantae; phylum Streptophyta; class Magnoliopsida; order Solanales; family Solanaceae; genus Capsicum; species Capsicum baccatum. The sequence goes on from CM061551.1 coordinate 70,213,893, forward strand.
AGTCCCTGTTGTTAATGAATACTCAGATGTCTTTCCCAAAGATCTTCCAAGCATTCCTCTCGAAAGGGAAATAGACTTCGGTATAGACTTTCTTCCGGATACTCAACCTATTTCTACTCCGCCATACAAAATGGCACCAGCAGAACTCAAGGAACTAAAAGATCAGTTGAAGGATCTCTTAGATAAGGGATTCATCAGACCTAGTGTTTCTCCATGGGGTGCGCCAGTATTATTCATGCACAATAAAGGCGGTTCTCTCAGGATGTGTATTGATTGCCATCAACTCAACAAGGTCACGGTCAAGAATAGATATCCTGTTCCCAAGATTGATGATCTGTTTGACCAACTTCAGGGTGCCAGTTACTTCTCCAAGATATACCTCAGATCAGGCTATCACCAGCTCAGAGTTAGAGAAGGTGACATTTCAAAGACAGCTTTCTGTACTCGGTATGGTCACTTCAAATTTTTAGTCATGTCATTTGGTCTTACCAATGCCTCTACAGCGTTTATGGATTTGATGAACCGTGTGTTCAAGCAGTACTTGGAAATGTTTGTCATAGTCTTCATCGATGATATTCTGGTCTATTCTCGCACAGAGCGTGATTATGCAGACCATCTCAGGATTGTTCTTCAGACTCTCAGGGATCACCAGCTATTTGCTAAGTTCAGCAAGTGCGAATTTTGGCTAAGATCAGTAGCATTCCTTTGCCATATTGTTTCCGGTAATGGCATTAGAGTAGATCCTCAGAAAACCGAGGAAGTAAGAAATTGGCCCAGACCCATATCTCCATCAGATATTAGGAGTTTCTTGGATTTTGCTGGCTATTACAGATGATTTTTCGAGGGATTTTATTCTATTGCATCTCCCATGTCCAGATTGACTCAGAAGAAGATTAGGTTTCAGTGGTCAGATTCATGTGAGACGAGCTTTCAAGAGTTGAAGACTCGACTCACCTCTGCTCCAATTCTAGCTATTCTAGATAGTTCATACGGTTTTGTAGTCTATTGTGATACATCTAGAGTGGGTTTAGGTTGTGTCCTCATGCAGCATAGTTAGGTCATAGCCTACGCCTCCAGACAGTTAAAGCCACATGAGAAAAATCATCCTACTCATGATCTTGAGTTAGCAGCGATAGTTTTTGCCTTGAAGATTTGGTGGTATTATCTCTATGGAGTTCATGTAGATATCTTCACAGACCAAAAAAGCCTCTAGTATGTCTTTTCCCAGAAAGATCTCAATCTTCGCCAGAGAAGATGGTTAGAGCTCTTGAAGGATTACGACATGAGTGTTATTTATCATCCGGGCAATGCCAATATTGTGGATGATGCTCTCAGTTGATTCTCCATGGGTAGTATTTCTCACGTTGAGGATAGTAAGAAAAATGGCTCAGGAGACCCATCAGCTTGCCAGACTAGGCATTCATTTAGTCAATTCTTCAGAGGGTGGTGTTGTGTTCATAGTAGTTCAGAGTCATCTCTAGTTTCTGAGGTGAAAGAGAAACAAGACAGGGATCTTAGCCTTGTCAAGCTCAAAGAGTCAGTTCAGAATCAGAAAGTTGAGGCTTTCTCCCAAGGGGGATATGGTGTTTTTTGTTGTCAGGGTTGTCTATGTGTTCCAGGTACAGATGAATTGATGCAGCAAATTCGTGCAAAAGCTCATGGTGCGATATACTCTATTCATCCAGGGGCCACTAAGATATACCGCAACATGCGGGAGATCTATTGGTGGAGTGGGATGAAGATAGATGTTACAGAGTTTGTGGCTAAGTGCTCTACATGTCAGCAGGTTAAGATAGAGCATCAGAAACCTAGTGGTTCCATGCAAGAGTTCACCATTCCTACTTGGAAGTGGGAAGAAGTTAACATAGACTTCGTGATGGGTTTGCCTAGAACTCGTCATCAGCATGATTCAGTCTGGGTCATTATATATAGAATGACCAAGTCAGCTCATTTCCTTTCTTTTCGTACTTCTTATTCCACCGAGGATTATGCCAAAATCTATATCAGGGAGTTAGTCATATTACATGGTGTTCCACTATCTATTATCTCAGATAGAGGTACCCAGTTCACTTCTTACTTTTGGAAAGCATTCCAAAAGGGTTTCGATACCCAAGTCCATCTCAGCACAGCATTTCATCCTCAGACAGATGGTCAAGAAGAGAGGACCATTCAGACTCTTAAAGATATGCTAAGGGCCTGTGCAATTGACTTCAAGGGAAGTTGGGATTACCACTTGCCTTTGATTGAGTTTGCATACAATAATAACTATCATTCTAGTATTCAGATAGCTCCATTCTAAGCTCTCTATAGTAGGAGATATAGATCTCCAATTGGTTGGTGTAAAGTTACTGAGGCCTCAGTCATAGGTCCTGACTTAGTATTCGACGCCTTAGAGAAAGTTCAATTGATCAGAGAGAGACTTCGGGCTGCTCAGAGCCGACAGAAGTCCTATGCAGATGTTCATAGAAAGGATCTCGATTTTGAGGTCAATGACTATGTCTATCTTAAGATCTCTCCCATGAAGGAAGTGAAGAGGTTCGGCAAGAAAGGGAAACTCAGTCCCCGGTATGTCAGTCCCTTCAGAATTCTTTGTCACTTCGACAAGGTAGATTATGAGCTTGAGTTGCCTTCAGATCTAGCCTCAGTCCATCCAGACTTCCATGTCTCTTTTCTAATGAAGTGCATAGGTGACCCAGTAGTTGTTGTCCCTATTCAGAGCATCGACATTCAGAACATCCTTTCCTATGAAGAGATTCTAGTCGAATTCTTAGATTATCAGACTCGTAGATTGAGGAACAAAGAAGTCCCTCTAGTCAAGGTTCTTTGGCGAAATCAGTCTCGTGAGGGAGCTACTTGGGAAGAAGAAGTAGATATGCGTACCAAATATCCTCACCTCTTCCCCGACAATTCAGATCAAGCTCAAGGTAACAGTTCCCCTTAATCTTATTCAGTTCACGTTCATGTTTCTAGTATAAACTTGGTACCTATTAACCGTTTCATACTCAGTCATGCATTCATGTGTCAATTGTCCGTGCATCAGATATGCACGAGTTCAGTATGTTTAGCATGTCAGTCATGAGATCAAGTTTTAGATCTTCATGTTCAGTTCAGGTTCTATTGTCTTATATCCCTTCTCAGTAAATTCTCATTCGAGGACGAATGTTCCTAAGGGGGAGATATTGTAATACCTCGCAAGTTTCTAAGATAGGAAGTGAATAAGTATTCCTACGTATGAAATCTCCTATCTTGTGGTTCATACTTGAGTACATGACATACAATGAATATCCTAGTGATAGGATAGCTAATGATGCATTAAGCATGTTCATATGAGTCACTTAAGGTAATACAAGCTAAGAGTTTTTGAATCCATCAAGTTTTAGTGTTCGATTTTGCAAGGGTCATCTTTGAACGAGTATAACTCGATGTTAATTTGGTATTTTTGCTGATTTAGACCCACCAAATTGTAGAGAATCAAATTATCTTTCCAACGATACCAATTTTGCCTTAATCCAATACCCAAGCAAAAAGTTATGCCCATTTTCGTGAGAGACAGTAAGCATAGGCGATTAGTTAGGCGCCGCCCAACCCAAGCATAGGCGATTGGTTAGGTGCCACCTAACCTAGCTTAGGCAATCACTTGGGCGCCACCTAAGTCAATTCCAGGTGCCAAAAACACTCCATTTTGAGTTATTTTAAGGTTAATTAAGTCTTTTAACACTCCTTACACATCCCTAAACTTAACCCAATGAAATATATAGCTTCTAATCATATTAAAACCCTATTATCATCTCAAATCTCATCATCCAAGAACACTAAAAGAGAAAAACAACTAGGATTGCATAATTAAGCTTGAAGATCCAATTTCAAGGAAATTCCTCCGTCAATAATCAAGAATCTTCCTTATAAGGTATGCGTGAGTTGATTTATAGATCCCTTTCATCCATGAAGCTCAAAAACCCTCGTTTTCATTTTAAAGTATGATTTCTATATTGTTGGGTGTTGATGATCATGTGGTTGATATTGGGTGATTCCAAAGATGGAATATTTATATGTTTTTGTGAATTCATAATATCATATGAGTTGGAAACATGTAAATTTGGTTGTTTATGATGTATAATTTGATGATTTCACCTATGCTTAAGATGTGCATGTAAGGTGTTTGATAAAATGCCTTAGAAACTAGAAACCATGCAATATAGCTGAATTGTGACTAAGTGAAGGATTCATGATATGCCCTTACGTTCCAATAACTTCTATGTTGATAATGTGCCTTGTAAATGTTGTTGGAATACTCATGAACTATTCTTATGAGATTATGCTATGTTTACTTGCAAATCCTACTTATGAACAAAATGTATAATATCCATGCAATCCACATGAACTTCCATGCTATTGGTAAGTGTTTCCAATATGATTATGCAATCAACATGATATTAAGATTGTGCAAGTACTTCCATGTGATATGAAATCCTTTCCATGCAATACATTGTTAATAACCATGCTTAGTATGAGATCCCTACTTATGATATGATAAATTATGGACTCTACACTTATGATCAAGTCAGTCATGTGTGTCAGTTTCCTTCCATCGAGTCCTAGGGTACTTGTACCCAAAAACTATAGCTGTGTGCCTAGATCCATGTCATGTTTCACAATATCCGAACTCAAGCTATGATTCCATAGACTTCAGTCAGTCATGTGACTTAGGAAAATCTCATGATCTTAGTCAGTTGTCAGATATCAGTAACATTCCGCCAGTCAATGGAATTCAATAATATTATGTCATGTACAGTCAGTAATTCATGATCAGTCCCTCCAGATAGGAGTAGAGGTTAGAACCGAGTGAACCCAAGGATGGGAACTCACCCGCTAGTTCAGGGTGTGATTCTTAGTAGTCATCCTTGTGTTCCAGAACTACGTAGCCAGCGTAGGTTGAGACATTTTAACCCATCATATTAGGGTTGATGAGGTGGCTTATCCCATCAGTTTAGGGTTTCTACCGTTCTCATTGAGTACCTGCCAGATAAGGGTCACTCACAGGCTGTCCTTACTCGTGGCACGGTATTAACACCCCTCCAGTCGGGGCAGAAATTGGACCCCAGCTTAACCATAACGGCATACATAGGGCATGTTAGTTAAACCTGCTACCCACAATTTCAGTATCAGTCTAGTAAAAGAACTCAGGGCATTCTTCAGATTTTAGTAAATACCGGACTCTCTGATACAGTCGTCCATGTTATCAGTTTCAGTATTTGACATGATAGTATCAGTAAACCATGTATTAGCTTACATGTCATGCTATCACGTATTCACCGTCCCAATTTCTATATATGTGTGTTTGCACTCCCACGTTCATACTAGTTAGTCGGTGTTTCATGCATAAAATCCTTTATGTTCAGTCTACCTTCCTCGTATACTCAGTACTCCAGTTGTGCTGATGCATTTGCGCTATGGTGATTTCTTTTCATATTACACCATAGGTTCCGAGACACGAGCTCCAGCCCAACAGTAGCGGTAGCATTCCAATCGCAGAGACACAGTGAGTCCTTATTGATTCGAGGATAATATGATTTAATTCATTTATTTATTTCTTCAGTTCAGTTTTACAGAGTTAGTTGGAGACATGTTCCTTCAACTCCTTATTCAGATAGTTTAGAGGCTTTCAGATTTATGTTCAGATTTACATTCAGATTGAGTTGTTGTTGGTATTTTCACCCATATGATTGTATTCAGTTGAACCTTATGTCCTTACAGTTCTATGTATTCTGCATTATTATATCATGATTTGTAGTATACAGGTACAGATATTAGTCATGGGTTAGCTTGTTATCCCTCGGGGTCATGAGCACTGTGTAGCATTTTGGTTCAGCGAATTGGGGTATTACAGAATATAGTTATGGATTGATTGAAGTTGTTGAGGTTGTTGGGTTTAATTTGTTTTTTAGGCATATGTCGGTGTATACCCAGTACTCGAAGTCAAGGCAATCCCTTCATCCAACTTGATATTGAGCTAGAATGGACCTTATGATAAAATTGTAAGATGGAAATATAGGAGTGTGAAGGTAATGATAAACCTAATCTGATTTCTCTACCTCCATAAGGTGTTCATGAGACAGCCACACAAACCACCTCATAGTTACTAGCCAAAGAGAATATGAGAAGAGATGTTGCTACTCATTGTGAAACCCAAAAAGAAAGAGTGAGACATAAAGAACTATATCGAGTAGAACTCGATAGAGCTAGAATAAAAAGTGTTGAAGGACCCCCCAACTTTTTCAATCTTGTTAGCATATGATAAATCGGAGAAAGATATGGGGTACGTTGAGCCTATTAAAATAAGAGCTATTATTCCTCCTGAGATGTCTCAGGGGGTGAAGTTTGATATTACAAGTACTATGATCCAGTTACTTAATTTGAAGGGTGTGTTTGCTGGTATACCAACTGATGATGCCAACATATACATCATAAACATCTTTGGGATTTGTACTTTATATAATCTACCTGGGTTGAGTTAGGAAGCTTTGAAACTTAGGATGTTCCCATTCTCTCTAACAAGAAATGCAATAATATGGCTAGGAGTACTACCTCGTGGATCTATCACTTATTGGAATAAGTTGTGGAAATAGTTCTTGGACTGATTCCTTTCACCTTCAAGAATCTACAGTTAAAGGATGATATTTATAATTTTAGGTAGTTGCATATTGAACCATTGCATGAGACATGGTTGAGGTTCAAGAAAAAGTTGATATCAGTTCTCAATTACAAAATTTAAGGGAGGAATTTACTTGAGATATTCTATAGATCCTTGAATTCTATTAACAAGGCTATTGTTGATACTATTACTGATGGGCCTTTCATAAACTGTCATTGGGAGCGAGCCCTTAAACTCTTAGATTGGTTCTCTAATACCAATTGAGGATGGCATACTCAGGAGGCAGAAGAAGAAGTCAGTACCTACAGTATTAGTGCTTCCAGTGAGCAGAGAATTGTAGATGACACAATAGCTCAAGAGATTACACAACTACCAAGAGAGATTAGGTTATTGACCAAGCAATTTGGAACTATGATTTTAGAAAAAGTGAATGTTGTGGGCGCATAAGGTAAATACCCTAGGTCATATAATTCTATATTAAGAAGAAAACGAAGTATATGGATTGAGAGATAGAGGATTTCTAAGTCAAGGTCCAAGGTTCAAATCACGACTCTTAGAATTCTAGGCAAGGAAATAAAGGTTAAAACTATTATAAGGATAGATATAAGGATCATGGAAGATAAAGATTTAGTGACTAGAGGCAAGAAAATGACTATAAGGAGATGGATAGTTAATACATTCCACTGGGGAACCGTGATACTAATTCAAGAATAGAAGCATTACTAACTAAGTAAGTTAAGGTTTCAGAAAATTAAGAGAGTTTCTGTAGACAGGTTAAGGTAGATATTTCAAGATTGAGCCAAAAAGTAGAATTGCATGCTACCACTACTAATAAGCTTGAAAAACAATTTTGTCAAATGTTGGCTACTTTGAATCAACATCAATCGAGCACTCTTTTGAGTAATACAGTGCAAAATCTATAGAACAATAGTCACTACTTAGCCATCACTACTCAGTGTGGGAAGGTGACTATTGATCCCACTATTCCTATAGTGATGAGGTTTGAGATGATATTTTGGATGTTGATGATGCAGTGGAAGAAGAATCTAAAAATTTGGTGATTATTTATGAGTCATCACAAAATTGATAGGTTTGAATAAACAGGTTAAGAAGGATAAAGGTAAGGGAAGGAAGGAGAGCCTATAGTAAAGACCATTCCATGACCTCACCTACCTTTTCCTCAGAGATTAAAGAAGAAGCCAGACGAAGGAAAGTATTAGAAGTTCATGTCGATGTTGAAGGAACTGTCCATTAATATTTCTCTTATGGAAGTTTCAAAGTGGATGCCTGGTTATGCAAAGTTCATGAAATAATTAGTTACTACGAATCGGATGGTGAGTTCTGATCCCATGGATAATATGCTTCAATATAGTGCTATTTCATTCCAATCTTTGGTTGAGAAGAAAAAAGACCCCAAAGCTTTCAATATTCCTTACGCTATTGGGTCTCTAAATTTTTCTTGATCTTTGTGAGACTTGGGATCTATTATTAGTCTGATGTTGCTGGTTATGTACAAGTAGTTGGGGTGGGGTCACCAAAGCTAGCTTTTATGAGCTTATTTATGACCAATTGGACTGTGAATAAATCGATTGGTATTATGCGTGATGTTTTAGTAAAAGTAGATTCCTTCATATTCCTAGTTGATTTTGTAATTCTTTAGTGTGAGGTGGATTTCAAGGTTCCTATTATCATAAGAATGACCTTTCTATCCATTGTTAAAGCATTGGTTGACATAGAGATAGGACATATGAAATTAAGGCTTAGTGAGGGTTAATCAATGTGGCAGCTAAAAGATATGAAAGTGGTGTATGTTATAGACACTGATAAGGATGATGCAATAAGTATGTCCATTGAGGAGAGACTTGGTGTTGAGACACTAGAGGTGGTGATCATGAACTTTGGCAGCGACGACATTAATGAATATGATGAGATAGTGAGTGCACTCTATGACAAAGTTTCTTATTCTTATGCATCGAAAAAGCTAGATTTTGACTTGAAGAATAGGGCAACTCTGCTAGCTTAACTATCTATTGAGGAGCCACCAATATTAGACTTGAAGTCCCTCTCTTCTGCCTTGCGATATGTATTTTAGGGGGGTCAACAATACCTTGTTGGTCCTTATTGTAGATGATTTAGTTGATACATAGGTTGAGGCATTAATCTTGATATTATAAAGATTTAAAACGATCATTGGATGGACTATTTCCAATAATATGAGGATTCTACCTATTATTTGTACCCATAAAATTCATCTTAAACCATATTGTGTGCCCAACATTAAGCACAAACATTGTTTGAACCCACCTATGTAAGAGGTAGTAAAGAAAGAGATTGTAAAGCAGTTAGATATCGGTGTAGTTTATCCTACTACGGATAGTAAATGGGTGATCCCAATTCAATGTGTACCTACGAGGGGTGGAATCACTATGTACCCAAATGAGAAGAATAAGTTAGTACCCATGAGATCGATTACTGGATGGAGAGTGTGCATGGATTACAAAAAATTGAACATTTGGTAATAAAAAGACCATTTTCCTATGCTATTTATGATTAAATTCTAGACAGACTTATAGGAAGAGGTTGGTACTATTTTATTACTGGTTATTTAGGGTATAATCAGTTCTCTATTGCCCCCGAATATCAAGATAAAATGACTTTTACATTTCCATATTGTACTTTTTCATTCAGAAGGATGCCGCTTGGACTTTGCAATGCCTCTGTCACCTTTTAGAATTGTATAATATTCATATTTTTTGATATGGTGGAGAACACTATGAAGGTCTTTATGGATGACTTTATGGTTATTGGAGACTTGTTTGATTACTGCCTGGCCCATTTGGCCAATGCACTTTAGAGATGTGACGAGTGCAGCCTGGTTTTAAATTGGGAAAAGTGCCATTTTATGGTGGAAAAAAGAATTTTTCTTGAACACAAGATTTTGAATAGGGGTACTGAGGTTGACAGGGCAAAGATAGAGGTGATCTAAAAATTACCTCCACCAATTTTAGTTAAAGGTATTAGAAGTTTCTTGGGTCTTGTTGGGTTCTATATAAGGTTCAACAAGGACTTTTCTAAAATTCCTAATTCATTGTGCAAGTTTTTAGAGAAGGATGTGAAGTTCATGTTTGAGGATGCTTGTCTCAAGTCCTTTCAGTGCCTTAAGGGGTAGTTGATCTCGGCTTTATTATTGTGCCTCCAGATTAATCCTTGCATTTTGATGTGATATGTGATGCTAGCGGTGTGGCTTTAGGAGTTGTCCTAGGCCAACAATATGAGAGGATCCTTCACCCACTATACTATTCTAGCAAAGCATTAAACCCCAAGCAGAAAAATAATACAATCATTGAGTAGGAATTACTCATGGTGGTTTTTTCTTTTGATAAATTTCAGTCATATTTTATGGGGATCAAAGTCATTGTTCATATTGATAATATAGCTTTGAGGTATCTGATGTCAACAAAAAATGCTAAGCCAAGGTTGATTTATTGGGTGTTATTACTGCAGGAATTTGACTTTGAGGTGAAAGATTGAAAAGGCACCAAAAATTAAGTTGTAGACCATCTATCCCACCTCGAAGAGGGGGCAATTCTAAAATTAGGGGATGCACTTGAAATTGATGATATATTTTTGCTAGATAAGCAGGTCTTGGCAACATCTCAAGAATTAATCCCCTAGTTTGTTGATTTTCCAACTACTTGGCAAGTGAACTTGTCTTAGAAGAATTGTCAGTTTAGCAGTATAAACAATTTATGCATAAGGTACACAAGTTTTTTTAAGATAAGCCTTATCTATTTCGGGTATGTAAGGGTGGAGTTATTCAGAGATGTATTCCTGAGTTAGAGATAATAAGCATTTTCGAGGCTTGTAATTCATCATCAGTTGGCGGCCATCATGGTATTACCTGTACAGTCCACAAAATTTTAAAGTATGGATACTATTGGCCAATAATTTACAAAGATGCTTGAGCCTGTGATTAATGCCAACGATAAGGTAATATTTTATAAAAACATAAGCTCCCCATGACACCTATCTTGGAGTTAGAGTTATTTGATGTATGAGAAATTGATTTCATGGGACCATTTATGAGCTCTAATGGGATAAAGTATATATTGGTAGTCGTCGACTATATTTCTAAATGGGTGAAGGTGGTTGTGCTTTAAAAAACCCTAGTTTCTAGACATTAGAAAATTTCATTGATTTTTGGTTTTTGGGTAAGATAAGACTTAGGGAATGAGTTGTACACTCAGGTACGGGTGGAATAGTCCAGTTGTATGCTAACCAATATTGGTTGGTAAGGTGGATTTAGTTACTGGAATAGGTACGACTTGCATGGTATGAATGATATCAGTGGATATGGGTTGTTTGATTACTTCACTTAACCTTGAACTTTGTAACTTAGGTTGGATCAGAGTACGAGTAGCACACCATGAGATGTAAGCCAGCATACGAGTTGTACCCAGGACTCGTATAGTGAACAGTGTTCAAACCTCTTGGGATTCTATTCTGCCAGCAGTTGGATTTATAGGTATGAGTCATACACTTGAATACAACTTGGGTTTGGGTGTGTTGTACCTTGGATAGTGTTAGGTATAAAGGGGAAAGCCTAGGGTACGAGAGGTGGGTATCACTCGTACAGGATGGGTACGACTCATAACGATCAGTCATACCCTATGATGGGAATTAAGTGCAGTTTAAGTGAGGGCAATCTAGACATTTCTCCACCTGTCCTAATAAGGTCCCACGACTTATATTGCATTTGGGTGGTTATTTTCCCTACTATTCTATTCTTAAACACTTAGAAAACACTAGTAAATCCTCTCTAGAGTTGTTGCTCAAAGAAAGCTAGGGTTTCATCTTAAGGAGTAAATTGGGGCTTGTCTTAGTGATTTTGCTCCATCATCATCTTAGTTTAAGGCATGTTCTCTTCCTTATTGTTATTTCTGACTAAAGGCATGGATTTTATACAAAGTTTTCATGGTTTGAATGTTGTATAATTTTGGGTTTCCAAATATGATTTGGGGGTTTTGGTTATAAATGCTTGTTTATGGTTTTCCAATGTACTAATTATGCTTTTATATGCATTAATGGTGGTTTTGGATAATTGGTTGCATGGTAATGGTTGTTTGGTAATTGGCTTTGGTTTTGGAAATACTATGCCCCCAATATGTTTGATAAAATGCCTATGATAATAATTTCACTACGTCATTGGATTTCCAATGGAACTATTGCATGGTTCGAACTTGGTAATGGGACCCTAAATGGCTTAAATGGTTTTGGAATGATTTGGATTAATAAACATACTTTTAGGGTACAAAGTAATCCCGCATATTAATATGGTAATGAATATTTTTGTGGTACATGGGAATCCCCCAAGTTAATTAGATAATAGGGTCTCTAGGTACATGGGAATCCCTTAACCACTAAAAGGTTTGGCTAAGGACAATACTTGTAAGTTATAGTTGGTATGACAATACCACTACTAATAGCCTTGGTTAATAATAATGGAATAATGGTTTGGTTGGAAAATACTTTTAATTGGGCAATAATAATGGGGTGTGAAAGCTAATTGTTAAGGTGAAATCCCAATAGACGAACACCAAAAAATCATGTTTTTCGACATGAGGGATAGGTCATAGCGACCTTATATGATACTTATGAGGTACTCAGAATCCTCTAGGTACACTATACATATGTATCATGGAGAGTGAAGGGTACATGGTAATCCATGACTTTTATGGTATCTCTGGTTTATGTGGATACGTGCATCGAGGCCTGTTCAAGAGGTAATACTAGACCCATACAGCCCATGGGCGGCTTTAGGATGGTTAAGCTTCACATACCCAAGTTAAAGTTTTTAAATGCATGCTAAACCCACTTTCCTTTCCCGAAATAGTTAAATATATATATATGTATGGTTTGTGTGTATATGGATGGTTTTACTTGGTTTTCTTAAATGGCATTATTTTGTCCTTATCTTGAGTTCATTCTAGCATTCACCCGCTAACCCATCTTTGGGCATCTATATAACTATGTAATGCAGGAATCAGTCATTTTACTCCTCCTGCTTAGCATTCAAACATTTGGGGGTCACCTTTGGATTGAAGTAGTGAGCATTCATTTTTCAGAAGTCTCCATTTCATGGATGTTATTTCATACTTTGAATTATTTATGGATATTGGTTTTTGCTATGGTTAGGGGCATGTCCCAATTGGATTTTTGTATTATTTTGGTTAGAGGCTTTTATGGAACTACTATGGGTTGGTATAGGCGGGATCAGTATTGGTGTCAGCCTTAATAATGGTATTGGTATTAGGGCTGACTGTATTGTTAGTTGTTCCATCCTCTTTTATTTTTGGATTATATATTTAATTATTAATGGAACTTCTTTGGTTATGGACGGATTTATGGTTTTGGTTTTGCTTGGTATGGTTGGATGGTTGGTATGGGGTGGTTGAACTCGATTGGGTTGTTCACTATCATGATTATATCCTAGAGTCTTTATGTGAGCTATTATACTATCTTGTTATATTTTCAAAATTCAACCAACTTAAGGCAGGTGGCTGGAGGTTGGGTTGGGTAACGAAAGTGATCTTCGGTCCCTGTTGAACTTGGGATGCCCATATGATAAGGCACCGAGTCAGGTTGTGTCAAGTTGGTATCAGATCTTAAGGTTCATGGTCAATTAGGAGTCTACAAAGACGTGTTGGGTAGAGTTTCTTTTAAGGGTGTGTAGCACGCCACACTCATAAGAGAGAGGCTATAGGGCATTTAGGAAAGTTTCACTTTCTTGGTATTCTTCTCTTTTCAGATCAAGTCGCGTTGATCTAGAATATAAGGAAATCTTCTGTCCCATCTGAAATTGTCCAATGGGAAAAGGTTCTTTAGGAGTGTTCAAAGCTCCAGTTGCTTCGTCTTCCACTCTGCGCCTAATGGTGCGGCTTCAGCATCTGCTCCTACTTTCGGTACAAGCATAGGATGGAATAAGTTGTATGATCTTACATCTCAACAGGAATCTAAGGCATCACCTGATAGCTTTTCGTATTCAGTATGGGCACTTTGAATTCTTAGTGATGTTATTTTTTACTAATGCTCTGGTAGTATTTAAGGACTTGATGAATAGAGTTTTCAGGCAGTTCTTGGTTCTCTTTGTCATTGTGTTTACTGATGACATTTTGGTTTATTACAAGAGTGAGGTGGATAATGCTAATTACTTTTGTGTGGTATTACAAACCTTGAAGGAACAATAGTTGTATGCCAAGTTCTCTAAATGTGAGTTTGGGTTAAACGTTGTGACTTTTTTGGTGGCAAAACTTTACCGTACCAAGGGAGGTTGTGTATTCCTAATGTCGATGGTTTGTGGAAAAGGATATTGGCTGAGGCACATGAATTATGCTACATTGTACATCTCAGCTCGATGAAGATGTATCATAATCTCAAGGAGATGTATTGGTAGAATGGTATGAGAAAGGATATGGCTGATTTTATGGCCAAATACATGGTTTGTCAATAAGTTAAAGTTGAGCACATGAGACCCGGTGGGTTGTATCATGAAATTTATTTTCCCAAATTTAAATAGGAGGTAATCAATATGGATTTCATCACTGATCTTCCTCGGTCTTGGAACTAATTTGATTCAGTTTGGGTCATTATGGATAGGATGACAAAGTCTGCTCATTTCTTGCTAGTGAGTACTACTCTTTGGATAGAGTATTATGCGTGGTTGTATCTGTAGGAGATTGTGAAGCTGCATAGGGTACCTGTATCGATTATCTCTAATCTTGGTACATAATTTTCATCTCATTTATGGCGGTGTTTTCAGAAAGGGTTGGGTACCAAGGTTAGTCTTGGTACTACTCTTCATTGGCAGTCGAATAGTCAAACAGAGAGGACAATTCATTCATTGGAGAATATGCTTTGTGCATGTGTGATTGACTATGGTGGTAGTTGGGTTAATCATCTACCTTGGGTAGAGTTTGCTTGCAACAATAGTTATCATTCTAGTATTGGTATAGCCCCTTTTGGGCATTTATGGTAGGAGGTGTAGATCTCTTATTGGTTGTTTCAAGCTTGGTGAGGCGCATATATTTGGTACAAACTTGGTTTATCAGGCTATAGAAAAGGTGAAGGTGATTCGAGATAGGTTTAAGGCTGCTCAAAGTCGCCAACAGTCCTATGCAAATGTAAGGAGTAGAGATTTGGATTTTGAGGTTGGGGATAGGGTGTTCTTAAAGGTATCTCCTATGAAGGGAGTAATGTGGTTTGGTAAAAAGGGGAAGCTCAGTCCCTAGTATGTTGGTCGCTATGTGGTTCTGCGAAGGGTTGGTAATGTGGCTTATGAATTGGAGCTGCCTTCTAGTTTGAGCTCCATTCATACGACAATTTCATGTTTCCATGTTAAGGAAGTGCATTGGTAATCCTTCTTTGATTGTTCCCTTGGAGGGGTTGGGTATCTTGAACTCTCTGTCATATGAAGAGGTCCCTAGTTGAGATCTTTAATAGGTAGGTTCATCAATTTTGGTCCAAGGATGTGGCTTCGATTAAGGATCTTTGGCGAAACCATAAGGTAAAAGAAACTACATGGGAAGCGGAGGAGTACATAAAGTCCAAGTATCCACATCTGTTTTCTACTCCTGGGATTCGTGCGGAAGGTATGTGTTCTTCAACACATCCTTATTTTATGAATTTGTTAAGGGAAATATTAATATCTTTGCATTTTTATTTTCAAACTTTGTTAAATATTGGAAATATATTTAATAATGCAAATGAATAGTACTTGTGTTTACCCTACCTTGTCCGTAATTTGGGGAAGAATGTTCCTAGTGGGGGAGACTGAAACACCCTGATTTTTGAACCTTAGAAAATATCCTTGATTTCTGGATTCTGGGCAAGATACGACTTAGGGAACGAGTCATACACTTGGGTATGGGTGACATGGTCCAGTTGTATGTTGACTAGTGTTAGTTAGTAGGGTGGATTTAGTTACTGGAATAGGTACGACTTGGGTGGTACGAGTCGTATCAGTGGATATGGGTTGTTTGGTTACTTTACTTAACGTTGAACTTGGTAACTAAGGTTGGATCTGAGTACGAGTGGCTCATCATGATCCATAAGCTAGAGTACAAGTCATACCCAGGACTCTATAGTAGACAGTGTTCAAACCTCCCGGGATTCTATTCTTCCAGGGTTATGCTTTATACGTACTAGTCATACACTTAGATACGACTTGGGTTTGGGTGTGTCGTACCTTGGACAGTGTTATGTCCAAGAGAGAAAGCCTAGGGTATGAGAGATGGGTACCACTTATACAGGATAGGTACTACTCGTAAAGGTCAGCCATACCTACCCTATGATGGGAATTAAGTGCATTTAAGTGAGGGTAATCTAGATATTTTCCCACTTATTCTAATAAGGTCCCACGACTTATATTGCACTTGGGAGGTTATTATCCCTACTATTCTATTCTTAAACAATCAGAAAACACTTTTAAATCCTCTCTAGATTATTTGGGCAAAGAAACCTAGTGTTTCATCTTAAGGAGTAAATTAGGGCTTGTCTTAGAGATTTCTCCCCATCATTATCTTAGTTTAAGGTATGCTCTATTCCCTCATTGTTAGTTTTGACTAAAGGTATGGATTTTATACAAGGTTTTCATGATTTGAATATTGTATGATTTTGGATTTTCAAATATGATTGGGGGGTTTGCTTATAAATGTTTGGTTATGGTTTTCCCATGTTTTAATTATGCTTTTATATGCATTAATGGTGGTTTTGGACAATTGGTTGCATGTGAATGGTTGTTTGGTAATTGACTTTGGTTTATAAAATATTATGCCCCCAATATGTTTGATAAAATGCCTGTGGTAACTATTTCACTAAGTCATTGGATTTCTAATGTAACTATTGCATGGTTCGAACTTACGAAAGGTACCCTAAATGGTTTGAATGGTATTGGAATGATTTGGTTTAATAAACATACTTGTGGGGTACAAGGGAATCCCCCAAGTTAATATGGTAATGAATACTTATGGGGTACATAGAAATCCCCCAAGTTAATTGGATAACAGTGTCTATGGGTTCATGGGAATCCCTTGACCACTAAAAGGTTTGGCTAAGGACAATACTTGCAAGTTATAGTCGGTATAACGATGCCACTATGAATAGCCTTGGTTAATAACAATGGAATAATGTATTGGTTGAAAAATGCTTTTAATTAAGCAATAATGGCGGGGTATGAAAGCTAACAGTAATGGTGGGAGTCCAATAGACAAACACCGAAAACTCATATTTACCGATATAAGGAGTAGGTAATGGCGACCTTATATGATACTTGTAAGGTAAACGGGAATCCTCTTGGTACACTGTATATATGTATCATAGAGAGTGAAAGGTATATGGGAATCCCCAACTCTTATGGTATCTCTAATTCGTGTCGCTACATGCATCAAGGCTCGTTCAAGGGGTTACACTGGACCCATATTTCTCGTGGATGGTTTTAGGATGGTTGGTTCAGGTACCCAGGTCAAAGATTTTAAATGCATGCTAAACATGGATCTCTTTCCCGATATGGTTATATATATATATGGTTTGTGTGAATATGGATGGTTTCACTTGGTTTTCTAAAATGGCATTATTTTATCCTTATCCTGAGCTCACGTAAGTGTCCACCCGCTAGCCCATCTTTAGGCTATTGTATTCCCACATAATTCAGGAACCATCCATTCTACTCCTCCTACTTAGCATTCAAACTTTTGGGGTTCAGCTTTGGTTTGAAGTGGTGAGCTTTCATTTTTTTGTAAGGCTCTATTTCATGGATATTATTTCATACTTTGGATTATTTATGGATATTGGTTTTGGATATGGTTAGGGCCATGTCCCAACTAGATTTTTGTATTCTTTTATTTAGAGGCCATTATGCAACTACTATGGGTTGGTATGGGCCGGATCGGTGTTGGTTTAAGACTTAGCATTGGTATTGGTATTGGGGCTAACATGGGTTAACTATATTGTGCTTGTTCTATCATTTTTTAATTTGGGATTATATATTTAATTATTAATGGAACTTCTTTGGTTATGGTCGAATTTATAATTTTGGTTTGGCTTGGTATGGTTGGACGGTTGGTATAGGGAGGTTGCACTCGGTTGGGTTTGTTATGGTTATGATCCTATCCCAGATTCTTCATATGACCTATTACTCTATCTTATTATATGTTTGAAATTCAACCAGCTCAAGGCAGGCGGCTGGAGTTGGGTTGCGTAACGGGGGTGGTCTTTTGTCTCGGTCAGACTTAGGACGCATGTTATGACAAGGCCCCAGTCGGGTCATGTCATGATTTCTAATAATATGGATCGAAGTGTCATCGTATTCTTAAAGAAGAAGAACATTTCTCAGTTTTTGCACTCCACATGCTATTATAAATGATGGTGGATCCCACTTTTGTAATTGTCAATTTAAGGCCTTGCTTGAAAAATATGGTGTGAAACATAAGGTGGAAACACCTTACCATTTGCAGAAGAATGGACAGGTTGAGGTCTCCAATCGTGAGATCCAGTCCATATTGGCAAACGTTATGAACGCCAGCCAGATGAATTGGTCAAAGATGTTAGACAATGCACTTTGGGCTTACTAGACATCTTTTAAAACTCCCATAGGTTCCTCTCCATATCAGCATGTGTATGACAAGGTATGCCACCTGCCGGTTGAGTTTGAGCATAAGACACAATAGGCATTGAAAAGGCTTAATTTTGAGTGGAGTAATGCTGCAAGTTTGAGGATGAGTAAGGTGAATGAGTTGGATGAATTTTAGCTCCGAGCTTATGAGAGTTCAGCTTTCTACAAGAAGAAGATGAAGTTGTATCATTACAAAAAGATTGAGAAAAGAGTGTTCGAGCCTCGTGATATAGTCCTTTTGTATAATTCAAGGCTTCGCTTGTCTCCTGGAAAGTTGAAGTTTAGGTGGTATGGACCATTCACTGTGGTTAGAGTGTGCTCGCATGGTGCTAAGCACTATATAGGAAATATTGATGAAGTGAAAGTTTATGTTGATGTAAGCCTTGGCGAAGTCTGAGTAGACAAGGCAACTAAGTTGTGCCATGATATAAAATCAGTTGCTACATAAGAGTAAGTTTGAGTATCCAACATAGCCACGTCGTGCCGCGACGTTAAATCAAGCGATGTTTGGAGGCAACCCAATATTTTAGTAGTCACTTTGTTTCTATTTTTATAGGTTTAAAGCATGGGAAAACACCTGGAACAAGGTAGAAAATTGCTAATTTCAAAAAAGTCCAGGTAAGTGGATTTATGGACCCACTTATGGGGGTCTTAAGTCCCACCTATGATAGGTAAGTGGTGCATAGGTGTCAGAGTGAAAATCAGAGTATTTTGGGGTCTCTAAAGTTGTACTTATGAACCCACTTATAGGGCTCGTAATTACAACCTATGACCTCGTAATTTGGGTCATAGAATGAAGAGAGAGAAATCATTTGTAGGTCTCACTTACGGTCATCGTAAGTACCACTTATGGTCCGTAGGTGGCCACATAAGTTGACTAAAACTGAGGGGTCAAATTCTTAAAATCTGGGATGGACCCAAGTGGATCTGACCCGATCAGGTATACCCCCACTCTTAAATACCCCAAATCCAATCCATTTGCCCCACTACTTCAAAATTTAAAGCTCCCACTCAAAATCAAACTCCTAAACTTCCCTCTTAATCTATAAAAGGCACAAATTACTCACAATCATAGCATTCGTGCACATATTCATCAAAGTAGCAATAAAGTTTATGTTGTTCTTTCTCTACTCTCTAGTCTCTTTAAATCTAGCTAACAATTTTGGCTCTGACTCTAGTAAAAACAAGTTCTTGATGATTGAAGTTTAAAAATAATGATTGATATAGCCTGAATTTGATACCTTATGGTGTAATCTAAAATTTATGGAGCCTAAATTGGTAAAAATTGAAATTGTGTATGATTTATGTTTGAGAATACATATGTTCATATCATATATAGACTTAGAAGTGTAATAGTGAAAGGGAATACCAAAAATATTTGTGCAATACCTATGAATTTAAACTGATATATGTTCTAGTGTACAAACTTGGACTTAAAATTGCAATATTTACTATTTTGGGATGAATATCTTAGGAAAAGTTGAGGTACCCTTGGGAGAGCAATTATATAGGTATTTACAGGCCTTATAAGTAGAACTTATGAGGGTGTAAGTGGCCTCATAAGTGTCAAGCCTGAAGCCCTAAAACTTCAGGGCTTTGTCTGACACTTATGTTGGCACGTATGACCCCGTAAGTGGAACCTGTGGGGTCGTAGGTACCCTATCTTGGGTATTCTAATTTTTTTAAAAAAATATTTTTCCCAAAGGCAGCATAAAAGAAGGGAGTTCAATCTAGGCTCCATGATGAGTCTCTCGAGCAGAGTG
Organism: Capsicum baccatum var. pendulum; assembly: GCA_030864225.1. Lineage (NCBI taxonomy): Eukaryota > Viridiplantae > Streptophyta > Magnoliopsida > Solanales > Solanaceae > Capsicum > Capsicum baccatum. The sequence continues at coordinate 70,233,976 of CM061551.1, forward strand.
GATCTGCAAAGGAATACCCTATTAGCTATGATAGCACCTCATTGGCCCCATGATAGACTAGGGGCTGATCATAAAGAAAGGTTGCAGCTGCAGCAGTCGTTGCCATATTAGGCACTCAGACTGCGCAACACCTATTTAGCCAGCCTCTCAACCTGTACTAATACAGGCATGGGCCCAGACTGCAATACTTAAACTTTTTCCCAGGCTGAGGATATAGACAACTCAGACCTTACAACCATACTCTTCCCACTCTAATATGGGAGAGGTGCTTTAGAGAATGATGCACATGATAAGGGAAAGTCAGTTTTTAGGTCTAGAGATGATGTTTAGTTCGGGTCAATTTCTATTTCATGAGATGAGGATGATGCACCTGGCTCCCAGTCTGAGAAGTGATTGGAATCGTATTCGTCTTATCTAGTGAGTCGGCATCGAGTTCAGTTGCACGCCTTTCTAAGGGGGGTGTAGCCTTGGTTCTATAGTATATTTTATCATCATCATTACATGATACCCAACTGGATTCACAATAAACTCAACCTCCTATTCCACCACCTGCTGCCTAGTATCTAATTCCACACACATTGTGGCTTTACCCATTACTGAGATTTCTCATAGATGGTGTGTAGAGAGGTTGCAGCATAACTTTGATAGAGATAGCTTTTAGACTAAGCAGGGTCATCCAAATAGGAGTATTGCAGCAAAAGTGAGGATTGATTTGACTGGCTTAGTAGAGGAATTATCCTTGCAGGCCTCTTTTGATATATATCAGTTGGGGTAGATGACTCATCCCCAAGGTTCATACAACCCGACGCTAGTTTAGGAGTTTTATGCTTTATACGCCTCCACTATCTATTCGATTAAACAACCAAAGGGCAGAGGGGTTAACCATCCATAGTTGACCGATACTTTGGTCTGAGGGGTGCGTGTAAATATTTCTGAGGTGGCAATCCATCAAATATTATTCTGTACAAATTATGTGGGACCAACATCGACAGAAGTAATTGACTCCCACATGAAAGTAGAGCAGAATACGCATGCTATGACATATAACGAGCATTGGATAGCGACTTGATTTTTCTAGGTGGATAGTCACCCAGATTTCTAATTTTGGCATTAATGCCTCATGGATTGAGGGCAAGGGAGAGATAAAGAAAAAGGTATTGCATTTTGTGGTGAAGTTTTGGTGGACTGTATTATGTCATAGAGTGAGTCTGACTTCTTCAGACAACACACTAACATGGGATAGAGCATCCTTAATGGTCAGCTTGATGGCTGATTAAGACATAGAATTTGTGAGATTGATCCAGCAGGAGATCCATTGTAGAGCTTTTGGTGAGACCATAAATCTTTTTTCCTTATTTGATTTAGTAGTTATGTGATACAGTCAGAATGACACATTTACCTGAGGTTTACCATAAGACTGAGATGACGTGCATAATCGACATTAGTTTGATAAAGAATTTGGCAAACTCAGTCATTTCATAGAGAGAGCCACCACCTTTTATTGTTATTCCGGTCTATTTTGAGGGACTATATGCTCCAGTCGAGCCTATTAAAAGGCCAAATTTTACTATGGATATTGAGATAGATGAGAAAAGAGCTGAGCTCAAGACTTCTACTACTGGTGAGGGGACCACAATGTAATACCACATACTTCTACCTAGCTTAAAATCATCCCAAAAATACTAAAGACTTTCTTTAAAAGATGAATCCACTTTTATACACGTGGAATTTTCAATATTTTGAAATTTTGTTGTGTGGAAAATTTAATAAGCTTTTCATCGATACCAAATTTGCCTAAATCCGATATTGGGGTAAAAAGTTATGGACGTTTTACAGAGAATTGTCTGAACTGCCCCGAAGCGACGGGCAGGCCAACGGACCGTTGAGATAGTGATGGACTCTCGCCCAAGCTATTACAACTGAGGCAGTAAGACCATCTTCTAACCTAACTGCGACGGATAGAGCGACGAACTATCATGCCAGCGATCAAGCGCCGCTAATATGGCAGCAACCTATTTTCTGACTAGACTACGATGGACAGAGTGACGAACCATCGAGCCAACAATGGACTGTCGCCTAAGCCATTGTAGATCCTGTTCAGCAATTTAAAGCCATTTTTATAAGGGTTTTTGGATCTTTTCGACCCTCTTTAACACCTAATTATACCAGACCAAAGCTCATAACTTCACTTTTTATCTACAACACCAAATTAGGGTTTCTATCAAAGATCAGTCCCCAAGAACAAGATCCAAACCCTTTTTCATGAAACTAAGAAATCTAAATTCTTCAAGTTCAAGAACCATCAAGAAAACATCAAGATTTTTGTTTTCCAATCCAAGAACGTTCAAGAAACATTAGTTATCTTTCAAGATTCAAGATTTTGAGGTATGTCAAGTGTTGATTCCTGGGTCTATTTCACCCATGAAGCTCAAGAATCTCTTTTCAAATTCCAAAGATTGTGTATTTATGAATGTACATGATTTGGTTGAATTGAAATTCATGCCCATGTTGTTGTTGGATTTTGATTCATGTTTTAAATTACATGTTCCAATGATTGATCCTAGTATGTGATGATTTGCATAATATTCATGATAAATCCTTCAAATTGCAAATTTATTTATGCAACCATGATAATTAGATGCATTGATGATGGTATAACCAAAGTATGCTCCCCATGTGTTTTATTGAATGCCTATGTGAAGGAAAAAGTGTCATCATAGTATTATAATATGAAATCCTCATTCATGTACAGTTTAATGCATGTCAAGTGTTTTGATTAAATGTCTTAGTCAATGAATTATGGATATATATATAGCCATTGTTGTATTTTCGAACTTGTGCCGTGAATTACTTTTATCCTATCGAGTCCTGGGGGTACTTGTACCTGATAATTTAGTTGTGTCCCCAGAGCTAGTGCTAGTTTTCAAGACACCCTCAGTCAAGCCATGATCAATAGAATTCAGTCAGTTACATGACATAGAAAAATTCAGTAAATTCAGTATCAGTCCAGTAATCTCAGTAATCTTAGTAAACTCTGTAATCTCAGCAATCTCAGTCAGTTATCAGATCTCAATAATATTCCATCAGTCAACAAAATTCAGTGAACTCAGTCCAGTTCAGTCCAGTATATTCAGTTTAGTATCTATTCAGATGGGAATAGGATTCAGCATCGAGTGACTCCAAGGATGTGAATTCACCTGTTAGTAGAGGGTGTGATTCTTATTAGCAATCCTTGTGCTCTAGAACTACGTAGCCAGTGTAGGTTGAGACATCAAACCTACTAGATAAGGGTAGATGAGGTGGATTAACCTATTAGATGAGGGTCCTGCCATTCTCATTAGAGTACCTGTTAGATGAGGATCACTCACAGTTTGTCCTTGCCAGTGGCATGGTATTGACACCTTTCTAATTAGGGTTACAGATTGGACCCCAACTCAATTATAATAGCTTATTAGGGGCATGTCAGTTAAATGACTACTTCCCAGTCTCAGTCTCAGTCTTAGTAAAAGAACTCATATAGTTTTTTAGAATCAGGACTGTCAGACACAATTACTCAGCTAATACGAAACTCATGTTATCAGTATTCAGATTCAGTATTATAATGATTTTAGTTACAGTTCGCGTATTCATATATGTATTCTCACCCAGCAATGTTCATATTCCTGTCAGTCAGTTATACTTCGTGCATATGAACCCTTGTATTCAGCTTACCTCACTTGCATACCAGTATATTCTCACATACTGATGCATACTTTTCTTTTGTGCTATGGTATTTTATACCATAGGTTCAAAAGCACAAGCTCCAGAGCATCAGTAGCATTCCAGTTTCAGCAGTCAGACTAGCAGTGAGTCCTCATCATTCGAGGATATTATTATTTGATTATTTCATTCTTTTAGTACTTAGTTTATTTCAGTAGTTGGAGTTAGTTGGGAACATGTACCATCAACTCCTTATTCAGTCAGTTTTAGAGTCTTTCAGACTATAGCATGTTCAGACAGTTATTTTAGTTATTTTTGTATTGATATACCATATTTTTAAGATGTTATATTTTATCAGATATTTGAACCTTGTGGATTTTTAGCTTTTTATTCTGTATTTATATAGTATATTATTCAATTCTTAGATATAGATATCAGTCATGGGTTAGCTTATGGTCCTTCGGGGTCATGAGCACCGTATAGCATTTTGGGCACCAGATTTGGGGCATTACACACGACCACATTAGCACCAACCCAGCTTCAACTTATAAGCCAGCTAGGACATCTAATGTGACCTCTCACCCCATGGTTATTAGTTTGATTGGGGTTCCATGCGAGTTTATATAGATCTTATTTAAAAAATAGGATGAGATAACATCCTGTCTCACTCAGATGGAGGGTTAGTTAGTTGCACTATATAGATAGATTCGGCCTTAGGTCTGGACTACACTAGAGATTGGTGAGGCTCAATTAAACACAAGGATGAGGGCAGATATAGGCAGAGTATATGAGGGATCTTTATGCTCGGATTGATAACTTTGAGGATAGGATGACTGTATGATTGTTGTAGGTCTAGACTCTTAATTTTTCTAGCTATTTGGAGAATATAGTTATATTGCATGCTGAGGTGCGATCACAGATGGAAATCCAGGTTCCATTCATTCCTCTAGCCTTTCCATCCTTCACACAGACATTGTCTCCACCTTCACCTATGAGATTTAATTTATTTACTGAGGAAGATCTGGTCCTAGTAGTTGGGACTATGAGAGGTTGGGAGGTGAAGCTACAGGACCTCACTATCGACTTTGATCAGACCCTAAAAAGGAAAACTATCAATTCTAGGGTGTCTTAGTTAGCTGAGAAGCAAAGATGAGTTGAGATAGCATCATGCACATCTTCTAATTGTGCCCCACCACCACCTCTACAGGATGATCAATGTGATGCCCAGATAAAGGCAAGTCTAGTTCAGATGATTAGAGCGTCCCAGGTATGTCTCCATTCCCTTTTTTTATATTATAGTTATGCATTTGGTACATTTCATAGTCTTTAGTTGGTGTGGGGGTATACCACAATCGAGGGTTTTTCTTGCCATGTTTCTTTTCCCGTTGACTGTGCTATCATAGTAGAACTGGTGTGTTTAGGTTATTTTGTGTTTGTGTCATATATTTCTTATGTTGTGTTTATGTTTAATTAGGATAAAACTTAGAAACCTAAGGAAAGGTGACATATTTTGTTTATTTTTAAGTATTTTCAAAAATTGATACCCCTCCAAAAATAATTTTGTGAACTGTGTGATGTGAATTTATATGTGACAATTGTGATTCTTGTTATGGCATTAGGATTAGAAATAATACTTTGAATTTGCATGAACTGGATAAGTAGTAGCTGGTAATATAACTTTGTACCAAGTGTGTGTGAGATTCTTACCTAATTTTCTTTGTGCATTTAATCTAGAACTTGTTCGGTTAGTCTTCCTAGGTCATAGGATAGTTGTTTAGGAAGTCATTACAGGCTATTTTTTAATTTAATCCACTCTTAGCCTAAATGACTATCCAAATATGTATAAGTATCCCTTGATCTTTAAATTTTAGCTTATATTGACCCATTTTCTTATTTTCACTTTTCACCCTCCCAAATGCGATTACAATGAACTTGTTTAGGCCTTGTTCCCTTCTTGGACATTGTGCACCTTAACTCAGGCAAATCTCCTAAGTTGAGTGTGGCTATCATAAGGGTGTGTAGTTAGAATTGCGTATGAAGAAGGGTTTGAATAAGAGAAAATAAGGTAGGTTTGGGTGTGGTATAAGAAAAAATGGAAAAAGATATAAGAAAAAAGAAAAGTGAGAAAAAATACAAAGAAAAAAGAAAGAATAAAGAAATCACACCTAACCTAAATATGCAATAAAAAAAGGGAGAAATAAAAGGAAGTTGGTTGAGAAGTGGATCCAAAATGTAATTATAGTGTCAAGGAGTGTTAGTCACTATAGTCCAAAATGTATCATACCAACCTCCAAGCCTATGATACAAGTCAAATACAGTTAGTGATCCTAGTCCAACTGTCCAAAAATCTAAGGTAAAGAAAATAAGGGAAAGCCTATGGTATTTAATACACATTGATTGGAACATCTTTTATAAGTGTGAGTGTTTCGTAATCATCCCCACATTGACATGCATGAGTATACTATGAGAGTCGGATTTCTATTTTATAAGGGTTCACGGGTTGTGTTGCTAGCTATGTATCTATTCGAGTAGTGTAACGTACGTATTTTCTTGATTATGATTGCTAATGTAATGACACAGATTGATTCCTTTATGTCACATTATTGTGCAACATAGATCCACACAGTTGGTTTTGAAAAAGTTAAAACTAGGAGAGAATAAAAATTGTTGAGCTGAAATTGAGTTTACTGGCATAGGTACCTTAGGTTCTCTTGGCTGAGCATAATCATATTCTTTTTTCATGTGTTTATTGTCTGAGTACATACAAATGTTCTAAGTTGAGAGTGTTGATTTCCATGATTTCATGGAACTTTCGATGCTTAAAATCGGAAAATACATAAGTACTTAGGTATGTTTTATTACATATGATGTGTTTTGTTTTTGTTTTGCAGAAAACTAAATTCTAGAGCTGAAAAAAAGAAAAGAATTGAAGTGTTAGATTAACCCAGTTATGGGCCCATTTACAGGCTATAAGTGGCAACGTATGTATCAAAGGAAGAATGTTATGATAAGCTGAAGTACAAAGTTTTATATAAGAGTTATGGAGGGTCACTTACAAGGCGTACGTACAACTTATACCTCTCATAAGTTCTATTGTAGGTGGTTTTCTGCATGCTTAAAGATTAGGCTGACACTCACGACCCACTTAGGTGTCTGTAAGTACCTCTTATGGCCCGTAACGGGTCCATAAGTGGTCATCGACCTAGTTTTCCTTATTTATTTTGGTTAGGACTTTTTGGATTCTGATGTACTTTTGAATACCCTTTTAATTTTTTTATATTAGTTTATGCACTCTTTACATTCTCAACATTTTATTTCTTCTGAGATTTGACATTTGATCTTGGAATCATTTGTCCTTGGTTTTACATTTGATTGTTAATTTGATATTTTGGTTTTTTCCTTAGATTACTGTACAGATTATTCATATGCTTTATTTCATGAATTCAATGGATGTTCTTGTAATAATGAGCAGCTAAACCACTGTGATGGCCCTCAAAGTCATTTCTTCAATTTGTATTTTATGGAATTTTGATCCTTTCTACAACATCTACAGGTCCTTTATGACTTACGAAACTGTCGGTTTGATGATCGCACAGTTCATTTGGATTTTAGGCTCATATCCCTATTTTGAAGTCTTTGTAGGTTTTAAATAATCATTAGATGAAAACTTCAGTAAAACAATCTCAAATGCAAATTTTGACGATGCCAACAGCTTCAAATGTTGATTTTAGGCTTGGTAGACATTTGATTTGGGTACGGTACCCGAGCTCATTTTGACCTATTGGTCAAAAAGTTAAAAAAAATAAAAATATGAGTATGGGACACATATTTGGTCGAAACAACCTCAGGTGGAAAATTTGACTTTGCCATTGCATTTGAAATGTCAAATTTAGTGTGGTTACATGGTTTATTTGCATTTAAGGGGCTCCGAATGAATCTCGAGGTCTTGGCATATTTTGGAAATTTTTCCAAGTTTCAACTGATGTATGATAGACCCACGATCGTACACCAAGGTCCGCGATCGCGCTACCCTTAGTAGAGGGTATATTTTGGTCAAACTAAGGGTTGTTGCGATCTCAACACCCGCTCCTTATGCCATATAGAGTGATTTCACACATGCATATTGCGATTGCAACATCTGAGTGCCTGAATGGGTATAAATAGGCCCCTTATGTCGTGAATTAGCTTATTTTTCACCTATCTCTTGAGATAAAAAAATCCTAATGGGTGAGATATTCTCAAATTAAGACTTGTGGGTTACTTGGGAGCTTGATTGACATTTATTTCCATGATTATCTTCTAATTTAATAAAAGAATTCACCCTTTTCTTGGTGAAATTTCTCAATTTATTGCTCAAAACTTTAATAGCATAAGGGCTTGATTTTAGTCCCAAATTAGCTTGGTTTTCACCAATTTTTAAGGTTATGATTCCTTGAGCATGTATGAATGTTGGGTTGGTCTCAAAAATACATTTTCCATAGGCAGGACCCACATAGGGATTTGGGTTTGATTTTTATATCCAAACACAATTGTGCAAAATGGGTATCATTATTCTATTATTAATGATTAGATTATGATTTTGATAGTATGACATCATTTTGGGATCATGAAGTGAAGATGGGCGTTTGGTGAATGATTCAAGGATGTTTGGTTTGGCTTTAAGGTAGGCTTCTTTCAACTCTTCTTCGTAAGATGATGTGTGTTATACAGTACATGTGAATGTGGATGTTAAGATTGATTATTGTAGAATGAGTTAATCTTGATTATTGAAGTTTGGGGATTAGAAGAGGGTTTTAGGCCATAAGGTCAAATGCTTATTGCACTTTAGAATCATATTGCTCCCTCCCTAGATTGAACAAATTCATAGAATGGATATGATATGATGCTAGGTTTTGGAATAGTTTTAGTATAGGAAGCATGGTTAGTATGATTAACTTTATTTAGACTATTCTAGTGATCTTGAAACCATAATTTAGGTGGAGTTGACTTAAATGCTCATGTTTCTAGGCAGAATTCATATATTAGGATTGATTATGGCTTATGTACCATCAAGCAGTGATTTTAGATGTCTTAGTCTAGTCTGGGGTATAAATTGCCTAAATATGGAATTTTAGGATTATAAGTAAGTTCTTTCGGCCCACCTTAAGCCATGACTTGGGTTAGCCCTTGTAGATTTACTTACAAATGTTAGGCATAGTAGAGACTATTGAGCCATTAGTATATGGTTACTTCATGACTTGGTGGATGATGATGGGTTTTCCCGGATTATGAATAATGACTTGTAACTATGCTATGGCTTATAGAGATGATATAACTTACTAATATGATTATTGATATGGGTTCCATATACGTATGTGGGCCTAAGGCCATGATTATGATGTTGTAATTATTTTGAACACATTATTGGGCCAAAGGTCGTGTTATGATGTTCGATTGAACATCTGGAAGTATTTATCCTTATAATAGAAGTGGTTGTAGCTTATGTATTTATTGATGCTTATGGCTTCATTGTTTGAATATTGGTGATGACATGCATAGATTTGGTACATTCATGATCATCAAATCAGTAGATGATGTGATTCTAGCTAAAATATAATCTTATTACTGTTTTACCAAAATAAGGGTTAAATCCCCTACTTTTCACCTTAAAACTAGATTTCTTCATCACAATAACTGTCTGTCCTAATGGATAACTTATATATAAAGATATTAATGATGATGTTTTAAAATTTTGACAGTGAAAGATTTCAGTCTATGTTTTGATACTACTAATTACTCTGATCGTGTGAGATTCCGACCTTTCCTACACTTTTATAATGATTTAGTCTTAAAGTTTACTCTAGGTAATGGACTTATGTATTTACGCTCTTTCTAGCCATGACTTGAGTAATTATATCCATATACACATCTCTCTGGTATAGGATAGAGGAAGATAATGTATTGATGATAAATTTTGGGAAAACCTAATGACAAATTTTAGTATTGATGTTATATATATGTGTGTTGATGTTTATGTTGATACTGATTATATACCCATCAAGGCCGGAGGATGATTATGATGAGAATGGTTTGATGGTGATAGTTATGATGATTAATTATATTATGACCAGTTTAATTTTGAGTATTAATTATATTATGACCAGCTAAATTTTGGGTATTGCTTTTATTAATTATATTATTGGTTTGAGTACAGATATATATTATGATAGTTGGATCAGTTATGGTATTATGGATTCTGTTGCATTCATCCTTTCATACACATTGCCTATCACCAACATATGCCTATATCTATCAGCCCATATGGGAGGAAGGTTTACATAGGTATGGGTGATGACTATGCCTTATGGTATGTTTTATATTGATTGAAACTTCTTAGCCTTGGGTGGTGGGGGTACGTGAAAGGCTCGCCTAGGTATTGGTTTTTCGGACTAGCCAGTTACTCGGGTTGTCATTGATATTGTTATTATCATTGTTATAATCATAGCTATGGCTAGTTTATGAAAGATTGGTTCTTGATTTGGTATCTAGATTCGAGGTATGATTTTGTCCTCTTCTATCTTATGATTTCATTATTATGGATAATTATCCCATGATTAATTGATGAACTAGAAACCTTGAGCATCTAGTACTAAATCCTGCTAGGATTATGAGGTCAAAAATAAAGATATGATGATTTAGGTTATAGTTCAAGTTGACCTTGCTTATTTATATATTTAGGTATATCTAGTTATATGTCACTATGGTATTACCATATATCCCTTCTTTCCTTTATTTACTTAGATTATATACCAATTTCTTGGACTTGTATACTATTATATATCCTTCTTTCGCCCTTTATTTGTATATTGCTCATTCATATACAGTATAGTTTTAAGATTTCTAACTATGGATGGAATAATATAGTGTATTATTATTACTTCCTTAGCCTTATAATTCTAGTCTCTTGGACATAAATAGGATAGTTTATTCCTATAATCTGTAACGCCCTAGTTTCTGGACCTTAGAAAATTTTCTTGAATTCTGATCTTTAGACCCAATACGACTCATGGGTATGAGCCGTATGCAGGGGTATGAATGGTATGTTCCAGTCGTATACGGACCAGTGTTGGTTGGTGGTATGGATTTTACTTACTTGAATAGATACAACTTAGGGGTATAAGTCGTATTGGTGGTTACAAATCATTTGGTTCATTAACTTAATCTTAGACTTGGTTACTTAGGTTAGATCAGAGTACTAGTGGCTCACCAAGAGCTATAAGCTAGGGTACGCTCCATAGCCAGGACTGGTATGGTGGACAGTGTCTAACTTTTTCTTGTCTAACAGTGCATAAACAAGAATATGAAAGACTTGTAACATACCAGTGACCACATTAGGAGAACCTTCTTGATCCTATCGGGGCTGAAAGGTGTAGAACCTATTTTGACGTTGTCCGCAAGCTACTAGATGAGGCGCCCTACTAAGTTGGGATACTTGCTAGAGCTACTTAAGATTTAGACTAACTCTACTGATGAGCATCCCTACCACTCTGGGAAGCCACTTGGTATTCTCTCAATTTGTGAGTTGGATTTCCACAATATAAACAAACATAAATACAAAAAACACACTCAGCCTTGTGGTTCTTACTATATTTCTTACAAATAAAGTTAGTACGAAAACTATTAACACTACCCTAGAACATAGAGCCTGGTGGTCTATCCTGATTTTCATTCCTGAACTTAGGCACTACGACACTAGTGGAAGATGGGGATGGAGCAGAACATTTTTTATGGAACTAAGAATTGTTACAACTATCTGATCTCTGCTGAGAGAAATTAAATCTACTTGTTCTGGTCGTCTTACTCCCCCTTTTTCTTCTTCTTGATTTTCTCTTCTTCAATTTATTAAGGATAAACTATCAACCTAGATATCTCTATCTCCTTGATAAACATAGCAGTTACACACTTTTTGACCACATCCTAAGATACACCTAGCACAAGCTTACTCATTTGATTCCTAGAGTTAGTAACAATAGCTAGAGCATGCTTAGAAAGTTGAGTAAACTTTAGAAAATACTCTTTCACACTCATTCAACCCTACTTTAGATTTATGAATTCCTGCACCTTGTCCTCTCTTAGATCATGTGAAAAGAACCTCTCCAAAAATGCAGCAACAAATTCATCCCACTCTACTAATCCTACATCTGCACCTTTATCATCTTTTGATTGCTTTTGCCAGGTGTGAGCTAATCCTTACAACTGATTAGAAGCCAAGTCGTCACTTTTAACTGGAGTGACATGCATGATCTTAGTAACATTTTGAATACTATCCAAGAACTCCTATGGATCCCCTTAAAACTTAGAACTAAAAAATATTGGAGTCTTCATTCGAGTAGAAGTCTAGAACCTTGACTACTACCATATTCACTAGTGCAACGGTCTATTGGTTTTTCTGGGTGGTCATGGACTAGGCTAATTCTATGAAACAACCCTAAATTCGACATGAAAGACTTGTTCATTTAGAGGGTTTACTGGAGCTATTGGTGATGCTTGTTGATTCCTATTATCATTGCTATTCCCATTCCTTCTTTGTTAGTTCTCTTGGGAGGCAAGTTTTGCAAATATATAGGGTACGACTTATAAGAATGTTCTAAAATAAATTTCACACTCTATCCACAATACAAACATAAAAGAAGTAAAACTTTTCCTAAAATGCTTCATAGCTTTTCATTCATAAGTGTGGCATGCTTCACGCTCATGAATAAGACTCTACTTGATGTGGATTTAAAACACCCTAGGACACTTTAAAAAAGATGCTATGATACAAAATTAGTCATGACTCAATACTACCCCAAAGTTGTAACTGGATACTTAGAGTCGCAAGTGACACCAACCTAACTCATGGCCTAGCATGACCCGATGAATAGTGTGTAAACTGATTAACACTGTCCAGAAGCTAAAGTCTGAATGATATATATATATATATATATAATAAATCAATAGAAAAAAATGTCTAAGTTTAAAACCACAAAGCTAAACATCTAACTATATATCTGAAAGCCACCAATAAGATGAGCTAATTGGATAAGCCCTCACCTAACTCTAATTTTCTAAAATAAAATAAAATAAAATACTGATACTAATCCTTGAATAATGAGGGCTCACCAAATTTCTATTGTTGATGTTGTAGGAGATTGTACTATGCATGATCTAAATGCGGAACACCAAAATCTATATTATGAGACAATATAACATTAGAGGAAGTATGAGATCTTTACGTTGAATGTACTGAGTATGTGAGATAAGACATAAATAATATAAGTTGATCATGGTGCATATGACATGGTAAAATTATACAAGACCAAGTAATAAATACGTACTATAAGATAAGTTGAATAACTTAATACAAGGTTACACAAGTATCTAAAGATGATCCATGAACCATGAACTATGGGTTGTGGACTGTAGGAGTTATTGTTAAAATACATACCCAAATTTGAACTAACCAGGGTCCAACCTATAATACCAGCTGGAAGGGTGTTCAGTACCTTGCCACGAGTACGACCACTGATTGAAATAGATCCACTAAATTGATGTCTAAAGGGACTAAGTTGTATCTGGAAGGAAGATATCTCAACCTTTGTTAGCTACGTAGTTTTGTAACTCAGGGATTGCTACTAAGCGTCAAACCCTATACTGGAAGAAATTCCCCCATCCCTGGGTTTGCTCGGTGCTGAATCCTACTCGCAAATGAATTTACACTAGAACTGATCACTAGGCTTAACTGAACTCGCCCTGATTCTATTAACTGACCAAATGCTACTGTTCGGGATACTACGAAATCATTCTATTTCGATTGGAGATAAGATAAATAGCTAATTTTGGGTATTCAATACCCCCAGGACTCGATAACAAAGATAATAGAACCATATCTCAACTTTAAAAGCATCACACATAGGTTACTATGCATAATTTATAGACATAGACATTTTGTCAAACACCTAGGATGCATAATTCTTGTACATGAGAATGAGAAATATATGAATGTCATGACTACCACATTCAACATCACAATTCAAAGATTTAACATAAGGGTTACATAAATCAACACATATTCTAGTTTATTTACATGAAACTCAAAATCTTCTTGGCTTGAAACCCACACAACAACACATACATGAACACAATTCTATTCAAGAATGTAAACCATAATCTAAGTTTTGAAAAGAGGATTCTTGAACTCCAAGGGTGGAAGGAACCCAAGGATAAATACCCAACATACCTTGGTTTCTGAATTTGTCCAAATTATTGGTGAATTCTTGAGACTTGGACTTGAACTTTGATGAACCTAGGGTTTTCTCTTTAGAGAAATTTATGAAATAATGAGTGAATTTGCCTTTTGGGAGGCTAAATTTCGTGTTATGGCTGAATAATTTAAGGGGAAAATGACTTAACTGCCCCCATAAACTAGTAATTTAATAAAAAAAAAGACCAGTGATGCGACAGGCGATGCACCACATCGATCAACCTAACACGATGGTCGACGCACCTCATCAATGGTGATGACGTGATAGCCAATGCAACGCATTCTGATAGTGTTGGCTCACTGGTTCGGTCATCAAAACATGTGTCAAACGATGTTTTAAAATATTGAAACTCACCTAAGATGACCTATAGATAACCCTGATCATGAATAAATTTAAAAATCAATAATCTAAGACCGAAAAGATCAAAAATAAGACCATAGAAATATCAAGGTCAAAATAAGACTAAGTCTTAACACTTTGCTAGATTTTTTCTAAATCTGGGACCTCTTTCGACAAGATATATAGCATTGAAGTAGACTAGGAATTTATGAGGTATTACAATATCTCCCCCTTGGGAACATTCATCCTCGAATGAGACTGAGTAATATGAGAGGCACTATGGTACTGTGACTATACTGACATACATAGCTGAAATATGACTGAATCTTGAAACATGACACGTGACTGAACTGATTCATTCATGCATGAATGATATGAGAATGATATGCAGCTGGAACTAAGCATAGAACAGAGTAAATATAAGAAAGACTATTACCTTAGGTTGAGTTTGAGTTTGTATAGAAGAGATGAGGGTACTTGGCTTGCATGTCTGCTTCTGTTTCCCAAGTGGCTCCTTGAACAGACTGGTTCCGCCAAAGAACTTCAACCAAGGGAACTTCTTTGTTCCTTAGTCTATGATTCTAAAGATCAAGGATTTTGACTGGGACTTCTTTGTAAGAGAGACTATTCAGAATAGCTACACTCTCTAAGGGGACTACAACTGCTGGGTCACCTATGCACCTCTTTAGCAAGGAGACATAAAACATAGGGTGCACTGATGCTAAGTCTGCAGGCAACTCAAGTTCATAGGCTATCTTTCCTAAATGACTTCGAATACTATAAGGACCAACATATTAGGGACTAAGATTCCCTTTCTTACTAAACCTCTTCACTCCATTCATGGGAAGGATTTTAAAATACACAAACTGCCTAATCTCAAATTCAATATCTTTCCTTCTCACATCTGCATGTGATTTCTGTTGGCTCTGGGTTGTCTTAAGCCTCTCCCTAATCAACTGTACTTTCTCTAAAGCATCAAACACCAAGTCAGGACCCACCACCACAGCCTCACCTACTTCAAACTAACCAATCGATGATTTATATCTCCTCCCATAAAGAGCCTCAAACGGAGCAATCTGAATACTGGAATGATAGCTACTATTATACGCAAACTCAATCAAAGGTATGTGGTCATCCCAACGGCCCTGAAAGTCAACAACACACCCTCTCAACATATCCTCTAAAGTATGAATGGTCCTTTCTGCTTGACCATCTGTCTGAGGGTGAAAGGTTGTACTGAGGTGGACTTGGGTACAAAGATCCTTTTAGAAGGCTTTCCAAAAGTGAGAGGTAAACTGCATACCACTATCTGAAATAGTGGATAATGAGACACCGTGTAGCCTAACCAACTCTCTAATATAGAGCTTGGCATAGTCCCCGGCTGAATAGGAAGTATGGACTGGCAAGAAATAGGTGGACTTGGTCATCCTGTCTATAATAACCCAAATCGAATCGTGTTGATGACTATTACGAGTCAAACCCGTCATGAAGTCCATTTTTACTTCTTCCCACTTTTATGTGTGAATACTGAACTCCTGCATGGAACCACTAGGCTTTTAGTGTGAAATCTTCACCTAATGACAAGTAAAGCACTTAGCTGCAAACTCTGCAATGTCCCTCTTCATTCCACTCCACTAATAGACTTCTCGCAAGTCGCGGTACATCTTAGTGGCCCCTGGATAAATAGAGTAATGCGCAACATGCGTTTCAGCAAGAATTCACTGTCCCACATCATCTGCACATGGCACACATAGCCTACCCTATTAACGCAACACACCATCTCCCCCTTAGGAGAAACCCCTATTTTTTAGTCTCTGACTAACTCTTTAAGCTTAACTAAACTGGGATCCCTATCCTGCTTTTCCTTCACCTTGGAAACTAAAGAAGATTCCAAACTATTCTATACCCAAACACTATCCTCAGCCGAATCAACCAAACGGACACCTAGTCTGGCAAGCTGATGAACTTCCTGAACTAACTTTTTCTTATCATCCTCCACATGAGCAACACTACCCATAGACAATCTACTGAGGGCATTTTCCACTACACTGGCCTTCCCGAATGATACAAAACACGTATTTCATAATCTTTCAACAATTCCAACCATCTCCTCTGACGCAAATTCAAATCCTTTTGCAAAAACACATACTACAAAATTTTGAGATCCATGAATACATCAACATGTACCCCATACAAATAGTGCCTCCAAATCTTGAAGGCAAACACAACCACTGCTAGTTCAAGATCATGGGTGGGATAATTCTTTTCATAGGTCTTAAGCTGTGTAGAGGCATAGGCTATGAACTTACCCTTCTGCATCAAAACACACCCCAGTCTAACTCTAGAAGCATCACAATATACAATAAATCCGTTGAACCATCGATCAAAGTCAAAATTGGGGTTGTAGTAAGTCGAGTCTTCAACTCCTGAAAACTCTTCTCACAAGAATCTGACCACTGGAACTTAACTTTCTTCTGAGTCAATCTGGCATGAGGGATGCAATAGATGAAAATCCTTCAACAAACCATCGATAATAGCCAGCCAAACCTAAGAAACTCCTAATATCTGATGAAGAGATGGGTCTAGGACAATTTCTTACTTCTTTGGTCTTTTAAGAATCAACTCTAATGCTATCACCAAAAACTATATGACCAGGGAAAGCTATTGACCATAGCATAAATTAGCATTTACTAAATTTGGCAAATAATTGATGGGATCTGAGAGTCTGTAATACTATACTAAGATGGTCTGCATGATCATTTTTATTGCAAGAATAAACAAGAATGTAATCGATGAAGACTATGATGAACATTGCCAAGAACTGCTTGAACAAGTGGTTCAACAAGTCCATGAAAACTGCTGGGCAATTGGTAAGACCAAATAACATGACTAGAAATTCAAAGTGACCATACCGAGTTCTGAAAGCTGTTTTAGAATATCACATTCCCTTACTCTGAGCTGATGATAGCTGGATCTGAGGTCTATCTTAGAAACATAACTAGCACCCTGAAGTTGGTCAAACAAGTCATCAAATCTAGGAAGTAGAAATTTATTCTTGATGGTGACTTTGTTCAACTGACGGTAATCTATACACATTCTGAGAGAACCGTCTTTCTTTCACACAGATAGAACTGGTGCACCTTAAGAAGATATATTGGGCCTGATGAACCCTTTGTCTAAGAGGTATTTCAACTATTCTTTCAACTCTTTAAGTTCAGCTGGTGCCATTTTGTATGGCGAAAGAGAAATGGGCAAAGTATCAGAAAGAAGGTCTATTCTGAAGTTAATTTCCCTTTCGGGAGAAACTCGGAGGAGATCTTAGAGAAACACATCTGGAAATACACTTACGATTGGAACTGACTCAAGATTAGGAGTTTTGGAACTAGAATATTTGACTCACACCATATGATAGACATACCCCTTGGATTTAATTTTTCTTGCTCTAAGGTATGAAATAAGTTTACCCTTAAGTATTATGGTACTGCCCCTCCATTCTATGACAGGTTCATTCGAGAACCAAAAATAGATAATTCTTCTCCTACAATCAACTCAAGCATAACATGAATGGATCCAATCCATGCCGAGAATGATGTTAAAATCTGTCATCTCTAGGTCTACAATATCTGCTGAAGTAACTTTCTGAGACACCATAACCGAATAGTTCCTGTATACCCATCGGGATATGATAGACCTACCTACTGAGGTAGAGACTGAGAAAGGCTCTATTAGGATTTCAAGGCTAACTTCGAAGTTGATGGCTATGTAAGGAGTTACAAAATATAGATAATATTTAGCATCTAACAAAGCATAAACATATAAATAAAAGACTTACAACATACCAGTAACCACATCAGGAGAACTTTCCTGACCCTGTCAGGACTAAAGTACATAGATCCTGTTTAGGCGCTGCCCACTAGTGGCACTGGAAGCGGTACCCTGCTGAGATGGGCAGTCGAACTAAACTAGGGGACTATTATGCTGACTCTATAAACCCACCAGAGAATATTCTCTAATCCTATGGCCTGGATTACCATACCCAAAACAAATATTATTGCCAGACCTATAGACACCCTGATGGTTTCTGCCATATTTTTGGCAAAGATGATTTGCTCGGGCACTGCTCACACTACCCTGAGATTGAGAGCCTGGAGCCCTATCCTTATTATCATTCTTAAATTTGGGCATTGGCTCACTAGCCAAAGATGAAGCTGGGATTGAAAATTTTAGGCGGAACTGAGGACGGTTGCCACCTTCTGACTTTGGCTGAGTGAAAATGAAGATACCTGCTCTAGCCTTATTGTTCTCCTTCTCTTTCTCCTTAGTTTCTTGTTCCCCAATCTATTGAGCATGGAACAGAAACCTTGATAAGTTCATCTCCTTAATCAGCATTGCGGTCCTACGCTTCTTGACCACCCTGTCAGATACACCAGACATGAACTTTCTTATCTTAGACCTGCTATCAGCCACTACATGAGGAGCATACCTAGCCAACTGAGTAAACTTGAGGGAATACTCTTTTACACTCATGTTTCCATGCTTCAGGTTGATGAACTCTAACACCTTAGCCTCCCTTAACTCCAATGGAAAGAACCTATCTAAGAAGGCAGTAGCAAACTCTTCCCATTCTATAAGCCCGATATCCGCACCTTTAACCACTTTTCACTGCTTAAACCATGTATTAGCCATATCTTGCAACTGGTAGGCAGCTAACTCAGCAATTTCACTAGCAGTTACCCCCATAATATCTATTACTTTCTGCACTATGTCAAGGAATTCCTATGGTTCCTCTTTAGACTTAAACCCTTAAAATGAAGAAGGGTTCATTCGGATGAAGTCCCAAATTCTAGCTACAGCAGTATTGGCTACTGGGTTAGCCTGAGCAGAAGTTGGCTGAATATTTGGAGCTACCACAGAATGGGCTACAGTGGTAAATGTTGTTCTAAATTCTACGTGCGAAACATGCTCATTTAGGGGATTTTCCTGAATGGGCAGAGGTGCTGATTGGTTCAGAGTTCTTCTTCTATTAGTCTTTTTGGGAGGCATGTTCTGTAACGAAAGGAAAAGTTAGATTAGACAGAGAGTTTAACTTGAGCTCATGGTCACTCGCACGATATGAACACTGAAAGAAGGGAATTTTTCCTAAAAACACCTCGTCGCCTCTTGTCCATAAGTATGGCGTGCTATACACCCATGCACAAAACTCTACTTGATGCGACTTTCAGATTCCCTAGGACACTTTAGAACCTTAGGCTCTGATACCAAGTTTGTAATGCCTTAAGAGTACACCCTAGGTGTCACACGATGCTTAGGACCCCGAAGGACCATAAGCTAACCAATGACTGGTACCTATTGTGAATACTGAATAATAACCATAAAACAAATACAGAAGTGAAGCTGAAAATACCACAAGGTCCATAATACTAAAAAATAAGTACTGACTACCTCTGTGGAACTAACTAAAACTGTTTGAAAGCCTCTAAATTTCTGAAATAAAAGAGTTGGTAGGACAGGCCCCAACTAACTCCAAATACTACCTGAAAATAACTGAAATATTATAAGTAATGCAATGACTAAATAAGTATCATGTCCTTGATGGATGAGGATTACAACTATAGCTGCAGATGAATGGTTGATCTGGCTAAGTACGGTCGTGAACTCGAGCGTCCGAACCTATGAGATGAGACATCATAGCTCAAAGAGAGTATACATTAGTACTTTGAATATACTGGTACGCTAGGTGAGGTTAGGCAAATATGCATAGGTTCATGTGCATGAGTAATAATTACTAAATATAATGAAGAAATTGGATGAGAGTATATGCAAGGTTGGGACTATTGAAAGTACTGAACATACAGTACCAAGCATATATCGTCTGTCTGAATTAGACTGAAACTAAAGTACTAAGTTCTAGAAACTGAATACTGATAAATGAAAGTTTAGACTGAAATTGAAGTACTAAATTTTTTATAACTTTATAACTGATAACTGTAAGTCATGATCGTGTAGAACTAAACTAAGTTTTGTACTGAATACTAAAATTGAGACTATAAGAGTTATCATCTAACCGACATATCCCGATTATAGACTGATTTGGGGTCCAGCCTATAACCCCAGTTAGAAGGATGTTACAACTGTGCCATGGGTACTAATCTTGGCTGTGAGTCACCCTTACTAGCAGGAAGACATTTTTTCAACCCTCACTGGCAGGAAAACTCATACGAGATATGTCAACCCTTATTTGGCAGTAAGATATCTCAACCTACGCTTGCTATGTAGTTCTATAACTTAGGGATTTCTACTATGGGTCAAACCCTATACTGGCAGAAATACCCCCATTCCTGGATTTTCTCGGTGCTGAAACCTACTCCTAACTTATCGACACTAGAACTCATCACTAGACTATACTAGGCTTGACTGAACACATCCTGATTCTGTTAACTGACCAAATACTACTATTCAGGATACTATGAAATCATTCTATTTCAACTGGTGACTAGATAAATAGATAATTTTGGGTATTCAATACCCCCAGGACTCACTAGCATAGATAATAGAACCATATCTCAACTTTAAAATAATCACACATAGGTTACTAAGCACAATTCATTCACACAGACATTTTGTCAAACGCCTAGGATGCATAATTCTTGTACATGAGAATGAGCAATATATGAATGTCATAACTACCACATTTAACATCACAATTCAAAGATTTAACATGAGGGTTACATAAATCAACACACATTCTAGTGTATTTACATGAAACTCAAAATCTTCTGGGCTTGAAACACACAAAACAACACATACATGAACAAAATTCCATTCAAGAATGTAAATCATAATCTAAGTTTTGAAAAGGTATTCTTGAACTCCAAGGGTGGAGGGACCTCAAGGATGAACACCTAACATATCTTGGTTTCTGAATTTGTGAGAATTGTTGGTAAATTCTTGAGACTTGGACTTGAACTTTGATAAACCTAGGATTTTCTCTTTAGAGAATTTTATGAAATAATGAGTGAATTTGCCTTTTGGGAGGCTTAATTTTGTGTTATGGCTGAATAATGTAAAGGAAAATGACTCAACTACCCCTATAAACCCATAATTTAATAAACAAAACGTGCCCAGTGACACGACAGGCGATGTGCCATATCGATCAACCCAATGCAATGACCAATGTGTCGTGTCGATGGTGACGATGCGATAGCCAATGCGACACATCCTGATCGCGTTGGCTCACTCGTTTGATCATCCAAACATATCTCAAACAATGTTCAAAAATTCTAAAACCCACCCGAGATGACCTATCGATAACCCTGATTATGAATCAATGTAAAAATCAACAATCTAAGGCCAGAAAGATCAAAAATAATACCATAGAAATATCAAGGTCAAAATGAGACCAAGTCTTAACACTTTACTAGATTTTATTTCTAAGTCTAGGACCTCTTTTGGCATACTATACAGGATTGAAGTAGACTAGGGCTTTACTGGGTCTTACACTGTGAGAGAGTGAATAAGAAGTTTTTGCGTTATACAAGGCTTAGTCACTTGAAACAGAGTAAAGGAATGAAATACTAAAGTAATGTAGCCTCACAAAGATAGATAATGGATGCCTCTGCACCGATCCACAGGTTTCTACTAGACTCGACTTGTCCTAATAAGACCAAAGAACCTAAGCTTTGATATGATTCATTACCACCCAAAAATAGGCATGTGATGGAACTTGTCACACTCATCAAACAAGTAAGCCTAACCCAGGCCAAAGAACAAAAGTTAAAGAGAATTCAAGAGAGAAAATGGAAAAAAATAGAAGAATCCCATATATATGTGTGTGTGTATGTGCATATGTGTATATACCCGAGACATGCATCTCAAATATACATCTAAGTTCTGGTTGTCACTAGTACAAGCCTTTAAAACAAAATGTTATAAATAGCTAATGTATCTTAAATGTGAGTAAGCATAAGAAAAATAAAAAGAGATTCGAGAATTTTAAAAATCCATCTGCCACTACCTCAATCTCCGCGATGCCAATAATGAAAAGCATAATCTATAAGTTTGTAATTGGTCTAATATTTGTATGGGATGAAGAAAATAAAAAAAGAAAAAAGAAACAAGGGTGAGGTGAAACCACGTGTACTCAGCAAGAATCATCAATAACCGACCCTAATCTAAAGTGATGGTGAGAACCATCACCCCTATTACCTAAGATTTCCTAAGACATCTATAACCTATTAATATAACACTTTATCCTATTAGGGTAAACCAGCATAACAGACACCAAATTTATCAAAATATAGGGTAGGCACTTTAATCTAGGTGAATCAACACTTTTTCTTTAATGGTCAACAATTAAAGAAAGTTATTTATGAAGAAGATTACAATATAATAGGCGTAATCAATTATCATTAACCAATACTCTAGGATAGCACCAAGGAAAGAATATATATATAAATAAGGGTGTATCTTATGCTACCAAAAAGATGCTATACAACAATCTTTCATACCAAGCCACAGTCGCACCCCACATCTCATAGTATTACAATCTCCTAATCAGTATAAGATGATATAAGATAGTGTATAAAAGAATGCTCAAACACAATATCACAAATAAGATTCTATGACGGAAATACAATACAAAAGTAAATACAAACACAATATCAAATCAAAATAAGGAATGTAATGCCATGCAAATGATGAAATACAATGGAATGATGATGATGAATGGTGAAAATCATTGGATGACTTTCTGTGTACCCACCAAGCTCATAGCTACCAAGTAGGATCCATGGAGGGTTCACAACCTATATACTCATATGATCTTAATCTCATATCTCAAGTCAACCTTACTGACATATCCCTCGGTATTTACATTTTATCTTATTTTCTTACACAAATTAGGTTGTTTCAGTGGTACTAATGTCTCATGAATATACATATGTGATGAGGATGTAATTATCATAACCAATCAACATGAAAAAAAAAGTTCATTCAATACATGTATAAGTGAGCTCAAAATCAACTAAATGTATAAATAATTTATGATATCAGTTTCCACTTGGCACCATAGAATAAATAGTCATGTAGTCATCAATATTGTCATTTCTAATCCTTCACTCGGGCACACTATAACTATAATATAATTAAATTATCAAACAAGGCCTACAATGTCTAGTCAAGCCCCTACACAGGCGGTACAATAATAGATAAGGCATTCTAATGCACAAATAAGGCCTATAATGACAAGTCAATCCCCCACTCAAGTGACATAATAATAAATAAGGCATTTAATGCACAAACATAACCAACATTATCAAGTCAATCCCCTACTGGGGCATCACAATAATATATCCTCGCAAATCAACAAGCAATATGCATATAAGCTCCCACTCGGGCACACGATCATAAATAGTTAGTCAAGTCCATAAATATGTTCACATAAGTCCCACATGGGCAATGCAAAAAAAAACAACAATCCTATTAATAAATATTGCAGAACTACCCAAACCTAATTTGGTCCATTCATAAAGTCTCATCACTTATTACAAGTATATCCATACTCTAGGTATTCTCCAAAGGCTCAATCATTCCATCAATAATTATGTTAATAATATAATTACCTCCTAGCAAAGCACTAAACCACAGTCATCACAATAAAGTTTGATATTAAGCTTTAAGCTCTAAAATAGGCAATCCAATAGCAGTTATTTGAGATCATTAGGTTATCTATTTATATTCTACCCTAAGAGTAATTGCAAGTAGTAAGACTAACTAGGATAAACAACTATATAACTACAATCCATCAAGGACTCTAGTACCGGCAGAGATGTTTGTCATTCCAACTAAGTAGGAACCCCAATCCTAAATGATACATATAATATGACAAACTAGCATACAATATATAAAACTTTGGAGAAAGTCAAGGTACATCTCAACTTTCCTTAAATGAAGATCCACAAGCCCAAGAGTAGTCCAAAACCTCAACCAAAAGCCCAACTCTCTCAAATAAACACCAAAATCATCTAATCTAATCAAATGTGTCATATACATGTCAAAATAAAGCTAATGATACCCATATTGACCCTATATAAGATGGGTCCAAAATTGCTTTGAAAATGAGTTTAAAAATAAAAAGGGTAAAACTGAAATTTAATTAAGAAATATGTTCCCCATGGTTATAGAAATCTACAGTTAAAAAGACATGGAAAAATGAGTTAGATACAAACCTTAAAATGAAGAAAAACATAATTACACTTTACCGGTAAAAACCCCAAATTCACATTTAAAATCAAGGATTAAAGAGTTTTTTTGAATATAAAATCATTGGTAAATGATGGAATAAGGATTTGAGAAGTTACCCACAAAAGAAATCGTGAAAAAGCCTTTGAAATCACCAAAAACCAAGATCCAAAAGGTGAAATATGGTAAAAATAGGGTTTCGAATCAAGATGGGATTAAATTTTTCCAAAGTCCCAGCTGCTCATCGTGATTGGGGTCACTTATGTCATAATTGAGGCTCGACCCAAAAAACCCTCACAAATATGGTCATCCTCCTCACATTTGTGATGACCTAAATTCTATACCATCGCGATCGCGAGCCCTCTACTGTGATCGTAAAAACTAATGATATCCTTCTCCTCGAACATGACCTTTCCTCCCTATGATCCCAATGCATAAATAAATCCTTCATCGTGTCTGTGAGACTAGGGATAATAATTCAATGAAGGAATGATATTTGCACCATAAACAACTGAAAACAAGCAAGGCATAAATCAAAACTCTCCGAATGGACCCTCTAGATTTGTTTAAGACCCCACAAATACATATCAATAATTCTACTAGGATAATTTTGTTGTGGATGAATAGGAATGTTGGATTTTTGAAAAGGATCATTTACAACAAATTAACCCCTGAGACCTTTTCTAGGCCAAATTTTAACTAGTTTTCAAATGTAGGGTCAAAATAAAAAAAAAGGTTTCGAACCTGAATCTACCCCACTACTAACCCAAAATCAACATTCCAGATCAAATGATTTTGTCCAAATTGCCATTCAACACTCATATAAAAAATATTGACCGAAGTCAAACTTATCCTTTTAAGAATACTCAAAATCACAAACTCAAATAAAAAACTCAGAAATACATCAAAGATCGTGCAACTATCCCCACAACTCATAAATTAGATAAGGCATCCATGAGGAGGGGTAAAATAATAAAAATATAGAAAATTTTAAAGTTCAATACAAAGATAATTACAAAATCTAATAATTAAAATAAATTAGTCATTAAATTCAATTCAAAATGAAAGAGAAATTGAACTCATACAGGAGAATACTTACCTGATTAATCAAGAGAGTTCAATGAGAGAGATAAGAGCTTTTCCCCAAAATTCATAAAGGAGCCTAAACAGTCATGTTCATCCAAAAACAATTTATCCTAACGTGAAAGACATAAGACTATTTATACTAGTCATGCAAAAATAGTCAAATTATAGAAATGACTCAATTATTAAATAGTCACTTAAGCTTGGTGGTCCTAAAATCTTCCAAGTCCATGGTGGTTGGGAGAAAGGTTCAAAGTCCCTGATAGCCTTATTGGTTATCACCACTTTCCTTATAAGACACCTTAAATATTTTATGGACTTAAAAAGCTATTTTAACAATCCTTCTGTGCCATTTTAAATTATTTATAGGTGATTAAAATCTTTCATATTCAAGATAGTTCACCCCATCACTTTTGTTATTAATCTTGTCATCTTAGTTTTCATCACTTTAGAAGCACATGCAAGGTTGTGATTATTTCCATTAGGGTTGGAATTGTATTTTGCTAGCCAATAAGGCTGAGATTATATCTGTAGGGTTAACCTTGTCCGTTACTAGTCTTCAAGGACATAAATATCTCCTATAGGATGGGACGCATGTATTTTTTATGTTATATTATATTCTTATTATGTATATTTTTTGGTTTGTTCTATGTTGAGTTTTTTAGATGATGTGTAATTGAGGTAGTGCTTATTGTAGGGCCCAGATTATAGGTAGGTAAGGTAGTGTTGGACTGGCGTTACTTTGGGGTAAGTTATTCATGTTTTAATTGTTATAGTTGGGAGATAAAAAGTTGAGACAGTTATGGATGTCTTAGGTTGTGGTTTGTTCTATCATAATTGTATTATATTATTATTGTGTGATTGTCATTTAAGCCTTTTGAGCTTATGGGATCCCAAGTATGTTATTTTTTTCATGGTTGAATTACTTCCTATTGAGTAATTTCATCAAGAATGGGAGAAATAGATTCACGTAGGGTGGTTTCTACTCCGAGTTGTACTATTTTCATTATTATGTTGACATACATACTTATTACATTATTTTGTACTAACGTCTCCATTTCTTGGGAGATGTTGTATTCATGCCTACAGATTATCAAGTAGATAATGATCCTTGTTGCATATGATCAAGTTTGGATAATGGTTGATACGCTTCATTTTTTTTTAGCTGCTAAGTCTGGAGTATTTTTTGACTTTGTATAGGTAATGGTTACATCGGGGCCCTGTACCAACTTTTATTTAGAGGTCTTTCATCATAGATTCTTGTGGATATCTATTGTGGATCTAGTAGTTAGTTGTCACTGGTTGTCCTTGTGTTATACTTTTGTTACATTTGAGTTTATTGTTATTGATTTTATTTTAGTTTGGCTTGGCTTTGATGACTATACATGTTGTTTGGTTTGGTCTCAATTAGTTTGCTCAGTCAAGTGAGGCACAGGGTTCCAGTCTTGCCTCCTTGTTTATGGGTGAGACAAACTTGGTATCAAAGCATAGTCATATCCTAGAAAGTCTACAATTCATGTCTAGTAGAGTCTTTCTTATGTGTATATTGTGTACCACACTTATAATCAGGAGACTACAGTGCATTTAGGATTGGTTATCATTCTTCTATCTTATAGATGAGTCCTAATAATTGAGTTAACAAAATCATGTGATACAGTTGTTAGACCTTAAAAGGCCTTGTGGAGAGGTCGATTCCAATACAAGGTATATTAGCATTTCTAAGAATGGAATTACTTGCATTTGAGGTAAGTTTCAGTTCCTATTATGAGTTTATGATTTTTACGGTTATATAAGGTTCGATTAGTTATTGTTGGCTGAAGTGGTCTTGTGGGGCATGTAGTATGTTTCAAGACTATTTGGTAGGCATGATATAGTCAAGTGTATAGGGGAGACTCTACCAGAAATTTGAGAAGTTTCTAGCCTCATTCGTGCTTTTTATTCACATCTGAAGATGAATGCTCCTAAAGGGGAAAGGATGTAACATTCCGTGTGTTCACTATTGCCATCCATCCCCTATTGAAGGCTTATGAGCCTAAATTTGATAGTTTTATTATAACATTGATTTGAGAATATTTGATTAAATTAGGATTTAAAAATATATATATTTATTGTCTTCCTAAAATGTCTTAAATATTTTTAAAAAACTCGTTAGTTACGGTATATTTATGTATGTATTTATTTTATAAGTGTTAAAATTCATACATATTTTACTGAGATAGTAAGTCGATTTATACAGAAATTATTGTTATATATAGTAGGATTTGCTTGAAATATTTTTTCATTAATTATGATATGTTCAAAACGTAATATCTATTTTACCATGGGCCAGCAATATTCGAATGCATACATAATAGGAGAAAAAATTTAATGATTTTAGCACCAAGTACCGACACATATTTGATGACACTAATCTTTTATTATATGTGTGTGTGTGTGTTTACATTCAAATTTGGATTTGAGAAAGTAACCAAATTTGCAATACACATTTCATATGGTTTTAAACCATCTTACTTAAATAAATTAAGTGCTTATATAAAAATTGAGTGGAAGAAACATTACAAAAAAATTATTATCTTTTGCAATTTGTATGGGTAAAATTGCTATGAATAAGATTGGACCAATTTGGATCGAAGGTGACATGAACTGACCCACATTAGCATTATCTCGAGAGTGAGCCCAACATAATGAAATGGCCTCTCATATAATAACAAAGTGACCCTAGAGGATCAAAGATGAAAACAATGTGTAAAGGACAGACAAAGGGATGGCATGTCAGATTATTTAGGTGTACAGGTGATTCTAGGCTGAATCACGTCAGATATACAATATTGGCTGGCATCCCCCAAAATCTTGAGGACAAGTGGTTGACAATCATTGGATGCGATACTATGGGCTCAAAGATTAAAGCTATCTCATTGTTCATAAGTCAATCTCAATACCCTATAAATAGGCACCTTCTCTGATGTAATATCGGACATGCAAAAGATAAAAAGAAACCCTAAATTCTAAGAATACAAAATAAATGATAGAAGATCGACACAAGATGGATAATAAATAAGAACAATGGCTATATCAAAACCAATACCCTTAAATAAAAATATCGAAAAAGCACTTAATCTATAGAGAAAGACACAAGAATGAAGTTACTAGGAAACCATGGCTATATTAAAACCAAGACCTCCTAATAAGAACAACAGTCAAGTACCTATACTATAGAAACAATCTCAAAAGTAACGATCCTCAATCAAACAATCACATCAACATTTCAATAACAACAAAGGTCTTAGCCTAAACTTTCAAAAGAGTTTTCACTCATCAATTTATAATATAAAAGAATAGTCTAAGTCTAAAATGAGCTATCTTCCCTTATTTATAGCCTATACTAATAATCATAAAAGTACCCTTAATGAAACAAGGGTCTTCTTTAGTATGAGGTTTGAATATCAAGAATAGTCATTTTGTGTTCATAGCCTATTCCTCCCATTTTTGTCTTTCTTCCTTGTACTTCTACTTTAGCAGATTCTCCATCTTCAACTCTTTATTCCATGATATTGATGAAGCTTGGCTTACACCATTCTCTCTTTATTGAAAAAGATACGTCCTCAGATCCAAACCTTGCCAAACCATAAGGAAGTCAAACAAAAACAAGGGCCTTATAGCATAAGGTCTAGTATAAAGTTAACAAATTCACCAATATACCAAGGATGAAAAAACTTGTTATATAACTGTAACAACCCGAAATCTCCTCTCGAGACGTCATATAGTGATTAAGGCTACAAGTAGACCCAAGCTAACCCTCTGAGCCTGTTACTACATAAAATAACTCATTTCAAGAAGAAATAAAAAAAACACTGGCACTGTCATATCAAATGATAGAAAATACGAAGAAAATACTTGGTCCAAATGACCATAATACTAGAAATATTAACATACGAACAATCTGATAACTAGTCTGACAAAGCCTCTACTACTCAAGTCTACTAGAGAGCCATTGAGACAGGTCCCCAACTGACTCAAAGTGAACTGAAATCAATAATATGCCTACTAACAATACTGAAATGTCTAAAGATAGGTCCTCGAACCATGAGGACTCGCCACTGTAGAGATATAGAAAAAGGTACTCGAAAATCACTGATGAGGTTGGGACTGAGCACCTGAACCTACATTATAAGACAATGTAGCACATAGACGTATATGTGGATCAGCACTTGAGAATGTACTGAGTATATGGGGTTGTATGCATTTACATAAAACAATATAAATACTCTTTAATAAAATCATGCATGCAAATATGAATGACTCACATAGCTTGAATACGCCCATAATATAAAGCTCGTAAATCATGTAGAATGAAACATGTGACACAAATCTCGCGAGTTATTATACTTTAGCTTTAAAAATCTAAACTCTTCTCTTATTCTCATTACTTGAAGACTAAAGAAAGATTTAAACAATACTTTCAAACTCATGTCTTTAATGCTCAAGAACTTAGAACTCTTTTAAAGTCAAGACACTTGGAACTCGAAATTCTATAACTCTTACTAGTAGAGAAAACTACTTTCTTCTTGGGAAAATTTTACTTCAAGAAATATTTTAAAAATCTTACTATTAGGGAAAATCACCTATCTCAAATCTTTAGGGAAGATATTCTATCTCAAGGAAAGTTCTCTTAACCGACATAAACCATACGAGCTACATGGAGTCCAACATTTTGTCCTCCTAAGAAAGAAACCTCACATTGGGGAGAGGCATCATACTATTGCTAGGGAGTATAACCTCAACTCAGTGATCACTTATCTCGGTCTCGGGCCCATAAATCTCAATCCTATGGTGGCACGTAGTTCTAGGGTATGAAACTGTAGTAACTTACCCAACTCGGTGCTAAATACTACTTCCTTTAGTTAGCTACGCTCATCTCAGGGAAATCCACTTTAAAATAATCTCATGGTTCAAAACAATCCAACTATAAAATCTGTAATCTCATTTGGTAAAGTGGATTTCAAAGCTACTATGACCATTAAGGTTAAAACTTTCTCAATGATCTCAAAATACTCAAATCATGGGGGCTTATAACATAAAAGTTCATAAAAACTAAAGACCCATAATCCAATCTCAAGTTAAGACTCATCAAAATGCATACTAAATGTCATAAGGATACACAAATCATATAGAAATCTGGAATGTTCAGCAATTTATCTTAAAATCTCAACATACTCATGTACTTTAATTTCTAGAACATTGGAAAATCTCAAAATCTCATGCATAGTAATATTGGGTATGAACCCACACTTCAAATTCATAGGAGAACTCATAAAGCCATATATCTTTGTAATTTAAAACAAGTTTTGGGCACAAGGACGGAAGAATTGTCCTTGTTCAAACCCTACATACCTTAGATTGTGAAAGTAGATGAACAAGCTTGCTTGAAACTCTTCTTCTTACTCTTTGAGAGAGGGTTCTTGAAGCCTTGGACTTGAGGAACTCAAATCTCAACTCAATTTGTAGAATCTATAGAGATTTCTTGAATTTCTTGGAGAATGGTTTTGGATTTTCTCTTGAAGGAGAAACCCTAGATCTTGGATGTTTTGGGAGATAATGAGGCTATCAGCTTCGTTTTGAATATATCAGAGTATTAAAAGGGAAAAGACCCAAAAGATCCTTTTAAAAATGACTTAAAAATACTGAACGGGATTTTTGACAGTTGGAGTGACGGTCCATCTCTAGTCTGACGGTCCGTCGGATCATTCGTCGCACGTTGTTCAAAAAAAGGCCACACTACCTTAGTTGCAACGGTCCTAGCGACGGTCCGTCGCTAGCTTGACGGTCCGTCATCTTAGCCATCGCACTAGGGCCAGAAGAGGGAGTCATTACCTTGGTTGGGACGGTCTAGGCGACGGTCCGTCGCAAACTCGACGGTCCATCAACCTGTCCATCGCACCTGGGCGATTCCACAACTCTTAGTAAAACGGCCATAACTTCTCACCCTGATACTGGATTTGGAAGAAATTGGTATCGTTGGAAAGCTAATTCAATTATCTACGCAATAGAAAGTAATTTTTAGGAAAATTAAATCAAGGTTAAAACACTAATCACTTGGGAAACCACTTCTCAATCTTTTAGGTTCGGAATTACACTTCACTTGACACGCTCTAAGGCTCAAACTATGAGGGAACTTTTACGGGGTCTTACAATAACCAAGAATCAACTATTTTCATGAAGAATAAATCTTTAGTCAAGCCAATCGGCTCGGTCGAATAGACTAAAAAATTCTTAAAATCCATAAGTATAGGCTCTTTGTTTGGCACTTGCTCCTTCATTTGGAAATTTTTTTATTTTTTATACCCCTTTTCATTAGGTTTGGATTAATGGTACCTCAAATTTTCTTTCAATGCATTCTAAGTATCAATCAAGCTTCCCATCCCCTTTTCTCTCTTGCTATAATCTTCCAATATACGACAAGTTTCTTTTCAAAGTTTCAAGAGCCACTTTCTTCTTCCTTTTTTGCAAAAAGTTGTAGCTATTAAAATTTCATCCTTTAGAATTTCTGATTTTCATACCCTTCACTACTAGCTTCCGTAAATAAGATAGACCATTTCAAGTTGGGATCTTCCACCTTTGCATTTATAGATTTCATACCTCTTTATAAATCTAAGTACCTACAAAATAAGCAAACAACGGTAATAATAGAAATTCCTCACCATCACTCCTATTTACACTTCTCCTGCTTGGCTAGAACCACTAAAATGTACTCACACACTCTAGCATTTGACCACCCAAGAATCCGAATAGAGTTGTTATTCAATTTATCCAATTGTTTGCCAAAAGTCATACACCAACCTTAAGGGTAATGAATTATTGTAAATTGAATAAAGAATGACTCAATAAAATCTAATGGACTTAAATCAAGAAAATTAACAAGGAAATAAAACTAAAAAAGCACAGGAATGAAATTAGCATGAAGGAAAAAGAATAAGACTCAAAGAACTTGATGATATTTAGTAGATTAATATACTAATTAATATCAAGTATGAAGACAAAGAAAAGGTAAAATTATTATAAAGAAACTAATTTACCAAGATTTAGATTAAAAATAATTATTTAGGAAGAACTTGAACTGAATTCCATAAAGAAAAGACTTCAAAAGTGAAGCCAAAATTGAAAAATCACGTCTGGCTTGCTAAAATTGGTTGAAGCCATCATTGAAGAGAAGCTGGAGCCGTTAGAGAGGCACTGGAGCCGATTGAAAGTGGTTGGAGCCAATTGGAGAGGCAAAAACCTTTGTTGGGATATGAGTGTCATTTTCTAGAGCGGTTCACGCAGAAGTCATTTTCCAGAGCAGTTCGCGTGGAAGTCAGGTCACTGGATGGATCAGCCATGCAAAAGTCATTTTGGTTGGTCGGCTAGAATATGTGGACTAGGGAGATAAAGTGGGACCAGTTGGCAGCATTTTCTTGGCTGCTGCGTAGGACCTGGACTGCGGTCGACTTCTAATAAGTCCATGGACTTTTGTTGTAATTTTTTTTTTCCAAAATCTTAGATACTTTTGATTTCATTTGGCCCCATCTTATCAAATTTTGGGACCACAAATACCTGTTAAAGAACTCCAATTGAAGTTTTGAATCAATTGTACCTTCATACTCTAGCTTCCTCAAGAATATGAAGAATACCAAGAACATTCAAATTTCCAACTTCTTCAATTCTTCACGAAGTTGTCCCAAATTTTAGGAGTAGCCTTCCATCAAGCTAGAGAACACACCGCAATACTTTTTTACCTTAAATCCCACCTCAATATTCGAAACCCATTTCAAAATTTATGACCATCTTCAAACCTTCAAGTTTATGAAGAACAATTCAAAATCCAACACCCCTCAAATCAACTCAAAATTGACTCAAATTTTAGGTGTAGATTCTCCTCAAGCTAGAGATCAAACTCTAATACTTTTTTTTTTAGCTCAAATCACTCATAATCTTCAAAATACATTTTATAATTTCAATCCTTCAAGCTCCATTAAAGGTGGATTTTTTTTTCAACTCCGAATAACTTCAAATTTTGGATTTAGACACAACAAATACAAGAGAATACGAATCTAGTGTTAAAAATAACAAAAGAAACATGGATTAAACAATTTTTTTGATTTAGCTTTTTTTTTAGATTTTCGAAATTAATACAACAACCTATGATAGATTTGTGAAAGCAAATCTAAACTCGGCTCTTATACTAAATGATGTAATATCAGACAACATAGAAAATGAATATAAACCCTAATTTCTAAGAACATGAAATTAAAGATAAGATCAAAACAAGATAGAAAAGAAAAGAGAACAATGGCAATAGCAAAACCAATACCTCAAAAACAAATATCCAAAAAGCACCTAATCTATAGAGCAAGACACCAGAATGAAGTTACTAGGAAGACATGGCTATAACAAACCCAAGATCACCTAATAAGAATAGCAATCAAACACCTATATATCAAGAAACACTCAAGAGGAATGACCTCAAGCAAGAAATCACATCAATATTTTAATAGCAACAAAGGCCTTAACCTAAACTCATACGAGAATTTTCACTCATCAATTAATAATATAAAAAAAATAGTCTAAGTATTGATTGAGATATTCTTCCTCATTTATAGCCTATACTATTAATTATAAAAATACCATTAATGAGATAAGAGTCTTCGTTAGCATAAAGCTTGAATATTAAGAAAAGCTATTTTGCATCCATAACCTCTTTCTCCCCTTTTCATCTTTCTTCCTTGTACTTTTACTTTAGCATATTCTCAAGTTTCAACTCTTCATTCCATGATATTGATGAAGCTTGGCTTGTATCACTCTCCCCTATTGTAAAGGATCTAATTTTTGTTCATCTTTATCCTATAAGTAATAAAATATCTCTAATTTGGTTCTTAAGCTTTCTTTGTTTTCATATAGCTGCTTTACTATTTTATCGTTGTTATACTTGACTCTGATCACATCCTATCTATAGATAGAAGGACTTAGTACAAGACTATCGTTATAGATTTTCTTTGTCTTTGCTTTGTTCAACTTGTTTGGTCACTCACTTACGTTGTTTACTTTTTTGCAATCATTGACTACTACCCGAAGCTATGCCATAACTCATGCTCTTAACCAACAAATAAATTTAATTATCCTAAATTAATTGTAAGCAGTTTGGCCCCTATGGTAGTGCGAGAGAAACTATGTGGGATATTAATTTTGTTTCTACTTACTAGTTTCTTTCTCTATTTTTGTTTTACAGTAAAGTGGGTATGGCAAATGATAATGATGATCGTGTGGAGCACAATAGCCTTGAGCATACTCCTAAGTCTAGTGATGTGACACCCCAGGATTCTAGAGCAAGATCAACTCATCTGGATGACTAGATGCCTCTTGACATGAACATAGAGAAAAGGCAAGTGAAATCTATTAATCTAGATATCAATGATGCAGAACTCGACTTGCAGGGTTTGTAGAATATCTTAAAGAGTTCTACTATGTCCTATAAAGAGTTGATGAAGTAGATGGAGGTTCAATAAATGAGGATGAACAAACTATAGTTAGGATTTACTCAAAGGACTCCAATTACATCGAGCAAGAATAATTGGGAAGATCTAGATGACCACGAGCAGGTTGATCGGATAGGTGGAATACTGAAGACAGAAGATTAAACTAGAACCCAATATATAGCCCCAACAATGAGCATGTTGGAGTTATTGAGAAAGGAGATAAAGATGTAATACATTGAGCACAACTCTCAAATGAACCACATTCTAGAATCCCCCTAGTAGTAAAGGATCAGACTCTAAAAGTTATGCTAATTTGCCTTACATAGTCATTACTGTGACAAGGACCATCCCAAAGAGGTTCAAAATTCTAGACATTCTAAAGTACGATATAAACTCAGATCCTCCTTCTCACCACAACAATCAATGGAAATGTTCTAACCAATGAGGAAGTTAAGGCGATCATGGTGAAGAAGTTTGGAGAAACACTCTTCGGGAAAGCCCCAATATAGTACTCTCTTCTCCCTAAATTCTCTATCCACTAATTTAACATGTTGGCAAATAAATTTCATCAGGGACAATGTTGTAGCCATGAAAGTGTAGCCCCGACAAGGGAAATTCTCAAGATAGAAGAAAAAGATTTAGAGTTGTTTAGGAGTTTGTGGCTCGATTCTAGAAGGAAAGGATAAAACTATTGATAGTGCCAAATGACTGAATAGTAAAAGGCTTCACTAAAGGTCTAAACTCTAAAAGCTTGATCACCTCTATCAAGCTCAAAGAGAGCTTTACTGAGTTTGAAGCGATGACTTAGGTCGTCATGCACAACAGGTACAAGTCAAACATCCACATCAAATATGATTCCAGGCGAGTTACATGGAAGGTACCACGAACGGAGAGACCCCAGAACCTAGAAAAACTCAATGGTTTTAGTGTACAGATCATCTAGGAACCCTAGATACTGTACTGATTTGGAGGGGATAACTAAGAGCAAGACACACTTTATTCTGTAGATTTAAAGGCTAGTTGTAGTGGGGTAGCGCATCTTGGACTTCATAAAAATCATGACATGATCAAGGGGCAAAAGAAGAACCCTAGCGAAGAAAGTAATAGTCTCTAGAAATGGTAAAACCCATAATCTACGCCATTAATAATGCCCCCATACTCTTAGAATATTACTTCATTATTAGCCCTGAGCAGCTAGCATTGGAAATACAAGACATCAAAGGAATTAAGTTTCCAAAACCTCTTTGGATAAACTCAGATGCTACGATAAGCATTTCTACCACTAGTTTCAAGACGCATGCCACAACACTAGGACTATAGACCCCTTCAAGAGACAGTCCCTGAATTGATTAAGGCTAAACACCTCAGAGAGTTCCTGAGCTAGCTAAGCAAAACTATGGGAAACACATCAAAGATAACTAGGAAACCATAAGATCGGGAGATCCCTGGAAGATTATAAGCTGACCTGCAACCTCAATGAGATAGGTAACCATTTTTGTTTTGTTTATCTAATGGTTATTCTCTTAAGATCTTTTGCAAGTTTATTACAAAGGCATCGAGTATGGAAGTAGGAGACCCGGAAGAATAAGCTAAACTTTTTTACTTTGACCATTTTTATTCTAAAAAAGGTTCTTGGTTTCTAATGAGGTAGCTGTAGGGACTTCCGAGGAAAATTAGGAAAAACGGTATGTAACTTCTCGATATAAAGACAATGGTAGATAACTACTAAATAAATAAAAAACATAAAGAAGTTAACATTTGTCTATACTTTTTACTTTGAATTATGCCTCTATATTTGGAATAAGAGTCCTCAGTCAAATCATAAATTAGTCGTCAATAGCTAGGGCCTTTGAGGAAAAAATGTACACCTGTCATGAGAAAGAAGAGGCGACCCCAAGGGTTATCTTCTCATGCTCCAAAAGAAAAGCAAGGCTACAACTTCAGGACCAACATAAAGGGTCACAAAAGAAAAAAAAAGTCTACACATCCCGATACTAAGACTCGGGATTTTCTTCCATAAATGAAGGCGCCTGGCTTACAACCTTGTTAAGAAGATTACCATGGAATATATATGGAGTAATCATCTGATAGAGTCAAAACTTGTTACCCTTACATAATAGGGGTAAGACAACCCGAAGGAGAGGCATTGTTAAAGGTTTATGCATGAAAAATTGTATTAAAACTCAAAATGTACTTAATGAAAGTCAATTACAACTAGAACAAGGAGCATGAGTTGCTCTTATGCTACATGCTAAAGTACCTAGGAGAAATTCATACTCAGATGTATAACAACATGAAAATAAAAGGGATCCCTCTTTAATATGTTGGGGTATATAAAGATGAAACACCCAATGGTGGAATTCCTATTATAAAGACAAGAGAGACTTCCAAAATAAAAAATCAGTTAATGAGCATCCTCAATCGTCAATACAAACTCAACATTTGGACTCTCTCTATAAAATGTGCATGCCACAAAGAGAATGAGACTTCTCGAGATGACCTTGAATGTACTATTCACTACAAGAGATGACTTCAGTGAAATTGTTATAAATAAACATGTGCACAATACAGATAATGCTTCAGAGTCAAGTACAAAGTTATTACAAAAGAGAACATCATTAAAAAGAAATTACATACATATGTCAGATAAGAGAAACAATCTTTGTTAATTAACCATTACACCTTTAAAAATAAAATCACCTTTTTTGAATTTTGTCATTCTATCCACAAAGTTGCACCAGTCATTCTGCCATGTATCATGATTTAATTTGTCCACGTGCTTAGACTATTTTTTGCGCTATACAACTGTAGTAAGACCCAATTTTTTTGCTAGTTTAGAAGGGAATTTTAAAAATATGCAATTTAACATAAAATATTATGTGACGTAGTTTGGTATATAAATTATTATACAATAATGTACATCAGTGAGAGCATTATGAATAATATACCAATCTTGTATAAAAATGTATACTAGTGTATAAAAGATGTGTGATAACAAACTCAAAATACAAGCCATGTGACGTAAATATTTGTCCCAAGTTGACATAAAACGTAATTTTATTACGATGAAATTGCCAGGTTGGATCATGACACAAGTTTTCAGTATAGGTAGAAGTAGGATACTTCGGTAAATCAAATTATCAAGGGGAAATGCTTTCCTGGACCCTTGTACTTATTTTCTTTTGTAAAGTGGATACTTCTACTTAGCCCTTTGTCATCTGAACCCTTCACCCCATCAAAATTTAAGATTTTAAACCCTTCTTATGCATATGTGGCATTAAATTATTGAGCTGGCAAAACACGTGTTTACACGTATTTTTTAAGCGCGTGATTCAATATTTTTCATTTAAAAATATTTTTAAAAATTTAAAAATAATAGATTTAAAAAAAATTAAAAAAACATCAGGCCCCCCCTACGCCTAGCACCCTCCTTCGTCCAGCACCTATCCCCGTCCCTCCTTCCCCCACCCACCCCAATTCCACGCTACCACATCAGTCGAACTCTCAAATTTTATAATATATAAATTTTAATTATATTATAAATTGATTAAGTTATATTAATATGATATAAATTGTTATTTTAAATTTTTGTATAATGATGGAAATGAATTTTATTTTAGAAATAAATTTTTAGTTTATTATTTTATTTTTTATTTAATGATAGAAATGATTTTTTTTAAAATAATGGTAGAGATGAAATTATTTTTTTTGTTGAAATTTTTTATTATATGATATATAGGAAAAATTTCAAGTCAAAATTTCATATTCATTTTTGAAGTTCTTGATTCTATAATATAAATCACTAAATTTTATGATTTTGAATCGTAATTTTATGATATATAAATTCTGACTTATATTATGAATTGATTAAGTTATATCAATATGATATAAATTGTTATTTAAAATTTTTAAATAATGATGGCGATGAATTTTATTTTTTAAAATAAAATTCTAATTTATTATTCTTTTTGTTTAATATTATTATTTTTATTTCTGACATCTCTCAAAGCTGCAATAAAGCTTTCAGGAAAACCTCTTAAGGTTAGTGGTTTAAATACGACTTGAATTAAAACAATATGCATAAACTTACAGGTTTCACGATATGGAGCAAAATCACTTTCAAATAATAATTTGAACGTAGCATGATCACTATCTACTGTAAGTGTCTCTTCAGTTGTTTTAACAACTTGTTTGAGACCTAAAGTCTCAAAAGTTCCCATTTGGTACAACTTTCTCGGTGACACTTTTGGGATTGTCTACTTATTAAGCAGATCCAAGTGCTGAGGATTATCATACTCCTCTTTTTTACTGTTTTTCACAGTCTTTTTCTTCCTGATTATATTCATTAGGAATGATGTGTTGAACATATAACAGTTATGTAAACAAGTATTCCATGTCTCTAATACCAATTATTAATAACTTATTTGAGACTTAAAGTCTCGAAAGTTCCCATTTGGTACAACTTTCTGGGTGGACTTTTGGGATCGTCCACTTGTTAAGCAGATCCAAGTACTGAGGAATATCATACTCCTCATTTTTAGTACTTTTCAAACCAGTTTGGCTTATGGCCCGGTGTATTTTAATGCATATCCTAATCTACACTAATGAGAATTCTTTAGAAGCATTATTTCTAAGTATTAAATTGCATGGTTATGATTACATGTCTGGTACTGCTTATGGCCCAGTGTATTTTAAACCATATCCTAATCTACAGATATCTCTCAATGATGAGAATTCTTTGGATGCATTAATTCTGAGTATTAAATTGCACGGATATGATTACATGTCTAGTACTGAGGTAATATGTATTTGTTATAGGATATATTATAAACCTCTGCCTACTTTAAATCCAATGTGTAGAATGATGGATTTCAAATATGAAAATATTTTAATAGAAACAAATTTTTGTAGGTTCAAAGCTGTTACTAGGCGACCTATAAAATGGGATGAAATTGATTTCCTAAAAGAATGGATCCTTGAGGATGCAACTCCTCCTCAAACTGATCTCCATGAAGAGATTTCAGAGGTAGAACAATCCGTTGATGGTACTGTTAGAATCAGATTTTCTAATTCATTACCTCTATTAAATAGAGCTGATGATTTACGTGTTGCAACATCATCGAGATTAACAAGATCAACATCTTCATACATATCTCCTGTTGATTATATTATTAGATCTCCCTCAAGAGCTTCTACATCTCAGATTAGAGAAAGCACTAGAATGAATAGCATTAGGATTAATAGTGATAATATTATTACTGCAATCCCTGATATGGATCCAAATAAGTCCGAAAAAGAATTTTCAACTGGTTTAAAATGAATTACAACCAAATTAATTTTAGTCCAGGATCTCTGAAAAAAAAAAGAATTTCTGAAGAATTCTATAAACCTAGATGGGAATTGTTCCGAACATGGTTTTTTCAAAGCTTTAGCAAAGAAGAAAAAACTGCTTTCTAGGATTAATTCTATGCAGATCTTTCTGTGCATAGTAAAATAAATGCTTTTGTGCCCTGGTTTATGGTGCTTTCTAGAAAATTTATCTGAGATCTTATTTTTCTCAACAGGAGTAGCATGCCCACCATTGTCTCCAGCAAAATTTTCATCGTGGATAAGATTTATCATTTATCCATGAAATTTTTCTTCTAGCAACTTTTCAATATTATTCAAGTCACTAGATAACTTAAAATCTTGGATTTTGGAGGGGGGTTTGGATGGGAGGAGTAATACCAATTATTAACCGGATCGTTTTACTATAGCACTAGGTACCTTTACTATATGTTGGTTAACCTTGGTCATGAGTCAAATCTTAAACCAAGTCCTAATTACGGCCCTTCACACCCACCTGGCTAATCGTCCTTTACAGGGACATCCAGCGTAAATGCCACGATTGGACTCATAACTACAGTATAATAACATACAGACCTCTGCAACAATGGAGGTTTACAATTCTTATTAATAACAAGATGTAATTTCATATATGTAACATATTCTGTTATAGTTCAACACTAGGAATTTAACCCATCATAGGTTAGAGATAATAAAGTTTAAATTAAAATATAGAAATTTAAAAATAACCTTAATCTGGATGGATTGTGCCCAGAACCAAAAGCTTTTATTTTAAACCAAGATATATGTTACAAGGGAGAGAGAGTAGTGGTTATAAAAACCAACTTCTAAAAAATGAAAATGAGCTCCTTACATAATCGATGCTTTATACAAAAGACAAAACAAGAAATGGCCCTTACTATTCACAATTGGCCTTTACTATTTATAAACAACCCTTGCTTTTTCAGAAAGCTAAGTGTCCTTTACTATTCACAAATGACTTTTTCCTTTTTATTAAGCTTCTTTCATTTTGTCTGCCATCATAGCTAATAATTTCAACATTGGCAGGGGACCCTTCATATTCTTATGTCATTTTTCCCCTTTGTTTTTTGTAGTGTTGGATGATTCTTCCAAGGTTGTTTGGAATTTTTGCAAATAGTCATCCAGATCTATATCTTCGTCACTCTGGATATCCTGCGACTCACTAGCCAAGCAATCCCCTGCAGAAGAGATGGACATATCTGAAGTGTACTCCTGATCAAGATTTTTTAATTAATCTTTTTTTAATTTTGATTATAAGATCGCCTTGAAATTTAAGAACATATTTAACTATAGCAAGAATTTCTATAGCTACAATTGCAT
This sequence comes from Capsicum baccatum var. pendulum, assembly GCA_030864225.1. NCBI lineage: Eukaryota > Viridiplantae > Streptophyta > Magnoliopsida > Solanales > Solanaceae > Capsicum > Capsicum baccatum. The sequence continues at coordinate 70,275,815 of CM061551.1, forward strand.
AATTTTTTTGGTTGGCACTCTATTTTTCATAATAGAATTGGACAATATGAACACGTCTTTCTTCTGGGGAATATTGCTTCAGAATTCCACCATATCCAATGTCAGATGCATCAGTATTAATTATTTTTGCGCAATTGGGATTTGCAAGTGTAAGGCATGGTAGATTCTCAACTTTAGCCTTAATATTTCTTACCGTAGTAGTATGGCTCTCATACCATGCTTTAGAATTTTTCTTCAGTCTATCATACAAGATAGTTGTATCTTTTTTCAGATCTTCCACAAAAGGAGATATATAATTCAGACTTCCCAGAAATTTCTTCAACTGGGTTTTTTCTGTTATTTCATTAGGGATTTTAGAAGCAAATTCAATACTTATATTTATGGGAATAATTTTCCCTTTGTCAATATTGTGACCTAGAAATCTAACATTGGTCTGGAATAAAAACATCTTTGGCCTCAAAATTACTAAGTCATTTTGTATAATATCTTTTTGAAAAGATCTAGATGTTTAAAATGTGTTTCTATGTTCTTTGAGAATACCAGAATGTCATCAATGTAGATAATAATAAAATTACTGTGTGGCATAAAAATATCATTCATGATATTCTGAAACTCTAAAGGAGCATTCTTCAATCCAAAAGGCATGACATTCCATTCAAATTGTCCTATTGGAACATTGAAAGCAGTTTTATATTTGTCAGTTTCTAATATCTGAATTTCCCAATAACCTAATTTCAAATCAAATTTTGAAAATACTAAAGCATCATACAAACGATCTAATAAATACATCTTATTGAGAATTAGATATCTAATTCATTTGAGGACTTTATTCAAAGGTTTATAATTGATAACTAACCTCAGAACTCCTCTTTCTTGTTCTGCATGCTTATTCACATAAAAAGTAGTACATAACCATGGAGACTTTGATGATCGAACCAGACCTTTATGAAAAAGAGATTTAATCTCTTTTTTGCATAATTCTAAATAGTCAAAATTAATTTGAAAAAGTCAGGCCTTACACGGTATATTACCTTCTTGGAAATCATTTTCATGTGGAAGACTAACAACAGTTGTTTCCTTTACTAAAACGCATATGGATGATCCCCACAAATTTGAATTGACAATTGATTTTTTAGAAACTCAATTTTTTTAAGTAATTTTGGTTTTTGAAGAGTTTCATTGATAGTCAAACCGCAAATTTCATTTTTCAAAAATTTCATTTGCCTATTTTCTGAAAAAATCTTTTTTTAATCAGATTTAAATATTTGGGATAGGCTGGATCACACCATTCAAACTGAATATGTTTATTATTAAAGGTTCCAATGATACTTTTTTCATCCCAACAGACTAATGAATAAAAATGTAAAAACCAAGGTTTCCCTAAGATAAGCTCATCGGTAATATCTTTAACTAAAACAAAAGTTTCAGGCATACAAACTTTGTTTTTGCAAATATAAGCTTTAGGGATTCTATATTCGACTCTTATTTTCTGACCACTTGCATTTCTCACAGTATTGTGGTCTTTTTGAAATATCTTAAAGGTATCATACCTTCTTGAATGCAGTTACAGTCTGCCCCACTGTCAATGAGAGCTATAAATTCCTTCTTATAGTTATAATCAATAAGAAAGGTGACCTTAGCATAGAAGTGTTGGTGAGCAACTTCATCTAAGATTTTAAGGAAATCTCCATCAAAGAAAGTTTGGCTATCCTCGACAGGTAAGAATTTTGGGTTTTCTAAAGAAGAAACCCTTTGATCTAATGCCAAATTATGACTCTCAAGTAAAGATATTTCCTTCTTGAGATTATCTATCTTATTTTTCAGGTCCTGGGTTGTTGCTAGAATAGCTTCAAACTTTTGTATTTCCCTTAAAAATTTATTAACTTCAGTCATGGTATAAGGACCTTTTGGGGAGGGAATAATATGCATTTACTCCTAAATAGGGGAAGAACTGGTAGATGGCTTATCATCCTGCTTACCCAGGTGTTTTAGCATTTCTAGTAGAGTTGTTAATTTGTCATTTTTCAAGACTTAATTTCTATATCTTGAAATTGGGATATGATGTTGTATAAAACATCCTCCTCCTCTTCCTTGTTTGTACAAGGTTGTCCTTCTTGGCAAGGTATACACTCATCATCTGAAGTCATATAGTCTTCTTAAAGGAGAACTCGCAGGTCCTCATCGGTTGAATCATTTTCCTCATCATCATTATAGTCCAAACTGGAGTTTTCCGGAGAGGAATTGAGCAAAATCTTACACAGAGAGTCCTTAATATCATCATCAATAGTGAGACTCTTGATCTTTCTTTTTACTTTGAAATCTTTTGCAAAGTGACTAAATCTACCTCATCGGTAATAAGTGTTGGTCTTCTTGGCTTTTCTATAAGCCTTTTTGGATTTGTAATCCTCTTTTATTTTTGCATAGTCTAAATCTTTTTAGACTTTTTCTCCTCAGAGTAAATTTTCTTACTCTTATGAGATTCTCTAGAGATTTTGGGAATATCAGTAGCAAATTGCTCATAAAATTCTCCCAGCTGTTGTCTCTCAGTAAGACGATACTTCTTAATCTGTTGGTTTAACTTAATCTCACTACATAAAGCTAAACCTTCTTGAGTAACAACCTTTATAGGGTTACCATAGGTGTAAGTCTCATAGTTAATACTCACATTAGGACCTCTAAGAGTTTTTCTAATTCTTTCAGCAAATAACTTAGGAAGACCATCTATAAACTTAGACTTCCAATGAGAACTATTACACTCAGATAATTCCATCACTCTAGAAAAAAATACATCTTTATACCATATCTAAGATATCAAAGTCTTACATCTAAGATTTTGGAGTAGAGTCCTAATACTTTCACTATTATCTAACCATCTTCTAGAGAAGTGCTCAATAATATTAATAATTAAAGTATAAACAGAATTTATGACCTCTTGGCCAACTTATTTCCTTAATACAGACTAGATGATTTTAGTTTTTTGGTCTTGGGTAAGATAATTATCCCACCAGCCTTTAAGCTGACCAGTAAAACCTGTTGTAATTATTTCGGCAATGCCCTAATCATTGGTTTTCGGAAGGGCTTTACATATGGTATAGTACATCAACATTCTATGTACCATTGTATATATCTATCTATCAGATAAGTTGTAATGCCCCGCAAAATCCTTTTCCAGTCTGAGCCTTAGAGCGTACTTGGTAAAGCAAAAATCTGAGTCAAAATGTTTCAGAAATATCCTCCTAAGTATGAAATACTTTGAATCGTTTGGGAATCTATTTGAGCTTGAATTGAGATCATAGAGGTCCCCTAACTTATAAATGAGTTGAAAGCTTTCCTATCGTTCAAGTTTTAGTGACCGTCAAAATTTGGGTCAACTTCAATCGACCATAACTCCTTGTATATATCGAATTAGAGGACCTACTATATATCAAATGAACACTCTTTGAATTATCTTTCCAATGATACCAATTTCGTCAAAAACTGATATCGGAGCAAAGAGTTATGCTTATTTTACTCCAATATGTCTGGCTGAGAAACTGGTGATGACATTCGTGATAAGCTATCACGCCCGTGACGGCCTATCACCAATGTCATCAGACCTGGGTAGATTTTTGACCCCAGTGATGACATTTTTTGATAAGCTATCACGCCCGTGACGGCCTATCACTAATTTCGTCAGACCTGGGCAGAAACTCAATATTTCACTTTTTTGTGATATTCGTGACGGTCTATCACCAACTTGACGGCCTATCACGGATGTCGTCAATAATATTTTTCCAGCAATATAAGGGCATTTTTACAAGGGTATTTTGGTCATTTCTCACTTTTTTAGCCTCTATAAATATGGAAAACCGCTTCCAAAACCCTAATTTCATCATTTTTCTCTTCCAAATTCTCTCAAGGGAAAATAACTAGGGTCTCATCAAGAACCCTAATCTTCCAAAAATCATCCATAAATTCTTCATGATTTCTTCAAGAATCAAGTTCCTCATAGTGTGGGCTTCAAAAATTATTTATTACAAGTGCAGATAAAGTCTCAAGCATTAGAATTCATCCAATTTCAAAGATTAAGGTATGTAGATGTTGATTCTTGGGTCCCTTTCATCCAAGAAGCTCAAGAACCCTTTTTAAAACTAAAAGATTTTTATGTTTATGAGTTGTTAATGATTTTTATGATTTTAAATTGATGTTTAATATGTTGTCGAGTTTTGATTTATGTTTGCCTACAAAATTTATGAGCTTTGACCCTAGTATGTGGAGTTCATGTGATGTTTGTGATAGACCTTCGTGAAGTTGTTTTCTATGTGATGTGTTCATGACTTTTGGGTGTAGAAATGGTTGAATAAGTGAAGCATGTCCCCAATAGGTTTGATAAAGAGCTTAGGTAAAGCATGAGGGCCATTATAATATGTTGAATAGGAAACCCCAAATTGTGAGTTAGTTTGTGCTTAGTGTTTGATAAAACGCCCAAGTGAATGAATTATTCCATGGTAGTAGGAAATTTCCAATTAAGTGTGAACCCGTGCATGTCTAGTGTTTTGTTGAAGGACCTTAGTGAACAGGTGGAGAGGTGATAGTAGTAAATTCCCTTATTATGTGCTCTTGATATATGTTAAGATTTTAATATATGCCAAATGCTTAGCAAGTAGGTTATGACGTGATAGTATGAAGTTTATTGATACAGGTATGAAATAGCTGAGGTAAAACCTTTTTGAATGGAGTACTAATTAGTAGCATGTTTCCCTTATGTTACTATATGATTATGATTCCGAGATGCCTAAGTGACCCCTCGGCGATTGTGAAAATGTTTTAATGATTATGATGATGCTTTAATGATTATGAGATGTTTTAATGATTGTGATGAGACATGAATGATTGTGATAATGAATTAATGCTTATGATGATGAATGAATAATTATTCTTTACTTTTATGCTATCGAGTCCTAGGGGTATTTATACCCGACAATAGAGCTGTTGTCTAGGGCTCGCGTCAGTTTCTCGATAATTCCAGTCGAGCCATATTCTTAGAACTCAGTGAATTATAGAATTCTGTATCCTCAGACAAGTTAGAACTTAAGAAAGCTCAGTAATCTCAGTTATCTCTGTAATCTTTGTATCGCTAGTAATCTAGCCTCAGTCCTGTAATTAGCTCAAATCTAATAGTATTCAAGTCTAATCTCAAAAGTGATTCGAGTAATCTATTCAAGCTCTGTATCGTCAGTCAGATACCATAAATCGATACCTTTTCTATCAGATACAGAACTAAGTAATCTCAGCGTAACTCAGTCAGATCTTTTGAGAAACATGATCAGTAAAAAACTCAATTCAATTGTGTTCGGTTGAGAATTCAGTTCAGAGTATTTTAGTTGGGAGTAAAAGCTAGCACCGAGCGAGGGAAGGGATAGCGGCTCTCCCATCAGAGAGGCTGAGTTGTTAGGAGCAATCCCTGAACTCCAAAACTGCGTAGCCAGCACAGAATGCAGGAGTCTCCCATCAGTAGAGGTTGTCACTATCAGAGAGATTCGACTATCATATTGCCTCAGGCCGACTTCCCGCGAGGGTCATCCCGTCAAAAAGGCTTGACCAAAGAGGTCTTTACCTGTGGCATGGTATTGATACCCTTCCAGCTGGGGTCACAGGTTAGACCCCACCCGTGGTAGGTTGGGGTATGTTGATTAAGTAACTATTTCCCACAGTTGCAGTTTCAGTATCTATCTTCAAAAATCAGGACTGTCAGATATAGTCATCCATCTCTATAAAGAACTCAGATAGTTCCATTGATTCATGGACCATCCCATCAGATAGGCTTGGTCTCATATACAGATGCTTATTATCATATTTAGAGATCTCCCATCAGATAGGCTTGATCTCAGTCTCAGACCATGTTGAGATTCTTATTATCATATCTAGAGATCTCCCGTCAGATAGGCTTGATCTCCATCTCAGCCTCTATTGAGTATTCTTATTGTCAGATTCGAACATGATCATACTTCTTATCATTGATAATCGCTTTCGGAATAATCTGTTAGCAAAGTTGATCTCTAATATTGTCAGTTAAAAATAGTAAGCTCAGAGCTCAGTCCTTGATGTAAGCACATCCAGATCCTTAGTTAATAGTATTAGATGAGTCAGTGATTCAGTATCTCAGTGTCAGTAGTGAGTTCAGTCTGCAGTAAAGTGGTATCCGAGTTTCAGTATCTAGAGTTCCAATGATGGTGTTCATGTTTCTGTGCATTCATATATATGTTCTCATGCGGCATTTTCATAATTATTCAGTTTAGATATTGTCCATGCATGAGCCCTTGCATTAGCCTACCCCGTCTACATACTCAGTACATTCCTGTACTAACGCATTTGCATTATGGTGTTATATTTGACACCATAGGTTCAGAGGTACAGGATCAAGAATATCCTCAGTAGTTCAGTCCCAGTCAACAACAGTAGCAGTGAGTCCTCTACTTTCGAGGACAAATCTCAGTTTTCTATTATTTCTTCAGACCTTATTTATTTTTAGTTGATGGAGTTAGTTGGGGACTTGTCCCATCAAATCCACAGTTCAGACAGTTTAGAGGCTTTTCAGATAGATGTTGTTGATGTGTATTATGAGTATTCATAGATGTGTTGAACCTTATGGCTAGTTTTTGCATTTATTTCAGATATTATGCAGTATATAGGTACAAATATCAGTAAAGGGTTAGCTTGTGGTCCTTCGGGGTCATAAGCACCGTGTGACGTCTGATTTTAGGGTATTACATAAGCCATCTACATTCACTCATAGATTTCATCACCTCTGAAACTATTGGGGACATATAATCCTTGTTCTTCAAATAAAACATCCTCAGAGTTAGTTTAGGATAATAAAATATCTTTTGGGTAGGCTTTCTAGCAAATTTATCTGAGATCTAATTTATCTCAACAGGAGTAGCATGCCCACCATCGTCTCCTACAAAATTTTCATCGTGGATAGGATTTATCTTTAATCTATAAAATTTTTCTTCTAGAAACTTTTTGATATTTCCCAAGTCACTAGATAACTTGAAATCTTAAATTTCAGGGGGAGGTTGGGTGGTAGGAGTATCCAGGACCTCAGGGTCCTTAAGTTTAAGGTCTAGTTTCTTAGTATTACTAAGCTCTATCCTTTTTAAATTAGATAGGACCTTATCAATTTTCTCATGTAGAGAAATTATTTGCTCTCCCAAGATGTTCAGTTATGTTGTTTTAGCATTGTATTGACATTTTAAGCAGTTATTAAAGCAGTATCATTATCCATCAGCTTAGCAAAAAACTGTAAAATGAACTACCTTATTGTCTCTTATGGTTTGAAAGGACTATTGGGGAGGGAATACTGAGTAGTAGTTACTCCAGTAGGTAATTTAAACTCCCTAGCTAGCATGGAAATGTAATTATCCATATATCTGGCCATAAACTAGAGCACAAAAGCAATTATTTTATTATGCATAGAAAGATCTGCATAGAATTCTTCCTGGAAAGTAGTTTTTTCTTCTTTGCTAAATTTTTGAAAAAACTATGTTCGGAAAAATTCCCACCTAGGTTTATAGAATTCTTCATAAATTCTTTTTGTTGCCAGAGATCCTGGACAAAAATCAATTGGGTTGTGATTCATTTTAAACCAGTTGGAAATTCCATTTTGGACTTAGTTGGATCCACATCAGGGATTGCAGTAACAATATTATCACTATCAATCCTGATGCTATTCATTCTAGTGCATTCTCTAATATGAGATGTAGAAGCTCTAGAGAGAGATCTAACAATATAATCAATCAGAGATATGTATGAAGATGTTGATCTTGTAAATCTCGATGATGTTGCAACATATAAATCATCAACTCTGTTTAATAGAGGTAATGAATTAGAAAATCTGATTGGAATAGTACCATCAACGGATTGTTCAACCACTAAAATCTCTTCATTGAGATCAGTTTGAGGAGGAACTGCATCCTCAAGGATCCATTCTTTTGGGAAATCAATTTCACCCCATTTTATAGGTCGCCTAGTAACAACTTTGGACCTAAAAAAATTTATTTCCATTAAAATAGTTTTATTTTGAAATCCATCATTATACATATTGGATTTAAAGTATGGAGAGGTTTATAATATATCCTATAACAAATACATATAACCTAGTACCAGGCATGTAATCATATCCATGCAATTTAATACACAAAATTAATGCATCCAAAGAATTTTCATCAGTGAGAGATATCTGTAGATTAGGATATGCATTAAAATACATCGGGCCCTAAGCCAAACTGGTTTGGATTGTCCCAATAAGAGACTTCTTCTAATTTTTATTACTGCCATCTCTAAAAGCTGCAATATAGCTTTCAGGCAAACCTCTCAAAGTAAGTGGTTTAAATGCAACTTGAATTAAACCAATATGCATAAACTTACATGTTTCACGATAAGGAGCAAAATCACTTTTAGATAATAATTTAAAAGTAGCATGACCACTATTTACTGTAAGTGTCTCTTCAGTTATTTTAACAACTTATTTGAGACCTAAATTCTCGAAAGTTCCCATTAGGTACAACTTTCTGGGTGGCACTTTTGGGATCGTCCACTTATTAAGCAGATCCAAGTACTGAGGAATATCATGCTCCTCATTTTTACTGTACCAATTATTAACTGGATCGCTTCACTGTAGCACTAGATACCTTTACTATATGTTAGTTAACCTTGGTCATGAGTCAAATCTTAAACCAAGTCCCAATTATGGCCCTTTACACCCACCTGGCTAATCGGCCTTTATAGGGACATCCGGCATAAATGCCAAGATTGGACTCATAACTGTAGTATCTTAACATACAGACCTCTGCAACAATAGAGGTTTACAATTCTTATTAATAACAAGATACCATTTCATACATGTAACATATTCTGCTATAATTCAACACTAGGAATTTAGCCCATCATAGGTTAGAGATAATAAAGTTTTATTTTAAATTAAAATGTAGAAATTTAAAAATAACCTTAATCTGGATGGATTGTGCTCAGAACTAAAAGCTTTTATTTCAAACCAAGATATATATTACAAGGGTGAGAGAGTAGTAATAGAGAGAGAGTGGTGGTTCTAAAAACCTACTTCTAAAAAATGAAAATGAGCTCCTTAAATAATGGATGCTCTATACAAAAGACAAAGCAAGTTATCTTGGTTTGAAATAAAAGATTTTGGTTCTGAGCACAATCCATCCAGATTAAGGTTATTTTTAAATTTCTACATTTTAATTTTAATTTAAACTTTATTATCTCTAACCTATGATGGGCTAAATTCCTAGTGTTAAACTATAGCAAAATATGTTACATGTATGAAATGGCATCCTGTTATTAATAAGAATTGTAAACCTCTATTGTTGCAGAGGTCTGTATGTTAAAATATTGCAGTTATGAGTCCAATCTTGGCATTTATGTCGGATGTCCCTATAAAGGCCGATTAGCCAGGTGGATGTGAAAGGTCGTAATTGGGACTTGGTTTAAGATTTGAATCATGACCAAGGTTAACTAACATATAGTAAAGGTACCTAGTGCTACAGTGAAGCGATCCGGTTAAGGTCCTTAAATTTAAGGTCTAGTTGCTTAGTATTACTAAGCTCTATCCTTTTTAAATCAGATAGGACCTTATCGATTTTCTCATGTAGAGAAATTATTTGCTCTCCCAAGATGCTCATATAATAATTAGCATAGTTATTATATTTTAGCATTTTATTGACATTTTGAGCAGTTATTAGGGCAGTATCATTATCCATCAGCTCTGAATTATATATCTTCTTTTGTGGAAAATTTGAAAAAAAGATACAACTATCTTGTATGATAGATTGAAGAAAAACCCTAAAGCATAGTCTGAGAGCCATACTATTGCTGTAAGAAATATTAAGGCTAAAGTTGAGAATCTACCATGCCTTACACTTGCAAATCCCAATTTGGCAAAAGTGATTGATACTGATGTATCTGATATTGGATATGGTGGAATTCTCAAGAAATATTCCCCAGAAGAAAAACGTTTTCATATTGTTCAATTCTATTCTGGAAAATAGAGTACCAGCCAAAAAAATTATGCAACTGTAGCTAAAGAAATTCTTTCTATAGTTAAATGTGTTCTTAAATTTCAAGGCGATCTTTATAATAAGAAGTTCTTAATTAGGACTGATTGCCAAGCTGCAAAATTTATCTTTAACAAGGATTTTAAACATGATGTTTCTAAGAAAATATTTGCAAGATGGAAGGCTTTGTTAGCCCCATTTGATTTTGAAATCCAATATTTAATAGGGTCGGATAATAGTCTACCCAATTTTTTAACACGTGAATTTTTAAGCTAATGTTTTCTCTTAAGGATTTTAGGATTGCCTCACAAGGATCTTCTTCTTCGTTCAGAGTAAGAGGTGGAAGAAATTCACCAAGAGGCAGAGGTAATTTCTGTGCCTAAATTGGAAAACAGAGGTTGATATCCTCGAGCATTGCAAGCTCAAGTTCTTCTGGCATGATTACAGATGAACAAACACATCAAGAATTTTTAGAATTCATGAAATTCAAGTCTAAGAAACAAGGGGATAATGATTTCCCTTCGTATTCGAGTATTATTAAAGATGACCATGGGAATACTGAGTTGCATGAACGCAGCAAGACAGATGAAGTCAACTTTCCATCTAAGATTTTGCTCAATTTCTCTCCAGAAAACTCCAGTCCGGACCATAGTGATAATGAGGAAAATGATTCAACCGATGAATACCTGCGAGTTCTCCATCAAGAAAACTATTTGCCTTCAGATGATGAGTGCATACCTTGCCAAGAAGGACAACCTTGTACAAACAACGAGGAGGCGGATGTTTTTACAACATCATATCCCAATTTCAAGATATAGAAATTAATGTCTTAAAAGATGACAAATTAGCATCTCTACTAGAAATGCTAAAAGACCTGGGTAAGCAGGATGATAAGCCATCCACCAGCTCTTCCCCTATTCAGGAGGAAATGCATATTATTCCCTCCCAAAAAGGTCCTTATACCATGACTGAAGTTAATAAACTTTTAAGGGAAAGACAGAAGGTTGAAGCTATTCCAGCAACAACCCAGGACCTGAAGAATGAGATAGATAATTTCAAGGAGGAAATATCTTTCCTTAAGAGTCATAATTTGACATTAGATCAAAGGGTTTCTGCTTTAGAAAACCCAAAATTCTTACCTATTGAGGATAGCCAACACTAGAAAAAACTGATCACCAACACTTTTATGCTAAGGTCACACTTCTTATTGATTATAACAATAAGAAGGAATTTACAGCTCTCATTGATAGTGGGGCAGGTTGTAACTACATTCAAGAAGGTATGATACCTTCAAGATATTTCAAAAAGACCACTAATACTGTGAGGAATGCAAGTGGTCAAACAATGGAAGTCGAATATAGAATACCTAAAGCTTATATTTGTGAAAACAAAGTTTGTATGCCTAAAACTTTTATTTTAGTTAAAAATATTACTGATGAGCTTATCTTAGGGAAACCTTGGTTTTTACATTTGTATCTGTTAGTCCGTTGGGATAAAAAAAGTATCATTGGAACCTTTAATAATAAACGTATTCAGTTTGAATGGTGTAATCCACCCTATACCAGATATTTAAATCTGATTAAAGAATAGATTCTTTCAAAAAATAGGCAAATGGAATTTTTGAAAAATCAAATTTTCAGTTTGACTATCAATGAAACTCTTCAAAAACCAAAATTTCTTGAAAAAATTGTATTTCAAGTACTGAGGTTATATATATTTGTTATAGGATATATTATAAACCTCTCCATACTTTAAATCCAATATATAGATTGATGGATTTCAAAAATGAAACTATTTTAATGGAAATAAATTTTTGTAGGTCTAAAGTTGTTACTAGGCGACCTATAAAATGGGGTGAAATTGATTTCCTAAAAGAATGGATCCTTGAGGATGCAACTCCTCCTCAAACTGATCTCAATAAAGAGATTTCAGAGGTAGAACAATCTGCTGATGGTACTATTCGAATCAGATTTTCTAATTCATTACCTCTATTAAATAGAGTTGATGATTTGTGTGTTGCAACATCATCGAGATTAACAAGATCAACATCTTCAAACATATCTCCTGTAGATTATATTGTTAGATCTCCCTCTAGAGCTTCTATATTTTAGATTAGAGAAAACACTAGAATGAATAGCATCAGGATTGATAGTGATAATATTATTACTGCAATCACTGATGTGGATCCAACTGAGTCCTAAATGGAATTTCCAACTGGTTTAAAATTAATCATAGCCAACTTTCTGTGTAAGATTTTGCTCAATTCCTCTTTGGAAAACTTCAGTCCGGACCATAGTGATAATGAGGAAAATGATTCAACCGATGAGGACCTACGAGTTCTCTATCAAGAAGACTATATGCCTTTAGATGATGAGTGTGTACCTTGCCAAGAAGGACAATCTTGTACAAACAAGGAGGAGGGAGATATTTTATATAATGTCATATCCCAATTTCAAGATATAGAAATTAATGTCTTGAAAGATGACAAATTAGCAGCTATATTAGAAATGCTAAAAGACCTGGGTAAGTAGGATGATAAGCCATCCACCAGTTCTTCCCTATTCAGGAGGAAATGCATATTATTTCCTCCCAAAAAGGTCCTTATACCATGACTGAAGTTAATAAACTTTTAAGGGAAAGATAGAAGGTTGAAGCTATTCCAGCAACAACCCAGGACCTGAAGAATAAGATAGATAATCTCAAGAAAGAAATATCTTTCCTTAAGAGTCATAATTTGTCATTATATCAAAGGGTTTCTGCTTTAGAAAACCCAAAATTCTTACCCGCAGAGGATAGCCAAACTCTACCAGATGGAGATTTCCTTAAAACTTTAGAAGAAGCTGCTCAGCAACACTTCTAAGCTAAGGTCACTCTTCTTATTGATTACAACTATAAGAAGGAATTTAAAGCTCTCATTGATAGTGGGGCAGGCTGTAACTACATTCAAGAAGGTATGATACCTTCAAGATATTTTGAAAAGACCATTAATACTGTGAGGAATGCGAGTGACCAGAAAATGAGAGTCGAATATAGAATCCCTAAAGCTTACATTTGCAAAAACAAAGTTTGTATGCCTGAAACTTTTGTTTTAGTTAAAGATATTACTCATGAGCTTATCGTAGGGAAACCTTGGTTTTTACATTTGTATCCATTAGTCCATTGGGATAAAAAAGGTATCATTAAAACCTTTAATAATAAACATATTCAGTTTGAATGTTGTGATCCACCCTATACCAGTTATTTAAATCTGATTAAAGAAAAGATTCTTCAAAAAAATAGTAAAATGAAATTTTTGAAAAATGAAATTTGCAGTTTGACTATCAATAAAACTCTTCAAAAACCAAAATTACTTGAAAAAATTAAGTTTCTAAAAAATCAATTGTCAATTCAAATTTGTGTGGATCATCCAAATGCGTTTTGGCAAAACAAACAATATGTTGTTAGTTTTCCATATAAAAATGATTTCTAAGAAGGTAATATACCGACTAAGGTCAGACCTTGTCAAATGAATTTTGACTATTTAGAATTATGTAAAAAAGAAATTGAATCTCTTTTGCATAAGGGTCTGATTCGACCATCTAAGTCTCCATGGTCATGTACTGCTTTTTATGTGAATAAGCATGCAGAACAAAAATGAGGAGTTCCGAGGTTAGTTATCAATTATAAACATTTGAATAAAGTCCTCAAATGGATTAGATATCTGATTCCCAATAAGAAGGATTTATTAAATCGTTTGTATGATGCCCTAATATTTTCAAAATTTGATTTGAAATCAGGTTATTGGGAAATTCAGATATTAGAAACTGACAAATATAAAATTGCTTTCAATGTTTTAATGGGACAATTTGAATGGAATATCATGTCGTTTGGACTGAAGAATGCTCCTTCAGAGTTTCAGAATATCATGAATGATATTTTTATGCCACACAGTAATTTTATTATTGTCTACATTGATGACATTCTGGTATTCTCAAAGAATGTAGAAACACATTTTAAACATCTAGATCTTTTCAAAAAGATCATTATACAAAATGGTTTAGTAATTTCAAGGACAAAGATGTTTTTATTCCAGACCAATGTTAAATTTCTAGGTCATAATATTGACAAAGGGAAAATTATTCTCATAAATAGAAGTATTGAATTTGCTTCTAAATTTCCTGATGAAATAACAGACAAAACTCAGTTGCAGATATTTCTGGGAAGTCTAAATTGTATATCTCCTTTTATAGAAGATCTGTAAAAAGATAAAGCTATCTTATATGATAGACTAAAGAAAAATCCTAAAGCATGATCTGAGAGCCATACTACTGTGGTAAGAAATATTAAGGCTAAAGTTGAGAATCTACCATGCCTTACATTGCAAATCTCAAATGGGCAAAAATGATTGATACTAATGTATCTGACATTAGATATGGTGGAATTCTCAAGAAATATTCCCCAGAAGAAAAATGTGTTCATATTGTTCAATTCTATTCTAGAAAAATGGATTTCCAGCCAAAAAAATTATGCAACTGTAGCTAAAGAAATTCTTGTTATGTTCTTAATTAGGATTGATTTTCAAGCTGCAAAATTTATCTTTAACAAGGATTTTAAACATGATGTTTCTAAGAAAATATTTACAAGATGGCGGGCTTTGTTAGTCCCATTTGATTTTGAAATCCAATATTTAAAAGGGTCAGATAATAGTCTACTCGATTTTTTAACTCGTAAATTTTTAAGCTAATATTTTCTCTTATGAATTTCGGGATGGCCTCACGAGGATCTTCTTCTTCGTTCAAAAGAAGATGTGAAAGAAATTCACCAAGAGGCAGAGGTAATGTCCTCGCCCAAATTGGAAATTAGAGGCTGATATCCTCGAGCATTGCAAGCTCAAATTTTTCTGGTATGAATACAAATGGACAAGCATATCAAGAATTTTTAGAATTTATGAAATTCAAGTCTAAGAAACAAAGGGATAATGAGGTCCCTTCGTATTTGAGTATTATTAAAGATGACAATGGGAATACTGAGTTGTATGAATGCAATAAGACAGAGGAAGTCATAATTTTCCTTGAAAACCATGATCTTCGATGGAAAGATAATCCTTGGCAACTGATGCAACGGTATTTGGATAATATGTTTTATGCTGCGACATCTTACAAATATCGCAAATATTATCAATCCTTATTATCGGCAATGGGTTCTGCAGAAATCCAACATTTATATGCTAATGAAGCAGTAAAAAAAGATTATAGTTATTAAAAAATTATAATCAAACAGATTTTGACTCATGATGAATGGAGCTTTAGTACCCTAAAAGAAAGAGAATATATACATCCCGAACAATAGAAAGTTGCTGTAAAATATAATTACTGGGATTATATGAAAAGCTTTGATAAGGTTTTCTTATGTGAGAATCTTGAGAGATCTCATTCATGGTTTGTGAAAATATGTGCAAATGTGCACAAACAAAGCATACCAAATTGGTTTGCTAAATGGTGGATCTTGCATGGTCCCTCACCAAAGATATTGCCTGAGCCATTTAAAAATCTATACAAGGACTGGATAGAAGTATCATCAATACTTCTAAAAATGTAAAAAGATAATACATATTTTGAAGGAATATCTATGATGTATTTCTTTATTGAATTTTTAATTCCGTGGATCTTGAAGTGGTCCATAGAGGTAAAATCAATGACTGATAATTTACCATGTTTAATGCGGATTTATTATACAAAATTTTGGAGTAAATTAAACCAGCAAACCAGTGACGGTAATGTCCATGGTCACCAACTAATTGAATCAATAAAGATGTCTGTTGCAAAATATAGGCAGCAAAAAGAAATGGAGTCTTCTCATGAACAGGAAAGCTTAGTCCTTTCAAGAACATCACTAGAAAGCTTCAAATGAAGAAGGGCACAATGACCAAAGCTGAGATTTTGACATCCTATATGGAAGAAGTCAAAAAAGATTTATTAAAAAATCTTGATCAGGAGTACACTTCAGATATGTCCATCTCTTCTGCAGGGGATTGCTTGGCTGGTGAATCGCAGGATATCCAGAGATAAGGAAATAGATCTGGATGACTATTTGTAAAAATTCCAAACAACCATGGAAGAATTTCTAACACTACAAAAAACAAAGGGGAAAAATGATATAAGAATATAGAGGGTCCCCCCCCCCCTCCCAATGTTGAAATTATTAGCTATGATGGCAGACAAAATGAAAGCAGCTTCATAAAAAAAGCAAAAGTCATTTGTGAATAGTAATGGACACTTAGCTTTTTGAAAAAGCAAGGGTCGTTTATAAATAGTAAAAGCCAATTGTGAATAGTAAGAGTCATTTCTTGTTTTGTCTTTTGTATAGAGCATCCATTATATAAGGAGCTCATTTTCATTTTTTAGAAATAGGCTTTTAGAACCACTACTCTCTCTCTACTACTACTCTCTCTCCCTTGTAACATATATCTTGGTTTAAAATAAAAGCTTTTGGTTATGAGCACAATCCATCCAGATTAAGGTTATTTTTAAATTTCTGTATTTTAATTTTAATTTAAACTTTATTATCTCTAGCCTATGATGGGCTAAATTCCTAGTGTTGAACTATAGCAAAATATGTTACATGTATAATGACATCTTGTTATTAATAAGAATTGTAAACTTCCATTGTTGCAGAGGTCTGTATGTTAAGATACTGCAGTTATGAGTCTAATCTTGACATTTATGCCGGATGTCCCTGTAAAGGCCGATTAGCCAGGTGGGTGTGAAGGGCTGTAATTGGGACTTGGTTTAAGATTTGACTCATAACCAAGGTTAACTAACATATAGTAAAGGTACCTAGTGCTACAGTGAAGCGATCCGATTAATAATTATAGTAAAGGTACCTAGTGCTACAGTGAAACGATTATAATATGTTATTGATTTATGTGATTGGATATTTTTTTAGCGAGAGGGAGTCACTCATATGGTCAAAAGGGTTTAAAATTGGGAGAATACTCACAAAAATACCTGAAGTTTGACCGAATTACCAGTGAACATACTGAACTTTGAGGGGGTCCTATTATCTCTAGGCTTTTTTTTTTCGTATTTTAATGGCATATTTCCAGACCCCACTAGGTGGGAATACACTGGGTTTGTTATTGTTATTGTAATGGCATATTTCTACCACTTGGCCCATTGCGTGTTAGTCACGCGCATTAAGCGCGTGAAACTATTAAAAAACGTTAAAAACCCCTCTTCTTTTTTTGCCAAACAACCCCTAAATTTTCTAATTTTTTAAAGTTTTATATTTTATATTTATTTTTTCATTCTTCTCTCTTCTCTTCTATCTTCTTTCTTTATTCTCTCCAACAATGGAGTATTCAACAATGGTTGCTCCATTGTTGAATTGAAATTGAACACAATTTCATCACACACATACACATCCAAATGGTTATATTCAACACGCTCAATTCAATTACATTAATTTGATTCAATTTCAACACACACGCCCCAAATGGGTCATCTTCAATTCCATCAAAATGACAAAATTTAACCCACCATTGCCACTACCAACAAACCATTATTGATCAGCCACCAACTAAGGGAAAAAATAAAAAAAGAAAATCCACTAAGAGAGGGAAAAAATTGTTCATCGAAACTAGAAGCAAATTTCAATAATTCTTGAAGAAAGTTTTCAATTTGAAACTTTGAATAATTTCAAATTCAAATTCAATTTTCAGTTTCCAATTTTCAGTTTCATTGCGTTAATGTGCCACAGGTTGTGTTGAATGGTCGGAAATTAAAATTTGAATTTGAATTTTCAGTTTTTTGAATTTGAAATTTGTAATTGACTCAATGAAATTATTTGGAATTTGATTTATAGAAGGAATTTGAGTTGTGGAATCTTTAATATGGTCATGTGAAAAAATGTTAAAAAGTGATAAAATGGAGAAGACAAAGTGCGTGTACTATACTTTCAACGTCAAAATTGGATATGACTTTGCGGGGAACAATTAATTCCACTTTTAAAAAGTTTGAAGACTTAATTCCAGTGTTTAATAGAACCCCACAAAATTTAATATGCTCAATTGATAATTAACTTTAAATATTTTTATGAGTATACTCACTTTAAATTTTTTTTTTGATGAGTTAGAAAGATTTACGTGACAAAATGTTAAGCAGAAGTAGCACTTTACAACGAGAGCATTTCCAATTGTGAATCAACATCACCCTGCTAAGCAAAGAAAAAAAAGTAGACACACACAGAGAGGAAAGAAAAGAAAACACGCCTCTCTTTTGGCGCTGTGTTGAGCCGACTAGTCGATCGCCCAAATCATCTCTTTGATTTTACATTTATCGATCCTAATGCTAAAATTTATCACTCTCTCCCTGAAGAAAATTTTGATCCATTCAATATTTTGTTTATTTTTTATTTGTTTTATTAAGGAATAGTCAATCAACTAACGGATTTTAAATTGAAGTATAGAGACTAACTGAGAGAGATTTAGGGAGATCACTTTTGATTTTTTGGTTTCAATTCGATACAAACAAATAAGCAAACCCTAGTTTAGTTTTGATGGCTACACCTACTATTAACCGTCATCATTCTCACTGGAATACTACCACCTCCGACACACAGCGATCATCAGCCGGCCGTGACGTTTCCTCTTCTTGGACGCAGGTTGTTTGCAGTGGCGAATCAGAATCTACTGTTGAGGTGACCTCTTCTTCACCTCCTCCTCCTCCAGCGTCTGTTGAGCAAGTTGTTGTTCACTCCACTGATTGTGAACAAGTGTCGACAGCAGGTAGTGCGTCTTCGTTATCAGCAGAAGGTGCTGCTACACAAGTTCAGGTTGAAAGCTCCGATAGTAATGGGGCTAAAAAGCCGGCTTGGAATAAACCCTCGAATGGTGCAGGTGATGTTAGTCCTGTAATGGGTGCTGTATCTTGGCCTGCTCTCTCCGAGTCCACTAAGGCTTCACCTAAATCCTCTTCTGATGATTCACTCAAAGATCTCTCTGACGGACCGCTTTCTCTATCACAGGTTATTCCTCAATGCTCTTAACCGATTTTTTGGAACGGAACCCTTTTAAAAGGCGTACTAATTGTTGTTGTTTTTGCTCTATCTGCCGAGTGACTTGATTCTCGTTCTATTGTCCTATGTCTTGATCATTTATTGTCTGCTTATCACATGCTAGAGTAACTTGTATATAAATTAATAACTTCAGACTGGTTCCAGAAGCTCATTCATATGTAAATGTGTGGATTATATAGGGCACCGGAATGGCATCAGCTTCTCATACGCAAGCTAATACTAAAAACGTGAACCCTAATACAATGTTGAACCATGTTGTGCCCAGCCGCCAAAGGTCCATGAAGCGCGGTGGTGGCAATTCAAACCATAATAATGTGTCAGCAAACAGTGGCTTTTCTCAGCAAAAGGAACAGGGTTTAGAGGTGGGAACAGTCAATAATTCTGGAAAGCCTGGTAATTGTGGTGTTGGGTCTTCTTCAAGGGATAATAGTCATAGGGATGGTGGTCAATGGGGATTTCAATCACATGGTGGAAATGACCACCAACATCAACGAAATACAAATAGGAGAGGCAATGTTGGTCCACACCCCCATGGAGATGGCACTTATCATCATGGTTATGGGGGTAGGCGTGATCAGGAACGTCGGAATCAAGATTGGAAACCCCACAGAAGTTGGGGGAATAGGGATTCACACATGGAGCCACAGAGAGGTCCAGCTAGGCCATTCATGGGGGGCCCACCTCATCCATCTCCACCTCCACCTTTTATACCTACGCCCATGCCTGGGCAGCCCTATCGAACACCCATGGTTTATTCTGGTGAGATGTGTTACTTCTCGAGATCTTTCTCTGAATTACTAAACTCCACTTCATCTCTCTACTGATACTTCAAACACCATGCAGAAGTTCCACCTTTATTTTATTTTCCAGGTCCATTCCCTGATCCAGTCAGAATGCCTATGCTTTCTCCCGTGCCACCTGTCTTCCTTCATGTTCCAGATCCCCAGTTGCACACTAGAATAGTGAACCAGATAGATTATTATTTCAGGTAGATAGTTATTTGTTCTATTTGCTTGTTAATTGCTCTTATTTAGTAACTGCCTTAACTGCATTGGTATTCTAAATTCTTCTTGTCACTATATTTTATCGCAGTAATGAGAATTTAATTAAGGACACATTCTTGCGACAAAACATGGATGAACATGGATGGGTTCCGGTTACGCTAATAGCAGGCTTCAAGAAAGTGAGTTGGTTGGAGTATTTTTTTAACCCTTAGTTCATGAAAAATATTTTCAGGTGTATTAGTAGCTCATCCTCTTGAAAAGGCATCTCCACATTTAATTCCTGTTATTGTTGGTAACTGTTAACAATGTTGCTCAAGCCTAATGTATGGCCCTAGCTCCTTTTTTATGGGTTAGAAAACACCAATGGTATCTTTTCCTCAAACGGGGAGAGAAAGAGGAGGTCCTGAAATGATGTTTTTGTACTTATTCCTTCTCTCTTTGTACTTTTTTCTGGAGCAAAGGTGAGCTTCCTTAGTTTTCTGTAGCAGGTTGTCTTCGAGGTTCTTAGGTTATCCTCAAGATTTGGTAAAAGCATAATAGAATTTGTCATAATAACACTTAGTTGAGCGTAAAATAAGTGGGAGAGATCCATACACTTAGCCAACAAAAACACAGCGGGAGGAGCCAGGGTAGCGAGTAGTTCATTTCAGTGGTGGGTCTCTCTGTCTCTAATTCTCTCTCTCTTACATTGTTGCTTTCTCTCTTTATTTTTGGACAATGATAGTACTCTATATAGATTAACAGGTGTACTATACCAAAGATGTATAGTCCTAAGTTAGACTATTACATAATATAAAAACTTTCTTCACATGATATTTCTTACCTATTATATAAAATATCAAAAATATCTTTTGTTTGTACTACGTTTTCATGAACACCGAAAATAGTGAAGAGCTACACAGTTCATCTTCAGCTTCTGAATGTTGCATTGCTTGTCCTCAAAACACCTCTGAATTCTCTCTTTCCAAATAGTCCATCAAATACATGTTGGCTATGTTGCTCGGACTCGGGTGCAAATTCGAGAGTCGGATTCGTCAAAATTTAAATTTTTAGAGTCGGGAGTGTGAATCCGAGCATGGATACGGGTGTGGGGATTCGGCTAAAAGAAATTCGGCTAAAAGAAGTTCAATATAGGTTTAGGACTTAGGAATAGATATTGTATTTTATTATTTTAGTTACTTTTACTTTCTCAATTACTATTTTATGTGTCACAAGTTGTGACTCCTTACTCAAATAAATAAAGGGATATGGAACATTGTACAATGTAGAGAGTAGAGTATAATTTTTCATTAAAAGAATAAAGAATGATGACTCTTCCCCAAAGAGTCAAAACATTCTTTGCTCCTATGGTTTTCCAAGATGACGACGTCTTTTGCCTTCCAAATTACAGCCGCCGGTCGGTGTTTTCCTCTCTTCTTTGGCTTTAAACGTTAAGCAACAAATATATATATCAAGAGGAAAAGCTAAAAAGGAGACAAAGGTAAGGCGTAAATTTGTTTTATTTTTATTTTAAGAAATCGAATTTTCAATTTCCCCCCCAAAATTTGCTCTTGATTTTGGTCAAAGTATCCGGATGCGTTTGACTAAATCTGAGACACACCCTACATCCGCACCAGCGTCGTGTTGAGATGGGTTTGGCGGTGAAACTGAAGAGTCCGTGCAATATAGCATGCTGGGACAACCCTCCATCTCTCCTTCTAATTGGACAAAAGCCCTTCTCTCCCTCAGCTGTCATGCAACCCGTTTGTGTTTCGATCCCACCTGATTCCCCTCAGTTTAATGAAAATTCTCCAGATCTGTTGTGTCCATTTGCAGTGTAAAAAGAGATGATTGACTGTCTCTGCTTGTTCCTTAGACAAATACCATCTGGGACATAAGTTAAATCCCTTAATTTTAACTTTTCCGGTGTCAGTACGGCTTCATTGGCCACCAGCCAAGAGAAGCAAGCTACTTTCAATTGAATCTTCACTTTCCAGATCACTTTCCATAGCCAGAAACCCACTTGATTATTTACTTCGCTCAAAATCTTGTAAGCATCTACCACTTCAAAATTCCTTGAGAGTTTCCTTGCCATACCAAAGTATCTGCATTTTCAGTGACCCCCTTAAACTGATTTAGTAGAAGAGAATTGTTCTGCTTGCTGATATTCTTCAGACCAAGACCAAGACCCCCCTGCTGGTTTCTAAGGGTTGGCACTTCCCACTTCACAAGATTATAGCCTCTCTTGTTACCTTGCTATAAAAAGGATCTCCGCACCTTGTTGAAACTTTTTCTCAATGCTCTTTGGTATAGGGAAAAGGCTCTTCATGTAATTTGGGAGTCTATCAAGTACTGACTTGGTAAGAGTCAATCTTCCACCTAGTGAGGAAGACTATTCAAGTTCGTTTGTTGTGCTTTATTGAAGGTAAGTGCCAGTTGCCCTGACACTGACCATTTGTGCGTAGAACCCCTTAAAGTGGAATACACCCCATTGGCCCTAGCCCAAACACCATCAACTCCCTAGTCCCCCAAACTATGCAACATCTACAAAACAAAACAAGGTTAAAAAGATCACTAAATTAAATTAGTAGGAAAGTGGGATGGAGAAAAGGATATGTGACTTATTGTAAGCTGTGACTTGAGTGTGTCCATTAGTATTGGATGAAAGCCTTATCATTGAAAGTACCCCTTCATCCTTAAACAGAGGTGTCGGATTTGAATCCCCCTAGATATGGAGTTGCCGTTGTTAGGGAGTGCTTTACTCCCCAATGTGGGACTTCTCGACCCGAATTCAGATTTAGTCGGGCTCCATTGTGGGTACTAGACACCGAGTGGAAAACCAAAAAAATAAAAATAAAAGAAAGATTTATCATTATACCTGGCATTAAGTAATTGTTGTTGAAATCATTGCTTCCTAGTGCTGCTTCTTTGCTAAAAAAAATTTCTCTATTATATTTGTTTGTATAAATAATACTTCTGAATCTGCAATTACAATGAATCAAATTAAACTTCAACATCTAGACATATAAATGCATAGTATATTGATAGGAGAATTACTTACAACTAAACTATGGTAAAACTTTGTTATTCTCTCCATTTCCAAGTCAAGTCAGGTTCCACCCTCGATCAAACCAAGCTTCAACCACTCTTGCTTGGCATAAGAGTGTAAATGTCCGGGAACAATTGTTGTACTACACCTTTTCCAATCCACTTATCTTTCCCGACGGAGTTCTTCATACCATTCCCACTTTTCGTCATGTATTGTTCCTCATCTTTGGCCATAAATACCTAAATACCTGATGGATCTCCAAACACCGCAACTATAGTGAGTGATTACTAGGTTTGTGGTCCAACTACCCTCTTCCCCTGTTCCCCATATTCCTTCCTATTAATTTTCTTCAAAAAATTGCAATAGAAAGACATAAGGAAGGTTTGTGATTATTTTTCAATCTTTTCTACTAGGTAATCTAGGATCCTTATGCATGAAGATAATCAATTCGGTTGTTGTGGTCGGACTCTATTATGCAGTCATAGAGTCTTTTCTTTCCCCAAGGGAAGGAGTTCGGAATGACTTTCTCTCGTCCAGTCCATGAAAATGCCCATATTTCTTCCTAGTAACTTCTTCCACAAAGGTTCTTCCTCTGATGCATATCTCCATAGCCATTTCAGCATCAAACTCTGATTCTGAGCCTTTAAATTCCTTATACCCATTCCTCCCTCTTGCTTGCTTCTTATCATGATATCCCATTTGACTAAATGAAACTTATTTTCATCACTGTTTCCCTGCCAAAAGAAGAAATTTCTTGTAATGTCAATTTATTGCAATACCAGGTGCTGGAAATAAGTCAAATAACATCATATGTGTAGGTAAAGCATCTAGCACACTGTTAATGAGTGTCAACCTCCCTCCCTAGATAGATAGATAATGCATCTTTCCAATTTGCCATTTTCTTATCACATTTCTTTATCACACCACTCAATATTCCCATAGATTTGCTTTTTGCCCCCCGAGGTACACCCAAGTACACCGTAGGTAGTTCTCCTACTTCCCCTCCTAGAATGAAAGCTAGCATTTGAATCTCCTCCACTGTATTAACTGGATAGATGAGGCTCTTTCCCGAGTTAATATGAAGCCCTGAAGTTGTCTCAAAAATGATAAAGATAGCTCTCAATATCGTCAATTGCTCTGAATCAGTATCACAAAAGATCAAAGTGTCATCTACATAATGTAGTCAGATATTTCCATGTTGTCAACTCTGGAATTTACCTCAGAACCCCCTAATCCAGCCCGTAACTCTAATGGTCTGAAGCATATCATTCATCCCCTCCGTTGCTAATATAAACAAAAAAGGTGACAGGGTGTCTCAATCCCCTTTAAGAGAAGAAATCTGCTGGTGAACTGTTGATCAAAATTGAGAACTTAATTGTACTGCTGCAATATCTGATCCATCTATTGTGAAAACCCTTCTTCTGTAGAATTCCCAATAGGTAAGCCATATTTAAGTGGTCATAGGCTTTCTGGATATCCAGCTTCATAGGACTCCGGGTACTTTTCTTCTTTGCCTAGGCTCCGCATACTCATTTTTTATTTTTTTTGAAAAATGTACTTGAAGCCTCCACACACTCATTTGCTATGAGTATAGCATCCATATGTCCACCCTTTATAAAAGCCATCTGCTGTCCATCAACAAGTCTATGGATCACCTTCTTCAACCTCTCAGCTAACAATTTGGTTGTGATTTTATATACACTACCAATCAAACCGATAGGCCTAAAATCATTTAGTTCCACAGCTCCCACCTTCTTTGGTGTAAGTGTCACAAAGGTGGCATTAAAGCTTTTCTTAAACACTTCATGGTCATGAAAATTCCGAATAGCAGCAATTACATCTGAACTAGTAATATCCCACCCTTTGATAAAGAAAATCATAGTAATCAAACTTCCACCTTTTGATAAGGATTAGCACCCTTTGGAGCTAATCTTGAAAGTCAAACTTCCACCCAAAATTGTTTGCTTCAGCTGGACAGCAATGCATGAAGCCAGTTTGACGCAAGAAAACCTTGCAAGGAGGAAGATACAGATTGTGAATAGATGCTACATGTGTAACAAAGAAGCAGAAACTCATAGCCATCTGTATTTGCACTGCCCTGTGCAGCAGATTTATGGCACATGTTCCTCGCCCTTTTTGGTCTCAGATGGGTAATGCCCAACACTATCAGGGAAGTTTTCGATTGTTGGAGCCACTGGAAAGTTGACAGCACCACCAAAAAGATTTGGAAGATGATACCAGCTGCCATCTTATGGACTATCTGGAATGAAAGAAATAGAAGATGTTTTGATGTCCTCTCAACTAGCCAATAGATGCTTGAAACTGAATGTCTTTTGTATATATATAGTTGGTTTTTTTTGTCCCCAATGGATTCCCCTGATAGCTTTTCAGATTTTGTTTGCTCTATGGTTGTGTGCTAGAGCTAACATACTTGTGCTCACTCTTTTGTAACTACTTTGCATTACTGGATGCCATGAATGGAATCAATTACTTCATCTAAAAAATTTCATAGTACACCATCAGGCCCTGGTGCTTTATCACCTGCACAAGACTTAACAGTTTCCAGAATACAACTTTTCATTGTAGTTGACAATATCCTTTTAAATCATCTACCCTCATAATTTCCTTCCTCTTCACAACAACCTTGGCAATGTTGTTCATTATTTTATGAGCATTAACGAATTTGGTATTCCTATCCCCTTGTGTTAGCCATTAAGCCCTCGATCTCTGCCTCCGAGCTACCTCTTCATGCTTTGCTATATTTTCAAAATCTATCATCAGAGAGAAATCCTATCTGCAATCTCAGCCTCGGACAATAGTCTCTGCTCCTCAATTTGACATAGAACGTTTTGTTTCTGTCTGCACAGGTTGCCTTGAGAAGATCTACTCCATCCCTTCAATTTCTCCTTCAGAGCTCTGAGTTTATATGCCAGGATATAGTCAGGTCTTCCTGAACAACTAAAAGAGTCCCACCAATCTTTTAGTACATCAAGCTGCCAATTCTCAAACTTGAAATATGATTTTGATGTTCCCAATTCCCACGGTGATGTAACAGTGGTGAATGATCTGAAGTTACTCTATGTAGAATGGACTGCATGATATTCCTGAAACTTACATCCCAATCTTATTAAAAATATCATGTCTAACTGCAGTTGTATGGTTCACTCCTCTTTTTCATGTTTAGTTCCTCCCATCAAAGCCAAATCCACTAGTCCCATATCTTCAATGAAATCAGAGAAATCTGTCATTGATTTTGTAGTTCTGGTTCCCTTCTTCTCCGATGGAAATCTAGTAGTTTTAAAGTACCCACGGCCCATTGAACAGACCTTTAGCTGTTGCAACCCTCCCCCCCCCAAGTTCCTTTAAGATACCACCTCTCATCCCACTAGCCTCCAATTGTGCAAAATCAGTCCACCTATTCCCCCATAATTCGTTGATTATCTCCTTTATGTACCTTTGTTATTTGGTCTCTTGAAAGCAGACTATATTGGGCTTCTGTTCTTTACACAATTTAGCCGCCTCGCGTTCTAAGAAACTATATTGAGCTTCATTAATCTTTAATGGCCCCTGCTTCTAGTCCCATTACTCATAAAACTAGTACCCATATCCAAACATTTCAATTCATTTATCCCTTTCGGCCTGGGAATTGTTAGAACTTGACTCGTTCCTTTGTTTGCTTGTCTCTGCCCATCTATCTTCAAGAGAAGCTCCTGTGCTATTGTATCGTATGTTCTGCGTTGTGCGGACTCTTCAGTTTTGTCGCCGAACCTGTCTCGACGTGTTGCTAGTGCAGTGCGGGGTGTGTCTCGGATTCGGTCAAACGGATCCGGATACTTTGACCAAAACCAAGAACAAATTTGGGGGGGAGGGGGACTGAGATTCAATTTCTTAAAATAAAACAAATTTACGCCCTACCTTTGTCTCCTTTTTAGCTTTTCCTCTTGATATATGTTTTTGTTGCTTAATGTTTCTAGCCAAAACATAGAAAAAGTCCGACCGTCGGCTGTAGTTTGGAAGGCAGAGGACGTCGCATCGTCTTGGAAACAACTAGATGAGCAAAGTAAGTCTTGACTCTTTGAGGAAGAAAGAATCTTTATTCTTTTAATTTTTGAAACCGATTCTTTATTCTTTTAATTAAAAATTATACTCCACTGTGTATATTGTACAATGTTACATATCCCTTTATTTATTTGAGTTGGGAGTCACAACTTGTGACTCGTAAGTGGACATATGTCAAGGAAAATAGTAATTGGAAAAGCAACTAAAATAATAAAATACCGTATCTATTCCTATGTCCTAAACCGATATTTAATTTCTTTTAGCCAAATCCCCGCACCCGTATCCATGCTCGAATTTGCACCCCCAATTGTTAGAATTTAAATTTTGACGAATCTGACTCGCGGATCCACGCCCGAGTTCGAGAAACATAGATTGTATCACATCCTTGAAAATCTGCTCTGAACTCGTCTCTCATCTTAAGAATATTCTGTTTAATACATTCTGAAATATTTCTGTTGAGTTGCTGTCATCAATAGGTAATTGGATTTTCAAAGGAGTTGCCTCCTTAATTGGATAATCCCTCTCTTCATTCAAACAGTTCTTCATGATAATAAATTCTGTTAGACCGAGACATCTGCACCACTATATCAGCCATGGAAATTTAATTTTGCACTAAATGTGTCCCAGCGCCTTGCTTGCCACTGCCATGTCTCGCTGGGGGCTTCAAAGTAGGAGTTATCGTGAGAGACTGCAATTCTGTTTCCTGTAAGCTGAGTTTGATTGAATCAATTTCTATTGCTACTAGGTCTTTTAGTTGAGCTTCATTATCACACACCTTGTCCCTTATCTGAGTAATTGGGTCTATTTTTGATGGGGCTTGTCTTTTTGGCTACTTTTGATTGCTGAATTAAAAGATCAATAAGACCTTTAAATGGTCCATTACTGTTGGTACCTCCTCCATGTGCCGTTGGTTTATATTTTCCTTCCTCAAACGACATGCCCATGTGCTCTGGTCTCCTTTCCGTTGTTTCAGACCTCATGTCTCCATCAACATAGGTTGGCAGTGTACCATTGGACAATACCATAACTCTTATCTCCTTTCCGTCCCCTTCACTTTGATACGAATCCAATGCAAGTGATTTCTAAGGGTTGTTTCCTCTGTTTCAACGTTACCACCACATTGATTCCCTATTTCTTCAAAAATCTTCGTAGACCAGAGGTTCAGAGGAATACCTAGCAATCTGATCCACACTAAGTCCATGTTGATCGCCTCCGGCCAACATCCAGTGGTTGGATTCCACCATTGAAGTTGCACTTGCGCTTTTGCCAAAACCGTTCGCCCGTCATGACATGTTCTGCAGTTTTCCCCCTATGGAAGTTCGAAAAGAAACTGAGAATCATTCCTGCAGAAAACATTCATCCAAAAGTCTATTTACAAGATTTACAAGCCCATTTCCTCGATACATTCAGAGTGGGTGTCTCCTTTGGGAATTACTAGAACTTCCCAACTAAGAATCTACTCAAAAGATCTGACTCTTGCTTCACTGCTACCCCAGATACTATTATTTTGTGAAATTTTTGTTTCCTCCATCATCCATCTGCTACTATTGAAGGCCTCCTTGTACAAGGTTCCTTCTTGTCTGCTCCTGACTGGGAGAACGGCCTCCGCTCTGTTTGTCTCACTGATGAATATCACAAACTTCTGAGCAATATTCTTCCATCCCTCTTTAAAGGATCTCTCTGGTGTAATAATTATGGATTTATTACCTCCTTGTACTGCTTATGAAGCTGATGTACCTACTATTTTCATTGTATTTAAGAGCACAATAAATGTCTGCGAAGTGGTCCTTCATATTCCACCTCTTTACTACCTTCATCTTTTCTTCCGTTGCTACATTGAAAACGGATACCAACCACTTCATGACTTTAATGCTAATGGTGACTTGTCTCATTAAATTTCTACTTTTGTTCGACCCAATCGAACCATATTTCTGATCCTGAATACCTTCTAGTAATATCATAAGATTGAAGCCTGCGTTGTAGTAAATCCTATCTTCCGATTCTTCCCCCATATCTTATTGATTCTTGGCCAGTATTGCCGGAGAAACAACCTCTCTGCCGGTCGTCTGAAACTCACAAAGGACTAATAGCCTGTTTGGCCAAGCTTATTTTATCCTGAAAGTGCTTATTTTCTGTAAAAGAAGTGCTTATTTCAAAAAGTGAGGTGTTTGACCAAAGCTTTTGGGAGAAAAGAAGTGTTTCTATGAAATAGCAGCAGCTGTTTTCTGAAGCTTAAAAAGTAGCTTCTTCTTAAAAGCACTTACTTGAAAAACACTTTTGAAAAAACACTTCTCAGAAAGCTTGGCCAACACTAACTGCGTCTCACCAAAAGTGCTTTTTTGGAGAACACTTTTGAAATAAGCACTTTTCAAAATAAACTGATTTTAGAAGCTTGGTCAAACATGCCATAAAGCTGGTAAACCTTGAAAGAAGTGCCTGAGAGCATTTCTTTTACTATAACCATAAACTTGATCAATTAAATAAACTTGCTTTTTCTCTTTTTAGAGTATTACAGGACGAGAAAAGGTAAAATTGAGGAAAGCTTCTAACTCCTTCCTTAGGGAGGAAATATTTCTGCCTTATCCGAACTTGTTGGGTTGGAACACCTAGAGTTGCATGACTTGTCCCTCTTCTTCGATTGGTCCATGATATGACCAGGTAGTAGTAACTGGTAAGCAATTGAATGGATTCGATCATTCTATGGCATAATTTATGTCATATGGGGCTTTATCCAGAAGGTTTTTCCAAGTATTAATGTTCATTAAATTAATTTGGAGTTGAAGTCACTGGACTGAATTGCTTATGCATCATTAACAGAAAATCATGTCAGTACAAGAAATGCCTGTTGGCATATCAAATTGCTGGATTCACCAATGTTCTACGTATATTGTTATACTGGGCGATATTGAGTGAGTGCCTGTTTGATGGGATGGTTATGAGTGCAATATGTGAATGTTCTCTGGTACAAGGTGATCTGGCTACAATAGGTTGTACTTGTAGGGTCACCCTGCGTTTGTTGAACTTTTATTTGCAAAGCAGTATTAATATAAAAAGGTACTCTTACCTCAAAGATATCGACATCTGAGAATCATATGAAGGGTTGTCTAAATATGAACTCAAATATTCTGACATGCTAGTGCGCCAAATACTTGATATTCTAAGATTATATAAGGGATTCTGATCTGTGCCACATTTCACGGAGTTTGCACTTGACGGCATGATTTTGGTTCAATCTGTATAATAATGCTGTTGTGATAGTTCTTTATGTCATTTTTGCTGCAACGGCAGTGGCATATGTTGAACGATTAATCTTTTGGGGTTGAGTTGAAGATGGATGGAGAGTCTGTGGTTATCCTTTTAGATCAAAGGTTCTTCAGTAGATCTCAGTGCAACCCCACTCAGTTGCATGCCTTTAGCATTCTTTCTGTGGTAACTTTGTGTGCCGTGAATAACTTGGCTTGTATTTGGCCTGCCAATTTTGTGTACATAACAGTTGTACACTATACAATCAAATCCTTTTTTTATATGAATTCCTATTCTAATAGAGGTATAGGTGTTTCCTGAAAGAAATTTTGGTTCTATAAGAGGCAGAATTTGTGCTTTCTGGAAATTGTCGAGTAACCAGAGGTGAAAAAGATGACCGGAAATTATGTGAACAATGCGGAATCTAAATGAAATTAGTTGAACTTATTAATAGATAAATAAAGACTAAAAAATACTCTTTCTCGTTTTGTGGTTCCATATTTCATATACATGCAACAAAATATGTCGAACAGTTTCAAGATAAGAACTAGAATTTTCATTTTTGCAGGTAATGGAGTTAACAGATAATGTACAACTGATACTGAATGCTGTGATTTCCTCTACTGTTGTAGAAGTGCAGGTATGCTTTCTATATGTGGTTTGTGGTCTCTTTAGACTTTTAGTCTCTACTTTCTCTGGCCAAAAAAGAAGGGTTCACTATGTGTTTGAGTTTTTGGCGAAGTGCTTGTGTTGTAAAATACGGAGCACTTGTTAAAAACGTTAGAGATGTGAGCGCAAAATCTTGTGTACACCTAGAGCCTGTTGCCCTTGTAAATGGTTTTTAAGTATTCAAGAATCTTGTGCATTGCCCACCATGTTCTTTGAAGTAGGTCATGCTAGAATCAAAATAATGGTTTGCAATTCATCCTTGTTAATGCATCCTACATTCACAGTTGCTGCTGTTTGAATTATAGATTGAGTTTGTTTGCTGATGTTCTCTAAGCTGATTGAGATGTTTAGTGCTTCAGATATAGCAAATTGCTTGATGGACTAGCCATGAAAATACTTGGGTAGTAATTTGCATCTACACTATCACATGGGCCTATTTTGGTATTTAGTGCTTTCATAACTTGGAACATGCTTTTAAGAATATTAGTATAGTGGTTATGCTGAAAATAGGAATTACTCTGGTCTCTGGTAGTATTTGCCTTTAAACTGTTATGGGTTCTAAATATGTCTTGCTCGTGTTGCAGGGTGAAAAGTTAAGGCGGAGAAATGACTGGTTTCATTGGCTCATGCCGCCATTGGCTCAGAATTCAAGTATTTCAAGCTCACAATCTCAAAAGAAGCCTATACTTGTAGAAAATCTCCGACGTGTTGCATTTGATGATAAGGCTATAAGACATGAAAACGCCGATGGACATCTTAGTAGATCATCATCTACTGAATTAAGTACTCCATCTAAGCAGCATGGCGATGGGATGACTGGACTAGCTGGGGTGCAGCATTCGCAGCCAATGCCAGTTGGAAATCCAAATTAAAGAGAGAACTGTTTTGTGGCCCAGGGGTTGGTAGCTATTATGCTTCTTTGAGCAATCCTTTACTGTTGCTGATGGCAATGACATCTCATGAAGGAAATAGACGGGAATAAAAGAGAACAAAATTGGGATTAGAATTATACAATGTCTTTTAAACTGGCTGCTTGATTTTGTTGAGATGTATATGTTGTTTTGTTTGGGGACAAGCATTTTCTTTTCCTTTTATGCTATGATGTTCATCTGTCGTCGTTATTTCTTATTATACAGGCTGGGGAATTTTGATTCTACTTCCCCATGCAGCCCCTCAGCATAATTTCTTTAACCAAAATCTTTGGGGCTAGGTCACTTATCTTGGAGGTAAAGCTTACTGAGAGCTATGAAGTTACTGGCTTCTGATCTTGTCTTCCTGAAAAGCAGTGACAATTGTCTTGCTGGATCTGCTGCAGTGCTGAAGACTCGTGCTAGCCCTCGAAATGTCAAGTCTTTTCAATTCCATTCGACTCGGGGCGTCAGGGACCCTCAACAGAAACCTCGTCTTTTTTGGTGTTGTGCTCAATATTATCTTGTTATCGTGTTTCTGTTTGTTTCAAATATAGCATCATTGACTGACTTCATTATATTTGTACCTTTTTAAAAAGAGGCATTTGTTGCCCCTGAAAAACTTAATAAGCATCTTTATGCTTGGTTGTGATATACTTCTTTACAATATGAGGAAGCTAACTTGTGTGCGTTAGGGACGTGATTCATTTATTGCATCATCCGTGATTAACTTACTGCTATACAAGTTTTGCATGTAAAAAGGGTTGGCCAAAGTGCACAAATGACCTATTTTGGCGCCAATATTTAACTAATACCCAACGTGCATCTTAATTTGCATGAATAACCAAATAACAATTACTATCTTATACTTGGATGTCAATACAACTGAGCTATGTCATATAAATGTGATCCTAGCTATGCACCTTAGTCTCTAATATCTTCGCTCTTGGACCGTCTCCAGAATTTATCAGAAAACTTTGATGATTTATAGAATTCATCAACAATTTGCAGAATTCAATGTCAATCATCATTGTGAGTGTTATTTCGTCCATTGTCCAAGTCTTGAAATATAACGAAGGGAAAACGATCGGTTAAATTTACCCTCGTTGTCATGGATAAATATTTTTTTTGTCATACCTTGCAGTTGAGTTTACCCTCGCTGTCATGGGACCAAATTTATCGATCTACTTTAAAAAATTGGCTAAATATATCCTTCGTCATACTTTTGAGCCAAATTTACCCTCAATTTCATACTTTGGTGCCATATTTATCCTTATTGTTAAGAAACTTTTCACTTGTACCCTTCCTCTAACAGAAAAAGCCCAAATCAATGTTAAATTATCCAATTTTTAAAAAATAAATCACATCCTAATCTAATTCTCTCGATCCGACCCACAAAAAATATACAAATAAATATGCCCCTCTCTCAGATTTTTTGGTCGAATTTTCCCAAGGAATAAGAATACTTCTCTTTCAACGTGCAACGCTGGTAGGTTGTTTACAAATGAAAAAAAGGTAAAATAAAATGGGATAATGTAGAAACATCAAACTAGAAAAAATGTCTATTGCAAACTCTGCTCTTGTTTGATTATGTTCAAATTTCAAAATTTGATATGCAATTCAATGTGCATTTAGATTCTACAACCAGTGAACAAATTTTCTGAGCAAATGACATGATTGAAATTTTTTTATTGATCTAAATTGCATGTAAAGATATACGAATAAAGAGATGTCACTAAATTGTATATAAAGATATATGAAAAAATAGATGTCACGATTGACACATGAGGAGACCTCTTAGCTCAATCATTCAGAGAAATATCCAATGGGTCTAATATATTGCATTTGACCGTCTAGTGTTATTTTTCATGAGTTCTGCACTGATGCAAATCCATGAACTGAGAGAGGAATACAGTTCTTTGTGTCTGCACTGATGCAGATCAATTTTTAATGAATTATGCACGGATAAATATTCAGTGGCTTAATCTTGTTGGAAAAAATTCAACCAATAAAACTAAGGGAGAGATATTTATTTGTATTTTTTGTGAGTCAGATCGGACGGGTTAGATTCATGTGTATTTTATTTTTTTTAAAATGGGGTATTTAATGTTATTTAAGTTTTTTCTATTAAGAAAGGGTACATATGAAAAGTTTTTTAACAACGAGGGTAAATTTGACACCAAAGTATGAAATTAAGGGTAAATTTGACCCCAAAGAATGACAAAGGGTGTATTTTGATAATTTTTCAAAGTAAAGAGGTAAGTTTGACCCCAAAGTATGATAACATGGATAAATTTGACTCAACAATATAACAAAAGATATATTTAGTCAATTTTTCAAAATAAAAGGATAAATTTGACCGTTTGTTCTACAACTAATTGTGTAGAAATTCAAAGCTTCTAAACAATAACGCTATTTGAGTAGGATAAGTCATTATCTCATTCGCTTTTTATTATTATCATCAAACTGATATGCTATTTTGCATAATAATGGTTAATGGCGATGTAGCTTTCTAAACGTGCTTGTATTTCATATCTACAATTACTTGCAGAAAACGACTTCACACAAGATCAACTCAAAAAATTGAAAACAACATGAATTATCGCGTGAAAATTAAATTTAGACATGAATCATGATTTAAAATGTTTTTCAAGTTAAATTCGATTGTATATGCCTTGCTTGTTATAATCTGTTATGAACTTGTAACGATCCATTCCGTTGTTACTGAAGTATCTGCGGTAAAGGCGTGAAGTTTTTAATTTTCATTCTCCGATATAAATTTGAGTCCAAAATAATAATTACTTTGTTCATTGTACCACCTCAAGCTTTCAATCTAAGATTTGAGCTTTCCGATGTGTATTAATAGACCCGAACTCAATGAAATTTATATTTTTCATGAGTATTAAGAGCAATTCTTAGTGTGGAAGTGTATTAGGTATGAACTAAGGTCCTACAAAACCCCTTACACAAAGTTAAGTTGAAAGTGCCCTTACCGATTGAGTTTCATGCGAAGTTTAAACTAGGGTCAACATCAAGCGAGCACTCCTTATAGAATATGATGGTTTATCGGGATCAATACTCTAACGACCCTAACTAGGGCCTAGTCGTGACGGATATCTCAAGCCCACTGTGGGTCGGAGACCACCCCCTTAGCCTAACCTCCAGAGCACAATATAATAAACAGTGGAAACCAACCAAAATAGTAAATAAGATAGATGAATCAAATGAAATCTAAGAGTCTAAACAAGACAATCAATCATCTCAGTACTGTCCACAAAAGCCTCTAAAATAAAAAATACTAACTAGGTCGGGACATGCCTCTGTCCATGACAAAAGAGAATACACAATTTAGAAATATGAAAAGAAACCTAATGAAATGATAGGATTTTTTGAAAGATGGAGGCTTACCACTTCACAACAACTCAATCAATGTACCACACCACCTAACGCTGCATAGGAGTAACGGAAAAGCCCTCAGACCCTACATCATGAAATGATGCAGCGTCCAGGGATGGTCAGTGGGGCAACCACTGGCATTTAACTTAGGAAAATGTGATAAAATAACGCCACTGTCAAAAACCAATCAAAACCATATGCACTACATTTATATATACATATATAAAATCCTGGGATACGAACAAGGGTCATAAACATGAGAGTTTAAAATATTAACCTAATGTAGCTCGCTCCGTCCTAAAAGAACTCACGGGCTATATGGGTCCGACTCCCCCTATCAAAAGGTCCCCAGTGCGTGTTAACCGCGCGTACCAAGAAAATTGAGGATAGGCTAAAGACACCAAGGTGATAGCCATCCAAAATATAAAGTGCGCACCAAGCATACGGTTACATAGACCCCCTACAAAACATGGGGTTTGCACCACACTATGAGGGACCATGTCCCTTTGAGTCAGACATAGAAAATCAAACAGTAAAGACGTAGGAAACTAAAACTTTGCCGAAAATTAAAGAATACAATGATTTAATGTAAAAAACTCCTTGCTCAAGGGTGGAAAAACTACAACTTGTCCTCACAAACACTCAACAGTCTGCTATAATCAAGTTCTTGATTACAGACTCAATGGAAACTTAACTCTAAGCTCCACCAATTTGCATAAACTCTATTAGAAACCTACCTTGACAACTCTGCTAAGAACTCATCTCAATATTGATTAAATCTAACCAATATCAAAGTCTGGTAACTCTACCTAAGCACTCTCAAGAACACAAAGAAAACACATTACTCTTATAACATGAGTAATTCAATTACAGACCAAGACTTGACTCAAGAACACTCACTCTTTTAGTATACAAAAGATTGGGACTTGAGCAACATTTGAGTTTTCGTTGATTTCTCTCTTTGAACAATCTTATTGCAAAAAACTAGTGAATTGAGGAGCAATCTTTTCTATTTATAGATGGATAATGATTAGGGTAGAAATACGATTAGGCTAGGTGTCCTCATAGGTACAAGCTCACCTGTGTAGTTAGTTACCCTAATAGACAAAACTACGCAGGATAGTGACAACTACTGAATTCATGAAGACCTAGGGACCTGGTCCCTTGTTGTATTTATACTGACATCTTGTGTCTTAGGATCAAACAAACCTTTTTTGGGGTTATTTAACCATAAAATGAAATTTTCAGCAACCCAATCATCACCTGTCATTACACTATCCGAAATATCATGTGCTTTGGCGGTTAAATCTTCATCAATGAGTTAAGTGAAGAAGGAGTATGGATTTGAACGGATGAAATGACTTAACTTGGTTGACTCTTTGAATGAAGGAAGATTTTCAAACAACAAAGCTTCAGGAAGAAGATCAACTATTTTCTTAGGGATTTCATTCACTTGAGATTCAGTCATGTGATATCCTAACAGGTTTGGAGAGAAAGAAATGAAACTGGAGTTCTAAAGAAGGTTTGAGAGTTGATTTTTGTTGACACTGAATTTTAAGGACATCAATTATTTCATGTTGGTACTCCTTTGAAAGGAAAAGGACCATAGATCTTGAAAAGGCATTAGGGTAAAATATGCGCATACGGATTGACTTTTGAAAGAGTGAGAGGAGATTGAATTCAATTTAAGGGTGACTCACCTTTTATTTTTAGGATAAGACAAATTTTTGACACAAAGAAAGAATACACAATTTTTTCTGTCAGAACAAAACAATGAACATTTATGATAGTAACCTGAGAGATGGGACCAAGTCCCTCTTTTTTTTTAGTAAATCTTCAAATTTTTGTAAGTCATGTCTATCCTCTTCCAAAATTATTCCCATGGTATACAAACAAAGGTATGATATTGAGTTAGACCAACAAGTACATACTATAGCAAGGATACCCATCTCGTAATCATAACCATTTTTAGGGAGAAAAATTAATTCATCTAATAGTCAGAATATTTTTATCAACCCCAGCCTTAACCTGTTCTTCAAAAATTATTCCTTATTAAGAACCTTAGTAAAGATGTCTGCTATTTGATCTTCAATCTTGCAAAACTTGTTGCAAATAACTCCCTTATCAACATTGACTCTCAGAAAGTGATGTCTCATATCAATATGCTTGGTCCTCGTATGCTGCACTAGATTCTTAGCTATGTTGAGAGCACTTGTGTTATCACACATCATAGGAATAACGACTGAGACAATCCCAAAGTCCTTCAGTGATGTTTGATACATAAAAATTAAGCACAACATGAAGCTATAACCACATACTCAGCTTTAGTAGTTGATAAAGCAATGAGCTTTTTAAAACACTAGGAGATTAAGGAAGAACCCAGAAAATGAGCCATTCCTGAGGTACTTCTTCTATCCACCAGATACCTAGTATAATCAACATCAACATATTCTACCAGATCAAAGCTGTACCCAGAAGGATAGTACAGGACCAGGTCCCATGTACCTTTTAGATACCTAAGAATTCTTTTTGCAACTTTCAAATGAGACTCCTTAGGACAGGCCTGAAATTTTGCACACATTCATACACTAAATATAATAGATGGCCTGCTTGTAGTGAAATATAGTAAGGATCCAATAATCCCTCTATACATGATCTTATTAACCGAGGGACTAAATTCATCAATATCCATCTTGGAACTAGTTCCAATTAATGTTTTAGTTGGTTTGAAATCTCCTATGTTGTATGTGTTCAGTAGATCTTTGATGTAATTCTTTTGACAGATCATTGTCCCTTGAGAATTTTGCTTGATCTGCAAACCTAGGAAAAAACTCAATTCACCCATCATGCTCATTTCAAGTTCATTCCCCATTAACTTTTCAAACTCTTCATATAGGGATTTAGAAGTAGCTCCAAAGATAATATCATCAACATATATCTGAATGACCAGTAGGCTATTACCTTTAGACTTTAAAAAGAGAGTATTGTCAATTTTTCCTCTTTTAAAGCCATTTTCCAAAAAAAAACTTTGAAAGTCTCTCATACCAAGCCCTAGGTACTTGATTCAACCCATAAAGAACTTTGTCCAATTTGAGTACATGATGAGAAAAATCTGCATCTTCAAAACCTAGAGGTTGTTTGACATAGGCTTCTTCTTTTAAGTGTTCATTTAGGAAAGCACTTTTGACATCCATTTGGAAGAGTTTGAACCCCATATAGGAAGCAAAAGCAATAAGAATCCTGATAGGCTTTTTCCTAGATATAGGGGTAAAGTCTCATCATAATTAATTCCTTCCTCCTGATTATAGCCTTGAACAATCAACTTTGCTTTATTTCTGTTAATAGTTCCTTGTTTATTCTGCTTGTTTTTGTACACTCATTTAGTCCCAATAATTGTTCAGTCAACAGGTCTGGGGATCAAGTACCAGACTTTACTTCTTTCAAATTGCTAAAGCTCTTCTTGCATTGCATTAACCCAGTCAGCATCCTTCAGAGATTTTTTCACATTCATAGGCTCAATTTGAGATGGAAATGCTGAGAATTCCATGAAATTCCTGGATTGAGCTCTTGTTTGGACTCCAGATTCCAAAGGTGTAGTCAGATTCTCAAATGGATGAGAAGATTTATGCCTCTAGTTTGAACTGATGAGATTAGTTCCATTAGGACCAGGTCCTTGTGGATTCAAACATCTCTAAATCATTCTTATGATTATTTAGAACCAAATATTTACATCCAAAAGGTCTGAAGTAGTCAAGCTTAGGATTTTTATTAAACACAAGCTCATAAGGGGTCTTATTTAGGAGTGATCTAATCAAGCACCTATTTGTCAAATAGCAAGTAGTGTTTATAGCTTCAACCCAAAAATTCTTTGGAAGACCACTATCAATCAACATGATCCTGACAATTTCTATGATGGTTTTGTTCTTTCTTTCAACTACTTAATTTTGCTGAGGAGTCCTTAGAGTAGAGAAGATATAACTGATTCCATTTTCAGCACAGAATCCTGCAACTTGGGAGTTCTCAAATTCATTTCCATGATTAGATCTGAATTGAGCAATCTTACAATTGAGCTTCATCTGAATTTGCTTGGAAAAAGTAACTAGAATGTCATAGGTTTCATCCTTTGTTCTCAAGAACATTGTCTAGGTAAACCTTGAGTAGTTATCCATTATCACAAACACATACTTCATTACTCCTATACTTTGGACTTTAACAGGTCCACATAGATCCATATACAGTATCTCAAGGGGTCTAGAAGTGCTCACCTAATTCTTTAACTTAAAGGAAGACCTGGTTTATTTGCCCTTAACATAGTCATTACAAACTTTATTTTCAGGAAATTTTATCTTTGGCATGCCACGAACTAGGTCCCTTGAAATCAACTTGTTTAGTAAAGAGGAACTTACATGTCCCAACCTTTTGTGCCATAAATCATCGTCTTCACTTTGAACACTCAAGCAAGTTAATTCCCCATCAGTCACTGACTCCAAATTAGCCACATAAATATTTTGATCCTTTTGGCTTTCATAATAACTCTTCCATACTTCAAGCTTGACATAGTACATCCATCAGCTGAGGTTTGACCTCATTACCTTTGTCACAAATTTGAGAAACACTTAGAAGACTGTACTTTAGTCCATTCACATAGTATAAATCCTCTATTGCTTTATCTAGTGATCTTTTAATCTTTCCCACACCATGAATATAACCCTTTTTACTATTTCTAAAAGATACACCTCCACCTTGAAGTGTCTTGAGAGAAATAAAGAAGTCAACCCTCCCTATCATATGGTTTGAAAATCCACTATCCATGAACTAGTTCTGACTGCATTCTCTTCCTCCTACCTGCAAACATAATCATTTGTTAGATTTGGGAACCCACTTGAGTTTGAGTTCCCAATAGGAATACAAAGATGTGATCAAATCTTTCTTGGCCCATCTAGGCAGAGCATGATACCCTTAGGATAATAATTCTCCTAAACCAATACTGATTTTTTCTTCAAGTGTCTATCTCTTCCATAATAGTACATAGAGGTTTGTGGGATCTATTTATAATGCCATTAATAGCCTTTCCATGAGACCCAAGTGTTTAGGTTTTATACTCATATCCAAGAACTTTACTATTATTGACACTCTGACCAGTTAAATTAGAAAAGATTTGAGAGGATGTGGTTCATTTTAGTGATTTGTTAAGTTTTTCCCTTATACAGACCATGTCCCTTTCTAATTGTTCATTCTTATGGAGAGAAGTCATAAGGTTCTTTTAATACCTCAATTTTTCTTCAAGCTCAATCTGAAGACTTAAAGCTTCTTTCTTTCCTTTATCATCAGAATCATTTACTTTCTCCAATTGAGTTAAAACTCAGTTTTTTAGATTTCAACTTAGAAAACTGTTCCTCTATTTCAGATATCTGGAGAGTTAATGCAATTAACTCAAGCTCCTGATCCTTTACTTTTTCTTCTAGATCATTTTTCTCAATAGTCAGATTACACACAAAATCAATCAACATATTTGCTATCTTCTTTATCTTTTTAGCAGAGTAGTTATCTAAATTTTCTTTAATGTTAGAGTGAGTTACCTCATTTTTTTCTTCATCTTCAGTGTTTTCCACGAGATAAAACAAGAAATCATAGGTAACTTAACATTCCTCCACAACTAGCATAGACATATCTTCTGCCTTTTCAGCTTCATCAGATTCACTGGAGGAATCTCTCCACACCATTAGGGCCTGCTTTACTGCATAATCAGCTGCAACCTTTCGTCTTGATTTTACAAGGACCTGGTCCTTATTCTTTCCTTTTTCACTTCCAGTCTTGAGACATTCTTGGTAATCATTTTATGTATTGGACAATCCTTAATAAAATGCTCAGGATTTCCATATTTGTGACAAACTTCAACAGTGCCTCCCTTCTTGTTGCTACTTCCTCTTCTTTAAAACTGACCACTTTTCTTCATAGCTCTAACAATTCTTTTTTCCAAATAGGCAACATCAATGTCTTATTTACTTGAATCAGATTTGAAGCCTTCAATGCTAGATATATTTCTCTTTTTGCTTCCTTCTTCTCTTTTCATTGCTTATTCTTGAGATCATGAGACTTTAAATTACCAATGAGTTCATCCATAGTGAGAGTCTTAAGGTTTCTTGCCTCAGTGATAGCACCCACTTTGCTTTCCCAGGACTTAGGAAGAATTCCTAGAATTTTTCTCACTTGCTTATACAAAGGAATAACTTCTCCTAAGAAGTGTAGCACATTTGTAATAAAAGTGAATCTTGCATGCATTTCTAGAATTGTCTCTCCTTTCTAAGTAGTCAGCATGTCAACTTTTGAATCTTTCATATCAGTTGTTCCTTCATGAGCCATCTTCATGAAATCCCAAATTTCCTTTGCATTTTCCTAAGCAGATATCTTGTTATACTCATCAGGTCCTATACCAAAGACAAGCAATTTCTTTGCCTTATAATTCTTTGCAACTTTCTTTCGATCTTCATCATCAAACTCTCTTATGTTTTATACAACTATATTTGTTATGTTTCTTTCTTTGACCTCGCTAACAGGAACATGAGGACCATTAAGTATTATATCTGTTAGCTCAATGTCCTTAGCCATAATGAATTCATACATCATGCTGTTCCACCACCCATAGTACTGCCTATTAAAGCGGGTTGGTCTAGTGGTAGATTCCTTTTCTTCCAGATTAGGTGGAGCAACCATGATCAATAAATCACAGGTATGAACCTTTTAAAGTGTCCTTTCTCTAATACCAATTGATGAATATGGGGAGTTTCACCACACTATGAGGGACCAGGTCCCTTAGAGTCAGACACAAGCAATCAAATAGTAAAGTAGTAAGGAACTTATACTTTACTAAAAATTAACGAACACAATGATTTAATATGGAAACCTCCTTTCTCAAGGGAGGAAAAACCACAACTTGTTCTCACAAGCACTCAATAATCCACTATAATAAAACTCTTGATTATAGACTCAATGGGAACTTAACTTTAAGCTCCACCAGTTTGCATTAATTTTATTACAAACCTACCTTGACAAATCTGCCAAGAACTTACCTCAATATTGACTAACTCTAACTAATATCAAACTCAGGTAACTCTACCTAAGCACTCTTAAGAACACAAAGAAAACACAGTACTCTTATAACATGAATAATTCAATTACAGACCAATACTTAACTCAAGAACACTCACTCTTTCAACACACAAAAGATTGGTACTTGAGCAATATTTGAGTTTTCATTGATTTCTCTCTTTGAATAATCTGTTTGAAAAACTAGCATTCTTTTCTATTTGTAGCTGGATAATGATTAGGGTAGAAATACAATTGGGCCCGGTGTCCTGATAGGTACAAAATTACCTGCACAGTTAGTTACACTAATAAACAAAACTACTCTAGATAGTGACAACTGTACT
Organism: Capsicum baccatum var. pendulum; assembly: GCA_030864225.1. Lineage (NCBI taxonomy): Eukaryota > Viridiplantae > Streptophyta > Magnoliopsida > Solanales > Solanaceae > Capsicum > Capsicum baccatum. The sequence goes on from CM061551.1 coordinate 70,318,661, forward strand.
GAATTAATAAAGACCTATGGACTTGGTCCCTTATTGTTAGTTGATCATCATCAAAATAAGATTTAGCATCTCCACATCTGAAAACGTGGTTTATATAGTTGGTCCCCCGATACTACATCATCAAAGTGAGCTACACAATTCCCTTTAAGCCCAAATTAAAATAGTTTACACATAAACCCAACCATTAACCAAGGCGTCTATAATAAGGCATTTTTCAACATGGTATCATCAAACCAATATGCTTGAAAGCTAATTCAATTATGCCAAATTAGTCCATTTAACTATTAGACTCCCAAGTTCTATTTAAAATCCAAAATCTTGGCCGCCAAGGTATTTCAAAACCATTTTTATCCATTCAACCTTTCTTGCATTGTAATATTTCCAAATGGTAAGTTAAATAATATAAATATCCAAATTTTAGATCAAGTTTACAAGGTGGGTTTAGGTTAATGTACCATACCTAAATTCATCTATATTATAAAACCCATTTCACCAATTTTCAAGCATTATGTCAGTGCCTCCATTCAATTCCAAAATCCATTAATTTAAGCATGAATACCCCATTAAAACAAGAAATAAGCAATTCAAGTTTTAACCACCAAAAACTCTCAACCCAAGTTTAAATCCATCATTCAAAACACATGAATATTGAGTAAATTAGTGCCACAATGTAAAAATATAGGTTAGGGATGAGCAACATGCCTGGAATATGGAAGAAGTTAAAAAGTATCCAAAGTTTGGAGCCCGAGTGTTAAATTTCTTATAAAATACTAGTATCTCTTGCCTTGGAAGTTAAAGAGGAAAAGAGTAAGGTTTGATCTTGATAACTAAATGCAAAAGTGGCCATTTGGGAGTTTTTAAGTCGCAGGAAAGAGTTTGAAGGGAGGAAAAAGACCAAAAAGACCCTAACTAAAATGTGCCAAAAAATCCTAAGAACTATCCTCATGGCTTAAGTAATGACTCATAAGGTTTGACAATGAGTCATGGCCCAGAGTCATTACTTGAGGATCGACAACCTAATCCTTCACTGTTATGACAATAGGTCTCTCATAATGACTCATTGTCTGACTTTGTCACGAAGAATCATGGTCAGGGGATGAACTCTTTGGTATCCTTCTATTATGACGACGAGTCCATCCTAATGACTCATTGTCTCTCACAACGGGTCTTACCCAGACTCGTTGTCAAGGGAACAAAACCTAGGCTTTCTTACTGCCGTGGTAATGAGTCTTTTTGATGACTCGTTGTGTTTGAAATAAGTTGTTGTCAGGGTTGTTATCATTGGCAGTTTTAACATCACTTCAGTAACTTGGCTAATTCAATTATTTATCTCTTAGAGGGTATAGAGCCCAAGAACTTAGGATGTTACATTGCACCCCTAGATTACTCATCCCCGAATGAGAAGTTAGGGCACCCTTAGCATGATAAAAGAACAGAAACAAACAAAATCAAAGGAAAAATTTGAAATTTGATATTAGGAAAACGAAACTCATAACCTATGCACTACCATCCATTGATGGAAATAAGGACGTGTATTTGGATTTCTTATCTTCTTCATATCTCCATGTAGCTTCCTCCATCTTTTGATTTCACCAAAGCAATTTTACCAAAGATACATCCTTAGTTCTCAATCTACGAACTTGCCTATCCAATATTTGGACTGGGATTTCCTCATAACAAAATGAATCAGTGACACTAACATCCTCAATAGGCACTATCAAATAAGGATGAGCCATACACTTTTTCAGCATAGACATATGGAGAATAGGATGAATAAAAGCCAAACTCGCTGCCAAACCTAATTCATAAGTGACATTCCCAATTCTCCTAACAATCTGATATGGACCAACATAATAGGGATTGAGCTTCCCCTTCTTCCCAAATATCATGACTATTTTCATAGGAGAAACATTCAAGAATACCCAATCACTCACCCGGAACTCTAACTCCCTCCACCTTACATCCTCGTTAGACTTTTGGCAACTTTGAGCAGTCTTGAGTCTTTCTCTAATCTCTTTCACCTTCTCCATGACCTGGTGAACCAAGTCAGGACCAAACAACCTAGTATAACCAACCTCAAACCATCCAATAGGAGGCCTACATATTTTACCATAAAGAGCCTCAAAATGGGCCATTTAAATGTTGGAATGATAACTGTTATTGTAAACAAACTCAATAAGAGGCAAATGATTAACCAAACTTCCATTAAAATCAATCACATAGGCCATTAGAATATTTTCTAAAGTTTGAATAGTACACTCCGCTTGCCCATCTGTTTAAGGGTAGAAAGCGGTGCTAAGGTTCACCCAAGTACCCAAACCTTTCTAAAACTAACTCTAAAAGTGAGATAAAAACTGTGTACCTCAATTTGAGGTGATAGAAAATGGAGATCCATGCAACTCAACTATCTCTTAAATGAGCAACTTAGCATAATATTCTCCTAAGTAATTAGTCCTCATATGCAAGAAGTGAGTAGACTTAGTCATCCTATCCACAATAACCCAAATAGAATTAGATTGATTGCGAGATCAATATTGATCATCCCCCACTTCCCTATGGGAAATTATATCTCTTGAGACATGCTACTAGGCATCAAATATTTAACCTTGACTTGTTGACAAACTATACACTTAGCAACAAAATTTTCCACATATCTCTTCATATTATTCTACAAGTAGATTTCCTTCAAGTCATGGTACATCTTATTCAAATTCAAATAAACTATATATCTGGACTCATAATCCTTATTCAAAATCCTTTCCCACAACCCATCAACATCAGGGACATACAATCTTCCTTGGTACCTCAGAATGCCATCTCCCCCTACCTCAAATGCCATAACCTTTTGCTGACCCATGTCATCCTTATTCTACATAAGTAAAGGGATACAAAGCCTACTTCTCCTTCACCTCAGCACCAAGAGATAGACTTCCAAGTTAGACAACCTGTGAATATCCCTTACCAACCCTTTTTTCTCCTTATCCACATGAGATAAGATCCCCATGGATAACCTGTTAAGAGCATCAGCAACAATATTAGCTTTACTTGGGTGGTAGTGTAGGCTCATGTTATTATTCTTAAGTAGCTCAAGATACCGCATTTGCTTGAGGTTCAATTTATTCCATAAAAACACATACTAAAAGCTCTTATGGTCTGAATAAATATCCATATGTACCCCATACAGGTAATGAAGCTACATTTTCAAAGTAAAAACCATAGCTTTCAACTCTAAATTATGAGTCGGGTAGTTCCACTTATGAACCTTAAACTGCCTGGAAGTATAGGTAATTAGTGGAAAATTTACCACTCATTTATATCTAAATACTTGCACACTACAATGAATCAACTATTTATATGACACAAATTCTTCATTAAAATGCATTAATTTCCAGCTTTTGTGAATTTGTAGGAAACTTGATGAAAATGAGTTTAGACAAAGCTGAAAGGGAAAAAATGAGCAACAAGAGAAGAATTTGAAGATTAGAAGACCCTCATATACTGCGATCACAATCCGAGGGTTGCAATCATGGTTAGCAAAAATAAGTCAGCATATGGAGATCGCATGAAGATTCCACACAATCGTAGAATCGTGACTGTGACCAGGAGATTGTGATCACAAATAGTTGAGAAATTTGAAGGTTAGATTTGGAATTTCATTGAGCTAAGTCCCAAAATGAAGAAGGCAAAAACCCTCAATGTTTTTCAGTATCTTTTAGCTAATTTTTCTACTTTGGAGAGTGGAGAACAAGTTTGTGAGTGAGAAGGAAATTGTGGAGTGTTCCTAAGAGATAATTTAGCTTTGTTTATTGAACTTAAAGTTGGAGATTTTACTTATTTTTCTTTTCAATGGATAAGTTGAATGCCAATTTGGGTATATTTCTTCTCCTTAATTTCATGAGTAGACAAATTCATATCTTGGGGTTATTTTTGAGTAGGTAGTAAATAATGTATGGGTATTGATTGTTCGTCTAAATAGTTGGTTAAATGTGATGGGTTTTTTAATCTATCATTGAATTGAGAATTGTGGGTGAAAATCCTAATTGCCATAGATTCCATATTATCCTCGAAAGAGGTATATAGGTAAAGAGTTATTGCAAGCAACACCTTGAATTAGCTTTGTTGTTAGCACTATCTTAGAAATAAGGGTGTCAGTTGAATCAACTATGTTCATAAGCATCATCTTATAAATAAGGATGCTAAGTTTGAGGTCATGGATTGGTAAACTTTTCACGCTCATGAGGCATATGAAAGAATCCATGAGGGAAATTTAGTGTCTTATTGAAAGGTTAACACTAAGATCCTAAATCTATCCTACCTAAAACCCTTAGCCAAAACTTGGATTAACTCTTGATTACCCATGCATGAATACTACCTAAGAGAGCATAACCCCAAGGTCTCTCTCAATTTGGTAAACTTAACAATTTTTTGATCTCATATTAGTGTGATTTGGTGATTTTGTCAATAAAGTTCAACATTTAAACCCCCAATTTAATTTCATGTTCTATTTTAGCTTTGCATTATGGGTTAACACATAGTTAACTCTTAACACACGTAAGCTTTGAAATTTAGTTCGCACTTCTCATGGATTCAACCTCAACTCTATTGGGTATATATTGACAACATTCTTCTTGCACCTAAATTGACCTGTAATTTTAGCATTATAAAAAATAGCACCATTTTGAGGGAGTGGTAGATCCTAAGAATGATGCCCATGTTATGGAAATCATTACTAGGATTGGTAGAAATATTGGTGAAGATATGGTTGAGGTTGATGAAAGTCTCTTGATGAAAAAGCAAGTACGAAGAGAAAGTGGTCCAAAAATCCAAATACTAGAACTCCAAAGTCTCATCAAGAAGGTGATGAGGAACTGATGTTAGTTGAAAAAAAGAGTGAGGAGGATGAGACTCCTAAAGTGATTGATGGTGATGATAAAAAGGTAAATGAATCTCAAAGTGTTCCCTTGTCCCCAATGATAACTCCTCCACACTTTCTTCAAAGGTTAAAGAAGAAAGATGACAAGGCCAAGTTCACAAAGTTCCTTGCAAAACTTAGTAATCTCTTGATCAATATTCCATTGTTAGAAGCTCTTTAAGAAATCCCGAGGTATGCTAAGTCCAAAAAAACCTTGATGTCTAAAAAGATACTTGTGGATTGTGAGACTATTGAAGTGACACATAGTTTTAGTGCTATCATGTCAAATGCCATAGCGGAGAAAAAAGAATACTTGAGTGTATTTACAATTCCTTGCACCATCGGGGGACACAAATTTGAAAAGACATTGTGTGACCTTGGTGCTAGTATCAACTTGATTCCATATATTGTGTATTGAAGGCTAGGGTTTGGTTCTCCTACACCCACCACCATAAGACTCTTAATAGTAGATCGTTCAATTAAAATATTGATAGGCGTATTGTTTGATGTATTGGTTAAGGTTGATCGATTCATCCTTCTGATGGATTTTGTAGTCCTCAATTGTGATATCAATTATGAGATACCAGTAATACCTGAGAGACCATTTTTAGAAATTGGGAGAACCATAATTTATATAAAGTGTAGAGAGATAAAGTTTCGGGTACATAATGATGAAGTATCTTTCCATGTGTACAAAACTAAAAAAGAACCAATGAAATTACAAGTGGTGTCTGTGATGGACGTTGTGGATGAGGAAAATGGATGTTGGTTAACTTCACCCCAAGGATCTAACTTGATGATAGATAGACGTCGTACCGTGATGTTAAATTTGGGCAATGGATGGGAGGTATCCTATCATTGCCAAGAATTTGGCCCATATCCGTTGCATTTTAATTGTTAGAATAGTTCTTATGTTTGTTTTTGCTTAATCCACTAAATTGTGGCGCTCTTAAGGTACATTTAAGAAATTGAGAGGTCATAGGTGAAGTGGAATTAAGTAGAGGTGAGACAACTGAAAAATAATAGATGTGAATATGGTTTCAGGTACCGTAATCGCAAGACTTAAATTGCAATTGCAATTTGAGACTTAGGTTTACCCAACTATGTATAAAGTTTAACAATCAGCGAAGCTGACTGCGATCATGATCCCCACCTCATACCGATCATGATTCCACGACCGCAATCGTGATTAGGGATGTTTTAAAATGAAAATTATCTACAAAATGGTTCCTACTCTCAAATCCCTTCAAAGACCAAGAAATCTTTGACTTTTCATCATTGTGAAGAGTCTTTAAGGTGATAGGATTCCCTACTTGCATTCAAGTGTCCAGTATGACTTTTAATCTCTCCTTTTATGCTTAAATGTGGGCCTTAGAATGTATGTTTTGGATAATGGCCTAGATTTGTGAATTGTGTGCTTAATAAGTGTCTAAACTGATATTGTATGATATGGTGGCTATTTTTTTGATGTGCACATCATTGGGGAAGTCTTGAATATCAAAAATTGCTCAAAATTAGGATGAAATATAGGTGCACACCAAGTGTTTAGTAAAATGCTCGAATGAATTTCTTGATAGTTTCTCCATGTTTAAAGGGCATGATTGGGTGTTTAAGAATTGTGTTTCATGTTTTTGGTGTTATTTACTTGATATGAACACAAATTTGTAGAAAAATTGGCATTTTTAGTTATGATCATTCTAACCATGTAGCCTCAAGTACCGTGATCGCAATCTAGTGACCTGTGATTGCAAGACCTGATCATGTTTTGACAAACCTTTTGTGTGTTGTGATTGTGATCCAAGTGGAGTGTGATCAAGATACAGACCTATCTGACAAGCCTGTCCAAACTCCTGAATCTTTATTTTTAGCCCAAATTTGATCTATGAACCATTTTTTTTGCTTAATTTAGTCATATAACATTGATTTTACATGATTATCTTTATAGTTAGTGATTTGGGTGTTTTATTTTTTTAGGTTTTAAAGATAAAGATGGAAAAATATAATCAAACTCACTTCATGGCCTCTGAGTGTCAGACTCTCTACTATGAGGACCTCACCAGGAGAATGCTAATCCCTGAGAAGGGAATAACAAATGAAATAAGTACCCTATGAGAGGTTAGTGGCCATAGGATGGAGATGATTTACCCTGGATCTGTACTGGTCCAATGAGAAATAGGTTAGATAATTCTATGTAAATCTCAGTGTATTAAAAATCTTCGACTCAATTATGAGTATATACGATGAGGAAGTTCATTTTGGGACCAAACAGATCAACAAAGTCTATGGGCTGCCGGATGCCAATATGAGCGGGTACGAGGCTAAGAACTGTTCCCTTGAAAGTTTTTTAGCTTCTTAGTTATGAGCGAGAAGAGAAGTATCATGGGATGCTACAAAAATAGGGATAACAATGAATAAGTTCACGACCAAGGATCGGATTTGATTGACAATCATTTATAGTCATCTCTCACAGACTACCAAAATGACTCATGTACTTGTTATGGGAGCCCAGTTGGTAGCTTGCCTTATTGATATAATAATGACCTATGAAGTGCTAAAACAGCCCATGAAATGGCACAAAATAGTCCACTATCACGAGATGAACAAGCAACACAAAATGGAAAACAAGATGACTATAACTAAGAGGATAGATAGTGAGACATAATGTACTACACGTTATAGGAACTAAGATGTATATTAAACAACAAAACACAAACAACATGAATACAAGACACCTACACTTTTACGGAGACCTTAAGGGAATCAGAACTCCTAACCAACCACCGTTTCTAGGCAAGTTAACAACACAAGGATTCCACCTTGCCACAAGGATTCCACCTTGACAAACACTCTCAATGAGTTTACATGATATATTATCAAAGTCCTAAAATGACAAAATGACCTAAATGTTCTATTTATAGGCTAGGGCAACACTTAATTACAAAAATTACCAAAAGGCCCTTAATGAGCCTAAACAAAGGGGCAACCTTGTAGTGTACTCCTTGGACAGGTTTGGAGTGTTGGGACTTGTTCTCAATACTTCAATGCTTGTTCCTCGAATGGGAAGCCCTACAAGCTCGGGTTTTCACTCACGTCTTCATGTCCTCGAGTGCTAAGATGCCTCTTTGACCCGTATCCTCCTCCTCTCCTTAGAAAGGATTCTTCCTCAAATCTAAACCTTGTAGCTTATATGGAGCGTGGCCACTCATGAGAATTGGATTAGGAAAGCTTGGATGCACTATCAAGATATCCAACTTCTTGCAAATAAAGCTCTCCATCCGTTCTATTCGTCCTTCAATTATATCTATTATTATTTCCATTCTTTCCATTCGTCCTTTCATTCTCTCCATTTTCCCTTCAAAAGATCCCAATCGGCTTTCCATGGCATCAAGCTTTGCTACGATAGATTTAAACCAACTAGGAATTTCACCGTCATCCGCCATTGTACCTATCAAGAACTACTAAGAAAACAACACAAAAACAACAATCAGATCAAAGGTTAGCAAAAATCAGTCCACAATTCACCTCAAAACAGTCCGCAATCTCTCAAGCTCACACTTTTGAAGTATTCACTCTATTGGCCTCACAAGTGTTGATAACTCGCTTATACTCCAATGAGGTTACTTGATCCCAATTGTGGCTCGAGGTTGGAGTAGATTCTTGTTTGAAACAACTCAAGAAATGATGTTAGAACTTGGACCAAAGAAAATACTACGACTTAAAAACGAGAACACAATACAATGCTTTACACGAAAGAAAACGTACTAAAAAACTAATCTATAACCTAGTAGGTATTTACCAGTTTTCTAATTAGCATGAGAATCAAAAAAATTGAAACTAATGGAAACAAGAAAGGGAAACTAGAATATCCAATGTTCTTGAGGTCTTTGATGATGTGGCCCTTAACTATTGGACGTTGGAATGTGGTTGAAGTTGAAAATTTTTTGTTTCAAGAAACTAGTTGTTCAATTTCATGTATAGAATAGGAGAATTTCGGCCACGGTATGGGAAAAACAAGGTATAGACTCCACGCTAAAGACCCATAAAGTCTTTCACCTACTTGCACCAAAATGGCAAGACAACCTTTCGGAGGTCTTGTCCCCCTTTCCTCTTTTGGCTTGTCTAGAAAAAATGAATTTACTCCCTTTTGGTATGAAGACTTTTGGGAGGTCTTTTGTTTTTTTAACCTTTGGTAATGTCTTGAAAGTTGTTTCAAGACTAATAAGAACCCACACTCTCTTACCTTTGAATTTGGATCAAACAACAACCTTTTACAAGACTTCTTCAACACAACACAAGAACTCCAACAACAACAACAACAAAACCGTCCACTCTTCCCACAACAACTTACAATTTTTTTTTCTCAAGAACTTGGGTTAGACTCAAGTAGTATTATAGATAAATAAAACCAACAAAAGAAACAACAAAGACAATCAAAACAACACCTAAATCTAGACACAAATTCGGCCAAACAACAACACTTCGGCCAAGACACCGAACCCGTAGAATAACTTCTTTTTGTGAGTTTCGACCCTAGACACCTCTCCTAATGTTATAAAGCAAATATATAACACTAAAACACACAAAACACAAAACACACACACAAAATACAAGAAAAATAGGCTTCAAATTTTGCCCTAAACACAAAAACGTAGACAGATTACTATTTTTGAGTTTTTCAGCTTTTCAACACTTTTTTTTTATTTTTTGAGTGAACAAACCCAAGATTGATCTCATGGGAATAAAATCAATGATGGATTTGATACCAAATGATACCAAACAGTCCAAACAAGCCTCAAAACAGTCCCCAAAAATGCAACAACAACAGAAGACTACAAGAACACAAAACGGCTACAAGAGGCAAACACAAGAACTAACGATTTGCACACATTCTTTCCTTCAATAAAATAGGAAACTTGGCATCCTCAAGTTGGTATTCATGAAATGTAAGCACAAGTGTGTCAAGAAAGGATGAAAATTTTGAAACATTACCCCAAGGAGTCAATGACACCTTTGCCCTCGGGTTTTCAAGAAGGACTACACATTCCTTACCCTTAGGAGTACTCTCTTATTTCAAAAGGAGATTTCCATCTTTAGGAGGAATGTTGTAACACCATAGTTGATTAGCATACCGGCTATAGAATTCAAGACAATCTATACCATCATTATCTCCACTAGGTTCCTTAGGAGTGTGTATATCATCTTCAAATAAGACATTATACCTAAAGAGAGCATGATCTATCTCATGGGCAGATTTGGAACTAGCAAATTCTTCACTCTCTAAAAGATAAATATCAAGTTTTAAAGAGGTTTCAAGCATAAGATTGTCCCATGAATGGCTCTCGGGTTCACTCCTATTTTGTTGACCAATATTTTCAAGCACTTCACTCACTTGAGTTATATTAATTACATCACACACATACTCAAGTGGTGGAAAAGTTTCACAAATAAGTTGGTCAACACAATTTTCACAGATAATGTACTTTAATTCAATGCAGTAGCTTCAACACTAGGTGGACACAAGTCAATCTTACAAGAAGAGTCAACTCGGTCATCTATTGGATCAACTAGTGTATCCACTCACACAATAGGTACATCATCCACAAGTGGCAAAGAATCAATGTACTCACATATAGGTAGGCTATTACTCATACTTAATGGCTTATTATCCATATGACCATTATTCACTTGCACCAAAGTGTAAGAGTTAGCTATTTTACCCTGACGTTCCTGATTATGTTCATTTTTACCTCGGTGTGAATGTTTGTCACAAGATTGGGCAGAATATTCCTTCGAGAAACACTCATCACAAGTTGTTTGGACAATTGGATTTTGAGGGAAGAGTTTGGGTAACAATTGGCGTATAATTTCAATGTGTTGTTGCATATCTTCAAGATCGTCATTGATGCGATCACACATGGCCTTGAAATTAAGGGCAGCCATGGTACCTACCAAAAAAAGACAACAAAAAACAAAATAAAACAAACAAGATTAGTAGTAAAATCTCCTTACCAACACTCGATACACTCACCTTTGTGATTCTCACAATTGGAGAGCGGTGAATATTGAAAGTTTCTTATACTCCGGTAGTCAATAAGATGTCAATCCTACTTGGTGGCCGGAATGGATTCTTGTTTTGTTTGACTCCAGAAATAAAATAAAATTCACTTACAAACTTGAAACGAAGAAGTTACTACGAGTTACAAATAAGAAAAACACGCAAATAACGAAGATACGAAAGGACTCAAAAACTAATCTACAACCTAGTAGATAATTACAAGTTTGTTAATTAGTAATAGGATCAAGAAAATTGAAACTAAAGAAACAATAAATGAAACTTAGAAATCTGAAATTTTGAGCCTAAGGGTCGGTTTTGAAGGTGATGATGTGGCAGCCTCCTATTGGACGTTAAAATTGTTGAAAGTTTGAGAATTTTTCTTGTCCTCAAATTGTATTGATTAAATTTCAAGTTGGAATGGTGGAATTTCGGCCAAGGGAGGGGAAAAACAATACTTTGGAGCATTTTTGAAAGTTCAAAAAGTATTTGACTTTGTTGCACCTTTTTGTCTAAACACCTTTTTGAAAGACTTTTGGCTCTTTCCCTTTTTGTAAGTCTTGGTAGGTGGACTTTCTCCCTTTTGGTATGACAAATTTTGAAACCCTTTTGCCTCCTTGCTTCTTTTGTATTAATCTTGAGATATGTTTTCAAAACAAACAAGTGGTCACACCTACTTTCTTCACTTACTTAGATCAAACAACCAACTTTGAAGACTTTCTTTATAGAATACATGAGTTGGTGAAGAACACCAAGAACACCATTTTTGAAATTAAATCTCTAGGTGTACGTTGGAACCCACAAACACCAAAAAACATATTTTTCAAGTTTTAAATCATCAAAAATAACATCAATAATACATGGCCAAGTTTGAACCCACAACAACAACAACCTTCAATCTTCAAGATCAACTCGAAAATGGCTCAAAACTTAGATTTAGACTCTTTTAGTGTTAGTGAAGAAGGGTAACACTAGAAACAAAAAAACACACAAAAAACACAAGAAAACTAAACCTCAAATTTTGATCCAAACACAAAAACGGGACAGATTACTTTTTTTTCGAGTTTTTTAGCTTTTCAACACTTTTTTTTAATTTTCAAGTTACCAAGCTCAAGATTGATCTCGTGGGAACAAAATCAATAATGGCTCTGATACCAAATGATAACAGAATGACCTATGAAGTACTAAAATAGCCCATGAAATGGCACAAAATAGCCAACTATCACGAGATGAACAAGCAACACAAAACGGAAAGCAAGATGACTAAACTTAGAGGATAGATAGTGAGACATAATGTACTGCACGTTATAGTCACTAAGATGTCAATTAAACAACAAAACACAAACAACATAAATACAAGATACCTACACTCATACGAAGACCTCAAAGGAATTGGAACTTCCAAGCAACCACTATTTCTAAGCAAGTTAACAACACAAGGATTCCACCTTGCTAAACACTCTCAATGAGTTTACTTGATATATCATCAAAGTTCTAAAATGACAAAATGACTTAAATGTTCTATTTATAGACTATGGAAAAACTTAATTACAAAAATAACCAAAAGGCCCTTAATGAGCCCAAACAAAGGGGCAACCTTGTAGTGTGCTCCTTGGACAGTTTTGGAGTGTTGCGACTTGTTCTCAATACTTCAAAGCTTGTTCCTTGGATGGGAAGCCCCACAGGCTTGGGTCTTTACTCACGTCTTTATGTACTCAAGTGCTAAGATGCCTCTTTGACTCGTATCACTTATGGACAATATTCCCTTGAATGTTGGACACTTTGTTCTTTTTGATATGTAGTATTTTAAGAACAAAGGCATCCCCATGCTCTTGTTTCCATCCTTGATCACTGAACTATGCAAGAGGGCTGAAGTGGAGGAGTACCCGGGGGATAACTGGATATCCCCAAAGACACCCATTTACCCATTAAGATACGTGGCGAGGGTGCCTTTCAAAAGCCAAAAAAAGGAAGATAGACTTAGGTAAATCGATGGATGATGATATAGACTCTTGTAGTACATCCACAGCAGGGATATTTGAGGAACTCTCTAGTAAGATACAAGTAGTCTAGATCTTGCATCTAGGTTGCCCACAGGGATAGGAGATCCATCCACCGCTATTCACTTCTATATTACATAAACTAACTATGAGAGGTTTCTGGTGAATCAAAAAGAGTAGGGGCCACCATTTCTAGACTTGAGCGGGCCTACTCTTCCTTGGCACGATAACATCAAAAGCTATGGGATTCTCATGACAAGATGAGAAGAAGAGAGAACATAAGAGATAAAATTTTCACCCGTATGTGGAAAAGGGTGAATGGATTATGGAAAGTCTTAAAGCCTAGACAGCGAATTTTGATGTAGTGGTCCTAGCTATGGGGATAGATGACGATGAGCCACAGTCTAATGATAACGATGAGGAGACTGCGAATGATGGCAACACTTGATGCAGTTTTTGGGATCCCCTTTAACTCATTTTATGCTTTCATGATATGCAGTAAGGGTACTAGAAGGTCTTTAGTTAAGGGTGCCCATCTATGTAGTTATTTCATATTTGATTTAGTCTGTATGATTTAGATACTTATTTGGATGCTTTATGTTTATTTGGATGTTACTATTGATTTAATCAAATAATTTGATTTGGGTTGTAATATTAGGTATTCTGATGGTGCTTGTGATTTATGGATTAATCACTTTTTTTTTTTAGCTTTTTTTTTTCTTTTCTTTGTGGATGTTGATATTGGATGAGTCATTCCCTATGATGGATTCAGTGATGACATTCTTAAGGAAAAATTGTGTTTGGGATTTTGAGCTATAGATGCAGGGGAAGTCTTAGTACTCGTAGCATTATAGATTTGGGATTTCCATTATTCCTGTGATGAAATATGAGTAACTACATGGTTTGACCCTTCAAGATCCAAAATTTTAAATGACAACATGATTTGGTGCCAACAATACTTAACCGTGCATGGTGAAATGCAAAACAACCACCCCCTTCATCTAATTTTTTTTTGTGTGATATCAAGGGTATGGACGTGAATGATTTTGTAACAACACTTTACCTCTTTTTATGACTCCAAATTCTTTAGTAGGTAGCATGAGGTAATTAACTCCTTTTTCCTAAAATAGGAAATGTAATTGATCTTCTTAGAAAAGTTTGTATGCCTTCTTTATAATCATGGAAACCCACTTTAGCCTAAAAAAACTACCTGTGCACGAATGGTATCCCAGTTACCCATTTTAAGCCTTTGAAACTCTATTTAGCAACCACATTACAAGTCCAGAACCACTTGAACTTTATCGCTCTTTTAGACCCTACCATCCTTGAACTTGAAAGTGCAACTTGAGGCTAAAAGCCTAAGTTGGGGGTGGAAAATCTTGGAAGAGGTGATCTTGGGCCACAATATTGGAAGCGAGTGCCTAAAAGCTAAGAAATAGGGACAAATGAATGAGAAAAATAAAGGGATCAACAAAAGAAGAAACAAATGAAATTACACAAAATAAAGAATTGAGAAGAAAATTCTTCCAAAATATAGGTGAACCAAAGTAGTAAAAGTCAGCACATGTGTGATTCAGGAATAAATGAAGTGGTCCATGACCCAAAGTTGGATCTAGGAGTGCATAATGTGTAGTTCAAAGAAGGTATTGTCACTTTTATCCCAAATGTTCATCCTACCCTTCCCCGATCCTACATTACAAGCTTGAAAAAGTCCTTTGAGATCTCCAACCAAGTGCTTTTAAGTTAGTAGCGATTAAAAATAAGGGCAAGTACATCGCTTGATACTTGTTTACATTGAGAAATTCTTTTCGAGAGTGAGTGATTGCATATTTTTCCTTTTTGTATGATTTAAATTAGGTGTGATGGGACTTTCTTTTATAAAGAGGCATGTAAACTAATTGAGGTTGGTGAAGTTGTCATATTCCAAAAATAAGGTGAAAGAGTATAGTTAATTCACTATTGATAGATAGTAACCTCTTGAGAGTTAGTTTTTGTTGCTTGATTGTTCTTAAAAGTCTTTTGCATCCTTGAAAATATGATTGATTTTGAGGGGAGGTGCACAAATAGTTCTTCCCATGCTTGTTGTTCAATTGTTAGTGCTAAACTAGTTCGAAATCATGGTGATCATTTTGTTCTAAGAGTGGGCTTATAAGATGAGTTATCTCATTAAGTATAGAGTAGTGTTGCTTGAGCATAAGCAATGTTCTAAATTGGGGGTGTTGATGAGTGGCAAGTTTTCAACTCAGTTAGATCCAAATCCTTGCACATTGTGATGAATCTACTGTGTATTTGAGGCAAATTCTTCATTAAAATGCATCAACTTCTAGTTCTTGTGAATTTGTAGAAAATCTGATAAAAATAAGTTCAGACAAAGCTGGAAGGGAAGAAAATGAGTAAAAGGATAAGAAGTTGAAGATCAGAAGACCTGAGATAATGCAATTGCAACTTGAGGGTGGCGACCCCAGTCAGTCAAAAGAAGTAAAAAAATGGTGATTGCATGAAGATTCTACGCGATCGTAGAATTACGATCGCGACCAGGAGATGGAGATCTCAAATGGACAAGAAATTTGAGGGGTATATTTGGAATTTCATAAAGCTAAGTGCCAAAATGCAAAAGGTAAAAACCCTTAAATGTTTTTCAACATCTTTTAGCTAATTTTTCTAATTTTAAGAGTAGAGAACAAGTTTGTGAGTGAGAAGGAAATTGTGCAGTTTTCCTAAGAGATAATTTATCTTTGTTTATTGAACTTGAAGTTGGAGATTTTACTTATTTTATTTTTCAATGGATGAGTTGAATGCCAATTTGGGTATATTTCTTCTCCTTAATTTCATAAGTAACTAAATTTATATCTTGGGGTTATGTTAGAGTAGGTAGTAATCAATATATGGGTGTTGATTATTAGTCTAAATAGTTGGATAAATGTGATGGGTTTTGCTTTTAGTCTATGGTAGAATTGAGAATTATGGGTAATAATTCCAATTGCCTTGGATCCCACATTATCCTTGAAAGAGGGATATGGGTGAAGAGTAATTGCGAACAACACCTTGAATTTTCTTCGTTGTTAGCACTATCTTAGAAATTAGGGTGTTAGTTGAATTAGCTATGTTATAAGCATCATCTTTGAAATAAAGTTGCTAAGTTTGAGGTCATGGATCGGTAAACTTGTCATGCTCATGAGGTATTTGAAAGAATCCATGACTGAAATTTAGTGTTCTATCAAAAGATTAACACCATGATCCTAAATCTAGCCTACCGAAAATCCTTATCCATAACTTGGACTAACTCTTGATTACCCATTCATGAAGACTACCTAGGAGCACATAACCCCAAGATCTCTCTTAATTTGGTAAACATAATAATTGTTTGATCTCATATTAGTGTGATTTTGTGACAATGTCAACAAAGTTCAACATTCAAACCCCCGATTTAATTCCATGTTTTATTTTAGTTTTGTATTATGCTCTAACACATAGTTAACTCTCAACACACGTAAGCTTTTAAAGCTAGTTTTCACTCCTCGTGTATTCGACCCCAACTCTTGTTGGGTATATATTGACAATGTCTACCTCACACTTAAATTGATAGGTACGTTGAGTGTTATTAATAGGCTATAATCTTACCATGCTGCATCAACACACAAACCAGTCCCATACAGGATGCGTCACAATACACAACAAACCTCCCAGTACCCTCGGGTAGGGAAAAAGAAGAAGCAGAAGTCAACCTATCCTTCAATTTTTCAAAGCTACCATCACAAGCATCAAACCATAACTTCTTAAACATTTTCTGAGTTACCTTCATCAGCGATGCAACAATAGATGAGAAACTCTCCATAAACCTTCTATAATACCCAGTCAAGCCCAAGAAGCTCCTAATGTCGATTGGAGTCGTGGGTTTAGGCTACTTCCTAGCTGCTTCAAATTTCTGTAGATCTACCTTGGTCCCTTACCTAGAAACAACATGCCCTAGAAATGTCACAACACTTAACCAAAATTCACACTTAGAAAATTTTTGCATACAATTTCTGATCTATAAGAATTTGTGACACAATTCAGAGGTGATTAGCTTGATCCTCCTCACTTTTAGAGTACACCAAGATATCATCAATAAAGACTATAATAAGCAAATCTAGAAACTGTCTGAACACTCGATTCATAAGATCCATGAAACCAGTCGGAGTATCGATCAATATGAAATAACATAACAAAAATCTCACAATTGTCGTACTGGGTTAGGAAAGAGGTCTTGGGAATATCAACCTTCCTATTTATCAGCTGATAGTAAGATCAATCTTAGAGAAATACCTATCACCTTAAAGTTGATTGAATGGGTCATCAGTCCTAGATAGAGGATACCTATTTTAATTGTAACCTTATTCAATTGACGATATTCTATAACATTTGAAGAGACCCATCTTTCTTTTGAAAAAAATGTACAGGAGCACCATTTGGAGAAATACTAGGATGGATGAAATCTTTATCAAGCAGATCCTTCGACTACTCCTTTAGTTCATCCAGATCCAGTCTTTAAGAAGGAATGAAAATAGGACATGTATCTAGTAGAAGGACAATCCCAAAGTCTATTTCCTTATAGGAGGAATCCCATAAAGATCATTGGGAAAAACTTTAGAAAATTCATTAACCAAAGGGAAGATTACAATGAGGGACTGTTAGAGTTAGAATATTTAACCCAAAATAGATGATACAGACACCCTACGAAAATCATTTTTTGAGCAATAAGATAAGAAATAAACCCCTCCTCTGGCACTAAAACACAAATTAAAACAAAAATTCCTCCCCTTATCATAATAACAATAGTAAAGTTACCCATAAAAATCATAAAAAGGGTATGGTGGGGCCAACTGAGGACCATTGCTAGCCTAAAAATGATGATCACTTAAAGGCTTTGGATAAAGAGCACTAGCCGTCAAATAATAACTTCCCCAATTTTTCTTCTTAGTCCACTGTCTACCATCTCTCTTATTATTTTGCTGACCAGTACCTTGCTCTGAATATCTAAACTTATTTTTCTACCTCTCTCCCATCTCTACCTACTTTTTTTTCTCATCCTCCACCTGCTATATATAAACCACTAGCCTAGATATGTCCATTTCATTATTTAAATAGCATCCTTACTGTAACACCATAAGTCTATACCCCGAACGCTACACGATGCTCATAATCCCGAAGGCCCCCAAGCTAACCCATGACTGATACCTGCTACAACAACTGAATAGTAATACTACAAATATGCAGAAAATAAGCAAAAACTTGCCATAAGGTTCAATACTAAAATAAAACTAAATACGGTATAACAATAGGAAAACTGAAACATCTGTCTGAAAATACTCTAGTCTGAAAAGCCTCTACTATCTGTATCATGGAGTTGATAGGACAAGCCTTCAACTAACTCCAACTTCTAAAAATTGTACTAATAAACCAAAATGCTGAAGAAAATAATCATGTCCTTGAACTATGAGGACTCACACTAACTTTGACTGCTGAAGATCTGAACGGCTAAGGGTGCTTGTGCATCTGAACCTATGATATAAAACATCATAGAACAAGAGAAAAGTGTGCATCAGTACTTTGAATATACCGGTATGCTAAGTAAGGTAGGTTGAAATTCATGGGTTCATATGCATGAATAATATTGATTGTATGACATGAATATAAATGAATGGGAGTACATGCATAAATACATATACTGTAATTGAGATCGTCATAATACTGGATTCTGAGTTCTGAATTATTGTTTTAGTGATATCTGAGTTTACTGATACTATATAGCTGATAACTGAGTGACTATATCTGACAGTCTTGATCCTATGGAACTATACCAAGTTTTATACTGAACTGAGTGACTATATCTGACAGTCCTGAATCTATAGAATTGAACTGAGTTCTAATCTAAGACTGGAACTGAAACTGAGACTGTGGGAGGTAATCATCTAACCAACATGCCGCTTTCTAAATAGATTGGGGTCCAACCTATAACCTTAGTTGGAAGGGTGTCAGTATCATTCCACGGGTAAAGACAACTGTAAGTTAACCCTCTCTGACAGGAAGCTCTTTCATCAACCCTTGCTTACAGGAAAACTCGTATAAGATATATTAACCCTATTTTGGTAGGAAGATATCTCAACCTATGCTGTCTATGCAGTTCTGTAATATAGAAATTGCTATTAAGGGTCAAACCCTCTACTGGCAGGAATGCCCCCATCCCTGGGTTAACTCGGTGCTGAATCCTACTCCCAAATGAATAGACACTGAACTAATTTCCTTATTCATACTAGGCTTGACTGAACAGTTATTGATTTTACTGAGTTTTGCTGACTGATGGAGTACTATTGAATTTTGTTAGCTGACTTAACTAAGGTCTGAACTGAATACTGAACTAGATGGGACTAATACTGAATCTACTGAGTTCTCCTGATTCCTGTAGCTAACTGAGAGTACTATTATCATGATGTGATTGAGATTATTCTGTAACTGCCTCTGGCTCCAGTTAAATAGCTCAATTGTCAGGTATAAATACCTTTAGGACTCGATAGCATCAAAAGTAAAGCTTCACATGATCTTGCAAAGCATAGTATAAAAATGCACACTTGTTCATAATGCTTCTATAGAGATATTTTATCAAATACTTTCATGTCATGAAATAATATACATACTAGCATGATATAATCTTATCATTACATTCACCTGAGCAATTCATCAAACTCTTTGATAGCATAATCTATGCACATGACACTAAAACAATATGTGAGCATCATGATTAAATTCCAAATTCATAATTCCATGGGTTTCAACATAAATTCAGATGATAAATTACACATGTCAATTAATTCTACATCGATATTGTAATAAATCATGAAATAGAAGCCCAATTATAGAAATAATCATGAATACACTTTGATTTCAAATCATGGAAAGCATGAAATCAAGATACTTGAAGTTTAAAAGAGTTTCTTGGAATCCAAGGGTGGAAGAAACCCTTGAATGAGTACTTCAGATACCTTGGTTGTTTAATTCTTGAAGAACAATGGCAAAATATCGAGCCTTGGCTTTGAAATTGAATCACCTAGGGTTCTTGTTCTTGAGAAATTTAAGAGAAAGTGAGTGTATGTTGCTTAATGAATCTCATGTTTTAGGGATGCATAGGGATGGTTAAAAACACCCAAATACCACTATGGACACGGTTTTTCAATGACTGAAAACCAAAATATCAATGCACAGACCGACGTGCCATTCATTGGCATCAACACAATGGCCAACGTACCGCATCGATTCTACATCGGTTCACTAGAATTTGCACTGAGCTAAGGGATATATTATTTGTCGTTGCGAGGGACGATGTGATACATCAAGATCGCATCGAATCACTATTTTGGTCACTCGAACATTGTTTAAACGAGGTCTGAAAAATCTAAAACTTGTCTGAAAACACCTACTGACATTCCTGATCATGAATCAATCTAAAGATTGATACTTTAAGGTCATAAGAGTCGTGAAATAGAGTTTCCAACTTACGAAGGCCAAAATAATACTATGTCTGAATACTTAGCTAGAATTTTCTAAGTCTTAGACCCCTTAGCAAGCTTAAAAGACTGAGTTGAGCTTAGAATTTTGCGGGGTCTTACAATATCTCCCCCTTGAGAATATTCGTCCTCGAAGAGACTGATTAAATTTAAAATACTTTTAGACTGGACTTAGACACGGAATATGCACAACTGACGCATAATTTCATAACTGAAATTATTGATATACTAAATTATCATACTGAACATGCATATCTGATGCATGAGTACATAGATGAACATGATTCACGAATGGATGACTGGGATTACTGTAAACTGGGATTATATACTGGACATACATGTCTGATTCATGAGTACATGACTGAACTGATTCGTGAATGCATGACTGAGTATGCAATGTTAATTGATACTAAGTTGGTAGCTATATCTGAACATGAGGCTGAGTAAATTCAAAGAAAAACTGTTAACTTGGGCTGAGTCTGAGCTTGCAGAAAAGAGGTGAGGATACTTGGTCCGCATGTATGCTTCTGTTTCCCAAATAGCTCCCTCCACTGACTGATTCCGCCAAAGTACTTTGACTAAAGAGACTTCTTTGTTCCTCAGTCTACAAATCTAATAATGAAGGATTTCGATGGGAGTCTCTTCATAAGAGAGGTTGTTCAGAATATCTATGCCCTCTATAGGGACTATGACTACTAAGTCACCAATGCATTTCTTAAGCAAGGAGACACGGAACACTGGATGCACTGAAGCTAAGTTTGAAGGCAACCCATGCTCGTAAGCTACCTTTTCAAAATGGCTGAGAATTTGATAAGGAGAAACATATCGGGGACTGTGTTTCCCCTTTTTTCCAAACCAATTCACTCTTTTCATAGAAGAGATTTTCAAATACACAAAATCACCAATATCGTACTCGAGATCCTTTCTGTGTACATCTGCGTACGATTTCTGTTTGCTCTGAGCTGTCTTAAGCCTTTCCCTGATAACTGAACTTTCTCTAAGGTATCAAATACCAAGTCAAGCCCTACTACTACAGCCTCACCCACTTTAAACCAACTAATGGGAGATCTACACCTCCTTCCTCAGAGCACCTCAAACAGAGTCATCTGAATGCTAGAATGATAGCTATTGTTATATGCGAATTCAATCAAATAAAAGTGGTCATCCCAAATACCTTTAAAGTCTATCGCACACACTCGTAACATATCTTCTAAAGTCTAAATGGTCCTTTCAGCTTGACTATCTATCTGAGGATGAAAGGTTGTACTGAGGTAAACTCGAGGACCAAGTCTTTTTTGGAATGCCTTCCAGAAATGAGAGGTGAATTGGGTACCTCTATCTGAGATAATGGAACACTATGAAATCTAACCAACTCCTTGATATAGAGTTTGGCATAATCCTTGGTTGAATAAGAGGTATGGACTGGTAGAAAATGAGCTGATTTGGTCATCCTATCTATAATGACCCAAACTGAATAATACTGGCGATTAGTACGAGGAAAACCTGTCACAAAGTCCATGTTCACTTCTTCCTATTTCCAGTTGGGAATACTGAACTCCTATATGGACCCACTTGGCTTTTGATGCTCGATCTTAACTTGCTGACATGTTGAGCACCTATCCACAAACTCTGCAATGTCTCTCTTCATCCCACTCCATCAATAGATCTCTCATAAATCACAATACATCTTAGTGTCCCCTGGATGAATAGAGTAGTGCACACCATGCACTTTTACAAGAACTCGCTGTCTCAAGTCATCTACACCTGGCACACATAGCCGACCCTGACAATGCAAAATACCATCTCCTTCTTGGGAGAAGACCTCTAATTTCTGATCCCTAACTGATTCCTTCAACTTAACTAGATTGGGATCCCTATCCTACTTTTCCTTTACCTCAGAAACCAGGGATGATTTTGAACTACTTTGCACCCATACACTACCTTCTGATGAATAGAATAAGCGAACACCTAGTCGGGCTAGCTGATGAACTTCCTAAACTAACTTCTTCTACCATCCTCAACATGAGAAACACTGCCCATAGACATCCTACTGAGAGCATCAACCACTATATTGGCTTTACCTGGATGATACATAATGCTCATGTCATAGTTTTTCAACAACTCCAACCACCTTCTCTGATAAAGGTTTAAATCTTTCTAAGAGAACACATACTGTAGGCTCTTATGGTTAGTGAACACCTCAATGTGTACCCCATACAAATAGTGCCTCCAAATATTTAAAGAAAATATTACTGCTGCTAACTCAAGATCATAAGTAGGATAGTTCTTTTCATGGGGCATAAGCTGTCTAGAGGCGTAGGCTATGACCTTACATCTCTGCATCAAAATACACCCCAAACCAAATCTAGAGGCATCACAATATACCACAAACCCATATAAACCATCCGGTAGGGTCAAAACTGAAGCTGTAGTAAGTCACGTCTTTAACTCCTGAAAACTCTTTTCACAAGAATCAGACTACTGGAATTTGAATTTTTTCTGAGTCAATCTGGACATAGGGTATGAAATAGATGAAAATCCCTCAACAAACCATTGGTAATAGCCATCCAAGCCCAAGAAACTCCTGATATCTGATAGAGAGATAGGTCTAGGCTAGTTTCTCACTACTTCAATCTTTTGGGGATCAACTCTAATGCTATCACCGAAAATGATATGACCAAGGAAGGCTATTGACCTTAGCCAAAATTTGCACTTACTAAATTTGGAGAATAGCTGATGGTTTCTTAGAGTCTACTATACTATTCTAAGATAGGCTGCATGGTCGTTCTCACTGTGAGAGTAGACAAGAATGTCATCTATGAAGACTATGATGAACATGTCCAAGTACTGCTTGAACACACGGTTTATCAAGTCCATGAAGGCTTCAGGGGCATTGGTAAGAACAAAGGACATGACTAAGAATTTGAAGTGACCATACCGAGTTCTGAAGGCTGTTTTTAGGATGTCACATTCTTTGACTCTAAGATGATGATAGCCCGATCTGAGGTCTATCTTGGAGAAGTAACTGTCACCCTGAAGTTGGTCAAAAAATTCATTAATTCTAGGAAGTAGATACTTGTTCTTGACCGTGACTTTATTTAGCTGACGGTAATTAATACACATTCTAAGAGAACCGTCTTTCTTATGCACGAATAAAACTGGGGCACCCCACAAAGACATACTAGGTCTGATGAATCCCTTATCTAGGAGATCCTTTAATTATTCTTTTAATTCTCTGAGTTTTGCAGGTGCCATTATATATGAAGGGATAGATATAGGATGAGTATCTAGAAGAAGGTCTATTTCAAAGTCAATATCCTTTTTGAGAGGAACTCCAAGGAGATCTTCAAGAAGTACCTCTAGGAATTCACATACTACTGGCACTGATTCAAGATTGGGGCGTTCTGAACTACAGTCCTGTACTCGAATGAGATGGTAGACATACCCCTTAGATATAATTTTTCTTGCCCTTAGGTAAGAAACAAGCTGACCCCTAAGTGCCGAAGTACTACCCCTCCACTCAAGGACAGGTTCATTTAAAAATTAAAACTAGAAAATTCTATTTTTGCAGTCGACTGAGGCATAGCAGGATTGAAGCCAATCCATGATGAGAATAACATCAAAATCAATCATGTCTAATTTGACTAAGTCTACTGAAGTGACTTTCTGAGATACAATAATTGGACAGTTCCTGTATACTCGTTGAGCTATGATAGATTTACCTACTGGGATAGAGACTGATAAATGCTCTACTAGGATTTTGGGATTGACTCCAAAGTCAACAGTTATATAAGGAATAACAAAGAACAAAGAAGCTCCTAGGTCTACCGTTACAAGTGACCACATTAGGATAACTTTTTTGATCCTATCGGGACCAAATTGTGCTGGAAGATAGTTATGCTGACTCTGAGAACCCACCTGAGGACACTGTCTAACCCTATGGCCTGGCTAGCCACATCCAAAATACACATCATTGCCAGCTATGAAGATACCCTAGTGGTTTTTACCATACTTTTGACAAAGGGGATTGGTTCGGGCACTGCTATCACTACCCTGGGGTTTAGGGCCTGATGCCCTATCTCTGTTTCCATCTCTGAATTTAGGAATAGGAGCACTAGATGAGGACAGAGCTGGAATTGAGGATTTTGAGCAGAACTGAGAATGATTCTCACCCTCTAACTTAGGCTGAGCGAAGTTAAAACTACCTGTTCTTGCTTTTTTGTTCTCCCTTTTCTTCTCTTTATTATTAGCCTCCTCTATCTGCTTAGCATGGACCATGAGCCTGGATATGTCTATCTCCTTAATCAATATTACGGTCCTAAACTCCTTGACCACACTATTAGATACTCCAGACACAAACTTACTCATCTTAGATCTGCTATCTACTACCACATGAGGAATGTATTTGGCTAATTAAGTAGGCTTAAGAGAATAATCTTGTACCATTATGTTGCCCTAATTTAGATTTATAAACTCCAAAACCTTTGCTTCCCTTAACTCTAGTAGGACGAACCTATCTAGAAAAGCAACAACAAACTCCTCCCATTTTATGGGCCCTACATCTGTGGCCCTTTTTGCTTTCCACTATTTAAACCATGAGTGTGCCATATCCTATAACCGATATATAACTAACTCAGTGCTTTCAACAGAAGTCACTCCCATAATATCTGTAACTTTATGCACCTGATCAAAAAAGTTTTGAGGGTCCTCATCTAATTTAGACCTAGTAAAAGATAGAGGGTTCATTTGAGTAAAATTCCGAATCATAGCAGCAACAATATTGGCCACTAGGTTATCTAGAACAGCAGCTGGACGTTCATTCTGGGCTACTAATATATCTCGTAGTCTCTTGTCCATAAGTGTGGCGCGATACACACCCATGCACAAGACTCTACTAGATGCAACTTTCAAACTTCCTAGGAATCTATTGACCCTTAGGCTCTGATACTAAGTTTGTAATGCCCCAAGTCTGTACCCCGGATCCTACACGATGCTCATAAATCCGAAGGATCACAAACTAACCCATGACTGGTATATGCTGTAATAACTAAATAGTAATACTACAAGTTTGCAAAAATTTGGTAAAAACTTGCCATAAGTTTCACTACTGAAATAAAATCGAATACGGTATAACAATACAAAAATTGAAACATCTATCTAAAAATACTCTAGTCTGAAAAGCCTCTACTGTCTGAATCATGGAGTTGATGGGACAAGCCCCCAACTGATTTCAACTAATAAAAACTGTACTGATAAACTGAAATACCGAAGAAAATAATCATGTAGTCGAACTATGAGGACTCACCACTAACTCTGACTACTGAAGATCTAAACTGCTAAGGGTGCTTGGGAGACCATGCGTCTGAACCTATGGTATAAAATATCATAGCGCAAAAAAAGTATGCATCAGTACTTTGAATGTACTAGTATGCTAAGTGAGGTAGGATGAAATGCATGGGTTCATATGCATGAACAATATTGACTGTATGACATGAATATAACTGAATGGGAGTGCATGCATGAATACGTATACTGTAACTGAGATCGTGATAGAACTAAATACTAAGTTCTGAATTATTAATTTATTGATATCTGAGTTTACTGATATTGTGTAGCTGATAACTGAGTGACTATATCTAGCAGTCTTGATCCTGTGGAACTATACTGAGTTTTGTACTAAATTGAGTGACTGTATCTGACAATCCTGAATCTGTAGAACTAAATTGAGTTCTAATCTGAGACTGGAACTGAAATTAAGAATGTGGGAGGTAATTATCTAACTGACATGCCCCTTTCTGAATAGATTGGGGTCCAATCTGTAACCCTAGTTAGAAGGGTGTTAGTACCGTGCCACAAGTAAAGATAACTGTGAGTTAACCCTCTCTGACAAAAAGCTCTTTCATTAACCCTCGCTGGAAGGAACACTCGTATGAGTGTATTAACCCTAGTCTGGCAGGAAGATATCTCAACCTAAGCTAGCTACATAGTTCTGTAACATAGGGATTGCTACAAAGGGTCAAACCCTTTGCGGGCAGGAATGCCCCCATCCTTAAGTTAACTCGGTGCTGAATCCTACTCCCAACTGAATAGATACTGAACTGATTTCCTAGTTTCTACTAGGCTTGACTGAATTGTTACTAATTTTACTGAGTTCTGCTGACTGAAGGAAAACTATTGAATTTTGTTAGCTGACTAAGTTAACTGAGGTATGAACTAAATACTGAACTAGATGGGACTCATACTGAATCTACTGAGTTCTCCTAAGTCCTACAGCTGACTGAGAGTACTACTGATCATGATGTGAATGAGATTAATATGTAACTGACACTGGCTCTAGGTAAATAGCTAAATTGTCAGGTATAAATACCCCAAGGACTCAATAGTATTAAAAGTAAAGCTTCACATGATCTTGCACAGCATAGAATAAAATTTCACACTTGCTCATAATGCATCTATAGAGAAATTTTATCAAATACTTGCATGGCATAAAATACTATACATACTAGCATGATATAATCTTATCATTACATTCACATGAGCAATTCATTAAACACTTGCATAGCATAATCTATGCACATGACAGTACAACAATATGTGAGCATCATGATTCAATTCCAAATTCACAATTCCATGGGTTTCAACATGAATTTAGATGATAAATCACACATGTCAATTAATTCTACATCAATCTTGTAATATATCATGAAATAGAAACCCAATTATAGCAATAATCATGAATACACTTTGATTTTAAATCATTGAAAGCATGAAATCAAGCTATTTAAAGTTTAAAAGAGTTTCTTGGACTCCAAGGGTTGAAGGAACCCTTGGATGAACACTTCACATACCTTGGCTATTTAATTCTTGAAGAACAATGGTGAAATCTTAAGCCTTGGCTTTGAAATTAAATCACCTAGGGTTCTTATTCTTGAGAAATTTGAGAAAAAGTGAGTGTATGTTGCTTAATGAGGGCTGAATCTCATGTTTTAGGGATGAATAGGGGTGGGAAAAAAAACCCAAATACCCCTATAGATGTAACTTTTTAATGACTAAAAACTGAACTATCGATGCACTGACCAACATGCCATGTTATTAGCATCAACGCGATGGCCAATGCACCGCATTGAGTCCATATCAATTCATTGAAATTTGCACTGAGTTGAGGGAAAAATTATTTATCAGTTCAAGGGACGATGTGATGCGTCGAGATTGCATCGACTCATTATTTTGGTCACTTGAACATGGTCTAAACGAGGTCCAAAAAATCCAAAACTTGTTCGAAAACACCTACTGACGTCCTTGATCATAGATCAATCTAAATATTGATACTTTATGGTCATAAGAGTCATGAAATAGAGTTTCCAACTTATGAAGCCAAACTAATACTAGGTTTGAACACTTAGTTAGAATTTTCTAAGTCTGGGACCCCTTAGCAAGCTTAAAAGACTGAGTTGAGCATAGAATTTTGTAGGGTCTTACACTTATATCTAGCACCAAATCACGGGACAAACTAAAATCAAATTACTAGACCTTATATTGGACACCAACTCTATAGCATAACGCGACAATTGATAAAATTTTAGGGCATACTCTTTCATACTTATCTTTCCCTACTTCAAGTTCACAAACACTTTGTCCTTAGACTCCCTCACTCCTGAGGAAAGAAGTGATCAATAAATGCACCTAAAAACTCATCCCACACGTTAGATTAGAATCATCACCCTTCATTAATTCAAACTCTTCATACCACTAGTAGGCCATTTCAATTGATAAGCAACAAACTCTACACACTAAGAATCAGTAACATGCATATCTCTAAAAATCTTTTCCATCTCATTAATAAACCCCTTATGACCCTCCTCAACCGTAGATCCTACAAAGGTTAGGGGATTCAATCTTATAAATTTCCCAACACAAGTGACCTCAGATGATGATATGATCCAAATGGCCATAATAGATTTTGTTGACATCTTTGGAGGCTAACATATATAGGCTCAAGACTTGGTCACCACAAGGACACAAGAACATGCATGGAGTACC
The DNA here is from genome assembly GCA_030864225.1 of Capsicum baccatum var. pendulum. NCBI lineage: Eukaryota > Viridiplantae > Streptophyta > Magnoliopsida > Solanales > Solanaceae > Capsicum > Capsicum baccatum. The sequence continues at coordinate 70,347,206 of CM061551.1, forward strand.
CAATTTGAGCATTCTATAAAGCAATTCCGAGTGTGGAAGATTGCATGGGGCTTACCTTTGATGCCAACCTGAGACCACAGGTGTTGAAGCATGACCCCATGATTTTGAAGCATTGAAGAAGCACCCTTCATTAAGGGTATTTTGGGGATTACACATATTTGAAAGACACTCCATGGGCTCCCTATTTCATTAAGGATATTGTGGTTATTTTCTGATGTAATAAGCTAGGCTATAAATCGGTTCTTATTAGTCCTATTTTCCTTAGTTTTTGATGATGAATATTTGAAAGACAATCAAAGACTTTTTTCTTCTCTCTTTGAGAGTGTAGTGTAGTGTAGGGCTTGGAAAAGCCAAGTAGTGTAAGGCTTGGAAAAGCCATAATTGATATTTTCTTAGAAATAGTGGTTGTAAGGCAGAGTTAATTCCCTTAGCAGTCACCATAAGAATATTGGTGTTTGATTTTGTGAGTTTAAGGGTCTTATCATTTGATACACGGTGTGGTTCTTAATTATTCATAACTTCTTATGTCATCTTATCTATCCTTTTACTTTATTGCATTTGTTTGTTATCTTTTTTATCCTAGTCTTCATCTCTTTAGGCCTATTCTTATATCATTTGGTATTAAGAGAAAGGTTTGATTTTGTTCCATCAAAATCGATCTTGGGATTGGTATCTAGAAAACCTACAAAACATAGTGTCAAAATTCCAAAAATAAAAAAAAAGTTGGTTGTTCACCTTTTTGTACTTTGTCAGAATTTTGAGACTTAGATCTAGGTCATTTTTGTGTGTTTTGTTAGTTTCTAGTGCTAGATCCTTGTTCCCTATCACTAATAGAGTCTAGATCTAAAATTTGAGCAAAATTCGAGTTGTTTTGAGCTATCCACCATTTTTGAGCTTGAGTTTGAAGAAACCTAAGGTGGATCTCATTTTTGACAAGGTTTGTGATGTTTTTGGGACCAAAAATTATGGTATTAGTGATTAATTTATCAATGTGACCTTGTATCTTCAAGAATCATCAAATTTGGAGGTCAGTTTCTTAAGGGTCAACCTTGGTCAAACTTTGAATCTTCTTGTTGTTCTCATCATCTTTATATCTTGTTGCAGAAAAATATTCAAAAGTGGTTGTTTGATCTAGAAAAAAGGAAGAAAGAGAGTGTAGTACTTGTTTTTACAAAGAATATTCCAAGTCTTCCTAAAGAAGAAAGGACAAAAGGCAATAATCAAGTACAAGGGGGGGACCATTTCAAATTCAAACTCATTTGAGCTTGAAAAAAGCTCCAAACCTTGCATTTCCCCCCCAAAACTGATTCTACTCTCTCTTGAGTGAAGATTGACCAAAACTTAAATTTGAATAACAAAAAAAAAATTCAAACTCTGATCAACCACAATCTGCCATGTCATCACTTCCATACAACCGTATTTTAGGCTCAAATTTTGGATTCTCGATTTCATTTCTTGTTCCTTTAGTTTCATTTTGTTTATTCTAGTAATAATTGACAAACTAGTAATCACCTACTAGGTTGTGAGTTAGTTGTGTATCCCTTATCTTCGTGTTTTTATTCTTTATGTGCTTTTCTTGTTTTGATTTGCTGAATTTCTTTATTTCAAGTTCATAAGTAGATTTTTCTATTTTGTGTCTTGAGTTGATCAAACAAGAATCTATTCCGGCCACTATGTATTGATTGATACCTTATTTACTACCGTAGTATAAGAAACTTTTAATATTCGATGCCCCAATTATGAGAATCGCAAAGGTGAGTGTATACGAGTGTTGGTGAGGAGCTTTTACTACTAATCCTGTTTGTTCATTTTGTAGGTACAAGGTGATATAAGGGGAATATGTCTTCAATAGCCACAGATTATTGTGACTACAAAATGGGAGACTATGATTATAGTGAGGGATTTTATGGCTACAATGATAAGGGAGATTATGGGGGCTATGAAAATAGCCATGATCAAGACACGAGCAGATTTGAGGATTACGGGTTTGAGGGGGACATGAGGTGAATATAGTTCCTAGTGATTATGGTGAATATGGATATTGATGGTGTGCATTGTGATGGGTTTTATGATGAAAATAAGATGTATGGGGAGTCTTGCACTACCTAAGCCGAACCCAGAATTGAAGTTAGGTATAACCCATTCATTTGCAAAGCTTATGAAAGTTTTAATGAGAATGCACGTGTGGAATGTAAAAATTCATAATCTTCACCTTGTAGCACTTCTTATCAAGGTCGAAGTGGTGCGAATTGTTATACTAGCTATAGTGGAGGTTTTCCTATGAAAAGAAGAAGGCATGCATTTCCAAAGCTGAAGGGTACTCATGTGCCTTACAATGTTGATCAAAGAAGAAGTGTTAACTTTGGAAAGGTGATCATTTGTGGGGTGCCAGGCTTCCTCATTGTGCTAAATGATAGGTGATATAGAAACTACATTGTCCCATCTGTGGTTGATTATTTGGGGATGTTTTGAGAACCTTTACTTGTTCCATATTACATGGACGGGTTTAAGGTTACCGAAAGGGTGAAGGTTGTATTTTCCAAATTTGAATACCATGAGGAGGTGTGGTGCAATATTTTTCCCTTGATGTCTAGTCATGTAAGCTTTGGTGTGGATTGGTTTGCACAATATAAAGTTCCAAATATGCAAAATTGGCCTAATGTTGTAAAAGACCAATGAGAAAATCATCACATGATGTCCATTCTACCCAAGTATCAAATTGAAATGCTCACTTAATCCAATCCAAATAAAAATGAGAGACAAAAGATTAAGATAAGTAAGGGTGTGCAAGGTTGCAATCCGATAGTGGAAAAAGAAGAGGTTGTGTGGAGTGAAGTGGGGGTATTGCCACCAAATCATGCTAACTATGCTTGTCTTTCTAGTTCTAATGACATTTGTGTAGGTACCAACATGGAAAGTAGAGGAGAACAAGGCCAAATATAAGTTGCTGCCAAAGCATGTAGGAAACCTTCACACCATGGCGAAGAAGAATCTACTCAATAACTTCAAGGTAAAATAGCTAACTCTTACACTTTTGTGCATGTGAATGATAATTGTGTGGCTAGTAGCCCATTGAGTGTGAGTAGTAGCTTACTTAAATATGAGTCTAATAATTCCTTGCCTCTTGTTGATGATGTACATGTTGTGAGTGCGGATACACTAGTTGATCCTATTAATGACCAACTTGACTTATCTTGTAAGATCAATTTATGTCCACCTAGTGTTGAAGCCAATATATTGAATGAAAGTACATCATCTTGTGAAAATGGTGTTGATCAACTTATGTGTGAAAATTTTCCACCACTTGAGGATGTTCTTGATGTGATTAATAGAACTCGAGTGAAGAATGAGAAAATATTGGTCAACAAGATAGGAGTGAACCCGTGACCTTGTCCTTTGATTCTGATGTTTGCCTAGCTCATAGGGATAATGATATACTTGAAACATCTTTGAAACTTGATAATGAACTCTTAGGGAGTGAGATTACTTGTTCCAAATCTAACCACAGGATAAATCTTTCTCTCTTTAGGAATAATGTCTTGTTTGAAGATAGTTTAATCACTCTTAATATACCTAGTGTGAGAATGATATTGAAGGTATAGATTGTCTTGAAGGCTATAGCCTATATGCCAACCCACAATGGTGTGACAACATTCCTCCTAAAGAAGGAAATATCTTCTTGGAAGATGAGAGTACTCTTAAGGGTAAGGAATGTGTAGTGTTGGAAATTTTATTTTTTATTTTTCTTCTTCTTCTTCTTCTTCTTCTACTTTGTGTGACCTTATTATTGAGATTATTCATGGTGATAATTGGGAAACTAGTAGTAAGTACATGGATGAGGATACCTTAGTAGAAGTTGACTTTAGTGACACCTTTCTCTACTCTCTATTTGCCTTTAATGATAAGTATGCTATGGTGGAAAGTATGCCGTGTAGCTTGGGTAAATCCTATGGGAAAGGGGAGTGTTATCTATGCTCGTGTCTATGGACACTCTTCCCATTTGACCCCTGTGCCAAATATAGAAATGGTTATGTTCATGAACCCAACTTGTTTCTTGGTCTACATGAAAAGCGAAGTGTCACTCTTAAAAAACTAAGGGCAAAGGTGTCATTGACTCCTTGGGGTAATATTCATAAATGTGCATCCTTTTTTGACACACTGGTACTTAAATTGCATGAATTCTAACTTGTGGATGCCAAGTTGCCTATTTGTTTGAAGTAAAGAATGTGTATGTGCTTAAATGGTTTGTTTTTACCCTTGTATGCCTTTATACTTGATTCTTTCCTATACTACCTCTTTGCCTATGATAATATCCATGCTAGTTTAGGATTTGTTGTATGTAGAGGTAGGAAATTTGTTGGTTTGTCCACTTGTGTGAGTGATGATTCTATATGGATCTTGTGTACTTTAGAACCAATTGAGGCACCACCCTTGGTGTGGTCTCTTGAAGATATAAAGAAGCAATTCTGTCTTATTGTTCCTAAAATGAAGGTAGTTTTACCTTATGGGTTATTTGATACCATTAAGACCTTTGTAGTTTCCATATCTCTTGGCGATTTCAATAGACAAATCCTTTGTACATATTTTAATAAGTTTTTAATATTTAATTCAAAGGATCTTTGGTTATATTGCAAGTATGTGCAACCTTGGCATGTAGAGATGATTTGTTGTGCTAACCCTAACCCTCATGCCATAAGGAGTTTCTATAAATTTGTCCTTTCTTTGGTTTTGCAAGGTTTGTATTAGAGGTCAGATCCTTTTCAAGAAGGTGAGGATAATACGATCTAAATGGCCATATTAGCTTTTGTTGACATCTTTGGAGGCCAAAACATAAAGGCTCAAGACTTGGTCACTACAACGACACCAGAAAATGCATGAAGGACCTATTTTGAGCATTCCATAAAACAATTCCGAGTGTGGAAGATTGCATGGGTCTTACCTTTAATGCCAACCCAAGACCATAAGTGTTGAAGCATGACCCCACAATTTTTAAGCATTGAAGAAGCACCCTTCATTAAGGGTATTTTGGGGATTACACATGTTGGAAAGACACTCCATGGGCGCTCCTTTTATTAAGGTTATTGTGTTTATTTTATGATGCAATAAGCTAGGATATAAATAGGTTTTTATTAGTCTTATTTTTCTTAGTTTTTGATGATGAATATTTGAAATACATTGAAAGACTTTTTTCTTCTCTCTTTGAGAGTGTAGGGTAGGGCTTGGAAAAGCCAAGTAGTGTAGGGCTTGGAAAAGACATTATTGATCTTTGCTTAGAAATAGTGGTTTTAAGGTAGAGTTGATTCCCTTAGCGGTCACCGTAAGAAGATTGGTGTTTGATTTTGCGAGTTTAAGGGTCTTATCGTTTGATACACAGTTTGGTTCTTAATTCTTCATAAATTCTTATGTCATCTTATCTATCCATTTACTTTATTGCATTTCTTTGTTAGCTTATTTCTCTTAGTATTCATATCTTTAGGCCTATTCTTACACTAGATGAACTAGCAACAGAGCATCAACATGATCCGGCTACGAGTCTGAGATGCCATAAGTTAGGCAAGCATATGAATAGACTAATGGAACTCTGCATTAGAGATATCTCCCTGGGGCATCTAGGCATAAGTATCACCAGACCGGGAAACTCGAGGAGGACTAGTAGGGACTGATAAAACCCCATGTGGATTAGAGGCCCTAGACTAGGTTTGTACTTTGTAAATAGGGTGAGTTCCCTCTATATCTTTTCTTGGTGGGACTGTGGTTCCAGTAGAGTTTCTGCGATTGTCATAACTTCAGGGAGGGAGGCATGATTTGAAATGTGAGTAATCCAAGATTTAGATAAATTTCATGACAACGAGACTCGATAGCCCGAAATAGAACACAAGAAAGGGAAACATCTATAAATGCCTCGTAGCCTCCCTACACCCATAAAAAATACTCTACTCAATATGACTTTGTGGACACCTAAAGACCCTAAATCATTCTCTGATACAAAGCTTGTCACGACCCAAATTAGGGCCTAGTTATGACGGGTATCTCAATGTCATCATGGGACGGAGACCACCTCCTTTTCCTAACCTCCAAAGCACAATATAACAAACAGCGGAAGCTAATCAAAATAGTAAATAATATGGATGAATCAAATGAAACCTAAGTGTAATGACCCTTCAAGTTATTTTCTATATTTCTACTAATTTTGCCGTTAAAGCTTTTCTATAGCTGGACCAAGTCATTTATTTCTACTAATATACATGTTGATGATTGTTGTTTAAGTTTCAAGATGATATCTAAAGGTGATTTCATGAAGTATATGTGTTTGTTAGTTGAAACCCATGATCATTATGTGGCTTAATATGGTGAAATTCATGAACACACTTAAGCTAAAAGAATGCATGCAAAGTCTTTGATAATATGCCTAGATTATAGAATTCATGTTCCATGATTTAATAGTGCTTAAATGACAAGTTCATGCTCTATGCTTTATGATTTTCCATGAATTCCATGTGAGTGATATGCGTTGTTGTTCTGTTATGGATTGACCATGATATTGAAGCTATGCAAGTATATACATGTTGTATGAATTTTCCTTCCATGTATAAGATTTTGAGAACTATGCTTAGTGTGAAATCCCCTACTCATGATATGGTAAATTATGGACTCTACTCTTACGATCAAGTTAGTCATGTGTGTCAATTTCCTTCCATCGAGTCCTGGGGTACTTGTACCCAAAAAATATAGTTGTGTGCCTTGAGCCATGTCATGTTATCACAATAATATCAATCAATCCATGATCTATAGAACTCAGTCGGGCATGTGACTCAGGAAACCTCAGAAATTTTATGATCCCATTAATTATCAGATAGTAACACTAATCCGTCAGTCGATGGAAGTCAGTTACTCAGTCCATGTACCATCAGTTAAATCACATTCAGTCTATTAAGACGGGAGTAGAAGTTAGCACCGAGTGAACCCAAGGATAGGAACTCACATGCCAGTTTAGGGTGTGATTCTTAGTAATTATCCTTATGTTCCAGAACTACATAGCCAGCGTAGGTTGAGACATCTTAACCTATCATATTATGGTTGATAAGGTGGCTTAATCCGTCAGTTTAGGGTTCCCACCACTCTCATTTTGAGTACCTTTCAGCTAAGGGTCACTCACAACTGTCCTTACCAGTGGCGTGGTATTGACACCCTTCCAGTCGGGGCAGAGATTGGACCCCAACTTAGCTATATGCGTTATTGGGGCATGTCGGTCAAACAACTACCTCCCAGAGTTTCAGTCCCAGTCTCAGTAAAAGAACTCATATGTTCTTCATATTTTAGTATATCAGGACTGTCAGATACAGTCAATTCAGTTACATAATAGAACACAGATAGTTCCATTAGATTTAGGACTGTCAGACACAGTCACCTATGTTATCAAAATTTTAGCATTTATCATGCTAGATATCAGTAGATCATGTATTAGTGTCCAGATCTAGATATCACATAATCATGATCTCAGTTACTATGTATGCATGTTTGCACTCTTACGCTCATATCAGTCAGTCAGTTAGCATTGTTCATGCATGTAAAACCTTTTGCATTTAGCCTACCTCACTCGTATACTCAGTACTCCCAGTTGTACTGAAGTATTTGCGCTATGGTACTTTCTGTCATGTTACACCATAGGTTCACAGATACGAGATTCAGATCAGCAGTAGCAGTAGCATTCCAGTCGCAGAGTTGCATTGAGTCCTCATCCAACCTTGGGTAGGATGAGTCATACACGAGATAGTGTTGGGTCCAAAGGTTGAGGCTTATGATATGAGTTATGGGTACCACTCGTATCAAAGGGTACGACACGTGAGGGTCATTCGTATACCTTTGGCGGGATTTTGTGCAACTTAAGTGGGGGTATTCTGGACATTTTTCCACTTACCCTTATAAGGTCCCACAACTTCGAACTCTCTTGGGAGACTATTTACCCTATTGTTCTATTCATTAACACTTAAAAACTCTTCCTAAACACTCTATAATTATCTTAAAAGCTTTTGGACAAGAAAGCTAGGGTTTCAACTAGAGGACTAATTTAGGGATCTTGTTGGTGGTTTCTCTCTATCTACTTTGTCAATTAAGGCATGTTCTCTTCCCTCATTGTTTGTTCCAAATCAAAGGCATGTATTTATATAATGTTTTTCTGAATTGAATATTGTATGAATTTAGGTTTCTAAATATGATTTATGGGTTTTGGTTATAAATGCTTGGTTATGGTTTTTCATGTTTTAATTATGCTTTTATACGCATTAATGGTGGTTTTGGATAATTGGTTACATGGGAATGGTTCTTTGGTAATGGACTTTGGTTTTGGAAATACTATGCCCCCAATGTGTCTGATAAAATGCTTTTAACAATGTTTCCACTATAATATTGGTTTTTCAATGAAACTTATGAATGGTTTATACTTGGTAATGGAACCCTAAATGATATGAATGGTTTAAATGATTTTAAAAGTATTAAAAAGTCCTTGGTGGCATGGTTTTGGTTAATTGGAAATCATGAAGGGTACATGGAGTCCCTTAAACCTATATATGGTTGGCTATGGACAAAACTTGCATGTATAGTCGGTCTGACGATACCACTACTAATGGTCTTGATTGATAAATGGTAAATAGATTGGTTGGTTACTTGGTAATAGTTTTAATTGGCCAATAATAGCAAGGTGTGTAACAAAGCCATAGAAAGTGGAGGTCCCGCGGGGGGGGGGGGGGGGGGACCAAAATTAGAAATTCATATTTTCTAATGTGAGGTTTGGTCTTGGTGACCATGTGCATGATGTCAAACTTTATATTTGGGGGATATACTAGTCATCCTAAGTTTTTATTCCCTGGTCGTGCGGGTTCAGGCACTGGAGCCCTTTCAGCAGGGAGAGATGAACCGATATAGACTGTGGGTGTTTTAGGACAGAAAAGATACATAGCTCAGTTAAAGTTTTTAATGGAGCCCAGTCCTCTTTCCCGGCATGGTTATATATATGTATGGTTTGTGAGCTTTCATATTTTTAAAAGGCTCCATTTTGTGTTATGGATATTCTTAGTAATTTTGATTTATTTTTGGATATTGATTTTGGCTATGGTTGGGGGCATGTCCCAACAGAATATTCTCACTTTTTTGGTTAGAGGCTTTGTGATACTACTATGGGTTGGAATTAGTAATCGATATTGGTGCCAGCCTTAGAATTGGCATTGGTATTGGGGATGATGCCAATTAAGGATATTGTTGGTTGTTCCATCGTATTTTATTTTGGGACTAATAATATTATGTTTTGGATCTCATTTGGTTTTGGCCTGGTTTATGGGCCCTTGGTTCGGTCTTGGTCGGCTTGGTGGTTTGGTTGGTATAGTTTGGTGTGACAGGATGACTTGGTAGGGTTGGTCTAGAAATAAACCCATCCTAAAGTCAGTCCTTGTCCAGCTATGCTATCTTGCTATTTTTTGGTACTCATCTAACTCAAGGTATGCTAATGGTGGTTGGGTTGGGTAATAGGGGGTGTCTCCAATCCTAATTAGACTTGGGATGCCCATTATAATAAGGCCTTGGTCGGGTCGTATCAAGGCTAGACCTATATTTCCAATTGAGGTTTGTAGCTTCATTGGTTTTGCCTGTTATTATAGGAGATTCATCGAGGGTTTTGCTACTATTTCAGTTCCTATGACCAGATTGACATGGAAGGAGGTTCCTATCTTATGGTCTAAAACATATGAGTCGAGCTTTGGAAAGCTCAAAGACTTTCTCACTTTAGCTCCTGTTTTAGCTCTTTAAATTCAGGGTAAGGGATTTACCATGTTTTGTCATGCTGCTGGTGTCATTTTGGGGTTTGAATTAATATAGCAGTGTCATGTTTTTACTTGTGCTTTTAAAAAGCTTAAGGTGCACGAGCATAACTACCCTACTCAAGATTTGGAGTTGGCGACGATAGTTTTTGCCCTTAAGATTTGGAGGCATTATCTTTATGATGTGCAATGTGAGATTTTTACCGATTATCATAGTCTTCAGCATCTTATGAACCAGAGGATCTTAATGTTTGACAACATAGAAGGATGGAGTTTCTTAAGGATTATGATGTTTTGATCTTGTATCATCCGGCAAGGTAAACATGGTAGCGGATGCGTTGAGCCATAAGGAAGTGAGTATGGGTAGCTTGGCTAGTATTTCAATCTTCTAGAGGTTGTTGGCATGAGACATTCAGTCTTTAGCCAACTTAATAGCTCACCTTGATATTTATATCCTAGGAGGATTTTGGATAGTGTAGAGGTGAGGTCCTTGCTATTTGAGCAACTTTAAGATCGTTAGTTTGAGGATAGTAAGCTTCACTTCTTTTTTATCAGGTTTTGAGTGGTGAGTCCGAGAGGAATACTATAGATTTTAAGGGTATTTTGAGATTTAATGGCCGCATTTATGTCCTGAGAATTCATGACTTAATTTGTTTTATTTTGCATGAGGCTCACAACTCTAAATATTTTATTCATTCTGGCATAGCCAAGATGTATAGAGATTTGAGACAAAATTATTGGTGGAGTGGTATCAAGAGAGACATGGCATACTTTGTAGCTTGTTTCCTATGTTGTGAGCAGGTAAAGACTGTGCATCAGTAACCAGGTAGTTTGATTCAGAGATTGCCTATTCCCGAATGGTAATAAGAGTGTACTACCAAGGATTTCATTAGAGGTTTGACTTGCAATTCTCATGGTTTTGATGGTATTTGGGTCATTATAGATCATTTAACCAAGTCAGCATATTTCATCCCTATTCAGATCTCCTTCAATGCTGAGAGACTAGTTGCATTATATGCTTGTTTCTATTATTTTGTACAGTGGTTCTGTGTTTTCTTTAAGATTTTTGAGGTCTTTTCAGGAGGATTTAGCTACTCAGGTGGATCTTAGTATGAACTTTCATCCATAGATAGATGGTCAGTCGGAGTAGACCATTCAGGTCCTTAAGGATATTCTCTGAGCCTGTGTTATGGATTTTAGGGGCCAGTGGGAGAAACATTTAGCCTTGGTGTAGTTCGCATATAATATCAACTATTATTTGAGTATTGAGATAGAGTATTTTGAGGCTTTTTATGGTAGGAGATGACGTTCGTCGGTTGGATATTTGAGACTCCCGAGGTTAGGCTTCGTGGTACTGATTTTCTTCAAGAGTCATTGGACAGAGTCAGGGTGATTCAAGTTTGGTTGAGAGTGGCTCAGAGTAGGCAGAAAACCTATTTATATTGCAAGTTTCATGCCTTGAGATTTTGAGTTGGTGATCGTGCATTCCTTCGTGTATTGCCCATGAAGGGTTTGATGAGGTTTGGGAGAAAGGGCAAGCTCTGCCCAAGATATATTGGACCTTTTGAGATTCTTTGGACAGTTAGTGAGATGGATTATAAGTTAGCTCTACCTCTAGATATTGTTGTTATTCATCTAGTCTTCCATGTTTCCATGCTACGACAATATACTCCTGATCCTTCTCATGTGCTTCGATGGGACTCAGTCTAGCTGGATGAGTATTTGACCTTTATAGAGGAGCCTAAGCTCATATTGGCTAGTGATGTAGGCAATTGCACACTAGAGATATTCCTATAGTTAAGGTTCAATGGAGGTGACGCCTAGTGGAGGAGGACACTTGGGAGATGATAGTGAGATATAGACTTAGTATCCTCACCTGTTTGACACTTTAGGTATATCCTAATCCTTAACTTTTGCGAACAAAAGTTCCTTTAGTAGTGGATATTATAATGACCCTTTTGGTCATTTTCTATATTTCTACTTATTTTTTCCGTTAGAGCTTTTCTATAGCTGCCCTAAGTCATTTATGACTTGTTGTAGATGACAATTCATTTATCAAGCAACTCATTTGGTTTTAAGAGCTAATTCCCTATTTTAAAGTCTTTACTGGTTGCAAATAGCCACTGGGTGAAAACTTCAGTAAAACAACCTCGAATACAAATTTTGATTGCACCAGCAGATCTGAAATATCAATTTTAGGCTAGGTGGACCTTTGGTTTGGGTCCCAAAACACCCAAACTCATTTCGACCAATTGGTCAAAAAGTTAAGAAAATGAAATATAGGTGTGGACCCATATTTTGTCACAGCAACTTTGGATGGAAAATCTAAGTGCGTCATCATGTTTGAAACATCAAATTTTATGGACATAGTTCATTTGAATACAACATTTTAATGAACACCGAGCACTCAATCCAGCCTATTTTAGACTTGGAGAAAATCTGGTGCACCAAGTTTCTGGTGCACCGCGATAGTGACATGTAGGCAACAATCACGATTAGTCATGCAGGCTTAGATGATGCGATCATACACTAATGGCTATGATCATGACTTGCATAGTAAAAAGAGAGGCAACGATCGCGAGGCCTTGGGCCGCGATAGCAGAACTCAAGGGCCTGGTATAAGTATAAAAGGACTCATTGTCCACCAATTTTGGCCATTCTTTATCATTCTCATGAGATCCAAAACCCTAAATAGTATGATTGGTCAAAATTTAGACTTGTGGGTGACTTGGGAGATTGTTTAACATTTATTTTTGTGATTATCTTCCGATTTGAGGTAAGAATTCACCCTTTTCTTGGTGAAATTCCTTGATTTATTATTCAAAACCCTAAAATCTTTAGGGATTTACTTTAGCCCCAACTTAGCTTGGTTTTCAACCATTTTTGAGTGTAATGATTCCTTAAACATGTAAGAATGTTGGGTTGGTTTTGGAAATGCGATTTTTGTAAGTGGGACCCAAATGGGACTTTGATGTAATTTTTGGTCCCGAAGCAAAATAGTGCAATATGGGTATTGTTATTCTTGTATTGATAAGAATAATCTTATTTTGATAGCTTGGCATCTTATAGTGTCTTCTCGAAAAGAAAAAAGCGGTGGTTTAGTGGTTCGTTGAGCTTTCTTTAGTGTCGAGGTAGGCTAGGTTTATTCCTTATTAGATTGAGCTACCTCATAATATGTTTATGATATTATTTTTGATTTGGGATTGGTTTTCGGTGTTAGTTGATGAAATACAAGACTTGGATTAGTTAGACCGTTTAGGCTATTTTTGAATTATAGAGTTGAAACACTTAGCTTGATTCCTTATCATTTAGGATAATTGGACTGCATTACTCATGTTTTGCATGAGAATGCCTTAGATTACTCAAGTTAGGTAAAATGCTTAGGGTAAGTTGGAGTTAGTTGCTTATACTAATAAAGGTTTCCTTAGTTCCCATTTGACTTAGTTAAGTGCTTGAGAAGAATCTCTAACTTAGGACAAATTGTGCCTTGATATACATCTAAGAATGGATTTAGATACCTTAGCCTAGTCCGGGGTAGTATTTGACTTAGAATGTATTTGGGGATTTAGAAGTGGGTTCTTTGACCCACCTTAAGTCAAGATTTATGATTAGTTCTCTTGAAACCCTCATACGCTTATTAAATTCCTATAGAATTCCCTTTGGAGGTAATATTGAGAAACCTTTGTACTTGTTGGTTATGATGTATGATGTTGTAAGCAATGCCTAAACTATTATGCCATATGTATGATTTATTGGTTAATCTTATGATAAGCTATTGATATTTCTATTATTTTGGCTATTGATTGGGCTACCACATATACTATTGAATAAGACCTTGACTATGATATTATCTAAGCTATAAATTATGTCATTGATAATGCTATGAATAAGCTATAGATTATGCCATGGATTAGCTATTGCTCATGCTACTGAAAAGCTACCTATTATGATAATGGTAAGCCTTTGACCATGCTATTGATAAGCTATTGCTTATGCTATTACTTATTATTATGATCATGCCAAATAATTATGCTTGTAATTATGCTAGGAAATAGTCTTATTGATGGTGTTAGCAATTGTGTTATTAATTATACTCAAAGTCATACTTATTAATTATGTGGAAAGTTATGCTAATAACTATGCTAGAAATCGTGATGCTTGACTATATTGGTATTTATGACATTGATTACACCCATTTCTAAAGATGATGTTGATACATTAATATCTAGCAAGGATGGAAGATATTATGATGATACATTGATACCCGACATATTATGATGATACATTGATACACAGTGAGGCTGGAGAATATTATAATGATACATTGATGCCTAAAAATGTTGAAGGATATTATGATGATACATTGATACCTAACAAGGCCGGATGATGATTATGATAAAATATTGATACCCAGCAAGACAGGAAGATAATTGTACTGATGTGCCTATACGTACATCTATATGTTCGAGTCTGGCTATGCCCTATGTATGGATAATATGTATATATATATATATATCCTTATATGTAGTTGGGTATTCTGTTGATATTAGGGATGCCAGATATAGCCTGAAAGTGGTAAAAATGAAAACTCATTGTCTTGTGAGGATTAGTGATAATAGTTGATTAGTAATAAATAATTATAAAGTGGTATAGTTGATGATTAGTGATAAATAAGGATTAGTGGTGGATATCGTTTAAGTGATAATCTTGACTAGTTGATAAATGAGGAATTATTTGGTAAAGGATGATTAGTTAACAAATGATGTTAGTTAATAAATGTTGGTTATCTAATGAATATTAATTAGTGTATATGTGGTGAATAGTTGCTAAATGAGGACTAAAAGTTATATAATGACTAGTTATTAAATGGATTAGTTAATAAGAGATGGTTAGCTGATAAATTATGACTATTGGGTATCAATGATAAGGTTGTTAACTGATGGTAGTATTATGAAATATTGGTAAATTGTGATAATGTTGGAAAATGATATATTTATGATAATTGTGGAATGGTGGATAAATGTCGATGAAGGTTAGTTATAACGTCGATTGATGGCTTTATTATCCCCGAGTGTACTCTCCAGACATATGGGAGTTTGTGATGAGTACTTTACTTTCGGCCCCAATTGGCGTATGGGAGCCAATTTTATAGGTTGTGATTGCTTGTATGATGCCTTGTGATGTGTTATGATTTTTATTTACTTAATTATATTACTATGATGATGTTTGCATGTGTTGACACCTTACGTTATATCGCTATTATAGTTAAATTACTATTTGTACAACAGTAAAGAGATGATTCAGGTTCATTTCTGTACATTCAGGTTCATTTCTGTACCTTGACTTAGTTATGGTATCTTGCATTTTATCATACTTATATCATGATTTATCTTAGTCGGACGATGATGCCTATTGAGTACCCATTATTTGGGTACACATACCATACTTCTGTACCTTTTTGGTGCAGATCTGAGTATTAACTGTCACCATTAATAGTTGATCATGTTGTGTTGATACTTCTAGATTTAGGGAGAGTTCTTAGAGTTTGAGGCGCCCATTTCTCTCTATCTTTTATTTTTAGTCTTTTGTTATCGAGATAGATATTATTGACTATTCTAAGTTTTTAAGTTGTAATACTATTAAATGATGTTGTACTGTCTCTACCAGGTCGTAGGATGGTATCTTGTATTGAATGTTTTATCTATTTAGAACACTTTGCTTATTTATGAATTGTGTTCTTGAATTTTTCCTATAATGGGCATTTCCTACCAAATTAACCCATTGCATTAGCTCTGGGTTATGGTTTGGCTTACCTATTGGCGGGATTTTATAGGTTCCATTATGACTCATAAATTGGGTCGTGACAAATTGGTATCAGAGCTTACACCTATATTATTGGTACAAGAGCAAGTGTCTAATAGAGTCCTGCCGATTAGTACGATAACATCAGTTTCTATCTTCGGGAGGCTATGGGACATTCTTTGGAGTTCATCACTTCTTTTACTTATATCATGCTGAGGGTTTGAGTTGGTTTGTAGAGTATTCCCTTGACTTATCTCTTTTGTAGATGGCCAGGACATGTGCTATCACTACATGATACAAGGGTCCCTAGACTGAGCCTGGGGATTCTACTCCTATTAATTGACGACCTACAGGTCATGGATAGCCAAGTGATGTGTCCCCAATTAGGGGACAGGATAGGCCACCTTCCCTAGGTCCTATTCCTGTTCCTGAGCCAGAGATTCTTCTATCTCAGCCAGTAGTGGGCCAGAGATCCGCCCAAGCTCCACCAAGGTTTATTTGTTCTTCAATGTTCAGAGATATGTTAGTTTAGCTTTTGGGGATAGTTAGTGGTGTGCCGTCTGACGGTGCTCAGTCTACAGATCATAGTAGTACTGAGGTGGAGGCACAACCTATGGCTGTAGCTTCCAGAGTTGAGGTTCCTCCCACACTAGTAGTTGCTTAGTCAGTGGTTTCTTAGCAAATGGTTGCTCAGCCTACTATGTCTTTTGAGGAGAAAAAAATGTTGGGTAGATTCTTGAGATTAGCTCTGCCTTGGTTTTCTAGTGTTCCTGGAGAGGATGCATATGAGTTTTTGACTGCTTATGAGGATTATCTATGTAATTTAGGCCCTTTTTAGATTCTTGGTGTTGATTACATCACATTTAAGTTGGATTTGGCTGCACGACATTAGTGGAGATGTGATATAGATTCTAGGATAGCTGGATCTTCTCCTTTGTCATGAACTCAGTTCTCCGAGATGTTCTTGGGGAAGCACATGCCTCGCAGACTTAGAGATTATTTGAGGGATAAGTTCTCTAGATTAGAGTAGGGATCCATGATAGCTTAGAGTATGAGGCTCATTTTAATAAGTTGGCTAGGCATATAACTTCTATTTTGGATACTGAGTATGAGAGAGTCTGTTGCTTTGTTAGAGGGTGGAGATTTCCCATTCGTATATGTAATCAATGTTTAATTGTTGTGTGTAGGTTTTTTGCTGAGGTGTCATAGTTCCTGACCTAGAGATAGAAATTATCAGATGGTCTCAGAGTCAGCCTAGTTGACCTTTTCAGCCAGCACTCTAGATTATTGACATAGGTCAATCCAGTGATAGTGATCACCCTGGTAAGGGCAGTGTTCAATCTTTGATAGGTTTATCATCTGGTTATTCTAGATGTGGTGGTTATTCTAGGTCAGTCAAATCTGTTGGTTCTAGTTCAATTTCTATCTTATGTTATACTTATGGAGCTCTTGGTCACTATTTATGGGATTGACCTAGTTGTGGGATGATTGTTGCTTCAGGCCAGAGTGTTCCCTTTATTAGAGCAGTTCATCCCTCAGCTAGAGGTGGTTCTTCTAGTTACATCGGTGGTTTTTAGGGTACTCGAGGAGGTTCTCACGCTAGCAAGATAGGAGGTCAGTCAGCTGCTTATCCAGGTGTCAGGCGTGGTTACAGTACCTGCTAAGACTGAGACTAATACTTTGAATGCTATTATTATAGGTATGATTTTGGTGGTCCCCCAGTCGACCCTTTATTTATTGGGATCCACATATACTTATATATCTACTTATTATGCACCACACTTGAAGTTTTTTTATGACTTATTATCTATGAAATTGTGCATATCTACTCCCTAGGTAATTCTTTAGTAGTGGATCAGATTTTTAGATTATGTGTTGTGACTGTTAGGTATGTTGATACTTATGCTGACCTTATTATTCTAGATATGGTGGATTTTGATGTAATTTTAGGCATGGACTAGCTATCCCACTATCATACGGTCATGGATTGTTTTGCCAAGACCGTTACCTTACCCATGATCGATATACCCCCAATGGTATGGTAGGGAGATATTAGTCGCGAGCCAACAGGGATTATTTCCTATATGTGTGCAAGGAGGCTTATTTGGAGGGGTTACGACTCTTATCTTGTTTATATTTATGATACTAGTATGGAGAGTCCATCACTTGACTCTGTTCCTGTAGTTTGTGAATTTCTTGATGTGTCCTTACCTACCTGTCGGTATTCCCCCTATCTATGAGATTGATTTTTCTATTGATCTCAAGCCTGGCACCCGACATATTTCTATGGCACCTTACCCTGTGGCTCTTATAGAGCTTGAAAAGCTGAATTCTCAGCTTTAGTATCTTCTTGGTAAGGTTTTATTAGACTGAGTGTGTCCCTTGTGGATATCCTATAATGTTTGTGAAGAAAAAAGATGGCTACATGCATATGTGTATTGATTATAGATAGATTAATGAGGTGGCAGTGAAGAACCATTATCCTATGCCCTGCATTGATGATCCGTTTTACCAACTTCAGGGAGCAATAATGTTTTCTAAGATTGATTTGAGATCTAGTTACATCAATTAAGGGTTTGGGATGAGGATATCCCAAAGGCAACTTTTAGGACCCGTTATGGTCATTATGAGTTCTTAGTGATGTCATTTTGATTGACTAATGCCCCAGCCGCGTTCATGGATTTGATGAACTGAGTATCAGGCCTTATTTGGACTCCTTTGTAATTGTATTTATCAAAGAAATCCTTGTATATTCGAGGAGTAGAGAGGAGCATGCCTAATATTTAAGGATCGTTCTCCAAACTTTGAGAGATCATGTGCTTTTCTCCAAATACTCCAAGTTTCAGTTTATTCTTGAGTTAGTGACATTCCTTGGACATATGGTGTCTAAGAATGGTATTATGGTAGAACCAACAAAGATTGAGGCAATTCTTGATTGGGCTAGACCTATATGTCCAACTAAGGTTTGTAGATTCATTGGTTTGGCCAGTTATTCTAGGCAATTCATCGAGGGTTTTGCTATTATTTTAGTCCCTATGACCAGATTAACTCAAAAGAAGGTTCCTATCCGATGGTCAGAAAAGTGTGAGTCGAGCTTTGGAAAGATTAAGAACTTTCTCACTTTATATCCTATTTTAGCTCTTCCTATTGAGGGTGAGGGATTCACCATGTTTTGTGATGTTTCTGGTGTTAGTTTGGGTTGTTTATTGATGCAACAGGGTCGTGTTATTACTTATGCTTCTAGACAGCTTAAGGTGCATGAGCGTAACTACCTCACTCATGATTTGGAGTTGGTGGCAATAGTTTTTGCCCTTAAGATTTTGAGGCATTATCTTTGTGGTGTGCATTATGAGATTTTCACCTATTATCACAGTTTTCAACATCTTATGACCTAGAGGGAGCTTAATACTATACAACGTACATGGATGGAGTTACTTAAGGATTATTGATACTTCGATCTTGTATCATTCGGGCAAGAAAAATGTGGTAGCAGATTCGTTGAGCCATAAAGAAGTGAGTATGGGTAGCTTGGTTAGTATTTCAGTCTCTGAAAGGCTATTGGTACAGGACATTTATTCCTCAGTCAACTTGATAGATCGCCTTGCTATTTTAGATCTAGGAAGATTTTGGCTAGTGTGGAGACAAGGTCCTCGCTATTTGTGCAGATTTGAGATCGTCAGTTTGAGGAAAGTAAGAATTGCTTCCTTTGTGATCAAGTGTTTAGTAGTGAGTCCGAGAGGAACACCATAGATTCTTAGTGTGTTTTAAGATTTAAGGGTCGTATTTTTGTCCTAAGGATTGATGACTTGATTTATTTATTTTGCATGAGGCTCACAACTCTAGATATTGTATTCATCCCGGCACAACCATGATGTATAGAGATTTGAGACAACATTATTGGTGGAGTGGTATGACAAGAGATATGGCAGACTTTGTAGCTCATTGCCTACGTTGTCAATAGGTAAAGGCCTAGCATCAGCAACCAGGTGGTTTAATTTAGAGATTTCCCAATCTTTAGAGGAAATGGGAGCAGATTAACATGGATTTTATTAGTGGTTTGCCTCATACTTCACATATATCCTATGGTATTTGGTTTATTGTAGATTGTTTGACCAAGTCAATGTATTTCATCCCTATTCAGATGTTCTTTAATGCTTAGAGATTAACCTATATCTATGTTTTGAAGATAGTCCATTTGCATGGTCTGCCTATTTTTATTATTTTAGACCGTGGTTGTTTTGAGATTTTGGATAGCTTTATAGGAGGATTTGGGTACTTAGGTGGATCTTAGTACGACCTTTTATTCACAGACAGATGGTCAGTCGGAGAAGGCCATTCAAGTCCTTGAGGATATGCTCCAAGCCTATATTATGGATTTTGTGGGTCAGTGCGAGCAACACTTAGCCTTGTTGGATATAACATATAATAGAAGCTTTTATTTGTGTATTGAAATGGCACCTTTTAAGGCTTTGTATGGTAGGATATGTCATTCTCTAGTTAGATGGTTTGAGACTCCCGAGGTTAGGCCCCGTGGTGCTGATTTTCTTTAGGAGTCATTGGATAGAGTTAGGGTGACTCAAGATAGGTTCAGAGTGACTCAGAGTAAGCAGGAGGCCTATGCAGTCAGTAGGTGTTGTGCTTTGAGATTTGGAGTTGGTAACTATGTATTTCTCTGTGCATTGCCCATGAATGGTGTGATAAGGTTTGGGAGAAAGGGCAAGCTCAGTCCATAAATATATTGGACCTTTTGAGATTCTTCGCGCAGTTGGTAAGGTGGCTTATGAGTTAGCTCTACCACCAAAATTTTCCATTGTTAATCTAGTCTTCCATGTCTCCATGCTACAACAATATATTCTTGATCCTTATCATGTTCATAGATGGGACTCGGTCTAGTTGGACGAGCTTTGACCTTTGTAGAGGAAGTTGTGCTCATATTGGCTAGTGATATCAAGCAAATACACACTAGAAAGATTCCTTTAGTTAAGGTTTAGTAGAGGCACCGCCTAGTAGAGGAGGACACTTGGGAGATTAAGAGCGATATGCGGACATAGTTTCTCTTCTGTTTGAGCTTTTAGGTATATCGTAATCCTAAACTTTCGTAGACAAAAGATCCTTTAGTAGTGGATATTGAAATGACTTTTCAGGTCATTTTCTATATTTCCACTTATTTTTGTTGTTAGAGATTTTCTATAGCCTCCCTAAGTCATTTATGACTTGTTTAAGCTGGCAGTTTAGTTACTAGGCAGTTTGATTGATTTTTAGAGCCAATTCCCTATTTTGAAGTCTTCATTGGTTCTAAATGATCACTGGGAAAAAACTTCAACTAAACAACCTTGAATGCAAATTCTGACTATGCCAAAAGCTCTAAAATATTGATCTTAGTCTAGGTGGACCTTTGGTTAGGGGCTCGAGACACTCAAACTCATTTTGACTTATTGGTTGGAAAGTTAAGAAAAAGAAATATAGGTGTGGGATCAACATTTGGTGAAAATGTCCTTGGATGGAAAATCTGAGGGTGCCATCACATCTAGAACATTGAATTTGGTATGGTTACATGTTCATTTGCATATGCAGGATTTTGAATGAATATCGAGCACCAGGTTAAGCCTATGTTGGACTTGGAGATAATTAGGTACACCAGGTTTCTAGTGCACTGCAATAGTAACATATAGGCTGCAATCATGACTCATTATGCAGGACTAGATGACGCAGCCACAATTGGGACTTGCATAGCAGAAGATAGATGCCACGCTCGTGAGGCCTTAGGTCGCGATAGAGGAACTCGAGGGCCAGGTATGGGTATAAAAGGACCCCTTGCCATGAATTTTGGCCATTCATCATTCTCTCGAGACCCAAAACCCTAAATAGTTTGATAGCTCAAAATTAAGACTTGTGAGTCACTTGGGAGCTTGATTAACATTTATTTTCATAATTTAGTCCAATTTGAGGTAAGAATTCATGATTTTCTTGATGAAATTCCTTGATTTATTTCTCAAACCCCCAAAATATTTAGGGCTTGATTTTATCCCTAATTTATCTTAATTTTCACCCATTTTAAAGGTTAATGATTCCTTGAGCATGTAAAAATATTGGGTTGGTTTCATAAACACGATTTTCATAAGTGGGACCCATATGGGGTTTTGATGTGATTTTTGGATCCAAAGCACAATAGGGCAATATGGGTATCATTATTCTCGTATTGATGAGTAGAATATGTTTTTGACAGCTTAGCATTTTGAAGAGGCTTCTCGAAAGGGAAAAGCGGTGGTTTATCGGTTCGTTGAGCTTTTTTTGGTGTCGAGATAGGCTAGGTTTATTCCTTGTAAGATCGAGATACTTCATAGTATGTTTATGGTATTTTTTTTGGATTTGGCATGGGGTTTAGGTATGTGATTGATGAAATGCAAGACTTGGGTTAGTTGGACTATTTAGGCTATTTTGAAACCGTATAGTTGAAACACTTAGCTTATTTCCTTATCCCTTAGGAGAATTGGACTACATTACTCATATTTAGTATGAGAATTCTTAGATTACTCAAGTTAGGTAAAATTCTTAATTACTCATTATTAGGGTAAGTTGGCCTTAGTTGATTATACTAATGAAGGTTGCCATAGTTTCCATTTGACTTGGTTAAAGTGCTTGAGAAGAATCGCTACCTTAGGAAAAATTATGGATTACGATACATCTAAGAGTGTATTTAGATACCATATCCTAGTTTGGGGTAGTATTTTACTTAGAATATATTTTTGGGATTTAGAACTGGGCTCTTTGACCCACCTTAAGTCAAGATTTATTAATAGTTCTCCTGAAACCCTCATATGCTTATTTAATGCCTAGAGAATGGCCTTTGGAGACAATATTAAGGAACCTTGGTACTAGTTTGTTATGATGTATGATGTTGGAAGTAATGCCTAAACGATTATGTCATATGTATGATTTATTGGTTAATCTTATGACGAGCTATTGATTATGCTATTGTTTTGGCTATTGATTGGGCTACCGCATATACTATTGAATGAGCCGTTGACTATGGTATTGTCTAAGCCATAAATTATGTCATTGGCTATGCTATGAATAAGCTATAGATTATTCCATGGATTAGCTATTGCTCATGCTATTGATAAGCTATCTATTGTGCTAATGATAAGCCTTTGACTATGTTATTGATAAGCTATTGCCTATGTTATTACTTAAGATTATGATCATGCTAAAAAATTATGCTAGTAATCGTACTAGGAAATACCCTTATTGATGGTGTTATCAATTTGTGTTATTAATTGTTCTAGAGGTCATGCTTATTAATTATAAAAGCTATTGTAATGATTATTCTAGAAATTGTGATGCTTGACTATATTGTCACTTATGACATTGATTATACACTCGATTGATGTTGATATATTGATACCAGGAAAGGTTGGAGGATATTATCATGATACATTGATACCCAACAAGGTCAGAGGATATTATGAGGATACATTGATACCTGGAATGATGTTTAGATGACGATGAAGGTTAGTTATAATGTCAGTTGATTGTTTTATTCTATCCCTGAGTGTAATCACCAGACATATGGGAGTCTGTGATGAGTTATTTACTTTCCTCATCAATTGGTATATGGAGTCATTTTTGTAGTTTGTGATTGATTATGTGATGCCTTGTGATGCGTTATGATCCCGATTGACTTGCTTATATTTCTATGACGACGTTGGCATATGTTGATTTCTTATGTTATATTGTTATTCTAGTTAAATTACTATTTGTATAGCAGTATTGGAGATGATTTGATTCGTCTGTGTACCTTGACATAGTTATGATATCTTGCATTTTATCATACTTATATGATGATTTAGCTCAGTAGTTCGATGATGCCTATTGAGTATTCATTATTTTTGTACTCACACTATACTCTTGTACCTTTTTGGTGTAGATCTGAGTACTAGCTGTAGCCGTTGATAATTGATCGTACTGTGTTTATAATTTCTGAGATAGGGTGAGCTCTTGGAGTTTGAGGTGCCCATTTCCCTCTATATTTTATTTTTAATATTTTGTTATCGAGGTAGATGTTGTTGACTATTCTATGTCTTTAAGTTGTAATACTAGTAGATGCTCTTGTACTGGCTCTACCAGGTCATGGGATGGTATCTTGTATTGACTGTTTTATCTATTTAGAACAGTTTTTACTTATTTATGAATTATGTTAATGAATTTTGCCTATGATGGACATTTCCTACCAAATTAACCTATTGCTTTAGCTCCGGGTTATAGTTTGGCTTATCTACTGATGGAATTTAGTAGGTGCCATCATGACTCGTAAATTGGGTCGTGACACTAAGAGTATAAACAAGACAACCAATCATTCCAATACTATCCACAAATTCCTCTAAAACTAGAAATACCAAATTAGTTTGGGATATGCCCTCTCACCATGAAAAAGGAGAATTAATAATTCCCAAAATATGAAAATAAACCTAATGAAATGGTAGGATTTTTCAAGCTCACCACATCACAGCAACTCAATCAATGTATC
Organism: Capsicum baccatum var. pendulum; assembly: GCA_030864225.1. Classification (NCBI taxonomy): domain Eukaryota; kingdom Viridiplantae; phylum Streptophyta; class Magnoliopsida; order Solanales; family Solanaceae; genus Capsicum; species Capsicum baccatum. The sequence goes on from CM061551.1 coordinate 70,371,344, forward strand.
ACACCATCTAACATTGTACAAAAGTAACAAAAAATCCCTTGATCCCTGCATCATGAAACAATGTTGCATTCAAGGACGGCCAATGTGGCAAACAATGGAATGCAGCACAAGGGAAAGTGATAAAATAATGCCATTGCCAAAAAATAAGTCAACACCACATGCACAACATATATATAAACATATATAGAATGTCGGGAAGGGGACAAAGGTCATGAACATAATAATTTAGAATATTAACATAAACTATGTTACTTACTCCATCCTAAAAGCACCCATGAGCTATATAAGTCCAACTCCCCCTGCTAGAAGGACCCCAATGCATGTTAGTCGCACGTACCAAGGAAACCAAGGATAGGCCAAAGACACTAAGGAGATAGACATCCAAAATATAAAGTGTGTATCAAGCACACGACTACATAGATCCCCACGTTGGTAAATGTGGTTTCCAGTATTGGTCCTCTCGGGATTGCACCTTCATGATGAGCTACACAATTCCCTTTAAGCCTAAATTAAAAAATTTTACACATAAACCTAACCATTAACCAAGGAGACTTTATTAAGGCATTTCCTAACATGTTATCGTCATACCAATATGTTTGCAAGCTAATTCAATCATGCCAGACCAGTCCATTTAACTATTAAACTCCCATGTTCCATTTAAAATCCAAAACCTTGGTCACCAAGGCCTTCCAAAACCATTTTTATCCATTCAACCTTTTATGCAATGAAATGTTTTCAAAAGGTAAGTTAAATCATCCAAATATCTAAATTTAAGAATAAGTTTACAAGGTGGTTGAGGTTAATAGTTGGTCCCACAGAATTTTTTCTCTTTAAGGGTAAGTTGTTCTTTACTTGACCTATTTTTATCCCCTAAAGGAATAAAATGGTTAGGGCAAAGTTAAAATTACTAGTCTGACCCATTACGATTCAAATATTCATATTGAGCATTTTGTTAAAATCTTAAGAGTGAGTCCTTCTGTTGAAATTTATGTCGACTGATCAAGATTGCTTAATTTCCTACCCCTTTGAATTTTGGATCAAGTAGAAGAGTATAAAGGAGTTCTCTTGCCTTGTATTTCAAACAGTTATACCTTATGATGGGATGATTTAGACTCCTTTATTCTTAAGTATTGTCTATTCATGATCTGTTCCATTATATTGGGTCAAACATGTGGAAATCATCTATGTTTCCTTGCCTTCTAGGCATTTAATAGGATTTCGGTTATAAATGGTTGCCTTCAACATTGAATTCTTTCCAATAAACTTCATCTCTTATGTAAAAAGGGTCATTTCTAAGAGATCTATTTTCTCTCATGGCACCCTTCTTTGGTACCCTCAATATTTTGAATTTTGTCCAAGGTTTACCCACAGTATTTTCTTTATCCTTATTTTTTATAATAGAACTTGTCCTTGGACAGTTTTTCCTAGTTTATTGATGAGGGTTAGCTAAAAACTATATGTTAGTCCTGGGAAAAAGAGATCTGTAGTGTGTACAGTTTCTCTTTTCCTCCTCTACTTCCCTAATATGAAGGCCTCATCCCTTTAGGGCCCCAACACTGTCACTACTCACCTAGGCAATGACCGACAATCGGTAAGCCTTATCCTACCAAGTAAGATTGTATAAGTTGACGCTAAAAATTCAACAGAGTTTTCTTAATATTGGGAGCAACCATAAATCTAAACTTTTCAATTTTTAGCACACTAATACCACATACTACTCTGGCAACAAATTAAGTATAAAATACCTCACACCAACACCACAGGTCAATGAATTTCACAAAATTTTAGAAGTTACAAGTCACAGTTTTACTAATACAAGTCAAAATAAAATGTATAAAACTGGTTCAAGGAGAAAGACTATAGGATTTAACTAAAATGATATACTATATTAGTCTAACAAAATAATGACACATATGATAACTGTGGGGTTTATTGGACCTGATATCAATTTGTCTATCTCATTATCAAGTCCAGTGGTCACCCTCGACTAAGTTATCTAAAAGGGATAAAATAAGAAGGAGTAGGGTCAATTTTTTAACTAGGCGAGCAAGAATATCAACCATAGAGTTTTACCTAGGAAAAGCATGTATAAGAAATCATGCAATTCATAAATCATCAAAATAGCCTATTTTAATCACGTTTGGCAAATTATGTATGAAAACAATATTCAAGATGTTTAAACAATCCCATCGTTATATATTTGGAGGATCTTATGTCAGTATTAGAATACATTCTGACACTAAGTATTTACCAAAGTCGTCTAACTACCTAGTTAGATAGGTTCCCTTTTAGAGTGTCTTTGTATTACATTATTTTACCTAGAAGGTGCACCAAGTCTAATAATCTTGACGTTAGATAGCAGTGAAATAGAAAAGTTATCTTCCTTAGATCCTTACAATACAACATATATCATATATTTCTTGTGTCTAATTCAAATTCATTAGAATATAACAACTCATAAATAGCATAGATTTAAGTAATCATTCTTAAATATTTGATCATACTATCACTTTTCCATATGCAAGTAATTCTGGATAATAAATTTAATACAAGAAAATCATATTTAAAACATGCTATAATTGAAACCAACTATAGAATTATCACTCAAAGTATTCTTTCAAAATAGCCAACGACTTCGTCCTCGGTGTATCTAAAGAAATATAATATAATACTTGAATCTTACTTATCCTTAAAACTTAAAGAATCGGATACTTCTAGTAATAAGGTTTATAAATATCGAATACATTTAGTTACTAATGAGTTGCCTTTCCTTTTATAATTGCAGCCCCAAACTACTAATTTTCTATCTTAAGGACATGATTCAACAATATTTAATAATAAATTAGGAGGCAGAACTTTAAAACTACTAGAAAGTCATTACCCCTTATTTTGGTACCAACAATCAGCTTTTCTATTAGTTTCCCCAAAGTCAGAACTCGTAAGGGAAATATCAGATTTTACTTAATCCTAAATCCTAGTTGCTGTGACTACTTATCCCTATGAGAGGATGATATCAGTGAAGAATATATGTCAAGAACTTACTTATATAAGTTAAGAATGGAAGAAGGTAATTTTGGGTCTCAATATTGATTTATCTATGTAATCTTCCTGATTCTTACCTTCTCTCTTTTATATTCTTCTCCTCTCATTTTCTTTTTCTTCTCTTCAGTGCTATTATTTTCTCGCTACTGGACAACTTTATGCTAAAATCTAGTAGTGTTTTTTTCAATCCCTGCTAATCGTCTTTTCTCCTTTATTCCAAAGGCCAACTTTTTTCTCTCTTTTAATTCTATTTTGTAAATTTTAAGGAGGTGGAGATGATTTCTAAGTGGTGAAGTATCTTAGTGGATTGGTTTAGGTTATTTAACTAGTTACCTATTTTAAGTAGGCCAAGCCCAACGTATTTATTTTCTAGGTCATTACATTTTCTCGCCTTTATGAAATTTTAGTCCTCAAATTTTAAACTTATCTATACCTATGGACATAAAGAAGTGAGGATAATTTGCCTTAATCACCTTCTCATTTTCCCAAGCCATCTCTCATCCATCACTGTTGTAATTTATTTGACTGCAACTTCCTTACTTGTTTTTCCATTGTAAACACTGGCTCCCCTTCATAAGTTAGATCCTCATCCAATTGAATGTTAGATTCTTCAATCACATTTGAGTGGTATGACATATACTATCGCAACATAGATATATGAAATTCTAAATATATAGATGATACCTCTTATGGAAGTTCGCTAAATGATAGGCAGCGATATCAAGTCTATCACGTATCTCATACTGCCCAATGTATCTTAGACTTCCTTTTTCCTTGTCAAATCTCACGATTCCTTTCATTGGTGATACTCATAGGAAGACATGGTCTCCTACCAAAAACTCTTAACTTTTAGTGTCCTTTATACAGATAAGCCTTTTGTCTACTCTGGGCTACTAGTAATATTTTTCTAATTAGTTTGACCTTGTCATACACCGACTTTACTAAGTCCTTATCCAATACCTTTGTATCACTAGCTTCCAACTATCTAATGGGAGATTGACATCGTCTTCCATATAATGCTTCACTTGATGTCATCTGTATGCTTGCTTGGAAACTGTTATCATAAAAAAATTCCATCAACGGTAGATGTTTGTCCCAACTACCACCAAAATCAAGAACATAAGATCTCAACATATTTTCCAATGTTTATATAGTACGATTTGACACTTTTTTAGTCTGTGGGTGAAATGCAATACTCAAGTCAACTCGTTTTTCTAATGCTCCTTGGAAGGATTTCCAATATTCTAAGGTAAATCGAGATCCCCTCTCAAATATAATAGAAATTAGAACTCCTTGAAGCCTGGTAATTTGATCCATATAAATTTAGGCATAGCATTCATCACTATAAGTGATATAGACCGGTAGGAAGTGTGCCGACTTTGTCAATCGATCTATGATTACCCATGTAGAATCATAACCCTTAAGAGCATGTAGTAATATAGTTATGAAGTCTATGGTGATTTGCTCCCACATCTATTTTGGTATCCGAAGTTATTGTATTAACCTTACGGGTCTTTGGTGCTTAGCCTTTATGTGTTTGCAAGTCAAACATCAATTAACATGATTCACAACATCTTTCTTTATATGCATCACCAGAACAACTGATGGAGGTCTTGGTATATCTTAGGGGATCCAAGATGAACAGAGTACTTGGAGCCATATGATTCTTCTATCAAGGTTTATCTCAATCTATCAATATATGGTACACAAATGCAATCACCAAGTTGTAATTCCCCATGAGAATACAAAATAAAATGCTTATTATTGTTGTCAACACTTTTATCTTTAATTTTTGCACAACCATGGATCTAAGTATTATTTTGTCTTTATGTCCTCTATTAACACTAACTTGGCTTACACATAGGCTAACAATGAACTTGCACACTCCAAATGGAAGACCACTCAATTTTCTTTAAATTTGTGAATTCCTATTTCCAAAGGTCATCTTAATAAGGTAAGGTGCGCAAAATTTCTCATAGACTTTTGGCTTAATGCGTTAGCCAAAACATTAGGTTTGCCTAGATGGAAAAAAATAACAGTCCTAGTTTCTTAATAACTCTACCTATCTACATGGTAAAAGGCTCAAATATTTTTATTAAAATATATATTAGAGGATTTTGTGATTATTTCTCACCATAAAGATAATGCCACCAAATTTTGAGATCAAAGAAAACTGCGGCCATCTCTAGGACGTTCGTAGGATAATTTTACTCATGATTTTTTGACTGTATTAAAGCATAAGATATGACTCGATCATTTTTCATAAACACACACCTAATTCCCACTTGAGAAGCATCATAGTAAACCACAATTCCTCCTATTTCCGATGGAAATGCTAATACTAGAGCTATTGTCAAACTTTCCTTAAAGCTTCTGAAAAAAATTGTTTGCGTGGCTCTAACCATTTGAATTTCACATTCTTCTATGATAACCTTGTCAAAGGTGTAGCTATCTTAGAAAATCCTTTATGAACTGTCTATAATAGCTATGGTTGGCCTTGCCATTTTTTATTGCTTCCATTTGTTTAAGTCAACTAAGATCCCTTCTTCAAATTTAATATGACCAAGAAATGCAACTTGGTTCAACCAAAATTCTCATTTAGAGATTATAGAATATAATTTATGTTCTCAGAGTTCTTTTAATACCATCCTCAATTTTTATTCGTGATCTTTATATGTGTTTAAATACACAAGGATGTCATTAATAAACTAAATCATAAATTTATCCAAATATAGCTTGAGCACCCTGTTAATCATTTCCATAAATATTGTAAGAGCATTTGTTAAGCCAAAAGACATACCAAGGAATTTGTAGTGTCCATATTGGGTATGAAAGGTGGTCTTATAGTTTTCCTCTCCCTTACTTAATAATTTATGGTATATGAATCTCAAGCCAATCTTAGAGAATCTTTTTGTACCATAAAGTTAGTCAAATAAATCATCAATATGTCGTAATGGTTATTCATTGCATATTGTGACTTTACTCAATTGTTAATATTCTTTGCATAATATCATGGATCTATCTATCTTATTTATGAACAAGACTGGTGTGCTCCATGGCAAAGTGTTTGGTCTAATGAACCCCATTTTTAATAAGTCTTACAATTTTTTTCAACTCTGTTGGTGTCATTCGATTCAGAGGTATTGATATACGTGCTAAATTAATTCTAAAATCAATTTCTCTAATAGGAGGTAACCAAGGTAGATCTTTCAAGAACATATCAGGTAGTTCTCTAACAACATAGGACTCTAATTCTAGTACATTAATCTTTGTATCTTTTTACACCCATGAAGCCTTGGAAACCTTTTCTTAGAATCTATTTTACACCCATGAATGATATCAATTGCTAATGTGCCTTTCCCCTAGTCACTAAGTTGACAAGAATGATACACGCACTCAACCTGTAGGGATTCTCCAACTAGTGTAGCAACTAATTAAGGGATTTTTCAAAAACTTTGGCAGTCTATCAAACCTTATTAAAAAATAAAAGGACATATAAGAATGGATAAATCAAAGATCAATTAAATCAATATTATCTAATAAACAAACTAAAAGTATATGTGTTATTATTGGGTTAATATTAAATCTTTCAATAAAAGAGAGAGAACATATAGTATGCCAAGATCAAACCCAGTTAAACTATTTTATATAGTAGGCAAGTTAAAAGTGTGCTTGTGATAGTTTCATTTGACTCCTCAACATCCTACCTAGTAAGATAAAACACTCAGAATTGGTCTCTACCGACCGTTTCTAGCCCTCTACCATTAGTACTTTTGTTCCCAACCCCCCGCCAGCTAGCATAGAATCATCTCTAGTAGGGTAAATGACTGAGTTTTTAGAACTGTAGTTGTTGATTCTTGATTATATCCTCTGAGATAACATGGATGATCCCTTTTGTAATGTCCTATTTGTTCGTATTGAATGCATGCACCAATCTTTCTCTAACACTAGCATGAATAAGCTTCTGACAACTTAGGCAAGTAGTGATAGTGTGATTAGTCTACCTAATCAATTTTATAGGATATATATCTCTCTACTTTAAGGTGGAAGCACTGTTAGATAATGGATGATAGATAGAACCTAATATATGCGGTCCTCAAATAATTCTAGGATCTAGGATCCTCTTCTTTGTGCTTCAGTTTCCCTTTCATCACTTTATATACTCTTCACCTCTCATGTGAACTCTACAACTATAGAATATATTATGTATTTCACTATCAAATGTAAGGCTAGCGCTTTGAATAACAATTAATATAACCTTATATAATCCTCAGATTAATATAACCTTGTATAATCCTCTTATCCCCCATAGAATGAGTCATCATATATGTCGCATGTCCGTATAAATGAGTGAATTTGATATCAAACTGATTCACCAACTTTTTTGGGGCTCCTCTAAATACTTCAAATAGCATCAACAAAGCACCCCTCTAGATTATAAGTAGGAATCAATTTGTAAATATATCATAAAACTCTTTCTATATAAAAGCATTTAAATTAATCAGTCACCTACCTTAAATAATTTCAACCTTTCTTTAGCTATATCCTGCAAATAATAAGCAAACAAATCAACTGGCCTCATGTCTGAACATTCAAGCCCATATAATGCTTCTTAATCGTATCCAAGAATAATATGGGGTCTTTACCCTCACTAGCCCCTATAAACACATGAGGTTTTATCACAAAAAACTCCTAAATTAACCTACAAAGTAGCTCATTGGGTTGATTAGGCCCATTACTTACTTCGAACATCACATTATCTCAAGGTTGTGTTTAAACCTTATTTAACAAGATCTCCATTGTCTGTCAAAGTATTGAAACTACCATGTCTATAGTAGCACCATTCTACGGTTACGATGGTGTTATCACCTTATCTTTAATAATTGGTTCGACGGCCTGCTTAGGAGATGTGCCATAATCTCTCCTATGACCCCAACATGAATTTGGTTGAAGAATATCACTACTTTCCATCTGTAATTATATCAATGGTGTTAGATTCTTACTTATATCTATACCGCTTTTAACAAGTAAGATTTAACAAAGAATGAGAAAGACTAATCCTAGCTAATTCCTATAGAATCCAGATCAAGTATATGTTGGACAACATTTACACGATTAAGTTTCCATTGAAATTGGGGCTTCTTTGGTCATAAATTAAACCCAAGGCTCTAATATCAACATTGTCACGACCCACCTAGGCCATGTTCGACACTTGGTAAGCATAATCCCATCAAGTAAGCTTGGAAATTTTCATGCTAAAAACTTAACAGAGTCCTCTATATTGGGAGAAATTATAAATTTAAACTAGTCAATATTCAACACACCAACACTACATACTACTATGCCAACAAATTAAGTCCAAAATGCCATAGAAATCAAAGGTCTGACTTATACAAAATTATAGAAGTTTCAAGTCACACTTTTACTAATACAAGCCAAAATCAAATGTACAGCACTAACTCAAGGAGCTAGACTCTGGATTTAACTAAACTAATTTACTACATTAGTCTAACAAAATAAAGACCCACATGAAGCAATTATGGGGATTACTAAATTCAACATCAACGTTGTCTCTTCCATTGTCAAGTCAACTAGTAACTTGATGTGCTATAGAAATATAGCACTTTAGATGGTTAAAATAAGAAAAATATGCAAATTTCTGAGGTTATTTTGTTAGATATGATGCATTTTGTGCATGTTTTATAGAAAATCATATTTTGGATGCTAAGTTTATGAAAAAGATTAAAAAAAAGTGTTTTTGGCTACTTATTGGAGCAATTATAGATGTTCGAGAAACTTTCTAGCTTGTTCGTAACCAAAGCCTGTTCGGGAATTGAAGAAAAGCTAAGAAGATGACTCCTAGCACTTACTATGAAATACCTTAGACTTTGGCTGTTGCAAACTTTCTTAAGATTTAGGCTCTCTGCCTTTCGTACAACTCACCATACGAGTCGTATGGTGTAGTTACGGGTCAGGTGACCCTAGCCATAAGTTGACCAGTGTGTTATAAGTAAAGTTCTATCCTAGTTACGAGAGACTCCACAGGAGTCATATGAGCATATGATAAGCGGTTAGGGTCCATTTGTTTTTCGTCCAGTATCCAAGACCATGGTGTTCTGTGTTGGTCACGACTTAACCATACGAGTCATATGGTCTAGTGACGAGAGGGGCTAGGAAGTTTTAGGTTGGATAGTTTGTGGTGTCCAATTTTTGATATTGGTGATGACTCAATGGTTGTCGTGACGACTCAATGGCTTGACTCGTGACTACCTACGAACTTTTTATAGCTTTTAAGCTAAGGGTATTTTGGATATTTCTCATCCCAAGCCCTTAAGACCACGCATCTTATGACATTTTTGGCAACCCATTATACACTTTACAAGATCAAACACTCTCTAAACTCTTTCTAAATCTTCTTAAGAAATATTGGGCTAGGGTTTCTTTAAAGTGGTCATCTAAGGACTTAAAGATCAAATTCTCTCCATGAATATTAGTAACTTAGGTATGTGACTCTTCCCTCATTGTTAGTTCACTAAAATAATATGTTGAAAACATTGTTCATGTGTCATTCATGGTGGTTTTGAAAACCTAGGGTTAGAGGTTTGAATGTATAGTGTTGAGTATTATTTCTCATGGTAAATTATGATTACACATGTTTTGATAATGGTTTTGCATATTTGGGCACATGGGAATTGTGGTTTAACAAATGGATCATATTTTAACCCTAAATTAGTTGGGTTTTGGCTTTGATAATGGTATGCCCTCAACCTGTTTGTGAAATTATCAATGAGAATGATCTTGTCACGTGATTGAATTATGTTTAGAACTAAGGCATTGTCCTAAGAATGATAATTATTGGTAAATGATTTTATGAAGGCCTTCTTGGCCATAAATTATTTTGAAATACTAAATGGGTTTGAGTCCCTAAAGGATGAATTAAATTAACGTCTTTATTAGACAATGGGTTCGAGTCCCAAATTGATTAATAATGGTTATGACATATTGTACACATGTAAATGGGGTTGATATGAAGATACCAATGGGATAACTTTGGTAAGTAATTGGATTAATGGTTGTATATGTGAAATAAATATTTTAATTAGGCTTTAAAGAGGGATGTGTAGTCGAGCCAAAAAAGTGGAGCCCAAAGGACTAACACTGGAAACTGCGCTAGCCGGTGCGGGTGTCTATATGACCAGAAGGTTTGAGTCCCCCATATTGTATACACTAGTGCTTAAGTCACCTTGATTATGTTGGGAGGTTCAAGTCCCCCCATAATGGCATATATGAAAATGGCTATTCTTTGGTTCATGTGGCTACACATACTGAGGGCCTTCCATATAGGGTAGATCTAGGACCATATATCTTGTGGGTGCCTTATTTTATGATGGTTAAGCTACACAATCCAGGTTAAGGTTTTTGAAGTTCATGTAAAGCCTTGTTCCCTACCCTAGCATGTTGTATTATATTTGTATATGTATTTCACATGATATTATGCATTGAATGTTGTTTTTGAATTGTGATCATTACATTATTTTATTCCTTTATCCCTGAGTTACATCCTAGCACTCAAACCACTAATCATCTCCAAATGATGTATCCCCATATGATACAGGTACCAAAACTTCTTCTACTTTTCCTATGCAGTGATCAGGTGCTCAAGTTATCTTGTAAGTTTACATTAAAGTGGTGATATTCCATACTTTAGAAGGCTTTATTTCATGGTCCTTATTTCATATGTTTTAGACCTTATTTAGACTTTGTTTTTGGCTACTGTTGGGGGCAAGTCCCAATATTTTATTGAATTTGGTATCGTAGAGGCTTTGTTAGATTATTTATACGAGTACGATCATGAACTTGAACACTTTTTGAGTATTTTTAAGATCATCTCAAAGGGTGCACAAGCCCAAGTGTGAAGAAGGCCCAAACCTGCCCCTAAACTGTAGTTGATGAGCGATTTGAAGCCCATTAATGAAAGGGCACTTTAGTCTTTTATCTCTTATTTTGTAATGTAATATAAATGAAATATTATAGGGTATCTAGTTCTTTAGTTTTTTTAAGATATTGAAAGAACACTTCTCTTAGAGAGAGGGATTCCAAAACCAAAACTAGGGCATTGCACAAGTGTGCAATTATTTGTATGTTGCATTTTTCATGATACGTTGGTGCTTGAGTGATGGAATCCTCTCTTGTGTCATTGTAAGATATAGGTGATTGTAGTGTGTAGTATTAAGGGTTCAAGAGTGTAATAGGCTCTTGGGTTCTTAAGATTATACCTCCATGTCTATCTTTCTATCGTTATCTTATTGTAACTTTGTAGTTTGTATTGTAGTAGTGAAGCCGTGTGGATTCTTGTTGTTAGTATAGTTTGGTGTATGGCTGTTTTTGGTGTTAAACACCTTGTAAAATATTCCTTCTTGTTCTTGTTCTTGAATCCGAGAGTGGCCACCGAAGGGGTCCTCGGTTCTTCAAACTTGTGGACTGTTTTGGTGTATGTTTTGTGCCTTTCCTTGTCATTCTTGTATCATTTGGTATCACAGCAAGGTTTGATTTTGTTCCATCAAAATCAATCTTGAGATTGTTATCTTGAAAATAAAAAAATTAAAAAAAATGCTATTGTTCACGTTTTTAGGGTTTTTCAAAAAACTTGATTTTTGTGTGTTTCTAGTGTTAGATCCTTATTCCCTAACACTATTAGAGTATAGAAATTGAAAATCCCAACACAAAAGAAGCGTCAAAATTAAAAATCCCCCCCAAAAATACTAAACCCATTTTTGACCCTAGGTTAAATTTTGAGTTTTTGATTTTGTATCTTTCTTGTGTTTTTAGTGTTAGATTTTTGTTCTATAACACTATAAGAGTATAGGGTTTGAATTTTAGCTAAATTAGAGGTTATTTGAGCCATCCACCATTGTTGAGCTTGAGTTTGAAGAAACTTGAAGGGTTATTTTTGGTACAACCACAGTGGAACCCGAGGCTTCAAATGCTCAAACAATGGACAATAATTCCATCAATCTCATTTTGGCTCGCCTTGAAACTATGTCCCGAAATGTGGCTAGGTTGAATGTGAGTCTTGAGAAATTAGATATGGATGTGGCATCAATGAGTGGGAAATAAGAACGTGTAGAAAGCCAAAGGAGTCGACCTTCCACCCCTCAAAATAATTCCCCAACTAATACTCCCGAGACCTTACACCAAATGCAATATCCATCAATTGCCACAAATCCAACCAATCTTTACTCCAAACCATCTTTCACTCCATTAAGTTCAACAAAAAGGGCTTGGAACCCAAATACCACCACCAAAATTGAACCCTCTCATCCAAACTCCACTTGACCAAAGACCTCATTATCTAAATCCAATTCCGCCACTACAAGCTCCACTTAACCCAAATAGACCCATCCATATTGAGGGATATGGTAGGGAAGGACAACATGATAGTTATGGGTCGTATGATGATGTTTACTTGAGGAAAGAAAGAATGAGGGGTAGACATAGAGAGTTAGGCTGAGAGGTGAGAGATGGCCATCTAAACCAAATGTAGGTCTCAATTCTATCAAAGTGAGCCTTCCTATTTTCAAAGGAGAGACTGATCCCGAAGCCTACCTTGTATGGGAGTCATCTTGTGACTAGATCTTCCAACTTAATGATCTCATCGAAGAAAAGAAAATTTTCTATGCTATATCTCACTTTGAAGGGTATTGTAATACATGGTGGGATTATGTTAAATGGTCTGGGAATAAGATAATTTAGGGACAACCTCCTCCTTGGTTTCAGTTGAAAAACCTTATATGGAAAATATACTTGCCCGAGACTTATAGATATGAGCTCCTTTCCAAATTGTATAATTTGAGGCAAAGGAGCAAGAGTGTCATGGCTTACTATGATGAATTTCAACAATTGATGTTGAAACTAGATCACCAGGGAGAACAAGTGAGTCATGACATCGTTCGCTTCAAAGTCGGGTTGAACAAGGACATCTCCACTCGCATGACACTTCATAAGTTCGACACCATTGATAGCATCTTTCAAGGGGCATTGAAGCTTGAAAGGGAGCTCAAAGAGAGCTCATTCATAGTTGTTCAAATCGAGAGCACCAAGGCTTCCCCAAAATAGTCCACTAGGTATGAAGGTAAACCAATTTCCACTTCTAATTCCAAGGGATTTCAATGCTTCAAATGCCAAAGGTGGGGGCACAAGACTAGTGAGTGCCCAACCCGGAAGAATATGATCCTAAGGGAGGGAAAATTGTACTATTTTGGGGAAGAAGTAGTAATTAAATTAGCTAAGGTTGATGGAAAGCCTCAAGATAGAGATCAAGAAAAGATTAAAATGCAAGCTGAGGAATATGTAGAAGATGTGTGGTCGTGTGAAAGAGATTGTCAAGTGTCTTTATAAAAAAGGTGAGGTCATGAATTTGTGGGCAAATTCCTCTCAAGATGGAGAGGATGATACAAGTACGATCATGACCTTGGACACTTTATGAGTATTTTGAAGATCACCTAAAAGGATGCACAAGCCCAAGTGTGAAGAAGGACCAAACCCACCCTCTAAAATGCACTTGATGGGTGGTTTGAAGCCCATTAATGAAAGGGCCCTTTAGTCTTTTGTCTCTTATTTTGTAATGTAATATAAATGAAATATTATAGGGTTTCTAGTTCTTTAGTTATTTTAAGATATTGAAAGAACACTTCTCTTAGAGAGAGGGATTCCAAAACCAAAACTAGGGAATTGCACAAGTGTGGAACTATTTGTGTATTGCATTTTGCTTGATACATTGGTGATTGAGTGGTGGACTCCTACCTTGTGTTATTGTAAGAGATAGGTAATTGTAGTGTGTAGTATTAAGGGTCTAAGAGTGGAATAGGCTCTTGGGTTATTAAGATTATACCTCCATTTGTCTATCTTTCTATCTTTATCTTGTTGAAACTTTGTAGTTTGTATTATAGTACTGAAATCGTGTGGGTTGTTGTTGTTAATATAGTTTGGTGTCTGGCTGTTTTTGGTGTTAAACATATTGTAAACTCTTCCTTCTTATTCTTGTTCTTGAATCCGAGATTGATCACCTAAGGGGTCCTCGATTCTTCAAACTTGTGGACTATTTTGGTGTATGTTTTCTGCCTTTCTTTGTCATTCTTGTATCAATTATTGTGAACTTAGACAGTTTGGTTGATTATTTTGGTGACGGATGGTTGTACGGTTACCAGTGGTTGGTATAGACATATTATGAATTATCATTAATTTTGTTATGTGCTATCTTGTTATATGTTCGGAATTCCTCTAACAATTAAGGGTGTTATATTTGTTTGGTTAGGTAAAAGGGATGGTCTCCAGTCCACGCGGGACTTGAGATACCCGTCACACCAGGCCATGGTTTGGGTCATGACAAAGTTTGTATCAGAGCTAGGTTAATGGTCAATTGGGTATCCACAAAGCCGTGTCAAGTAGAGTCTATTTTATGGGTATATAGTGAGCCACACTTATAAGAGAGAGGCTATTAGATATTTAGGAATGTTTCTCTTTCTTGTTGTTATATTTTGAGCTGTAGAGTCTAAGGTCTTGGATCCCTTTAATTCCCGTGTACTCGCTCTTTCTGATCATGCCTCCCAGATGATCTGAAGCTCATGGAAACTCCTTTGTTCCACTTAGGGACACTGGTGATGGTACATGCCCTAATTTTAGGGTGAAGACCTAGTATAGGGGTCCAATTCCAAATTTCCCTCCTAGAGTTCCACCAGTTCCCTTTAACCCTCCTCGAGCTCCTCAAGAATATATGATGAATGTTGAGTTTCATTAGTCTATTCATATGTTGGCTCATTTGATAGCTTTTAAGACTAAGCATGGCATTTTTATTACTCTATCTTCAGAGACCATTAGAGTTGGCTAATTTATGAGGTTGTATTCTCCCACTTTTACTGGTATTAAGGTTGAGAAGGATCCTCAAGTTTTTATTAATGTGATGGAGAAGACCTTCTAGATTATGCATGTGTTAGATGTTGAAGATGTAGAGTTTGCTGCCTACCAATTAAAGGATGTGGCATACTAGTGGTACGGAGAGTGGGAGCAGTCTAAGGGAGGTGATGTTGACTCTACACTATGGGATGACTTTTCTAGTACCTTTTTGGATCGCTTTTTTCCTTAGTAGTTGAGGAAGGTAAAAGCGGAGGAATTTATGAATCTGTTATAAGGTCAGATATCGACCAATGAGTATGCCTTGAAATTCCATCAGTTATCTAGGTATGCTCCTGAGTTGGTGTCTAGCATGAGCATTAGAATGTGTAAGTTTACTTCTGGGTTATCCCGTGAGTTGATTCTAGAGGGTAAGGCTACCTTGCTAAATAAGGATATGGATATTTCTTGACTTATCATGTATATGCAGCAGGTTGAGGAGGCAAAGAAGAAGCGGGCTGAGATTAGTGAGAGGTAGTAAGAAATTTAGATTTTTTGATTGGGGTGAAGACTAATAGCAGCGTGGTAGAGATTGGGTAAAGTGGCCAAAGAAGAAGTGGGGGTTCTAGTTCTTTCTCTACGGCTTGTAATCCTTACCCGAAGTCGTTGGGTGATTATTTTTTTAGCATAGTGGTTAGTATAGGGCACTCAGTGCCCAATCTTAGGCTGGTGGGGCTTATTCCACTCCATTACATTCTTTTTGCAAATTTTATGGTCAACCGTACTATGGCCTACGTAAGAAGGGGAGAAACCAATATTTTAATTATGGTCAGATTAGCCATATGAAGTGTGATTATCCTTCTAGGGTTGCTTCTAGGGCCAATAAGGTCTCTATTTTCTCGTTATTAGCTCCTACACCAAAGGGTGCTGCTTCTGCTTTTGGTACCGACACTGGCCGAAATCATTTGTATACCCTTGCTTCTCATCAGGATTTTGAGGCATATCCTAATGTCGTTATTGGTATGTTTAAACTTTTTTCCCGTGATGTGTACTATTTTCTTAATCCGGGGTCTACCCTCTCTTATGTGACCCTATTTGTGGATGTGCATTTTTGTTTAGGTCTCGAGTGTATTTTGGACCCTTTTTCTATGTCTACCCTGGTAGGAGACTCTATGGTTTCTAGAAGAGTCTATAGGGGTTGTGTGGTATCAGTTGGTGGTCGAGAGACTTTGGTGGATCTATTTGAATTGTACATGGTTGATTTTGATTCCATATTGGGAATAGATTGTTTACATTCATATTATGCTTCTTTAGACTATCGAACCTGTAAGGTCATCTTTAAATTCCCAAATGAGGCCGTTATTGAGTGAGAGGGTGGTCTCTTAGCTCCTAAGGGAGGTTCATATTATATCATAGAGCTTGGATATTGATCTCCAAGGGGTTTCTCTATCATCTAGTATGGATTAAATATTCTAACTCGGAGGGTCCTTTTTTACATTTTGTCCCAGTGGTGAATGAATTTTCTGAGGTCTTCCTTAACAACCTTCCTGGTATTCCTCCCAATAGAAATATTGATTTTGGGATAGATCTTATCCCGAAAAATCATCCTATTTTTACCCCCCATATAGAATGGCTCCGACTGAGTTAAAAGAGCTTAAGAAACAATTAAAGGATCTTTTAGTTGCTAAGGTTGCATGGTATTCCCTTGTATATCATCTCAGATAGGGGTACCCATTTTAATTTATAGTTTTGGAAATACTTTTAGAAAGGTCTCAGTACCCAAGTTTATGTTAACATCACTTTATAACTTGTAAGACCCCATAAAATTCTTATCTTAATTCAGTCCTTTGAACTTGTTAAAGGGGTCCTAGACTTAGAAAATTCTAGCTAAGTATTCAGACTTAGTGTTTTTTAGCCTTCAAAAGTTGGCAATCTTGTTTTGCGACCTATACGTTCATTAAATTTTGATATTTGAGTTAGTTCATGATCTGGAAGGTCAATAGGTGTTCCCGAACAAGTTTCAACTTTTTCAGACATTGTTGAGACCATATTTGAGTGACCAAAATAGTAAGTCGATGCGATCTCGACGCGTTGCATCATCAATCACATCGACAGATAATATTTCCATCAGCTCAGTGAAAATTCCAATAAATCAATGTGCACTCGATGCGGCGCGTTGGCCATCGCAGAATGACGCAACGCGTTGATCTGTGCATTGATAACACAGTTTTTAGTCATTAAAAGTCCGCGTCCTATGGGTTAATTAAGTCCTTTTCCCAGGCCCTTCAGCCCCCATAACATGAAATAGACCTCTTTTAGCAAGTTATATTCCTTTCACAAATTGATCAAGAACAAAACCCTAGGTGAATTACATTCAAATTCAAGGCTCCAGATTCTACCGTTAATTTTCAAGAATTCACTAACTAATGTATGTAAAGTGTTCATCCAAGGGTTTCTTCCACCCTTGGAGTCCAAGAAAATCTTTTAAACTGCAAGTAATTTGGAATTTATGATTTCCATGGTTGGAACTAAAGTGTATTCATGATTATGATTTGAATTAGATTTCTATTTCATGATTTATTATATGTTTCATATGGAATTGATTATTATGTGTGTAGATTCGTATGAATCCATGTTAAAACACTTGAAATTTTGATATTGGAAGTGAATCATGATGCTCACTTATTATGTGCATATATTATGCTCACCAAGTGTTTGATGAATTGTTTATGTGAACTAATAAGGGAAATAAATCATGTCATGCTAGCTTATGTGCAAGTTATATCATGCAAGTTTTTGATAAAATATCTCTACAGATACATTATGAATAAGTGTGCATTTTTATGCTATGCAAGATAATGTGATGCTTTATTTTTGACGCTATCGAGTCTTGGGGGTATTTAATGCCCGAAAATTTAGCTGTTTACCTAGAGCCTGTGTCAGTTACAGAATAATCTCAGTCATGTCATGATAAGTAATACTCTCAGTCAGTTACAGGACTCAGGAAAACTTAGTAGACTCGGTATTAGTCCAGTCCAGTTCAGTATTCTATTTAGTCGTCAGTAAATTCAGTTAGTTAACAGAATTCAGTTGTATTTCGCCAGTCAACGGAACTCAACGAACTCAGTTTAGTTCAGTTAGACAGTATAATCAGTAATAGTCCAGTCAAGCCTAATATGAACTAGGAAACTAGTTTAGTGTCTATTCAGATCGGAGTAGGATTCAGTATCGAGTTAACCCAGGGATAGGGGCATTCCTACCAACAAAGGGTTTGATCCTTAGTAGCAATCCCTGCGTTACAAAACTATATAGCTAGCGTAGGTTGAGATATCTTCCTACTAGATATTATGAGGGTTGGTACATTTCATATGAGTTTTCCTGCCAGTGAGGGTTGATGAATGAGATTCATGTCAGAGAGGGTTAACTCACTACTTGTCTTTTCCCATGGCATGGTATTGGCAACTTTCTAACTAGGGTTATAGGTTGGACCCCAATCTAATTAGAAAGGGGCATGTCGGTTTGATGATTACCTTCCACGGTCTCAATTTTAGATTCAGTCTCAGTATAGAACTCAATTCAGTTCTATAGATTCAGGACTATCAGACACAGTCCCTCAGTTCAGTACGAAACTCAGTATAATTCCACAGAATCAAGACTGTCAGATACAGTCATTCAGTTATCAGTTAATCAGTATTCAGACTCAGTATTCAATGTTATCACAATCTCAGTTACAGTTACATATTCATGCATGTACTCTCATCGAGTTATACTCGTGTTATTCAGTCAGTATTGTTCATTCATATGAATCAATTTATTTTATCCTACCTCACTTTGCATACCAGTACATTCAAAGTACTGACGCATACCTTCCTTTTATGCTATGATGTTTTATATCATAGGTTCTGACGCACGAGCTCCCGAACATCCTTAGCCGTTCAGACCTTTAGCAGACAACGCTAGCGGAGAGTCCTTATAGTTCTAGGACGTGCTTATTTTCTCCATATTTTAGTTTATCAATTCATTTTAGTATCCAGATTTGGTTGGGGACTTGTCCCATCAACTCCATATTTCAGATAGTTTAGAGGCTTTTCAGACTAGAGTACTTTCAGAAAGATGTTTCAGTTTGGGTATTGTTATACCGTATTCAATTTTATTATAGTATTGAACCTTATGGCATGTTTTTCGCCTAATTTCTGCATATTACAACATTATTATATAGTTATTGTTGTAGGTATCAATCATGGATTTGCTTGTGGTCCTTCGAGATTATGAGCACTGTATAGCATCCGGGGTACAGACTTGGGGCGTTACAAACTTGGTATCAGAGCCTAAGGTTTAATAAAGTCTTAGAAAGTCTGAAAGTTGCATCTAGTAGAGTCTTGTGCATGGGTGTGTAGCATGCCGCACTTATGGACAGGAGGCTACAAGATGTTTTATGAAAAGTTTCTCTTCTTTCAGTATTCATGTCGTGCGAGTGAGAATGATCTCAAGTTAAGCTCGCAGTCTAATTCATCTCTTCCTTATGCTTCCAAAATATGTCTTCTAGAGAAGCTAACAAAAGAAGTGATGAAAATCAGTCAGCCCTTTCTCGCGTTCAGGCAGATCCCCTGAGTGAGCATGTTTCTCATGCTGAATTTAGAGCTTCTTTCACTGCCTTAGCTTATTCAGTAGTTTCTCAAAATAATTAGTTGGATAATATCCAATCTAGGCTTATAGCTCATGCTCTGTAGAGAAAGGAGGAGAAGCGTAGGTAAAAGGGGAGAAAGAATAAGAGAGCCAGAACGTCTAGGCTAAAGAGTGGCCGAACCAATCCCCTTTGTCAGAAATGTGGCAAAAATCACTAGGGTACCTATACAGAGGGCAGCGATGCATGTTTTGGGTGTGGCAAGCCAGGCCACAGAGTAAGATATTGTCCCCAGTCAGGTTCTCAGGGTCAGTATAACCGTCCCCCAGCTCGGTCCAATTTCCCAAAACAGCAGGGTACCGCATCTTGTTCCACCAGTGGGGAAACATCTAAATAGACTCTACGTACTTCAATCCTGATAGGATCAGGAGACTTCTGATGTGCTCACTGGTATGTTACAAATTTTCCAATTACATATCTATGTTTGCTAGATCCAGGAGCTTATTTGTCCTTTGTTACTCTATATATAGCTGTTGATTTTGGAGTCAGTCCTGATATTCTAGCAGAGCCTTTCCAGTCTCTACCCAAGTGGGTAAATCTATCATAGCCCGGCGGGTATATAAGAACTATCCGGTTATGGTATCTCAGAATGTCACTTCAACAGACTTAGTCGAATTAGAGATGATTGATTTTGATGTCATTCTAGGTATGGATTGGATTTATTCCAGCTATGCCTCAGTCGACAGCAGAAATAGAATTATCTAGTTCCAATTTTCGAATGAACCCGTCCTTGAGTGGATGGGTAGTACTTTAGCACTTAGGAGTCAGATTATTTCTTACCATTGGGCAAGGAAAAAGATATCTAAGAGGTGTGACTACCATCTCGTTCGAGTTTAGGACTCTAGTTCAGAGACCCCTATTCTTGAATTAGTGTCAATAGTATGTGAATTTCCAGATATGTCTCTCGAAGATCTTCCCGGAGTTCCTTCCGAAAGGGAAATCGACTTTGCAATAGACCTTCTCCCAGATACTCAGTCCATATCTATTCTGCCATACAGAATAACCCCAGCAGAACTTAGGGAGTTGAAAGAATAGTTGAAGGATCTCTTAGATAAGGGATTCATCATAACCAGTGTATCCCTGTGGTTTGCACCAGTTTTATTCGTGCATAAGAAAGACAGTTCTCTTAGAATATGTATAGACTACCATTTGTTAAATAAAGTCACAGTCAAGAATAAGTATCCACTTCCCAGAATCGATGACTTGTTTGACCAACTTCAGGGTGCCAGTTACTATTCTAAGATAGACCTCAGATGAGGCTATTATCAACTCAGAGTTAGAGAATGTGACATTCTGAAAGCCGTCTTCAAAACTCGGTATGGTCACTTCGAATTCTTAGTCATGTCCTATTGTCTTACTAATACCCCAGTAGTTTTCATGGACTTGATAAACTATCTGTTCAAGTAGTACTTTGACATGTTCATCTTAGTCTTCAGAGATGACACTCTTGTTTATTTTCGTAATGAGGATGAACCTGCTGATCATCTCAGACTCATACTTCAGACTCTCAAAAACCATCAGTTATCATGTTATCCATTCATGTCTTACATGTTAGCTCTATGATCATATCCTAGACTCATTCACGTTAGTAATCATGCATGCTACAGTTTTCAGTATAAGGAGTTCCAGTTCACCCAATGTTACAAATCATGTTCCATGAATACAAAAACTCCAGACTTAGGTCATGCATCTCATGACTCAGGTATCCATGTCATGCTATATAGTATGCTCAGTTCCAATGACCTATGCTACACTCCTAGTGATCGGCTAAATTCAGATTTCATCATGCATATTCTCAGTTTAGATCTTTTGATAAACTCATGGTGTTGACATTCTATTCCTCAGACCTCAGTTAAATGTCGAGTTTGGTATAGTAATCATGCATAACTCAGGTCCTCATATTTTAACCCTTTAGTGGACTCTCCTAACAAAATGATGTAGTGATAAGCAAATGCTTAAAAGGGAGAGAGTAAACATTTCATGTTAAGAAAAGATTACCACATGCTAGTTTTACACAAGGTTATAGTTATGAAAATAGGCCTGAATATCATGTTGATGTGTAAGTGGATAAATGTATTTTGTAGATTTGAGTAGGCTTGAACATAGTGGGAGAATTCAGTCCAGATCAGACCTCAGTAGGTCGAATTATCAGAACCCAGTGTTCAGTTCCAGTACAGTCTCAGTTGCAGTCTTAGTTACAGTCTTAATCACAGTCCCAGTACAGTAATCATATCAGTAACTTAGTTTAGTTTTAGATTTACTTGACCATAGTATACAGTTATCAATATTTTAGCACCTCAATTTAGAGACTATTTCAGAGTCATGTTACATGATTTGTCTGCCTTCTCAAATAGTACAATTTTTGAGAATTCATGCTGAGTTATCTCATATTACTCAGTCAATACCTACCGAATATGCATAATACTATGCATTTCAGTCCATACTAAGTACAGTTTAATCCTACATGACTAGCATTCAGCTATTAGCCGCTCAGTTAATCAGATAAGTTAGTACATTTATACGTTAGTGCTCAATGCCCATGTGAATATTTTTAGTAGCCTCTAGTAAAATGCATGCAGTGTTGAAGTAGAAATTCCAGTTGAGGTAATAGTCAAGAAACGTGGCTAAGATTGTAAGGTAGTAGTTGCAGTGCATAAGGCTTAGTAACTCTATCTTAGAGGATATTTTGTAGGCCTTGATCCATATTACAGAATTTCAGCCACGTGGTGATTTATTATTTAGATGTTTTGTTCAGACCACTCCGAGAATTCCCTGCTCCTTAAAGCCACTAGAACACTATATAAAGAGTGTCAAAGAAAGGCTCCAGTCGAATATAAGTTGTCAGCATAAGTTAGTCCGCAAAACCAGTAATTCAGTTTACCAATTAGGCGGACAATGTTCGTATGGTTGGGTCTCCCGTCTTTCCATCCAGTTGAACTATCCAAAGTCTCTTAAATGTAAGTATTCTAAGATTGAGGAACCATGTGGTTGCAAGTTCAGCTCAGTTTAGGTGTCATGCCTCAGTTTTAAATCCCCTATATGTAGTCATGATTCAGTTCGTAGGTACACTGTGCATCACCTCAGTTTTTCCTCAGTATCTCAACTAAGTTAGCATTCTTCAAGGGACATAATTTCCTAAGGAGGAGATGCACTATAATCCTCAAGCTCTAATAACCTAATCCTTCCATCTTCTCTTCACGTAACAAATCCAGTTTGGAGTAGTGGGTACTCATATGTGGACCCACAAGTACCAATCTCAGCCGTGAGCTATGTATTTAGGGGCTCAGTTTTGTTCATGATATTCAGTTTCTATATCATGATTTGGGCTCAGTTATGATCTCATGTTCCCGTTATGCGTATTCAGTAAATAATTTCAAGTTGGAGATCGGTGATTGTGTATTCTTGAAAATCTCTCCTATTAAAGGAGTGAATAAGTTTGGCAAGAAGGGGAAACTCAATCCCCAATATGTCAGTCCTTATCAAATTCTCAGTTGTTTCAGAAAGGTACCTTACAAGCTTGAGTTGCCTTCAGACTTAGCTTCAGTGCATCCAGTATTCCATGTCACCTCTCTCAAGAAATGCATAGGTGACCCAGCAACCATAGTCCCAATCAAGGGCATAGATATTCAGAACAACCTCTCTTATGAAGAATTCCCAGTTGAAATCCTCAACTATCAGGTTCATAGACTGTGCAACAAAGAAGTCCCTCTAGTCAAAGTACTTTAGCAGAATCAGTCTGTTGAGGGAGCTACTTGAGAAGCAGAAGCAGATATGTGAGCTAAGTATCCTCACCTCTTCTCCACAAACTTAGACTCAACTCAAGGTAAAAGTTCCCCTAGCTCTATTCAGTTTCATGCTCTAATATAGCTACAAACTTGGTACCATTTACCATTGCATATTTAGTCATGTGTTCATGAGTCAGTTCAGTCATGTATTCATGCATCAGATATGTATGTTCAGTAAGAGAAACTCAGCTTATCACTAATCGCAGTCATGCATTCATAAATCATCTCAGTCATGTACTCATGCATCAGATATGCATGTTCAATTCGGTATAACAGAAATGTCTGTCATATAATCATGTTTCAGACGTTCATGTACAGTTAGTAAGTTCAGTCTACCAGTATTCTCAGCTTAGTCAGTCTCATTTGAGGACGAATGTTCCCAAGGGGGAGATATTTTAAGACCCCACAAAATTCTTAGCTTAATTCAGTCCTTCAAGCTTGTTGAAGGGAGTCCCAGACTTAGAAAATTCTAGCTAAGTATTTAGAGTTAGTGTTATTTTAGCCTTCAAAAGTTGAAAATCTTGTTTCGCAACCTTTATGCCCATTACATTTTGATATTTGAGTTAGTTTATGATCAGGAAAGTCAATAGGTATTCCCAAACAAGTTTGGAATTTTTTAGACCTCGTTTAGACTATGTTTGAGTGACCAAAATAGTGAGTTGATGCGATCTCGATGCATCGCATCATCAATCATGTCGATTGATAATTTTTTCCTCAGTTCAGTGCAAATTCCAGTGAACCGACATAGACTCAACATATCACGTTGTCCATCTCATCAATGCCAATGACACGGCGTGTCGATCTGTGCGTCAATAATATAGTTTTGAGTCATTAAAAGGCCGCATCCTTAGGGTTAATTAAATCTTTTTCCCACACCCTTCAGCCTCCATAACACAAAATTTAGCCCTCTTTTAGCAAGTTATATTCATTCTTTCACAAATTTCTAAAGAAGAAAACCTTAGGTGAATTAAATTCAAATTCAAGGCTTCAGATTCGATCATTAATTTTTAAGAATTCACCAACTAAGGTATGTCAAGAATTCATCCAAAGTTTCTTTCCACCCTTGGAGTCCAAGAAACTCTTTTTAACTTCAAGTAATTTGGAATTTATGATTTCCATGGTTGGAATTAAAGTGTATTCATGATTATGATTTGAATTAGATTTATATTTCATGATTTATTATACGTTTCATATGGAATTGATTATTATGTGTGTAGATTCGTATGAGTAAATATTAAAACCCTTGAAATTGTGTAATTGGAAGTGAATCATGATGCTTACTTATTATGTGCATATATTATACTCACCAAGTGTTTGATGAATTGTTCACGTGAACTACTAAGGGAAAATAATACAGTCATGCTAGATTATGTGCAAGTTATATCATGCAAGTGTTTGATAAAATGTCTCTATAGAACATTATGAAAAAATGTGCATTTTTATGCTATGCAAGATCATGTGACGCTTTATTTTTCATGCTATCAAGTCCTGGGGGTATTTAATACCCGACAATTTAGTTGTTTACCTAGAGCCAATGTCAGTTATAGAATAATCTCAATCATGTCATGATAAGTAGTACTCTTAGTCAGTTACAGGACTCAAAAAAACTCAGTAGACTCTGTATAAGTCCAATCCAATTCAGTTCAAACCTCAGTAAATTCAGTTAGTTAACGTAATTTAGTAGTATTCTGTCAGTCAATGGAACTCAGTGAACTCAATTCAGTTCAGTTAGACAGTATAATCAGTAATAGTCCAGTCAAGCCTAGTATAAACTAGGAAACCAATTCAATGTCTATTCAGATAAGAGTAGGATTCAATACCAAGTTAACCCAGGGATGGGGGAATTCCTGCCAGTAGAGAGTTTGACCCTTAGTAGTAATCCCTACATTACAGAACTATGTAGCCAGCGTAGGTTGAGATATCTTCCTGCCAGATATTAAGAGGGTTGATAAATCTCATTTAAGTTTTTCTGTCATCGAGGGTTGATGAAAGAGCTTCCTGTCAGAGAGGGTTATCTCACTACTTCTCTTTACCCGTGGCACGATATTAGCACTCTTACAATAGGGGTAACAGGTTGGACCCCAATTGAATTAGAAAGGGGCATGTTGGTTAGATAATTACCTCCCACAGTCTTATTATAGAACTCAGTTCAGTTCTATAGGTTCAGGACTTTCATACATAGTCACTCAATTTAGTAAAAAACTCAATATCATTCCACAGAATCAAAACTATCAGATATAGTCATTCAGTTATCAATTAATCAGTATTCAAACTCCGTATTTAGTTTATTATGATCTCAGTTATAATATATATTAATGGATGTACTCTCATCCAGTTCTACTCATGTTATTCAGTCAGTATTGTTCATGCATATGAACCCAAACATTTTAGCCTACCTCACTTTGCATACCAGTACATTAAAAGTGCTGATGCATACCTTTATTTTATGCTATGATGTTTTATATCATAGGTTCAGACGCACGATCTCTCAAGCAGCCTTAGCAGTTCAGACCTTCAGCAGACAGAGCTAGTGGTGAGTCCTCATAATTCGAGGACATGCTTATTTCCTCTTGTATTTTAGTTTATCATTTCATTTCAGTAGCTGGAGTTAGTTGGGGACTTGTCCCATCAACTCCACTTTTTAGACAGTTTAGAGGCTTTTTAGACTAGAGTATTTTCAGATAGATGTTTCAATTTTGGTATTGTTATACCATATTTAGTTTTATTATAGTATTGAAACTTATGGCATGTTTTTCACCTAATTTCCACATATTACAACATTATTGTACTGTTATTACAGTAGGTACCAGTCATGGGTTAGCTTGTGGTCCTACGGGATTATGAGCACCATGTAGCATCCAGAGTACAGACTCGGGGCATTACAAACTTGGTATCAGAGCTTAAGGTTCAATATAAAATGGGATGTAGAAAACTTTGTGGCTAAGTTTATGGTGTGTCAGCAAGTAAAGGTGGAGCACATGAGGCCCGGTGGGCTACTCAAAGAAATTGAACTACCGGTGTTGAAGTGGCAGGTAATTAATGTGGATTATGTTACCGTACTTTCGGGATCATAGAATCAGTGTGACTCCATTTGGGTCATCATAGATAGTAAGACTAAGTCCTCTTACTTCTTGCCAATGAGTACTAATTATTCTGCCGAGGACTATGCGAAGTTGTTCCTTCAGAAGATTGTAAAGTTTCATGGTGTGCCTGTCTTGATCATGTTGGATTGTGGAACTCAGTTTTCATTGTATTTCTGCCGCTCATTTCAGCGTGGTTTAGGGACCAAAGTGAGCCTCAGTACCATTTTTAACCCGCATTTGGATGGCCAAGCAGAAAGAACTATTCAGACTTTGGAAGATATGTTGCGATCTTGTGTAATTGATTTTGGTGGTAGTTGGTTGACCACTTATCTCTCATTGAATTTGCCTATAATAATAGTTACCATTCTAGCATTTGTATGGCCCCGTTCAAGGCATTGTATGGTAAGAGGTATCGATCTCCTATTGGGTTGTTTGAGGTTGGTAAAGCGGTGATGTTTGGTTCAGATTTGGTTTATCAAGCTTTGGAGACGATGAAGTTTATTAAGGGTGTTGTGTTGGTTCGATTAGGTAAAGGGGGTGGTCACCGATCCATGTAGGACTTGAAAAACCCATCATTACCTGGCCCTGGTTCGAGTGGTGACATACTAAGTCAACATATGGAATGAAAGTAGGACATGTGGACCTCAAGTGGGAAAAGAAAGTTCCAAAAACCCAAAATCTCAAGAGCTGACTTGTAGGAAAATTTTATCCTGGCACTTGCACACAGAACTTGCACCCACCCTGTAGGCCACAAGTGCTACCTGCGCCTAGGGTCAGGGTGCAAGTGTAGACCATAAGTGGCCACCGACCATGTTTATTCCTATTTCATTCGGGATTTGGTTTTAGTATTTCCTCATGTACTATAAATACCCTTTATGTGTTTTTAGTAGGAGTTACGCAATTTTGATATTTACAAACATATTATGATTCCAAGATTACATTTTGATCTTAGGATTCTCTTGTATTAACTTCAGTTGATTAATTCAGTTATGGTTGTGTTTTTTTCTAATTATTATTATTATGATTTCATATATTCTTTCAATTATGAATGTTGTTGATTACTTTACAAGCATGAGTAGCTAACAACCCATAGCTAGGATTGTGGAAACCCTGGCGGATTGACGAAGTAGGGGAACTGATATTGTTGTTCTGAACTGATACCTATGCATGTATTGCTTTATCATCAATATAATAGTTTTCTTAATGGGTGAACATGTTAGGATCCTACCTTGATTATTGCTACTTACTCCAAAAGAGGAGTAGTTACTAGGAAAAGATAAAGATAGCAGTAATTTGAAGTTTACTTGTCAATCCATGCTTCTAGGTTTTATCTATGTAAGATGGTTAGACTTCATCAAATAACTACAGACTCAAAAGTTAATAATTAACTGGGATCAAGATAAGGGTTGGTAAGGTGACATCTTGAGACTCAAAAGGTAAAGGGCGAGATCCTTCTACTCGTCCAAAAGACTATAGAAGGTACATAAATTATTGATTCTACATGCAAGGTATCCGGTTGGTTCAACATAGCACGATAAGATGTAGAGCTAAGAATCCAGGGGGAACACAAACCTAGTGTTCACTTAGGACTAACTACAACAAAAGTTGATATTTGTTACTTGTCCAATATTGATATTCAAAACCCACATTTACTTTTCCAATTCTGACTTTTGGTTACAACAACTGAGATCCACAATTCCTGTATTCCCTTGGAATTAGACCCTAACCTCTATTGGGTTACTATATTTGGCAGTGATCGTATCATCTTTTGAGAGGTGTAGCTTGGACGTCACTAAACTTTAGAGTCGCTGCTGGGGAATACAGTGTTGATTTGAGATTTGAAGTTGTTGCTATTTTTTAGGTTTTGTTTTTTTTCTTAGTTTGGCATAAGTTGGCGTATACCTAACATAGGAGAAGAGTCAAACCCTTACTCCCAGTAAGTCCGAATCTAGAGAGGATCATACAAACACCTAGTAGGGTGGTGGAGCAGAAAAGAGATAATAATTTTAAAAGGGTTTGCGATGTTGTACCTCCCCCTCATCCTAAAGGAGTACAGGATATTATTAATCGTTAGACTATTCAACTTTTATCTCAATCTGAAAGTAAAAGAAGGTCAATGAAAGAAGCTCAGTGGGTAGATTGGGAGGCAGAGCTAGCTGAGCAAAGACAAGAAGTAGATCGTCGTGTAGCACTCGATGGAAATCAAAATAGAGTGAGAGGTTCCCATCTTTACGTGATCCTAATATATCAGTATGTGTAGCGATATATAGATGATCAAGAAAATTTAAGATGTGTTGAGCTGGCAAAGACTGGAGCCATTATACCTCTTGTTCTACCCCCAGGCATCAAGTTTGACATAATGAATGCCATGATCCAGCTATTAAATCTGAAGGATGTGTTTGCGGGTCTGCCTAGAGATGATGTAAATTTTCACCTTGCAAATTTTATTAGAATTTATAGTTCGTATACAAAGCTAGGGGTGAATTAGAAAGTTCTTAGATGAGGATATCCCCTTCTCACTTACAGGAGAAGCATCTTTATGGTTAGGGAAACTGCCAAGAGGCTCTATCACTACATAGAATGAGTTATGCATGAATTTCTTAAATAGTTTTTCCTCCGTCTAGGATGTTGTAGCTTAAGGATGAGATCTATAATTTCAGGCAATTGTAGTTAGAATCTATGTACGAGACATAGTTCAGGTTCAAGAAGAAGCTGAGTATGGTGCCCAATCATTGGTTGTCAGGACAAGCTTATTAGAGATATTTTACCAAGCCTTGGCTATCAGCTCCAGAGCCATGGCCGACACCATATTTGGAGAAGCTTTTATGAGACTAAGATGGGAGGAAACTTCGGAGATGTTAGATCAGATTTCACTCACTAACTAAGAGTGGCACACTAAAGAGGCTGAAAGAGGATCTGGTACATATGCTATTGGTGTCTTCTATGATTGAAAACTAGTTGATAACTCAATAGAGAAAGAGATTATGTTGCGACAAACTGATCTGGGGGTAATAGTAAAGCAGGTAACAATAATGACTTTCGAGAAAGTAAATGTAGTAGTAGCACAAGGGTCATCTTCTAAAGCTTATGAGTCTGAATTGGAGGAGGAAGCAAATTATCTAGATTATCAGTTAGTGGGTTTTCGAGCCTAAGTTCACGGGAACCACGGTCAGAACTACTATGACAGATATAGAGACTAAAGTAGGGAGTGAGATAGTGACTGGAGAAAGAAGGATCACTATAGAGATAAAGGAGATAGGTATATTCCACCTGGCATATGAGATGCTGAATCGAGAATGAAAGAGATGTTGGCTAAGCTAGTGAAGGGTTAAGAAAATCATGAGATCAGCCTTAAGGGGATTAAGGCCGACATTGCAGGGCTGACCCAAAAGGTCAAATCCCATACAACTATTATCAAGCAGTTGGAGCACCAGTTAGGGCAGACATTAGCAATACTGAACAAGAGACAGTCGGGCACCCTTCCGAGCAACACTATGCAAAATCCAAAAAATGATAGCCATGTTATTTCCATTACCACAAGGAGTGGTATTACTACTATAGATCCCCACTACCTGCTAGGGAGTTGATAATGATGAGGCACCTGTTGTGGAGCCAGAAAAGAAAGTAGGTGGAAATGATGCAGTTGTTAAGAAAAGAGGTAAGGGTTCGATTGTTTAGCAGGAAAGACGACAAATTTTGAGACCACCCCCACCTTTTCCTCATCTACTAAAGTAGAAATAAGAGGAGGGGAAATTTAAGAAAGTTATTGAGATGCTTAAAAAATTAAGCTTGAATATTCCTCTTCTTGAGGAATTGAAGTAAATGCCTAGGTAAACCAGGTTTATTAAGTAGTTGGTCACAAGGAAGAAGTCAGAAAAGATTGAGGATGTTGATGTCTTGCACCACTGTAGTGCAGGCACTATGTGGTCTTTGGTTCAGTAAAAAAAGGTGACCTTGGAGCATTCACTATACCATTTACTATTGGGCCATCCGAATTTTCTAGAGCTTTATATGACTTAGGAGCCAACATTAATTTTATGTTGCTAACCATATTTAATAAATTGGACTTGAACCCTCTGGAACCAACTTTAATGCAGCTATTGATGGTTGACCAGACGGTGAAGAAACCTATTGGCATCTCTTTTGATGTGGTTGTGAGAGTGTATAATTTTATATTCCCCATTGACTTGGTCGTTCTATACTGTGAGGTTGACGCTAAGATGCCCATTATATTGGGAAAATCATTTATGGCCACAGGTTGAGTGATGTTTGACATAGAGAAAGGAGAATTGAAATTTAGAGTCAATGGTGAAAAGGCCACGTTCAACATTTGAAAATCAATGTAATAGCCTACGGACATGAGGCTGGTATTGGTGATTGATTATATTGATGAACCGGGAGGATACTCCTATGGTTATCTTGATGAATTCTGAGTAATCAAGATACCTGTGTCGTATTGTGATATTAAATCAAGCGTTGCATGAGAGGCAACCCATGGGTAGGAGTTGTGAATTGACTCTATGTTATGAGTATGTGAGATGCTACTTAGTTCCCTTTGTGTGTTGGATTCAAAACTTGCCCGGTTAGTCTTGCCTAGGTTTAAAGATATTCGATTAGGAAAGGATCATAGGCTATTTTTTTTATTTCAGTCCACTTTTTAGCCTAAATGAACTTCTATGTGTGAAATAGTATTCCTTGATCCCTGATTTGAGTCTTAGCCTGTTTCTTTGTTTTCACCTATCTCTATCCCAGTTGTTTTACAATGTACATGTTTTGGCTCGAGTCCTCCGTGGATATTGAGCACCTCAACTCAGGCAAATCGCCTAAGTTGAGGGTGGCTGTCATAGAGGTACATGAAGTAGAGTGGGTGTGTAGAAGGGTAAAATAATAGAAAAAGTCAATGTGTGGTAGCAAAAGAAAAAAATTGTGAAAAATAAAGAATAAAAGACCATACCCAACCTGAATGTGCATTAAAATAAAGGGAGAAATAAGGGTGGAAATAAAGTGAAAAATTATCTAGGAAGTGAGACCCCAAGGTTAGTGTAGTTCCAAGGAGGCTTATTCACACAATATGTACATACGTACCATACCAGCACTCAAGTCTACATTTCAAGCTGAGAAAATTCGTATAGTGATACTAACTTGACTATCTGAATGTTAAGGTAAATAAAATAAGGGCAAGCCTATGGTGTTTAATGCACATTAATTGGAACTTCTTTTCTAAGTGTGAGTGTCTCTTTACTGTCCCTGCATTAACATGCATTATTTTATATGATTAAGTGGGACATCTTTGTTGTGAGGGCACTTGAGTTATATTGCTAGTTATTTGCTTGTTTCGGATAGAGTAACTTGTTCATATACATGGTTATCTATTGCTAATGTAATGCCATACCTTGATCCCATTGTGTCACATTGTTGTACTTCATATTCATACACAATTGATTTTGAAAAGTGAGACTAGAGGGGGTGTTATGATTTGAACTTAAAGTGTTGACTGACTGACATGAATAGCTTAGAATCTCCTAGTTAAGTATCTCATTTAGTTTAGTTTTGTTTTGTTGTCTGAGGATATGCAAACATTCAAATTTGAGGGTGTTGATGTGCTATAGAAATATAGCACTTTCAACGCTTAAAATGAGGAAAATATGCAAGTTTCTAAGGTTGTTTTGTTAGATATGATGAGTTTTTTGTATGTTTTGTAAAAAATCATGTTTTGGGATTCTAAGTTCATGAAAAATATGAAAAAAGGTGTTTTAGCTACTTATTGGAGAAATTATGGATGTTTGGGATACTTTTTGACTTGTTGGTGACCAAAGCATGTTTGGGAATTGAAGAAAAGCTGAAAAGAAGACTTCTGGTGCTTACTATGTCAACATATGGACCGCAAGTAGGACATGTGGACCTTAAGTAAGCAAACCAAGTGCTAGAAGTCCAAAATCTCCCGAGCTGACTTAAAGGAAAATTTTGTCCTGACACTTGCGCTCGGCACTTGTGCCCACCCTGCAGGTCGTAAGTGTTGCCTGTGCCTAGGGTCTGGGCGCAAGTGCAAACCATAAGTGGCCACCAGCCTTTTTTTCTCCTATTTTATTTAGGCTTTGGTTCTAGGGTTTTCTCATATACTATAAATACCCTTTATGTGTTTTTTAGTAGGAGTTACATACTTTTGATATTCACAAACATATTTTGAATCCAAGATTAGATTTTTATCTTGGAATTCTCTTGTATTAACTTTAGTTTATTAATTCAGTTATGGTTGTGGGTTTTTCTACTTCATATTATTGTTATTTCATCTACGCTTTCAATTATGAATGTTGTTGATTGCTTCACAAGCATGAGCAACTAAAAAC
This sequence comes from Capsicum baccatum var. pendulum, assembly GCA_030864225.1. Taxonomy (NCBI): domain Eukaryota; kingdom Viridiplantae; phylum Streptophyta; class Magnoliopsida; order Solanales; family Solanaceae; genus Capsicum; species Capsicum baccatum. The sequence goes on from CM061551.1 coordinate 70,404,174, forward strand.
CCATATCTAGGGTTGTGGAAACCCTGATTGATTGATGAAGTAGGGGAAGTGCTATTGTTGTTTTGAACTGATACCTATGCATGTATTGCCTTATCTTCAATATAATACTTTTCTTAATGGGTGCACACATTAGGATCCTGCCTATATTATTGCTACATATTCCAAAAGAGAAGTAGTGACTAGGAAAAGATAATGGAGCTTAGTTGTCGATCCGGGCTTCTAGGTTTTATCTACATAAGATGGTTAGATTTTATCTAATAACTATAGACTCAAAAGTTTATAGTTAACTGGGATCAAGATAAGGGTTAGTAAGGCGACTTCCTTAGACTTAAAAGGTAAAGGGTAAGATCCTTCTACTCATCCAAAAGACTGTAGAAGGTACATAACTTATCGATTCTGCATGCAAATTATTGGGTTGATTCAACATAGCACGATAAGCCTACAAAGTTGAGAGCCATGAAAACATAATCCGAGTGTTCACTTACGACTGATTACAATCAAAGTTGATATTTGTTACTTGTCCGATATTGATAATCAAAAACCCCATTTACTTTTCTAGTTGTTCTCATTGGTTACAACAACTAAGAGCCATAATTCCACGTATTCCCTTATAATTTGACCCCAACCTTTGTTGGGTTGCTATATTTGGCAGCGACCCTATTATCTTCTGAGAGGAGGTATAGCTTGGACGTCATTATATCTTAGCTAAGTTATCATAAAGAGAGAAAAGAAGAGGGAGTGAGGCCAGTCTTAAAGACTGTATGAGCAATAATGTCAACATTAGAGTTCTATTTGGGATGAGCATACGTAAGAAATAGGACAATTCATAAATCAACAAAATAGATTATTTCAATCAAGCTTAGAAAATCATGTAAGAAAACTATATTCAAGTTCTCTAAACAATTCCATTATTATTTTTTAAGAGGATCCTATGCCATTATCGGGTATACATTTCGATACTATGGATTTACCATAGCCATCTAACTACTCCATCAGCTAGATTCCCCTTTAGAGGGTCTTTCTACCACATTATCTTTCCAACAATGTGCACTAGGTTTAACGATTCCAACTTTAATAGCGGCGAATTGGAAAATTTTATCTTCCTGAATAGTTCCTTACAGTACAACAATGTCATATATTTCTTGTATCAAATTCAAATTCATCAACATATAACAACTCATAAATAGCATAGATTCAAGTAATCATTCTCAAACATTTGATCATACTATCTCTTGTCTGAATGTAAGTGAATCAGCTTCTAGATAATAAATTTAATATAAAAAATTGGATTTTTAATACATGTTATAATTGAAAACCGCCTATAGAAGAGTTATTATTGAAAGTATTTTGGCGAAATAGCCTTAGTTTGATTCCAATGACTTCGTCCTCGATGTATCTAAAGAAACATAATATAATATTTGAATATTAACTATCCTTAAAACTTAAAGAATTGGATGCTTTTAGTAATAAGGTTTATAAATGTTGAACACACTTAGTTACTTGAGTTGTTTCCTTTTATAATTTCAACCCCAAAATACTAATTCTCTATCTTAAAGACATTATTTTAGTAATCTTCAATAACAAATTAGGAAGCAGAACTTTGAAATTATCAAAAAGTCATCCCTCTTTGTTTTGGTACCAACAATCAGTTGTTCCATTAGTTTTTAGTTGTTCTATTAGTTTCCCAAATGTTGGAACTCGTAAGGAAAATTTCAAATTTTACTCAATCCTAATGTAACAACCTGAAAATTTGATAAAATATGTGAATTTTATGATTTTATGTGATTTGACTATTTTATCCCTCCTAGTAGTTGCATTATGATATTTTTGGAGTGTAGGGATGATTGACATAGTTTTAGATGCATTTTGGTACTATTTATGCGATATCGTAGTTCTTGGAGGCTAAGAGAGCTTTATTTTGGACGTATGTGGATATCATTTGATACGTTTGATGGATGGCTGAACGAACTACGCTAAAAGATCTGGAATATCAATTTTAGGATGGTAATATATTTGCTGTGATTTTACGGCTTTTAAATCTCATTTCGACCCTCAGATTGAAAATTTGTATTTCAGATTGTGGGGTCAATTTTACAAAAATAATATTTTTTTCAAAATTCTGATATCTCCATTGAGTCCATAGCATTAAATTTAGTATGGTTTTATAGGTTTTTTCATATATCGGACTCCAAACGAATTTCAGACACACCATCGATGTCTGTTTGACTTAGAAAAATTTAGTGCAGAAAAATCTGCACTATAAAATAGCCCTTTATGGCCCATTTTGCTCATTCTTTCACCTTTCCTCTTGAGAGTTACATCCTAAACTAGTGTGAGATCTTAAAAGTGAAGCTTGTGGGAGCTTGGAAAGCTAGATTAACGTCTATTTTTTTATTCTATTACGGATTTAAGATGAAATTTCATCTTTTTCTTACTCTAATTCTAGATTAATTGTTCAAAAATCTCAAAAACTTTATTTCTCGATTTATCTCTAAATTTCACTCCTTTTCACTTGAATAATATTTCTAATCCTATAATTACTATTTTTGTCATCAATCTCATCTTCAAAACAACTTCAATTTTTGAGTTTAACACGAATTTCAAAGATTTTACTCGATAAACCTCAAAAATAATTTTTCTTCAATTTAAACCTCATTTTTAACTCAATTTGACTTGGGTTTTTAGTTGTAGATTCCTAAAAGTATGGAAAATAGGCTTTTGAAGTAAAGTTACAATTTTGTCTTTCTTTTTCAAAAATCCATTTTGGGGGTCTGTTTTGACCCTGGATCAATAAAAGTCAATATGGGTATTATTATCTTTGTTTTGATGCATAGAATCTATATTTTTTGTTTTAGTCTATTTCGTAATCGTTCATGAGAAGTAGGGCTGTAACGACCCGAAATCGCCTCCCGGGATGTCACACAGTGCTTAAGGCTACAAGTAGCCCCAAGCTAACCCCTTGAGCCTGTTTCTACTAATAATACTCATTTCAAGATAAAATAATTCAAACACTAGCATAGTCATACCATATGAAGGAAGATACGGAGAAAATACTCGGTCCAAGTGACCACAATACTGGAATTCTCAACACAATCACAATTTGGTAACTAGTCTGACAAAACCTTGACTAATTCATAAACTAGAGAGTCATTGGGACAGGTCCCTAATAGACTCGAAATGAAGTGAAAGTAATAACATAGTCTCTCAAATATGAAAATGTTTGAAGATAGGTCCTCGAACCATGAGGACTCACCACTGTAGGAATGTAGACAGAAATACTCGAAAATCACTGACGAGGCTGGGACTGAGCACCTAAACCTATATTATAAGACAATATAGCACATAGACGTATATGTGGATCAGCACTTGGGAATGTACTGATTATGTGGGGGTGCATGCATTTATATAAAACAACATCAATACTCTTTAACCAAATTATGCATACAATAAGTAATGACTCACATAGCTTGAATAAGTATAAAATGTAATGCTTATGAATCATATAGAATGGAGCATGTAACACAAATCTCGTGATTCATCATAGTTTAACTTTGAAACATACTTGAAGGCATTTCATTCACTTTAGGAAAATATCTCATTTCAAGCTTTAGGAAAATCATTCTATCTTATAGGAAAGATACTCTAGTTTAGGGAAACAACTTGTATTAAGGGAGGTTCTCTTAACCGACATAAACCATACGAGCTACCTAGAGTCCAACATTTTGTCCTCCTAAGAAAGAGACCCCACGTTGGGGAGGAGCGTCATACTCTTGCCAGGGAGTATAACCTCCATTCAGTGATCACTTATCTCGGCCTCGGGCCCAATATCTCAGTGTTAGGCCCAAAATCTCAAACCTATGTGGAACGTAGTTCTGGGCTAAGAAATTATAGTAACTTACCCAACTCGGTGTTAAATACTACTCTTTTTTGTTTATCTCGCTCATCTCTTGGAAATCCACTTTAAAATAATCTCATGGTTCATCAAGAACCCAATAATCAAATCTGTAATCTCATTTAGTGAAGTGGATTTCAAAGCTCCATGACCATTAGGTCAAAACATTTCTCAATAATCTCAGAATACTCAAATCATGGGTTCTTATAGCATAAGAGTTCATTAAATTACAAATCTCAAGTAGGGCTCAATAACCCTTAATTAAATCTCAAGTTAAAACTCATCAAAAGCATAATAGATAACATATAGATTCATTACTCATGTAGAAATCTGGAAATTTCAGTAATTTGTATCAAAATCTCAACATACTCATATACTTCAATATCTCAAACATTTCAACTATTAATTTCTCAAGGATTAAAATCATAGGGTATAGACCCAGCTGCAATTTCTCAAGAAAACATGTGAAAATCATTCCATTAGACTCTTAATTCATGGGAAACATCAAAAATATTGCAATCAATAATAATGGGTGAAAAACCCTAATCCAAATTCTTGTAAAATCTCATAGTTTGCAGAAAATCATAGTTTAAATAAGCCTTTGAGCACAAGGATGAAAGGATTACCCTTGTTCAAAACCCCACATACCTTATATTATGAAATTGAATGAACAAGCTTGCTTTAAACTCTTCTTCTTACCCTTGAGAGAGGGTTCTTGCAACCCTTGATCTTAGGAAACTTAAATCTCAACTCAATTTGTAGAATCCACTGTGAGTTCTTGGATTTCTTGGAGAAGGGTTTTAGATTTGCTCTTGAGGGAGAAACCCTAGCCTTTGGATGTTTTGGGAGATAATGGGGCTATCAGGTTCGTTTGGAATATATCTGAGGGTTAAAAAAGTGGAAAGACCGAAAAGACCTTTTTAAAAATGAGTTAAAAATACTGAACGGGGGATGCAACGATCGGAGCGATGGTCCGTCATAAGTTTGACGGTCCATCGGATCATTCGTCACATGTTGTCTATAAAATGAACACACTGCTTTAATGCAATGGTCTCAGCGATGGACCATTGCATACCCGATGGTCCATCAGATCGTCCGTCGCACGTTGGCCAGGATGAAGCCATACTGCCTGAGCGTAACGGTCCATCGCAGCCTTGATGGTCCGTCATTTTGGCCATCGCACTTGGTCCAAAAAAGGGAGTTACTTCCTTGGTTGCGATGGTCCGATGGATCGTCTGTCGCACCTGGGCAGTTTCGATAACTATCAGTAAAATGGCCATAACTTCTCACCCCGATACCGGATTTGGACGAAATTGGTATCATTGGAAAACTAATTCAATTATCTACATGAAAAAAGTCAAATTTAAGAAAATTCTATATGGTTTAAACACCAATCACTTGGGAAGTCACTTCTCAATCTTTTAGGGCCGGAATTACACTTCACTTGACATACTCTAAGGGTCAAACTACGAGGAAACTTTGCAGGGTCTTAGATACCCTTGGAAACTTTTTTCCTCAAATATTGCTAGTTAGACTAGAAACACAAGAAAACAGCGTACACATAGCTGAAGCAAGTTGCTAAAATAGGCTCAAAAACTCTCTAAACTCTCAAATGCGTCGGAAATTGCAAGAACTCATCCAAGAATAGATACATATAGCTTAACTTTAGATTAGAAGGGCTGAATTAACGAAGAATAATACCTTCTGATTGATCTGAACTCGCGGAAAAAAGGTATGGGAACTTGGCTCGCATGTCTACTTCTGCCTCCCAAGAAGCGCCCTCAACTGACTGGTTCGCCATAAAACTTTGAATAAAGGAACCTCTTTGTTACTCAATCTACGGATCTGAAAATCTAGGATCTCAACAGGAATCTCATCGAATAAAAGACTGTTCTGAATATCAACACTCTCTGAGGGATCTACTATAACAGAATCACCAATATGCTTTTTAAGCATAGAGACATGAAAAAGAAGGATGAACAGCTGATAACTCTGCGGGAAACTCAACCCCATAGGCTACTTTCCAAACACGACATAAAACTTTATACGGACCAACATAACGGGGACTAAGCTTTCCCTTTTTTCCAAACCTCATCACCCCTTTCATGGGTGAAATCTTCAAGAAAACCAAATCACCCACTTCAAACTCAAGATCTCTTCTCCTCACATCGGCATATAACTTTTGATAACTCTGACCTGTCTTTAACCTCTCTCTAATCAACTTAACTTTCTCTATAGCTTCAAATACTGCATCAGGCACAATCACGGTAGCTTCATCCACTTCAAACTAACCTATGGGTGATCTACATTTTCTACCATACAAGGCCTCAAATGGTGCCATCCCAATGCTAGCATGGTAACTATTGTTATAGGCGAACTCTATCAATGGCAAATGCTCATCCCAACTACCTTTGAAATCAAGAGAACATGCCCTCAACATATCTTCTAGGGTCTGAATGGTCCTATCATCCTGACCATCTGTCTACAGATAAAAAGCGGAACTCAAAAGAACTTGGGTGCCAAGACCCTGCTGAAATGCCCTCCAAAACTGAGAAGTAAATTAAGTGCCCCTATCCTAAATGATGGATGAGGGAACTCCATGCAACCTGACTAACTCCTGGATGTACAATCTAGCATAATCCTCACCTGTATAATATGTGTACACGGGCAAGTAATATGCGGACTTAATCATCCTATCCACAACAACCCAAATAGAATCATGATGATGAAGCGAAAGAGGTAACCCGATCACGAAGTCCATATTCACCACCTCCTACTTCCAAGTGGGTATACCAAACTCTTGCATCACACCACCCGCTCATTGGTTCTCTACCTTAACCTGTTTGAATATTGCACACTTTGCTACAAATCCATCTAAATCTTTATTAATACCATTCCACCAATAGATTTCCCGCAAGTCGTGGTATATCTTGGTAGTTCCGAGATAAATGGAATACCGCGCACCATGCGCTTTAGCCATGATCCTCTACCTCAGATCATCAACACATGGAATATACAATCTACCCTGCAATCTCAACACGCCATCTCCCCTTTAGGAGAAAACCTCTACCTTTTGGTCCTTAACTGCCTCCTTCAGTCTAACCAAACTAGGATCTCTATCTTGTTTCTCCTTCACTTCCGATACTAAATTGATTCGGAACTAATTTGCACCAAAGTACTTCCTTCCGCTGAATCAAGCAACCTAACACCCAATCTAGCCATACAATGCATATCACGAGCTAACTCTTCCTTACCCTCCTCTATATGAGCAACACTACCTATAAACAATCTGCTAAGGGCATCTGCCACTACATTAACCTTGTTTGGGTGATACAACACACTCATATCATAGTTTTTCAACAACTCTAACCACCTTCCCTGCCTAAGATTTAAATCCCTCTGAGTAAACACATACTGCAGGCTCTTATGATTAGTAAACACATCAACATGAACACCATAAAAATAGTGTCTCTAGATTTTCAAAGCAAAGACCATAGCAGCTAACCCAAGATCATGGGTTGGGTAATTCTTTTCATACAACTTTAACTATCTAGAGGCATAGGCTATAACCTTACCTCTTTGCATTAACACACAACCCAAACCAATTCTAGAGGAATCACAATACACCACAAAACTATCAGGCAAAGTCAACACAGGTGATGAAGTAAGTCGAGTCTTCAACTCTTGAAAACTCTTCTCACAGGAATATGACCACTAGAACTTAGATATTTTTTTTAGTTAATCGGGACATGGGAGACATAATAGAAGAGAAACCTTCAACAAAACAATGGTAGTAGCCCAATAGACCTAAGAAACTTCTAATATCAGACGGAGAGATAGGGCTAGGTCAATTTCTTACAGCTTCTGTCTTTTGGGGATCAACTCTAATACTTTCAGATAAAACCATATGGCCCAAAAAGGCTACAGACCTTAGCCAAAATTCACACTTACTAAATTTAGTGAACAACTGGTGACCTCTAAGAGTTTGCAAGACAGTTCTAAGGTGATTCGCATGGTCACTCTCATTATGGGAGTACACAAGGATGTCATATATGAACACTATGACAAATATATTAGGTTACTGCTTGAATACTCGATTCATGAGGTCCATGAAGGCTTCTGGGGCATTGGTTGGCCCAAAAGACATGACTAGAAACTCAAAGTGACCATAGCAGGTTCGGAAGGCTATCTTTGGAATATCACATTCCCTCACTTTAAGTTGATGATAGTTGGATCTAAGGTCTATCTTGGAGAAATAAATCGCACCTTGCAACTGATCAAATAGGTCATCAATTCTCAGAAGAGGATACTTATTTTTTACTGTGACCTTATTAAGCTGATGATAGTCAATGCACATACATAAAGAACCATCTTTCTTTCATATGAATAATACAGGTGTGCCCCAAGGAGAAATACTAGGTCTAATGAAACCTTTGTCTAAAAGATCCTTGAGTTTCTCTTTCATCTTCTTAAGCTCTGCAGGTGCCATACGGTATGGCAGAATTGAAATAGGTCGAGTATCGAGAAGAAATTTAATCCTAAATTCTATATCTCTATTGAGAGGTACCCTTGGGAGATCTTCTAGAAAAACATCTAGAATCTCATTAACAATATCGACTGATTGAATAGTTGGAGCCTCAAACTTAGTGTCTTTGACTCTAACTAGGTGATAGATGCAACCCTTGGATATTAGCTTTCTGGCTTTGAGATAAGAGATAAAATGACTCTTGGGAGATACCGAACTCCCAGACCACACAAAAGCTGGTTTATCAAGAAACTAAAACTTGACCACATAGGTACGACAGTCTATAGATATATAACAAGAATGAAGCCAACAACGCTCAGTAAAATAGCCATAACTTCTCATCCCGATATCAGATTTGGACAAAATTAGTATTGTTGGAAAGCTAATTTAATTATTTACATGACAAAAATTCAAATTTAAGAAAATTCTATATGGTTCAAATACCAATCACTTGGTAAATCACTTCTCAATCTTTTAGGGCTAGAATTATACTTCACTTGACATGCTCCAAGGATCAGACTATGAGAGAACTTTGCGGGGTCTTACAAGGGCTTTGTGATTGAAGTATTGCAAATTAATTTTGGCATTCGAGGTTGGTTAGGGCTTAACTCTTTCAGACTGAGTTGGATAATAAATGTTGGTACAAAATAAATGTTAAGGATGGAAACTAATCATGAAAAATTCTATCTATATATTATGTCTGTACGGGAGCCTGAGTATGATGTAATTATTGAATCTGACATATCATGTGATGTGTGACCGTGTGGGGTGTTATTTGAGGTTGATAGCTTGGAATACATATGAATAATTATCTTATGTTGTTATAAATGCCTATTATGGTTCCTTTGGAATATTTTATATATATATATATATATATATATATATACATATATATATATATATATATTTATACCTTATGGGCATATGAATCATGTTGAAAATTTATGGATAGTGAAAATAGTGAGTGTATATTGGCTCATGTGTTTGTGGAATAGTAACATTATGGTTGGTTGTGGAAATACATCATATGGATTGGTTGAAAAAAATACAGCATGTAGATTGGTTGTGGAAATACTCATTTTGTATGGTTGTAAGCATTGTATCATCATACGCATTATTTCACTTATTTGTTTTATTATTTCATATTTGGTTATTGTCATGTATGTTTAATTGATTTTTCTCTTATGTTATGTATGTGCTTTGGAAATACAAGAATATTGAAATACTAGAAATAATGAAAATACTGGAGATATGAAGGTTGTGTGCCAAACCCTAGGTTGTGTACCAATCCCAAGGTTGTGTGCCAACCTCATGCATCCTTATCATGATCATCATCATCATCATTATCATCATTATCATTATATATACATTGAAATAATTTTATTGTGTTTATGTTGTTCTTGTATTGTCACATTGACTTGTCATCTATCTATTTATTCTATATCTTGACTTGTTAATGTTTGAATGTTCTATCTTCCTTTATTTGTACCGAATGATCTTGACTATACATGTTTCTCTTTTGTTCTACTTATATGTGATATTATGTATATTCGTATCCCAATCTGGTATGTTGTTGTATTATTATGTATGGATATTAAAGAACTATTAGTGCAAGTGGTGTGGGATACCATTGTGGGATATTTTCTTATTGCAGGTGATGTGCTCTTAGTGTATATTTTGTATGCTTTATTTACTACTCCGTTGGGTCAGCCTATGATACCTACTGAGTATAAGTGGACCACACCCACACCTACTGTGCCTTTTTGGGGTAGGTCCTAGCTTGAGTGCACCTTAGATTGGTTGATTTTGAGCGTCTTCAAATATACTCAAGGTAGCGATTGGACATTTATGTGTCCTGGTTTACCTCTATATTTTTATAGTAGCTATGTCTTTATTTATATTCAGAGATAGATGTTAACCCTGTGTGGGTATTTCTAATGTATTTGACTCATGGTTGTATTAGTCTTATACTACTGACACCAGGTTTTAGGAGTAATGGTTGCATTGTTGAATATATTCCTCTCATATTTATCATACTTGTGTGTTTTAAATTTATTCTAAAAGCATTACCTTAGGGGTATTTTTATCTTTTTCTCTTTGTGTATCAGTTTGGGTGATAGGCTTACTTGTCAAGGTACGCTGCGACAAGTATCATCATAACCCTTTATTTTTGAGTTATGACAAATTGGTATCATAGCATCTAGGTTTCATTGGCCTCAACCATGTATGAATGAGATGTCTAATAGAGTCTTGTGAATCGCTACATAGACATTCGTATCTATCTTTGAGAGGCTATATAATGTCTTTAGGAAACTTTTCTTATTTTATTCCTTATCATGCGAAATTCTTGTATACCTTGTGTTCTGAGATGTGTTTTACTCTTTCTGAATAGACGGTGTTGACTAGGTCCTACGATATAAAAAATATAGAGCTTTCTTCTGAAAAGAGAGTTCGGTCGAGAGGGTAAGCCTCAAGTTGTGGATGGACTCAGGAGAAGAGATGGGCTTGTGGTTCAGTCCCATCCAGAAAGAGTGTTAGGGGACTCTACCCTGAGCTTTGTGTTAAGCAGGTTGGTGGTATAGATTTTTGTTTAGTCCTTCAGAGTTCATCTGCCCCAGTAGTGGAGAGATTATTGGTGTATTTATTAAACTAGTTAAACGGTTATCCTTTAGTTGTGCTAGGTGTTTCTCTAGTTTAGAGTATGGATTCTCTTATTGCACCTGCTTTTATTTTGGGTACTCCTTAGACCTTGAGGCCTATCCCTATTTCAGCACCAATATTTGAGTATGGTGATTTGAGATTGAGAGTTCAGCCTTTGTCTATGTTACCTCCTCGGATGGGATTTTATCCTGCTAGGTTCATTATAACATATCTTGCTAAGAGTATTGTGATGTCTTCTAAGGATTAGAAGAGTCTTAAGATATTTACTCATTTGGATCCTCCTAGGTCCTGTGGTGTTGTGTATGAGGATACCTATGAGTTTTTGATTGATTACCAAATAAAGTTGCATAATTTGGGTTCATTACAGTCGCATAAAGTTATTTAAATTACCTATCAGTTGAGAGATACATCTAGAGATTAGTGGAGATTGACTATTGGTTGTAAACTTATTAATGCTCCTGAGATGTCATGGGATCAGTTTGCCAATGCCTTTCCGAAGAGATTTATGCCTTATAGTTTGAGAGATCAAATGTGTGGTGAGTTTGACTGCCTAGAGTAGGTCTCCATATCTATTGCAGAGTATCAGGCATATTTCCATGCCTTGTCTAGATATTCCTATGCTAGTATTTCTATTGATACTCAGAAGATTCAAAAGTTTATTAAATATTTGCATATATCTCTTCAGTTGGCTACATTATAGATAGTCATATTTGGGGTATCTTTTAAAGAGTATTATAGATTAGGCAAAGATGATTCGGAGTATTCTTTGGGCATCTTAGGGATTCACCAAGAAGGTGCATTATTTTGGGAAGTTTAGAGGTGAGTCTTCTCATGGTAAAGATTTTAGAGGTTCTAATAAATATTAGGGTAGGATGGTGTAGGCGGCTTTGCATAGTTTAGGTGGTAGATTTTTAGGTTCAGCAGTGCAGGGTGGCCATTCAGGCTTAGTGGTACCTACTTATATTGATGCAGGCCATAGGATATGTTATGAGTGTTGTGAGGTTAGCCATTTGTCAAAGGACTGCCCCCGTCATGTGATAAGGGCTACTCCTACTTCAGTAGTAAGAGATAGGGGTAACACAAAAGAAGTGACAGGTAGAGATGGTTGAGCCTACGGTGGTGGTTGTGGGGCCACTCTGGCAATTAGTAGTCATGGAAAATGCTATGTTATACCAACCATACCTAAGGTAGAGGCTTTTGATATTGTCATTACAAGTATTATCTCCATTTGTTTTAGATCTTAATATATATTATTTGATCCCTAATTGACTTTTTCCTATATATTTGCATGTTTTGCTTTGGGTTTTAATTATATTAGTAGGCCTCTTTACATGCATATTTGTGTATCTATCCTAGTAAGTGGTTCTTTAGTGGTGGATCAGGTGTGCCAATCTTGTTTTGTGACTTTTATGGGGCATGAGACTTTGGTAGATCTGCTTGTGTTAGATATGGTTAATTTTGATGTTATTTTGGGCATGGATTGGTTGGCTTCTTATAATGTTGTCATAGATTATTTTTCTAGACTGTGACTTTATCCTAGCCAGGTGTACTAAGGATAGCTTAGGAGGGGTCACCTTATTCGGGTTCCAAGAGGGTTATCTCTTATGTTTAGGCTCAGAGATTGGTTAAGAGAGGATGTTTAGCTTATTTGGATCATATTCATAGTAATAGTGTTGTTTCTCCTCCTTTCTTGGACTCTGTCCATGTTGTCCATGAGTTTGTTGATATGTTTCCTAAAGATTTTCTTGGTATGCCTCTGAATCAAGATATTGATTTTTCTAGTGATATTGAGTTGGGTACCAAGCCCATTTCTATTCCTCATTATAAGATGGCCCCAGTCGAGTTGAAGGAATTAAAGGATTAGTTTCAAGAGTTGTTGGATAAGAGATTCATTTGACCTAGTATGTATCATCTTAGAGTGTGCCTATATTAATTGTAAAGAAGGATGGGTCTATGTGTATGTGTATTGATTATCGACAGTTGAACAAGGTGATTAATAAGAATAAGTATCCTCTTCCTTGCGTTGAGGATTTATTTGAACATCTTCAGGGTGCTGTGTTGTTTTCAAAGATTGATTTGAGATTCGGTTATCACCAATTGAGGATTAGATCTTTAGATATCTAAAGATAATTTTTTAGACTCAATATGGTCATTATTAGTTCTTCGTCATATCTTTTTTGTTGACCAATGCCTCTGCCACGTTCATGGAGTTGATGAATCAGGTGTTTCGATTGTATCTCGACTACTTTGTTATTGTACTTATAGATGATATCTTGGTGTATTCCAAGAGTGAGGCTGATCATAAGGAGCATTTGTGAATTATGCTTCAGATACTGAGGGATGAGAAGTTATATGCGAAGTTCTCTAAGTGCAAGTTTTAGTTGGAGTTTATCTCTTTCTTGGATCATGTGGTGACTAAGAAGGGTGTTATGGTTGATCTATCCAAGGTTTCAGCGGTTCATGACTGGGCTAGACCTTTTTCACCTAACAAAATCTTAATATGAGGTAGTGTTATTGGCTTGAGTTGCTTAAGGATTATGACTTGACCATTTTCTATTATCTGGGCAAGGCTAATGTGGTTGTGTATGCCTTAATTTGAAAGTCAACAAGCATGGGTATCTTGGTGCATCTTTTGACCCAGGAGAGGCCTTTAGCCCTAGAGGTTCAGTCTTTAACTAACTAGATTGTGAAGCTTGATATTTTGACCCTCGGGTATGTTTCGGCATTTGTGAAGGCTAGGTCTTCTTGGATGGAGCAGATTTGATCTCACTAGTTTGATGATATGGGTTTGATGTTGATTTGAGATGTGGTGTTAAGTGGTGAGGCCAAGGAAGCCTCACTTGATTTAGATGGTGCTTTATGGATTAGCGGTCGGGTATGTGTCCAATGAGTAGGTGATTGGATTAGGTTGATTCTAAGGAGGCCCATTATTTCAGGTATTTATCCATCTAGGTGTGCCAAAGATATAAGGTGATTTGAGGTAGCACTACTGGTGTGGTGGTATGAGGCAAGATGTAGTGGATTTTGTAGATTATTTCCTATGTTTTCAATAGGTGAAGGTTGAGCATATAAGACCTGGTGGTTTGCTTCAGAGGTTACCTATTCTCGAGTGGAAGTGGGAACGGATCACCATAGACTTTATGACTGGTTTGCCTCGTACATCTCATGGTTCTTATAGTATTTGGGTCATCGTGGATCGATTGGCCAAGTTATCTCATTTCCTTTTAGTTTAGGTTTCCTTTAGTGCCGAAAGGTTGGCTCGTATCTACATTTGTGAGATTGTGAGATTGTGAGATTGTGAGACTTTATAGTGTACCTGTGTCTATCATCTCAGATTGTAATTAAGTGTTCATCTCTCACTTTTGGAAGACTTTTTAGGATTATTTAGGCACTCAGGTTGATCTTAGCACAATGTTTCACCCCTATACTGATGGTCAGTGAGAGCAAATTATTCATGTTTTAATAGACATACTCGACACTTGTGTGATAGATTTTGGTGGCTAGTGGGAGTAGCACTTGGCTTTAACATAGTTTGACTATAATAATAGCTAGCATTCTAGTTTTGATATGGCTCTTTTGAGGCATTGTATGGTAGGCATTATCACTCGCCAGTGGGTTGGTCTAATGCTTTTGAGGTTAGTCCTCGAGGTACGTACTTGCTTCATGATTCTTTGGACAGGTTCAAATCATTAAGGATAGACTTAGAGCGGCTCAGAGTAGGCAGAAGTGTTATGTAGACCATAGACTTCGTGCCTTGACATTTGGAGTTGGTGATCATGTTTTTTTTAAAGTTTCACCCATGAAGGGTGTGATGAGGTTTGGTAAGAGGGTCAAGCTTAACCCCAGATATATTGGTCCATTTGAGATTTTTCAAATTGTTGGTGATGTGGCCTATGAGTTAGCTTTTCCCCCTGATCTATCAGGTTTTCATCTAGTTTTTCATGTTTTTCTACTTCACCGTGATATTCTTGATCCATCTCATGTCATTCATTTGGAGACGGTTTAGTTAGATGAGCGGTTGTCCTTTGTTGAGGAGTGGATCTCTATTTTGGCTAGGGATGTTAGGCGGTTGCGCTCTAGAGTTATCTTTGTGGTTAAGATTCAATGGTGACATCGACCTATAGGTGAGGTTACTTGGGAGGTCGAGTCTGATATGCGTAGTTCCTATCCCTAGCTCTTCATTGATTCAGGTATTTCTTTGCCTTAGTTCGAGGACGAACTAGATTTTTAGGGGTGGATGGTGTAACAATCTGAAAATTTGATGAAATATGTGAAATTTGTGATTTTATGCAATTTGATTATTTTACCCCTCCCATAGGTTTATTATGGTATTTCTGGAGTGTGGGGGTAATCAGCAAGATTTTTTATGCATTTTGGTACTACTTATACGGTATAGTGATTTTTGGAGAGTTCGAGAGCCTTATTTTGGACTTATGTGAATATCTTTTGATCCATGTGATAGATGGCTTAACGGACTACATCATCAAATCTAGAACGTCGATTTTAGGTTTGTAACATATTTGGTGTGATTTTACGACTTTTAAAGCTCATTTCGACCCTCACTAAAAAAATTGTGATTTTGGATTTTGGGGGTCAACTTTGTGAAAACAATATTTTTAAAAAAAAAAAATGAATATCTTCATTGAGTCAGGAGCATCGAATTTAGTGTGGTTTCATAGTTTATATATGTATATCGGACTCCGAACGAATTCGGGTACCCCGTTGAGTCTGTTTGTATTTAGAAAAATCTGCACTATAAAATAGCCCTTTTTGGCCCATTTTGAGCATTCTTTCACCTTTTCTCTTGAGAGTTAACTCGTAAAATAGTGTGAGAGCTTCAAATTGCAGCTTGTGGAAGCTTGGGAGGCTAGCTTAACATCTATTTTTATTCTATTATGGATTTAAAGTGAAATTTCATCCTTTTCTTACTCTGATTCTTGATTAATTGTTCAAAAATTTCAAAAACCTTCTTGATTAATCTCCAAATTTCACTCCTTTTCACTTGAACAATGTTCCTAATCCTATAATTACTAGTTTTCATTAATCTCATTTTCAAATAACTTTGATTTTTATTTTAACACGTATTTCAAAGATTTTATCCGATAAAGCTCAAAAATATATTTTATTCAATTTGAACCTCATTTTTTACTTTGTTTGATTTAGATTTTCAGCTGTAGATTCCTAAAAATATGGAGAATATATTTTTGAAGTAAAGTTATGATTTTGCCCTTCTTTTTTGAAAACCTATTTTAAGGGTCAATTTTAATTCCGAACCAAAAGTAGTCAATATGGGTATTGGTAGCTTTGGTTTGACGTATAGATTCTATATGTTTCTTGGTTTTAGTTAATTTTGTGACTGCTCATGAGAAGTAGGGCTTTGTAGTTGAAGTGTTGCAGACTGGATCCAACGTTCGAGATAGATTATGGTTTAACTTTTTCACACTGGGCAGGGTAGTAAATGTTGGTACAAAATTCACGTTAAGGGTAAAAACTAATCATGAAAAATGGTTATTTATATGTTGTGCCCCTGTGGGGACCTAAATGTGATGTAATTTGAATCTGGGATATCTTATGATATGTATGACTGCGCGGGGTCTAATGTGATGTTGATAGCCTGAAATACATGTGAATAATTGTATTATATTGTTCAAAATGCCTATTGTGGTGCCTTTGGCGTATTGTGGATATATATATATATATATATATATATATATATATATATATATATATATATATATATATATATATATATATATATATATTCATACTTTGTGGGCATATGAATTATGTGTAAAATTCGTGGATAGTGGAAATAATGAATAGATGTTGGCTCATGTGGTTGTGGAATAGTAAAATTATGGTTGGTTATGGAAATACATCATATGGATTGGTTGTGAAAAATATACGATGTAGATTAATTATGGAAATACTCATTTGTATGGTTATGAACAGTGCATCATCATTCTCATGTTATCATACGCATTATTTCACTTGTTTATTTTATTGCTTTATATTTACTTTATGTCATGTATGTGTACTTGATTTGTATCTTATGTTATGTATGTGCTTTGGAAATACTGGAAATATTGAAATACTGAAAATATTGGAAACACTGAAAATACTCAAAATACGAAGGTTGTGTGCAAACCCAAGGTTGTGTGTCAATCTCAAGGCTTTGTGCCAACCTCAAGGTTATGTGCCAACCTCATGCATCCTTATCATCATCATCATCATCATCATCACTATCAACATCATATACATTGAACTTGCTTTATTGTGTTTATTTATGCTTGTATTGCCATATTGACTTGTCATCTATCTATTTGTTCTATATCTTGACTTGTTAATGTTTGTCTTCCATTATTTGTACTGGATGATATTGATTATACATATTCCTCTTTCGTTCTAATTGTATGTGATATTATGTATATTTGTATCCCTATCTGGTGTGTTGTTGTATTATTATAGGTGGATATTGTAGAGCTGTTAGTGCAAACGATGTGGGCAATCATTGTAGGACAATTTCTTATTGCAGGTGATGTTCCCTTAGTGTATATTTTGTATGCTTTAGTTAATACTTCGCTTGGTCGGTCTATGATACCTGCTAAGTACAAGTGGACCGCACTTACGCCTACTGTGTCCTTTCGGTGCAGGTCCTAAATCGAGTGCGCCTCATATTTGTTGATTTTGAGCGCCTTCAGATTTACTCAAGGTAGAAGATAGACATTCATCCATATTGAGTTCACATTTATCTTTCTATAGTAGTTATGTTTATATTTGTATTTGGAGACAGATATTGACCCTGTGTGAGTATCTTTAATGTATTTGACTCATGGTAGTATTAGCAATTCTTATACTGTTGACACAAGATTTTGCGACTTATGGTTGTGTTGTTGATTATATTCCTTCTGCCTTCATCATAATTGTGTGGTTCAGCTTCGTTCTAGAAGCCTACCTTGGCGGTATTTCTGTCTTTTCTCCTTTATGTATCAGTATGGGCGATAGACTGACTTGTCAAGGTACGTCATGACAAGTGCCATCATGACCCTTGGTTTTTGGATCGTGATATCTAAATACCAGTTGCTATGACTACTTATCCCTACGAGAGGATGAACGCAGTAGAGAATATAATATGAAAAATTTACCTATAGAAGTCAAGAATGGAGGAAGGTAAGTTTGGGTCTCAACATTGATTTTTCTATGTAATCTTCCTATTTCTTCCCTTCTCTCTTTTATATTTTTCTCCTCTCCTTTCCTTCTTATCTTATATGCTATGATTTACTCTCTACTGAACAATTTTATGCTTAAATTCAGTAGTGTTGTTTTTATTCCATATTAATTATCTCTTCTCTTTTCTTTCCAAAGTCGACTCTTTTCTCTCTTCTAATTCTATTTAGTAAATATTATGAAGATGGATTTAAGGAGGTGGGATTTCTTAGAGGTGAAGTAGCTTAGTCAGGTGGCTTAGGTTATTTAATAAGTTACTTATTTTAAATTGGCTAAGCCCAGCATATTTATTTTTGGGAATAGTTTGCAGCATAACAAACTTAAGCCCCTAATTAAGCCACATAACCACACTTCCAAATAATTACCTAGTACAACAAAAGTAGCAATATTTTAGTGGGGTTCTCTATCACGACCCATAACTACCCCTTAGTCATAACACGGTGCTTAGAACCATAAATAATCCCAAGCTAACCCATATACTACCATAATTCTTGAAAAACTGGTTAAAACAAGTACGAAATCTAAATTGACTTAGCGGAAGCATAATCATAAGATATTGTATTTCAATACATTACTGTTCAAAGCTTACAATACTGTAATCTAAAAGAAAGAGGAAAACTCAAGCTACATATAATGACTTTGACTGACCATCTATGAATCCTCTATTAATACTAACTATAGGTAGTCGGACATAGCCCCTAACTATCCCTAATTAATACATATGAATAAGAAAATACAATACAAGAACTGCAACTGACTTGAGTTATCAAAATAAGAGAATTCATTACCTGCTGGCTGGATGGTGTGATCTGCCAGACTATGATTCTGAAAGTAAGCACTTGAACCTATATCATATGAAAAATGTAGGCAGAAAAGGTATGTTATCAGTACTTTGGAATGTACTGATTATGTGAGATATGCATTAGTCATAAAAATACTTACAACATGCTTTAAAACTGAGGACATTAGCCATTTGCTGAAATATGCATTTAGAACATATTTGTACATAAAAGTTGTAAGGTGTAGTGAAATTTCTAAATCATGAGATAAATATTTCTGTAAACTAGGAAGCAGTAGAAGCATGACTATTATATTTAATCTCAAGATAATGTTGAATATGATATTAAACTATAGTAAAGGTTATTTATGAATATTGAGTTTGAAACTATGAGATGTGAACTGGGGCAATGACCAAGTACAGACATGTACTAAATGAAAACTTAATAACTAAGTACAAGGTCATTCATAATCTAAAAATTGAACACAATTTGAAACATGAACTAAGGATTATGGGAGCTAACAATAACCGACATCCCCCAATATGAGAAAATCAGGGTTTAACCCTAGTTGAAAGGGTGCTAGTACCTTGTCAAGGTTAACAACACTGACGGGTGGGATTCCTTATAACATATGGTGGCAACGTAGTTCTAAAACTTAGGGACTTCTACTAAGGGTCTCTGCCTAACTAACGAAGGAGCCATCATCCTTGCGTTCACTCGGTGCTAAGTACCACTACCAACTGAACAACACTGAAAATTTATATATATATATATACTCAATATAATAGTATTCTTAAAAACAACAACATATGCATAATCTAAATTGCTCAAAATATGTCAACTGATGCATGAAATCCTAGGTATCGGGTGTTAATAACCACCAGATCTATTCATGATATATTAAGTAACATTAAAAGATAATTCACAATTTAAGGCCAAAACTCAACAACTTTTCATAATAAGGGAATTCATGATTTTGAACATGGGAAGATGCAATTTTTATGGGCAAATATGTATTCAGGGTTTAATTACAAAATAAACTGAAGAATTTAGGAAAACTCATATATCTTTATCATATGCTCAAAATCTTGACTAATATTATGTAAGACATGCTTGGATTTGAGAATCCAGTCAATGATATGATATGAGCCTAATAAACCATAAATAATCATTAAAACATTCTTATGAGTGACAAATATATCATGGGAAACTGAATTTAAGCTTGAAGAAACAATTTTGGTAAAGCCCTAGTTTATGAAAATCATAAATTTCATGAACAAAATCATTTGACATTTAAGGTTTCAAAAGTGGAGGCAAAACACAAAGTCCTAACGCGATTCAGGCCTCAATTTTGAATTGTGTTGTTTTCATTAATACTAATACAATCATTTACCAAGATTCCCGGAGAAACAGGGATGGCGTACAATTCCAATTGTTCAAAGCATCTCCAGGCTCAGCATCCCAGATTGTCAGCGTCTCGATCCAATCCTCCAGAATCACATTGCACTCAGCTTCATCTTCAGTAATGAAGAAGTTTTTGACTCCCTCCAGGAGGTCTTCTTCGGCATCTTCTTCTGATACTTGGGCAACAAACACTTTGAAAAATGATTAATTTAGGAGCAGGGCAGGCTTGGCAAGAGAATGTCACCTTGCCTTTTGAGATTAGTCAATGAGACTTCTTCGGGAGTAGGCCCGTAAACAAGACCAAAAATGCTCTTCTGTCTAGACAATTGAATTGGCTCTATAATTCCATCCAAGATAACACCAATACCTTGACCAGGCACAAAACCTTCTTCAACATTTCCAAGGCCACCATCATAAGTACCCATGGCAACTTTAACTTTTCTACCTAAGCAGTACCCATGATCTCCTTAACATGAAAAATGGATCCATCCAGTTTTTCCACACGTTCAATAATAGGGACTAAGTTTTCATGGTAGATACAATTGTTTTTATCTCCATGAATCACAATCTCATGATAATCCCAAACAAATTTCGAAGTCTGGTGTAGGGTAGAAGGGACTGTGCCAGCATTGTGGATCCAGGGTCTTTCGAGTAACAGATTGTAGCTAGCAGAAATGTCCAACACTTGGAATTCTACTGTAAACTCCACAAGCCTAATTTGTAGTGCCAAATTAATTTCTCTAGTGACCTCTTTGAGTCCTATCAAAACCTTTAACCCTTACATTACTTTCATAAACTTTCCCAATGTCAATTCCCAAAGCACAGAGGGTAGTAAAAGGACAAATATTAACAGCTGAGCCAGTGTCAATGAGAACTTTAGACACAAACTTATCCCTACTCATGACAGTGATGTTCAATGCTCTATTACACCCTAGTCCTTCGGGCGGTAACTCATCTTCATGAAAAGAGACTGTATTAGCTTCAAGAATTTATCCCACTAGAGCTGAAAGATTATCGCTAGTATCTTAGTTGGCATATAAGCTTCATTAATCTCCTTCACCAGAGCGTTCCTATGAGTTGTAGAATTCATCAAAAATGATGATAAGGAGATTTGGGCAAGAGTTTTCTTTAGCTGTTCCATAATAGAATACTTCTTAGTCGGTATTTTTCTCTAAAAATCCTCTACTTGGGCCTCTGTCACAATCTTGTTTTGGCTAATCTCCTTATTAGGCACTCTTTGCACTCTCTCAGGGGCATAACAATGCCCAGATCTTGTCATTCCCACAATAGCAACTTCTACAACTATTTTTCCTTTACATGTGTCCCTTGCATCAATTGAGTAATTCCAAGGAACTACTTTAGTATTTGAAGGGTTTTGAGAAACTAAGGTTGTGATCGTAGGCCTAGGAACAAGAACTTCTACTTCAATTAGCGCACGTATCTGGACTATAATTATAAGTGCAACGAAAGATGATGTTTCCACCTTCTCCTTATCACTGACTGATACAATAGTTCCTTTTAAATTATATTCCTTATCAATGGTGATCATGTTTACATGGGCACCCCCATGATATAGCAGGGATTGTTGTTCACTTTGGGAGGAGCTTCTTTGAGCTGGATAGCTCCTACTTTGATTAGCTCCTTAATCTTATGCTTGGGAGTAAGAAATTCTCAATGCGATGCCTAGCAACCCCAGAGTGATAAGCACAATGCTTTATTCCATCATACAATCCAGGAATAGGATTGGGAATTCTACCTTGGATCGATTGGAGTACTCCTGCAGTTCTCAATCTTTCATATAGTAGGGATAAAGGCTCAGCTAGAGGTGTATAGGTTTTAGTTGGCCTTCTTTCATAGTTTGGGTGAGGTATGGATGAATTTGGAGGATGATTTTATGGTTGGTAGTGGGTTTAGGGTGGATGGGTAGGTTGATATTGTGGTGGGTTTTGATAGGCTGGTGCTCGATGTAGACAATATGTTGCTAGGTGGCATAAACTAGCTATGGTGTAGGTAAAGTTTGGTAAAATGGGTGAGGAATATGGGCATACTGGTTATCGTAGGAAGGTTGGAGTGGTAGATTTTGGTATGTAACATTTTGTTCGGTCTTTTTTCTTGAATGGTCATGACAGCGGAAACCCCATCCCTCTTATTTCTATTCGCTCCTCCAGTTGGATCAGACTGCATTGCCTTACTTGTTGCTTGTAAAGCTGCCAGATTATTCTCCTAGTTTTAATACCTTCTTCAATGAATTCTCCTATCCTAACAACCTTAAAGAATTTTTGTGCAACCACAATTATCAGTTTGTCATAATACGTCATATCTTTTTTAGACTATACAAAAAAAGAAGTCATATCGCTTTCTGCCATCGGAGGTTGAACTTTTACGGCATCTACTCTCCACCGCATGGCATATTCTTTGAAGGACTCTATCGATTTCTTCTCCATTTTCATCAAGTGGAACCAATTTGGTATGACTTTAGGGTTAAACCTTAACCTATCCATAAATTCTTGCACCAAGGAATTCCAACTACGTTATTTTTATGGATTTTGGCTCGTGTACCAATCTAAAGCTTCTCTTGTCAAACGTTTTTTAAAGAACTTCATCCTAATAGCCTTATCCTTCCCCACTCCAACTAGTTTGTCATAATATGACGTTAAATGGTCTCAAGAATTTCCTTTTCCATTAAGCATATCAAACTTCGGCATCTTATACCCTGCTGGCAACTCAACATTTTGATGAACACATAAATCTTCATACTCAAGCCCTTCACATCCTTTTTTTTGTTGGATGCTTCTGAACGCTTCTTTTAAACTGGGAATCTCCTTTGCTACATTCTCATCTGCTTTTGACCTTACTTCTTTTTCCATCTTCTCAAAAGGATTAACTTCTTACACGGTTAGCATTAGGATAGTGAAAGGTTGAGAATGTATACTTATGGCACATATTGCGTGTTAGGAATTGCAGCATGTGCCGCCAATATATGTGTGGCTGCTTAGTGGTTTTGGACGATTGGGTAGTTTGGGCAAGTAGGATATTTTGGGTATGTAGAGCTTGGGTAAACAAAGTTTGGGTAAGTAGAGCTTGAGGAACATATGGAGTAGTGAAGGGTAATGGGTTTGTTTCTTGCGAGTCTACTTGTTGCTGGTTGTTTTCTTATGGATTAGCAGGAGATTTGGCAGATATTGAGTTGTTTTGGTAGAGTGAAGAATTTGGTGGGAAGTGTTGGGAGGCGCGTTAGTAAATAGGTAGAAAATAAAATGAAATAGTGGTATTTGTTCCATGTTCAGGAAGTGGAGTATTCATACTAAAGGATAGTTTTTATGAGGTTCCGAAGTTGATTAATTTCACTTTATATGTTGGCCATTTGTTGCATCATTTGAGCTACATGTTCATCACCATGGGTTGCATCTCTCTCCCTCAAAGTCTCAGATTCACCTCTTGGGGCGGTGAGAAGTCCTAAGCTATCAGGTGTACCTAAATCAGTTATGTTGGCGTTTGATCGTACTTTTGATCTCGTAAAATATGGGTGATCAGCAAGTTAATAGTCAACACAAATCAACCTTTGAGGGAATAAACTAAAAGAAAGAAAACCTTAAAAAAAAAAAAGAAATATATCATCAGTATAAGCAAATAATTTGCTTAAATAAAGTACCTTGCAATTAAGCAAACAATGTTAGAAAAGAAAAAAAAAAGCATGCATCATATTGCAATCAAAGCACGTAATATACAAAAATTTCAATAATAAAAAATGCATCCTACATGCACGGGACCTCTTTTGTGCCAGGAGGTGGGCCTATGCGTCAAATAATTGAGATTATGAAAATTGATTCCAGCTTTAATTAATGACATTGGTTGAGCTTGGAATTAGAAAATGAGAAACGAACCACTTCGCTTAAATGTCATCATTAGACCATTACATTGATTTCAAAAACATAAAGACAGTACATGATTAAACAAAAAAAGGGAAATCCTAGCCAAAAACATAAAGAGAGTACATGATAATAAAAGTAAAATCCTAGCCACTAAAGTAAGTCTTCATGCTCCAAAGTGTGCCAAAGATCCGGGAATGACTTGTTTCCAAATTTCTGATGGGATGACAAAGTGGTTAATCAGGATACCATGTGCCCACTCTGTTTCTTCAAGATTCTCAAATCCAACGGGTTGTCCTTGACGGTTAAAGCCTACATCCTCCATATCTATTGATAATCACACAAAATACTCTGGAGTACAGTAAGCTTGCTTGTTAAGCACATCTATTGTCATCAGATTTTCCCACTCTTGAAGCAACTTCATTGCTTTAGGGATCTCAAATAGTGGCCCAAAATCAACTTTAAATCTACTTATATCTGAACAAAGTGGAATGATTTGATGACGTTGAAATCGTCGAAGCATTCGTGAGGGAGCATATGGTCGAAGACCTTTCAAGCCAATAAGCTCAATATAGTTGTCGTACGGCCCTTGATGACGGCGGTATGAGGTGACAGCCATGGGTACCTCCATTGGATTTGATTTCCCGTGAGCACCCTCATGTATGCATACCAATCATTTATACCAACAAGAGCTACAAATTCTTCCATCCTCTATAGATAAGAGTCGATCTTGTTGGGTCTGCTAAAGAACATGTCGACCATGGAATTACGTCTATAGAAATGTTCTATAGCCCAAATCCGAAGAAGGAGATTACACCCTTCAAAGAACCTTATTCTCTAGCATATTTGGATAGATTTCTTTTATCATCTCGGGTTCAAAAACACCCTTTTTTACGATCGAAAGGTCAAAGATTTTTCATCATCTCAAATCATTCAAACTCAAGGTGTTTATAACACATGATTTCTCAAAAACAACAATCTCAAATAGAGTTCAAAACTCATGTCTCAATATCACATTAAAACTTATCAAGACTCAAGCTTTACATCATAAACGTATATAAATCCCTTCAAAATCTGAAAAATTCAGTTATAAGGCACAAAATATCATCATTCTCATATAATTCCACTTCTAAAATATCAAAAATATCATAATCTCGTGATAATCAATATAGGATATAAGTTCATGCTTCAAAATCATAGTAAAACATATGAAATCCATAACTTCGTAAAAAAGGTATTTTTGGGCACAAGAATGAAAGAGTGTTCTTGTTGAAAAACCCCACATACCTTGAAATTGAAGCTTTGTATGAACTCTTAACCTTGGAACTCTATTCGTGAAAATAATAGGTGCTTCTTGTAGCCCTCAGAATGGGGATTCCGAACCTCGAAGAATTATTGAAAACTCATGGTTGAGTCTTGAGATATTTGAATTTTTAGGTTGAAACCCTGATGAATGTTCTTGGTGATTTTGAGAGAAATTAAACTTATTTTGGTGTTATGGGAGTTTAATCCCGTGTTATAGACATATATAGGGGTGTTTTTGGCACTTGAAAGTGAGGTATGTGGTGCACAACCCATGGCAGACCTTAAGGTGTGCGTCGCACACCTTATGGCAGACATTTAAGTATGCCTCACACTCCCAATCACACACATTTGATTGGGCGGCGCATTGCCCATCGCACACCCTTACTGCCTCTTATAAAAATGGGCATAACTTTTCGCTCGAGTATTGGATTTTTGCGAAATTGGTATCGTTGAAAAGCTAATTCAATTATATAAAATTTGATAGGTCTTGGAATGAAAAAATCCATTTATATTAAGAGATATTCACATTTGAAGTTGACCCTTGTAGAATCGAATGTCAAACTTTGGATGAATCAATTGGTCTTAGCTCAACTTTGTTCTAGGTCATTGCTATAAACATTTTCCACCTCTAAACTACTCCATAGACTAGGATAATGATCATGCAACTTGTATTCATGTGAGAATCCCTTGTATTAGAGCTTAGACGCACAGGAACGACGGTTAGAATTCTAGCACGAAAATACAAGTTATTACATCATTATTGATGAATGAACGGGAGCACCCCGTGTCGCACATATTCAATCTGATTGCTAAAAAATTTGGTAAAAAGTTCAGGGAGCGGCATGTATTTGTCGAAAGTTCAAATAATAAATTTGTGCCTTGTACGGAAAAGATCTTAAGGGATAATAAGAGAGCGAATGATTCTTTGTATATGACTAATGGGAATGGGGATCTCGATCAATTCACCATGTTTGGCAGCGGTGTTACTGCCAAGGTCAATCTGTTAGAGAAGACTTGTTCTTGTAGGAAATATGACTTAGTGAAACTATCGTGTGAACATGCAATGGCTGCTTTACAATAAAAGTATGGCGATGGAAAAGTTATGGTAATTCCATCTACGAGTACTTTTTGCTTATTTATAAAATTGAAACTTACCTCCTTGCATACTTTGAAGCTATTAACGCTGCTCCTCAAGAATTCGAATGGATTAGGCCACAGGAAGTGCAAGAAACAAAAATTCTTCCACCCCCTATGATCTCAAACTCGGAAGGAAGAGAGTCAAACACGTTAAGGATATCAGTGAAACATTTAAGTAAAAACCTAAGAATAAGTGTTCAATATGCAAGAAAGTCAGGCACAAAATAATCACATGTAGCATGGCCAACAACTGTTAGATAGGATTTTTTTCTTTGTTTTTAACTCAAGCCACTATTTTGGGGGACCCACACATTTCTATTGAATTTAATGTTCAGTTTTAATCGACTATATGTTTTGTCTCTGGTAGACCACATATATCTATACTATATCTTTTACTCGGTCGATTAAAGAATTGTTAAAGGAACTCAACAAATATGTTATGTAGGTCTTGTTACCATCATATCACTCCAATCGATGCATTGAATTTCCGTTTCATGTTCTCAATTAATTAAAAGTTGCAAACACATCTATTCATATAAAAATAGCTAGTATACGCAAGCTAATCCTGTTCTATTCCTACATGCATCGACTGGTCATTGGTTGGGAACATGAAGCGCCACCTTCTATGAGTCTATATATACAGTGATAATTTTCTATGTAACCAGTCACTTTTACCTAAATTAAAAAGTGCAAAAACCTCTGTTTCTTCAACAAAAACTCATACCTCCGAGAATTCTCCTTCATTCGATTAGAAGGATGAGTGTCACTGGCACTATGATGTTCTTCTCCTTAGGAACGACCTTGACAACCTCTTCTACAAGCTCGATCAGGACCACATTTACTTGGAACTCTATCACATTTCTTGTTTCTTAAGGGCAATTCTAGAAAGGCTTGAAATGAAAGGCAGCAACTACCTCACCCCCTCACCCCACCACCACCACCACCCCTTTAATTTAGTTTATATTTTAGTTTAAGTTTACTTTTTTCCTTTCGCTCATTGCAGAAAAAGCTTTCTTGGGTAGGATTTTTATTAGAAGAAAGCTTCTTCATTTTTTTCTTTTTACTGAATTTGGTATTTGTTAATGTATGTAATGCAATAAACAGTATGATATGAATATTATGATTTCGGTTTTATGGTAATCTTCTTTTTAAAATTTTGTTTGCTTAATCAATGATATATATGTGGACTGCCTTGATAAAATATATGAAGAGTCAACTGTTTGGTCTATACATGACCAGATTAGTTTATAGGAACAATCCTAAATCTTGGACTCTGTCAATCCTCGATCATACAATACAATCGACCATAGACCAGACGAATCGATAGACCATCAGTAACATGTTTCTTAAAAGAAAATAACTAAATTATAAATTATAAACAAACATTCTTGAACTGTTGGTTACACTTAATTTATTGTTCAACTATTATGCTTTGAGTTTGTGGTGACACTTGAACTGTTGAACTCTTGGTTAAACAAATAATCTTTAACTGTTGGTGACACTTAACAGACTATCATCAATCTTGACCTGTGTCAATCCTCAACGAGATATAAAAGTCTACCAAAGACCCATTAAATCAATGGACCCTCACTAACATGTTTAATAAGGGAATAATTAAGTAAAAAATATACTTGTTCTTTGAGGATCAATCGATTCATGTGGTCTACTATAGACTTACATTGTAGGTCGTGTGTGAATTGCTCTCGAGATTAATAGTAGATCACGTAGATCAATGTACAAGGTAATAGACCCTCACTAGGATGTTGTTTAAAATAGAAAAAATAAATAAAAATAAATAAATTATGGGATTCTACATATATAATGGTGTTTAAACAAGTCACATAATCATGATAGAGCTCGCTTTGATTGAGGATGCTGATTTAAGGAGTGTGTGAATGGGTAGTGGTTGAATAAACAATATCCTATGAGTAATGTTTGTCAAAGCACAAGTATATTTTGAGGATGTTGATTGTCCAACCACTACCCATCCACATATCCTTTTGATTTGGGGTGGTGATTGAAGGAGTATGTGGATGGGTAGTGGTTGAATAATCAACATCCTCAAAACATATTTGTGCTTTGACAAATATTACTCATAGGATGTTGTTTGTTCAACCACTACCCATCCACATACTCCTTAAATCACCACTTCTAATTTATGTAAGCTCTAACATGATTATGTGACTCGCTTAAACTCCTTAATTTTCTTTTTAAACAACATTCTAATGAGGGTCTAAAACCATGTACAAAGATCTACGAGATATACCATTGATTTCAAGAGAAATCCATGCACGACCTACAGTGTAAGTCTACATTAGACCACATGAATTGATGGACCCTCAAAGCATAAGTATATTTTTTAGTTAATTATTCTCTTTTTAAACATATTACTGAGGGTCCATTGATTCAGCGAGTCTACGATATAATTTTATGTCTCGTTGAGGATTGACATAGGTCAAGATCGTTGACAGTATATTAAGTATCACCAATAGTTTAAAAAGCATAATTACTGCTTCAATGGTAACAAACAGCTAATTTTGTACTTCTTAAATGGTAACACTTCTTTTTACTTCATATATAAAGTCATCCACCCCTCATTATTTTCTCTACTTTATTTTTATTTTATAATTCTACAATGTCTCAAGCATCTCAAACATCAAATTCAAAAAAGACTATAATTTGTCATTGTGAAAATTTGGATGTCTTAAGGACGTCACGCACGGATTCAAATTCAGATCGCAAATTTTATAATTATGCAATTGCAAAGGTGAGTCGTGTATGTTTTTTTTAAATCAATAAAATCTTATCTAATTTTTTTCTAGGATAATGGAGCATGCTCCTTTTTTAAATGGCTTGATGAGGTATCAACCCCAAGCAGTCCATCAACATTGAGTCCGGGATCTGAGATATCAAATTTTTATGATGTGGCAAAATTTAATCAACTAAAAAGGCTTCAAAAATACAAAGAAAATAGAGATTTTCTCATGACATAGTTCAAAGAATCCTAAGAGCAGAGGGATCACTTAAAAGTATTGCTACAAGATACCCAAAGAGAGAAGGGACAACTAAAGTAAAAATTGGTTTTGGACGAAGAAAGGGAGAATGGCCTAAAAAAGATGTTATGTGGTATAATGCTAGTATTCGTTGTTTGGAAAGGTGTAACATGGATGTAGTGAGATTGAACAAATAAAAATACTTCTATTTTTCTATAATGTTAATAATGCTTTTCATAGAATCATAGTTGATCAAACTACACATCAACTTAAAATCGAGTAGCATGGTAATAATAGACTATGTTAGTATACGAAAGATTAAATATGCGTTCTATGATGTCAACCATACACTGTATCATCTATGACAACAAAATGAATATTCGAATTCCATGCAATAATACATTTTGATAAAAGCAGATTCAGTGCAAAATCCAAACAACTTTCATAAAATAAAAAATTATTTGTCATATCATCCGACGATCATTCGACTTCTTTATTTCTCAAATAAAAAAAGGCTTAAACATTAACAACATTAGCATTCAAATATATTTTTCTCATCATCACAAATATTATCGTTGATGAAATAAATGATATCCATGACCACATCATGGAGATTTTCTTCTTCTTCCTCTTTCTTCTCTTCTTCTTTGTCCTCCTCCTTCTCTTGTTCTGCCTCTTCTTTTTCTTCTTTCTGTTCTCTATCTTTTTATCTTCTTCTTCTTTGTATTTTTCTTCTTCTTTATCTGTTTTTTCTTTCTTTACTTCATCAAATATTTTGACTAATTCTTTAATATTTTTGTCAGCTTCTTTTTTCTCTCCTTCTTCTTCTCCTTTTTCAACTTCTATTGATGTTTCTTTTTCAGCTTTCTTTTCTTTATCAGTTTCTCCTTCTTTACCTATTTCTTTTTTCTCAGCTTCTTCTTCTTTCTCACGTTTCTCTTCTTCATTTGTTGTTGCTTCTTCACTCTTATCTTCTTTTATTTCTTCTTCTTCATTATTCTTTTTTCATCATCTACCACAACAGTAGCCAACTTATTCATTTTACTCTTTTTTTCTTCCTCTTCATTCCTTTTCGCTTCATGAAGGTTCACATGCACTGTACCATATTATAAAGTATTACTAATATTTACATCTAAAAATTCATTAACTACATCAATTATTAAATGAAGTTACCTCGCTCATGTTGTTGCTCATCCTTTTTATTTTTCTTCTGTCTTTTTTCTTTGATATAGGCAGCAATATCCAACACGGCTTCTTCGAGCATATAAAAATGATTATGCAAATCTCCATCGATAGATGTGTCCACTATAACTTTTGATGTACTTAGAGAAGCATTATCACTAATGCGTACTCCAATAGGGTTACCATCCAAATCTCTGTCATCATCATTGTCCCCGTTTGAAGTAAGGATAGTCACCCCTTGTAAATATTTTGTTAAGTCATCGAGGAAGTTATTCTTCACCTTATCCGTATATGGATTAAACAAAATCATGTAATCCATCTTCATCTCACGAACAGTAGGGATGGCGTAGGATACACGTTCTACAAAAGATAATTTAAAAATTACATAACATTCAATATTACAGTAATATTATTGTACCATAAAAAATAAGTTCATACCTCGATATTTTTTCTTTATACTTAAATGGATCGCCTTCAATTATCTTATCACTTTTTGTAGTGTGCTATCTGAGGATGCTGGAAAAAGAAAGGGCTCATCCATTAATTTTTCAGCAAATTTTTCAAGATGAGGAAAGGCCTCATAGATTCAACATTGTAATGCCTCAAAACCTGATCCCAAGACATCACACGGTGCTCAAGATTATGAGTAGCCTTAAGCTAATCCTGTCTGCCTGTTACTAAGTCTAAATCCCATAATAAAGAAAACAGACATAAGAGTCATACAATATGTGAAAAACTATCTAAAATAACTGAAATAAGCTGAAGTAATGTCTGAAATCTCAATACTGAATAATCTGAATCAAAACTAGCAGTCTGACAAGCCTCTATTACTGATGACTAGAGAGCTACTGGGACAAAGCCCCAGCTAACTCGGACTGTCTGAAAAGAATATTGAATCATATAAACTAATAAGCTGAGAATTTGAATGACTAAGTCACCAAACTATGAGGACTCACCAACTGTACGATGTAGATAGAGATGCTCGAACTACTCACGTTGCTGTTACTAAACACCTGAACCTACATTATGAGATGATGTAGCACATAGACATATATGTGGATCAGTACTTTGAGGATGTACTGAGTATATGGGGGTGAATGCATAAGTAAAACATTATCTCATCATCATAATTTGTAAATAATTCATGTCAAATGTAAATGACTCACATAAGCTGGAATATCTGAAATACTTAAATCTATAATCATGAATAACAAATCATACTTTATAAATCTAGTGAGTCATAACATTTATTTCTAAAAGCTACACTAATATTCTCTCTATAAATCATACTATCTAAGTGTAAAAGGACTCACTTCTATATCTGAAGTCTGAAAGCTAAAATCTGTAGCTAATATCTTTCTATAAAGCATAATCTGTATAAATTCGTGAGCCCTTAAACTTAGTTTTCTAAAAGCTTTTTTGTTATTCTTTTACTTTAACTATCAAGAAGGTTCTTCTAACCGACATAAACCATGTGAGCTAACATGGAGTCCAATGTCTCGT
Organism: Capsicum baccatum var. pendulum; assembly: GCA_030864225.1. NCBI lineage: Eukaryota > Viridiplantae > Streptophyta > Magnoliopsida > Solanales > Solanaceae > Capsicum > Capsicum baccatum. The sequence goes on from CM061551.1 coordinate 70,436,651, forward strand.
TTCCCGAAGGGGAAAACCTTGCGATGGGAGAGGTTTCATAATCTTACCAAGGACTATAATCTAGGCAAAGTGATCACCTCTGTAATTATCATCCATAATGAAGTGGGAATAATCTGATAATTTGTTCCTACATTGGCTACGCAGTTTTGTGGAAGACATGGCACGCTAATTCCACACTTCTCGCTCGGTGATAAATACTACTCCCTTTAAACTGCACTCATTCTATTGAAAATCCACCTTAAAACTAGCATAAGAGTTTATTCTGAAACCAATTATGCATTTATCTAATTAAATCTGTAAATAAAGTTGTTCTGAATTTTGTAATCTGTAATAAATTTGTAAAATGGATTCAAAATCTTATTAAGGATGAAAAGATCAAAGCTTTATTGAAAATCTAAAAATCATCTGATCATAAGATGCTTAAAGCATCATCTTTCTTGAAATATCAACAAATAAACTTGGGCTTAATAACCCATGCATCAAGTTCATGTCAAAACATCATAAAGTTCACGCTTGATAATGAAAACAATGATAATTTATCTCAAAATCTAGAATTTACTACAATAGGCATGAAAATATGAAAATAGACATGCAATTCATCTTCTAAAACACTTGAAATCTCATAATCTTGCAAATAGCAATAATGGGTATGAACCCTAATTCAAATCTCATGTATAATCATTCAAAATCATATGAAATTGTGATTAAAACTTGGTTTTAGACATAAGGATAGAAGAAGATCCTTGTTCATAAACCCCACATACCTTGATTGATGATTAGATGAAGAAACTTGAATTATTGATTCCTATTTGAGTTCTTGATTACCTTGTCTTTGGAATCCTCAATTTGGAGCTTTCTTGGAGAAATAATGGAGGAATTGGATTTCAACATAATGAGCTACTGAACTGATTTGTGAGTGCATGAATTTACATGAAAACAACTATAGAGTTGAATCTGAGACTAGAAAAGAAATGAATTAAGGAGGATTATTACCTTCAGTTAAATCTGAGTTTGTGGAGAAGAGATGAGGATACTTGGTACGCATGTCTGCTTCGGCTTCCCAAGTAGCGCCCTCAACGGACTGATTTCACCGTAGAACTTTGACCAAGAAAACTTCTTTGTTCCTTAGTCTATGAATTTGATGATCAAGAATCTCTACTGGAACTTCTTTATATGAAAGGCTATTCTAAAGATCTGTACTTTCTAGAAGAACTATAACGGTTGAATTGTCCATGCACTTCATCAACAAGGACACATGGAATACTATATGAACTGAGGATAAATTTGCGGGTAGCTCAAGCTCATACGCTACCTTCCCAACACGACTCAAAATCTGAAAGAGACCTATATAGGGGACTAAGTTTCCCCTTCTTGCCAAATCTCTTCACCCCTTTTATGGGCGAAACTTTCAAGTACACAAGGTCATCAACCTTAGACTCAAGATCTTTTCTTCTTATATTTACATGAGATTTTTTATGACTCTGAGCTTCTTTCAATCTTTCTCTAATCAATTAAACTTTCTCCAAGGCTTCAAACACTATGTCTAGCCCAATCAAGGTGGCCTTACCCACTCCGAACCAACCAATTGGTGATGTACATCTCCTCCCAAGAGAGCTTCAAATAGATCCATCTGAATACTAGCATGATAATTATTATTATAAGCAAACTCAATCAACAGAAAATGGTTATCCCAATTACCTTTGAAATCAAGAACACATTCCCTCAACATGTCCTCTAGAATCTGAATGGTCCTTTCTTCCCGACCATCTGTCTATGGATAAAAAATTGAACTAAGATGAACTTGGGTACCAAGACCCTTCTGAAAGGCTTTCCAAAACTGAGAGGTGAACTGAATACTCCTATCTGAGATGATGGACAAAGAAACTCCATGTAATCTGACTAACTCTCTGATATACAATTTAGCATAATCTTCAGCTGTGGAGGACGTGTGAACTGGCAAAAAATGCGCTGACTTAGTCAATCTTTCTACTATCAGCCAAATCGAATCATGCTGATGACGCGAATGGGGTAATCCAGTCACAAAGTCCATATTCACCTCTTTCCACTTCCAAGTGGGGATACCAAACTCTTGCAACGTACCAGCAGGTCTTTGGTGCTCTACCTTAACCTGTCAACAAGTTGCACACTTGGCTACAAACTCTACTATATCTCTATTTATAGACCAATAGATTTCCCACAAGTTGTGGTACATCTTGGTAGCCCCTGGATGAATGGAATAATGTGCACCATGCGATTCTGCCATTATCCGCTATCATCAATACATGGCATACACAATCTACTCTGGTACCTCAACACATCATTACCCCCTTGGAAGAAAACCTCTATCTTTTGGTCTTTAACTGACTCCTTCAGTTTGACCAAATTAGAATCCTTATCTTGCTTCTCTTTCACTTCTACAACTAGAGAAGATTTGGAACTACTCTGAACCCAAATATTCCTTTCAGCTGAATCAACCAATCTCACACCCAATCTAGCTAACCGCTGAACTTCCTAAACTAACTCCTTCTTATCATTCTCCGCATTAGCAACATTACCCATGGACAATCTACTAAGGGCGTCTGCCACTACATTGGCCTTGCCCGGATGATACAACACACTCATATCATAATCTTTCAACAATTCTAACCACTTTTTTGACACAGATTTAACTCCCTCTGGGTAAACACGTACTGCAAGCTTTTGTGATTCGTAAACATATCAACATGCACCCCGTAAAGATAGTGTCTTTGGATTTTCAAAGCAAACACAACAGCAGCTAAATCCAGATCATGGGTCGGGTAATTCTTTTCGTGAGGCTAAAGTTGTCCAGAGGCATAGGCTATAACCTTACCTCTTTGCATCAAAACACAATCCAAACCAACTTTAGAGGAATCATAATACACCACAAAACCATCTGTACCATCAGGTAACACTAAAACTAGAGCTAAACTGAGTCGAGTCTTCAACTCTTGAAAACTCTTCTCACAGGAATCTGACCACTGAAACTTAACTTTCTTTTGGGTCAATCTAGACATAGGAGACATAATAGATGAGAAAACCTCAACAAAACATCTGTAATAGCCGGCTAAACCCAAGAAACTCCTATATCTAATGGAGAGATAGGTCTATGCTAATTTCTTATGGCTTTTGTCATTTGGGGATCAACTCTAATACCCTCACTAGAAATGATATGACCAAGGAAAGCTACTGACCTTAGCCAAAATTCACACTTAATGAATTTGGCAAATAACCGGTGATGTCTAAGAGTTTGCAACACAATTCTAAGGTAGTCTGCATAATCACCCCTACGAGAGTAGACAAGAATATCATCGATAAAGACTATGAAAAACATGTCTAGATACTTTTTGAACACTTTGTTCATTAAGTCCATGAAAGCTGCTGGGGCATTTTTTAGCCCGAAGGACATGACTAGGAACTCAAAATGACTATATCGGGTTCTGAAAGCTGTCTTTGGAATATCACACTCCCTCACTTTAAGCTGATGATAGCCGGATCTAAGGTCTATCTTAGAGAAATAACTTGCACCTTAGAGCTGGTCGAATAAGTCATCAATTCAAGGAAGAGGATATTTGTTTATAACTGTAACTTTATTCAGCTGATGATAGTCAATGCACATACACAAAGAACCATCTTTTTTTCGCATGAATAGGATGGGAGCGCCCCATGGAGAAACACTAGGCCTTATAAAACCTTTATCTAAGATCTTTAAGTTGCTCTTTCAACTCCTTAATCTTGGCGGGAGCCATACGATATGGAGAAATAGAAATAGGCTGAGTATCTGGAAGAAGGTCAATACCGATTACTATTTCCCTATCGGGAGGTACCCCTGGCAAATATTCGGGAAAGACATCAGGAAATTAATTGACTACACTGACTGACTGAGCTATTGGAGTCTCAAACTTAGTGTCTTTAACTCAAACTAGATGATAGATCCACTCTTTGGAAATCAACCTTCTAGCTTTAAGATAGGATATGAAATGACTTTTGAGAGACACTGAATTTCCTCCCCACTCAAAGACTGGCTCATCTGGAAACTAAAATTTTACTACTCGGGTACGACAATTTATAGATACATAATAGGAATGAAGCCAATCCATACCAAGAATAAGTTCAAAGTCAACCATAGCTAACTCTATTAGATATGCTAACATGATTTTATAAAGGACAGTGATAGGCCACTTTCTATAGATCTGTTTAGCAATAATTGACTCACCTACAGGGGTGGAAACCAAGAAAGGCTCAGGAATCTTTTCAGGACTTATTTCAAAATTGACTGCAACTAATGGGGTTACATAAGAGAAACTCGACCCAGGGTCTAACAACACATAGACATCAAGATGAAAGACACGAAGCATACCAATAACATCTGGTGAATCCTCCTGCTCATGACGGGGTGGTAAAGCATAGAACTGATTCTGGCACTGACCGCCACCAGTACTGGATGATGTGCCCTGAAGTGGAACTGGTCGAACTAGAGGAGCTGGTGCACTAGTGGCCTGACTCTGGAGACAAACATCTCTGTTTCCTTGCTTAGCATGAGGACACTTTTTGATTCTATGTCCCAACTTACTACAACCAAAACAACCTTTCTGACCAGCTAAATACTCACCAGGGTAATTATTACCATACTTAGCATATGGAGGATAACCGAGTCTTCCACTCACACTATTTTGAGATGAACGATTCTGAAATTACAAATAATTTCCCCCATAACACCTAGCCTGGCCATACTCAAATTGTCATGTTCTAGCCTTCTTATTCCCTCTTTTTCTCTCTTTCCTTCAACTTCTCTACCTCAATCTACTGAGCATAAATTATTAATCTAGCAAGATCCATGTCTCCAATAAACATGGTAGTCCTACATTCCTTGACTACCAAGCTAGACACTCTAGTAACAAATTTACTCACACTTGTCCTAGGATCAGCCATCGTATCAGGGGTATACTTAGACAACTGATTGAACTTAAGGCAGTACTCCTTCAGCGTCATTGAGCCCTGCCTTAAATTTAGAAACTCCTCTATCTTAGTTTTTCTCATCTCACGTAGAAAGAACCTATTTAGAAATGTATCCTGAAATACCCGCTAACTCATAGGAGCTGCATTCTCACCTCTACCATTCTTTCACATAACTACCCAATAATATACTATATCCTTCAATCTATAGGATGCCAACTCTACACTCTCCTCTTTAGAAACATGCATAATCTCGGTGATCTTTTTCACCTCATCTAAATAAAGTTGTGTGTCCTCACCTTCTTTTGACCCAAATAACTCTGGCGAATTTATTCTCATAAAATCTATGATTCTGCTGCTACTAAATCGCCATTCTGCTGAAGTGGGACTGCAGCCTGATGGGTTCCCTAAACATTAGCGGTCAAAGTCTTGGCTAACGCCTGAAAGGCATCCCTAAACTCAGCATGGGATACATTCTCATTCAGAGGATCAATGGGTTAAGGTGGCTGGTTATAATTTTTGTGGGCGTTAGCTCAACGAGGAGGCATATTCAACTGTTTCATAAGAGCATGAGTTAAAAACAGATAGAGATATTGTAAGCATAATAGATCATGAAAGAAAGAGATGATTTCCTAAGAACGTCCTGTATCCTCTTACTTATAAATGTGGCACACTTCACACCCATGATCAAGACTCTATGTAATGCAGATTTTCTGACTCCCTAGGACTTTTATAAATCTTAAGCTCTGATACCAAGTTTGTAATGTCCCAAAACCTGGTCTTGAGACATCACACAGTGCTCAATACTACGAGTAGCCTTAAGTTTACCCTGTCTACCTATTACTAAGTCTAAATCCCATAATAAAGGAAACATAGACATAAAATCCATACTATATGCAAAAAACTATCTGAAATAACTGAAAATAAGATGAATTAATGTCTGAAATCTCAATACTGAATAATCTGAATCAAAACTAGCAGTCTGATAAGCCTCTATTAATGATGACTAGAGAGTCACTGGGACAAACCCCAGCTGACTTGGGTTGTCTGAAAAGAATACTGAATCATATAAACTAATAAGTTGAGAATCTGAATGACTAAGTTCCCAAACTATGAGGACTCACCAACTGTAGGATGTAGATGGAGATGCTCGAACTACTCACGCTGCTGATACTGAGCACCTGAACCTACATTATGAGACAATGTAACACATAGATATATATTTAGATCAGTACTTTGAGGATGTACTGAGTATATGGGGGTGAATGTATAAGTAAAACATTATCTCATTATCATAATTTGTAAAACAATGCATTCTAAATGTAAATGACTCGCATAAGCTGGAATATCTGAAATACTAAAATCTGTAATCATAAATAACAAATCATACTTTATAAATCTAGTGAGTCATAACATTTAGTTCTAAAAGTTGCAGTAATGTTCTATCTATAAATCATACTGTCTAAGTGTAAAAAGATTCACTTCTATGTCTAAAATTTGAAAGTTGAAATCTATAGCTAATATCTTTCTGTAAAGCATAATCTGAATAAATTTGTGAGCATTTACACTTAGTTTTCTAAAAGATTTTCTATTATTCTTTTACTTTGACTAGAAGGAAGGTTCTTCTAACCGACATAAACCATGTGAGCTAACATGGAGTCCAACGTCTCGTTTCCTTGAAGGGAAAACCTCACGATGAGGAGAGGTGTCATACTCTTGCCAAGGAGTATAACCTGAGCTAAGTGATCATATTTGCAATTTTCATCCACATAGAAGTGGGAATAATCTGATAATTTGTTCCTATGTTGGCTACGTAGTTCTGTAGAAGATAAGGCACGCTAATCCCACACTTCTCGCTCGGTGCTAAATATTACTTCATTTAAGCTGCGCTCATTCTATTGAAAATCCACTTTAAACCTAACATAAGGATTTATTCTGAAACCAATTATGCATTTATCTAATTAAATCTGTAATTAAAGTTGTTCCAAATTTTGTAATCTGTAATAAATCTGTAAAGTGGATTCCAAATCTTATCTGAGGATCAAAAGATCAAAGCTTTACTGAAAATCTGAAAATCATATGATCATAAGATGCTTAAAGCATCATCTTTCTTGAAATATCAACATATAAACTTGGGCTTAATAACCCATGCATCAAGTTCATGTCAAAACATCATAAAGTTCATGCTTGATGATGAAAACAATGATAATTCATCTCAAAATCTAGACTTTACTGCAATAGGCATACAAATATGAAAATAGACATGCAATTCATCTTCTAAAACACTTGAAATCTCATAATCTTGTAAATAGCAATAATGGGTATGAACCCTAATTCAAATCTTATGTATAATCATTCAAAATCATATGAAATTATAATTCAAACTTGGTTTTGGGCATAAGGATGGAAGAATATCCTTGTTCATAAACCCCACATACTTTGATTGATGATTAGATGAAGAAACTTGAATTATTGATTCCTATTTGAGTTCTTGATTATCTTGCCTTGGGAATCCTCAATTTGGAGCTTTCTTGGAGAAATATTGGAGGAATTGGATTTCTTGGAGAAGGAGCTTTGAACTCTAGGGTTTTTCTTTGGAAGAGAATGGATGCAAATAAGCATAAAGTGCTTTGAATATGACAAATTCCTTGTTTATGACGAATTGAGCCTTGGGAATTGACCAAAATACCCCTTTTAATATTTAGGGCCCATTTGGCCATAAAATATTTTTCCTTTTTTCCTGAATTTTTTCACTTTTTTAAAAATTGTGGTGTTTGGCCATGAAATCTCGAAAAATTATTTCGGAGTTGGATTTTAAAAGGTGAAAACAACTTTTTATTGTTTTCGCAATTTTCCACTCCCATTTCAAACTTTCATTATTACTATATATAACCCCAATCTTTAAATTTTTACACAAACACCTAACTACAACCACCAAGAAAAAAATTATTTTTCGTTTTCTATGGTACAACATCATTTTTAATTGTTATAGATATTCTAATCTCTTTTTCTTCTTTTAATCAAAATTTACTAACATAAAGTAAAAAATAATAAATGACAATCTATATTATAGAATATAAGGCCTAGTACATTATGTTATTTAAAAATGAGAAATTTAATATTTTTTTTCTTGTCATTCTAATTTTCTGTATATGTCATATAATGGCTATGATGATTTTAATAAATTATTAAAAAGTGGTCGATAAAGTCGCATATCAAACACAACGTAATGATCCATATTGACGATTACCTTATTTTGGTTTTATGGATTTTGAATAGAGACGAGTGTGGTAATTAGCTTAACAAAGTTTGTTCTCTTTACCAAAAAAAACATATATATTCAAGGAAAATCAATATCATCAATAAAGAAAAAGAAAAAAATAGCACTAATCTATTTAGAAATAATTCATTCGTAAATTTTTTTAAAAAGATCAAATTTGATAAAATAATTAATTCAAGTGAAAGTAATTAAGAATTTTCATCAACAAATTTAAGAATATATAAAATATATTTGTATCCATCAATCATATTTATCAAAATATATTTTCTCTATTCAATCGATTATGGTTAGATAAACTTATTTAGCCCGTGTTTGTGATATTTTTATTCAAAATTTAGAAGAATAACAATCATAATAATTACTTTGTTGCTAATTCTTTTATCAATTGAAGACATATGTTTTCTCAACATTTGGTTGTATGTTAGTAGATAAATTAGTAGTTGAGTGATTTTGATAATTTTTAAAAGTTGAGGGCATAAAATCATATTTAAAAAAGATTTTTCAAAAGTCTAAAAAAAATTTCAAAAAGACATGGCCAACTCCAACTCCAACTCCAACTCCGAAAAAAAGTAGTTTTTATGGCCTAACGGCTACTTAATCGAAACTGGAAAAGCAAAATTTTCCCGATTTACCATGCCATCGCAATGCGCCACTATCACCGTGGCTCATTGAATAAGGGACAATTGGGAATTGGAAACACTCCGCGATGCGGAGCCAACGCAGTTCGCTATAGAAATGTCATTTTGGCCATTACCGCGACGCACTTACATCGTGGTGAGCCACTGAAAATTGACAAATAAAAATTTAGGCTTCTCCGTAAAGCACAGCTATTGCGAAGGGCCACTAAAATTTGACGATTGCCATTTTTACCTTCACCGCGATGCGGTGCTCGCTCAGCTGGCATACTGCCTTACTGAAAATACTCTAACTTCTCAACCGAGTATCAAAATTGAACGAAATCGATATCGATGAAAAGCTTATTCAATTTTACACACAATAGAGGGTCTAAATCTGAAAAGTTCCACATGCATTAAAAGGTATTCATTATTTAAGCTAAACTTTGACATTTAGGTGCGAAATTAAGCTAGGAAAAGTACGGAGTATTACAAACGTAGTGTGCAAGAACCACAGTAAACAACACTTAAACTTCTGCTCCTCGTTCATCTTATTTCCTCTGATCAATTGTAACAAGTTGGTTGGCCTAATGTTTTTATTTTTTGTCATCTTAAAGCAAAAATGTTCCCCTTTCTCTAACACCATCTTCAATTTTAATTCACTAAGATATGATGAACAGTTCAACCCCGTGATAAAATAAAACTCCTTTAAGCCAAAACAAACAGGTTTGTTGTTCACACAAAACCACATCTCATGACGCACCTTATCATTTTTAACACATCACAACAACAAATAATGGATTATTTGTCCATTGAATTTAAGATGTTGCATGCTTCTCAAGTGTCCAAAATAAGACTGCTTGAATATTTTCTTCAAATCTTGATCAATAAGAATTTGCTTAAATTCTCGGTATGCTGTCATTCTTGATCTAACTGATATCTTCACTGGGAAGGATTCAACTTCGTCCATCAAAGTTCGAAGGTCATACTGCTCCATGGAAATATTTCTTGAACAAAATAGCACGAACAAGGAATCATTATCTTTATCAACACTATTATTTTTACTACCCTCACTTTCTTCACTATCATCACTACCACTATACTCAGCAACATCATCACTAGACTCATCGACATACTCCCTCTGTTTAAAAAAAAAACTACTTTTCTTTTTTGTTCATTTCAAAAAGAATGACCCCTTTTCTTTTTTGGCAATACTTTAATTTCAACTTTCCACATGGCATGTTTAGGATCACAAGATTAAAAGACATTTTGGTATACTTGACATAACTTTAATTTAAAGTCACAATATTCAAAAGTCTTCTTTATTTTCTTAAACTTTATGTCAAGTCAAAGTAGGTCATTCTTTTTTTAATGGAGGGAGTATCTATTTATCTTCTTTATGGTCTCCGAATTTGATTTTGACTCTTCTGCTTCATTTTCTTCCTTTTAGAGGCATTTTCAACTGTCTTATTTTTTTTCTAGTTCTAGAAGAAGAATCAGACGCGGTACCAACTATGTGTTTACACCAACTATAGATTTACCCATTTTTTAACAGAACCTACACCTAAAAATAATTCTGTCATTGTCAATTCATAGACCACAAGTCTACTAACAGAAACTATTCAATGCTTAAATGAAAAAGACAAAATAACTAAGAATTATTCCACCATTAAATAATTCACTATGCAAAAATATCATAACTGGATCAATTTTTTAAGAAAAATACTAAAAATCCAACAACAATCCCACCATTAAATAATTCACTACACAAAAATATCAGAACTGGATCAATTTTTTTAGAAAAATATTCAAAATCTAACAGCGTGATCAACGAAAAATTTTCAGTTAAATATGCGGAATCAAAACTCAACCATTGCAACAAAATCAAACTAATTAGCTATAAAATTTTCATATTTTCAGTATTTAATCAATCATATTTTAAAGAATTTCATACACCTAAAAATTTATTTCAATCTAGGGCATTGTTAATTCATAGACCACAAGTCCACAAACAGAAAAAGGTCAATGCTCGATTCAAATAGCCAAAATAACTAAGAAATTAAGAATTATCCCACCACTCAACATTGTAGGGCTAAAAAAATACCAGAACTGAAACAACACTTCTTAACAAAAAATTCAAAATCCAACAGCGTAATTATTGACAAATTCTATTGAAACTACGAAATCAAAACTCAACATTTCTACGGAATCAAACTAATTACCTATAAAATTCTCATATTTTAACTATTTAATCAATCACATTCGAAAAAAAACTCCTATACTACATCACTACGAAATGAATAACAATAAAAATCACTAAAATGGATCCACAAATAATCAGAACTTGATTTTAACTTACCTTAGAATGCAAAAAGGAACCCTTTGTCATTGGAGAAGAAGGAAAAGCAAAAATGGCATTTGATCGGATTTTCTTAAGAGTAGCGAGAGTTTGAGAAGTTGAAGAGGAAGGAGAGAAGGGGTTTGTTTAGTATTGAAAGAAGTGGGGGGTGTTAGGTGTATTTTATTAAATTTTCAAAGTTTTGAAAATGATGAAAAAGCCCCTTGGCCAACGTGTGGATCCCACCTTTTTTCACTTTTTAGATCCTAACCCTAAAAATTAAATGAGAAAAAAAATTTGTGGGTATTTGACAGAATAAGTTTTGAAAGTGGGTACAATGTCAATTCTTTCCATGTTACTAAAGAGTCATTCTGTATAAATACCGTCAAACCTATTATAGTAGCAGTGTTTATTCAAAAATTTTATAGATACTATAAAAAAGTGTTGTTATATATGTATATTAACATTTAACATTTAGGTCTCATTTAGATTTTATAATTAAAAATATGTAAAATTAGAAAGTGCATAAATATCCAAAAAAAAAAAGATAAAATATTAGTAGCATTTTCCTCGTGAAGTTATGAAATAACTGATGTGCACCATTTAGATACACTTTTTTCTCTTTAAATTATATATTAGTACTTGAAATTTACTGTGTGCGTGACACTAGTGATGATTATCATAAATATTTTGATATTTTGTTTTGTTAATAATATATTTCTTACAAAATATTATTACATAATATTTGAGTATGTTGGTATAAAGAGGTAATTTTACAAAGAGTGTACCGCTAATATAAATGTCATTGTTGTTAAAGGTAGAATATTGTTATAGAGAAATAAAATATAACAAGAAAAATTGATTCTAAACAAAATCAGGTCATTACAATGAAATGACATTATAACAAGGTGGCATTATATAAAGGTCTGACTTTATCTAATTGCTGTGACTGAGTGGTGGTTTCATATTTATAATTGTAATTAAAATAGTAAGCAATATATACACAAATTATTAGGTTGAAACATTATATTGTCGGGATGATTATAATGAGAAAGGTGATTGATGGTGTGATTGATAACTTGATACTAATGGTGATGATGTTTGGCAATGTCCCATTAGTGATGATTGATAGTGGTAATAATTATGATATGAGGTGGTTGGTACGATAGGTAACTAGAGAGGATGGTGGTGGTTGGTGGTGGTTGGTGGCGGAGTGATGGTAGAGGTAGTGATGGTGGACAAAGGAGTTGTAATTGGTCTCCATTGTAGTTTTTTTTCTGAATAGCTTCTTAGTAATTTTAAATTGTTCAAGATTAAAATGATTTTGGATTTACTCGGCCACACAAGTTGGTTTAAGCTTAAAATAGCAAATGCATTTTTAATCATCTGAGATTTTAATCACTCAAATTCAAATGTCCATAAAATGCAAACAAATAAGGCTCAAAAACAATAATCATTTAAATATTTTCCAGCTTAAAGGTGATCCAAGGTTTTTCATTGGAGAGTTATAGGCTTTCTACTGATTAGTTCGTTAAGCTTATAAGTTGATCTAGTTGAGTTATAAGTAATATAGCTTATTTATGTATTTGATAAATTTTTTAGTGCTTATAAGTTAAAATCTCAAAATGTGGAGATTTTTTAGCTTTTAAGCATTTTTTATTTGATCAAGTTTGTTACTATTTTATCTCTGATATTTTCTCTAATTCGCAAAATATCTTTCTCAATACATAACTACGTATTAATTTTCTGTTCACTTTATATTTTTCATTTTTTCTTTATTATGTACTTTTAAATTTATAATTTTTTGCAAAACTTTAAGGATATTTTAGTCATTTTAGTAAACAACTGCATATTAACACTTTTTTATCAAATACATAATATCATCATTTCTATTCAAACACATAACTATTTATTAATAAAATCAGTCTCACCAGTTAAAACTTATAAGCTATTTATAATCAATTAATCCAAGATCTCTATTTCAAATTCAATCCTTAGTTCCCTATCCAAAATGATGTGTGATATAGTGCCTCTAAGAAAATGGTATGACCCTCCCTAGCATGATCAAGTATATGCAATTATTTGTGTAGATTTTCCATTTGCATTCATAAAAATAAAAATACAAATAAATTTCCTATCAAAAATGATGTTTGACATTCCAATTTCCGAGTGCCTCTAGAAAAAACATTCTTATCCTTGTATAAGTCATCTTTTTTATTTTTTTAGGGTATGTTTGAGGAGGTAATCTAATCACTCTTCTGAGATTAGGGCAACTAGCCTAAGTTGGGTTCTTGTTTGAGACTTTTTTTAGCATTCATCACTGGCTAGAAGGGACCATGCATGTTTTGGTTGGTTTCTATTTCAATATCAGCAGACCAATTTGGTGCTTTTCGAGTTTCTAATTTGTGTGGTCCAATCTCTATAAAGTAACACTTAGATTTATTCCTTGACAGGTTAGTTGTAAAAAGAATTTGCCGACTTCAATTGAATTTCATCTAGATAAGGATAAATGATAATAGAAGAAGATAAGAATGATGATGCGACTTGTCATGAAATAGGTTTTCGACTTCTTCAGACTTCGAGCTACATTTCATAAGATTTGTATTTGTATATATTAGAAGCTTGACCTTCAACATGTCAACTTCTTGAAATTGAATGGAAAGTTGAAGATATTTTAGTTTTTTGACTAGATGAATTTGTTTAAAGAATTTGTTTTTAGGTTATGTTATTTCTATTTTATTAATAACTTTAAAAAATGCATACAATTTTTCATTTAATTACATATCATGCTCTTAAATAGGTTGTTCAAAATCGAATCGTAACTGATAAGCCAACCACAAAATTGACTTATTGACTTATTAGTATTGGGTTATTAGATTAACGGTTTGAAAATGGATTAAAACTTTATAGTTAAAGTTTATCGGTGCGGGGTGGATTACTTGATTTTCTTATTGGATAAACCGTTAACCCGTTAAGAACTATTACAATTAATTTTTATCATTAGTTATATACTTTAAAGTACTTATCGTTAATCCTAAAGCTCCATTTAATATTCTACCGCTCCTTAAAATTGATCAAACCAAAACGTCGCTCCTTAAAGATCAAACCAAAAGAAGTTGTTTTACTCTCTGTTTTGGACTTTTGATTATGACAAGAGAGCTACATGTTTTATTAGCTAGTTCACAGGCATCATAGTTATATGACTTGATACGATTTGTGAGTTGACTTTCTTACTGATCTACTAGCTCATTAGCCTGGAGTTTGGACCATACTAGACTAGTCTTCATTTCTAATATATAAATCTGTATACTTGAAGTATATTTTGGTTAATATTTTTTAAATAAATATTTATGTGTATGCATCCTCAAAATTTAAGTTTCTATGCCTTTTTACTGTGAATTAAATTATAGAATTGTAAGCTTAAGTAGAGTACGAAAAATGGTTTTGTGGTAGATCAATATATTGGTGAGTGAAATTGTGAAAGTGAAAGAAGAGAACATGAAATGGTTGAGCCAATACACCGTCCGTTAACCATCCGATAATTACTAATGCAAACTGAACCAACCGTTAACCATTCATGTATTTGGATATCACTTGATTTGGGGGAAACTTCATACTAACACGTCACTATTTACTTGCTAACCACTTGACATGTATTAAAAGCTTAGCATATATCAAAGAGCATAAAATTGGGGAATTTACAACCATCATATCTCGACTTGTTCCTTTGTTCCCTAGGGTCTTTAAAAAACCACTAGACACGACCGATTTTACACCTACTTGGGGATTTCATGTTATCTTGGCACATTTCACTCACTAAGGCATTTTATCAAACATTAGGCATGCATGGACTAGCTCACAATTTGGAGTTTCCTATTCAACATACTATAGCGGCCCTTATGCTTCACCTAAACTTTTTATCAAACCTATGGGGAACGTTCTACACTTATTCAACCATTTCTACACCCAAAAGTCATGAACACATCACATGAAAAAACAACTTCAAGAGGGTCTATCACAAACATCACATGAATTCCACATACTAGGGTCAAAGCTCATAAATTCTGTAGGAAAACATAAATCAAAACTCAACAACACATTAAACATCTATTTCAACTCATACAAATCATTAACAACTCATAAACATAAAAAATCTTTTAGTTTTAAAAAGGGTTCTTGAGCTTCTTGGATTAAAAGGACCCAAGAATCAACATCTGCATACCTTAACCTTTGAAATTGGATGAACTTTAGTGCTTGAAACTTTATCCACACTTGAAATAAATAAATTCTTGAAGCCCACACTATGAGGAACTTCATTCTTGAAGAAATCTTAAAGATTTATGGATGATTTTTGGCAGATTAGGGTTCTTGATTGAAACCCTAGTTATACTCTCTTGAGAGAGTTGAAAAAGAAAATGATTGAATTAGGGTTTGAATGAGGGTTCCTCATATTTATAGAGGCTCAAAAAGGGTGGGAAATTACCAAAATACCCTTGCAAAAACTCCCTTGAATTACTGAAAAAATATACTTGACGCCACCCGTGACAGGCCGTCAGGTTCGTGATAGGCCGTCACGAATGGTCATCACAAAAGGGGTCCAAATTCTTGATTTTCTGCCCAGGGATGACGATGTCGTCAGAAATGTCGTCAGAATGTGATGACGTCGTCAAAAAGGGCGTTAGAAACGTGATAGCCCATCAGAAATGTCGTCACCGTTTTCCAGATTGACATGCTAAAGTAAAATGGGCATAACTCTTTGCTCCGATATCGGATTTAGGCGAAATTGATATCGTTGGAAATATAATTCAAAGATCTTTCATTTGATATATAAAAAACCACCCAGTTCTTAATATACAACGAGTTATGGTCGACTGAAGTTGACTCAAATTTTGACGGTCACTAAAACTTGAATGATAGGAAAGTTTTCAACTCGTTCATGAGTTAGGGGACCTCTATGATCTTAATTCATGCTCAAATAGATTCCCACACGATTTCAAAGTATTTCATACTTGGGAGGATATTTCTTAAATATTTTGACTCGAATTTTCGCTTTACCAAATACGCTCTAAGGCTCAGACTGGAAGAGGATTTTGCGGGGCATTACATTATCTCCCCCTTGAGAACATTCGTCCTCGAATGTCGTTTGATAGACTGAGAATACGAATCAACAAAACTTACTCAAGAAATGGAAACATCTCAGATCAGGACTACGCAACTAGAATGACTGACATATAGAGTTCTCACACTGGGCATGCATATATGATGCATGGAATACTCGATTGAGGATACTCATTGCTGAATTCTCATAATACATATGCATATCTGATGAATGGACTCATAACTGGGATGATCTCATGAATACACGACTGAACACACTTTGACAAGTGGAACTTTTTCTACTGAATATGCATATCTAATGCATGAATGTCTGGTTAAGCTGACTTTTGAAAACACGACTTGACAATGCAACAATGATTGATGCTAACTTTATAAGGAAAATCTGAACATGCATCGAGATAAATCTAATAGAATTCAATATCATAATACCATGGGGTATATCCCCCTTGGAACTCTATGTCCCTCTAAACATACTTCGCTAAAATACTAGAGCGGTGCGCGGGGCACCTACAGACTGGGTCATAATTGACCGATCAAGATCTGAAACTTATGCATGACTCATGCTAACATATAAGATCAAAATGGGAGAAAAGGATCTATCAATGCATAACATAAAAATGAAGGTCTCATAACATACCCGGGTCAATTTCAGGGGATCTTTCCCGATCAAGGCGAGCCTGAAGTGAATACAATCTATTATGAGCTGAAGGATGACTACGCTTTCTTCAGAGACCTGTCTTAGGATAGTCTCAAACTTTGTGACCGGTCTCGCCACATCCAAAGCACACATCACTACCGGCTCTACACACACCCTTATGATTCTTACCATATTCTTCACACAACGGGTAGGTACGAATACCACTAGTACTACTCTAGGTTTTGGAGCTTGGCGCTCCCTCAAATCTGACACCCCCAAATACAGGTGTAAATACACTAGCTGAAGATGGAGTTGGAACTAAAAATCTCCGACCATATTGAGAACTACTACCACCTTGAGACCCTGATTGTGAGAAACCACGACTACCTATCTTGGCTCTCTTACTTCCTTTCCCTCTCTCCTTCATCTTATCTGCCTCAATCTATTACGCATGAATCATTGGCCTAGAAAGATCCATATCTCTATTGAGCATGGAATCTATACACTCTTTCAACATATCACTTGATACCCCAGTCAAAATCTTACTCATACTTGCTCTAGGGTCAGCTATCAAGTCGGAAGCATACTTAGCTAATTGGTTAAACTTAAGACAATACTCTTTCACTGTCATGGAGCCTTGCCTTAGGTTCATAAACTCTTATACCTTAGCTTCTCTCATTTCTAGTGGGAAAAACCTATCTAGAAAGGCACTCTGAAACTCTAGTCAAGTCACGAGAGCTGCATTCACCCCTCTACTTTTCTCCCACATCACTACCCAATCATGAGCAATATCTTTCAACCTGTAAGATGCTAACTCAACACTCTCCTCCTCTGACACATGCATAATCTGGGTGATCTTCTTCACTTCCTCAAGAAACAAATACGGATCTCACCTACTACTGACCCAAAGAATTCGGGCGGGTTCATTTTCATGAAGCTTCTAATCTTGGCTGCAGCAGAATTCCCATCTTGCTGAGGTGGGACTGCAGCCTGACAGTTACCATGAACATTAGTCACCGTCTGGGCTAGCGCTTGGAAAGCTGCCCGAAACTCTGCATGTGATACGCTCTCATTTTCAGGATCTACTAACTGAGGGGGATGATCATCAATCCTATGGACAAAGTCTCTGCGATGAGGCATACTCTGTAAATAAAAGAATGAAGTGGATTAGACTGAGGACCAACTTAAACTCATGCTCAATCGCATAAAATGATCACTGAAAGAAGAGGAACTGCTCCTAAGAATATCCTGTAGCCTCTTGTACATAAATGTGGCGCGGTACACACCCATGTACAAGAAACTACTAGATGCGGCTTTTCAAACTCCCTAGGATACTCTTGAACCTTAGGCTCTGATACCAAGTTTGTAACGCCCCGAGATCTCATTTCGAGATGTCACATGGAGCTTATGACCTTGAAGAACCATAAGATAACCCTTTACTGATATCTGTACCTGTACACTGCACAATGTCTAAAATAAATGCGGAAACTAGCCATAAGGTTCAACACATCCATGAATACTTATAATACAAAAAACTGAATACTAATACATCCATATGAAAAGCCTCTAAACTATCTGAACTGTACAGTTGATGGGGCATGTCCCCAACTAACTCCGTCAATTGAAAATAAACAAAGTCTTAAGCAATAATAGTACACTGAAATTCATCCTCGGAGGAAGAGGACTCACTGATACTGCTGCTAACTGGGACTGAACTGCTGAGGAAAAACTAGATCATGTGCCTCTGAACCTATGGTTTAAAATCAAATATCATAGCGCAAATACGTCAGTAATAAAAATGTACCAAGTATGTAGATGGGGTAGGCTAATACAAGGCCTCATGCATGCACAATATCTAAACTGAATAATCATGAAGATTCCGCATGAGAACACATACATGAATGCACATAACAGAACACAATCATCGCAACTCTAGATACTGAAACTCACATACCACTTTACTGCAGACTGAACTCACTACTGACACTGAGATACTGAATCATTGACTCATCTGATACTGATAACTGAGGATCTGGATGTGCTTACATCAAGAATTGAACTTTGAGCTTACTGCTTTCGACTAACAGAATTAGAGATCAACTTTGCTAACAGATTATTCTAGAAACGATTATCAATGATAAGAAGTATGATTATATCTGAATCTGACGATAAAAATATTTAATAAGAATCTGATACTGTGATCAAGCCTGTCTGGCGGCATATCTCTTAATATGATATCAATCAACTGTATATGTGACCAAGCCTATCTACCGGGATGGTCCATGAATCAACAGAACTATCTGAGTTCCTCATAAAGATAAATGACTGTATCTGACAGTCCTGATTTCTAAAGATTGATTCTGAAATTGAGACTGAATCTAAAACTAAAACTGTGGGAAGTAGTAACTTAATCGATATGCCCCGACCTACCACAGGTGGGGTCCAACCTGTGCCCTAGTTGGAAGGGTGTCATTACCGCGCCACTGGTAAAGACAACTCTATGTGACCCTCATCTAGCAGGTCCTCAAATGAGAACGGTGGAGCCCTCATCTAGCAGGTCAAGCCACCTCATCTATCCTCATCTAGCAGGTATGATGTCTCTCATCCACCCTTAACTAATAGGTATGATATCTCAACCTACGTTGGCTACATAATTCTGGAGCATAAGGATTGATTCTAAGAATCACACCCTCTACTAGTAGGTGAGATCCCATCCTTGAGCTCGCTCGGTGCTAGTTTCAACTCCCAACTGAAAGACTCAGAACTGAATTCTCAACTGAAACACTGGCTGAACTGAATCTAACACTGATCATATTACTCAAAAGGTCTAACTGAGTTACGCTGAGATCACTTGTTTCTGTATCTGATGAAAAAGATATCGAATCAAGGTATCTGACTGACGATACAGAGCTTGAATGGATTACTCAAATCGCTTCCGAGATTAGGATTGAATCACTTGAATACTATTAGAATTGAGCTGATTACAGGTCTAAGGCTAGATTACTAGCGATATAGAGATTACAGAGATAACTGAGATTACCGAGCTTTATTAAGCTTCACACTTGTCTTAAGGAAACAGAGTTCTATAGTTCACTGAGTTCTAAGAATCATGGCTCAATTAGAATTATCGAGAAACTGACACAGGCTCTAGACAACAACTCTATTTTTGGGTATAAATACCCCCAGGACTCGATAACATAAAAGTAAGACATAATCATTCTTCATCACAAATCATTCATGAATCATCACGGTCATCCATTCATCACTACCATCATTACAAGCATTCATTTATCATTACAATCATTCATGTATTATCACAATCATTAAAGAATCACTTCGAGTAGTTGGGCATCACAACATACTTTCCCTCTCAAGATCCTTAGGACATCGCATTAAGCATTTAGAAAACATAGACCTCTATTCATCATCATATACTAGCCTAGGGAAGACATGCTATTAGATTATATCTCATTCAACGAGATCTTACATCAAGTACTTCATACCTATATCGGTCTTATCATGTATTTGGATATCACTTGATTTGGGGGAAACTTCATACTAACACGTCACTATTTACTTGCTAACCACTTGACATGTATTAAAAGCTTAGCATATATCAAAGAGCACAAAATCGGGGAATTTACAACCATCATATCTTAACTTGTTCCTTTGTTCCCTAGGGTCTTTAAACAACCACTAGACACGACCGATTTTACATCTACTTGGGGATTTTATGCTATCTTGGCACATTTCACTCACTAAGGCATTTTATCAAACACTAGGCATGCATGGACTAGCTCACAATTTGGAGTTTCCTATTCAACATACTATAGCGGCCCTTATGCTTCACCTAAACTTTTTATCAAACCTATGGGGAACGTTCTACACTTATTCAACCATTTCTACACCCAAAAGTCATGAACACATCACATGAAAAAACAACTTCAAGAGGGTCTATCACAAACATCACATGAATTCCACATACTAGGGTCAAAGCTCATAAATTCTGTAGGAAAACATAAATCAAAACTCAACAACACATTAAACATCTATTTCAACTCATACAAATCATTAACAACTCATAAACATAAAAAATCTTTTAGTTTTAAAAAGGGTTCTTGAGCTTCTTGGATTAAAAGGACCCAAGAATCAACATCTGCATACCTTAACCTTTGAAATTGGATGAACTTTAGTGCTTGAAACTTTATCCACACTTGAAATAAATAAATTCTTGAAGCCCACACTATGAGGAACTTCATTCTTGAAGAAATCTTAAAGATTTATGGATGATTTTTGGAAGATTAGGGTTCTTGATTGAAACCCTAGTTATACTCTCTTGAGAGAGTTGAAAAAGAAAATGATTGAATTAGGGTTTGAATGAGGGTTCTTCATATTTATAGAGGCTCAAATAGGGTGGGAAATGACCAAAATACCCTTGCAAAAACTCCCTTGAATTGCTGGAAAAATATACTTGACGCCATCCGTGACAGACCGTTAGGTTCGTGATAGGCCGTCACGAATGGTCGTCATAAAAGGGGTCCAAATTCTTGATTTTCTGCCCAGGGCTAACGACATCGTCAGAATGTGACGTTGTCGTTAAAAAGGGCGTCAGAAACGTGATAGCCCGTAAAAAACGTCGTCACCGTTTTCCAGCTTGACATGCTAAAGTAAAATGGGCATAACTCTTTTCTCCGATATTGAATTTAGGCAAAATTGGTATCGTTGGAAAGATAATTCAAAGATCTTTCATTTGATATACAGCAAACCACCCAGTTCTTAATATACAGCGAGTTATGGTCGATTGAAGTTGACCCAAATTTTGACGGTCACTAAAACTTGAACGATAGGAAAGTTTTCAACTCGTTCATGAGTTAGGGGACCTCTATGATTTTAATTCATGCTCAAATAGATTCCCACACGATTTCAAAGTATTTCATACTTGGGAGGATATTTCTTAAACATTTTGACTCGGATTTTTGCTTTACCAAATACGCTCTAAGGCTCAGATTGGAATAGGATTTTGCGGGGCATTACATATATGTTGGCTTGTAATCATTTATTACATCACTCCAAATTAAAGTGAAAATTTTAACGCTATTTAAAGCATATTTTAGTCATATAATTTGTAAAGCCGCTTCAATATTTTTTTATTTTCTTTTTTTGTAAAATTAAAAGTTTATCTAATTTACAATTTTAATTAAAAAATAATAATAATTGGTTCGATATAGTTAAATTCGATCCACAACGCCGATTTCTACAAGTCAACTGGAACCCATTCAATTTTTACTAGACTTTTAAATAATTAAAAAAATTTGATTTTTAATTAGAACATGAATATATTATGCATATATGTATCAGAAATAGATTAATTGTATATTTTCTATATATTTATCAGAATTGTTTTTTCAAAATATATTGATAATTTCAATTTCGTTTACGGTAAGGATTAATGGGGTATCTAATCCCATTTGCTCTCCTAGCTTTCATCTCTCAGTGTCAGTATCGGCCCAGCAGAGTATTTTCGCCGTAGTATATCATCCTTAATTAATTATTATAAGTTATTTATGTATTATAAAATTAATAATATTTAATTAAAAGAGAGAATAGACATTTATGACATATCTGATTCAAGTGCTTCAACAATTATTTTAATTAAGTATTATAAGGCATCTATGTATTAAAAATTAATAATGTTTAATTAAAAAATAGACATTTATGACATGATTCAACCGTAATTTTACTAAATATCGCTCCTAATTAATTATTTTGAGTAATCTAAGTATTAAAAAATTAATAATATTTAATAAAAAGATAACATAGACATATTTTGAATTAAGTTAGCGTCCTTCAACTGTGATTTTGCTTTATCACCCCTACAACAACAACAACAATAGGCCCAGTGTATTCCCACAAAGTGAGGTCTGGGTAGGGTAAGATGTACGCACTCCATACCACTACCTCCGAAGAAGTAGAGAGGCTGTTTTTGATAGACCCCCGGCTCAGAATCTCGAATAGTACACCAAGATCATATTGGAACATGTAACAGGAAAGGTTGGCATGCAGACATAAGAAATAATAGAAATAAATATTAGTGAAGTACGAAATAAGAGAAATACGAGCAATACGAAATAAGAAATAAGAACTAGGACACCCACTTACCCACCCCACCCGAACTCACCTGGCTAAAGGCTCCTACTCAAGGACACGGGCCTGGGATTACTGCCTGGATACAGACTCGCTCTCCTAACACCTAGCCACAATCCATACACTCGCCCTAACCTTCTACTCTAATCCGCGACCTCCACACCTTCCTGTCACCCCTAATTAATTATTATAAGTCATTTATGTATTAAAAAATTAATAATATTTAATTAAGAAAAGAAAAATAGACATTTACGATATGTCTGCTTCAACCGTAATTTTACTAAATATTGCAACTAATTGATTATTATGGGTCAGCTAAGTATTAAAAATTTAATAATATTTTATAAAAAAGGACAAAATAGGCATAAAATGATAAATTAACTCTTGATGTTTTAAATTAAGTTGACATATTATATGAGGTTCATTTAATTCTTTTTTACAAATATTTTTATAGTAATTTTGTAATATCACTTCTAGTTAGTCGTTGTACGTCATTTAAGACATGTTTACTTCGTTGTTTCAATCATGATTTAACTATATCACCCCTAATTAGTTATTATGATCATATAATCATTAGGTTACTTAAATTGACATTTATAATTCATTACCTCACTTATAAAGAATGATAAACAGGTAGCAGTTTGACATGTTTGCTTGTGTTGCTACTTAGATATTTTCTTTTATATTTGTGTATTTTACTTTCCATTTTAATCTATTATATATTTGAGAATTACGTAAAAGTATTATAATTAACAACTTAAAATAATTAAAAAAATATAAAAGATTCTGGCTGACTCTCTAAATTTTATTAATGTCACATAAATTAGGACAGAAGAAAAAATACAATAAATCACAATAATTAATAATTAAAATATTTAAAAATATGTAAAACAATTAGTTGACTCTCAAAAATTGTATCAACATCACATAAATTGATACGAGGATATATATAACATATATTATTTAAAAATTACATAAAAATATTATAAATTATAATAATTAATCTAAAATTATTCTTCACGTTGGGCTCGTGTTAGACCCTCTAGTATATGTTAGAAAAGCAAGAATCTACAAAGTAAAAACTCTTCATTTCTTACTTTTTTCATCTGCAATTATCACCAATGGATCTCTTCTTTTGCTTTATTCATCTGATTTTCCCGACAGATTACAGGTCCAAGCTGTGAATACAGTCTGAAATGCAAGATAAGATTGTGTAGAATAGACCTTTGTTATCCGATCTTTCTCCGGACCTCGCACATAATGGAAATTTTAGTGACGGATTGCCCTATTTTCCCATGTGTTAAAAAATTTTAACGTATGTTCCACAACTTTAGCTGTAGAGCTTTTTTATTTATTTATTTTATCTCACTATATGGTGAACTTAAAATTTATGGACCCAAATGTGTAAGAATTGGGTTCACTAAACTTTGAACTAAAAGAAAATCTTACACAATTAACGTCACTAATGTAAGGCACAAAATAATGTTTTTTCAACTTACTGGTTTTGACAGATTTTGTGCTAGGAAAAAACATTACAATATCAAGAATTTGACCAAGGGTTCCACCACATCCTTTACTGATAAATATATTTATTTACAATTAACTGAATATCTAAAGGTTAGAGAAAAAATGTGCTGATTTGTTGGTATTAATTTATTTAAACAAGTTGGCGGAATACATTAACAATCCATTAAAACTTGTCAATATACTTCATTTTATACACTAAAATTATGACATGTTTCAGTTAATTAAATATTTAAACATATAATAAAGTAATCTACTAGATACTTCTACCTTAAGCTTTGAAATTTTTTTGTCAGTATTCTCAATACCGTTACATGGATAAGTTAACTATTTAAAATATATTACCTCCTTTAGTTATATACCTCAAGTCTCAATAAGTCGTACAACCCAAAATCTATTCCAATTGAGTTGAAAATGTCTATAGAAACTTCCATCATTTATTAGGTTACATAATTGCTGCAAACGTACAATTCGTGTGTCAAGGAAAATATATTGATAAGTTTAAGGGATTATCAATGAATTTCTCCAAAAATACTATCATCCCAGTAGATAACAATAGTCAGTATAAATTGCTCTCATCCCATATATATATCACTCGATCCTTTTAAATTACTTATTTGATGTGGGTTAGTTTTTGCTGAATGGATGCCCCAAGACGTGTTAACTTCGATAATCTAGTTGAACAAGAGGAGAAAACGTGAATTACCAGAAGCTTCTAGAGAGAGAAAGAAGAAAGAAGTTGGAGCAATTTTCATTTATCTGAGCAAGATGAAAAATACAACTTGACTTCAAAATATCTCATTTTCAACTATATATATATATATATGGGCCTATATGTACAAGCTGTAAAAGTAAATCAACTACAAAGTGTGTATAAATATCGGGTGAAGCCCAATATAAAAGGCCCAATACCAATACAATGAAAGAATACTAGAGACTAGGTAATTCCAACCCCCCCCCCCCCGCGCAAGTGGGAGGGGGAAACCACGCCCAACTTGATAAGATGATCATGATGTTGAGAACCAGTCAAGCACTTCGTAAACATGTCGCCCAGTTGAGTGGAGCTGGACGTATGAGACAGGGAGATCAAAACATCAGCCAGCTTAGTGCGGACAAAGTGATAATCCAGTTCGAAATGCTTGGTCCGTTCATGGAATACTGGATTTCTGGCGATGTGGATAACAGCCTGGTTATCACAGAATAAAGGAACGGGAGTCAAGCCATATATACCAAAATCAGATAACAAACGAGTAACCCAAGTAACTTCTGCAACAACTTTACTCATAGCCATGTATTCAGCTTCCGCTGATGACAGAGAAACAATGGCTTGTTTCTTAGACTTCCAACCAATCAAACTACCACCAAATAAGACGCAAAATCCAGTGACAGATCTGCGGCTGTCTGCACAAGCACCCCAATCACTATCACAATATAGAGTGAGTGATAGATCAGGAGAGGAGGAGAGAAATATCCCAAAATCAGCGGTACCCTTGAGATAACGTAGCAAATGCAAAGCAACATTCATGTGTGGCACACAAGGTTGCTGCATAAATTGGCTTAAGTGTTGCACAGCAAAGCAAATATCAGGCCGTGTGTGGGTAAGGAAATTAAATTTCCAGGAAGAGGGTCACCAACTCTAGCTTGGAGTTTATTATTAAGCTCAAGAGGACATACAACAAGAGAACAATCCAAACTGTTGAAAGATTTCAACAGAACAAATTTCTTTTGATGAAGTAAGACACCAGAAGGTGAGTAAAGAACCTCAATACCAAGAAAATAGTGAAGGGATCCCAGATCTTTGATCCGAAAGGTGTAATGCAAGAAGTCCTTAAGAGCAATTATTTCAGCCAAGTCACAACCAGTTAGAATAATGTCATCAACATATATAGCAAGCAATACCAATGAGTCACCAGAATCTTTCTTGAAAAGTGAATAGTCATTAAGTGATACGGGAAAAACAACGGAAACACGAAACAACTCCAAAACAGTCCGCAAATCTTAAGGATTCGAGGACCAAGATGGAGACCACACTCGGATTCACTACCAACAACAAGAATACAAGATACAAGAGTATATTCTAACACCAAAACAGATACAAAACGTGATAAACAAGATGAACAACAATAATACAAGTTTTGGATTCAATGAAGACACAAAAACAGTCCACTACACAACACATACACGATTTGCAAGAAAATAAAGATAGATAGTGAGACCAAGATTATTACAAGATTAAGAACCAAGTGTATTTCAACACTAACCCCTAATGAATGTAACAATCAAAACCACACTCTTACGGTGACCACCAAGGGAACGAACTCACCTCAAGATCTACCGTTTCCAAGCAAAGATCAATATTGGCTTTTCCAAGCCCTATGCTAAGGATGGCTTTTCCAAGCCCTACAACTAAGGGTGTTACACTCTCAAAAGAGAGAAAATATGTCTTCAATTCTTCATCCTTCCAAAATCTCCCAAGAAATGAGCTAAAATGACCTATTTATAGTGTAATACAAAAGAATACAAAAAGACCACTTTGCCCTTAATGATAGGTGCGGCCATGGTGTGTAAATACACCATGTGTAATGTCCAAAATGCCCTTAATTAAGGTCCAAAACCGTGAGTCCTCACTCTTAAATGCTCCAAGCAATCTTCCATACGCGAGATTGCTTTATGTTACGCTCAAAACGGGTCCTCCATGCATGTTCTTGTATTATCGAGGTGACCAAGTCTTGAGCCTCTATGTGTTGGCCTCCAAAGATGTCATCCAAAGATAAGATGGCCATTTGTCCCGTATCATCCTCCCCTTCTTGAAAAGGATTCGACCTCGAATCCAAACCTTGCAAAACCGAAGAGAGGACAAACAAATACAAACTCCTCATGGCATGAGGGTTAGGGTTAGCATAACAAATCATCTCAACATGCCAAGGTTGCACATATTTGCAATATAACCAAGAATCCTTTGCAAGGAATATTAAAAACTCAATAAAAGATGTACAAAGGATTTGGTTATAGGATACATCAAGAGTGACTTTGCTTGTCATGTAGACCAAGCAACAAGTTTGGTGCACCAACATCACCATTTCTAAATTTGGCACCGGGTTCAAATGGGAAAAGTAGCCATAGACACGGGTCTCGACAACACTTCCCTTTCCTGTGGTCTACACCCAAACTAACTGACATACTCTCTACAATAACATACATATGATCCAAAGCAAATAGAGAGTAGAGAAAAGTATCACTCAAATCGACTTCTACTAAGGTGCTCTCATGTGTGTACTCACTACTAGTTTCCCAATAATCACCATGAGTACTCTCAACAATGAAATCACACAAAGTAGAAGAAGAAGTAGCTTTCGCAACTACACATTCCTTACCCTTAAGAGGACTCTCATCTTCCAAGAAGAGATTTCCCTCTTTAGGAGGAATATTGTCACACCATAGTGGGTTAGCATATAGGCTATAGCTTCCAAGGCAAGCTATACCATCATTTTCACCACTAGGTTCATTAGGAGTGTTTAAATCATCTTCAAACAAGACATTGTACCTAAAAAGAGTGTGATCTACCTCACGGACAGATTTGGAACAAGCAAGTTCCTCACTCTCTAAATGATTAATATCAAGTTTCAAGGATGTTTCAAACACAATATTACCCCAAGAAGAGCTCTCGGGTTCATTCTCACTTTGATCAACATTTTCAACATCATCACACACTTGAGGTTCATTAATTACATCATACACATCCTCAAGTGGTGGGTAATTTTCACACATAAGTTGATCAACACAAATTTCAGAAGATAATGTACTTTCATTCAACATAATGGTTTCAACACTAGGTGGACATAAATCGATCTTACAAGAAGAGTCTATTCGGTCATCAATAGGATCAACTAGTGTATCCACACTCACAACATGTACATTATCATCAAGTGGCAAAGAAATAATACACTCACATATAGGCAAGCTACAACTCACACTCAATGGGCTACTAGCCACACAATTATCATTCACATGTACAAAAGTGTAAGAGTTTGCCATTTTACCTTGAAGTCCTTGAGTAGATTCTTCTTTGTCATGGTGTGAAGGTCCTCCAAAAGTTTGGGCAGCAACTTTCTTTTGGCATTGTTCTTCTTTGCTTTCCATGCTGCTACCTACACAAATGTCCTTAGAAATAGAAGGACAAACAATGTTAGCATGGTTTGGTGGTAATCCTCTTACTTTGCTCCACACAACCTCTCCTTTTTCCACTCTCGGATTACCACCTTTCACTCCCTTACTCCTCTCAATCTTTTGTCTCTCATAATAATTCGAATTGGAGTAGGTAGGAACTTCTTTTTGCGGCCCGGGCAGAATGTACGTCTCGAGGCAATTTCCCCATTGGTCTCTTACAATATTAGGCCAATTTTGCATATTTGGAACTTTATGTTGTGCAAACCAATCGGCGCCTAAGCTCACATGACCATAGGTTATGGGAAAAACATCACACCACACCTCCTCATGGTAATTAAATTGGGAGAAGACAACTTTTACCCTCTCGGTAACCTTAAACCTGTCCAAGAAGTATGGAACAAGTAAAGGAACAAAATAACCCCAAGTAATCAACCATGGACGGAACAATGTAGTTTCTATAGTACCTATCATTTAACACAATGAGGCAGCCCGGTATCCCACAAATGGTCACCTTTCCGGAGTGTACACTCCTTCTCGGATCAACATTGTAAAGCACATGAGTACCCCTCGATTTTGGAGATGTATACCCTCTTCTTCCCATTGGACAACCTACACTATAGCTAGTATAACCATTCACACTATATCGACCTTGATAAGAAGTACTACAAGGTGGAGAATATGAATCTTCACACTCCTCACGTGTACTCTCATCATAGCTCTCATAAGGTTTGCGAATGAAAGGGTTATACCTAACACCAAATCTAGGTTCGGAGTGGGGAGTGCAAGACTCCTCACATGTCCCAACTTCATCATAAGATCCATCACGAGGTCCTACATCATCTCCAAAGTCACCATAAGCACTAGGCACTTCATTCACCTCATTTTCTCCCTCAAAACAGTAATTTTCAAATCTGCCTATGTTTTGATCATGGCTATTTTCATAGCCTTCGCAATCTCCCTCAACTTCGTAGCCATAAAAACCCTCACTACAATTATAGTCTCCCATATTGTAGTCACAATAATCCCCGGCTATCAAAGTCATGTTCCCCTTATATCACCCTTTAAACCTACAAAATGAACAAACAAGATTAGTAGTAATGCTCCTCACCAATACTCGTATACACTCACCTTTGTGATTCTCACAATTGGAGCGGCGAATATTGAAAGCTGCTTATACTCCGGTAGTCAATAGGATGTCAATTCTACTTGGTGGCCGGAATAGATTCTTGTTTGATCGACTCAAGACACAAAATAAAATTTCCTTACGAACTTGAAATAAAGAAGTTACAACGAATTAAAAATGAGAAAAGCTCACAAATAACGAAGACACGAAAGAAACGGATTCAACAATTAATCTACAACTAAGTAGGTGATTACTAGTTGTTAATTAATTGGAAGCAATAAAATTGAAACTAAGGAACAACAAAAGGAAACTAAGAAACCTGAAATTTGAGCCAAAATTTGATGTGTGAACAGTACTTGATGACGTGGCAGCCACGTATTGGTTGTGGTTTCTACAATTTTTATTTTCCAAAGTCCAAGTCTGGACCAATTTTAATTTGGATTGGTGGAATTTGTTTTAAGGAGGGAAGAATAAGTCTTGGAGCCTTTTTTTCAAGTTTCAAATTTCAAGACTTGACTTTTGTAGTACTTTTCCTTAAAACATGGACCCTTGTTTCCCATCATGGGAAAGTGGTTGAGAAGTGATGTAAAGTCTTTTGGTGGTTGGGGGGGTCTTTCAAGACTAACAATTACTTACACCTCTTTCCTTCACCTTTTAGGATCTATCATTCACTTTATGTTCTAACAATATATGAAGGAAGATGAAGAACTTAAAGAACAACAACAACCACACCAAGAACAATAACAACAATCTTCAAGAACAACAACAATTCCAACGGCCAACTCCAATCCACAACAACACACGGCCAAGTCTCTTTAGTGTTGTGTCTTCGGTTTTAACAAGAGATGAAGGTTATGAAGGTTGTGAAGAACTTCAAGAACAACATTCACCAAGCCTAACAACAACACTCCTTTCAACAACAACAACCAAATACACGGCCAATCAAGTTTCTCAACAACAATGTCTACAACAACAATGTTCAACAACAATGGGCAGAGCTTATGTTCACAATAACATCGAAATACAAGCTCAAATCAAGATATAGACTCAATGTGTTAGTGAGGAACAAAACTAACACCTAGAGACAACAAAGACAAATAAAAATCTCGGCCAAGATACAACAAAAACACAATTTTCGGCCAAGAACACAAAGTGGACAGATTGCAATTTTTCTGAAAATTTCAGTTTTCAGTTTTTTTTTTTTTTGTTTTTTTTTTTTAATTTTCTAACAAGCAAACCCAAGATTGATCTTGTAGGAACAAGATCAAGCCATGCTTTGATACCAAATGATACGGGAAAAACAACGGAAACACGAAACAACTCCAAAACAGTCCGCAAATCTTAAGGATTCGAGGACCAAGATGGAGACCACACTCGGATTCACTACCAACAACAAGAATACAAGATACAAGAGTATATTCTAACACCAAAACAGATACAAAACGTGATAAACAAGATGAACAACAATAATACAAGTTTTGGATTCAATGAAGACACAAAAACAGTCCACTACACAACACATACACGATTTGCAAGAAAATAAAGATAGATAGTGAGACCAAGATTATTACAAGATTAAGAACCAAGTGTATTTCAACACTAACCCCTAATGAATGTAACAATCAAAACCACACTCTTACGGTGACCACCAAGGGAACGAACTCACCTCAAGATCTACCGTTTCCAAGCAAAGATCAATATTGGCTTTTCCAAGCCCTATGCTACGGATGGCTTTTCCAAGCCCCTACAACTAAGGGTGTTACACTCTCAAAAGAGAGAAAATATGTCTTCAATTCTTCATCCTTCCAAAATCTCCCAAGAAATGAGCTAAAATGACCTATTTATAGTGTAATACAAAAGAATACAAAAAGACCACTTTGCCCTTAATGATAGGTGCGGCCATGGTGTGTAAATACACCATGTGTAATGTCCAAAATGCCCTTAATTAAGGTCCAAAACCGTGAGTCCTCACCCTTAAATGCTCCAAGCAATCTTCCATACGCGAGATTGCTTTAAGTTACGCTCAAAACGGGTCCTCCATGCATGTTCTTGTATTATCGAGGTGACCAAGTCTTGAGCCTCTATGTGTTGGCCTCCAAAGATGTCATCCAAAGATAAGATGGCCATTTGTCCCGTATCATTAAGAGAATGTGAATACCCTCTTGAGTACAAGGCTTGAGAAAGCTTGCCGCAGCCCATAAAGAGATTTACGGAGCTTGTAAGCTAAAGGAATACCAGTACAGTTAACTGTCAACCCCGGGGGAAGTTTCATGAAAACCTCCTCATCAAGGTCCCGGCATACCACTGCTTTGAAGCTTGCCGCAGCCCATAAAGAGATTTACGGAGCTTGCAAGCTAAAGGAATACCAGTACAGTCAACCCCGGGGGAAGTTTCATGAAAATCTCCTCATCAAGGTCCCCATGTAAGAAAGCATTGTTGACATCAAGTTGGAACATAGGCCATTGCTACTTTACAGCAACATCAATCAAAGTCTTAACTATACACATCTTTACAACTGGTGAGAAAGTTTCATGAAAGTCAATACCCTCAACCTGTGTGTCCCCCCTAACAACAAGCCGGGTTTTATACCTCTCAATACTACCATCAGCCTAACGTTTAAATTTTGTAAACCCATTTACAACCAATAGGCTTTTTGCCAGGTGGTAAAAGGACAATATCCCAAGTCCCAGCAGCAACTAAAGCCTCAAACCCTAAGCGCATAGCATCCTGCCAGGCAGGGATGGCAGTAGCTTGAGCATAAGTTTGAAGTTCTACCACAGTATGCTCTTCAGCAGAAGAAAGAAGATGAACAGAATTGGAAGCTTGACCAGCTGTGTGGTTGAGATAAGAGGGAGGGAATAATCATTAAGGTACTTGGGTACAGAACGAGGTCTAGAGAAATATCTAAGGGAAACAGGAAGAACAGTAGGGGGTGGGGAAGATGGGACAACATCACAAGTAGAAGGAGAAACAAGAAGGGTATAATGTCCATCACTAGTAGAAGCAGGTGTAAGAATAACATCACAAGTAGGAGGTACAATGGAAGTATGGCCAGATGCAGAAACAGTAGGGTCAGTAGGAGCAGAGGGGGAAGCAAATGGGGAAAAAAGTCATCAAAACAATAGACAAAGGAAACTTGAGAACAGGGTGAAGAAGACGACTTGGATAGAGCAAAAGGAAAAATGTGTTCATGGAACACAACATCTCTACATACAAAACATGATTTAGTGGATAGATTGTACAATTTATAGCCCTTCTAGCCAAAAAGATACCCAAGGAACACACAAGGAATGGCTTTGGGGGCAAATTTATCTTTATGAGGGATGGTGATAGAGGCATAGCACAAGCAACCAAATGCTTTGAGATGAGAATAAGTGGGAGGTGTGGAGTAAAGAACCTCATATGGGCTCTTATTTTGTAGAATAGGAGAAAGAAATCTATTGATAAGGTAAGTGGCAGTGAGAACACAGTCCCCCCAAAATCTAATGGGAAGAGAAGATTGAAAAAGCAAAGCCCTAGCAGTCTCAAGTAGGTGTCTGTGTTTTCTTTCTACAATGCCATGTAAGAGTAAGAAGTCTGATGAAGAATGCCTTGGGAAGTGAAGAAAGTAGAACCATGAACACTAGATCCTAACTCAAAGGCATTATCACTTCTAATGGTAAGGACCTTGGAACTAAACTGAGTCTCGACCATAATGGTGAAAGCTGTAAGAAGGTCAAAGGCATTACTCTTAGCACCCATCAAATGAGTCCAAGTTGCCCTAGAAAAGTCATCAACAATAGTCAAGAGATATCTTGACCCACCAAAAGTGGGTGAATGATAAGGACCCCAGGTGTCCACATGGATTAACTGGAATAGAGTAGTGGTTTTGATGATTCAGGGAAATGTAACTGAGACTGCCTAGCTAATGGACAAATAAGACATATAAAGTGTTGTTTAGGACATACAAGAGGCTGGACAGCAGAAATGTGTCTCATTTTGGATAAAAGAATATGTCCAAGTCTATAATGCCAAAGAACATGAGCTTTATTATTGTCATTAGGTGAAACAGGTACAGAATTAGCTACAGAAGTAGAAATTATTCTAGAAACATTAAAGTAGAAGTACTGGAATCAGAAACAAAAGACATATGAGAAATAACAGGAACATGAGATGGAGGAGAAACTGATGAAGTCATCACTAGCTTGTAGAGGCCATTATCTAATTTACCAAGAACCAGAGGCATCTTCAGAGAAGGGGCCCGTACAACATACAAAGTTCTTGTAAAGTAAACAATCCCATCAAGTTGATCAAGCAATTTATGGACAGAAATGAGATTGTATTGGAAAGTTGGAATAAAAAGTACATCATGAAGAATGATGTTGGAAAAAAGAGTTAGGGAACCTTTATTAGTAACTTTTACCTTGTATTCATTTAAAAGGGAAACAAAAATTGGAAAAGGTAAGGTTTGAATGTCAAAGAGTAGGTTTTTATGAGATGTCATGTGATTAGAGGCTCCAGAATCTAGTATCCATAAAAATCTATCAACATGAGAGAGCATAGAAGACTGGGATACAGGAGTAGAGTCCACTAGCTTACCAGCAAAGGCAGTAGATGTTAGCAAAGATGATGGAGACGCAGCAGGTGTGGGCTGAGACAACTGTGTTTGCTGTAGTAAACTTAGTAACTGAGAATGCTGATCAGGAGTAAGTCCAGGAAGCCCAATACTGGGTTCTGGAATGGTGAGTACTGTAGCCTCAGCATATGTTGCAGTCTTCTTAAAATCCACTGGTTTAGTGAACTTAAATCCAGAAGGGAACCCATGTAATTTGTAACATTGTCAATACTGTGACCTGATTTTTTGCAATACTTGCAAATCAGAGTTGACTTAGTGCTGGGAGTATCAAAATTTACTCGAGAAGAGATAGTAGGGCCACGCACAACTCCAGCACTGAAAGAGATAGAGGGTGAGGAGAAAGACAGAGATGGAGAAATGGAAACTTATCTTTGCCTCTCATCATTCAAAAGAAGACCATATGCCACATTAACAGAAGGTAGGGGTTTTATCAGGAGTATGTGGCTCCTAACTTGAGCATAAGTATCATTTAGTCCCAAAAGGAACTGACAAAGTTTCTGTTCATCCTCATCTTCTTGATACAAGAGTTTGGCACCACAAGTGCAGGACCTAGCTCGTCTAATGGATATAGAGGAGATCTCATCCCAGAGTTGCTTGATTTTATTGAAATATGAAGGAATTTCCAAAGCTCCTTGGGAAATATGAGCAAGGTCCTTCCTTAACTCAAATAGTCTAGCACCATCGACCTTACCATATCTATCTTCTAGTTCATTCCAAACCTGACTGGCATATTCAGAGTACTCAACACTCCTACTAATTTCTTTAGTAAAAGAGTTAAGGAGCCATGACAAAACAAGATCGTTGCACCGTTACCACTGTCTGGCTAAAAGAGAATCTGGAGGAGGTCGCACAGAACTACCATCGACGAACTCAAGTTTGTCACGTACTGAGAGAGTTACTAAAATAGTGCGTCTCCAGTTGGCGTAACCAGTTCCATCAAACGGAACAGCAACAAGGGAGCCCCCTAAGATGTCAGAGGGATGAACATAGAGTGGATGACACAGGTGAGTGTAGTCATCCTGGTGGAACTCGGTTCTAGACGAAATGGTGGAATTACCAGAAGATGAGGAGTTCGGAACACTATCCATTTATCCCAAAACAAAGACAATCCAAACAAACTAGTATGCAAAAAAAATGATTCAAGTAGTCTGGTCAAGCTAATCAACGATAATCAACGATAACACAATGAGATTGAGCTCATTCAAAGCAAATAGAAAGAAAATACCAGGCTCTTTCGCAACCGGAAAGAGAAACGGCCTTCGCAACTAATAACAACAAGAGCAACTAGAGAATACAGTAGGGCGACTGTGACAACTTTTGTCCCTGAAAAACTCCAGCGAAAACTCCGTCGAGAAGTGGTCAAAAACCGTAGAATCGCAACAAATTCCCCCCAAAAAAAACTCAGCAAAACGAACCAAATCGATATCAATAGAGAGGAACAACCCAGATCTATCACATTCCTGGATTTGATACCATGTTAACTTCTATAATCAAGTTGAACAAGAGGAGAAAACGTGAATTACTAGAAGCTTCTAGAGAGAGAAAGAAGAAAGAAGCTAGAGCAATTTTCATTTATCTGAGCAAGATGAAAAATACAACTTGACATCAAAATATCTCATTTTCAACTATATATATATCTGGGCCTATATGTACAAGCTGTAAAAGTAAATCAACTACAAAGTGTGTATAAATATCGGGTGAAGCCCAATATAAAAGGCCCAATACCAATATAATGAAAGAATACTAGAGACCAAGTAATTCCAACAAGACGACTATGTGCCCATGCAACATCTGAAGTCTCAAGTGATTAAATACCTCAATTGATAAATGATGAATCAAAGATGTGGTGTTTTAGTGTTTTTTTTTTCTTTCAAATTGTTAGTAAGAACGTGAAATAAAGAATAAAACAAAGAACATGATTTAATGTAAAGCTGTCATATGGGTTGGGTCGGCCCGATTTTGGCTCGGTTAGACCGGTCCAAAAGCAACCCGGATCGAACCCGACCTGAAACCGGCAAGGTTGTCAGGTTTGGGGCCAGTTAGTCGGTTGGGTTGTCTGGTTGATGGAGAATACTAGGTTGTCCAAAAAAATACTAGGGACTGTTGAGGGGCCAACTCAAACTAGATGGGAGACAAAAATCGATAAATTATTTTAGAATTATAATAAAAAGAAGGACCGAGAAGAATGAGCAAATATGATAGATGTGGGTTGTTTGCCTTTTTCTTTTGCTTCTTCTGAAACTTTTATTCGTTATATTCAAGTATTTATAATCGTATGTTTGAAGGTATTTCTAGAAGTGCTTGTTGTTGACACCTAATTTTTGCCCTCCACGACTAAATTTAATCATGGGTTTCTTCAATTTTAAATAAAAGTGAAATATTTATTTCATCCGGGCAAATACGCTCTAAAATATTTGTTTAGATTAATTTTATCATTTAAGTGACAATTATACATTTTTCGTATTCACATATACAAGATTGTATAAATTTTGTTACTTGAATGAATTTTTTTATCAAAGTTTGAGTTTTTATGGAGAAAAACTTAAAAATTAAATCAAATGGATAAAGTCTTGATTTAAATATAATTTACTCTCAAAAATTATTTATTTGGATGAATATATGTTTGATTTTATTAAATCATGAAGCTCGGGATTAAAGAAAGTATTAATTCGTATCGAATTTCAATTTAACTTAGCCAATTTATTAGATTGAAATCAAATTGGTCATAATTGCAATGCAATCCACCAATAAATTTTAATTTGGGCAAAATTAAATAACGTTGGCTAAATTTTAAATCTCAATTGGGGTTATATTTTAAATAACCCCAAAATTCCCAAAAACTCTCATAACTTCTACCCAATTTTCAGTAAAAATAATTTCAAATTTCAAATTTAAAATTTTGTACTAGATCGTACAATTCCCCCTCAAAATCCTTTTTCCAATTTTGAAATTCAAAAATTGTACTACATTGAACAATTTTCCCCTATCTTATCTTCCACCTCATCTTATCTTCAATTTTAAAATTTCAAAACACCCCTAAATTCTTTTCTTTCTCCCACATTGATGGATGAAAAGAATTGAATCAACATTCTTTCCTATAAATATTTTTCTCCCACATTGGTGGATGAAAAGAAAAAAAATCTTCATCCTTTCCTATAAATACTACCACTATTTTGGTAGAAAGAGAAGTCTAAAGGTTGGGAAAAAAAGCTTTGAGCAAAGAATTTTTTTTTTTAGTAAAAAATTTTCTTTTTCATGAAATTCGTGGGCTAATTGAAGTTCTCAAGTTGAACGCTTTCCGGTGGTGATCAAGACTCTGAAAAAAGTTTGTAGTTTCAGTTTACTGCCCCAAAAAATGTAAACACACCTTTCCCCCTTTTTAGTTGTATTATCATTTTTTTTAATCTTTTTCTTCTTCGTAGTTCATAGTTGTAATTTTTTCTATTTTATTATCATTTTTTTCTTCATCTTTTTCTTATTCGTAGTTCGTAGTTGTAATTTTATTTGCTGGGATTGTTTGTCGTAGACGGCCTTGAAGGCCATAAGACATTATGGTATCGACATTAGGTCTATTTTCATACTCATGGTATAAAAATAAGCTAGAATAGTTGAACTTATTTTTTGGCTTTATTCTTTGATTATTATGGATAAAATTTTGATCTTTACTTAAAATATGTACTCATACTTTATTTAAATTGATTGTTTGTGCATATGTTTGCTTTTAGCATGTAAAGTTGTTTTCTTTATGTTGAAAAAAATAGTTAATATTGATTGTTTTGCCTTTTGGCTTTATTCTTTGATTATTATAGGTAAAGTTTTTATTTTTGCTTAAAATATGTACTCATGCTTTGTTTAAATTTATTGTTGGCGGATATGTTTGTTTTTAGCATGTAAAGTTGTTTTCTTTATGTTGAAAAGAATAGTTAAGATTGATTGTTTCGCCTTTTGACTTTATTCTTTGATTATTATGGATAAAGTTTTGATCTTTGCTTAAAATGCATGCTTATGCTTTGTTTAAATTCGTTATTGGTGGATATTTTGGGTTTTAGTATGTAAAGTTGTTTTCTTTATGTCGAAAAAGAATGGTTACTATTCTTAAGGATTTGTGAAATTATTTCTCAATTTGAAGTAGTGAGTTACTCATTTTCGTGTTCAAAATTGTCTTTGATTTTCTCTTGTTTAGATTAAAAAGTTGTTAGGGTTATAGGTTTTGTTAAAATGGTGTAGAACTAAAATAGGTGTTGGCATAATTGAACAGTTTTTCTTAAAATTAATCTTTTACTATTTCTCCTATCTTGTCTTAGAATACCATTTCTCAAACATGCTTAATATATGTTATTTGCTTCACTCCGTTATTGGTTTAATTCTTAAAGTGTTTAGACATACCATTGTTATTCACATGTTATAGTGATTTTTTTTTTCTTCTAAGTAATAGATATGAGTAAATATGTATTAATCTATTTTTCCAAATTTTAAGCAACTATGCTTGTGGATTCATATCTTCTTTTCAAGGGCTAGTTAATTATATTGTGTTAGATTCAATTTTTTGTAAGATTGTTTAGGAGATGGGTTACTTTCTTTTTCGTTGAATAATTTAATTTGCTTTGATATCATAGCTTACTATTTCTTTATGCTTGAGAATGCTATTTTTTCATCTCATTATTTATCTATTAAGTGTAGAATTTTCGAACACATATTAATTCTTTTTCTTTTATCTTTTTCTTTGCATAAATTTATTTTGGAGTCAAAATGGACTCCTTTACTCTTGCATTTCATAATGGGCCAATGAGGCTCATCTCTTCGAGTCAAGTCCGAAGTTTTAAATTCAAAGTCGATTATATTGTGTGCGGGTGCAAGAAGATGAAAGAAGAAAGAAAATGGGTGAAAACCATTGATAAGGTTACTAAGAGATTTGAAAAGTCTCGATTTTTATTATTGCCTTATTTTTATTTATTCATTTAGTCATTTATTTATTCATTCATTTAGGTCTCGAAGCCAAAGTTGTAATTTAATACAGGTGAAGCGGATTTTGGGCCTCAAAGGTCCGAAAACTATCTTAGGACATGTTATGGGCCAAAAGCCCAAGTATTTAGATTAGGATAGGTGGACATGGGTCAAAAACCCAAATTAGCATAGGACAGAGTTTATGATTTGAGCCTAATGGTCTGAGTCCTTAATCTCTTCCTTTCCCCCTTTATATGCTAATTGTTCTTAGTTTTTTTAGACTTAGTTAAAATTCCCGCTAAGTCGTCAGAATTTGTTTAGCATAAATCTTGAAGACAATTTTCCTTAATCATTTTCTTTTTAAAAGAAAAAATCCTCTTTAAAGTTAGTCAAGTTATTTTCAAATAGTTCGGATAACTGTAAGTTAGCGGATACTCTATGTGCCTTACAACCTTCCAAAAGTATTAATAGGAACCGCTTACTCAAAATTTCTAAACTTAAAAAAAAATGTTTTGAATCTTTTTGGTAATTTTTTAGTTTTTCTTGATATTTTTTTCAAAAATCAAGTGGCAACTCTATAATTTCTTAAATCGTTCCAAATTTTCTTTAAAGTTTTGGAATAGTTTAAAAGGTCAAAAATAATATTTTCCAAACCTTTCGAATCTAAAAGGGGCAAAACAGAAATGACGATTCTCCTAGGGACTTTAACTAGGTTCTAACCAAATATTTGGATTAGCTTCATTGACTGAATATTGCAGTGTTTAAACTGTTTACGTGCTTATGTGTTTAAATTATTGCAATTATTAACTATTGCATTCATGGCATAATTTCGCATTTTGATTATTGAACTGTTTTGGGGTTTCATGGATGTCCTAGCCCCTGTTGATCAACTCTAAATCAAGTTTTGGGAATACGACGGTTTACCGGCACGTTAGGCGGTCGGAGGCTGTTCGTATTTTCAAACCCAAGTTGTCCACCTGGAACCTATGTCCAAACCCACTCTAGACACCCAGGATAGAGTTAAACTAAAATCCTATTTTAGGCATGAGCCTAGGACGACTCAATACCCGAGAGGGTATTGGGTGCATTAGAAAACTCGCCTTATGTCTATTTGACCACGAGTCATAACAAACGATCATTTTTTATATGTTAAATTGAAGGATATAATGTCGGATTGTACGAACCATTGTCCCTTAGGTGTGAGAGTTTTATTTAGATAGTTTCGTTTAATTAAAGAAGGTCTTCATCAGATGGATATGTAGACGTTTCAAGAATTTCAAAGATAAAAGAACTTCCAAGGAGATCTAGTTTAGATTTGCTCTCCTGTGTGGGATTGATATCATGTATTTCCCCTTTTCCTCATTTTGCATTCCCGTTTAATTTATTCATGAAGTTTGTATAATATATTTGGGGGCAATGGAACGTCTTACAAACGACATTATATCCTTCAAACGTTAGGCTTACCTTTGGCTTGAAAGGTCCCATGTATGATAAGGCGCGTTATAAATTATTTATGTGCTAAAGTGCATCATTATTTTGCTTTATTTATAGGAAAAAGACATGTTCCCCCCCCTAAAGTTGCAACGAAAACTCACTTTAGCCATTAAACTTAACCTGTAATTATTTACCCTCCTTAACAACTTTCAAGTGAATTAAATACAACCTCAAAATCACAAAACCACTCTCACGATGGAGAGTGCACTACACACGCGCCATGTCATTGTCAAATTTGTGTCACATCAGTGTCATGTCATTGTCACATAAGAAATTATATTTTTTTAAAAAAAATAATCCCACACATATACTATTTTTATATTTTTTAAAATAAATAAAAAAAATATATGTACTATTTTTATATATATATAAAATATATATATATTAAATATATATATATATATATATATATATTAAATAAAAAATGTCCCCTCCCCCATTTTTCTTCTTCTTCAGAACCGCCCACCCACCCCACCCCCACCCCTGTGGGCTTTCTTCTTCATCCCCACACCCTGCAACTGCCCTCCGTTCCCCTCCCCCCTCTGTCTCCTTCCTCCTCATCTGAAAGGAGGTTTTCAAGTTAAACTTTAGCTTTTCAAGTTGTCTTCTTTGTCGATTTCCCCAATTATGACTTTTAAAATCAGCATAATAGCATCACCAAATAAGCTCAGATTTGAATCATGAACTTCTTACAAGCATAGGATCATTACCTAGCAATCAATTTGAGCAACCAGCCACAAGAATGAAGAATCCAATCTCGCCTTATCGAAGTTTTTGTGATAATTTTTGTTCACGATAAATTTAAACGAACTCCAAATAACCCCCAAGTTTCAGATTCATATTCAAGTTCATAGATGCTTTCCAACAGTTGTACACAACACATTTTTTTTTTTTATGAAAAAGTAATGACAAAAAAATTCATTAGTGAAAAATTGTCTAATAGAAAGATAATTTTACCAAGTATAGCTAATTGGGCTGGCTTCAGAACATCATAAAGTACTCAAATTGTAACAGTACTTGTAGTTTCCAATGTATAAGCACCACCGACTTTGACTTTGCCGCAATTTTTGCAACCCCAAATTCCAACATTAAGATTTGTTCAATAAAATTTTAAATTCGAAAAAAATTCAATTCTCGGAGTTCTGTATTTTCGTGTCAAATAAAATTGTAGGTTCGAACTCAAGGATGAGAATGGGAACTAGTTTAGCTCTAATAATTCAAACCAATCATTTTTTCAGTTGTAGGGTGCGGGTAGGAAGAAAAAGATGGGTGGATGGAATTTTAGTTTATGTATATATATATATATATATATATATATATATATATATATATAAAAAGTGGCTCCATCTTATTTTTTAAATTTCATACGCGTTTTTTTTTTAAAATGTCACATCAGCATTAGGGGTTATATTAATTCACTTTAAAGTTCATA
This sequence comes from Capsicum baccatum var. pendulum, assembly GCA_030864225.1. Lineage (NCBI taxonomy): Eukaryota > Viridiplantae > Streptophyta > Magnoliopsida > Solanales > Solanaceae > Capsicum > Capsicum baccatum. The sequence continues at coordinate 70,479,055 of CM061551.1, forward strand.
AGAGGGGTAAATAATTACAAGTTAAGTTTAATGGCTAAAGTGAGTTTTCGTTTCAACTTTGGGGGGGGGGGGGGGGAATGTCTTTTCCCTTATTTATATTTACTTGATTTGTCTCATATATTACTTTAGGGAATTATTACAATTCATGAACTAACATTTTTTTACCTTTTGAGTGTTTTTCTTTTCTTTTAAAAAGAGAGGTTGATTTGTGTTGGTAATCAAACTTGCTCATTTTACGAAGACTAAAAGCAAAGTAATCATCGGCGCCATCAGTCGCAAAGAAGAATGAAAACTCCTCAAAGGCGCACTTTCTTACATTATGAAGTTATTATTTTATTTTCTTGTGGTTGCACTTTGTGATTTTCTTTTAATCATACGTTTTAGTTGTAATGAACTACGGTCGACCTGATTTTCCTAGTGGAATACGTAGGCGGCCTGTGTTGGCTTCGGTCACATTATCAAAAATATTAAATCTCTATCTTTATTTTATACGAACTAGGTTTGACCTAAATTTCCAAGAATGGAATACGTATGCGGCCTATGTCGGCTTCGGTCAACCCCTTAGAAAAATTATTTTTTCGTCTTATGGTAGAACTACGTTTGGTATGATTCCTACCTCAATAGAATATGTGAGCACCACACTAGCTCGATCATATTCTCCACAAAATTTTATCTAAGAGGATCTTTTTTTTAGTTACATAGAGATGACATTGAAGTGTGTAATTGGGGCAAACATTTTTTAGAAGGTCTCAAATATTTCACAAGAACTTGACATTTGCTACAAAGTTAAACATCAGATGTTGCTGAAGCTGAATCGGTGCATAATTTGGAGAAGTTGTAAAATTTTAAATTATGCTACACCAGAAAGGACTCGAGTATTTTACTTTCTAGACTGGGGCAGGATTTTTGAGAAGATCTCAAAAATATCATACTAAATGATGTCATAAGTTACAAAGAAGTTTGAGAGTTTCTAAACTGAGGCAGAATTTTTGAGGGAGATCCTCAAAAATTCCACAAATACTGCACTTCAACCCTGTAAATCGATGATCAACAAGGAGCATAAGGAGAGCAAGAAAAACCCAACACAGTCAGCCTCTCAAAACTAAGATTTTTTCTTTGGATGCAGGAACAATGAAGTCACATCGTTGATAGTATTAAGCTTGATAAAAGGCATTACCAGATCCACTATGGACTTGTCATAATAATCCAGACAACTTATCTTCTCCTTTTTTTCCTTTATTTATGTTTCTATTACTTTATCATAATCTCTAACACTTTCTTTAATGTTGTAGGAAATGACCGAGCAAAACAATTAAGATATGGGGATATCACTAAAAACATTATCCCCAAATCATCATGAGTCAAACGACTTTATCTTCTGTTGCACTGTTAACTTAGTTGCAATAAATTGTTATTAATGAGTGTTATTTGAGTCATGCGAGTGACATTATGAAAGACCGCCCCGGATTATCAACCCATTCGAGGTGATGTATCTTATTATATTTGGGTCATCCACCCTTTCAAGAGGACATAACGGATTGTCACCTATCTTATTATATTCAGGCCATCCACTATTTCAAGAGGACATACCCAATCATCATGCTATTCGAGATGACACATCTTATTATATTTAGGACATCCCCCTTTTAAAAGGACATATCTTATTATATTTGGATTTTTCACCCTTTAAGAGGGTATATCAAATCATCTTCTTATTTGAGGTAATATTTTGATTATGTTATGGATTGTCACCTCCTTCAGCGCGACATGTTATTATGTATGGACCGTCACCTCCTTCAGTGTGATGTGTTATTATGTTTGGATCGTCACCTCCTTGAGAGTAATATATTATTATGTTATGGATCATCATCTCCTTAAGTGTGACATGTTATTATGTTATGGATCGTCACCTTCTTCAGAGTGACATGTTATTATGCTATGGATTGTCACCTTTCTTAGATGACATATTACTATTTTATGAACCGTCACCTTTTTCAGAGTGACATGTTATTTTATGAATTGTCACCTCCTTCAACATGACATGCTATCATGTTAGGGAACACTACCTCCTTCAGATTGACGTATTATTATGTTATGAACTGCCACTTCTCTCCAGTGATATGTTATCGTGTTATGGATCGTTACCTCCTTCAAAGTGACATATTATTATGTTGTTAGACTATCACTCTCTTTAGAGTGACATGTTATTATTTGGATTAACATCTCCTTCAATATAATATGTTATTACATTATGAATTTTCACCTCCCTCAGTGTGGCAACTAAAGCATGGTATGCACGATTGCCCTCATATTGCATTTTGATACTAACAAATTTAGTGTAGGTGATTAGTAGACAGGTTGGACCATCACTCCATTTAAAGTGGCATGTTACATTTAAATTTGGTCGTCCACCCTTCAATGAGACACGTTGGACAATCACTCCATTCAAAATGGCATGTTACATTTAAATTAGGTTGCCCGCCCTTCAATGAGACACGTTGGACCGTCACTCCATTCAAAGTGGTATGTTACATTTAAATTAGGCCATCCGCCCTTTAATGAGACACATTGGACCGTTACTCCATTCAAAATGGCACGTTACATCTAAATTGGGTTGTCCGCCCTTCAATGAGGCATGTTGGATCGTCACTCCGTTTAAAGTGGAACGTTATTTTTAAATTGGGTCATCCACCCTTCAATGAGTCACGTTGGACCGTTACTTCATTAAAAGTGGCACGTTACATTTAAATTGGGTCGTCCGCCCTTCAATGAGGCATGTTGGATTGTCACTCCACTCAAAGTGGCATGTTACATTTAAATTGGGTCATCCGTCCTTAATGAGACATGTTGGACCGTCGCTCCATTTAAAGTGGCACGTTATATTTAAATTGGGTCCTCCACCCTTCAATGAGACATGTTGGACCGTCACTCTATTCAAAGTGGCATGTTACACTTAAATTGGGTCGTCTGCTTTTCAATGAGACACGTTGGACCGTCACTTCATTCAAAATGGCATGTTATATTTAAAATGGGTTTTCTGCCTTTCAATGAGACACATTAGATATTGATTCTATTCAAAGTGGCACAATATTTTTAGAACAGGTTGTGCAACTTGGTTCATCAACTATCTCAGTATAGCATATTCAAACCGGTTTGCACTAATTTACATTTGTTTAATGCTATATTTACAACTAATCATTTGTTTGAGTTGTTGCCAAGAGCATAAAAAGGGATGAAATTCTCAAATTAAATCCACGGGTGTGGACGACTCCAAAAAGGATGCAACACAATGTGAAACTTATTCTTAGTAGAAAAATAGGACGTAGTCTAGAGAGGGACGTCAAACTCTTTGGACGCGAGCTAAAGGATGATTGCCACCGCCCTCAAACCACACCCATGTTAGAAGGCATGTGAGTACCTTGGGATATTTTTCCCACCTTCACCTTCGGGATATTTCTAAACTCATATCGAGGGTAACCTTCTCTTTTCTCCAATCGAGTGATAGGACACCTAGAGCTGTGGAAATTATGCCTGAGTAAGTTATTGCCTATAGATATGAAGGATCCCACGTTCATGGTTAAGATGTTACAAGCCTCTTTTCCGCAACTCGATCAACCTGTGACTTATCCTGAGCCAAAGGTCGTCTGAAATAAAAGACTATCTTTTCTATCGATTGAGTCAAACTACAAGCAATCTGATTCCCTGAGTCTCGGGGATATGTAGTCTAAGCTCTATGTTGAAAACTCGACTACATTCTAACCTCCCCCAATATCTTTCAGAAATAAATTTGTGGTCGAACAAAAATTAGGAATGTCAAACTTCCTTTGTCCAGGGTTACTTGCATCCGCCCTACCCAAAGGGAGGGAGCAGTTGTTGAAACCTAAATTTTTTACTCCACGACTAAATTTAATCCTGGGTTTCTTCGATTTTAAATAAAAGTGAAATATTTATTTCATCCGAACAAATGTGCTCTAAAATATTTATTTAGGTTAATTTTGTTATTTAAGTGATGATTATACATTTTTTGTATTCACATATACGAGATTGTATAAATTTTGTTACTTGAATGAATATTTTTATCAAAGTTTGAGTTTTTACGGAGATAAGCTTGAAAATTAATTCAAACAGATAAAATATTGATTAAATATAATTTACTCTCAAAAATAATTTAGTTGGATGAATATATGTTTGATTTCATTAAATCAAGAAGTTTAGGATTAAAGAAAGTATTAATTCATATCGAATTTTAATTTAATTTAGCCAATCTATTAGATTTGAACATAATAGAAAACAAATTGGCCATAATTGCAATGCAATCCGCCAATTGATTTTTAATTTGGGAAAAATTAAATGACTTTGGCTAAATTTTAAATCCCAATTGAGGTTATATTTTAAATAACCCCAAAATTCCCAAAAACTCTCATAACTTCTACCCAATTCCTAGCAAAAATAATTTAAAATTTAAAATTTTGTACTAGATAGTACAATACCCCCTCAAAATCCTTTTTCTAATTTCGAAATTCAAAAATTGTACTACATTGAACAATTTCCGCCATCTTATCTTCCACCTTATCTTATCATCAATTTTATAATTTCAAAAACACCCCTAAATTATTTATCCTATATTGGTGGATGAAAAGAATTGAATTCACATTCTTTTCTATAAATACTTTTCTCCCATATTGGTGGACGAAAAGGAAACAATCTCCACCATTTCCTATTAATACTACCACTATTTTGGTAGAAAGAGAAGTCTAAAGGTTTGGGGGGGGGGGGGGGGGGAAATCTTTGAGTAAAGAATTTTTTGTGAAATTCGCGGGCTAATTGAAGTTCTCGAGTTGAACACTTTTCGGTGGTGATCAAGACTCCGAAGAAAGCATGTAGTTCCGTTTTGCTGTCTCAAAAAAGGTAAACATACTTTTCCCCTTTTTTAGTTTTATTATCGTTTTCTTTTTCATCTTTTTCTTTTTGTAGTACGTAGTTGTAATTTGTTAGTTTTATTATTATTTTTTAAATTTCATCTTTTTCTTCTTCGTAGTTTGTAGTTGTAATTTTGTTTGCTGGGATTGTTTGTCGTAGACCGCCTTGAAGTCCATAGGACGTTATGGTATCGATATTAGGGCTATCATCATATTCATGGTATAAAAATAAGCTAGGAATAGTTGAACGTATTTTTTGGCTTTATTCTTTCATTATTATAGATAAAGTTTTGATCTTTACTTAAAATATGTACCCATGCTTTGTTCAAATTCATTGTTGGCGCATATGTTTGCTTTTATCATGTAATGTTGTTTCCTTTATGTTGAAAAAAATAGTTAATATTCATTGTTTTGCCTTTTGGCTTTATTCTTTGATTATTATAAGTTTTTATCTTTACTTAAAATATGTACCCATGTTTTGTTTAAATTCATTGTTGACGGATATGTTTATTTTTAGTATGTAAAGTTATTTCCTTTACGTTGAAAAGAATAGTTAAGATTGATTGTTTCGCCTTTTGGCTTTATTCTTTGATTATTATGGATAAAGTTTTGATATTTGCTTAAAATGCATGCTCATGCTTTCTTTAAATTCGTTATTGGTGGATATTTTGGCTTTTAGTATGTAAAGTTATTTTCTTTATGTCTAAAAGGTATGACTACTATTGTTACGGGTCTGTGAAATTGTTTCTCAATTTGAAATAGTGAGTTACTCATTTTCGTGTTCAAAATTGTCTTTGATTTTCTCTTGTTTAGATTGAAAAGTTGTTAGGGTTATAGGTTTTGTTAAAATGGTGTAGAATTAAAATAGGTGTTGGCATAATTGAACACTTTTTCTTAGAATTAATCTTTTACTATTTTCTCCTATCTTGTCTTCGAATATCATTTCTCAAATATGCTTAATATATGTTATTTGTTTCACTTCGCTTATTGGTTTAATTCTTAAAGTGTTTAGACATACCATGTCTAAGTAATAGATATGAACAAATATGTATTAATCTATTTGTCCAAATTTTAAGCAACTATGCTTGTGGATTCATGTCTTATTTTCAAGGGCTAGTTAATTATATTGTGCTAGATTCAATTTTTGTAAGATTGTTTAGCTGATGGGTTAATTTTCTTTTCGTTGAATAATTTGGTTTGCTTTGATATCATAGCTTACTATTTCTTTATGCTTGAGAATGTTATTTTTTTATCTCATCATTTATCTATTAAGTGTAGAATTTTTGAACACATATTAATTATTTTTTTTTTATCTTTTTCTTTGCATGAATTTGTTTTGGAGTCAAAATGGACTCCTTTCCTCTTGCATTTCGTAATGGGCCAATGAGGACCATCTCTCCGAATCAAGTTCGAAGTTGTAAACCCAAAGTCGATTATATGGCGTGCGGGTACAAGAAGATGAAAGAAGAAAGAAAATGGGTGAAAGCCTATTGATGAGGTTACTAAGAGATTTGAAATGTCTCGATTTTTATTATTGCCTTATTTTTATTTATTCATTTAGTCATTTATTTATTCATTTATTTGGGTCTCAAAGCCAAAGTTGTAATTTAATACATGTAAAACGGATTTTGGGCCTCAAAGGTCCAAAAACTAGCTTAGGACAAGTTATGGGCCAAAAAATCAAGTATTTAGATTAGGACAGATGGGCATGGGTCAAAAGCCCAAATTAGCATATGACAAGATTTATGATTTGGACCTAATGGCCTAAGTCCTTTAATCTCTTCCTTTCTCCTTTATATGCTAATTGTTCTTTATTTTCTTAGACTTAGTTAAAATTCCCGCTAAGTTGTTAGAATTTATTTTGCACAAATCGTGAAGACAAATTTTCTTAATCGTTTTCGTTTCAAAAAAACAATTTCCCTTTTTAAAGTTAGTCAAAAAAGTTATTTTCAAATAGTTTGGATAACTGCAAGTTAGCGGATACTCTTGGTGCATTAACAACCTTCCAAGAGTATTAATAGGAACCGCTTACTCAGAATTTCTAAACTTAAAAAAAATCTGTTTTGAATCTTTTAAGTAATATTTTTAGTTTTTCTTGACATTTTCTCAAAAATCAAGTGGTGACTCTGTAATTTCTTAAATTGTTTCAATTTTTTTTAAAGTTTTGAAACAAATTAAAAGGTCAAAAATAATGTTTTACAAACCCTTCGAATTGAAAAGGGGTAAAACACTTGTCAGTCAGATACTTTTAGATTCCATGCACAATATGTTTGCTATTTATCTGCATTATTAAAAAAAATTCATGTAGAGTTGCTCTAACTTTTGATCTTGATCGTACTGTTAATAAAAATAATTATTTAGCAATTATTTATCATTGAATAGATAGTAATTTTGTTTTATAAAAATGTATTTCAGCACTTTTATTTTTGAATCTTTTATAAAGTTGCAAGACATTATGGTATTGAAAATAATTTTGTATGTGTATCTTTTGATAATGGATCTAACAACAATGCTGCTATGACCTATTAAAAATTAAACTTTCTCCTTCAGTATTCAAAATATTTCATATTAAGTGTGCTTGTCATATATACAATCTAATTGTAAAAGATGTTCTTGCTTTTTTTTTTTTTTAACTTGCAATTGAAAAAATTAGGCTTGCGGTTGATTTTTTTTAAAAAATAATAAAAAGTTAGACTTACAAAATTTAAAAGAAAATGTCAGTAAAACAGACTTAGACCGTGATTAATGCCTGAAGAACTAAATACTACATGATGAAATTCTACTTATGATTTTTTAAATACTTGCAATATTTATAAAGTTTCTATTACCATTATTTTTATTCAATTTGTTGGTGCTTTTTCTAAGTATATGTTACATGATTTAGAGTTGGGCTAAAATTGATGATGTTGTTGATTGTTTGTAAAAAATTTATCTAGTTATGGTTAATTTTTTTTGTGTTTATTATCTTACTGTTTATAATATATTAGCTTATTTAGCCAACATTTCTTTATTGCTTAAAGAATATAAGTCGAAATTAGTTTATGAAGATGTTATTGCTGCAATGATTGATAAATTTTAAAAATATTTTTATTCGTTTTATCCTATTTACTTGGTTGATGGTATAATAAATTCATGATGAAATATAATACTAAGCCCGAATTTATTTCTCTTATTTATTCTCCTTTAGAAGTACAACCTGAAGAGGAACCTTCTTTATTTACAGTTATGTCTTATGTGAATAGTTAATTAACACATTATACAATCATTATGTTGATTTACTTGGCAATGCTTTACCATCACATGTTACTCTAACTCCCACTTCACATCCTTTTGAGGAACCATCATCTTTTAAAAGACAGGCACATAGTATGCCTGCTTGTTGTATTTTTGATTTAACAGTTTGAAATAGAGTGTCCCCTTCAACATAAAGAATCTTAAGTCTGAAAAAGCTTACGTATTATCTTAGACAACTTACAGGGGATCGTAGAAGAATGATCAACGTGCTAAAATAGTGGAAGAACAATGAAAAATAATATCATGTACTTTCAAGATTTAGCTAGAGATATATTGAATGTTTCAATGTCAACCGTTGCATCAGAGATAACTTTTAGTCAGGAACAACAGGAACTTGGAGACAACTGACACTTATTGAGAGGTAATGCCATAAATATTTTAATTTGCCTTAGATACTGAATTAGAGAGGGACGAAGAAATTAAGAAATGTTCGTGGAGCCATAAGACAAAGAAGATCTTGAAGAAATAATGACTTCAAGAAAGAATTCAACACAAACAAGTCCAATGCATAGCATTGGTTTCATTGATTTTGACAATCCTCAGTCAATTTTCGTTAATATTAACATGATGAATTGAAAAAAAATGATGAAAAATTTGTAGAACTGTCAGTTAATCTATTGAATTTTTACATTTTAATTTAACTTGGTGAAACTAGTGAAATGTAATTGCAATCTTGTAACATGTAACTTGTGAAACATTTCGAAATCAATCAAATATAAGGTTAATTTAGTCTTTACATATTTTTTTATTTTAAGAATATCTTATATGAATGAAATACTTTTAATACATTATTATCAAACTTTACATAAACATAACAAATATATATAAAAATAATGATAGCAAAAATTACTTAAACTAGTATTGACATATAAAAAATTTATATAAATTTAAATTTTAAGTAGTATATGTCAATACTTGAATATATTAAAGTATTATTCTTTTAAGAAGTATATGTTTTTGAATATTGTATGTATGTTTTTCTAAAATAGTAGTTTAAGTTGTTAGAATATATTCTACGTAAATTTTATTTAGTAGTATATGTTGTTGACTATATAATACGTATATTCTATTAAGACTTAAGTAGGAGTATATATTGTTGATGAAGATATTGTGTGCATATTTTTTAAATAGCATATGTTATATTTATATTATTTTAAGCAGTATATGTTGAATTTATAATATGTATATTCTTTTATTAGTAGTATATTGAATGCAGTAGTATATATTGAACGTATACATGTATGTATGTTTTTTGTATATTATTTTAAATAGTATATATTGAACATATACATATATGTATATTTTTGTATACTATTTTTTCGTACGTGTTTTGCATGTGTGTCTTACATCAATCAATAAAACTATGTAAATTAAGAATAAAATTATTAAAAAATAACAACTGACATTAAATATGTGAAATTCTATAATATTGATAATAAATATTAATGAAATTACTTACTTTGAAAGACATACAAGGGAAATATATAAATCAATGTATGGTTATGAATAATATTATATATAGAGTTACACACCTTATAATAATAAAAAAAAATGAAAGAGTTGTGTGCCTCGCTAATTAAAAAATTATAATAATCAAATTTTTTGAGTGTTACAATTTTATAGTAAAAAAAATGAAAATAATAAATCTTTTATTAATTGGTCCTCTTTGATAAGAAAGTCTTCTCTTCTTTGAGGTCGATCTTATAGCTAGATTAAATTCAATAAATGGAGTCCGGTAATAACATTATGAAACTGAACCCATATGGCAGAAAGCAGAAGCAGCGGGTACGTCTGTTCGGGTTCATTCATGTCTAATAAACTTCAAATAAAAGGAGATTCGGGTATAAGAGTTGAGCGGACAGGCGACGGTGTACGAAAATCTTCCGTCTTTATCTCACTCTAGTTCTGAAAATCTTCAGTCTTTATCTCATTATATTTCTGAAAATAAGAAGATAAGGTGTGAATTGGATTTAAATATTATAATAGGACAGAAATCTGAATCAAATACGACACAACTTAATATAGCTCAGTTCGAATCACACAAAATTCAACGATTCAAATCTAATTGAAAATTTTGAAGTGCTACAGTTTTATAGTAAAAAGGAGAAAAATAACGAACCTTGTATTAATTGGTCCTTTTTGAGAAGAAAATTCTCTCCCTTTTGAAGTCGACAATCTTTTGGACGAAAATCTTCATCTCATTTTAGTTCTGAAGATAAAATTGAATCCAAAACAAATCACAATTACAAGAAAGTGTATATATCTTGTTCAAAACAAATATAACCTCTCTATATAAACATGTGGATTGAAAATTAGAATATCTCTTAGTTACGGTACTTTATCACAATTTGAAGTCATGGAACGGTACAATTTACCTCTAACTTTAGAGATTTTCTAGTCTTTCTCTCACATCCGGTATAATCCATATGTACTCTCATCTATATCATTTATACTCATCCAAAAGATAATAATAAGACACATAAAATTAATTTAGTTAAATTATCTTTCTCTACGAATGAAAGATTAAATAGAAATTAAAAACAGAAGAGAAGGTGATTACTATTGTCATCTTCAAGCTTTTGATGAACCTTGGATATGTTTTTAACTTTAGTTAAAAAATATCAAACTACTGTAATGCACATCATTCCAACCTAAATAATTTTTTTCTCTAGGACAATTTTGAAATAATGACCTAAAACCTAAATAAAGAGGCAACAAAATTGCGTGAATAAAAAGAATGAGGTAACCTATTAGTGAAGACTCCTAATTGTACTAAACGTGAAAATTTTACTAGCAAAAATAACCCAACTAAGTGAATAAAATTTTGGACAAAATTCAGAAATGACATACTTGAGGCCCTAATTATTAATTTTGTAGCAACAGTTTCATAATTACATTTTGTAGCAACTTGTATTATGTATTTTTAAAAACTGATGCCATAAAAATACATATACAACTAATTTTACCTCCCTTAAATAACTAAAATTTGTTGAGCCAAATATGGTATAATTACCAATTAATTAATTTTGTAGATTCCTTTTCCGATTAAAATAACTTTAATCACGCGACTTCCATTTCAGCTTAACATCATTGATCAAATTTCAAATTTCAGTTTTCAAAATTAACGAGTTCATTTGAGATAAAAAAATCAAAATCTGCTTTTCTTTTTTATGTGAAATTTCATCTAATTCAACCGTGTTTTTATGTTCAACCATTACTGTAGTTCATATGAAATTCTACAGTATCTTCTTCGAATTCAACATCAGTTTCAAAATGAAGCATTAATTTCTTTGAATCAAATCCAATTATAGATTCTTCAGTTCAAATTGTTCGAATTCAACTATCAGTTGGAAATTCATCTGTTATTGTTGTTTAAGGTACGTAATCATTAAGTATTTCTGGTTGGATTTTTTGTTTCAGTCATTACTGATGCTCCTATTTAGTTTTGATTTTTAATCAAAGCAGGAGGAAATTCAACATACTTAACAAAAACCTTCAGAATTGAAATTTTTCATTGTAAAAATTCAGTTTATTAGTTGTTTCAGTTTTTTAGATTTCATTGATCGACTATTTATTTCAGTATTGGTTGTTGTTATTTTGATCGATTTAACAATTGATAAAATTGTGAAGCTTTGTAGTATATTTTCAGAGTTTTGTATAATCGATTATGAAAATAAGTTAAACAAATTTCGAGTTGAATTTGATTCAATTATTTTATGAAAATCATTGCTCAATGGATGATTGAATTGAGCTGCTGAATGTGATAAAATTCTATTCACACAGTTTAAAATTTAATTTAGGTATGTTCCATATGTATTTTTTGATATGTTTAATGTTAACACTGCATATGTATTTTTGAACAGCTTAATGTTAACACTACATATGTATTTTTTGGTTTTCTTGTCGGAATTTGATAGTATAACTGTTTTTGCTGATAATATACTTTATACAAGTTTTTCTTCGGTTCGATTCAGTAGTTTCTGTATTTGATTTAATAGTTTTTTTGGTGTTTGTATTTTACGTTAAACAAATTTTGTTTAATTTTTTTTTTGAATGGAGATGTTAGCTGTGTAAGTTTGTTTGCAATTAAAGATGAAAAGTGTTTTTTTTAACAAGTTATAATTTGACAACATGTTTATATTTGTTTATTTTTTGGTTAAATCAAGTAGAAATGGGAAGCATACCAGTGCTTGTGAAGCACTCTGATCGGTGGACGTATGAAAAAAACTACGAAGAATATATCACTGATGCTATACTGTTAAGCTCATCAGCAACATTTATTGAGTTGCACGATGAATTGACATCTCACTTAAGTGTGGATTTAATGAGGAAACGTATTCTAGTGGAATATCAAATTACTGCTAATGCAAGGCAGATAGAAATACATAATGATATGGGTTTAAAGGTGTTTATATTTCAGAAAAAGCAGATACAAGACATGAATTATCTTCCTTTATATGTAAGCATTTTGGAGAAAGTTGTAGGGAGCAATGTGGCTAGTTCTTCTATGTGTGTTGCTGAAAGAATAACCAACCGTGACAACATTCAAACACTGATAAATACAAAAAATGAAGGAGCTTTGGTGGTTTGTGAAGATACATAAGAATTAGATGTATTTGAAATAGATACTGTGGAGTTGATTATCTCAGATCCACATCACAAACGTGTTGAGGAAGACTAGGTTTACTTGAGAATTTTTTTTTTGAAGTCAGTCATGAAGGACTATTCAATTAGGGAGAAGTTTCAAACGTGAAGTAAAAGGTCAAGTAAGAAAACGTACGTACATTCTATATCACTCTATTGTTGTTTAATATTAGTTTGGATATGTATTTTCAAAATACTAAATTATGTAGGATGCAGGTATACGCTGATTTGCAAATCAAGAAAATGTGAGTTTTTAATGCGTGCATCAGGAATGGAAGAAACTGGAATATTTAGAATAAGAGAATTCAGACCTCAACATACATGCCCGGTGAAGGACAAGATCTATCCAAAAGTGCATGCTACTAGTATGTTGATAGGTGGTATTGTTAAATAAAAATTCAAGAACCACAAAAGAAAATATAGTGCAACAAAAATTAGAAATGACATGAAGGAAGATTTTGGTATGGATCTGACATACACTTTATGTTGGAGGGCGAAAGAAAGAGCGTTAGAAGAATTGAGGGGTAAGCCATCAACATCTTATGGAAAGCTGCCATCATACTTATATGTACTGAATACTACCTATCCAGAGTCACATACAAGAATGAAGAAGACAGATAAAACTGAGTTCTTGTATGTATTTATCGCTCTAAATGCATTCATTAAAGGATTTGATCATTGTAGACTGGTCGCAGTTGTTGATGCTAGTCATCTGAGAGTAATGTATACTGGGGCATTTGTAACAGCATGTATAATGGATGGAGCAGGTTAGTATGAATTTGTAATAATTATATTGTAAAACTTGTTGTATGTTTTTGTATTTCTGCGTATCACCTAAAAATACATATCTCCACTAGATATATATATATATATATATATATATATATATATATATATATATATATATATATATGTATGTATAAAATTACTTAGAGTTTCAAAGTTTCATGAATTAAAATTTTTTAAAATGATTATGTTTTATAGTTATGTGTGTCTAAAATTTATTATATGTAATTGATACCATTTATTTGATAAAGTATACAGTTTTAATTACCTGTATATATAATAAATACATATGCAGTTCCTATATGTATTTTTATTTTACTGCTCATAATTGTTTTGTATATACAGGTCATATATTCCCTCTGGCATATGGTGTGATTGATTCTGAAAATGGTGCATCATGGACGTGGTTCTTTCAGAATCTAAAGGAAGTGTACGAGGAAAGATAAAATATGTGTGTTGTTTCTGATAGGAATCCAAGTATCATAAAGGCTGCTAGCGATGTGTACAACGATGTTCCACATTATGCATGTATGTGGCATCTATGGGGGAATGTTAAAAAACTTTACAGAAAGCCAAAACTTTACAGAAAGTCACACGATGCATTGTCAGAGATCTTTTATACAATGGCCAAATCATATTCAAAGTCAGAATTCCTAATGTTAATGGAAAAAGTTGAGGCAGTTGATATTAGGGTGAACAATTATTTGGAATTGGCTGGTTACAAAAAGTGGGCTAGGTCCTATGCAACAGTTAACCGAGGGTGGACTTTGACTTCAAACATTGCGGAGTCAATAAATGAAGTACTTGTATCAGCTAGAGAACTGCCAATTTATAACTTTCTTGAGGAGGTTCAATTATTGTTTGCAAAATGGAACTGTGAAAATAGGCAACAGGCTTCATATACCTTCACACCACTCATTGGAAAGTTTTATGACATACTCAAAGAGAACGAGGCTTTGTGTACTCATATGACGGTATGACCTTTTACATTTTTGGAATTTATACTTCTGAAAAAAAATAATTAATAGAATAACTTCCATTAAGTGCTAAATGAATGGAAAAATTTTAAAAAAAAACTAAAAAGTTAAGTAAGAAAAATATTATATACTCTGCATATGTATTTTTACTTTGTATATGTATTTTTTTCTGAAAAAATGCTGGTGTACTTACAACATATCGTATAAATATGAATTTCATCTTTTTGTAGCATATCATTAAACTTTTTTTTTTGTATCAGGTTGTACCAGCCACAGAATATTTGTATACGGTATACGACAAAAAAAATACATTGTTTTCCTCAAAGAAAAAAATGTTCATGTAATGCATTTCAACTAGATCAGATACCATGTGAACATGCTTGTGCGGTGTTGGAGAAGAAGAATTTTGAGAAGGGACCATACTGTTGTGATTTGTTTAAACCAAAAATTGTTTTGAAAACATATGATGTTCCCATCTACCCGTTGCCACACAAAGATGACTGGCTAATTTCAGAGAGAATACTTGGTGAAATAGTACTGCCTCCAAAATACAAAAGACCTCCAGGAAGACCTGCAACGAAGGATCGTGGAAAATCAGGCTGGGATATGTTTGAAAAGAAGAACATCAACTCATGTGGTGGTTGTGGGGCTAAGGGTCACAATAGGCGTTCCTGTAGGAAATATCGAAAATGAAACATTTCTCTTTCCGTATTATTTCTTAAAATTTTATTTTCATTTTTTATAAACTTGAACTATTTTTTAATCATCATTTGACAAGTGAACACAGTTAAATCTGAATTCTGCATATGTATATGTTGAAAGATCTGAACATTGCATATGTATTTTGAATGTGCAGTTCATATGTATTTTTAGCATTGAATATACTTTTTAGGTTAAAGTTGGTAACTTTGATTAACCAAACACTTATTTGGTTCGTAATTGTTAATTGATTTAGCCACATATGACATATTTTGTAAATCTATGTTTGAATTTCAAAATCTTAGCGCAGCATATGTGTTATATGATAAAAATATATTTAAATGTATAATACATATGTATTTTTAATAAAAAATATTAACACTGGATATGTATTTATGTAAAATAAAATCTCACCATAAATTACAGAATTGTGTTAAAAGTTCAAAATTATCTTTAATTCCAGTTTTCATTTATAATCATATTAATTGGACACATATCCAAATAAATATTAGTTATGAACAATATGTATTTTAGAAAAACTTATTATTAACACTGCATATGTATTTTTATGCTAAATTTTATTTATAATGCTTACATATTTTTTAGCAAAATATGAACACTGCATATGTATTTTCTAACATTGCATATGTATTTTAACATAACATTGGCATTTTTAAACTAAAAATTTCAGATATATTTTTGGAATGCTTAAGCATAACATTGCATATGTATTTTTCTCATTTAAAAACAATACATATGTATTTTTTAGGCATAAAAATTCTTGCATATGTATTTTAAGCATAATATGAACAATACTTATGTATTTTTTAACAAAATCACACAGTAAAAAGAAGAACAACATAAAAGACTCATATTAAACTTGAATTAGTACTATTATAACCTACAATTAGAACCAATTCAAAATATCAAAATTAGTTTGTATAATCAGTACCTACATCCATAAACCAAGGTCTAAACTATATAAAGTAATCAATCCATCATCCATCATACATCAAAAACTTCAGTTACACTAGTTATTCTACTTTCCCTTGGAGGCCTCAAAGGTTCTTCGACATCACTATGAGCATTTAGGTCTTGCTTTCAGGTCTCATAATCCCACAAAAGTACAACATATCTTGTACAGAGTGCATTGGGGTCTAACTCATTCGCAAGAATTTTGTGACCATAAGAAAGACACTCCGCATATGTAGCCATATAGACACCACAATCCCTACAAAAACAATAAAAAGGAACACATATATGCTTTAATATATATTTTACAAACATTCAATTTTGTTATATGTAAATTAAATAACTTACAAGCTTTTGCTCGATTGTTGAGGCAAACTCTCTTGAAATAACACATCAAATATATCTGAGGAGTCTTTGTCTTTGTATCTTGGATGGTTTTCAACATGAATTCCTTTCTTAACGTAGAAATCACAATGTTCGAGACACAATGGGATAATCGCAGCTAATTTCTCAATGACATCAAGAACAACCAAATAATGACCAGATGATTCATATGAATCATATAGGAATATGTACCTCTCTGAGAAAGATAAAATTGCTAGCACCCAATGTTGTTTTTCCTTTATATTTACTAGAATATAAATGTCTTCCACTATATGCCATGGCACAACAACATCATACGGAACCCATTTATGTATTCATTAAGATGTGCCACATGTCTTCCCGCCGTAAGGTTTTCAGCATCCGCAGAATAAACATTATGAACAGATCTAATTATGTTCATAAAGTTGCAATCTTCTGTATTGAATTTGTAAGACCTATTGGGGTCATACTTCGACTTCTTCCTCAAGTAGTAGAAGTAAACATCAATATGCTGTAGTAAGTAAGAACACAAATTTTAGATAATTCAAACTATTTGTATACTAAATTTAGCATGTGTATGTAATATAAAAATACATATGTAAGTTAAAGTGCATCACATCCTTTCTTATATAATAAAAAATTACATAGAAAAATACTTATTTGCACCTGCATATGTATTTACTACCATAATATGTAGTTTAATTAGAGCTATGAATGTAAAAAAAAACATTGTAAAAAAAAAAATACTAACCTAGTCGGTCCATGACTTATCAGGGAACCCCATTGTGTAAAACCAGTTTTTATCTTCAACAGTCTCAATTACGAAATGCATCATTGGAATGGTTGATTTCCCCCTTTTGTAATGATCCACATTTCCCTTCCTATTTTTTTTTGTTAATCAGTATATGTTAAATCATGAGAACATAATGTAATTTAAAAAAAAAAAAACTTAAAACAGTTCAATAGAAATACCTTTTAGCATGAACTTTGAGAAGGTCTTCAGAAATCCAATCCATGAACTTGTTGACAATCTTCGTATCCACAATTCCATCAATCGGATGCTAAACAAATAGATATTTCTGTGGGAATATACGTATGTGCCCTTCCGAAATTTCTATATAGTTACGTAATACAAAAAGGTAATTATTAAAAATTATTTGCATAACATGTTATATTGTAAACTAAATATATAACTAATTGTACTTACCGTCAGTTGAACCAAATTTCATCGTGTAAGGTGACTCTTTGAATTTGGATGGTCGCCTAATCCTTAACTTAGGAATAGGAGTTTGAAGTTCATGATTAGCAGAGGGATGAACAATCATGCTTTTACTACTGTATACATTCAAACTAGGAAGCAAGTCATCAGGGATTGTGTCTTGTGAATCAGGCAAAACTATTTCATCCCTTTGTTCATCAGTGGTTAATTCTTGTATTTTAGGAGTTTTCATAATCTGCTCCTCCGTACCAAGATCAACCTCTCCGTGGATATCTGCTTTAGAGCTTGATCCAACGTTCTCTTTGTTTTTCTTCAAAAATGGAAAACCGTTTATTTTTTTATGTCAAAATTAACCCACATAACCTCAGATATATTCATAATACATACTTGACAATGATCTTGAACAACAGATTCAAACTTTTTATCATTACAATGTTCATCGATTTGTTCTTCTTCAGAAGTTGCCAATGGATGTCTCGTGATGCTTTCTCTTCAGTATGCATTAAGACTTGGTAACAACTCATCTGGGATTGTAAACTGCGAATCAGACAAATTTGTATCATCCAATTTCTCATCAGTGATCTGCAATAGAAATAAAAGAAAATATATAATTGTCTTATGGATTGTTATGATTTTTACATCACATAAACTGAAGTTCAATTCATTATACACACTCGATCATCGTGATGAACAATCCTCTCAGAAAGATTATAATCCAAATTTATACTTTGAAGAAGCTCACCAGGGATTAAATGTTGAGAATCAATTTCAATGTTTGTTTTATCTGGATGCAAATCAGTGCACCCCTTGCAAACAAGCTAAAAAAGTTAAACCAACTTCAAACAAAAATCCAATTGTATATGTTTATACAAGACTATATATAAAATAACATATAACTGCACAAAAAAAGTAATTACATTTGTGCACTCAAAAGAATAATCATATTTTAGTTATTTTTTACCTTTGTACCATCCCGATTCTTATCCAAATTCTGATCAACAGTAGGACTGAATTGTTGTGGTGATGTTTCGACATCAGCATAATCCATCTGTTGTGCTTCAACCTCTGTATCTTCATGTTGTTGTTACAAGTATAATTTGAATAAACTACTATTATTTGATTTTACTTAATATGTATATACCAACCCACTAAAAATACATAGTGTTGAAAAATACATTTCTTGACACACTACATATGTATTTTGTAATACATTTTATATGTATTTTTTGAAAATCAACTCATATGTATTTTTTGAATAAACTACATATGTATTTTTAGCAATATACTGCATATGTATTTTTTTACAAACTCTGGATATAAATTTATCAAAATACATTTCTTGACACACTGCATATGTATTTTGTATTACATTTCAGATGTATTTTTTATATCAAATCATATGTATTTTTTGTATAAACTTTATATGTACTTTTAGCAATATACTGCATATATATTTTTTCATATACTCTGCATATGTATTTTATAATACTGTGGATATTATATAATAATAAAAATTTTACCTTGCTATGTTCAATTGCTTTAACCATTTTGTTGAACTTTTTCTTCACTAATTGACGAATTCGAGTAAACTCTTCACGAACTTCTTTAAACTCTTGATGAACCTATATTCATACAAATTCAGTAAACACATATTTTTAAATGTAAAACAAACATTTGATAAAAAAAATTACCTCTTCGCGGAAAGCATCAAAACTTTCTTAGAAATAAATGTTTCTTTCTCAATATGACTCTCACGCTTTGATACGACTATTTCCTCTACATGACTATCTGCCTTTGACCTGAGGAAAAATAACCCAAGCTGTTTGCTTCCCTTCCTTCATTTTTAAAGAAGAAGCCTGTCATGTTGGAATTGGCTTGAATACTGGAGTCTTCATTACAGCAGCCTTGGCAGCAGATAAGGTGGAGTCCTCGTTTGGGTATGCGCGTCAACAATATTGACTTGTTTTTTCCCTGAAGGTTTCTTCTCTACTGGGGTTGATGAATCCACCTTCTGTTTCTTCTTTGAACATTTGTTGATCTTCTTTGGTGGTGGATCCTGAAAGTCATCATCAGAATCAACCGAACGTTCATCTTTAATTACATCCTTCTGTGGTATTTCAAGCTTTTCCAGTTCCATTTAAGTTGGCTCTATGTTCTTAAATACAACCTACGAATATATTAAATAATATGTTAAACAATTGAAAATGAAAAAGAATATATGTATACAATACAATACATATCAATACATATATATTTGTTCACAACAAACCTTGCCATTGTCGTTAAACATAGAATTCATAAAAAACTCATACCATGGACGAGGTGCAATCGTCTTTCAATTTAATAATCGGGGAATCCAATTCTCAACCTTCAATGCAATATTTGGTGGGACATTTGAACAACATTCATATAGCCACACTTGAATAGCCAGTGGCATTCCCTGAATTAAATAAAATTTGCCCCCATCTTTCAGGCGGTTGTTCAAACTTCTAGCCAGATCTTCAAAAGATAAAGAACCCCATGGAAAATCCTTATATCTACCACTATCTACCAAATCAAAATAAAAATGGGGTATAAAAACAGTGTCAATATTAGACAACACAAATGAATGTAGGAAATACAGAATTGCAAATTTCTCAGCATCCTCATCATTGTTCTCCCTTCATACTTTCTCCGTGAATGCTAAAAATAGTTGCCTTTTCTGTATAATTTTTCCCCATGAAAATACTTTTCAATCATCCTATTTGGTACATCCTCATCAAAAATAAAGTCATACCTATTAGACACATAATTCAATTCAGTTACAATAGCAAATTCCATGGGAGTAAAACTAAGAGAGGTGCCTTTAGCACAGATCATAATCCCTGAAGAGGTACTACCCTTCACCTCAAGCGTCATAACGCATCTGCACAACTGTGCTTGCACTACACACTGCTTCTTCTTCATAAAATAACCAAAAATGTTATTCTCATAAAAGTTTTTAAACTGTTCCTTGTTTAAAATTGCACGTATGCTTCCATAAATATCATTGTCACTGTACGAGCACATGTACGGTGCAAATCTTGGAAGTTTTATGACAAGAAATATTTCATCCCGCATCACCTATACAAAGTAAAACTACCACTTCTTAATCTGTAAAGAAAATTGAATCAAACAAAAAAGAACATATAACATGCATATATATTTCAGATGATTAAAATACATATGTATTTTGATCAAATCATAACTGCAACCAACACTAAAAAATACATATCAAATGTACTAAAAATACATATAGACAATAGACTGTTATGACAGTTAAACTAAAATAACATGCATATGTATTTTGACCATATAAAATATACAACAAACATTGAAAAATACAAATACTCAAAAATGCATATCAACTACACTAAAAATACATATAGGTCAAAATTATTCAACTGTACTAAAAATACATATCAACTATACTAAAAATACATATCACCTATACTAGAAAAATATATATCCAAATACTATTCATGAGTAGTTAATTCAACAATATATTTTCACATAATCCCTACATATCATCATAACAGAAAATACATAATTACTTGAACACAAAAAAATAATACATTTACAAACAAAAAAAATACCTCTTCCTCACTTTCTTCTTCAGATTCATCATAAGATTTGTCAACATCGTCTTCAATTTCTTTAGACTTCCTTTTCTTCTCGTACCGTTTTTTAGTTTTTTGCTCCTTTGGAGAAGGAGTTTTTTTCAACCCTTTTTTTTTAAATTTCCGTCATCTTCACTTCGTCGTTGCGAAACTTCGACCTAATCTCTTTCGATCTACCAGATTTCCTCAACTGTAAAGGATATGAAACAACAGTAACTAAATGTTCTTGAGTTAACCCAAGACTAAAAGATGGTGCATCATACACTAATTTCATATTCCTTGTACCACTGTTTATAAGAGTTTTTGCAGTGTGTTCATCCATTAAAATACAAAACCCTTAAAAATTAAATTTTTGATGAATTAAAGTAGGAAAAAAATAAAACGCTCACATGCAAAATGCGATTAATAATTACCTGAAATATGGGAAGCAAATCCTTATCACAGATCGTGCAAGAATCGTACAAAATGCAATAAGATTGAGGAGAGAGTACTGTTTAATGGCCAAAAAATAGGAAAAAAAAATTAAATTAAGGAAAGATAAAGAAGGAGGAGTGAAAAGGGGGATTTTATCACGGTAAAAAAATTATTCGGCAAAAAAATAGGGACCACATAAAATAATGCTACATATGTTATAGAATGTAATTAGGGAAAAGTGTTGCTATTTTTTGTAATTAAGTACTTAAGTATGTTAACATATGTATTTTTCCCTAAAATTTTCCTACATGAGTTGGGCTAGAAAGTGTGCATGAATTGTTGAGTATTTTTTAATTATAACTCTTAGCAACAACTCATGAATTGTGGTCTATATTAATTATTAATTTTCTTTACCATATATATATATATATATATATATATATATATATATATATATATTTACGTATATTTTAGAAATTTTTTCATTGTAAAAATATAAATTTTTTTGTTACCATATATTTTATGAATTTTTAATTATTAATTTTTCTACTATCTCTTACCATATATTTTAGACTCTTTAATTATTAAACTATCTCTTATTAGATATTTTAGCACTTTTTATTTTAAATATTTTAATTATAATAATATAATAATTGAAGAAAATAAGTGAAAAGATAATTTTGTCTATTGAGGAGACTTTTAATATATTATAAATTATTTAAAGTAGTATATATTGAATGTATATATGTATGTATATTTTTTGTAGTAGTATAATATGTAATGTATGTATGTTGTGTGTACATTATTTAAAGTAGTATATATTGAACACATACATGTATGAATATTTTTTTGTATATTCTTTTAAGTAGGACATATTGAACGTATATATGTATGTATATTTTTTTTATATTATTTTAAGTAGTATATATTGAATGTATATATGTATGTATATTTCTGTTAAGTAGTATAATAAGTAATGTATATGTTGTATGTATATTCTTTAAAGTAGTATTTTAAGTAGTACATATTGAACGTATACATGTATGTATTTTTGTGTATATTATTTTAAGTAATTTTTATTGAATGTATATGTATATGTATATATTCTTTAAAGTAGTATATGTTGAATATGCAAATTCAAATTTCAAGTAGTTAACACTACACTACCAATTCAAACTTCAAACTCAAATTAAAACATTCAAACTTAGATGATTTGATAAAATTATATGCTTAGAAATTCATAAAAATACAAACTTAAATTGATAATATTATAATTGAAATTCAAAAACATACAAACTTAAAATCTTAAAGTGATAAAATTACATAAATAGAAATTAAAAACAACAAACTAACCATTTGTAGGGGGGTGCGGATAACTAACTTGTGTTGTTCTTCTCATAGCGAGTTTTTTAAATTATATAAACTATCACATGTACTTTTTCCTAAATTTTCTAAGGTTTCTTCTATCCATATTAATTTTTCTCCATTATTTTTCTAATTCAGTTTCTATAATTAATTTCTTCATTTAGATTATCTTGATTTTCTCTAGTTTTTCTAATATATTCTAACATTTCTTAATCTGAATAATATCCATCTGGGTAATTATCCAGGTATAATTGTGCTATCCAATTTATAGTTTCAATTTCATAGTCTAATACTTTTTCTAATATTATTTTCTTAATATCTATAATTTCTATATCTCTAAGTATATATAAGATTAAGACTTTAAGATTATCTATCATTTAAATTGACTAACTATTTTATTATAATATTTTATCGTTGTTTGTTTTAATCTTATTAACTCTTTTATATCTATTTTCCAAAATTCTAAATATACATAGTTTATCATAGTTAATGTGTATATAGGTATTTATAAGATTAATTAGGTAAGTTTGGTATGTAATTTATTCTAGTTATATAATCTTTACCGAATATTTTTTCTAATATGATTTTCCTTATATCTATTATTCCTATATCCTTAATCACATACAAAATAGGTATTTTAAATTTATCTACCATTACATCAGATAAATAATTATTCATTTTCATAAAATTGCTCTTTTCAAAATATTCCCTTCAATCATATATATAACAAAATATGGTCATCTTAGATTACTATATATTAGATTATTCTTAAATAACATGTTCTTCGATCACTATTAGCATGGTAATCTGGATATTTTTCCCTTAAACAACGCCTCTACTCTGGTTACTCCCCACCACGGCTTCTTGCCTCATTGGTTTCACCTTTAGGATGACATAGTTCTTAGGGATTTTTCTCCTTTTCCACTTTGCTAATAAACTTCTTAACATATTATTCTTCGAATAATTCTACTATAAAGTAACTAACATGAATTTATTTTATCATACCATGATTGTTGGGAATTGTGAATTTAGCTATTCATAATCATAAATAAATATACCTGTTCGGGTAGGTTTGATATTTCTAAGGTTTGTTCCTTCATAGCTTTTTCCATTGAAATATACCTGTTTTTTAATAATTAAGCAAAATATTTGTTGTGAACAAGAGAGAGTTTTTGCTTCAACACATGAAGGCTTGCTTTGCAATGCCTTCGGTTCATCTTATTTATAGACTGAAACTTTACAAGAGTATTCACGTTTCTAAAATTATCTACCTAGTCTACTTTACAAAAAGTCTCCTAATAAGACAAAATTTATTAATGTCTAGACTAATAATAGTCAAAAGCCTATACAAAAGGTTTCAATAATTTACGTAAAACAAATTGTGAAAGTTTACATGTCGCTTTCACAATTTAATAGCTTGTCTTCTATTATTACTCCGCTGATATCTTCTCGTTGTCGTATCTGCTGCTTTCCATATCTCCATTATTGCTTCTTATCTTGTATCTTCCAGCTGGCGTTCTTATCTTCTTGGTTGATTTATCTTCTATTCTAGCTAAACTTCTGGGATATGATTATCTCCTCCATTACATTTTGAACATTTATGATATGGATATTTATGTCCAATTGTCTTGCAATATCTGGTTAATAATTCTTCTGAAATAAATTTTTCTCTAATAGCTCTGGCGATAGTTTTCGTCTCTGGTTTAAGCAACGTCAGAATCCATTGCCTAATAGTTTTCATATCTGTTTCTCGTAATTCCTTTGAATTTGAATATATTAGTACATGATTCCTTGAATAATAACTTCATATGGGATTTTGGTTGCGGTATGTGTTTGCTAGCTCTTGCAAAATTGTAGATAGTCCGATAATCCTCTTATTCGCATAAAATTTTGGTATCTCAATTCTAGGTATTTCTGGTTGTGGAATAATATCTTGTGGTATAATCATATCTCGTGTCATTCCTATCTTACAACTTGTATGGGTTTTTTAACTTCATCATATAATATCTCTGCTGGTGCCGTGTAAATTTTTATAAAAAATAGGGTACCTTTGGTTATTCTTTTAAAAATGCTAAATGCTTCATATATTTTCGATATATTGGATATCTCATTTCCGTCAGAGGTATATACAATACTGAGTAGTCCATATTCATAGAAGTTTTAACTAAACTTGGTTTGATTTTAGGTAAAGCAATTAGCTTATTATATCCGGTCAATCTTTGGGTTATATAGTTTGTATCTGGTTCTTGGATGTTTATAGCTCTGGGGTTAGTATTTAAAAAGGTTTGTACATTGTAGATATTTTCTATATATGTCAGGGCTGTGTAGTTGTAAGTCTTTTTGTCTTGGTTTAAACTATTTCGGTATGTGGTAATTTGTGGGGGTATAAACATGGGATCTTTTGATGTATTTGGTATATATGGTTTATCAAATAGCTTGTTTAGGTTCATATTTGTGTTTTTCCTAACTCCTTTTCTTGTACCTGCAGAAGTAGATTGATAAATGTTATGGGTTTTATGGAGTGTCCCATCGTCTCCTTCTAGCTCTGGAACTTTAATGTCTTCCGATTAACATAGCTCTGCACACTGCTGAGTTAGCTGATTTGTAGCTATAGACTTCAGTTTAACTTCATTAGTCTTTAGCTTTTCTATTTTATTACCCATACTGTCCACTTTCATTGAAAACGTAGTTAGGGTGTTGAATATCTTTTCTAGAGTATCCTCTTCTATTATATAAGTCTGTGTAGCTTTGTCTTGATATGTAATCTGCAATAACATTTTTGTTAGTACTAATTACTTCAATTATAAATGTGAAATTTAATATATTCAAGACTAGTCTCCGAATCTCTTTTGTTGTAACTGAATTTTGTATTTTCTTTGTTAACCACCATCGTACCTGTGTATTATCCGTTCGTACAATAAACTTGTTATATACAATATATGGCTCAAATGCTAATAAACATTTATATAATGAACATAATTCTTTCCTAATTATTTCCCATTTTATTTCTGTTTCATTGAACGTACCTGAGTAGTATCTACAATGGTGTTCTAATTTTTCTGCTTCATATTTGTTTTTAAGTACTCCTCCATAACTACATTCACTAGCATCTGCTTCTACTACATATATAAATTTTCTATTTTCATCTGGAAATTGTAGTTTTGGTAACTCTTTACAAAGTAATTTTATTTTCTGAACTTGTTTTTTATCTTCTTCGTTATAGTTATATTCTACATCCTTTTATAATTTTTTCTGCAGTGGTTTTAAAGTTTCAGCTAATTTTGGAATATATTCCCTTACTTGGTTTACTAATCCTAAAAATGATTGTAATTTCTTTTTTTTGTATCTAATTCTTCTTTCGAATTTATTATTTTTTGTACTATATGTTGTTGTATTTTTACTCCACTCTTATCTATTTGTATTCCTAAAAATTCTATCTGATTTTTCATAATTTCAGCTTTCTTTTCACTTAGACTTATTCCCGATTTTTCTATTATATCTGTAAATTGTCCTAATAATTTTAAATGTTCTTCTTTAGTTTTTGTATATAATAATATATCATCTATGTATACTATACAATTAGATAATTGTTTAAAATAACTATCCATAAAATGTTGATATCTACCTGGTGCATTTTTATATCCAAATGGTAATGCGTTCCATTCATAAAATTCCTGTGGTACCGTAAATGCGGTTAAATTTTTAGATTCTTCTTCTAACTTTAAATGGTAAAATCCTGATTTACAATCGAATCTACTAAGATAATTATATCCCTGTATTTGTCTTATTTTTAATATCTTATTTGGTATTGGATAATTATATGTCATAGTCTTTGCTTTTAAATTTCTATAGTCAATAACCATTCTACTTTTTCCTCTTTTTTGTTCACTATGTTTTTTTACTATAAATGCTGGACTATTATGTTTACTATTACTTTTTTGTATATATTGTTTTTCTAATAATTCATCTATATGCATTTTAAATTCTTTTAAATCGTCAAAATTATATGTTAATGGTTTCTGGGTTATTATGCTATTTTTATTTATTAATTCAATTTTTATAGTAGTTTTATGTTTTTCCCATCCTTTTAATGGATCTTCACTACATAATTGTTCTAATTTTTCTTAATTATTTCTATCTTATTTATTGAAAATATAGTTATTTCTGTTTTATTTATCGAAAATACGACTAGTTCTATTGTATCTTCAGTATTTTTTATATTTTCTAACTTTTGTGTAATTTTTTCACTTTCTTTTATCCAATCAGTTTTCTTTCTTATTTTATTATTAACTATTTTTGCTCTTACTTTCTGTTTACATAGTGTTGTAAACCACCAATCTATTCTAGTTATTATATGTGGGTATAATTTATCTAAAAACGACATTTCTAAAAGTATATCTTTTGATGTTAGTTCATAATTATAAATTTCTTCTATTGTTAATATCTTATCCCATACTTGTATTTTTACATTCCTAGCTTTATAAGTAATTAAGCTTCCTTCATTATTAAATCCTTTAACTATTATTGGTGTTTTTAATTTATCCCATTTGCTTTCTGGTAAGCAATTATATCTACATAAATTAGCTTCATCTCCTGTATCTATCATAGGCGTATAATATCTACTGTAATATCCTTCTACTACTATCTTCATTAATACATATATTTTCATTTCATGTTAAGGCTCTTTTTAAGAATAATTTCTCTCTGTTATATGTTAAGGTTAATTGTGTATGTTCTATATTATATGGTTTTACTTGTTCTAGCTATTTTATTCCTAATATTATGTCTGCTTTTTGCATTTCTTCCTTTACTTCAAATTCTATTTTTATTTTTCTAATTTCTATTATTATTTCTTTTTCTGCTATATTTTTACTATTTATTAAACTTCTTGGTAGATCTGGGCATATATCATTATCCGTTTTTATTTCTTCATTTTTTACTAGATATTTTGCTATATAATTTTCTTCTTGTCCTGTATTTAAGAGTATTAAATATTCTTTTTCATTTACCTTTCCTGTTATGTAATATTGGTTTAAATTATTTGTTGAATTTGTTTCATAACTTGTTCTTTTTGATGAGCTTGATGATTCTGTTTTTTCATCAGCTATTCTTTTCGTTGTACTTATTCTATCATTTATTATTTCTAAATTTTCTTCTATATCTATGTCTCTATAGCTATAATCATTATTATCTATTGTTTTTACAATTTGTTCGAATGGACTTTCTATTCGTATTTTGTTAATCTTATTTTTTCATGTTATTTTATGTTTTGTTGTTAATACATATAAATTTTTGCATCTTGCTGTAAATATTTTACTTCCTGAGGTTAATTCTATTCCTGATATTTTCCAATATAGTACTAATGATTTATCTATACTTTTATCTGTTACCGCTACTGAATAATTTGCACTTATTATAAATTTAAATTTTTGGTATATTAAATTTCCTTTTATGGTAGTTATTATGCTTTTTTATAGGTTTTATAATTCTATCATCTGCTAAATATAATTATATTGGTGTATCTATTCCTTCTCTAAAACATGCTTTTATTAATATCTCTGTACCTCCAATGTGTACATATTAATTATTCTTTTTGTTACAAGTGGTATACTAGCTTTACCTTTTGCATATCTACAGTCTATCACATGTTCCTTTTGGCTTACTACATAATATTCTTCTTTTTTCCTAGTATATATATTTTTTATTGTTGGTATTTTAAATATTTTTTCTACACTTAAGTCTAATTCTTTTCCTTTTATTTCATCAAATATGTTACTGTCAAATATTATTTTTTTGGTCTGTTCCTTCATCATTTAAATATTCTTCCTTTGTTATTATTTTTATATCTTCTTCAGTCATTTGATTCATCTATTTTACTATTTATTTTATTATCTGTTTCATTTTCTGAAATTTCATATATACTATCCTCACTTTCTAATTCATAATCTATATAATTTATCTGCATATATTCTGCATTTTCTATTTTTATTTCTGATATTTGTTTATTTTTTGGATTTTTAGGTAATTTACAATCTCTAGCTAAATGTCCTAATTTTCCACAATTATAACAAGTACATTCTTTTATAGATTTCTTTTTTCTATATGGTCTTTTGTATTTATAATTTTTTACATAATATCTTTTTCTTGGTTTCTTGTATTTATATTTTGATTTTTTATATTTATTATATTTCTTATGTCTTTTTCTTTTCTTATAATATCTTTCTTCACATCCGAATTGGGGTGCTATTTTATCTTTGCAACATGCTAAATTTCTTATCAATGTTTTTTCCATTTTTAATTTTCTCTATACTTTTCACATAAGTTTCTATACCATTGTTGTAAAAAATTTATTCTTGCTCCTAGAGTATCTACTATTTTTGCTTCTTCCCAACTCTTTATTATTTTTGAACTAAATGGTTCAGGTAATTTATTAAAATATAATTTTCTTATTCCTTTACTTTCTTCTATATTATATTCTCCTTTATAATAATATTCTTTAAATGTGCAAGTATATTCATCTATATAACACATATTACATATTGCTAATTTTAACATTAAATTCCTATTTGTATCTTTTTCTTCATTTTGTACTTCTTCTATTGTTGTCATACTACCAAATTCATCTTTTATAGCTGTTTTATATTTTTTTTAATAATTCTATAGGTGTTAGTTTAGTTGTTGTTGATGATGTTCCTTCTATAGGTTTATTAGTTCTTAATATCTTCTTGCTATTTTCAGTTAAATTTGAAAACCATAATTTCACTGTTCCTATTAGTGTTCTTTCTATATATTCTAGTGCATCTGTTATGTTTATATTATTATCTAATAATTGTTTTGTTATATATCCTATCCATAATTGTATTGTTTTTTCTGTATCTATTACACAATCTAAGTCTAAAAAGTTATAATTTTTATTAGCTATTTGTTTTGGTGTCCATTTGTCATATTCGTTCTTTAGATTATATCTTTTAAACTTATTCTTATAATATGTAGGTTTTCTTATTTCTGATGTTCTAGGTATTATATTTTCATCTTCTTTTTTACCAAGAGTATTTATTTCTGTGTGATATTTTCTAAGTTTTCTTCATTAATTACTTCTTATTTTTCATTGATTTCTAAATTTTTTGTATTTGTTAATATTTCTGTATATGTTTCACTATCTTCTGAATCATAATTATCTGTCTCTTCAACATTATATTATTTATTTCTAATTCCTTGTTTTTTATTTCTTTATTGTTTATTTCTAATTTTTCTTTAAATTGATTTATCTCGTTTAGTAATTTTTGTTCGTTATCTTTTTCTTCCTTTTCTTTTTGTCTTTCTTCATACAAATCTTTTAACATTTGTAGTTCTTTTTCTAATTCAACAATCCTACATTTTTTAGTTTCTTCTATTTTTCGTATTTCTTTTGTAGTTTGTTGTTTTATTTTTTCTATTTCCTTTTTCCTATCTATTTCTTCATTTTCTCTTTCTATTCTTATCATAACTGTCAATTTATCTAATTTTAATTCTTCCTTTTCTAACATTAGATATAAATGTTCACCTATTTTCTTATATCTTCTTCTTAGATAGAAAATACTATTTTTATTTTTAATCCTTCGTGATTTTCATATATTTTTTCATCTATTATAAATTCTTCTTTGTACATTTTATTGTAAATAGTTCATGTTGATATATATATTCTAAACTATCTATTTGTGATTCTAATTTTGATATTTCATCTTTTTGTGCATTTATTGAGTTTTCACTAACTTCGGCAAATATATTATAGTGTAGTCTTTCTATTCTTATTTTTAATTCTTTACGTTTTTCAGAAATAATTTGTTTTAGTTCTTTTTATTTTCGTACTTTATTAATTTAAACCATATTTATAATATTTTGGTGGATATATAAATCTGATTTTATCATAATTAGGTGGTATGTGTCTCATTATTCTAGATTTTAAATGGATTATTAATTTTGCTTCAATACTAGATATTAAGGTAATTAGGTAGGCTAATCTTTGTGGGTTTTCTTTTGTTTTATTTAGACTTATATATTCTGAATAATTACTAATTAAAGATTCTTTAATTTTTCTAAAAGCTTCTCTGTTTTTAAATGGTCTTCTCATAATTAATCCAATCCAGTCTAAATTCAAACATATATGCTACTGCTGTCTTTTTTAAATAATTGGGCTCTGATACCATTTGTAGGGAGTGCGGATAACTACTGTTTTGATACCATTTGTAGGGGGTGCGGATAACTAACTTGAAAAATAGATCCATTATATGTAGAATCACAAATAGATAGTTTAGAATATATATATCAACATGAACTATTTACAATAAAATGAACAAAGAAGAATTTATAATAGATGAAAAAATATATGAAAATCATGAAGGATTAAAAATAAAAATAGTATTTTCTAATCTAGGCAAAAGATATAAGAAAATAAGTGAACATTTATATCTAATGTTAGAAAAAGAAGAATTAAAATTAGAAGATAAATTGACAGCTATAGTAAAATGGCTAGAACAAGTAAAACCATATAATATAGAACATACACAATTAACCTTAACATATAACAGAGAGAAATTATTCTTAAAAAGAGCCTTAACATAAAATGAAAATGTATGTATTGATGAAGATAGTAGTAGAAGGATATTACAGTAGATATTATACGTCTATGATAGATACAAGAGTAGAAGCTAATTTATGTAGATATAATTGATTACCAGAAAACAATTTTTTTTTTTAAGTAGTATATATTTGAATGTATATATGTATATATATCTTTAAAGTAGTATATATTGTGTTGACACTTAATTTTTGTCCTCCACGACTAAATTTAATCCTGTGTTTCTTCAATTTTAAATAAAAGTAAAATATTTATTTCACCCAGACAAATGTGCTCTAAAATATTTATTTAGGTTAATTTTGTCATTTATGTGACTATTATACATTTTTCTTATTCACATATATGAGATTGTATAAATTTTCTTACTTGGATGAATATTTTTATCAAAGTTTGAGTTTTTACGGAGATAAGCTTAAAAATTAATTTGAACGAACAAAGTCCTGATTTAATATAATTTACTCTCAAAAATAATTTATTTGGTTGAATATATGTTTGATTTTATTAAATCAAGAATCTTGAGATTAAAGGAAGTATTAATTTGTATCGAATTTCAATTTAATTTAGTCAATCTATTAGATTTGACCATAATTGAAATCAAATTGGCCATAATTACAATGCAATCCGCCAATTGATTTATAATTTGGCAAAAATTAAATAAATTTGGTTAAATTTTAAATTTCAATTGGGGTTATATTTTAAATAATCCCAAAATTCCCAAAAAACTCTCATAACTTCTACCCAATTCCCACAATTTTTTTTTTAAATTTTAAATTCAAAATTTTGTACTAGATTGTACAATTCCCCTCAAAGTCCTTTTTTCAATTTTTGAATACAAAAATTGTTCTACATTGTATAATTTTCCACCTTATCTTCCACCTCATCTTATCTTCAATTTTAAAATTTCAAAAACACCCCTAAATTCTTTCTTCTTTATTGGTGGATGGAAAGAATTGAATCCACATTCTTTCCTACAAAAACTTCTCTCCCACATTGGTGGATGAAAAGAATTGAATCCCCATCCTTTCCTATAAATACTACCACTCTTTTGGTAGGAAAAAAGTCTCAAAGTCTAACAGTCTCAAGGTTGGAAAAAAAGCTTTGAGCAAAGAAGTTTTTTTTTTAGTAAAAAAATTTCCTTTTTCATGAAATTCGCGGGCTAATTGAAGTTCCAAGTTGAACGCTTTTCGGTGGTGATCAAGACTCCGAAGAAAACTTGTAGTTTCATTTTGCTGCCCCAAAAACGGTAAACACACCTTTTCCTTTTTTTAGTTTTATTATCTTTTTCTTTTTCTTTTTCGTAGTTCGTAGTTGTAATTTTTTTCAGTTTTATTATCGTTTTCTTCTTCATCTTTTTCTTATTCGTAGTTCGTAGTTGTAATTTTATTTACTGGGATTTTTGCCGTAAACGACCTTAAAGATCATAGGACGTTATGGCATCGATATTAGGGCTATTTTCATATTCATGGTATAAAAATGAGCTAGGAATAATTGAACATATTTTTTTGCTTTATTCTTTGATTATTATTGGTAAAGTTTTTATGTTTGCTTAAAATATGTATTCATGCTTTGTTTAAATTAATTGTTGAATGATATGTTTGTTTTTAGCATGTAAAGTTGTTTCCTTTATGTTCAAAAGAATAGTTAATATTGATTGTTTCGCCTTTTGACTTTATTCTTTGATTATTATGGATAAAGTTTTGATCTTTGCTTAAAATTCATGCTCTTGCTTTGTTTAAATTCATTATTGATGGATATTTTTGCTTTTAGTATGTAAGGTTGTTTCCTTTATGTCAAAAAGGAATGATTAATATTGTTAAGGGTCTGTGAAATTATTTCTCAATTTGAAGTAGTGAGTTACTCATTTTCGTGCTCAAAATTATCTTGATTTTCTATTGTTTAGATTGAAAAGTTGTTAGATTTATAGGTTTTGTTGAAATGGTGTAGAACTAAAATAGGTGTTGGTATAATTGAACACTTTTTCTTAGAATTAATTTTTTACTATTTCTCCTATATTGTCTTTGAATATCATTTCTCAAATATGCTTAATATATGTTATTTGCTTCACTTCGCTTATTGGTTTACTTCTTAAAGTGTTTGGACATCCCATTGTTATCTATAGTGATTTTTTTCTTCTTCTAAATAATAGATATGAGAAAATATGTATTAATCTATTTGTCCAAATTTTAAGCAACTATGCTTGTGGATTCATGTCTTGTTTTCAAGGGCTAGTTAATTATATTGTGCTAGATTTAATTTTTGTAAGATTGTTTTGGAGATGAGTTAATTTTCTTTTTGTTGGATAATTTGGTTTGCTTTGATATCATAGCTTACTATTTCTTTATGCTCGAGAATGCTATTTTTTCCATCTCATCATTTATTTATTAAGTGTAGAATTTTTGAACACATATTAATTATTTTTTTTTAATCTTTTTCTTTGCATGAATTTGTTTTGGAGTCCAAATGGACTTCTTTCCTCTTGCATTTCATAATGGGCCAATGAGGCTCATCTCTCCGAGTCAAGTTTGAAGTTTTAAACTCAAAGTCGATTATATGGCGTGCGGGTGCAAGAAGGTGAAAGAAGATGGAAAATGGGTCAAAACCCATTGATGAGGTTACTAAGAGATTTGAAAAGTTTTGATTTTTCTTATTGCATTATTTTTATTTATTCATTTAGTCATTCATTTATTCATTCATTTGGGACTCGAAGCCAAAGTTGTAATTTAATACAGGTGAAGCGGATTTTGGGCCTCGAAGTTCCGAAAACTAGCATAGGATAGGTTATGGGCCAAAATCCCAAGTATTTAGATTAGGACAGGTGAAGATGTGTCAAAAACCCAAATTAGCTTAGCACATGGTTTATGATTTGAGTCTAATGGCCTAAGTCCTTTAATCTCCCCCTTTCCTCTTTATATGTTAATTATTCTTAGTTTTCTCAGACTTAGTTAAAATCCCCGCTAAGTCGTCAGAATTTATTGTGCACAAATCTTGAAGACAATTTTTCTTAATCGTTTTCTTTTCAAAAAGTCAAATTTTCTTTTTAAAGTTAGTCAAAAAAGTTATTTTCAAATAGTCCGGATAACCGCAAGTTAGCGGATACCCTTGGTTCCTTAACAACCTTCCAAGAGTATTAATAGGAACCGCTTGCTCAAAATTTTTAAACTTAAAAGATTTTTTTTGTTTTTAATCTTTTAAGTAATATTTTTAATTTTTCTTGATATTTTTTCAAAAATCAAGTGGCGACTCTATAATTTTTAAATTGTTCCAAATTTTCTTTAAATTTTTGGAACAGTTTAAAAGGTCTAAAATAGTGTTTTTCAAACCGTTTGAATCGAAAAGGGGCAAAACATATTGGATGTATATATGTATGTATATTCTTTAAAGTAGTGTATATTGTATGTATATATGTACGAATATTCTTTAAAGTAATATATATTGAATGTATAGTTATTGCGAAGACCAAATAGGATCCGGACCGAGCCCGATAAAGAAAATGAACCGGGGTCACGTTGACCCAGATCTATCCGGTTGACAATTTTACTTTAATGTGGCTCAATTCTGAATGATTCTACATCCACCAGAGAAAAAGTAACTTTATATTATTAACAAAGAACGGGGAGATATCCTAATTACATCTAAGAGAATTTGCTCTCTCAACTCTATACTCTCACAAGGATTTACTATGAATTTTGGAATGGGTTTATAATGAAAAATCATCATCCTTTTATAGATGAAACTTAGGCTCCAAGCACAAAATAAGAAAAGAAAAAATAAATATAAAATTTTTCCTCCATAATTTTTTTCTTGCTCACCAAGTTTACTTCCTAACCAAGTAAGTTGGCACATGAGATTTTTTTCCGCATGGATTAGATCCCACACAAAAAAATATCAAACTAGCTCTTTCAATCTCCATCTTAGTTTGCATTCTGAGCATGTGTATGAACAACTCCAATCAAAACTTCTTAGATTACTGGCAATGCCATTGTAAGAAATAAGAAGAATCAAAACTTTGTTGAACTAGTAGGTGTTCTCCCAAAGTTGCATCAGTTGATGCGTACTCCGGCCAAGTCTTTGTAGTGTGAAAACTTGGCGAGCTGGACTATCTTGGTCAACATGTCTACAACATTATCATCTGTGATAACCTTAAGACCTTGATTTCTCCCTCTTTAACAACATCTCAAATGAAATGGAATATGACATCAATATATTTGATGCGCTCATGAAATCTTTTATTTTTAATCAAATAAATAACACTTTGACTATCATATCTATGAGTTGATTCCACCTGAACCTAACTCAATTCGGTCACTAAATCTTTCAACCAGATAACTTCTTTTACAGCCTCTGCTGCTGCCATATATTCTGCCTTTGTTGTAGAAAAAACAATAATTCACTGTATAGTTGATTTTCAACTAACGACATTGCCAGCAAGAGTAAAGATGTATCTAGATTAGACCTCCATCAAGATCCTATGCATAGTCGGAATAAACATAATCGATAAATGAAATACCTTCATTTTTTTGAAAGGTTAGGCCAACATCAGAAGCTACTTTGAGATGTCTCAATATCCACTTGACAACTTTCTAATGCGTTTTTCCTAGATTGGCCTTGTACCTGATTACCATACTTACAGATTGAGAAATATATGGGCGTATGCATACCATTGCATACATAATTCTACCAACTATGCTAGTATAAGGAACCTTTGACATATTCTCCACCTTATCCTCAGACTAAGACATTTGTAATTCTGAAAGTTAAAAATTAGGAGCTAAGAATGTACTTACAGACTTTCTCATATGCATATTGAATCTCTCAAGAACATCTTTGATGTATCTCTTATGAGAAATATGTATAACACTGTCTTCTATTGAAATATTTATTTAAAGTATTTTCCTTGCAGCTCCTAAATCCTTTAGGTCAAATTCCTAGCACAACAGTTCTTTCAAAGCCTTTATCTCTGTGATGTTGTTAGAAGCATTAAGTATAGCAACAATATACAATAATAAATAAATTATTAAGTTATCAGAAATCTTCTTGTGATACACATAGCTATCAAATGCACTCCTTGAGAATCCATTTATAGTCATGAACGCATCAAACCTCTTGTACCACTGTCTAAGGAATTTCTTCAAACCATACAATGATTTATTCAGTTAGCATCCATGATCTTCTTTTGCCTCAGCTAGGAAACCTTCAGTTTGATCCATATATATTGTCTCTTCTAGATCACCATGTAAGAAATCAGTTTTGACATCAAGTTGTTGGAGCTCCAAGTGAATTGTGTAACCAATGCTATAACACATGAATTAAGTTATGTTTCACGATTGGAGAGAAGATCTCATTGTAATCAACTCCCTCCTTTTGGTTGAAACCTTTTGCAATCAATCTCGTTTGAACCTAACATATTCCACATTTGAAATTGCTTTATTTTTTCTCTGAACTCATTTGCATTCAATAGTCCTCTTTTTCTTTGGCCTTTCAACTAAGACCTATGTCTAATTCTTATGAAGAGACTCCGTCACTTCCATCATGTCTAACTTTTATTGTGAAACATCCTTGCAAGAAGTTTCTTCAATATATAAAGGGGTCTCAAGATCCTTAATCTCTTCTTCTGCATCTACAACCGCATATGCAATCAGATTTGCTTGCTCTATAAGGTATTTCAATTTCCATATCTACCTTTTGTCTAGTTCTTTCAAAATTTTATATGGTTCATTGATAGTAAGTTCTTCAAGATTTGCATCTTTTTGACTCACCAATTTGAGTCTCTTGATCCTTCTCCCTGGTAAGCTCCACCAAAAGTTCCACCTATTTGTAGTTCTCATTTCTTAATACTCCATAAAAAACTTATGAGGATCGAGTATAAAGGATTCATCAAAGGTAACAACTCTGCTAACTATAAATTTGAGTAGACAAACACCAAAGCTTCTACCTTCTTACTCCATCCACATACCCTATGAATATGGCCTTCATATCCCTTTGTTGAAGTTTTCCTTCATTAAGATGATAATAAGTCGGACACCCAAATACGTGTAAGTATGTATAGTTAGAGTTTTCACCAGACTATACCTCATTTGGAGTCTTAAATCCAATCGGTGATGTCAAAGATTGATTGAAAATATTAGAAGTATCGTGGGCTACTTTAGCCCAAAACACTTTGGAAATTTTGGCTTGTAGAAGTGTTGCGTCTTATCACACATGCAAGTGTGCGTAGTCGTGAATGTAATAAAGTGGCCCTTTCGAGCCATATATCGATCCCATAGGGACTTAGTGTTTAGCAAGTAATCCAATTCTAGCATTACTAATGAGATTAAATAAGTGCAAATTTATAACAAGAGTATGAGCTTTGTAATTATAACTAAGTGACAAAAATAACAACGATATGAAATTTGGATTGTAGATAATATATGGAGAGTTTCAAAGTTGAGACTTAATACACCTTCATGCATTCCATGGGATCTAGCCGGTGTTGTTGTTTATCGTGATTGTTGATCTACGGGGTTGATATTATAACTTAAGAATGGTCATCCTCTAGGTCATCTGCCTAAATTAATCTCACAACTACATGATTAAGCAAGGATGTGATCCTTTAATTTGGATGCTTAAGGTATATTCCTATTTCATTAACCAAGTGGAGCATTTAGGTATATCACTATCATAACCGTAAATCATCCTTTAATAATTAGTATCTAACAATTCAGGATATGATCTACACTCCCTACATTCTTCATTTCGTCTTACCATTCCTATGGTCAATTTGTTTTGAGACTTAGATTTATCCTAAAGTTCATGACGCTTTAGAATAGTAAAACAAGAGTGTAAGAACAATCACATGACTCAATAAACATATAAACCAACAATCAAACCATAATTACACAATCATGTTCATAACTTGAATCCAAGAAAGAGGGTGTTTAGACACTCATAATCTACTTCATAATCACAAAATTAATATAGTTCATACAAGAATTAAGTAATGAAAAAAGAAGAGTAAAAACCATATTTAGAGTCTCTCTTGTGCATTTCTCATTTTTCAAAGTCGTCCAAGTAATTTAGAATAAAAGCTAAGTGTCCTATTTATAGTGTAGTATAAGTATTCCAAAATTACACAAAGGCATGAAACATTCTCTTCGCGTGGCTCAGTGGGTGTGCCATGCTCTTATTATGCATCCCTACTGTTATGTGCTATCCAATTTTTGCTAGCTTTATGCCACGCCCTTAACTCATAGCTTAGTGGGCGTGGAACGCTCTTATGTCTTAAATGCCAATTTTTACTATGGTGTAGTCTCTTCACTTTGATTCGTGTTTTACGCATTGCAAATGCCTTTCGAACTGTTTTTAAGATTGTTTTTCTTCTCGATATTTCTCCTAACACCTTCAATCATCCACAAGCTTGCTACCGATATCCAAATCAAGCTCAATCTTTACCAAGGTCTATCTCTGAAACACTAATCATATCCATTAGTTTACACACACAAATTAAGTTCAATCAAGTTAATATATATGCAATTTAGCTTACAAAATAGGCACAAGTATAGGCAATAACTAACACTTGGACATATAAATAAGCCCAAGATCAAAGAGCATACAGTGAGTCTTTTCAAGATGAGTTATGTTCATCCTCTTAGCAACTGATGATAGGGTCAAAGCTTGATAAACTTGTAAACAAACATGAGTCACGTCTCAATCATAGCATGAACATCAATTTCAACTCACATGAATCATGGAAATTCATAAACATAAAAATCTTTGAACTTCAGAAAAGGGTTCTAGGGTTTCTTGGATAGGAGGGATCCATGAATCAACATCTACATACGACTATCTTCCCTAGCATGATACGTCTACTCTCTCCTATCGGCACAACTGTCCATTATTTCCTTCGCGACCTAAGGAAGAGGTCACTGAAAAGTTAGAACATGTAGACCTGAAGCATGAAGGGACATTGTACTTAACTTGCCACTCAACTAAGGCTTGAGGCCTTTAACATCATGAACTTATCAAAGCAGTCTAACCCGAGGACATGGATAATATAAATCTAGACTTCGTGAATTACTAAAAGCATTGTTCGAGTACCTAAGTCATGAGTTACATGACCTGAATTTGGAGTTCAAAACTCATAAGATGTGATCCTGATTGCCAAATGCACCAGAACTCCCCATTTTATGAACTAGGAGAGTATATAACTCTCTATCATATGCATGAAAATAAATTAGGATCATGGATCAGAAATGTAAAACATGAGCAGGTATTGGGACAACTTAAAGTACTGAAATAAGATTGGGTCAAGCATCAATATTTCTCAAAGCTATTCTACCGCTCACTAGTACGTCTACTAAAATCTTAAGGTTTGACC
Source organism: Capsicum baccatum var. pendulum (assembly GCA_030864225.1). Classification (NCBI taxonomy): domain Eukaryota; kingdom Viridiplantae; phylum Streptophyta; class Magnoliopsida; order Solanales; family Solanaceae; genus Capsicum; species Capsicum baccatum. Next base: position 70,519,315 of record CM061551.1, read on the forward strand.
CTGTCACTGACTCTATCATCTCCCCCTTAGACATAAGCCATCACTCCAAGGCGGTGAACCACCACATAAACTTTGGTCTAACTGTCGTCACCTTGCTCTAGAGTCAGGGATATAATAATGAACATAAACAAAAGAACTTGACTCAAATAACTACACTTCAAAGCGTAAAACATTAAGACAATAACAACAACCACATCAACAATAATAGACCCAATATATTCTCACATAAGTAGAGTCTGGGAAGGGTAGATTGTATGCAGTCCATACCACTACCTTTTAAAGAAGTAGAGAGATGGTTTTTGATAGACCTCCGGCTCAAGATAGAAAGGTAGTATACAAAAGCTTCAAAATCATAGGACGCCATACAACAACATAGGTACGACATCCACAACAAATAGCACATTGTCAAACCAAAAACATCAAAGCCCGTCTAATTACCGACTACGACTCATCCATACCCTTAGCCCTCTATCCTAATGCTTTTTCTCCAAATCTTCCTATCCAGGGTCATGTCCTCAGTCAGCTGCCACTGCCCCATGTCACGCTCTATCACATCACTTCCCAAAGTGTAATGCTAACTCATAAAACTACCTCCTGAGATACACATCATCCGTCTATAGCCCCAATAGTCATCATTTACTACTTAACGCTTAGAACGGGCACCTCCAAATCTCTGATGGACCACACCACTCCTACCATAGCCTATCACTACATCGCCTATAACTTATGTTTCTAGACCATAAGAATCAAATCACGCATAACACCTTCATTCATAACTCCTTAACTTAGCTATAACGGACATCATTCACTATCTCCCTAGTCCCACCTAGCAACTCAGCGACACTACTAACCAGATAACATGCAATAATCCTCGAGGAGCAATGCAACCTCAAGGACCCTTGGGCACACTTCTACATCATACATACAACATCAAACTTGATTACAAACCAAACAAACTTAGGCCCTTGCACACACTGTTCAAGCCTATTAGATCACTTCTCTATAACTAGTACCATCAAACAAAAAGTCATCTTCTCCACTTTCATGACCACCAATTATTCAAACTTAGTGTCTAGCACTAATCTCACTTGAACGTTATGAAATAAAACATCAACAATACTTAAAAACCGCATACCCACTCAAACTTCATAACCAACGATAATCAATCGCAATCACATGGCCCCTCTTATTTCTAATTCATCAACACATCCTTCTTTTACACATCATTACTATCCACCTATTTATACATCCCCAACTTAGTTTATAGCCTTATAAGTTTTGACCAAAACCCATCTTACAATTCTCAAGGACGCCCAAATTAACAACACCCATCCACCAAGTACTTTTATCAATAACTCATACTTTCCAATGCAACAATCATCATCAATAACTCTTTTCATACTTAAAGCAGCAATATTTCCAAAACAAGAAAGGACATAGCACTTCGTTCCTAGCCTAAACATGAAACAAAATTCAGCTATACATATAAATATATAAATTTAACAATTGGCCCTTACTACTTTTTTTGTCATCACCACTCTAAACCCCCTAGTTTCCACTAACACAAGAATAATAGGACGCGCAGCAGGTTGTTAGTGGATCAAAATAGGCCTCACACAGCTCCACTAGACTTTGGTTTTATGTTTTGAACAAGAACATAAGATAACTAACAAAGCAACTACGCTAGTGAATCGAAAGAGCCCCACACGACTTCACTAGACTTTGTTTTCTTTTCAAAAGCACAATGATAATAAGATTACATATTGGAAGAGATAGGAACTTGACACACAACATTCAATGATCTACGAATACACATCTCATTCTGTCTCACTTGTAAGACCCATAAGAGTAAGGCCATAACTTTAAACATGAGGGATTCATGACACACCAGAAGGCCCTTATCAAGCCACCCTGAGGGACCTCTGCACATATTACTCACTAATATGAGAACGATATCTGGGAGGGAACTAAAACTTAGAAATAATAATATCTAAAAAATTATACATGGGTAAGGAAGCATAGCTCCGCATTATGGATTCTGAGGAGGAATCTGAAAGCATCTCTGACTTGGGCTTAGTGCCTGACGTTTTTATGAATCATGAATAATGCACTTCAACCATCGAAACTCAAAAACACTGATGGGATACTTTCTAACTCGATTACAATTCCCCTACTTTCTGTAAAGATTCAAGCTTGACTATTTTTGATACCTTGAAAATAAAGCGAAGGTGGCCTGAATAGAGAAAGTTGAGGATCTGCGCAAGCGCATAGAGAATCTTTTTATAGCATAATATAAGACTCAAAAGAATAGCGATATTTCCTAAATGCCTTGTAGCCTCTTAAAGAAAAGTATAGACTTCTCCATACCGTTCTGCAAGACTCTACTAGACACGGCTTCATAGACACCCTGGGACACTTGAACCTTGTGCTCTGATACTAAGTTTGTAATGACCCAAAATCATCCCTCGGGATGCTATACGGTGCCTAGGGTCACAAGTGATCCTAAGCTAACCCTTCACTTGGCATAACACATAAATAACTGAATAAAATGCATAAATCCAGATGAATAAAGCAGAAGGTAACTCTATTATGAATTTGCTCGATACAAAATTGAAGTCACAAGGTTACAAATCTACTTTTCATCAAACTGAAACTCAATACATCAACTTCTACTAACTATCTATGAAGTCTCTACTAGTACTGACCATGGGTAGATGGGTCATGTCTCCGAACCACCCCAACTTAATATGACTGAATTAGGAAAATATAATACTTTTCTATTATATCACTAACTCGTGGCCCTGAATCAAAAGGGGCCTATCACCTGATGACTGGAAGCTGCAAACTGATTGGACATGGGACATACACTATAATCCTGTACCTACATTATCTGACAATATAACACATAGACATATATCTGAATCAGTACTTTGAGGATGTACTGAGTATGTGGGGGTGAATGCATATGTATAAAATAATAACGATATTTTCTTCAATCAAATCATGTATGCATAATGATATGACTCACATAGCTTAAACAAATATAAAATATAAAACTCATAAGTCATGTAGAATGAAGCATGTATCACAATCTCATGAGTCATCATTATTTAACTTCAAAATCGGAAACCTTCTCTTACTCTCAATGCCCAAAGGCTAAGGGATTTTAAACCACACTTTTAATTCATGCATATATCTCAAGAGAGTAAAAGTTCTTCAATGCTCAATACTTCACAATTATTTAGAAACTCATATACTTAGAATTCAAAATCATAAAACTTGAAAACATAATTGAAGGCATTTCATTCACTTTAAAAAATATCTCATCTCAAATCAATACCTTGATTAGGGAATATCTTTGCAATTCAACCATTTAGGAAAATAGCTTATAGGGAAGGAAAATAAGCATTTAATTTCGAAGTTTGAAAGGCAAGGAAGGTTCTCGTAACCAACATAAACCATGCGAGCTACATGGAGTCCAACGTTTTATCCTTCTAAGAAAGTGACCCCACGTTTGGAAGGAGCGTCATACTCTTGCCAAGGAGTATAACCTAGGTCTAGTGATCACTAAATGAAACTCAGCCTCGGGCCCACTCATAATAATAATATAATCAGCCTCAGGCTCACGTAGTTTTGGGGGTAAGAAGCCGTAGTAACTTACCCGCTCGGTGCTAAATACTATTCCTTTTAGATTATCTGCGCTCATCTCATAAAAATCTACTTTTAGAATAATCACATGGTTCACCACGAACCCAATAATCAAATCGATAATCTCATCTAGTGAAGTAGATTTCAAAGCTCAAGGAACATTAGATCAATTTATTTCTCAATCACTTCAAAATACTCAAAACATGAGTGCTCATAGCACAAGAGTTCATAATTTCACAAGTCTCAAATAGGGCTTACTAACCCATAATTCAATCTCAAGTTAAAGCTTATCAAAAGCATAATATATAGCATATAGATTCATAAATCATGTGAAAATCTAGGAATTTCAGCAATTTACCTCAAAATCTCAATATAGTCATATGCTTCAATATCTCAACAATGTAAATATTAGCTTATCAAAGAGTAAAATCATGGGGTTTATACCCATCTGCAAATACTCAAGAAAACATGTAGAAATCATGCTATTTAACTTTCAATTCATGGAAATATCAAGATAATGCATTTAATAATTATGGGTGAAAAACCCCAATTCAAATTCATGTAAAAACCTCATATATTTCAGCAAAATCATGATGTAAACAAGCCTTTTGGGCACAAGGGTGTAAGGGTTACCCTTGTTCAAAACCCCACATACCTTGAGTTAGAAGCTTTGGATTAACTCTTATTTTTGGGACTCTATTATTGCTCTAGAGTGAGGGCTGTTGAGGCCCTTGACTTGGGAACCTTGAATCTTGACTCAATTTAGAAAATCCATGGTGGATTCTTGAGATTCTTGGAAGAGGTTTTGGATATTTAGGGTTCTTGATGAGAGAAAACCCTTATAGGATGATTGTAAATATCTTTGATTTAGTGTTTCCATGATTTTATAGCCTTGGAAAAAGTCCAAAATGCCCTTTTTAAACATTTGTGCAAAACTGGAAAAATTGAACTGGAACCCGATTTCACTGGCCTCCGCGACGCACCACTTATCGCGGTGGCTCGCTGGAAAATGACAATTGGGAATTTGGGCTTCTTCGCGATGTGCCATTATCACGGATTCACACTGGTTGGGACCTGGAACAACTCCGCGATGCACCACTCACTCAAATGATGCAGTTTTACGACTAAGGCTTAAATTAGTCATAACTTCTTACCCGAGTGTCGGATTTAGGAAAATCTTATATCGATGGAAATCTTATGAAATTTCCCACGTGATAAAAAGTAGAAATTAGGGAAATTCTATATGGTTAAAACATTACTCATTTAGGAAGAAACTTCACAATCTTTTAGGGCCGAAATCACGCCTCACTTAACACTCCCTACGACTCAAACTACGAGGGAACTTTGCGGGGATTTACACCTTTTTCTACTTTCCTAGAATGCAATGCTTATAAAATTCAAGTGTGATGATTTTATTAGCATTCAAAAAATTATGGTTGCTCAACATTTCTAGTCTCGTGTACTTATATGACGCAGTCTCATGTGACATAATCTTGTCTTTTAATCATTAGATAGTTGCACTATGGATGTACTAACAGATCCAACAATGGTACTTTCTACTAATGTGTAGTGGTCATCCTCCAACTTGGCTTTTAGCATGAGTAAAACACCTTTAGTCACCTTATGGTTTCTATTTTCTCATGTACTTGTAGCCTTATCTATCCAGAGTACCAGGGAGAACAAATTCTTCTTCAGATCAAGAACATGACAAACTACTGTAATATTCCTCACGATTCCATCATAGTAGTAAATCTGAACTTAGCCAATGCCAACAATTTTACAAGTTGCAATACTGCCCATTACTACTGTTTCTCCATTTTTTTGTAACTACTGAACTAATCTTTTTAAAATGTCATATATTGAGTAAAACCAGAATCTAGCACCCATTTATTGCCATATACTCTACTATTGTATGATGTTGTAAGTACATATTCATTATCAGAATCATGCACCGTTCAATAAAGAACGCACTCACCCTTTTTACTTTGACGTTAGGCAATCTCATTAAAGTGTCCTTATTTGTGACAGGCCCAACACTCTGCATTCTTCTTATTCACATGAGACTTCTATCTATGGTTGAATTTGCTTCCTCCCTATTGGCTAATACAATCTCTCACAAAGATCCCACCAGCTTCATCATCTTTGTCTTTTTAAAAACATTTTCACACATCACAAGAGTTAAGTGCTTGGCACACTTGCTCAAGAGTGTTAGGATCCTTGCTATTGGTGACGTCCAAGCTACACCTCCTCTCAGAAGATGATATGGTCACTGTCAAATATAGTAACCCAACAAAGGTTGAACCCCAAGGGAATACATGAAATCGTGGAACCTTTTCTTCGCAGTAACGACATCATCTAGATTTTCCAGATATCTATCAATTTCAAATTTTATGAAACCCATCGTTACTCATTCTTCCTCTTCTACTATAGATAGTATTTGGAAATATAGAAAACCAAAGTAATTCTTTTCTAATGAGAAAGTTTAGACTGTGCTACAACCATTTATCATACGCGGATAGAATCTAGTCTATGATATCAATTGTTTAGCGAAAACATGAAATAAAGAGTCAAAAAATACAAGATTTAATGTGCTTCAAATTCAGATCATCCTACATCCACTAGAGAAGAGTTGCCTTTATATTATTAACAAAGGAAGAGAACATATCTCAATTACACCTAAGATAATTGTTCTCTCAACTCTCTACTCTTACAAGGATTTACTATGAATTTTGGGATGTTTTACAATAAAGAATGGTCATCCTTTTATAGATGACCAAACTTGGACTCCAAGCACAAAATAAGAAAAGAAAAATAAATACAAAATTTGTCAAAAAAATTTCTTACTCTCTAAGTTTACTTTCTAGCCAAATAATTGACACATGAGACTTTTCCACATGGATTAAGAAAAACCAAACCAACTTTTTCATGGATAAAGAGGAAAGAGCATCCCTTCGAGGACATCTGATAAAATTAAGATGATATAGAGAAAATTCGATGACACACACAAATTAAGAAATACTTCAAATTATATTTTATTGTCAAAAATTAAAAAAAACACTAAATGTGACCTAGTGGTCAATGAAGTGGATGGGAATCGTGAGATTTCAAATTTCAGCAGAAACAAAATAACACTAGGTGATTTCTTCTCATTTGTCCTACCATTGATGGATATAGTTACCGTGTTGCTGGTGGAAAAAATTAGTCGAGGTGTCAGCACCACAATTATCAAAAATAAAAAATAAAAAGTAAGAGCAGATAGTAAAAGATGAACGCGAATCATAGATTCGATGTATGTACAACTTTTTGGCCATTTCCATTAAATGTGAGGAGTGAAATGTCAACTATATCAAAATCTATAAATCTTGATTGCCTGAACGAAAGATACAACAGTTGAAAGACATAAAATGAACCACTTTAGGGAAAATGCAAAATTGTGTGTTCATTCAACTTTGTTCCTGAAAAAGGGTTTTTTGCAAAAGCATCAACAATTTGGACACACAAATAATTTGCGAGTGGACCTAAAATATCTATATCTATTTTCTTATCTTCTACTAATGGTAAACACTACAGGCTTAAAACATGACCAAAGAGAAACTTGTGTCGGTAAAGAGAATAAGAAGCAAATCTCAACAATATAGCATTTGACGTTGCATATCTTTTTATACCAATTTTTCTACCCTAAAACCCTGTGTCAATTAGGTCTTTGATATGAAGGTAACTATAATTTAACAAAATCGCCTAAGTTGTAGGGGAGAATATAATTTTTTAGATCTTTATACAAAAATAATTTTTTTAATGAGAGATCCTCCTTTATACAAGAATATAAAAAACCTCATTTTTTATATTCAAATAGTAAGATGACAAGAAATTTTATTTTCTTTTAAGATTTTATTTGTGTGATAGGTTAGGTTAGAAATGAATTCATTAATTGGTTGATTGTGGCACGATTTTAATCAAGTTTCTGTACGGACTGGCCCAATTTTGAGGTGATCTTTAATATTTAGGAAAAATTACCAAAATACACAACATAAGTTTCAAAACTTCTAAAAATCCTCCCACTTCTAAAAAATTACTTAAATCCCAATATTTCATAATTTTTGGCAAAGTTGAGATACAAGTTAAAACACCCAACTACAAAGCTGATTCTTTACCAAAAATAACCTATTTCTCCCTCTCTGTATGCCGCATTTTTTGAAGTGGTTTCTATCCAACTTATTCATTCAATTCAAAACTTTGAAGCAAGGTAATTTTCCTTCCTAAAATCAGCTTCAATTTCTTCTAATCGTTTTTACGTTTTTTTATTCAAAAAATTTATTTTGCGCCTAAGTTTACAAAGTAAAATTTGGGTGATTTGGTTGAGCAATTTCTTCGATTAATTATTTTTTAGGCTTCATTATTTGAATTGCCATTATGAATAGAGATTTGGGACCTTCATTTAGTCTTGGGGTTTCTCAATTAGAAAGTATCAAAGAATCTGATGAAGTTGTTAACTTCGTTCCCGAAAGTTTTGATTATGAATTTGTTGGCTTTGATGAAAACAGATCAAAGCATAGAAAAAATCCCCAAATTATGAAGAATTTGCGGCAAAAGCATTCTAAGAAGGACAAGAAAAAAGAAACTGTATCTAAGAAAAGGGGATCCAACAGTCCCGATAGTAAAGCTTCCGCCAAGAGAAGAAGAATTGTCGAAGCAATTTCCAGAGATAAATTTTTCTAGGTAATTGCATGTTCAGATCTATTGAATGTTAGGCCGAGATACATATTTTGGGTTGCATGATACGTTTAGAATTTCATTGTTTATCTAGTTTTTTGTTGCTTAGTTATTTGTATCTTGTGTGTTTTATGTTTTATTAAAATTAAAATAACAAAAGATACATGTTCATAAGTACATAGATACATGTTAAGTGGACTTGTATCTGTGGGTGATTATTAATGCTTTGATTTATATCTAGTTTTGTTCAATTTTACTTAAAGTCTAAATATAATAGATACATGTTTTTATTTCTAAGATACATGTTGTATTAACTTGTATTTGTGAGTTACTGTTAATGCTTTGATATGTTTCTTGTGTTGTGTAAATGGTATTGAAAGTACAATTACACAGGATACATTTTTTCACCCTGAGATACATGTTGTAGAGATTAATAATACATTTGTATAATCTTGTATCCAATGTATTATGTTCTTAGTGCTTTTGTATATATTGTACTGTCTTAAAGCAAATTTGTTGCATCTCAAATAATTTTTTCATTTATTTTATTTTTAGGGATTGAATTACATTATTAAGGAAATTCCAACTCATCCTCTTAGATTTGTAAGTTCGTGCAACTTAAGATTTAAGGATGAAATTAAAGAAGTAGTCGGCCAAGAAGTTTTAGAATTATTTGAGAAGACCATTTTTGGATGTTATCTCAACATACCCCTTCTCAACTATATTGGACAAATAATAAAATGTCTTCTTATGCTCGAGATCAAGCAACCAAATCAAGAAGAAATGCATGTGTTTGTCAAAGGCCATATTCTTAGATTTTTCATATATGGATATGCTTTGATAACTGGCTTAAACTGTTGTGGCAATGTTGATGATTTCAAATACGAAGATTCTTCTTCGAGTCGGCTAATGAGAAGGTATTTTTCCCAATCAACGAATGGAGTTGATAAAGAGGCAATGGTGGACCGTTTTCTGAAAGAAAATTTTTGAAAATAACGAGGATGGCCTTCAGATGGAAATCCTATACTTCATCCACACCTTCATTTACTCACAGCTGAATGCTTGTCCCATTTCATTTTCTGATTTCAAAATGGTTGGAGATGGAAAATATAAATTTTTTTCTTGGGGTAAAGTGTCTTTCTCCAAGTTGATGGCCTCAGTTAGGTAAGAATTTTTCATGGAGAAGAAGCTTTATAGGTTGGGTGGTATCCCTCAGGTTCTAAATGTGTGGATGTTTGAAACTATGTTCAAATGTTGATACCAAAGTTATTGTGAAGGAGGGTAATAATATACCTCGTATATTAAATTAGAGAGTTGTTGCAGTCCGACCTCAGTATAATCAGTTTATGACCGAAATATTTAGCAAGGTATGATGCTAATTGAATTTTTTTCATACATTGCGTTTTATTTTTTTTATATTTTTATCGTAATCATTTTAATGTTTAAAATATTTGTATGTAGTGTTCATATTCCAACATTGTTTCGAATGCGGATGAGCTGGAAAAACTTGAATTGCAGCCAAATAGTTTCGCATCTGATCACCCTGGTACATCTTCGATGCCATCAACTGAAAATCCTGAGCAGAGGAGTTACCAAGTCAATTTACCCCATGTTTCCATAGATCATGATAGTTTTGATGAATTTAGTACGACGCCTCCGTAATTTTTAACGAGGGAGTCGTTACACATATTGGGTATAGTATCTGCACATCTGTCGAAGAGTGGAAAGGATGTTCCTATAGAAAGAAGATCAGAAAATAAAGAACAAAGTCAGACTTGGGCCTCAAAAGGAAAGCAGACAATAGGTATTTCCATATCAACATCTGTTATAGTATTTTCATAATGAAAATATTTTTACATTGTATTTTTTTTATACTTAACAAATACTTGGCAATCCAACAGATTCACAACAAAAGAGTAAAGAGATTGATGAATCTACATGCACAAATAGGAAAGAGCTTTTGGTTAAAGCGGACTTAGATTCGTTAGAGTCCAATATAAAGACATATGTGAAGGTATACTTAAGGCTCTATTTTCTTAAACCGTATAAATTTTTTATTAGTCTACTGTAATATCCCGTATGTTTTTAAGCTAGGAAACGAACCATTTTTCCTACGTATGAAACCTCCTATCGTGTGAGTAGCATTTTAGTGCATGACTTACAATGAGTATCCTAGCGATAAGATACCATATGATACATTAAGCATGTTCATATGAGTCACTTAAGGTAATACAACCTAAGAGTTTTTGAATCCATCAAGTTTTAGTGTTTGATTTTACAAGGGTCATGTTTGAACGAGTATAACTCAATATTAATATGGTATTTTGTCTGATTTAGACCCACCAAATTGTAGGGAATCAAATTATCTTTCCAACGATACCAATTTCGCCTTAATCCAATACCCGAACAAAAAGTTATGCCCTTTTTCGTGAGAGACAGTAAGGATAGGCGATTGGTTAGGCGTCGCCCAACCCAAACTTAGGAGATTGGTTAGGTGCCGCCTAAGTCAGTTCCAATGCCAAAAACACTCCATTTTGAGTTATTTTAAAGGGAATTAAGTCTTTAAATACTCCTTACACATCCCTAAACTTAACCCTATGAAATTTATATCTTATAAACATATTACAACCCTATTAACATCTCAAAGCTCATCATCCAAAAGCACTAAAAGAGAAAAACAACTAGGGTTGCATAATTAAGCTTGAAGATCCAATTTCAAGGAAATTCCTCCATCAATCATCAAGAACCTCCCTTCCAAGGTATGCGTAGTGTTCATCCACGGATTCCTTTCGTCCGTGGAGTTCAAGAATCAATCTTTAAAATACAAAAGCTTGGTTGATTGTGGTGATATGATCATACCCATGTTGATGCTTGTTTGTTTTGCTATATAATAGTATCGTGATTGTATATCTCATGAAAGTTATGTTGTTAGTTGAAAAAATATGATCTTAAGATGGATTGATAGAATGCAAGTATGAAATCCACCTATGCCTTAAAGAATGCATGGAAGGTGTTCGAAAAAATGCCTAGTATGTTAGAACTTCATTTTACATGATTTCATGATATCTAAATAACAAGTTCATGTTAGTCATACACTCTAATATGAATTTCTATGCAAATTATGTGTTGTTATTGTTGTGGTATAAAGTATGTATGATAATGGAGATATAAAATATGTATCACAAAATATATCCATGCTTTCCCTACCATGTTTGAGATGTTGAATAAATACATGAAGTATAATATCCCCAAATCATTACAATATGAACTAAACGTTACATGTTGCCGTTCCCTTATGCTTGAATGGTTTCCATGTGACTGCTATGAATAGTATATGTTGTTGGAATGCCCATGATATTAGAATATGAGATTTATGACTTGATTATAAGCATTCCTATTCATGATAGATAGTATGATGACCATGTACTTCATGAAATCTCCCACTCATGTATTATGGATTTTTATTGATGGTCATGCACTCAAGAAATTCAAGTTGTATCAGTTTCCTTCCATCGAGTCCTGGGGGTACTTGTACCCAAAAAATATAGCTGTTTGCCTAGAGCCATGTCATGTTTTCACGATACTCTCAGTCAATCCATGATCTATAGAATTCAGTCAGTCATATGACTCAGGAAAACTCAGAAATCTCAGTAATCTCAGTAGTCCAGTAATCTCAGTGCTCAGTAACCTCAGCAACCTCAGCAACCTCAGTATTCACAGTCAATCTCAGTAACTTCAGTACTCTCAACTAGTCTTCAGAACTCAGTACATTTCGTCAGTCATTGGAATCCAGTAAACTTAGTTTAGCTCTGCTAAACAATAGCACTAGTATCAGTCCAGTTAATCAGTATCAGTTCAGCTAATCAGTTCAGTTTAGTTATTCAGTTTAGCTTAGTTATTCAGTTCAGTGTCCTTCAGATAGGAGTAGAAGTTAGCACGGAGTGAACCCAAGGATGGGAACTCACCTGCCAATTCAGGGTGTGATTCTTAGTAGTCATCCTTGTGTTCCAGAACTACGTACCCAGCGTAGGTTGAGACATCTTAACCCTTCAGATTAGGGTTGATGAGCTGTCTTAACCCGTCATTTTAGGGTTCCCACCATTCTCATTGAGTACCTGCCAGTATAGGGTTCTCACAGTTATCCTTACCAGTGGCGCGGTATTGACACCCCTCCAGTTGGGGTAGAGATTGGACCCTAGCTTACCTATTATAGCGTATTTAGGACATGTCAGTTAGATAAATACTTCCCACAGTTTCAGTTACAGCTTTCAGGACTGTCAGCTATAGCTACCTAGTCTCAGTAAAGAACTCAGATAGTTCTTCAGATTTTAGTATATCAGGACTGTCAGATATAGTCAACTCAGAAATAGAATTGAACTCAGATAGTTTCCTCCAGATTTATGGACTTACAGATACAGTCACTTATGCTATCAATCACAAAAGTTATCAGAACTCATGCTATTAGTACTCAGCTTCAGGGTTGTCAAATACAGTAAATCAGACCAGTTCTTCATAATTCGAACTGTCAGAAACAATCATTCATTTATCAGTAATGCAATATCAGTCTCTTAGTATTCATTAATACAGTATCAGATCCATAACTTATTAGTGATTTACATATCAATATCAGTAAACTCAGTCTTTCAGAATCTCATTATCAGTACACTCATGTTGTTAGTATTCAGACTCAATAGTCCGTATCTCCACGAGTTTAGTTATAGTTACGTATGCATGTATATACACTCACGTTCATATCAGTCAGCATTGTCCATGCATATAACTTTTTTGTCATTTAGCCTACCTCACTCGTATACTCAGTACATTCAGATGTACTGACGCATTTGCGCTATGGTGCTTTCTCTTATGTTACACCATAGGTTCAGAGGCATGAGCTCCAAATCAGCAGTAGATTCGAGGATCAGCAGTCAGAGTTAGACGTGAGTCCTCATCCTTCGAGGACATGATGATTTCATTTCTATTTCAATTTTCAGTTTATTTCGGTAGTTGGAGTTAGTTGGGGACATGTCCCATCAACTCCTTATTTAGTTCAGTTAGAGGCTTTTGGACTAGATGTCAGATTAGATGTTCAGACTTCAGTACTTATGTTCCTTTTTGGTATTGATATACCTTATTTTTCAAATATGTATTAGTATTGAACCTTATGGCCTTACAGTTTATGTTTCCGCATATTTTATGAGATATTATGTAGTTTACAGGTACAGATATCAGTCATGGGTTAGCTTGTGGTCCTTCGGGGTTATGAGCATCGTGTATCATTTTGGTTCAGAAAATCAGGGCGTTACATCTACAGTATAACTAATCAATTATGCATATATATTAGATTGATATGAAATTCAGCAATTTAGAGCGTGTGATGAATGACAGATTCACTGATGTTTTGAAATCATTACAGTTAAGAAACGAGACTGTTAAGAAAGTAACATAATTTTAAACAACATACATTTAGTAACGAATATATTCAATTTATTCTTGCTACTATTCCATATGTTGCAGGAAAACATTACAAAAAAAAGCCATAAAGAGGATTATCATTCAGATGATGTTGCTGATTTTGAAGGCAATAGTGATCCCGTCAGTTCGATTTTTTTCATGGAAAAATCACATAAAATGGAGGTATTCATGGATACATATTTGCCATTTTATAACTCATATACTATTTGTATATCTAAATATTTACTGACATTTCATAAGTGTTATCTATTGTTTCATATATTTTATACTAATGTTCTACAACAGATTTGACAAGATGGTGATTCCTCAAAAAACATTATTCATGTTGCGGGACCAAGTTGTGCAGACAGTCCAGTGAAAGAAATGGATAAATCAGTTGAAATGGAAGAGGATAAAGTTAACCAAGCATCATCACCTTTCACAAGTTGTGAACAACAAGAAAAGGTAATTAACTTTGATTATGTAATTTTTTAATTGACATGACTATTTGCATTTACATTACGATAAAATGTTAACTCAGAACTACACATAATAGGTTTTTGCCTGTCTGGGATTTTATGATATTTTAAAAAAATTGTGATTTTTAATAACTACTAGCATATATGTCGTTATATATGTAGTTTTTAATATTGTTTATGCTTTGATTTGTATGTAGTATTGTTTGAACTTTACTAAAAGCCTTATTACAAGAGATACAAGTTTATTAGTACCTAGATACATGTTGTGCTAACTTGTATCTGTGACTTACTGTTATTGCTTTGAATTGAATGCAGCGAAGTTGCATTGTTATTGAAATTCGTATTACACAAGATACATATTTTTCTTATTAGATAAGTGTTTTTAAGCTTGTAGATACATTTGTATTATCTTGTTTCTAAAGCATGATGTTCTTAGAGTTTTTTTTATATATTGTACTGCATTAATGTACATGTGTTGTATCTCAACTAATTCGATCATTTTTTTTTGTTTTATGTAATTAAGTTTCACTAAGTGTTTTGCAATGAATATGACCTTTTTTGAGATTACTTTACGATAAAATATTGACTAAGACATATATGTAATATGTTTGTGTCTGTCTAATGTTAATCAATGAAAGATACATATTTTTACCTTTTGTATCTAATTTAGCATTTATGTATGTAGTATAGTATCAGTAATTCGGTGGTAACAATATAATTTAGTAAAAAAAAATGAAATATTTTTACTTTTTGAAATCATATTCAGGATGATGGAATTGAGAAACTGAGTGACATTATTGTTGAAGAAATGAAACTAATTGATAGTGTTTTCCCAGTTCAAGAGCATGAAATGGCATTGGCAATTTACAAGCCTCCACCAACAACTCCTGACGAGTATATGATTAGTGACACCGCAATTGTGTCTGCCTTTCCTACACCAAAAAAGACTGTGTCGGAAGTTAAAAAAACACCCGCACAACGGAATAGGAAGCCATCAAAGATTTTTTGTTCACCTTTCCTGACCCATTTTGGATCAAGTACAAAAGGAAAGAAAATATTTTGTTCTACAGAGCGAAAAAAATATTCATTTGAAGGTTATGACATTAATCAGAATTCACCAAATGTAGAGATGGAAGTTTTTGAAGAATAGATTAAAGAAGGCCTTTACAGGCAACACATGAAAAAGTACGTATACAAATTTCTTATTATAAATTCAAAACTGATATGCTTTCTATTACTATTTTTTTGAAATGTCTCGTACTGTTATATTTCAGGAAAGATAAAGATGACCACTACAAGGTTAGACGTTCAAATATTGGATTTTTGTCAGCTTGATTTCGTAGTTGCATTTCCAAAATTCAAGAACTGGTTCTACCTGATGTATCAACAAAACAAGTGTTGGAATGATGAGGTATTTTCATAATATATATTGAAAATCTAAAAATGCAACGTTTTGAATAACATTTTCATTGACATATACATTTCGAACATTATGACATATAACATGTATTAATGTCTTTAACATGATGATTTTTGATTGACTAAATAAGTTAGATGATATCTTTAATATAAATATAATGCAAACCAACTTGTTTCTAGCAAATTTGATTATCTATTGTAGTCTTAATGTTGGGTTTTCTCTTCAGTTCTTATCCTGTATAATATACATAATGTAAAAAGTTGTATAGTAATATATTATGATGTATCTAAGTCAAATGTTGATCTTTTATAGCCCATGCAGAAAAAGTAATCACAGACATAAGAAAAGAGGATCACCACTTGTTGTAATTTACTAGTTTACCCTTACATATAAATTTATGTATGTAAAGAGAGATTGTGATGTCACTTAATCTTAGTTATTCAGCTTGAGAGATAATAGCTTTCTAGTAAAATTAACTAAGGTGTTCACAGACTATTCCGAACTTCATGTTATATCCAAAAAAAATAAAAAAGAAGTCATTATATTCTTAGATGTAGATATTTGTGTTAGTGCTCAATTACGACACAAAAGAAATGAAGTAAC
This sequence comes from Capsicum baccatum var. pendulum, assembly GCA_030864225.1. NCBI lineage: Eukaryota > Viridiplantae > Streptophyta > Magnoliopsida > Solanales > Solanaceae > Capsicum > Capsicum baccatum. Next base: position 70,535,626 of record CM061551.1, read on the forward strand.
AGAATTTAAAACATGTGCTATATACATGAGTTTCTATAATTAGCACAGACAGAGTAAAGGTTCTCCTATAAATAATTTTCACTAAAACTTGGATTGATAACATACCCACAGAAAAAGAAGATAAGTTACACGTATGTTATAACAAGTTAAATACATTTATAATGTAAAAACATTTTTACATTATTTTTTTATAAAAGTTAATTTAAGCTTAAATCCTTAGATGGGGAGCTCCTGTGCATCCTAAATTCTGCACATGATCAGACAATAGCTAGACTAGCCCCCATTTTGTATTAGATACATAATAACAAAATGTATCTTTCTGTATTAATATGTATCTTGTTCATTATCTGAAGCAATTGTCTATTACTTGCATTAATCACATTAGATACATAAAATATTTAATTTGTACCTCTTTCAGTTTTAATGATTACAGCAGGATGATGTAACATATATTCCATTTGCTTGCAATTTGAACAACATCTGGATGTCATCATGTACTACTTGAGAAAGAAGTACAAGAAAAAAAAATTTCCAAGCAAGAGATCCACTATCACAAATTGCTTTTTCAAAGTGTACATCAATAAGGCATATGTGAATTACTATGATACTGACGCTGGCAAGGAGCTTGCCACACAAAATGCATCTGCAAAGATTGATAAGGTTGCTGAAATGGAGATGACATTGATTAACACCATTAAGGGATTCAGTACACGCGCAGGTCAGCCTTGGTATTTGGTTGATGAGGTCTTTGTCCCAATTAACTGTGATAGTGCCTTTCACTGGATATTGGCAGTTATTACATTAAAGGATTGATGCATTCATGTGTACGATTCAATGGCCTCTTCACAAAAAAGAACACAAACAAGTGAGATTGAAAAGTTGGCTGTAATGATTCCTACTTACCTTTAGTACAGTAACTTTTTTTAGCAAAAGGTACCAACTAACTGGACTGCACTGGCATCCTACAAGGAAAATACCGAACATGATCCATTTTAAGTAGAATACGTATCTGAGATAGCACAACAAGAAAGCGAAAGTTTGTACGTATTACATTACTTTTTGAGATAGTTTCATTAGCTTATAATTTTATTTTGATTTTTCTAATGAAATTTCTAATTTTTATGCAGGTATTGTGGTGTATTTGTAGCTGTATATGCCGAGTATCTGAGTGAGGGATTAGACATTCCATCTTTGGGAATTGACGCTCACTATCATCGTTCGAGATATGCTAGTCTTTTGTGCAAGTACGTATTTTTAAAAGTAGAGAATGGATACTTTAGTGAGAATTACAATCCACAAATGCCAAGGATGAAGTTCACACCAAAAGAAACCGATCGTGTTTTGCGTATTCAGTAGTTGTTGATTTTTTGGCTAGAAGACTATTAAAAACGTTGTTGATGATATAAACTTTGATGATGTTAGTAGTGTTTAGATAAGCATACATTAAGTTTTTTTAATGAATAATTACTTCTATTTGCATTAACATTCTAATGCAGTGCTAAATAACATAAGAATATATTTATGTTATCGTTATGATATTTTTTTCACGCAATATACAGATATTATATTGGATACATGTTTTACTGTATTTTATAATTTTATGTATATAAAATAAAGAAAGATATATTACAATATAGGTATTAACCATCACAACATTGCCGTATTATGTATCAATAACAGTTTTTTGTAATAGATAGTTCATGTTGTCTCTTACATGCATACCAAATTATATCATAACTTAACAGAACTAAGTCTTAAAAATATTAACCTATTATATTTTACATGTGAAACAAATTATTAGTATGTATAATAACATTGTCAGTTCAATATATCTAAATTTCTATTTTATGTGCCACGACAAAATACACCATCAAAATATATATAACTAAAAAATAAATTAACAAAGAATGTTATTTATTTCGGTAAACGTCTTTTTCTAAATTTCATAAAAAATCAAGAATCTCATCAACTAAAATGTCGAACAAAATAGATAAAAAATCCAGCAACATTCCAAGGAACTATTCAACATTATTCATTAGTCAACTACATTTGTCACTCCTCCTTTGGAAAGAAGTTGCAAGTACTCCTGTTGTGACCTTCATAACTATATCTCCCGCAATAATTACTGCTCAATGTCATTGTTTCGCTTGATTTCTTGTGACTATTTTCTTTGGCCTTCTAGGTTGACGTTTGTATTTAGGTGGTAACACAACTTTGTCTATAACTTCTTGTGACATAGTCCAGTCTTTTTTATCGAGCATTGGGAACATCGATTGTTCATACGTCTTCCTTAATATTTCAGGATAGTAATACTCAGAGCAATAAGGCTTCATATCAACTACATGCTTGCTTTTTAGAACTGCAATTGCGTGTTCACATGTTATCTTATCCAATTGAAATCTCACGCAACTGCAAGTCCTCCTATCAGGACATACTATGTACTTTTTGCCATCATCGTAAACTGAATAAACATATGTTGATGACGCACTAACCTACAAGATTAAACATTATATGTTAACACATAGATGCTTCTTGCTCTTCTTTTTAATATATTTGTATCAGTTAAAAAAAACTAATGCATTTACTGTAATATTTTGCAGAAACAAATTTTTAAAATATATACTGCTGTAATATCAAGCAAACATTATATAATATGAAAAAAAATTAAACATATAAACTCACCTTAAGCCTTGAAGATCTTGAAGTATTTAGCTGAAGAATTCCTTCGAATCTACTACTCAGTGACGTATTTGCATAAGATGCTCTTTCTCTATTCTTGCAGTTCCACTCTCCAAATAATTTTTTGGCCTCTTTCAGAAATTCGATTATCGGCAACTCACGTGCTTGCTTCAGCTTATCATTTATACACTCCGCTATCTTAGAGGTCATCATTCTACTTCTGTTGACAGGTGCATACACTCGTGTCCACTTTTCAAATTCAGCAACCTCAAGATAAGACTTTACCCTCTGATCAATATTTCCAACTTGATTCCAAAAAAATTCAAATTCATCTTTACGGTATGCCTTCGCCATAGCATAGTAAATATCACTAAGTCTATATTTACTCTTTTTGAAGTTTATGCAAACATTCTTCCACAAGTGTCAAATGCATACAAGGTGCGACACATTTGGATATACAATGCTGACAGCCTTTATTATTTTTTCATGACGGTCGGACACAACACACATACTTTCATAATCTCCAAAAGCAATTCTGAAATTCTCGAAAAACCAAGTCCATGAATTATCATTTTCACTATCAACAACACCATACGCAAGCGGCAGAATGCGTCCTATAATTTTGATAGTAAAAACCAATTAGGCTGATGCATGTCAACTATTTTTCAACTGAAAAAAACTAGTTATTATCAAAATGACAATACAAAATAACTTTACTCGAAAATAAATATTAATTACCTGCTCCATCAAGAGTGCTTGCGAAAAAAAATGTACCTTTATATGCTCCACTCAAATGTGCACCATCAACAACAACTGCATGCCTGCAATACTCGAATTCACTCTTCAGAGGTTGCAATACAACGAAGAAATACATGAATTTATTATCTTCCGCTTTATGCATTTTAATATGTGAACTTGGATATACCGAATTTAACATGTATATATATATCTAGTCATTTGCCGATAACCATCTGCAGGTTTTCCCCTTAACATCTCAACCGCACGTTCTTTAGCCCTCCAAGCCTTCTGATAGTTAATGTCCACATCGAAAATTTTAATATCTTCGATTATATCATTCTGAGTGTGTATTCTCTTATAATTGACAAGTCTTGGAGTAGCAAAATCACTAACAAACCCAACTGTAGCTTGAAGTTGGGTAAAAACTTGATCTTTCAATGGGCAAGTGTGCACATCTTGAAAAGTTCTAACTTTAAAAAGTTCAGTCCCCCGCCGACATGATGCTTTAAATGTCCAAACACAATCCTCTGAACGGCATCCTAAGACATAACTGAATTAATGAAAACAAAAATTCAACTTTTTAACCTTCAGTTACTTTCAAACTGTATATATAAACATCAATATATTCACCGAGATACATAATTAGACATCAATATATTCACCGAGATACAAGATAATCAAAACATATCTTTTATCATAAAGATGTATCTCGATCAAATTAACATAACGTCAGGACTAAAACACAACAAGATACATAATTACACATCAATATATACACTGAGATACAAGATGAGAAAAATGTATCTTTTATCATAAAAATGTATCTCGACCTAATTAACATAACGTCATGACATTTTTGTAAAATGATAATCTTTCAAACGTTAGATACAAAACTAGATTAACGTCAAGATTATTAACAACAGATGATACAAAGAAATCCATAGCATACCTTTTTTTATTCGATCTCTTAGCATAAAAGTTGAAGGAATGATGAATTGCAAATCTTGCCATAACCGAAATCAGAGTACCCTTGTCCTTGTAGATTTACCCAACATTAACATCACTATGTTTGCAGTCATTAATAATCTTGTTCCCCTTCTGATCTAACAAAGACAAAGGAGAAGTAGAATTAGATTTGTAACTAATTAATTCTGCACCTCTTTCTGATGGACTCTCCAAACACATTACTGCACCAACATTTCCATCAAACAATATTTCACTAGAAGACTTATCTAATGTAGTGATGATGAGTGGATACGTCCCAAAACCACATTCAATTTTCTTAATCTTGATATACAAATTCATACTCATTTCATTACGAATCAACAACGGACAAGCATTTCCTTCGACAATGTAACGTGCTTTAATTTTTTTTCCTAGTTTCATCGATTTTTAGTTCTCCGACAATTATCGAAATCAATTTTTCATAAGTAACATGTTCACTGATCACAATTTCATCGCTCTTATAGCCCACATAATTGATTTCATTAACCCAAACATCAGAATGACGTAGCAAGACTGAAATATTCATTTCAGATCACCAAACAAAATTAACAAATAAAAAAAATGGAAGTGAAATTTTTTTGCAGAAGCCGTAATTTTATTTTCTTTGCTATTTCCAAACAAATTATGAATGTTGCTTTTGATTAGAATGGTGAAATAACAAGGTAATAGCCATAAATTGTGGGATTTAATTGTGTTTTAACCATAATTAGTTAGATTAATTGAATTTTTAGTGTGGCTTTATCCGTTAAATCCCTTAAAAAGTGCCAGTTAGTTTACTTCAAACATGTATCCCTAATATGTATCTAAATTAATAAACATGTATCATCAATGGCCAAATGTTGAGATTTTACGAGAATTTTAAAAAAGTTGGGACTTTTAGTAATTCCTAGTAAACATGTCGTTATATATGTAATTTTTACTAATATTTATCTCTCATATTGGTGGTCTTTAATTTTTACTTTTTAGAGAATGCTTCATGCTTGCATTGAGGCATGAGTCCAGTATTAATTAATTAAAAATTACATATATGCACAACATAACTTTACCTTATTACATATAATCCCATATTGAAAAAAAAAATACAAAATTTCTAAAGTAATTACTTAAATTCCTTAAATTCACCATTTCTCTCTCATCCCCCTCATACATATCAAAATACCATATTTTGCTCCTATTTTAGTGCACTGATTTTTGCTCCATATATGTGCTCCTTTATTTACGCCTATAATCAAGCTAATGTAATATTAACACTCTTTCATCCCCTCCTATTTGAGTCACTTTTCTAATTGGAATTGAAGATGTACACTTTCAATTCACGTAATAAAGGAAATAATTCACGTAATAAAGGAAATTGAATCACTCTTTTTCCTTATTATTGTGTAGCCAATGTAATGTTACAATAACACTAATTTTTTCTTAAAATTATTATAATCTTGTATATAATTAATGTATAAGGTGAATATTTATACGTATAGTGTGATATTCTACATTTTGGAAGATTATATTTTAATGTATAAGTTATAATATATCAGACATTATACATTAGTTATTTTTGGAAGACTAATATATAATATAATTCTTCTGCTATATATTTCATTATGTTATACTTTTAGAAGTTTTTATTACATTTAAGAGGCATTTTATGTATTATTTGGTATTATACAATTAGAAAGTATTAATATTGTATAAGGTTACATTATACCTTCTGATAAGGATACAGAAGTATACATGTTTAATGTTAATACTTAAATGTATAGTATGACATTATACATTACTGCAAATTATTTTTTAAATGTATAATGTGACTATATGTGCAATTGTTGTATAATGTTATCTTTTAAATTCCAACTTATCCATTATTTGCATTGATTCAATAAATACATCACATATTGAATAATAAAACTGAATATATCAACTGTATTTGGATATATATTATTCTCATTTAACTATTTTGTTCACTAATGTTTATTTTTTCATGGATTTTAAATTATTTATAATAAATTTATATGATTCCGGGAATGAAAGATAATTTCTTTCGTCAAAACATAATCTGAAAATCAATTTTCTAGGAGGTTAATGGATCATATCAGTGTGAACACAAATAATCCATACGTATTATATTACTCTTACTAAAGTAAAGGAAGAGAATGAAAAACAAATACTCCCAAAAGATTTTATATTGTTTTATGTTGTTGTTACAAAATTTTTAAAAAGGTTTTAATTAAAATTGTTTTTTATGTAATTTATTACTACTAAAAATAGTATAAGAAGGAAATAATAAGACTTTTTTATCTGTTAAAATGAATAAACAACATAAAATGTTGTAAATGAGAACAATTAATAGTGATGTTTAAGAATTTTTTTGAATTTAAATTTCAATTACTATATTTAATTATACACCACATAATGATAGGTAATTGATTGTGTTAATTAAGGTAGAGAAAGATAGTATCTGATTTCTCTTTTCATAAATATAGGAAAATCTGTTTTATCATATATTGCAGCAATGTATAAGTGTCTACCTAATGTATAATTATATTTTACAAATTAAGGAGAGAGAAATCCTAACGGGATTATATGTAAATACTTTCACTATAGAAGGAATTTATGTGGTTTATCCATTAATTAATTTGCAAGATAAATCTTTATCCTTTAATCTATAATCTATATCTATAATATATTAAAAGTGTGAAGATTCTTAGAAAATTAATTTAAACTTTTTACCCTTCATTAAAAGTCTCTCCTATAGACAAAATTATCTTTTCACTATTTTCTCAAATTATTACTTAATTATATTTATAATATTGTCTCCTAAAATATATGGGATCAAGAGTTTAAAATATATGATTTATTATATTATCCGCTAAAATATACAAGACAAAGAGTTTAAAATATATGATTTTCTTAAATTAAAAATTCTAAAATAATTGGAAAGAGATAATTTTAATCAATTAAAATTTTACCTTATAAAAAAATTGTATCTTATTATAACTAAAATCACTATAAATATTCGTATTAGTTTTAGGAGTAGGAATCTACTTTTTTATCTTCATACGAGTAATAATTTTAGGAGTAGAAATCTTTACTAATATTTTAATAATCATTTTAAAGAAGAGAACCAATTAACATAGGTTTAAAAGGAAAAAACAAAAATAGAATGAGTAGAAAGCTTATTAGTATTAGTATTTATATTAAAAAGGATTTAAAACTTTATTAATATCCCCTTTTTTGTTCTCTATATAATTAATTGTTCCTCATCAGGTGAGTTTTTTAAGCTATATTCATATTAGTTTATAGCACGTGATAATTCTTTCTTAGTTTAGTTTATTATTTTTTTTGTTTGATTGAAGAGATGAATTTTCTTGTGATTTGAGGTAGATTTCTAAAATTTTAGTATATTTTTGAAATTTACAATAAATAAATATCATGTATAGACGATTGCTAATTGAGAAGTGTTTTTGTGAAATCTTGATATATCTTACGATTGAAGAGACAAATTTACTTGTGATTTTAGGTACGTTTCTAATATTTTAGTATTTTCTTGATGATTTCAATCTTGATTGTATCTATGATAAAAGAGATGAGTTTATTTGTGATTTGAAGCAAGTTTTCTAAAATTTTAGTATATTCTTGAAGTTTACAATAAAAACTATCATGTATTCTTGATCGACAATTTCTTACTACGAAGTTTCTTTTTTCTGAAATATTGATAGTATCTATGATTGAAGAGACATATTTGCTTATGATTTGAGATAAGCTCTCTAAAATTTTGGTATATTTTTTTATGTTTACAAAAATAAACTATTATATATTTTTGATAGACAATTGTTAACTGAGAAGTTTTCCTTTGTGATTTTAGTATGTTCTTGAAGTTTAAAATAATAAATTATCATGTATTCTTGATAAATAATTATTAATTGATAATCTTTGTGTATGTGTGATTTTTGTTTATAGTGACGCATGTAAAATTAATAATTTAAAATTGGCTTATTTACAAATTGAGAAAATGGCCAAACGACCCTTCAAGCTTTGCCCAAATCCCAACTACACACTTAATCTTCACGAGAGTCCCATCACCCCCCTGAACTATTTTTTCATGTATTTATTAACCCTCCAAATACCGATATGGCAACTTAACCCAAATCATAATGTCTTCGTATTTACATGCGCTGGGCCCACGCCTTCCAGGTCATTTCCGTCCTAAATCTTCATATGGTCCCATAAGCACCCTTTGAGCTTCCTCTTTCTTCTCTCCTCTCTTCTCTCTCTTCTATTATTCCTTCATGAAATTCCTCCATTATTACATGCAAATTTAGTCATCTTTGTGTATGAATCTACTCTTAGTGATAAAATTTTGTGGATTTTCGAAGATTTTACATTTGATTGCTGGTTTAATTTTAGGAGAGGTACATGTTTTTGTCCTAAACTAATTGCATTGTTAGTAAGGGTTTTCCCTAAGCATATGTTGACTGCTTAATAGATTTCTTTTCTTGTAAATAGCTGTATAACTTTTTATAAAGGGAAGGGATTATTATGTCTACGCATGTAGGTGAGAGTTTGAGATCAAAAATTAAAGAGGGTTTTGTGACTTACGCAAATGTTCTGCTAATTTATTTGGTACTTGGGCTTCCGACATCGATTGTTGTAACCTTTTATAGAGGGATTATTATGTCTACGCATGCAGCTAAGAGTTTTAGAGCAAAAATTAAAGAGGATTTTTGACTTACCCAAATCTTCTGCTAATTTATTTGGTACTTGGGCTTTCGATGTCGATTGTTGTTGTTTGTTCATTGTTGGGTTAGATCTTCTTTTCTGTGGTAATTTCACTATTTTTCATTCGTCATGAGTTTCTTGGTTTTTCCCATCTTTAAGGAATCATCTTGCTAGTTTGGTACCAAGTTTGTGATTGAAATTTGCTACTGATTTTTATCTTTTGTATGCCTAAATCTGTCTCATTTAATTAATTTATTTATTTCTCATCTAAGTTGTACAATTTGAAATAAATTTATATTTTTCTTCATTGTTTAAGTATGATGTATCTGTATTAAAGTTTGTTGATAGTTGATTTTCGATAATATATCTGCTATGATACTTTGTCTTATTTGAGTATTCATCGTCATCAGGTTAAACATGAGTGATTTTACTTTGATTATTCTAAGATGGTACCATGGTAGAGTATTAGATTTAAGTAGTGAAGAACTGATTTATAAAGGTGGAAAAATTACAGAATTCTTAGATGTTGATGTTGACAAGATGTCATATTTTGAATTGAGAGACTATATAAAAAAATTAGGATATAGCACAACATGCACCTTTAGTATTAAACCACCTAATAGTGGTATTTTGGTAGATGTGGATAATGATATGGATATTTTTGAAATGATGTGTTCCTTGAAAAATGAAGATGAAGTGGATGTATTTGTCAAGAATTTAGTGGATGAACCAATTGTTGTAGACCCTACCCCCATGTTCTTAGAAAATGTAAGTGTTGGGAATATGAAGGAATCTGGTGCATCTTTTGATAATAGGCTTAACTCTATGGTAGGTGAGGACCATATAAATGTGGAGGACCCTTTTATTTTTTTTTCTACTTCACCTCCTTGTACTACCACACCTCATTTCTCAACTGCAAATAGTGCTACTGCATATAGTGCTTCAGCACCTACTGCTGCACCTAGTGTTGCTGCATCTACTGCTGTACCTTGTATTGCTTCACCTTCTGCTGCTCAACCTAGTACTGCTGTAGGTACTGATGTTTCACCTAGTGTTGCTGCACCTAGTGCTGATGCAGTTGATGATAGAGATGTTGGTCCTGCTGGAAGTGATTTTTCAGAAGAAGAAGTAAAGGGTTCTGATTACTTTACTGAGGATAGTGTTGATTCAGAAGAAGAATTAGTTGGAGATTATGATGATGAAGAGTATGGTAGTGATGTACATGAGGAAGTTAGGGAGTTGAGAGTTGAAAAAAAAAGTTTCAAAGGAGGAAAAGAAATGAGAGAGTGTACCAGCTGACAATGCAGAGGTACTAGTAGATGAAGCAGGAGCAGATCTAGGGTTTGATGACACTGAAACAGGTAAAGTCAGTCATGAAGGCAGTTTGGGAGGTGATAAGCCTTACTTTGCAAGTTCTGATGAGGGGAGTTTTGAGTTAGATGAAGATGATTGTTGTGCTAATGAAGAACATGATGTGCTTGTATTTGGTAGGACAAGATATGTTAAGTTGTCAAGGAAAAAAAGGACAACAACCCAAAAAATCATTCATGACCCAACTGCAAAGGAAGTTGTTTGGCAGTTGGGTATGGTGTTTAAAGATGTAAATGAATTTAAAAGAGCTGTGACTAAATATGCAGTAAGAAAGAGGGTTCCTGTGGAGAAGTGGGTGAATAAACCAAAAAAGGTTAGAATTAGATGCAAGGATGGCTGTCCATGGCTTTTGTATACAGATCTTGACAACACAATAAAAGATTTCATGATAAAAACTTACATCCCAAAACATACTTGCAACAAGACAACCAGAAATTATTTGTGCAATGCAAAATTTTTAGCTGAAAAATTCAGAGAAAGAATAATTGAGCAGCCAAATATAAGGGTATGCAATCTGCAAGAGTTGATTAGAAAAAAATTCAAATTGTATGTTGGTAAGACTACTGTGAGAAAAGCAAGAGCTAAAGTACTTGGAAGTCCAACTACTCTCCAATGTGTTTAAAGGTATTAGAGGAAAACATCAACAGGTCTATGGATTGTACCATTCAGTTTAATGGAGTTTCTGATTTTTAAAGTGAAAGGACTTTGTCAACACAAAGTTGATATTATCAAGAGGACTTACAGTTGTAGGGTGTGGCAGTTAAAGGGCATACCATGTGCACATGGTGTGGCTGCAATACTGTTCAAAAAGTACCCTCTGTATGAATATATTGACAGCTGCTACAGTAAGGACACATATTTGAGGACTTACGTCAATGTTCTTGAACCACTTACAAACATGGAAATGTGGCCAGTTTCTTCAAACATTGTTGTTGCACCACCTAAAATCACAACCCTGCCTGGTAGGCCAGCTAAGAATAGGAAGAAGGGAGTTAGGGAAATAAAAAAGTCAGGAAAATTGCCTAGAACTGGACTAGCAATGACATGTAGTGTGTGTCATGTCAAAGGCCACAACAAAAGGGGGGTGTCCACATATAGCACCATCAGCAGAAGTAGAACCAAATGCATCATCAGTAGCAATAACTACTGGGTCAGGCAGGGGAGGAGGCAGACCAAAGGTAATTTTATTCATTTGAATCCATTATGTTATAAAAGTATTCTAATTGTTAACATTCTTTTTTAATTTGTATAAAACTCCAACAGAAGCAACTACTGCTGCTCCACAAGCAAAAAATAATGGTTCAGGCAGGGGAAGAGGCGGACCAAAGGTAATTTTTTCACTTGAATCCATTATGTTATAACAGTATTCTAATTGTTAACATTTTTTTTAATTTTTAGAAAACTCCACCAGAAGCAACCACTACTGCTCCTTAAGGAAAAACTAATAGTTCAGTCAGGGGAAGAGGCAGACCAAAGGTATATTATGCTTGAATTTAGTTCTAATTTGTTCAATTCATAACATTTCTTTTATATTTATAGAAAACATCATCAGAAGCCATTACTGAACCTCCATAAGAAAAAAAGGAAGAGAGAGATCCAAAAGAATAATTTCAGTAGGTGCTACTACAACTCTTCTACCTACAGCACCTCCAGTACCTACTATATTTCTAGCATCCTCTTCTGCACCTCCTGATTTTTGTGTATCATCTTCAATAGCTGGAACTATAAAAAGAGGAATGGGTAGTGGTAGGGAAAACACTGGTCCATTCAAAAGGCAAAGAGTAGTAGGAATAAGTGTGTTTCAAGCTAAAAATGGCTTCAAAGTCCTGAATGTAAGTCTCTTACTTTGTTATATCATAAGTAGATTATGAGTCATTGTTATATGTTGCTTTTTTTTATCCTTCTTTGTAGCCTGGCATGCCTAGCAGTAAGATATACTCTACTGGTCAAGCAAAGGTTGCAAGATCAGCTGATGTAACTGGTGACATTGGTTATGCACCAAGTAGTACCACTAAATTAAAATGGAATGGCAAATCAACAATCTTAACCAGAAAACTGCAACAACTTAAAGAGAATAGAAGAAAGAAGACAGTGGGAAGTAGTTCACACCATTCAAGTCAACATAGCACTTCTTCACAGTCCAAGATGCCATGGAAATTGTAGTGATGTTGATGTATTTTAAGAAGTGTTTTAACTTAGTCCAGTTGACATGAAAACAATTTCATTTTGTTGTTGGAAAAACAATTTAAGCACTGTATTTTGTTGATGAATGTTGCCTAATGATTAGACATTATGAATGTAAATTTATTTTGGTATGAGTGATGGTGTTGTATAAAGTTAGAATGTTTTGTTGATGTCATTAGGCATTATTGTTGTGTTGTTTAACTCCAGCATAATATTGTCATTACACGATCTAAGTGTAAGCAATAACAAAGCAGTAGCACAATGTTTTGCATAAACATTATCATTACACGATTTTGTAAGCATAAAAAATAACATGATGGCAACACAAGACACAACTTTTCAAGTGTAACCAATAACATAGCAATAACGCAAGACACAACAAGTGTAAACAATAACATAGGAGCAATATGTGACACAATTTTGTAAGTGTAAACAACAACATAGCAATAACACAAGACACAATTTTGAACGTACAAACAATAACACAACAACATTAAAACAAACATCTAAAGTAGACTAGGCAAAAGACACAATAACAAAACATAATCCGATATATTTAGAGAGAGGTATACAAAATTTACACCATAGTAGACCAGATCCAGCAACTACTTTCAGTTCATTTGTTGCTGATGAACATAGCAACAACACAAATTAAAATAAATAAAAATATCTTCCTATTGAACCTACACCATCTCATCTTCTATTGAGCCTCTTCTCCCGTGTCAAGTTATCAATTTGGACCTGTTTAAGCCATAAATCTTCTTCCAACTCATTGATTTTGTTCACTAATCTTGGAATGATAAAATTTGATCTTGGATCCACTTTTTCTTTGTCCCTCCATAGAAAAAATTACATTTTTGAGACTGAAATTTTTTGTAGAAATCAGTACATTAACATAGTTTGAATATAAAGTGACAGTAAAATACAATGCGAAATACATACACCATAATAGGGGCAAGACCAAAATCTTCTTCCCGGATTTGAATTCGACCATGAAGTTTGCAAGTCAAGCAAGATACCATGCTTGCATCTCACAACAACGTTGAGCATTGGGTCTGATTCATCCATACAAAGCTTATTCAATTTTGAATTTGTTATTTCATGAATTCCGATAAAATCGATCATCAAATTACAAGCCCTAAATTAAGAGTTGAACCAAATTACACAACAAAGCTCCAAGAATTCAAGTAGAAATTGGGATTAAAAGCTAAAACTTAGGTTAAAAAAAATAGAAGAAGATGAAGGTAGTAGGTGGACAAAGAGAAGAGTAATATAAAGAAGAGGAAATGACCTTTGCAAGTCATTTTTCATGATTTATTTCGTCAAAATATCATTTAATGATGTGTATTATACAGGTGGAAGGCTAAAATCTTCAGTTTGGAGTTATTGGGACTAGACCAACGCGCCTAGAGGAGGTGTTCTCACCTTTCTTGCCACATCAGTATTTGGAGGGATAGTAAATACATGAAAAAATAGTTGAGGGGGGTGATAGGACTCCCGTGAAGATTAAGTATGTAGTTGGAATTTTGGGCAAAGCCTGGAGGGTCTTTTGGCCATTTTCTCTTTACAAATTTGAACAAATTCTTTGGATCATTACATTCCGTTACAATAAATAGGTTAGTTATTGTGATTCTACATGAATTCTCTTTTAATATTCGATTATATGCAATTGTTTCAATTGTGAGAAAAGTGATTCAAACTTTTTGTCATTTATTAAAAAGTTTTACAATAAATAAAATTGTCTTTCAACCCCTTTTTCTTAAATAATTATTATTTAATTATTTTATCAAATATTAAGAATTTGAAATTAATTAAAATTCTTATTGATTTAGGTAAGAAAGTAGACTTTTTACCTTATATAAAAAATAATTTTTACAAATCAAAATAACTGCAGATTTAGTCTAAATATTGCTATTTTAAAAATTAAATATATTTAAATAGAGATCCTATACAAATGACTATCAAAATTTGCCTAAAATTAACTAAATTTTAATACAATTCAATTTTGTTTAATAAGAAACCCAAGAAATCAAAGTTGTAAATTTATCATCAATAAGGTTAACAATTTACACTAGTTTTTTAAAGTTTGTACTTAATAATATAACGTGAACACAAGAATTTATTTTTCATGTACATTTATTGTTAATTTAACATGATACTTTCTTATGTCTTTTATATGATTTGTATGAATGTATTAGTTTTATATTTAAGTGTTTTTTGTAATTAATAAATTAATTTATTTATTTCTTAATTCAAGCATATTTTTTTTATAACAGTGAAGTGATTTTGTAAACTAAATTTCTTGAAACGAGGTATACGAGTGGGGCGAGTAAGATAAGACTAGTATTAGAAAAAATTGTGAGGCAAAAGTTATGCAAATATAAGGCACGATTTCATAATTGACTCATGCTCAAGGTACAAGTTATGCCTAAGGCATAAGTTTGTATATGAACTTCTTAAAGGCATAATGTTCTAAAATTGAACTTATGTTCCTGCACAAGTTATGTCTTATAAGGCATAAGTTCAGGTTTAAAACTTTATGTGTTAAGAAATTCATACTACTCAACTTTACTCAAAGGCACCAGTTATGTCTAAGGTAAGAAAATTGGCATGGCTATGTCCTCTTTCATAAATTCAATGTATGAATTTCTTAAGGTATAATGTTCAAACCGAACTTATGCCTTGTAAATTTTTTATCTTGTGGTTTTTTTAAAATATCGGGGATACTTTTGTCTATGTTTTTATTACGTAAAGTGGTGTTCGGCAACAATTAAAGATCATAAATTTAAACAACAAAAATTAAGACCACCCAAAATAGGAATATTCTTGCGGAAAAATTAGATAAAATGTGTAATGAGTCAATTTTTTTTACCAAATTGTTATTTGTTACGGAAAATGGTAATTCGGACCTCTTTTTTTTTTTTTTCAGGCGGAGTGCAATATTGTTTCTCCTACTTTTTTTTCCAGGCGAAGTGCAATGTTGTTTCTCTACTTCTATTCGTTGATCACTTCAAGCCTTTTTATTATTGTTTTTCTTCTTCTGGCAACACACCCATACTTCCCTTTGTTTATTTTGACTGTATCACATGATTTGGAACAGTCAAAAATTTTATTTTCTTTTTCAATCTAATCATTTAATATTTTCTTTTGTTCCAATTTAATCATCTAATATACAAAATTTACTAATCTAGTTAATTTGAAATATTGAGAGGAGCTCAAATTTAAATTTTGAGATTATTTAGAGGATATTTAATTTGGTTGGGATTGAAAAAAATAGCTCATTAAGAAAAACAGACTGCTGAAATGTAATATACATCCCTAATACATAATTATACATCATATTTATATACACACTAGTATACGTATCCGCGCGATGCGTGGAATCATTTTAAATCGTAATATTTTGTTCGAACATATTATCATATTCTGTTAAAAAAATAAATTTATTTTTCTTAAGTACAACGACCCTCTCCTACCCTCCAGACACACATCAACATCATCACGATCCCACAATCAAATCAAGCTTTTACGTTTCATATTTTTCTTTATTACATGCCCCCCCCCCAGCCCGACACGCACCAACACGATCACAACCTCAGAATCAAATCTATATGAATAAAGACAATAAATCATAGAATTATCGATAAATTTTTATGTTACATATTTTTTTTTATTACATTTTCGCTACTATTTAAATCGGATTATTTTTTAAAAAAAATCAATAGTCATATATTCCTCAATGAATGTACAACCACCCACAATCAAATTTGTATGACTAAGATAATAAATCATATAATTATCAATAAATTTTATGTTTTGTTATAAAACAATAAAGAACAAGAAAGAAGAGTAGAGAGAATGGAGAGAGTAATTCTTATTTCTTCTCTTGAGAGATGATTTACAATGAAGGAACCCCTTCTATTTATAAGGGGAATTTGCCCCTAGTTTCACACTAAAAGTCAGATACTTTAAATCCTGATAGATATCAACTAGATCTTATTAGATCTTGATAGACATTCACTATAATGTAAATACATTTATAACACTCCCCCTTGAATGTCTAGATAGATAATGAGCCTCGTTAAAACCTTACTAGAAAAAATCCAGTAGGAAAAAAAATCTAGTGAAGGAAAAAGAGTACACATCTCTAACAATACGCATATCGGCTGCCTCATTAAAAACCTTACAAGGAAAACCTAGTGGGACAAAACCTCATAAGGAAAAAAGAGTACAACGAGTATTAACTCCCCCTAATGAGAACATCTGTGAATCTTTGCATCCCGATCTTGTGCACCATTTTCTTAAAAGTTGTAATTGGAGAAGACTTGGTGAATAAATCAGCCACATTTTTACTTAAACGAATCTGTTGCACGTTGATATCACCATTCTTTTGTAGCTCATGTATGTAGAAAAGCTTTGATGAAGAGTGCTTTGTTCTATTTCCTTTTATGAATCCTTCATTAAGATGTGCTATGCATGATGCATTATCTCCGTATAAAATTGTGGGTAGATTGTTATATTTTACATTATATTTTTCTTGAATGAGATGTATCATGGATCTCAACCATACACATTCCTTGCTTTATGAATAGCTATTATCTCAACATGATTTGATGAAGTGGCTACGATAGACTCTTTGTATATTTCCAAGATATGACAGTGCCACCACATATGAACACATAGCCTATTTGAGACCGAGCTTTATGTGGGTCAGATGAGTATCCAACATCAGTATGACCAATAAGATCGGGACTGCAATCTTTAGAATAAAATAAGCTCATGTATCTTATCCCATTTCGATGTCTCCTAGTAGGAGTAGAAATATACCTTGCTAACATATTAACCGAAAAGGCTATAGGCCTTTTAGTATTTGCAAGGTACATGAGCGCATCAATTGCACTAAGATATGGTACTTCATAACCAATCCAATTCGATATATTTTGAATTTCAGCAAATAATCTATTGCTTTGAAAACACTCCAAGAGTTCCAATGATTTTCAAGCTATAAGCTTATATAATATAAGAATTATAAATAAGTTTTCCAGAAACTTTTATATGCTTCAAGCAGTTTGAATCCTTAAAAGTTTTCACATAAGTTTTGTCAAGTGACAATATTCAACATTTCATGAGTGACATCTTCAAGTGTATGGACTGCAAATCAAATAAGTTTTACGCTTACCAAAATGCATCCTTTCATGTCACTTGATAAATGTTTCTACGTCAGCATGCTTAAATAAACGTAGAATTTAAATCCTTGTAATCTTTCACAATATTACGCCAATGTTGTGTCTAAGACATTGATGATATATCATTTCGTATCGGTTCATAATGCGACATAATATTTTGAGATCTCATCACTTCATTATTTTCAGGTACATGAACCTCTCATAAGGTTTCATGAAGTGTTATGTCGTAGGCTCTTCAAGAGTTCATTGCCTTCTTATTATGATTATTTGCTCCTTATTTTTGAAGGACTATTTTATTCGGAACCGATTAGTTTACCACGCTTCACGTATGAATAGACTTTGTCCTTTAAGAACACAAAATAAGAGCACTTGCACTTACTATGAGATGCTTTCGGCATTTGACTTGAATTATCTTTTGGGTGAGGATATGATGATAATTCCTAACATATTTCATAGCACTTATAATCTCCCCCTTATGTTAGAAAAACTAACATACATCCTCTACTTCTTTGGGGAATCCATCTTTGTGCATTATGGTATATTCATTAATCGTGTACCGCACATCAAAATTATTAGATGAAATAATTGGTTCCCGACCTTGAACCAATTAAGAGGAAAAAAATAATCATAATATATTGGTCTAATACATGCAAATGCTATGCAATATATCATATTTCAGACCAATACATTAAGTTTTATTCTCATTAATAATGGTTTAGATATTTATTGAAGGCATTCAATGCTAAACTATCATCATCAAGATGAATTATCTTGATTACACAATCTGAAAGTCATGCTTAACTCCATTTTATTGAGCAAGCAACTTTATGAATGTCAAACTGCAGGTTGGTAATAAATGTACATGTGATCATCTTATTGATGCATCATTTTAACGTATCACATGATAGATGAACGGGCCCTTATTCACCTTTTATAATTTTTAGATTTGAAGGGATCCAATTCCAATATTAGTTGGTCCAACCAACTTATCATGAGAACAAACGACATAAATAATTCTTGAAGAATCTTCTAGTTCTTCAATACATGCACATCTTCGAGATGTCACAATCGTTCATATCAATTTATGAATTTTTATTCCAGTAAACTCCAAGTTTATCATGACATGTACTTTTTTTTAGTAAATTTCAGATTTACTATTACATGAATAAATTTCAGATTTACTACTTTAAAAGTAGATTTTAAAATTATTTAACCTCTTTCGGAGGTGAGTTGTGATCAATCACAATCAATTGCATGTTTGCATTAATAAGTTTCTCATTCCCTAGGAATGGAATATAATCGTGCCTTAAGCTTATCAAATTATGATAGCTTATAACCTCTTTCAAGATTTTGCTACTTCAAAAGCAAATCGAGGCATACATATGATGTAGAAACTTTTTCTCTAGCATATCTTATAATCATTTAAGCGTGTGAAAATATCATCACTTTTGATGATCATTATCATATTGTCCCTCCACGCGTATATTTGTTCATTCAATCACTTGTCTTCTTTCAGACATATTATGCACTGCTACCACATACACCTCAAGAATGAAGTAATTGTCATATTTCAGACTTATCATATATTGCTCCACATTCACTTCATGGAATGGAGCATATTCAATGGGTCGAATTTCATGACTTTTCATTAAAAACACATTATTTTGTCTTAGCCATCATAATATCATCAATATGCTGTATTGCGATTCTAACTCAACGTCTTATCCAGATAAAGACGTCTTAGGCATAAATTGATGGGACTTGAACCCAACATATTATCATCCCTTTTGATAATATTATTCTTGAGAAATAAATTTAAAACATAGATGGTTCCAAACCAATTATTTTTCCTCAAATCCAATAATAATTATATTATTAGTAGCAAAAGGCAGATAACATAAGAAATTACTAACCTTGAAATTACTTTAGATTTATAATCTCACCTATTTGGCAGAGTTTCGTACTGATAACGTGTTATAAAACAATAAAGAACAAGAAAGAAGAGTAAAGAAAATAGAGAGAGTAATTCTTATTTCTTCTCTTCTTCTCTTGAGGGATGATTTACAATGAAGCCCTTCTATTTATAAGGGGAATTTGCCCCTAGTTTCACACTAAAAGTCAGATACTTTAAATCCTGATAGATATCAATTAGATCTTATTAGATCTTGATAGACGTTCACTATAATGTAAATATATTTATAACATGTTTGATATTTTTCTTTATTACATTTTCACTTAATAGAATTATTTAGTGATAGTTTGAATAAATACTTCTCTATTCTTTTACTTATGATTTTCTTATTTTTGAACTTTTATTCTATTATTCACCTCTTTTCAATTTAAATTTTATAGAACAACTTATTACTTGGCTTAATGTAGTTAAAATACATCGATGTATGTTTGTTGAATTACAACAGATTATAACCACATTTTTAGGTCATCCTTAAGTTAAAAGGGGATTGATATTTTTTGGAAAGATGAAGACTTAAAAAAAGTTATATGTGTGAATTAAAAAAAATAAGGTATTTCCAATTCAATTTTTTTAAAAAAATAATCTATCTAATTTTTGTTAAATATACTATCCAATTCATGTAAACCACATTTAAATGTAAAATTGAACAAAAAAGTGACCACACAGTTCAAAAAATTATTGAAATTTTAACTTTTAAATTCAAATGTATCTTCTTTTTGTTAAAAATTTATAATTCTCCTTGCTTTATTTTCTATGAATATACCTAAGACATTTTTCATTTCAAATGTGATGGACAATTTTTTTTTAATCATTAAGTTTTTGTTGCTAACAATTTCTCAAAAGTAGAACATGAGCTTCCGATGCTTTTATCAATTTCACTAGAGTAGGGTACAATAATCGAAATCTATAATCCTAAGAAAGTTTTTTTTCTCATTTAAAGTAGTGCAATTATACCAAATAATATATATATTTTAAAAATTCTTTGTGATAAAATCAATAAGTGAATTCAAATAAAGAAACTATTGTGCTCTTAACAAATATGAAAAACAATAGAAAGAGATGATGATTAAATACACGTTGGATCATGATTAAAAAAAGAGAATGGTAACAATAATATTATTCCTTAAACTGAATCGTCAGAAAAAGATATATCGATATTAATTTAAACTGGTGTACCTTAAACGTTAATAGAGGAGATGAAACTGAATATGTCATATCCTTCCTGCATATAAAAATTAAAAAAATATTAAGTAAAAATAGTCTTTGAAACTAAAAAAAAGAGAAGAAAATATTAAATAAAAATAGTCTTTGAAACTAAAAAATATAAACAGTGCAATAAAAAATCATTAATAAAACTAATGACATATGTATGTGCGTATGTATATATACATGTGTGTGTGAGAGAGAGACAGCGAGGTAAGAACTTCATTCAAATTCAAATTCAAATATCATATAAATTAGTTAGAAGAAGATTATTTTATTATTCTTCCTTATCCCTAATTTTTTTAATAATATCTTTATCTTATAATTTTTAGTTTCATCATAAAGAAAATAAATCATATAAAAAATTATATATTTCCAAACTTAAAAAGTGCAAGAGGTAGCATTTTATTAGGAACTCAACTCATTTAATTATTTTTTTTTAAAAGAAAAAAGAAAAAGAAGAGGAGACATTCTTTTTATTTTTTATGATATTTTTAAGGAAAAAAATAAATGCTCAAACGTGTGAATTTAGTATGAATTTTTATGAGGGACATTTTTATTTTTTTATTATTTAATTTTGTTTAAAAAATTATTTAATTATTTTTGTTGCAAAAGTTTGTAATTTCTTAATGATAAGTTGTACACTTTTCAATTTTGTGTAGGATTTTGTGAATTTACAGTACTAAATAATCAGCGTGTATTTTTTCATACAAACTTTAAATAATATATTTATCATTTAAATAATTGTTAATGTAATTATATTATTATTTTATTTATTTATAATGCATGAAGTTTTTTTTATCACTTCAAATTTAAAGAGGATCTTTGTCTTTCAATTTAAATTTAAAATTAAAAGAGATAAGTTTATGAAATAGTTAGAGTTCATGTAGAACTCTTCAATCCTATGTTCCTAACTTTAAGCTACTAATAATTCTTTTGTTAAAAGAAAACAAAAATTCTAATTCAAATATTTCTAAATCATTTATTACAAATTATTAAATTTGCCCCAAAAACTGCCACATGAATTCTTATTTTTTATGATATTTTCAAAGGAAAAAATAAATGTCCAAACGTGTGCATTTAGTATGACCTTTTATGAGAGACTTTTTCATTTTTTTTATTATGTAATTTTGTTTAAAAAATTATTTAATTATTTTTTGATAATTTATTTTAAAAGTTTGCAATCATGTTTTTAATTTCTTAATGATAAATTGTACAATTGTCAATTTTGTTAAGTTGCAGTACTAAATAATCAATGTGTATTTTTTCATGCAAAATTCAAATAATCTATTTATCACTTAAATAATTCTTACTTTAATTATCTTATTATTTTATTAATTTAGAATGCATAAAAGATTTGCTTATCAATTCAAATTTAAAGAGAATCTTTATCTTTCAAGTTAAATTTAAAATTAAAAGGAATTATTATTATTTTAATAAAATTTTCATCTTTCATTAATCAATAACAAACCCAGTTTATTTTATTAATATATAAATAAATTATATTTAAATACTATCTCCGTTCCATTTTATGTGTCGTTATTTGACCGGATATGGAGTTTAAGAAATAAGGAAAGACTTGGTAATGTTTACCAAATTGTCCTTTATCAAAAAATGTGCTAGTTTCTTTTTTTTTTTAATCAAGTGGGACCAATAAGGATAAAAGTGAAATTGTATCTTTAAATAATTGTCAACTAAGAAAAGATGACATTCTTTTTGGGATGGACTAAAAAGAAAATGCTGACACATAAAATGAAACGGAGGGAGTATATTTTATAGCATTTGAATTTTGAAGAGATAATTTTGAAATAGCAAATATCTATTAGAACTCTTCAATTATGGGTTTTATTTTTGACATAATGAATATCTTTTAATAAATGTATTTCAAATTCAAATATTTAATCTTTCAATTCAAAACTTGATTTGAATCCAATTAGAACTCTCTAATGTGATAACTAACTATTTTTAATATGTAATTTTATTTTATAATTATTTTAAATTTTAAATTAATAATTTATTAATCTTAATTATCTTGTGATAGTTTAACCTCTTTTTTTTGCACGTTTTTTTAATTTTCTTTTCTTTTTCTTTCCTTTTTGTTTTCTTTCTTTCTTTTGTTTGTTTGTTATTATTTTTCTTTATATAAAAATAAATAGACAACTTAGATATATAAAGGTATTTAAAATAGATATATACGTTGAATTTAGTTATTAAATTTTAATTTATTTTTAAGATTTTAAAATAATCGCAAAGAATAAGCACCACAAATATATTATTTATATTTATCAATGATAATAATTATAAAATATTTATCATTATATTTGATATAGATAAATTTATGAAATATAAGAGTTCATTTAGAACTTTTTCGTTGTTAGTTTCTATTTTTAAATAATTAATAATAATAATAATATTTGCTTAAAAGATAATGTATTTTCAAATTCAAATAATTATAAAAATCTTATTACAATATATTAAACTTATCCTAAAAATGGACACGTGACTTCTTAGTAGCTTGCCACTTGGCTTCTTCTGATTCTTCGTCTTCTACTTTATAATAAATATAGAAGATATGCTATTTGTATAATGTTGAAACACATACACTAAATAACTATTTATACAAGACAAATATATCACCTATACATGCAGTAACAAGGTGAAAATTAGTCACTAATAAAAAATGTCAATAAGTAGATTTAAAAAGTCGTTACAAAGAGACTCAAGCAGGATATATATATATATATATAAACTACAGGCAAGTTAATGTTATGAAGCAAAAAGGGTCTCTGTCAAACATTTTTCTCTTAAAAGCATCAAAAATATAAACTCGTTTCTGGGACGAGTCAAACTGTCATGCAAACAACTCACGATCCATTTTTTACTAATGTCATCGGCACTGGCGTCAAACCGGAACGACAATTTGCTACCTTCATTTCCCCGTGTTTTCTGCAAAGCAAAAGGTGAATATGCTACGGTGACATTCCATGGCAAACCACACCTCAGCTATTTGATTAATACTCAAAGCCATCAAGATTATATCAACATTTGCAACAATGCAGACATCTTCCAAGTACGATTTTGGCAGCAAAGATCCAACACAAACGAATCAATGAACTTGGAAAGTGATAGCATCCAGGCTGACCCACTTGCATTAAGATTGACGGGCTTCAATACGAATCAAGAAGATGCTTATGATGGAAGAAGAGCCCAAGAATGAGTCCAAGAATTATGAAGAAGCATGGGCTAAGTGATACACATATTTCATGATTCAATTTCAAGTCTAAATGCAGAAGATTGGGCCCATAGGGTTTTGATTAAATCAGAAACTTTTGCTTTCCTAGTTTAAAGTTTCCTAGTTTAAAGTTTTCTAGTTTAAAAGTTTCCTAATTTAAAGTTTCCTGATTTATTTATTTCCATAAAAGTAAATCCGAATCCCCTGCTATTTGGGATAGTTTTTTCCTAGTCCTTGTTAGATCTGATAAAGGTAGATTCTAATCCCATGCTATTTGGGATAGTTTTTTTTTTTCCTATATAGGAATGAATTTTATTATTTTCAATCCGACAATATTATTATTAATTGGGAGTTTCTCTTATGTACACCTTTGTGTGTGGCTACTTGAAATTTATCTTGCAACCTTATAAGAACGATTCTTTAGGAGTTAAGATTAATTCTTAACTTAGATATCTTTGGTTTCTATTAAAGTTAATTAAAGAAGGTGATTAGTCTTATACTAATTGTTGTCTTTGTTTTCTTAAAATAGGGGTGTAGATCACCTTTGGATCTAAATTCTTGAATTGACTCTATTAGTATCATGCACTTGATAAGAATCGAGTTACATTAATTAAAAAGAAAATAACACGGAAGAGAAAATACTAAGATTAAAGGCAAGAAATTAAAGATAGGCAAAATTGGAGAATAAAATTCAGAAAATAACACGGAAACGAAAATACTAAGATTAAAGGCATGAAATTAAAGATAGACAAAATTGAAAAATAAAATTCCTATTTTCGAGGTTAAGTGCAAAGAATCCTAATTGATCTTAGTATTCAAAATTAGCGGATTAAGATTAATTATGATACTAATAGAGTCAATTCAAGAACTTAGATCAAAAGTGATCTAAACTCCTATTTCAAGAAACTAAAGACAATAATTAGTATAAGACTAATCACCTTCTTTAATTAACTTTATTAGAAAACAAAGATATCAAATTAAGAATTAATCTTACCTCCTACAGAATCGTTCTTATATGGTTGCAAGATAAATTACAAGTAGCCACACACAAAGGTGTAAATAAGAGAAACTCTCAATTAATAATAATATTGTCTGTTTGCAAATAATAAAATTCATCCCTATATATAGGAAAAAAACCTATCCTAAATAGCATGGGATTGAGATCTACCTTTATCAAATCTAACAAGTACTATGAAAACGCTATCCCAAATAGTAGGGGATTCGAATTCTACTTTTATGAAAATAAATAAATCTAAAAAACTTTAAATTAGGAAACTTTTAAACTAGGAAAGCAAAAGTTTCTGATTTTAATCAAAACCCTATGAGCCCAATCTTTTGCATTTAGACTTGAAATTGAATCATGAAATATGTTTATCACTTAACCCATGCTTCTCCATAATTTTTGGACTTATTCTTGGGTTCTTCTTCCATCATAAGCATCTTCTTGATTCACATTGAAGCCCGTCAATCTTAATGAAAGTGGGTCAAACTTGATACTATCATTCCCCTCTTCTTGAAAATAATTCATCCTCGAATTTAAATCTCGCATAATCAAAGATGACATACAATAGTAAACTACATCCATTACTTGAAAACAACAATGGTAGGAACAAAACAAGATAGTGACCATGCATCCACTTAACCCAATTGATCGTTGCATGTATAAATACATCTTTATAAAGCATGTGGACATCATCATCCCAATAGAAAATTATCTTTCTTGTATGATCACAACAATATTCATGTTTAGATGACGTAGGGAATGATATGTGTCTCTCAAATTTAGCTTTATCAATAAAGTACTCCACTGGGCTTGTCAAAGACGTCATAAGCTCCATAAAATATGTATCAAATTTAACACTTTTACGATATAGCCAAGCATCATCAATTACACTTGAAGATTTTTCCACATAACATTTATTCACATAAGCATAGGAGATTTCAAGAAGGTTAGAAGAATCTTTCAATCTCAAAATACAATCTCCATTAAATTTTAAGTAGCTACTCAAATTCACCAACAAGGAATCATGAATAGGTTCAACAATGAACATTTAATCACTTGTATCATAAGAGTCACAAATTTCCTCATCACTAGTAGCAAACATTCTTTTTTCTTTACAATCACCAAAACTTGAGGAGTCATGCCTTAATTTGGTCTTATGTAGCAAAGGAATAATATTACCTCATTTTTCCTTGCTCATTAGAGTTAGATCTATATCTGTCTTGTTGGACTTTTTGTCATAAGTCTCATCTTGGACAAGTTCAAAATAATTTTCTTTACCTATATCCTTTTTATGAGCAAACACTTGCTCAATGGGACATGTAGTTTCAACTACCTTAGTATTAAGTTCATCCACTGAAGACTTTTCAATGCAAACTTTTCCATGAGTACCTATAAGAGAATCAAAACAACTAAAAAAAATAAATAGGAAGGTTAGAGTTAGAATAAGAAATAACCTCACTCAAACTCCCTTTGTTCTCTTTCTCTACCTTATTATTATCCCTCTCTTTATTACTCTCATGATCATCTCTCCTTTCTTTTCTCTTGACCTCACTTGACATCCCGTTTTCTTCACACAACACAACCTTTCTTCTTTCCTCTCTTGAAATATTAACATGCACCCCTTTACTCCTATCATTTTTTTTTCTCTCAAAATTTTTCATTGTTTCTTTTACACGTTTGTGATCTTCATAAACTTGAAATGAAGTTAAAGGTACAAGTTTATATTTTCTTTCGTTTAGCTCAAGAGAAACTCTATTCTTCCCCCATCATAAATTGCATTCCTATCAAACTGTCAGGAACGCTCAAACTTGATATGACAATCTTGCATTGGAATTACATCACAAAGAACATTATCAGAGTACCTTTCAATGGAAAAAGAAATCATGCATTGCTTAGTCACCTTAAATTCACTGAAATCATTGTGTTTGATGCATGTAAGTTTCAACTTCTCCACCATGTATGAACTTATCACACTAGCATCACTTTCAAAATCAATAATCATAGAGCAAATATTATTCTTTATCCTACATCTTGTATGAAAAACACTTCTCCTTAAATCAGTTATATTCACCTGATTAGGTGGGTTTTAGGTGACATCTAATGCATCGAGTCGAGCAAAAATCCTTCTAAGTGTCTTGGCTATGTCATTGTTTTGAGTCCCAGCATCAGTATCCTTTACGATTTGAGACATCTCCAAAAGTTAAAGAAAACAAAAACTCTCAATTTCAGCCCCTTTTTTTTTATTTCACCCCTTCTGCCTTTTCCCATTCAAATTACAACCTTTGGCTGATTCCTTTAAGATTTATATATTAACCTTACTAGTAACAATCCCTTTAGAAGTAAGATGTAGAGATAAAAAAAAAAAAAATTACCAACTCCCAAATGAATTGGGTTTGGTGAGAAAAGAAAAAGACTAATAATAAAAAAAAAATTTCCTTTTCTTGGTTTTCCTCCTTGATGTTGGAAAACAAGAAACACAACAAATTTGAAATTTCTTAATCTAAAGCAACCTTTTTTTCTTTTACTAGGAAACTCTCAAGAATTATCAAGAACGAAACCTTGATAGAACCTGACTCTGATACCACTTGATAAAAATTGGGTTACATTAATAAACAAGAAAATACTGCAGAAGCGAAAATACTAAGATTAAAGGCAAGAAATTAAAGATAGGCAAAATTGGAGAATAAAATCTTCAATTTGAGGTTAAGTGCTAAAAACCCTAATTGATCTTTGTATTCAAAATTAGCGGGTTAAAATTAATTATGATACTAATAGAGTCAATTCAAGAACTTAGATAAAAAATGATCTAGACTCCTATTTCAAGAAACTAAAGACAACAATTAGTATAAGACTAATCACTTTCTTTAATTAACTTTAATAGAAACCAAATATATATCAAATTAAGAATTAATCTTACCTCCTAAGAAATCGTTCTTATAGGGTTGGAAGATAAAATTCCAAGTAGCCACACACAAAGGTGTAAATAAGAGAAACTCTCAATTAATAATAATATTGTTTGATTAAAAATAACAAAATCCATCCCTATATATAGGAAAAAAAACCTATCCCAAATAGCATGAGATTGGAATCTACCTTTATCAAATCTAACAAGGACTAGGAAAAAGTTATCCCAAATAACAGGGGATTCGAATTCTACTTTTATGGAAATAAATAAATCTAGAAAACTTTTAAATTAAGAAACTTTAAACTAGGAAAGCAAAAGTTTCTGATTTTAATCAAAACCCTATGGGCCCAATCTTCTGCATTTAGACTTGAAATTGAATCATGAAATGTGTATCACTTAGCCTATGCTTCTCCATAATTTTTGGACTCATTCTTGGGCTCTTCTTCCATCATAAGCATCTTCTTGATTCACATTGAAGCTCATCAATCTTAATGTAAGTGGCCAGCGTGGATGCTATTAGAAAGTCTGAGATCCTAGCTCTTGCTGACCCCGGTCAATTTAACCCAACTTGGATGGGTCAATTTGGAATTGTGATTGCAACCTTCTCCTGAGAAAATCAGACAACTTTGCAGTGGCAGCACGTCCTCGCTCCAAACAGCCAATGTAGTCATCCACTGAATACAGGAAACATCTAAGTCATAACTGTTGATGTGATCACTCTTGCAGAACAAAAGCCAACATAAATTCCACTAAAGTGAAAGACAAATTTTTTCTTTCAGTTTATCAAAAATAATGTTTAATTGCTGAAAGAGAAAATTGCTATCAGCTGTAGGCCAAAGGCTAAAAAGGTCACACTCTCATTCTTAATCTATCTTCTCACATTAAAAACGATAAGCGATGAGGCCCCAAATGCCATGCAACATTGAATGTGATTGGTTTGAACTCTTATCCAGATATCATGCAACGTGAAAATGGAGAGTCAGATGGCAGGGAGAGCGGCAAATTAATACATATACTAAAGTCAATTTAGAAGAGCAGACCGTATGTTGCTTTTCAGTTCCATAAGATACATCTCCCAATCAAAGCAACTTTAAACAGACTTTACAGAATTAATTCAATATATTTTGACTCTGAAATCAAAGTACAATACAACTTCTTGAGAAGTAAACTACAACTACAGACTACAAATGTTGCAACTACTCAACTCATTCACAAAATTAAGAGCAATTGTGAATCATCATGCTGAAGGTATTGTTACGTAAGCGCTACACGTATTACAGTGACCAGCTAAAATGCATCTCCTGTAAAGAGATGAATCACTAAGAAACCACACAAATAGCTATCCATTACTGACAAGATGCATCAACAAACTGCTGACTAACCTCTCAGCATCGACAAATTCATTGCAAGTACCACAAGCTCAAACCAGAAACTAGAGTTTCACAACCAGGCAGAATAACAAAGAACTTTGAGGTAATAAAGCTCCAACCATATAAAATAAAAGCATAGTGCTATCTCAAAAGCATGGACTGCTGATTCTAGAGAAAACAAAATCAGCAGTTCCATACTGGTATACTTTGATGACATAACAATCTCAGTAGTAAAAAAGAACTACTACAAGATAGTCATAAATGGCATTAGGAATGTAAATATACAGATTCTGATCTTACCCGACATTACACCATGAGTAGAAGATGCTATAAGCCCATGTTCCATGGGTTCACCTATCACTTTCAATGATTCTTCAGGAAGCACAGATAATGTATAGTTTGGGAAAATTAGATATACATATGCCTTCATTATCTGTTATTATCACGTAAGAAAATTATACAAAAGTATTGTTACATGAGTACGAGAGAGTTAAAAATGCTAAAAATGCTTCCTGAATTAAAAGACTAAAACTAAACAGAAACAACCTGCTCTTCTAGCTTGCTAGGGTCCAGTAGAATATCTCCACTATCTGCTAGACAACAACATATTGCAACTACAGAAAACAATAAGCCTCCATCATTTCATCTTTCCTCGTGTTGATACATTAAGTAAATCATCAAATAATGATACTTCATTGCAATATGGCACATGGAAGATTAGTACCAGCAAGGTGCTTCAAAGGTATTCCAGCATCCACAAGGGCAACACATAATGCATTTAAGGCACATGGAAGAAGCTTAGGGAAAAAGCAGTTAAGGAAGTTTCTTGACTAACGAGCAAATCAAGGTTGAAGAATGATCTTAACATCAGTAATCTGAAGGTCATTTTGCTGAACATCAAGAAGCAACTAGATCAAGGCACTTATGACAGCAAAATTTTGTAAGTAATCATCTGGAATAAATCAATGGTACACTCATTAACTTAGTAATTTGATGGTTTAATCGTTTATTCAAAATTGATGAGAGCTCTCTTCCCGTTATCCCTGATCATTCTTAGATATCAGGGTCTAAATTGTCTAAACTGTAGCGACAAAAGGAGTTCAACAGCTAAGGATACAGCTCCATCATCGTTGACAACCTGCATCAAAACTTAACTACGTAAGTTTGATTGGAGTTATCATTAGCAAAACAACATCAACAACAACATACCCTAGTATATTCCCACAAAGTGGAGTCTGGGGTGGGTTGGGAAGGGTAAGTGTACGCAGTCCATACTACTACCTCAGAGGTGAGATAGGGAGGTTGTTTCCGATAGACCCCCGGCTCACGACAAAAACAGTCTAGAAAAGAAATAGTAAAGGAACAAGAAACAATACGTAATTAACACACCCAATAATATCATAAACAAGACTATCACCAAGTAATACAACAAACGATAACACACTCCGAAACAAGACTAGCACCATGACTACTAGCACGGATAACAAACCTCCTACCTACTAGCAAGGATGCACTTCTTCCTACTATCCTTCTACCCTAATTTGAATCCTCCACACCTTCTTATCTAGGGCCATCTCCACAGTAAGCTGAAGCAGCTCCATGTCATGTTAATCGCCTCCCTCCAATATTTCTTTGATTTACCTCTACCTCGTCTAAATTCATCCCTAGCCAACCTCTCACGCCTCCGCACTGGGGGATCTGTGCACCTCCTTGTCACATGCTCGAACCATCTCAACCTTGCTTCTCGATCTTGACTTCCACCAAAGCCACTCCCGCTTTATCTCGAATAACCTTATTTCGAATCCTATCTTTCCTAGTAAACTCACATATCCATCATAGCATTCTCATCTCCGCCACCTTCACCTTTTGGATGTGAGAGCTCTTGACTGACCAACACTTAAAAACAACTAATGACAATGCATAAAAATTCCCAAAAAACCAAAACTACTTCTATGTCAGAAAGTTGCAACAAGGCATTGAATGCATGAGCTTTCTGATACCATGAGCTTCGGATGACACATGACCACCAACTAAGATGTTCGAACCTAGTTCAATCAACATAACCGCCATAGATTGGGCATAAATGTAACACGGCACTCCAATATCATAGTATACTGATGGGAATTCTTTTTAGACCCCAAAATAATGTGGCTAGAATCTGCAGTTCAGCTTTCATGCTTAATTGAGTAAATGAAAAAACAAAGTGAAAAGACAGAAATAAAGAAGATGTAAAATTCATAACATCTATGTGGCCCAATTGTCTTTAATCCCTCAAAGGTGAAACAGAGGGAGTTTTAATAGTCCTACTCCATGCTTGGGCTCTAAGGGACATCTAGGTGATTATGTCTTCATCAATAAGCACCATATCCTCTGTACATGCATTGTACGATGCTCTTTGAATCACAGATTACAGATTACAGCATAATATGCTTTGAGTTAATTGTATGGTGTTGGTCCCCTATAAAGACGGGATAGCATATGCCCCTTTCTCTAGATTTCTCCTACTGCCTCTCTCTTCCTATTTTCCTATTACTGGTCTTTTCTTTAGACAGCTGTAATTGTTACAGTAACATCTTTCTACTTTACTTTCCCTTCTGCTCTGAAATTTCTGACTCACTACACGTACCTTCATCAATTAAGCTTGTTATTGTTCACACAGTCAGTTTTCTTAACTTTGAAAATTTTCAGTGCAATATTGAGCACTATTTTCGTTTCAGCCAGCATAAACACTGTCCCAACATTTTCTTCGGAGTAGAATGGGTGATGCTAAGCAGGGAAGGAAGCATTGATCAATGAAGTAGCAAAAGAAGACCATCAACATGGAATATTGGCCCTCTAGCTCTTATGTGAGTAGTTTGGAAGGAGAGAAATAGAAGGGTACAGAAAGATTTTGTTTATTTTAGAATAGCATGATACCTCTAGTTTCCTCTTGGCACAACTTGAGTTTTGGCTTGTATATAGGCAACTTTTGTCAAGAACCATGTAATATTGTACGGACTCTACTTTTTGGTATATTGCTTGTATATGGGGAATTCCCCAGCAACAATGAAATCATTAACCTTATCAAAAAAGAAACTGTCCTAAGTTTCACTTCTTCCATAGTAGTGTTCAGAGATGTGACCACATCATTGCATTATGCGCTGATGCGATGCGGGCTCCCAGCGAGTCGCATCTTTGATGCGGTGCAATCTGAGAATTGCGGGTGCATCAAGCCCCGTTGAGTGATGCGATGCGATCGCATTATGGATTTTTTTTATTTTTGGGCAATTTTTAAATTAAAAAAAGGGTTGGAAGTAATTTTTTTTTTTATGGGCAATTTTTATATTAAAAGAAAAGGGTTAGAAGTTTAAGAAAAGACCTATTAAAAATTTTAGGATTGTTTTTTACCTGCTTCTCTCTTCTCCACTCAAGCTGCGCTGAAACAGCTCTTTCTCCATTGAAGCTGCGGCCAAGTACCAACTTGTGGGTTTCTTCTTCTTTCTTCTTTCTTCATCCTTCTTTTTTTTTTTCCTTCTTCCTTTTTCTTCTTCTGCTCCGTTTTTCCCTTCTTCTCCTTCTTCCTTTTTCTTCTGCTTTTTTCATACGCTGATATCCTTTTTTTGAATTTTCAACCGATGCTCTGTTTTTTTTCTCCACTGAAATTGTATTTTTTCGACAGAGCAGCTGCTGCTACTTCTTCTTCTTATTATACTTTGTTTTTTTTTACAGTGACAGTCTTTCATCCAGAACTACAATCTTTGTAAACATGTAAGATCTGTAAGTTGGACTGTTTGTTGCATTTTCGTTCAAGAATGTAACAACCTAAAAATTTGATAAAATATGTGAAATTTGTGATTTTGTGTGATTTGACTATTTTACCCCTCCCCGTAGTTGCATTATGAAATTTCTAGGGTGTGGGAGTGATTGACATGATTTTCGATGAACTTTGGTATCATTTATGCAATATTGTGGTTTTTGATGGCTTTGAGAGCCTAATTTTGAACTTATGTGGATATCTTTTGATCCATGCAACGGATGACTGAACGAACTGCGCCAACAGCTCCGGAATATCGATTTTAGGCTAGGTAGACCTTTGGTTCGGGTCCCGGTGCACCCGAGCTAATTTCGACCTATTGGTCGGAAAGTTGGAAAATTGAAAATATGGGTGTGGGACCCACATTTGATCGAAACGACCTCGAATAGAAAATTTGACTTCGCCAACAGATCCGGAATGTCGATTTTAGGGTGTTAGCATCTTTGGTATGATTTTACGGTTTTTAAATCTCATTTCGACTCTCGGTTTGAAAAATTGTAATTTCGAGTTTCGGGGGTCAACTTTATGAAAACGATGTTTTTTTGAAAATCTGATATCTCCATCACGTCTGAAGCGTCGAATTTAGTGTGGTTGCATAGTTCGTTTGTGTATATCGGACTCCAAACGAATCCCGGGCACCCCGTCGAATCCCATTTCGACTTGAGAAAAAAAAACCAGCAGTTATTGCAGAAAAACTGCAATATAAATAGCTTTTTCCACCTATTTTTGGCCCATTTTGCACATTTTCATCTTGTCTCTGGGGAGTTAAACCCTAAAATATTGTGGGAGCTTAAAAGTAAAGTTTGCGGGAGCTTGGGAAGCTAGATTAACACCTTTTTCTTGATTTAATTACGGATTAAAGGTAAGAATTCACCCATTTCTTAGTAATTTCTTGATTAATTTCTCAAAACCCAAAAATCTTAGAGCATGATTTTAAACTCACTCCTTTTTACTTGAATAATGCTTTTATCTTATAATTACTAGTTTTTCATCAATTTAACCTTCAAAACAACTCCGATTCTTGATTTTAACCCGGATTTCAAAGATTTACTCAGTAAAACTCAAAAATGATTTTTCTTCGATTTGAACCCCATTTTTGACTCGATTTCACTTGGGTTTTCAGCTGTAGATTCCTAAAAATATGGGGAACATGTTTTTGAAGTAAAGTTCCGATTCTGCTTTTTCTTTTTTTCGGAAACCCGTTTTGGGGGTCTATTTTGATCCCGAACCAAAAGTAGTCAATATGGGTGTCGTTGGTTTTGTTTTGACGCATAGATTTCATATTTGATGTTTTTAGTGGAGTTTGGGATTGTTCGTTAAAAGTAAGGTCGCGGGTTCAAGTGCAGCGAAACGGTTTCGGCTTTCAAGGTAGATTATGGCTTAACTCTTTCAGACTGGGCTGGGTAGTAAATAATGATACAAAATGTATGTTAAGGGTGGGAACTAATCATGAAAAATGGATATCTATGTGTTGTGCCCGTGTGAGGACATATATGTGATGTAATTGTCGAAATTGAGATATTATGTGATGTGTGACCGTGTGGGGTCCTATGTGATATTGATAGCCTTGAATACATATGAATAATTATATTGTGTTGTTAAAATGCTAATGTGGTACCATTGGTATATTGTAATTATATTCATACTTTATTGGCAAATGAGACATGTGAAAATTCATGGATGAGACAAAAATAATGAGCGGATATTGATGCATGTGGTTGTGGAAATGTATCATTGTGGTTGGTTGTGGAAATATATCATGTGGTTGTTTGTGGAAATACTCATTGTGATTGGTTGTGAGCATTACATCTTCATATCATACTTATTTATGAAACATTGGTACCACCGTGACAACATCTGAGAGACACTGACAATACCTTTTTAAAAGATATTGTAACACCTTATAAAACCCTTTCCAAGGGATGTGCTGGAAAGGAGATATGAGATATGTGGATTGTATACGGGTTGACGAACCCCCCATGGGTCCTGCGTTGGGAGGCTTGCCTCCATAGGTGCATACGGGGATTGTGCGACGATCCCGGAGGTTGTGCGACAACCTCGTGCATCATTATCATATACATTACACTTACTTTATTGTGTTATGCTGTGTTGTATTGGCATATTGACTTGTCATCTATGTATTTCTCGTATCTTTTTTTACTTGTATTTGATGATCTTGTATATGCATGTTCCCCTTGTTCTTTTTATATATGATATAATACCTACTTTTGTTCCATCTTGGTGTGATATTGCAATATATGTAAGATATATTAGAACTGTTGGTGCAAGCGGTTCGGGCTACCGTTGTGGAACATTTTCTGATTGCAGGTGACGTGCCTTGATATATATTTTGTATGCTTTATTTACTACTTTGCTTGGTCGGCCTATGATACCTACTGAGTACAAGTGGATCCTACTCATGCCGACTGCGCCCTTTCGGCGCAGGTCCTAGCTCGAGTGCGCCTCAGCTTGCTTGACTCGGGCGATTGTTGGAGCTTCCAAAGTAGCGATTAGACATTCATGCGTCCGAAGTTCACCTCTATCTTTCTACAGTAGTTATGTCTTTATTAGTATTCGGAGACAGATATTATTCATTTGTGGTTATTTTTCCGATGAATTTGACTCTTGGATTGTATTAGTAGTTCTTACACTATTGACACCTGGTTTTGGGCATGACTGGTATTTTGAATAAGTTCTTACCGCATTGTTATGATTATTTATATGGTTCGGCTTCATTCTAGAAACCTTACCCTGGGATATTTCTGTCTTCTTCTCTTTTTGTATCAGTTTGGGTGATAGACTTACTTGTCAAGGTACGCCGCAACAAGTGCTATCATGACCCTGGTTTTTGGGTCGTGACAAAGCAATTCAAGTTCTCCATCCAATTTAGCTATGTTACAAAGCTAACAACTCATCCGCCACCAGAACGAAGACCTAAACCCCATATATATACACTACATACCCCCAATCCCTAGCTAGTTGAAGTCGGCTACATGAATACTCACTATTCATCTTGCTCCATTTGAACCACTTCCATTCCAGTGTTTAATAGTTTAGGCTGTCTTACACTAGAAGTTCTTTACATTTCTATTTTCTACTGACATATAAATCCCTAACAGTTAAACAGTTGGAAAACTGACTGGTAATCGTCTGAATTGTTGCAGTTAAGGTTAACAAATGCTCCTATTGAATGAAGTTCCTTTTTTACTTTTAGACTGTCTCACCTGAATGATAATTGATGTGGTGGTATTTGGATGAACATTCAAAACACAAATGCTTTGCACGGTCCTCTTCAAAATCATCTCATACTCCTTCTCTGCTTTACCTAAACACAGACCAGATTTTGAATTACAAAATAGGAGAAACTTCTAATGCGATCCTGTCATAAAATCCAAATGCGAAGGAAGTCTCTAGAACCAATGCCACAATCATCAGACTTATAATGCAACAAAAGAGGGCAATAGCAAACAATTTGTGAATGAAAATATCAAATACTGCAATTCGCATGAAAAGGCCAATTTAGAAAGTTCAAATAAAAGTAACGTCAAGCATTAGAAGTAACCTCAACTGTGTATTTTTAAGCAATTAAGAGACAATACAAAAACATTATTTTACTTTTTCTATGAAATAGTGCCAAAACGTAACCATTCTGAATATGACATTTGATCAGATACCAATCAATGCATTTTAGGAAACTGACCAACGTGCCCGGTTTTTGGCTTCCAAATGACTTCAAAACATGCCTTTTCAGGGTTCTCGTTCTTCTTTGTTCCAGCGTTAGGTCCATAAACAGCGGCAAGAACTTTTGTCTCCCCTGTACAAGTATAAACCCATCTCAACAAATCAAACTTAGACGAAAATAACTCTGAGAATTGCAGAAATTATGGTATAAAAGGGTTTAAGTACCTTGAGACCAACTTACAGAGCCATGAGCACGATTAAGAACATTACGAGAGCAAGTCAATGGTCTCAATTGATTCGCTGTTCGCCCATCTTTTCTATCCACTTCCATAGCTCTCCAAATTCAACAATTCTTCAGGTCAATTCTGCTCTAACAAATTTAAAATAAGTTAACTTTCAAAAATTAGTAATATGACAATTGGTTCAGACACCAAGAGAATCTTTTTCTATCTCCTTCTATCCCACTTTAAGCGTGTAAATAGATGTTAAAGGTCAAATTGACAACCCTTTTCAAGAAACCTGTGAAAACCCCACAAGAATAAAAGAAGAAAGGCAATTCTAAAATAGAAAAGATTAACAGTAACCATAAGTAAAAGTACAAAGTGTTACAAAATCTCATAAGTAATTAGCTCAGCTCTCAAAAATTAACCATAAAGAAATTGTTAACCCAATTGATACAATCTGAATTTGGGAGCTGTAATGAGGAACTAGTAAGGATAGCCCGGGCCCAACAAAGTGTACTGCAAATCTGTACAAGTTGATACAATGTGTTATGCCTAGTAGTGAAACAAAGAAACTTGTCAAGTTTTACTATATGTCTTAACACTTCATAAAACTACTAATAGATGTTAGGTGTTTGAAAAATGGCACATACTTCCGTTCCCTGAGAAGCTTGTTTACGTGCTATTACAATTTAACATGTGATGCATCAGTTTTACGGTCAATCAAGTTATCCTTTGCTTGTGGTTTTTGATGAAGACATTACAGTCTGCTTTAAATAATAGGCAAGACTGAAAGTTATTATGTCAGTAGATAGAATGGAAACATAGAAACCAAACATATAATTTATCCATCTGAATTCTGAACCATTTAATAGCAGAAAATCATTCAGGAGATACCTTCTAGCAGCAGTTTAATTCAATTGGTCATGCTAAATTTCAAATCAGGTCCAAGACAGTAAAAAGATTTAGATCGAAAACTACAGCTGTTCCACTTATTCTTTGGCCAAATGTTAACATTTACTTTGTAAATCAGCTCCCATAAAACATCAGTTTTTCTCACTACTGTTAACAATAGCTGCTCCACTTCTTCTTTGGCTTAATGCTAACATTTACTTTGAAAATTAGCTTCCATAAAACATCACTTTTTTCTCACTACTGTTTGTTCATCATTAGTCATTACCATAATTTAAAATACAAAGCAAGAACTTGCTCAAGATACTTTCTATACGGTGGAAGGCGTAAACAAAATAAGATTGACAACTCAACAACTACAATTCTCTAGAAACTAAGTACATAGAAGTATTTCTTTATAAAAAGATACACAATCTTTATAAAATCAACATAATTCTTATCAGTGTTGCATGAGTATCAATGCACTTAGTAGAAGGTAAGGTTTTCGTTAAGCATACATCACTTATCGTACACTAAACAGACTCTGCAAAGTAACCCCGGAATTAAACAGATGTAGTAGGGAAGAGAACTAAGTAAAGCAAGAATTTAACAGATCATCAGGAATTGAGAATGGAACTGCTAAAACAATTGTAGTGCAGCTAGAAAAGAAAGAGAAAGAGCAAAAATAGGAAGTATGTAGAAACATGAACACTAAGCAATCATAGCTCCACAAGTTCACGAAAAAGATTATAGTAGTCCAGTGAGTGATCATGCTCTAAAGCATGGCAGAATTCGTATGAGATCGCAGCAAGAAAAAGCTAGACAGTCACATCTCTTAATGGGTTGTAAATGAAGAAAGTTTTAAGAAAGATAGCACAATGGACACATTTTTATCCAAAAAGAATAGAAAAAAGTTGATACATGATGAAGAGGGCAATACTAATATACGTTGTGAATCAACATTTTGTTACGTATGTTTCTAGGACCATCAAGTATAGCGACACAACTGGACTTTATTCTAGACACATACATTTTTTCGGAAAACAGGACCTCCTCTTCATTTACTTGATAGCAATTCCCAAAACAGGTATAAATGCATGAGGTAGATTAATCGATAAAACTAAGAAACATAGTTTCACAATATACTTAAACGGAGAACACAAATTTGTCATGAAACAAAATACTTGCTCATTCAAAAGATGAAGAAGATAGCATATATTATATTTGATATAGAGAGGAACTCTTTTTTAATCACCCATCCAAAAAGAAAGAAAGTAAAGGTCCAAAAGTGTGTTCTTTCGGTGAATATATACCGTAAAAGGAATATTTATCTGTGGCAAGTCAGTTGATTAATTTGGTCTTCACCTTACTATCATATCTCATTTTCTATTTTAGATTCTAAATACTCAAAAGAATTCAAGCTCTCATCATTGTGAATTTCTTTATTTCATACAGAACTGACATCCTCTTAATTTCACCACTTTACCCAACAAAGAATGATTACAAATAAAATTTAATTAACGAAAAAAAATGAAAAAAATTCAACCCAAACTGAAGGGGAACTAACAGATTTCATCATAAGAAGAGGGAACAGATGATACCCAGGCAAGTACCGATAGGGGGGAAATCAGAGGAAAAAAATTACACCAATTTCTGAACCAAAACTTGGGAAATACGTAGAACTATATTATCTATCAAATGCATATATAGGAATTCTATCTTTTTTTTCTCCTCTGCTTATTGCAATTATGTTAATCCTTAATCTTAATAAAATCAAAATTTTTACAAACCATTAAACAAAATCTAAGAACTAAAGAAAAACTTGAAGACGAAGAGGAAACTGAAAGGCACAAATACAAAACATTACAATTCATTCAACCAAATCAAAAGAACAAAGTCTGAGGATAATTTGAAGATTGAAGGAAATTAACAAAAACACCTTAACATGAGGAGACTGAGACGGAACTGAGATCGAACCTTTGTGCTGTTGTACTGAAACATTGGTTTAACAGGTATAAAGTAAAGCGAAATGACGAAAATATCCCTGGGCAAGCTAGTAGGACAACTAGACACATTAATTTGTTTTATCCCAATTTATGCTATAAATAAATTTTAGGAAGTCAATCAAATTTGTTCTACAGTTGTTCTGCATCTCTTCAATTTTACTTCTTACCTTTTCGCTTTTTAAGGTTAACTTGTTTAAACTTTCATTAATATTTTAAGATGTATTTTTTTATCATATTAATATAAAATAAATTACATCTTGTAGCGTTTTTCATATAATTTTCAATCATCTAAATTTAAAATTTAAAATATTAAATTATACATCTTAAAATGTTAGTCAAAGTTTAGACAAATTGATCTTGAAAAGTGAAACAGTGACAAGTAAAACGAACAGAGGAAATATAATCTTTAAAAATTTTAAATTATTAATTTTTGTGATATAAAATATTATTTTTTAAATAATTTTTAGACAATATATGTTAATTTAGCACTTTTAATTTGTGTGGCACTTTGTAGTTTAGATAGTCAACTATTTTTTAATATAATTTGTAGATTTTTGTATGATTTGAAATATTTTAAGTTATTAATTATTGTAATTTATAATACTTTTACATAATTTTTAGATAACATATGTTACTCTCTCTGTTTCAATTTATGTGACATTAATGGAATTTAGAGAGTCAATCAATTTTTATATATATAATTTTTACATATTTTGAGTTGTTAATTATTGTGACTTATAGTACTTTCTACTAATTTGCAAATAATATATGTTACTCATATCCCAAATTTATGTTGACTGTGATAGTATGGAGACTCCATCAAATTTTTTATATGTTCATAATATTTTAAGTTGTTAACTATTCTGATTCAATATATCTTTTGCATCATTTTTAAATAATATATGGTACTTTAGCTGTCTCAATTTATGTGGAACTGATAAAATTTTGAGAGTCAACAATCTTTTTTTATGTCTTTCATGTATTTTAAATCGTCAATCGTTGTAATTTGTAGTAATTTTGTATGTAATTTTTAAATACATAATAAAAAAGGTCAGAAAAATTAAAATGGAAAAAAATATAAGATTTACAAGAAAAGGCTTGGCAGCATTTAGAAATACTAGTGTAATTGCATGTGCCTCGCATGTGTAACGTTTAATTATTGAAAATTAAATGATTTTGTATATTGCAGAGATTTCTAGTGAAGTGCAAAAAATTCAAATCACTTTTCAAAGATTCTTCACACTTTAATATAATAATGTAAACATAAACATATATTTTAGTGTAAGCACATATATATTGTACCACCACACTTCATTTTTTTTTGTCTTTCTCCCTATCCATTGCCCTCTTTCTAATACTTCTTAGTTTCACTAAATATATTCTACACCTTATTATATCTATAAAAAATAGTATCAATGTATTTGTTCTAAAGTTGGCGTTAAACCACACTCTGAGAAAGCACATAACATTATTTCTGTTTGGGGAAAAGCATGGACAATACGAATTCTTGACTGTATATAGCATGAATACGTGGATCTTGACATTTGAAAGTTGATAGCACACTTTTGGGTGACCTATCTCTGTGTTTCTATTAAGTCACAAAATTATAAATTTATCGATCAATACTATATCATCTACAAATAACATATATTATGTTCATGGACATGATTAACTATTACTCAAAAAAAAAAAATAGCATTGAAGTATAAAATCTTGAAAAAAAATAGAAAAAACAGGTTTTATAATTTATAAACGTTTCACCTTAAGCAACAAATTTTTGTAATTTTTAGCAAACTACTAACAAAAGAAGCATATCTCAATCTTGGTCCTTTCATTAGTCAAAGTGTTCTATACCGCAAGGTAATCAAAAATAAATAAAAAAATAGCTCAAGATATTAAAGCATATATCTAAAAATCATACTTGAAGGATTTTTCTGATTTTGGTCTTTAATTTCCCCCTCTATATATTGATAGAGGCTACGGTAAAGGTAAGGTGCCGCACCCATTGCCAGAGTTTGAAGGGACGAATCCCCATGATAGTATATTTTAGCTCAATGTCAAATATTATATAAAGAATGTAAACCTTATTTAAACTACATTAATTAAAAGTGCTAGATTTTAGGAGTTCAATTTAGTCTTTACCCACGTTTTTTTCTTAAAATTTTTGTTCTTTGAGTAATTTGACTCTCAATGGACTATGTGTAAATAAGAAAAATGTAGTTGCACAAGGCAACTTTAATTATGTCCGAATTCTTTTAGGACACAAAAATAAAATTTAAGTATTATATAAATAGTTAAATTATATTTTGAGAAAAATAGTAAAAAGACAATTTTATCTATTGTGAAATTTTTTAA
The DNA here is from genome assembly GCA_030864225.1 of Capsicum baccatum var. pendulum. Taxonomy (NCBI): domain Eukaryota; kingdom Viridiplantae; phylum Streptophyta; class Magnoliopsida; order Solanales; family Solanaceae; genus Capsicum; species Capsicum baccatum. The sequence continues at coordinate 70,578,134 of CM061551.1, forward strand.
TAAAGGGCAAAAAATTCAAATTACTTTTCTAAGGGTCTTCATACTTTTAATATATTATAGATATAGATAGATTATAAATTATAGATTAATCATTTCTAATTAATAGAGAATAATTTATAGTAATTATTGCATTTAGAAAGATAATTATTTTAAAATTTAGAAATAATTTGAAAATATTAATTATAATTAAATATGTCATCAATTAATTTAACTCTATGTCGAATTCATTGATTTTATATGATTTAATACTGCTTTTGTTTTAATTAAACTATATTTATCCTAGACAACTACTGTATATTTTTTCTTTTGATATTCTAATTTTAATACACACTTTAATAAACCTTTTATAAAAATGAATTTTCTTATTTTTTTCACTTTAGTTTCTTTTTATCCGTACAAACATATTGCAAAGTTCAACAAAAACGTTTTTTCTGTTGAATTTTTCATTTCATTCTTCTTAATACTACACTACAGAAAAAGGTCTATTTAAGATCAACATTCAGGGACGAGTCAATAGTTTCGTCTCTAAAAATATACTTATTAGGACGAGATTAAATTCTGGTCCCTAATTGTACATTTTTTTGTGAAGGTATAAAATCTGGTCCTAAGAAAATTATTAATTTGAGAAAATTAACGCCAAATTATTAGTCTAATAAAATTTTTAATAAAAATAGTGCTAATTATAATTAAACTTAATGTGCCAAAATGGAAAAACTCTCTGTATTCTCCAAAAGTATCATGCCCTAAATTGTTGCTCTAACATTATCATCAAAATTTTCATCGGCTTTTCTCTCGTTGAACGCTCAATCCATTGCAACTAAATTTCTGTTTTCCATCGCAGCTTCCATAGCAACTGAGGTATGATTCTCATCCATAAAATCTCATCTCTCTGTTTTCCATAGCAACAACCTGCTTTAGCTGTCATAACTATGTATGTTGTTCAATTTTTATTTTGATTTTAATCTATTGATTAGTCGGTAGAACTATGTATGCTGTTACATTTCTATTTCGATTTTGATTTGTTGATCTATTCTTCCGCCCTTAAATCTATTAAACTAACATTAGAAGTAAAACTGGATTTGTAATCTGGAATGTTGTGATCTTTTTAACATCTATTTGATTATTTTAATTGAACATATAAACTGATTTTGTTGAAACTCTGCCTTCCTCAAGCTTAATTACATTAAATTGGCTAATATTGTTAAAGATGTAAATCAGGATATATTATAAGCCTGTTATATTTTGCCTACTTATATCGTTTAATTTTAGTATCAGTTATTAGGCTTTGAGAAAGCTGTGTTTCTTTTTATTTGATATTCAATGTTTGGTCTAGTTGGTCAATCTCAATTAATTGAGCATTCAATGATTAAGTGGTAGGATGTTAGAGGAAACTCATGGCACTGAGTGATTTTATCTAAACAATCACTCTTAATTATATGTTAAATGGATTAGGTATAGAATATCTGTTTGTTTGATCCATAGCAATCGTTTGTTTGTTTGATGAGGTATGTCTTTAAGTTTAAAGTAGTGTGATATTCGTGGATAGTTTTTGAAATTTGAAATGAGGGAGATGTTTGCGACTTCTAATGGACAAGTGTAGATACCTTAGATGCACCAAATCAAATAGTACTCAGGTCGGAACACGATGAAAGTGTAACTTTCTTAAATCTAATACTCTAATCATTTTGAAATTCTAGAATTCTAATATTTCTCTCTTACCTATTTTCTTTTGATCATAGCAATCATGAAAGTTGAGCTGATGAAAACTACTAATTGATTGCACAATCGCTAGACAGACCTGTAGGATTGATCGACACACATGTGGGGCTCGACTTATAATAGGTAGGAAGTTCTCGTTCTCACCTCGAGCTTGTCTCAAGCAGAACTCATGTAAGAGATCATGGATCTTACATGTTTCCACCTACCCCAAAAAATTCTGCTGGCCTAAGAGAACCAAATTTCTGTCTATAAGTTATTGTAAACATTCTTCAGCTACGTCCTCCAAATTTTTATAATCTTTTGACTCCTTTAAAGATCCTATGCAACCCATAAGATGATTAATCTTATCACGTTAACCTCTTTATCTTCACGGAAGGTCCTAAAATATAAAAATCAAGCTTTTAGGCATTGAGGTAGATAGTAATAACTTAAAGCAAGAACCTTTTCACATTGTCAATGAGGATTTTTAAATATCGCTGATTTTACATCTTGTGCAACTTGCTCCCATTTATCTAGTGCGTTATTGTACTTAGACAAAAGCCCAGCAACTACAATAACTGTCAAAGGTAAGCCGTGACAATTTTTTGCAATTTTCTTCCCAACTTGCAATAATTCTGAGGAGATATGTACTTTCAATTGCAATAGTTCCCAACTTTGTTTTGCACTTAGAAAATACATGTGATGTGGAGGCTTACTGGGAGCAACATAACTGACCATATTCGCGCACCTTGTTGTAAGTAGGATATTACTTCCTCTGCAATAGGAAACCACTGACTTATATCATCCTAGGCCTTGGGTCCATATGTCATCGATGACAACTAGGTACCTCCGCTTCCACAACTTCTGTTTTAATTTTTCAGCTAGATCACCATCATTCATTTTCCCGTGGATTACATCACTAGATTATGGAATACAATGAAGAAGTTGCAACAATATTCTTCTAACACAGTATTCCTTCGATATAGTAACCCACGCTACAACATCAAAATGTGCTTTTATTTCTAGATCATCATAAATTCTTCTAGCAAAGGTTGTTTTATCGATGCCCCCATACCTACGATTGCCACAACTTCTGTTTTATTGGATGAGATATCCATGATTTTACTCTGCATATCCTCCAGCTCATTTACATATCCGACCATGTTGCTGTTGTTGTCAAGCTGCATAGAATGTTCAGGCAAATAAAAACATTGGAATAATGAACTCATTGTATTGAAATCACTACTCTTTTTAACTTTTCTAAATATTCTGCGCTTGAAATCAATCAACTTAGACGCTTGTTGTAGCCTCTTGCAAAGCTCCTTATAAGCTTCTCTCCGATTCTTTTCATTTTCAACATCATAAATTTGTCCCACTGCCAACTCAAGTCTCTCTTCTTCATCATGTGATGCAGCTTTATTCTTGTCTTCGCAACGGTCAACTGCTTTGCGATCATTGATATTCTTTTCCAAAGTCTCTAGACACTCTTGTAGTAAACAAAGTTTTTCGCGAAGGGATTGAATCTGTTCTTTCACTTTCTTGTGAAGAGATTTAGTTTGTTCTTCCGGGGGAGAACTAAATGGGAATTGGATTGTATTAGCAATCCTAGAGTTGATATAAGAGAAGTCACAACAGCATAAGCCATAGTTCTCTTTTATCTTCTTGTTTTCTCTGTTATTTCTAGCTTAGATAACAATATACATCTGTTTAAAATGATCACAAATGGAAAATTTTTTTAGATGGTATAATAAATGGGAAAGTTCTCCATGGTCTCATATTCAAATTTCAAATTTGACCGAATACTACTGCAAGTTGGCTAGTGATAGAGCTAGAATTTTCATCGAGGGAGTTTGAAATATGAAAAGATAAACACTTGATCTAACTAAAATGGATTCATTATCTATTATATATACACAAAAAAATAATTTTAATCCTCAGAACGAGTTAGCTCTGACACTGCTTCCAACACTCAGGGCCAGAGCTAAATGGATGCAACACATTTTTGTTGAAAAATAATATTATATAAATTGGACAAAAATGATTTTTTCCCCATGTATATAAGTTGTTGAATTCATCGACTATTATTTAAATTCTTACAAGTTAAAAAGATTTTTTTTATGTTTAATAGACTAAATTTAAAATAGGCGAATTTAAACGAGACAAAAGTGAAACACTTTGCATGTTTGGTAAAATCATTATTTTTAGTTTGATAGGGATTTTGATAGGTGATAAAATCAGTGCTTTTACTTTGATAGGGATTTGGATAGTTAGTAAAATCATTGAAGTGTTTCTGTTACAATTTTACAAACAAGTCGCCTACCATTTCAAAAATTCTTAGTCTCATCATAACATTTTTTTTTCTATTTCTTTCCTCATCTTGCCATTAGCGTTCTTAAAACAGTTGCAACTAGCAGTAAACGCTTCACAAAAATACCTCTCAAGCCTACAATCTACCTAATCCCACTTTTTTCTGTTTCACAATTAAAGAAAGTGAAAGATAGTGTCATTCAATAAATGTCTTTTAGTCTGTTATTATGCCAGTTGAGAGACATAATGTCCTATACTATAGCTCTCGCCAGTAAGGTAAAAGTCCTGAGCTTTCTATTCTGGAAATTGTTTGAGCCAATTGACTAGAAAGTTATAAGAATCACGAGTTGTTGTTCTATCTCCGATAAAATTATAGTCAGAACTTGTGTTTGTATATGAAAATCCAACACCAACAGGTGATTCAAGAAAATCCAATACAGTTCGAAACCAATGTGTATTCCTATTTTACATACTCCACTTCCTGAATCACATCAAGGTTGGCTGCTCTATCCTTCCCCACGTTCACAGTTATTGGTTTAACCAATGCACTTCATGCAAAATTCTGGATCTTTGTGGGCATTGCACCAGAAAATAGAAGACACCTCCCTAATATCATCTTTAAAATTGAGATCTACCAATATGTCTACTTTATTCAGTGTCAAGTATCTTCAAAGAACCAACACTATGGTAAGCATACAAACTTGGAAGACGTACATGTTAAGAAAGTAAAAAAAAAAGTAAATCAACAAACAGGATTAATTAAGTAATATACAAACATATATAATTTTTAAATGCATGATTTTAATTAACATTTAGCAGTCGATCAGTAATTAAGAAGGAAAGCAATTAGCTTGATATATCACGTAGGTTCAAAGAAAAACCAGAAATGCTTGACAAAGCACAATGGTAATTAAAGATATCAACATTGAGTTCTCAGTGGAAAAGAGCCCGTTCTTGCTTTTTCAGTGGCTTCTTTGATGGTGCCAACTGATACCACTGTGAAGTTTTTGGTACTGGTTGATACTGAACACAAGACCAAGCAATTTAAATTTTCTTCATTTTCAAAACCTCACGGCCAAATGTTCCAGTTGTCCTAGATTTCTTTATTTTCTTATTTTGTTTCAACATTTGCTACTGCTTCTTTAGTCCCTATCTTTAGGGATAACCTTAATTTAACCAAAATAGACATGGTAACGTTGGGGTTGCTTTTGTTTCCAAAAGTATTGTATCTAGGCTTGCTATGCTCCTTAATGCTTCAGCAATCTGGAAATTGTTATCTTGATTTTTAGTCTAGCCACTCTGGTTCTCCACTTTTGCTACCATGGTTGTGCCTTAACAGTCGATAAAGCTGGAATAAGACAGAACTGACTGTCTTCTGGTCGTTTCTATTTTTTGTTGACATGGCCCTTTTATTGGCTATTCTAATATTTGCTATCTAGTAGTGAATTGATGTGGGATCTGAATTATGGCCAATTCAATTACACTAGTGTCTTTTGATTTTGATATGCTAATTCTACAAATTGGTGGTTATAATATGCTAATCTTAGTGTCATGGTCCATAAGATATCCTTAAGAGGCATGCAACCACCTGCTGCAAAGCTGGTACAACAACATAGTATGGATAAATTATTGGCCAAACCATCTGAACTTGCATGATCAGTATTGGTAGATTCCAAGAAGAACCATCTTCTACTGATGTTGTCTTATCCTCTCTTGAAGTATCAGTGTAGTATGAAAATGATGCAGATATGCTAATAATTTTTTTTTATTTTGTGGCAGTGTTGTTGATCTTTCAAGATAACATTTTGATTACTTTTGGGATGAGAGGTTTAATTAATTTTAGTGTAAACTTTACATATAGATTATTTTATTGTAACATTAGTTATTTATCATTTTTTCAGAATCTTACACTTACAGATTCTGAAGATTATTGAAGGCACGTAAAGATGCAAGCTTTGAAGATGCACAAACTCATTATTATTTTACTATGTATTCAAATCTTATGAAAAGTTTGATATCATATACTCTAACTCGATCGGGATGGTAACTATATTTTTTGTGAAACAAATATTAAAACTAATTAATATCATGGGATGTTAACTAAATATTTTGATCTCTAATTATATCATATTTTTGTATTGAGATTCTCGTTAGCAATTTGATATTTATTTTGTGAAATTTATTATTTTATGATTTATGCTCATTTGTGGTCAAGTAGAAACTAGAAATATTGCTCTTCTTTAAATGTGTATCTAGGACTAGAGATGTTGCCTATCCTTAAAGGTTGATCTAGGACCTGGATGTTGCTCGTTCCTGATAGATAATTTTGGACCAAATATTTCTCGCCCCTAAAGGATAATTTAGGACTTAACCGTTGGTCATAATAGATAATTTAGGACTAAATATTTCTCATCGCAAAAGAATAATTAAGACCAGGTAGTTAGTCGATTGGGACAAGATATATCGTTGCTAAAAGGCAATTACGACCAGCTTTTTTGCCGTCACAAAAGGGTTTTAAGGACCGGTTTATTGGACTCGTCGCTAATGACCTTTAGCGGCGGAGCCTGTTAGGACAGGACGCGACCAGATTTTTCTGGTCCTAAAAGACCTATTGGGACAAGATTTGGACTTTCTGGACCATATTTCCCTTCCTTAAAGGATGTTTTTCTTGTAGTGCTACTCTCTTCATTCACTTTTACTTATTCATATTCTAAAATAAATTTTAATTTTTATTTATCACTTTTAACATATAAAAAATAATTATTTTTTATTATATTTTATTTTTTATTTATTACTTATTCTCTAAATTATTTTTCAAGATCTAATATCAAACATTGTAGTTAATAAGGGTAATTCATTAGATCACATAGCAAATGAATTACTATAAAATTACAAACTAATTGACATGATATTTTCTACTCCCTCTATTTCAATTTATCAAACACTTTTTCAAATTTGGGATTCAAACATGTCTTTTTTTGATCGTAATCTTTTTATATATCTATTAAATATTTTAAATTGTTATTTTTTGTGACACATGCGTAGTTTTTAACCATATACGAATTTAAGATCAAAACTAAAATGATCCTAATTTTTTTGCCAAAACTACATTTACTATTACTACTTATTATTACTTTATTACGAATATAATAAACAAAAATGGCTTAATATACTCTTTAAATATTGAAAATAGTTTTAAAATATCCTTCTTCCATCATTTGGCTCTAAAATACCCTTCTATTCACCTATTTAGCTCTATTCTACCCTTTTCCTTAACAAAAAGTTTTAAAAGATACTTAATATTTTCATTTAATATGTGGTCGTTTCTTACCGGTTAAAATTTTATTAATTAAAAACTTAATAATCTCTAAACCCAATCAGGATCCCACTTTGAATAATTCGATCTAGCGACCCAAATCCAACCCAATGACCCGACTTAATAGATGAAATGTTCTCTCCATTTTTTCTTTCAGCATGAACGTTGATGGATGAAAAGTAATGTTGTTTGTTGGAATCAATGCTGCCATAAGGGATTTAAGTCTAATGACTTGTACAGAAATATACCACATTTATTTTTGGGTTATATATATATATATATATATATATATATATATATATATATATATATATATATATATTATAGTAATTGATTAACATTGAAGAAATTAATTTCTTCTCCTCCAAATTTATTCATTTATCAAAAAAGGTTTATGATATTTGATTGAAAAAGTGAGTTCTATTGATGCTATAGAGCTGTGGAGTTGTTGTCGTCACCTCGAAGTTTAGATATTTTAGGTGTGTAAAAAGAGAGGAGAAGATGAGAAGAGTAAACAGAGTTGATAACACTTTGAAAACTATAAACGCTACACCTGCTACTATTCTTTTCATTGGAAATTGTGTTCCTCAATGCTGCCATATGGTATTTGTGTCTAAAAACTTGTAGAGAAATGTACTTCGTTTGATTCTAATGAATACATCGCTTTCTATTCTTCAACATTCATGCTGAAAGAGAAAACAGAGAAAACTTCATTTAATAAGTCGGGTCATTAGGTCGGATTATTTAAAGAGGGATCCAATTCGAATTGGGTTTAGAAATTATTATGTTTTTAATTAATTAAAGTCCATCTAGTAAGAAACTTTCATGTATTAAATAAAAATATTAGTTATTTTTTTAACTTTTTGTTAAGGGGAATGGTAAAATAGAGCCAAATAAGTGGATGGAAGGGTATTTTAGAGCCAATAGGAGGAAGAAGGATATTTTAGAGCCAATAGGTGGAAAAAGGATATTTTAGAATCATTTTCAATAGTTGAAGAGTATTTTTTTTAAATTATAATTTTTGATCCTTAGACCATTTTATTCAACAGCAAAAGGCCCAAAAAAGTGAAGTCCAAAAGAACAAAAAATAAAAGAAAACAAAAAAATCAATCCAAGAGAAGAACCCGGTCCAAAGCAACAGGAAGATGAAACGTTTCCTATTACAGTACAAATATATGCTCGTTTTCTTAGAGTATCAAGTACTCTTCCTCTGAACTTGTCGTTGCTTTAAGTACTGAAACATGATGAGTGTTGCCAGTGAAACATGCAGATGTAAATCCTCCTTGTTTTGGCCTTGTTCAAGCTTGAGCCTTTGAAGACGATGGATGAGCTTTGTCCATCTTCTTCACAGTTACTTGGTGATCTTCTATCTTCATTCCTCTTTCTCCTATTCTGTTCCTTGAGTAACCTTGTTCTCAATTTTCCAGGTGGTCGAGGTCTTTCCTCAAATGACCAAAAGTACGACGGTTTGATCAAATCTATAGATCTGAGTAAGTTTCTCTCCTTATTGTTTATTTTTTTTCCTCTTCTTTTCTGACCTATCTTTCCTCTTTTTAGGCTAGATTGAGAGTATGACAGTTTCAATTCTTCTGCATCTACGACTGATGGTTTAAGGTAGTGCAACATTTCGCAACCCCTTTTTTGTGAAGGTTTTTGATAGCTAGAACTTGTAGTCCTAGCTTTTATTTGCACAGTTGTAATGTCTCCTTCTACATACTCTTTATTTAAATTTACTGTGCTAATGAATTTTTTTGACTTTAACTCTGTAAATATTATTGTTATATCCTGTATGCTGATCTTTGAATAAATCTCTTTCTTTTTTATGTTTACAATTAATCTTTATGTTCCTTCCTGTGGTATTATCTTGTGAGTCATTAATCTGCTATGTGGAATTTATGCTTTATCTATGTTTATCAATCTTCTTGAATATGTTAGAAGTTGTTGAAAACTGTGGAATTTCTTCAGCCCTTGTGATTCTATTGCTTTATTGGCTAAGGAATTGGCCACCGTATTTCTTTCCCTGATTGTATTTATGATTGTAACATGTAGCTCCTACATTTTATTCCTGATATCCTCCAATGTCTCTGCTAATTTTCATGGTACTATCCACTGTCATAGAATTATTTTTGTGAGGCTAAGTAAGTTTATTTTCAAGATAAAATCCTTCATATTCTTTTTAGAACAATACTCTAAGGCTTTCTTAATTGCTAATGATTCTGCTTATCTATTAGTACCAACTCTCAATCCCTTAGCTCTAGCATATATCATATATCCTTTGTCATCCCTTAGACCAAATCCATAGGAACTCATCCCAGGATTTTCTCTATAATCTCCACTAGTGTTGAACTTAATCTGTTAGTACCCTTGTAAGACCCCACAAAATTTCTAGCTTAATTCAGTCCTTTAAGCTTGTCAAGGGGTTCCAGACTTAGAATATTTTAGCTAAGTACTCAGACTTAGTGCCATTTTAGCCTATGAAAGTTGGCAATATTATTTCATGGCCTTTTCATCCTCCAAATATTGATATTTGAGTTAATTTATGATCCGAAAGGTCAAAAGGTGTTCCCAGACAAGTTTTGAATTTTTTAGACTTCATTTGGAGCATTTTTCGAATCCTAAAATAGTGAATCAATGTGATCTTGGCGTGTCGCGTTGACTATCGCGTTGATAAATATTTTCCCCAGCCCCCAGCATCAATTTCCAGTGAGTCAACATGGACTCGATGCGATGCGTTGGCTATCGTGTTGATGGCAATAACGTGGTGCGTTGGTTTGCGCGTCGATGGTATAGTTTTCAGTCATTAAAAGACCGCGTCCTTAGGGGTATTTGGGTCATTTTCCCTCAACCTTCAGCCCCCAAAACATGAAATTAATCACTTTAGAGAGCAAATATACTTATTCATTCTCAAAATCTCTCAAGAACAAAACCCTAGGTGTTCGAATTTTAAATCAAGAACTCAAGAACACACCATTAAATTTCAGAAATTCATTAACTAAGGTATGCGAAGTGTTCATTCAAGGGCCCCTTTCACCCTTGGAGTTTAAGAAACCCCTTTTTAAATCTTGACTCATGATTTTTATGTTGTGGGTTGTATTGTACTCATGTTGATCATGTTGAATGATTTCGAAGTTAAGATATTTAATATAGTTCATGAATTCATATTAGCATGTGGGTTTAAATCCTTGAAATTGAATTGATTAATGCATCCATGATGAATGGATTGATTATTCATGCCCAAGAATAAGGTTATCCCTCTTATGTGCTTGTCAAAATGTTTAAGTGAATAAATTATGCCTTGTGATCCATAGGTGATCTTATGATGACTTCATGCTAGAACTATATGTTCAAAATGACTCCCATGTTAAAGCTATCTTTGAAAGTGTTTGTTGGAATGCCTATGTGAATTGTTTAGTGTATTTTTGACATGTTAGTATGCATTCCTATACATGTACAAGTTCAAGATTTTCAAGTATTTGATGAGATGCCTTAGAAAGTGAATCATGAACATATGACCATTGTTGTGCTTTTACAACGTATGCTTATGCTATGCTTTACTCTTTATGCTATTGAGTCCTGGGGGTATTTAATACTCGGCAATTTGGCTGTATACCTAGAGCTAGTGTCAGTTACAAAATGCAGGAAAACTCAGTAAACTCAGTATCAACCTAGTCCAGTTCAGTATTCAATTTAGTCCTCAGTACACTCAGTCAGTTAGCAAAATTCAATAGTATTTCATCAGTCAATGAAATTCAGTAAATTCAGTCCAATTCAGTTAAACAGTCCGAACAGTAACAGTTCAGTCAAACCTAGTATAAACTAGGAAATCAGCTTAGTGTTTATTCAGTTGGGAGTAAGATTCAGCACCGAGTGAACCCAAGGATGGGGATCACCTGCCAGTAGAGGGTGTGATCCTTAGAAGTAATCCTTGTGTTCCAAAACTACGTAACCAGCGTAGGTTGAGACATCAAACCTGCCAGATAAGGGTTGATGAGGTATTTTAACCTTTCAGTTGAGGGTTCCACTATTCTCATTGGAGTACCTGCCAGATGAGGGTATCTCTCTAGTTGTCCTTACCCGTGGCATGGTATTGATACCTTTCTAAGTAGGGTTACAGGTTGGACCCCAAATCAGTTAGAGAAGGGGCATGTCGATTAGATGATTACCTCCCATAGTTTTAGTTTTAGATTCAGTCTCAGTATAGAACTTAATTCAGTTTTATAGATTCAGGACTATCAGATATAGTCACTCAGCTCAGTATAGTTCCACAGAATTTAGGACTGTTAGATGCAGTCATCCAGTTATCAATAATACATTATCAATAAACTCAGACCTCAGTTAAGCAGTATTCAGATTCAGTATTCAGTACTATCACGATTTTAGTTATAGTTTACGTATTTATGCATGTACTCTTATTTAGTCATACTCATGTTACTCAGCTAGTATTGTTCATGCATAAAAACCCATGTATTTTATCCTACCTCACTGCGCATACCAGTACATTCAAAGTACTGGCACATGCTTTTTGTGCTACGATGTCTTATATCATAGGTTTAGACATACGGGTTTTAGAGCACTCTTAGCAAATTAGATTTCCAGCAGTCAGAGTCAGTGATAAGTCCTCATAGTTCGAGGACATGGTTTATTTTAGTATTTTAGTATTATTTTAGTAGTTAGAGTTAGTTGGGGACTTATCCCATCAACTCCACAGATCAGACAGTCTAGAGGCTTTTCAGACTAGAGTATTTTTAGATAGTTGTTTTCAGTATTCAGATTTCAGTATACAATATTGTTTTCCAGATTTGAACCTTATAGTAGTTTTCCGCATTTATCTTAGTTACTTTATGATTACAACATTACTATTATTCAGTGCTCACAATAGGTACCATTCATGGGTTAGCTAGTGGTCCTTCGGGATTATTAGCACCGTATAACGTTTGGGGTATAGACTCGGGACGTTACAACCCTGGTTTTCTTTGTAATGAACCTCCCAATTATTTCCTTTATTTATGTAAATTTTTGGTATTTTTAGCCTTTCCGTAGTGGCTACAGGTTATTTATAACTTATAAGAACTGTCGTTTCAGTGATCGCAAGTTTATTTAGATTTTAGTTTCATTTCTGTATTTTAGAACTTTCTCTATTTAGGATTTGGTCTCACACCAAAAGCCCTAGTAAATGACCTCGGATAAGAATTTTAAGATGCTGGTCTGATGATTTACGTTCTACCATGAATTGACCTTATTTATACATATATATTTATATATCTATTTATATGTAGCTATGGTATCACCATATATCCTCCCTTCCTTTATTTATTCAGATTGTATATTCCTTCCTTGGCCTTGTATACTATTATATATCCTTCTTTCGCCCTTTATTCGTATATTGGCCGGTGATATATGGTGTAGTGTTAAGTTTCCTGAGTATGGCTGGAATAGGATAGTTCATCCTTAATACTTCCTTAGCCTTATTATGTTAGTTTATTGGATATGAGCAGGATAGTTTGCCCTTACTATCTCACTAGCTTTATTGTGGTAGCTAGACATATGGGCTTAAAATCCAGTACTGTTTATATGTTGTATATATCTGCATTATCTTTGGAGCTCAGTCAGTAGCTGCCTACTGAGTACCACGTGTTCGGTACTCATACTACACTTTTGCAGCCTACAGATCATAGTATGGGTTATAGCTAGTGTTGTGTGCGTTGTGCAGAGCACCCAGGGTTTGGAGACATATAGTGAGATCCTAACAATCAGAGTATTACTTTCCTCCATCTTATGTACTAAACTAGTCTCTATGTTGTATTCAGAGATGGTTGTTTCTGTATATTCATTTAGAACCTCATTTGTATCCTCCTTATTTTAGAAGCTCTTGTACTGATTCCATCAGGTTTTGGGATTATCTTATGTATGTTAGTCTTATATGTTATCTATTTCACATTCTTCTTTTTATTCTTTTGGTAGCTGATTAGTATTAGTTCTAGACTACGGGATTGGCTCACCTACTGGCGGGTTATATTAGGTGCCATCATAACCTGAGAAATTGGGTTGTGACAAATTGATATCAGAGCCTAGTTTCATCGATGTATTAATACAAGAGCTAAGTGTTTAGTAGAGTCCTATGGATCGGTGTGGAGACATCCGTAACCTATCTTTGGGAGGCAACAATGCATTTTTAGGAAATTTATTTCTTGACTCCATGTCGTGTGTTCGTATTGCTATGAGCCTCAAGCAGATTCTTTGACTCTATTCTTTCCTAAATGAATGATGCGAGATTATCAATAGATGCGAATGAGACTTTAACACGTTTCTTCAGAGTTTAAGCATAGCGTCAGAATAGAGATTCAGAGATAGATATCGAAGATCGTCAGCATCAACCAAACGTTTTAGGGCAAACTCTGGCTCTAATGGGGCTCGTGACTACTTCATCCCTTTAAGGTTCAACATTGGGGATTTCGAGTCTAATAGCAGATATCTCACAGCTAGGGATGACATTTGATTCATCGAGCAATTCTTAGACCAGAGTTGGGTTTATTGGTGTTCATCAGGGTTCTTTACCTCTTTCTGAGTATGAATTGGGTTTCTTGAGTGGGCCAACTATTTTTCGATGCCATATACTTTAGAGTAGGACATTGCACATTTATTTATTACAATATTAGCATTTCCACTTCGCTTGGTGTTAGAGAACTTGATAACAATTGGGTCTTTATTCTTTCAAGTTATTGATTATGCGAGGGCCATAGAGAGAGAATGCAATAAGACTTATAGAGGTGGCGATAAGAGGCCGTGCCATCTGTATAGTACTATTGTTATTTCATCTGAGAGTGAGGATCCTTCCGATAGAGGTCGGCTTCACTTGCAGCCTATTGGCCCTATGTGGGTATGTCACAGACCGAGATGACACCCTAGTCGTAACACGGGTTTTGGAATCATAAGTGACCTTGAGCTAACCCATGATCTGGCATGAACTATTAATATTAAGAGAGAAGTAACAAAAACTGGGCGGAATCTAACTGAAATAAACTGATAATGAACAGTTATAGAATAAATGTTATTATGGTCTGAAATACTTAATGAAACTGAAAAATCTAAACATCTATTTGACTATCTGAATGCCTCTTTCTAGAATGAGTTGTTGTGACAAACCCCCAACAAACTCCACTGAACTGAAATTACTGATAACTAGTCCCCAACTGATGAAGACTCACCAAGACTGTAGCTGAGTGATACTGAAGTGAACTACTCACAGTCCGGATACTAGGCGTTCGAACCTATATTACGAGATAATATAGTGCAAAGAGAGTATGCGATCAGTACTTTGAATGTAGTAAGTATGCGAGATGGGAAACTAATCAACATACAAGAACTAAACATGAATGCATGAATATGTAAACTGAATGCAAGACCAAGTATAAGCGTATATTGAATAAATTGAATAACTCAATACAAGGTCATGCATATCTGGACTGAAACATAAACTGGATACATAAACTGAAACTGAACTAGAGACTGTGGGAGCTAACTACAACTGACATATCCCAATCTAATAAAAACCAGGGTCCAACCTATAACCAAGTTGGAAGGGTTCTAGTACCTTGCCAAGGGTACCAACACTAGCTGCCGTGGATCCACTAAACCGATATCTCGAAGGACTAGGGTGTCATGCCTCAACTCATGGGGCACTTCTTATAACCTACAGTGGGAACGTAGTTTTGGAACTTAGGGACTGCTACTAATAGTCTCATGCTTAGCTGACGGGGTAGCCGTCATTCCTGCGCTCACTCGGTGCTAAGTATTACTCCTAACTAAAAGATACAAAAGTATAAACTAAAACATGAACTAATAATTGATATGCTCAAGTCATCATAGTCTAAAAACAACAATGCATGTACAATACGAACTAGTCAATAATATGTAAGCTGACATATGCATGAGTTCCTAGGTATTGGTATTTATAACCCACCATCTCTGACTAATGCAACAGATCATGATAATATTTAAGAGTGATCATATTAGGGAAAGTCATGAATAATACTCAATATTCCAATAACTAATCATGATATGGAAACTCACAATTATCAAACATACGGAGACATAAATTTATAGGGGAAATCTATTATCATAGTTCATGAACATAACAAATAGAGAGAGTCGATATAACTTATATTTGACCTGGAACCCAACACAAGGGAAAATAGGATTTACTTTAGAGTAAAAGGGTTTCTTGGGACTCAATGGGTGGAAGGGACCCATTTATGAAATCCCACACATCTGAAGGAAAATTTCTTAGAGAATTCCCTGAAATTGAGCTTGAACATGAAGAACCCTAGTTTCCTTGGAAAGAAGAGAAAAAAATCTCCCCCCTTTGGTTACTCTGGGTGGAATTATGACTTAATCATGAATTTAGTGATTTGGGTCTTTTAAACCACCCTTTGGGTAGCCCAAACAACGTGAGTTTGGCTTTTAAAAGAGTGGGAAAAGACTTAAAAGTCCTTGAGAAATTATGCAGGAAATATTTGCTCCCATTCATTACGACTCACCGCACAACTTGTTACGAATGATCAGGAGTCATAGTCTGAGTCATAACCTAAAATCCTGAGATCTTGAGTCATTTCTATTATGACTATGACTTTCCGTCTAATGTCTCATCACGACTAATCACGAGTCGTTAGGTAAATTCATAGTGTAAGACTAGGTTTTTGGCTATACACTTTTGTGATAACAAGTCCTTCTTAACAACTCGCTGTCACTGGTGATGAGTCATAGGGTGGGGTCGTTATCACTGGGATAAAACTGAGAATCCTTACTATTGTGATGGTGACTCCTCATAACGACTCGTTATATCTGGTAACAGGTCATCATATGAGTCGTAGCCAATAGCAGCTAACTGATACTTAAGGAAAAGATTGCATAACTTTTTTGCCACAATATCGGATTGAGGCGGTACTTGTGGCATTGGAAAATTAAATTAATGGCCTATATTTTGAGGAGTCTAGAGCTTGAAAAACTTAAGGGTATTAAAATATCTCCCTCTTGGGATCATTAGTCCTCGAATGAAATAGACTAAGCTGAAATATGAGTTAATATATGAAACAGGGACATCATGCATGGATCGAACTGAACTCATGAATTCATGTTATGACATGAGGATAGCTGAATGGCTGTGATAGAGATGAAAAAATTAATTAATTAAGGAAACTATTACCTCAAACTAAATCTGGGTTCAAAGACAGGAGGTGGGGGTACTTGGTCATCATATCTACTTCTGCTTCCCAAGTAGCTCTCTCAACTAACTGATTTTTCCATAGAACCATTACTAAAATGACTTTTTTGTTCCTCAGCCTACGAAACTGATGATCAAAGATATCAACTGGGACTTCTCATAAAAGAGGTTATTTTCCATGCCAACCTTTTCTAAAGGAACTACAAATGTTGGATCACCAATGCACTTCTTTAATAAAGAGACATGGAACACTGGTGCACTAGTGCTAACTCTATAGCCAACTCCAACTCATAGTCAACCTTCCCATACCTACTCAAAATCTTATAAGTACCAACATAAAAGCTTCTCTTTCTTATGAAACCTTTTTACCTCTTTAATGGGTGAAATCTTCAAATAAGAAAATTCACCAACATCAAACTCAAGCTCCATTTTCGTCACACCTGGATAGGATTTTTGATGGCTTTGGGCTATCTTCATACTTTTTCTAATCAACTAAACTTTCTCCATTGCCTTATGCACTGAATCTGGCCCTATTAAAGCAGCTTTACTAATCTCAAACCAACTAATAGGAGATCTACAAATCCTACCATAAAAATCCTCAAATGGATCTATATGAATACTGGAGTAGTAGCTGTTATTATAAGAAAACTCAATCAAAGGAAAGTGGTCATCCCAAATACTCCTGAAATCAAGCACACACTCCTTCAACATATCCTCTAGGGTTTGAATGGTCTTCTCTACCTGACTATCTATAATACCCCATAAGATCCATACTTAATTCAGCTCACGATTGTATGCTAAAAGGGGTTCAAGATTTAGAGATTTCACTAAGTGTTAGGACTTAGTCATTTCCAAGACCCTTAAACTTCAATGATTTTACTTTTGATCTTCGCAACATTAGAACATCAATTTTTTAGTTGATTCATGATCGAAGTTGTTCAAAGTACATCTCGAGTGAGTTTCAAAAATTTTAGATGAGCATAGGGGTGTGTTTGGATCACAAATAGTAGAAGCTCAGGGATGAGACCACGCCCCTCCTCTATTACACCGCACTGGAGCTAGAGGCACCCCCTCTATTACACCGCTCTAGAGCCTGTGGTGCACCGTCCCTCACCCATCCAGCTTTTTGTTCCTTAATAATTAAGAGCATTTTGGTCATTTCCCTTCACCCAATCAACCCATAACACAAAATTTAAATCCCTAAAGAACATTATTTTCTTTTTCAATCACAAATTCTCTTAAAAGAAGACCCACTTTCCTCAAGAACAAACCTTACCCATTCTCAAGAAATCAAGAAATTTAAGCTTCAAGCCTTAAGAAATTCCCAAGAATCTTCATGAAATAATCTAGTGAGGTATGTGTGGTGTTAATCTATGGGTTCCTTTCACCCATGGAGTTCAAGAATCCCTTTTTGGTTTTAAATTATAAGTTTTCATGTTTAAGTTGAAATATCTCCATGAATCTCTTGTTAATGCAATTACAAGTTATGTTTATGAGTGTTTTCAAGTGGAATGAACCATTTCATGTTTTGAATGTTGAAATCTTACCGTTAAATCCCCAAGTTATGATTTTTAGTCTTGTAATCATGCTATTTTCACATGCTTTATCCATTTCCATGCTTAAGTTCATGACTCTTATGTGTTTGATGAAATACGTAAGTGTTGGGTTTTGACCACTGATCCCCTACTATGGTTTTAAAACTTTTATATGGAATTACTATTGATTTTGTTAAGTGCTGGTGGGTTATGAACACTCGATACCCATGTGATTTACATGAATTCAACTTTTTAAAGACTCAGACTATAAATCTATAACTCTTATACTTACATGTTTATATTCTTGATGAGCATTATCAGTTATGTAATAATGTCTAGTCTAGTTCAGTATATCCTAGTATCTAAGTCAGTTTAGTTAGGAGTAGGATTTAGCACCGAGTGAACTCAGGGATGAGGGCTTACCTGATAGTAGAGGGTGTGTCCCTTAGTAGCAAACCCTGAGTTCCAGAACTACATAGCCAACGTAGGTTAAAGATGTCTACCTGCCAGTTGGTGGTTGACAAAGTGTTCAACTACCAATTAAGGGTGACACATATCTCATTAGAGCACCTACCAGTAGAGGGTAACTACTTAGTCCTTCGGGGCACCAGTTTGGTGGATCCACACAGCTAGTATTAGTACCCGTGGCATAGTACTAACATACTTCTAATTAGGGTTATAGGTTGAACCCCGATTACCTCATATTGGGGCATGTCGGTTAGATGATACCTCCCACATTATTATTATAGGACTTCAATGTAGTCTTAGTTAGTTCAGGTTTTCTTGACCAAGTGTACAAACCTTCAATTATTTAGTTATACAGTTTAAAGTCTTTAGACTTATTTTAGATTATAGATTTATGCTTGGTCTTGATTCTCAGATGTTTTAATTTTTATGCATTCATGTTCAGTTATCTCATGCTATTCAGCTAGTCCTTATTTTATATGCATAGTACCCCATGTATATCAGCCTAACCTCATCTCATATACCAATACATTTAAAGTATTGACTGCATACTCTTCTCTACACTATGATGTCTTATATTATGGTTTAGACGCACACTTTCCCACCACAGTTAGACAGCTTAGCGTAATCCAGTAGCCGTATTGGTGAGTCCTTATCTATCGAGGAAATATTATGCTTATTCAGTTATTTTAGTATTTTGTTTTATTCAGTCAGTCAAATTTAGTTGGCGGCCATTCTGATTAACTCCTTAGTTAGTTTAGAGACTTTCAGATGTTCAGACAGTCAGTTAGACAATTAGTCAGTTGCATTTAATTTTTATCTGATGTTTCAGGCTTATTCTTTGATTTGGTATTTTAGTATTCAAATTTATATTTTCCTTCTCAATTTATATTCCATACAGATGTTATTTTCATATTTATTTAGTGCTCACAATAGGTACTAGCTCATGGGTTAGCTTGTAGTCATTTGTGACTATAAGCACCATTGTCGTGACTAGGAGATAGCCTCGGGTCATGACAAAACTTTGTATCAAAGTCCAAAGTATTTAAGTGTCCTAGGGAGTCTGAAATCTGTATTTAGTATAGTCTTATGCATCAGTGTGAAGTGCGTCACACTTGTGGACAAGAGGCTACGAGATATTTTAGGAAAAGTTTTCCTTCTTTCAGTATTCATGTCGTGTGAATAAGCATGAGCTCTATTTATAATATTTTTCTAACTTATCTTTTATTATGTTTATAGACTATGCCTCCCAAAAGAACCAACAGAAGAATGAACGAGAATCAGCCCGCACCACAGCCTATTCAGAAAGATCCCCTGTTTAAGCATGTCTCTCATGCCGAGTTCAGAGCTGCTTTTACTACCTTAACTCATTCAATAGTAGCTCAAAACAATCATCAGGCTATTTCCCTAGCTAACCCAATGGATAATATAGATGCAACTAGGATTCAAGACTTTACCCGAATGAATCCTCGTTTATTTTTAGGATTCAAGTATGAGGAGTATCCGCAAGAGTTCCTTGATATGGTTCAAAAAGTGATAAATATCGTGGGTGTCACTTCTAGTGAGAGTGCAGAGTTGGCTGTATATCAGTTGCAAGATGTAGCTCACACTTGGTATAAGCAGCGAAAGGAGAATAGGGGTTCTAAGGTAGGCTAGTAAAGTGGGAGGAGTTTACCAAAGCTTTTCTAGACAGGTTCTTCCTATTAGAGTTGAGGAAAGCTAATGTGCAGGAGTTCATTAACTTGAAGCAGCTCAATAGGAGTGTGAAGGAGTGCTCTCTTAAGTTTACTTAATTAGAGAGGTATGCTCCTAATGTTGTGGCTGGCAATAAGTCTAGAATTAGTAAGTATGTGTTTGGTTTATCTGATAGTGTGGTCAAGGGGTGTAGGAACACAATCTTAATTAAGAAGATGGATTTTTCTAGACTTATGGTTCATGCTTAGTAGATTGAGGAAGAAAAGCTTAAGGAGAAATAAAGAGAGAATCAGAGGGCCAAAACAGCTAGTTTTAACTTTTATCAACTGAGGTTAGAGGGTGGCAAATGTTCTCAGTTCTATTAGATATCTTCAACACCAACCCCATCTTCAGCTAGTATGCCAGTGCCAAAGTTCAGGAATAACAGTTAGGATAGAGCACCAGGCTCTAAGTCCTAGGGTAGTGTGAATAGTGTGCTTACTAACCCGCTTTGTAGGAAGTGTAGCAGGAATCATTTGGGTGTGTGTAGAAACTGCAATGATATATGTTTTGGATGTGGCAAGCTAGGACACAGAGTCATATATTACCCAAAGGCCAACCAATAGGGTCAGTCCAATCATCTTTCAATTTTAGTTGGCCGCCCGATTCAGCAAGGCGCCACTTTTAGTGTAACCAGTGGGCAGCATTAGAATAGGTTGTATGCCTTTTAGACTCGACAGGATTAGAAGAGTTCTCCTGATATGGTTACGGGTACGTTATAGGTCTTTCATCTCCATTTTTATTCTTTATTAGATCTAAGAGCTTCACTTTTCTTTGTAACTCCGTATATAGCAGTCGATTTTGGTGTCAGTCCCTAATCTTTAGCAGAACCTTTGTTAGTGTCTACTCCAGTAGGTTGCTCTATTATAGCTAGGCGGGTATACAGGAACTGCTCGATTACGATGTCCTAGAGAGTTACTTTAGTTGACCTCGTAGAGTTTGAGATGACTAATTTTGATGTCATTCTCGTCATGGATTGGATCCACTCATGTTATGCCTCAGTTGATTGCAGAAATAGAGTTGTTTAGTTTCTATTTCCCAATGAATTAGTTATTTTTGTTTTTTGAAGAACGGACCTTACCCGGGGCTCTCACCTCCCATGGCAGTTAGGGGTTGAGCCACACACCACCAAGCCTTATCATAAATAAAATAAAAAAAAGTACAAAGATGGGGGGGGGATATAAACATTATCTCTAAACAACTGAAGCCTTTCTTGGCCAACACGGATTGGGATTACTCCTACACTATAAATACATGTTGTGTTACATTTTAACTCATCTTTGAGCA
This sequence comes from Capsicum baccatum var. pendulum, assembly GCA_030864225.1. Taxonomy (NCBI): domain Eukaryota; kingdom Viridiplantae; phylum Streptophyta; class Magnoliopsida; order Solanales; family Solanaceae; genus Capsicum; species Capsicum baccatum. The sequence continues at coordinate 70,599,696 of CM061551.1, forward strand.
TATTTTGGAGAGAAAAAAGCTGATATAACTTCTTCATTAGGTTTTTATTATTCTTATTTAGTTTATTTATGTTTTTAATCGTTAATTACAACCTTGCGATTACAATTAAGACTAGGCGTGGATAAAAGCCCTCTTTCCAGGGTTGAAGCCAAGAACATGATTATTATTTCCATGGATTAAGTTTGTTTTCTTTGCTTATCAATATTGGTTGTTTGTTTATTCACAGTTTAACTATTTTAATGATTCGCGACCCTTAGAATACATCCATTGTCAACTTTGTGAACTCGGGAGAGGGAATAGGGTGATAGAACATGAGAATAAGCAGAGTATGGTTCTTCAATCTTCATAAAATAAGAAACTTAAATTAGTATCTGGGACAGGGATGTACTTAGATACCTTACTTGATTCATAAGTAGGATGATATTTTTTATGAACTTAGTAAATTATTACATCCCTGCTCAAACGATGTAGGTGTAAGGTTCAACTTAGCCAATAAATTACAGGTTGGGAAACCATAATCGTGCAATTAACCCTATGAATTAACAACCAAGATGAGCAAGTCAATGAATGAAATCTGGTAGCATAATATCATTAATCAGAGTGCTTCAACTCTGGGTTTTCTCCTATAGATTGTTACAAGATCTTTACTTTACAGATTATTTACTTTACTTACAATTTACAAACTCAATTCTCTTTTTTGGTTACTCTCGTATCAAGTGAATCTAAATTGTGAACTAAAATCGAATCATTGCCAAATCTAGTTTCCGTGGGATCGATAAATTGGCTTTCTTGAAGGCCACTATATTACTTGGTAGACCACGTACACTTACGTGTGCACTTGGGCACTGTCAAGTTTTTGGCACTGTTGCCGAGGACTTATTTTTTGGCAATTGTTTCTATTTTATTTGTAATTTTAGATTTATTTGGTGCTTTTACGCTTGCTCTTATTTTTGTGTTTGCAGGAGACAAGTTTATTAGCTGCAAGGGATCAAGAGTTGGTAGAGCTAAGCTCGGAATTCGAGTTACTTTACCATTAATGTAGGAAAGACGCAATCTTTCTACCCAAAATTCTACAAATCTAAGAAAACCAAGAGAACATTGCTCCTATGGCTGTACAACAAGCAGCTGGTAAGAAGGTTAGGGAAGTGGTAGTCCAACTTTCAACGAACTTGAATTCCCCATTTCAAAGACCGACAGCTGGGGGAAATTCGAGTTAAAACACAATATGGTGCAGCTCTTATTAGCAGTGGATAGTTTGCAGGGCTTTCACACGAGGATCCATAAGTCCACTTACAGACTTTTATCGAACTACTGATACATTCACTCTGATTGGGGTGACTCCTGATTATGTGAGGCTGACACTGTTTCCCTATTCACTTTTGGGGGAAGCTAAAAGGTGGTTGAATGCAAAACTGGCCAATTCAATCACATCATGGGACGACTTAGCCAGAAGGCTCCTCATCAGATTCTTTCCATCAGGATAGACTGTGAGACTTTGCAGTGAGATAGTGAGCTTCAAATAGAAGATCGATGAAAATCTATATCATGCTTAGGAACACTTCAAGTCCTTTCTTTGGGATTGTCCACACCACCAACAGTCGAATGAAGTACTTGTGCATACTTTTTAGAAGCTGTTGATCACAATATGAAGATTTTGCTAGATTCATCCATAGGTGGTCAAGAGTTATAGATATATTATGATGATTTGTACACATTGCTAAACCTTATAGAACAAGGAAATCTACAGTGGCATTCAGATTGTAAAAGTGCCACAAAAAAATTATGGGTGTGTTGGAGGTGGACAAATTCACAAACCTATCAGCTTAGATTTCTGCATTATATAATTTGATCAACACATCATTTAGTAGCATGAAGTTGGGAGCAACACAACTTGCAACCATATTTAATGCCATCCAACAAGCTGGCTACCAAGTGTACTTCAAATCCTAAATCTGTGATGTATGTTGGCAATGCTTAAAGGCCAAATTACGATAATGCCTACAACATGAAGTGGAAAACTCAGCCACCTAATCATCCATGGAACACCCCACAGCCATAGGCCCAATCAAATCAGTCTACGAGCAATATGGAAATCTTAGCTGGTCAAACACAATTGATTGCGGATCTAAATAGTTAAAGGGTGAAATTATAGAATAAGAAAGTGGCTCAGAGAAATTTAGGGTTGCAGGTTAGGCAGATACAATAAGTATTAAATACCAGACCACAAGGTGGTTTGCCAGCTAATACAGAAAATCCCAAGAAAGTCATGGCAATCACTTTACGGAGTGGTAAAGAACTTTGAAGAAATTCTCCCATGGTACCAAAGGAGGTAGATGTTGATATGGTGCCAAAAAGGTGGATGAAGAAGTTGCTGAAAATTCAAGGAAGTCTGAGCACTTGAATGAAAAATTTGCTGAACCAGAGAAGAAGAAGATGCTACCACTACCTTTCCTTCAAAAGTACATAAAAGTAAAGGAGGATGCCTTGTTTAAAAAATTCATTGACACATTCAAAAAGCTTCATATTAACTTACCTTTGCTAGATGTTTTGCAGAGTATGCCTAAGTATGGAAAGTACTTGAGGGATGTGGTTGCTAAAAAGGTGAAATTGCAAGAGATAGGAGCTATAACACTCACTGAAAAGTGTAGCGTGTTGATGTCACATAAAATCCCTAAGAATTTGAAAGATCAAGAAAAGTTTTCTATCCCTATTCAAATTGGGAGTAAGGAGGTTCATGCATTGAGTGACTTAGGGGCAAGTATAAATTTGATGACCCTATCATTGTTTAGAAAATTAGGCTTGGGAGAGCCTAAAGCGACATGATTGGTTATGAAACTCACATACATATCTATAGCTTATCCGAATGGAATTATAGAGTCCTTATAAAGATTGGTAAATTTGTTATTCCTGCTGACTTTTTTGTTCTTGATTTTGTAGCAGACGAATAAGTACCAATTATCTTGGGGTGCCTATTCTTAGCAACCGTAGGTGCTTTAATTGATGCTAGAGAAGGCATACTCAATATGAGGGTAGATGATGAAGAGGTGGTATTTGATATTTATAAGGCCCCTATTGAAAATTCCTTATATAAAGATTTGTACATGATCAATATGTTGGAAAGGGATGAGTGTGAGGTGCCTAAGATACTAAATACCTCATCTAACTACCTTATTGAGCGGCCTAATATGAGACCACCGATTCCCAATATGTTAAAAGGTAAAAGAGGTCTGAACAAATGAAAAATAGCTCTCAAAAGGGAGTAATAGAGTAAAGAAATATGGTTGAGTTGATAAGGGTCGTGCCACGACACTAAATTAGGCATTGCTTGGGAGGCAACCCAAGTTAATTAGGTATGTTTTCTTTTCAATTTTTTAGTTTTTATTTCACGTAGTTTTTGTTTTTGGTTGAGTCACAGGTTATTAGAAATTCTGAGTACCAAAAACCTGAGCTAAGAGCATGGCAAAGAATGAGTGTGGGGTCCCATGGATCCTATTTATGTGTAAAGATACTAGCTAGGCCTAAAGGCCTCAGGGAGTATTTCTATCTCTTACCTTTAAAATTCACTTTGGGGACAAAGTAGATTTTTAAGTGTGGGGTGGGAAAATTCCTAAATTTTAGCTCAATTAAATTTTTTTGTGTGAGATATTCTTGTTGGTGATATTTTTGATTACATGATGCAAGTGTGTTTGTTTGTAAAAGCATGTTGATTGATGTGAATTGCAATTTTTGAGACTCCTAGGCTCAAGTTTATGACTCTGGTTCATGTTGGCTTAATTTTAAATTTGTTTTATTGTTTGGTTGGGAATCTATGATGATCCTATTGAGTTGAGCATGTACCATGTGTGATGTGAGGTATTTGTATATTCTTTGTTGCATGTGATGTCTAGAACTTGCCCGGTGTGTGTGTAAAGCGAAATAAAAAGGGAGAATTTAGGAGATGATTTAGGCATTTCTTCAATAGCCTTATTCTATACCTTATATTTGTCCTACACATTGTGCATTATCCCAGTTAACCACCATTGAGCCTTTAGACTTTTCTTTGATAGCTTTATATGTAGCCTAATCTCCTTCTTTGATAGACTATAATTTGATCCAAAAATCTCCTAAGTTCTTTAATGAAAAAAGAAGAAGAAATAATTGAAAAAGGAGTTTGAGAAATTGAAGAATAAAGAGGTAAAATTGATGCCCAAGGTAATAGTTATTGGTTTTAATAATTAATGTGTGGTGTATGGGTATGATATAATTTATGCTAGAATATTGCCATGATTGTGAGAAAAGAAAAAAAAATTGATTCTTGTGGTAATAAACTAGGTGTCCACCAAGTGTTTGTAAAAATGCTTAAAGAAGATGGGGCAAAAACAAAAGGTATGGATGAATGAATAAGTGTAGTTTGGTTATTGGAGAGTGATTTTAAATGTATAATGTAGCGCATTAAAGTGCTTAAAGAGGTTAGTCACTATTCCTAAATAGTTCCTACCCGTCCCTTAGCCTACATTACAACCCAAAAAAGTCCTAATTGATCTTAATCTTTACATTCGACTATTAGTGGAGCATTACACTAAGGGAAAGTCTATGGTTCATTGTGTGTAACTTGTGAATTCTTTGTGAGTGTGAGCGTAATTTGATTCTTGTACCCATCATATTCTAAATTGCTTAATTTTGAGTGATTATGGGTAACTCTCTTATTGTGAGGGCACATGTTTGATGAATATATGTGATTTTTATGATATATTTGATTACATGATATGCATGAGTTTTCCAACTTGGTGAGTCAATTCTTGAGGCTAGGATGTTTTGAAGTAGTGTTCATAAGTTTTCAATTGGGTTTGTAACATGCTTAGTTTAGAAACTTGCATTTCGTGTAGTCATTGTAGTACAAGCTTGAGTGTCTTTCATTTAGTAGAAGCTTATAATCTCCATCTCATGATGATTATAGTAAAGAGTTGTTCGAGGGCGAACAAGGCTTTAAGTGTGGGGTGGTGATGTTGGATGTATTTATGCATTCTAGTGTCACTATTCTAGCCTTTTAGCCTTATTTTAAGGATGATTCATATAATATATGGGTTGACAATGAGATAAATGTGTATCATAGTGATGAAGAATGTGTTTATGATGTTAGGAGTGAGTTCCAAACAAGTTTGTGCTCAAAAGATTAATTTAAAGTTCAACCCAGAAAACTTGTGCTACTAGCTTGAGGTAGGTGCTTGTCTATTTAATTTCGGTTGATTCTATTGTGTTGAAAGTGTTCCAAATAGTCTTCATGTGTTATTATTAGTTTAATAAAAGTTTTGGTAATGAGCAAAGTTCAATTTGAATGAGCGTACAGCTGGAACAATAAGTGAAAGATCAATGCGAACTAGCTTAGCTTAGCTCTTGTTTTGAATCATCGTAATGAATGTAGTGTTGTGTTTTCTTCATAATTCATGTTTTGTGGTTGTGTATGATGCTTTTGTATCTGAATATGATGATATTTTGATGTTAATAAGGCTTGGAATTCATAGGAAAGATGCCACAAGATAAGGGTTCAAGAGGGGAGACTTAACCAAATTTTGGAGAGCAAATTCCAGAGAGCCTGGGAAATATTGAGGAGCCACCCCACTTGTAGTGAGGATGTAGCCAGGGTGCTGCCTACCTGGACAGGGGGTATACCCAGGGTACTGCCTCACCCACTCCCATTCTCAACAACTGAAGCCTTTCTTGGCCAGCACAGATTGGGATTACTCCTACACTATAAATACATGTTGACATATCTTTGAGCATATTTTGGAGAGAAAAGGGATGATACAACATTTTTATTAGGTTCTTATTGTTTTTATTTAGTTCATTTATGTTTTTAATTGTTAATAACAACCTTGTGATTGCGATTATGACTATGCATGGATAAAGGCCCTCTTTTCAGGGTTGAAGCCAAGAACATGATTATTATTGCCATGGATTAAATTTGTTTTCTTTTCTTATCAATATTGGTTGTCTTTTTATTCTTATTTTAACTATTTTAAGGATTTGTGACCCTTAGAATACATCCATTGTCAACCTTATAAACCCGGGAGAGGGAACAGGGTGATAGAACATGAGAATAAGTAGAGTATGGTTCTTGATTCTTTATAAAATAAGAAACTTGAATTAGTATCTAGGACAGGGATGTACTTAGATACCTTACTTGATTCATAGGCAGGATGATATTTGTTAAGAACTTAAGTGAATTATTACATCCCCGCTCAATGATGTAGGTGTAAGGTTCAACTTAGGTAATAGATTAGAGGTTGGAAAACAATAATCGTGCAATTAACCCTATGAATCAACAACCAAGATAAGCAAGTTAACGAATGAAATCTAATAGCATAATATGATTGTTTAGAGTGCTTCAACCCTGGGTTGTCACAAGATCTTTACTTTACGAATTATTTACTTTACTTGAAATTTACAAACTCAATTATCTCTTTTGGTTACTCTCGCATCAAGTGGATCTAAATTATGATCTAAAATCAAATCGTTGCCAAATCTAGTCTCCGTGGGATCGATAACTCGGCTTTCTTGAAGGCCACTATATTATTTGATAGACCACTTACACTTGTGTGTACTCTTGGGTGCTGTCAAATGACTAAGAATAAAGTCAAGTTTCAGTGGTCAGATTTTTGCGAGAAGAGTTTTCAAGAGTTGAAGACTCAACTCACTTCCGCTCCTGTATTGACTTTGCCAAATGGTTCAGATGGATTTGTGGTTTATTATGATGCTTCCAGAGTTGGTCTTGGTTGTGTGTTGATGCAGAGAGGTAAGGTCATAGCCTATGCCTCTAGATAGCTTAAACCCTATAAAAAGAATTATCCTACCCATGCTCTTGAGTTGGCAGCTATTGTGTTTGCTTTGAAAATATGGAGACATTACCTTTATGGGGTTCATGTGGATGTGTTCATGGATCACAAAATTTTATTTATGTCTTCTCGCTGATATATTTGAATCTTCGTTAGAGAAGATGGCTTGAGTTGCTAAAGGATTATGATATGAGTGTGTTTTATCATCCGAGCAAGGCCAATATAGTGGCAGATGCCCTTAGTAGGTTGTCTATGGGTAGTGTTGCTCATATTATGGAGGATAAGAAAAAGTTAGTTAGTGAGGTTCATCAACTTTCAAGTTAGGTGTCTGGTTGGTGGATTCAGTAGAGGGTAGTGTATGGGTTCAAAATAGTTCAGAATCTTTGTTAGTTGCCAAAGTTAAAGAAAAGAAAGACAAAGATCTTAGTTTGGTTAACTTGAAAGAGGTGGTTAGAGATCAGAAAGTAGAGGTTTTCTCTTAAGGAAGAGATAATGTGATGTGTTGCCAGGGTAGGTTATGTGTTCCAAGTGTTGATGACTTAAGACACCAAAAATTTGTAGAAGCGCATGGTGCCTGATACTCTATCTATCCAAGAGCCACTAAGATGTACCATGACTTATGCAAAATCTATTGGTAGAGTGGTATGAAGAGGGATATTTTAGAGTTTGTAGCTAAGTGTTCTAATTATCAGCAGGTTAAGGTTGAGCACCAGAGGCCTAGTGGTACATTACAAGTGTTTAGTATACCCACTTACAAGTGGGAAGTGGTGAACATGGATATTATGACAGGGTTGCCTCGTGCGCGTCATCAGTATGATTCAATATGAGTTATTATAGATAGAATAACCAAATCAACTCATTTCCTGCCAGTTCATACTTCTTACTTAGTTGAGGAATATACTAGGCTCTATCTTTAGGAGTTGGTTAGGTTTCATGGAATTTTGTTGTTTATCATATCAGATAGAGGTACTTAGTTCACCTTTCACTTTTAGAAATCTTTTCAAAAGGGTCTTGGTACCCAAGTTCATCTCAGTACAACTTTCCATCCTCAAATAAATGGTTAGGAAGAGAGGACCATTTAGACCTTAGAGGACATATTGAGAGCATGTGTTATTGACTTTAGAGGTAGTTGGGATGATCACTTACCTGTGATTGAGTTTTCTTATAACAATAATTATCACTCCAGTATTCAGATGGCTCAATTTGAGAATTTTTATGAAAGGATATATAGATATCCTATTGGTTGGTTTGAGGCAGGTGAAGCTACTCTGATAGGGCCAAACATAGTGTTTGATGAGATGGAGGAAGTTTAGTTGATTAGAGAGAGGCTGGCGATAACCTAAAGCCATCAGAAATCCTATGCAGATGTGAGGAGAAAAGATCTTGAGTTTGAGGTTGGTGATTTGGTTTATCTGAAAATATCGCCCATGAAAGTAGTGAAGAGATTTCGGAAGAAGAGAAAGCTCATTCCCCGTTATGTTGGCTCATATAGGATCTTGAGTCATTTTGGGAAGGTAGCTTATAGATAGAGTTGCCTGCATATTTGGCATCAGTGCATCCAGTGTTTCCTGTTTCCCTATTGAAGAAGTGTATTGGTTATTCAGCTATTGTTGTCCCATTAGAAAGTATGGAAGTTCAAGATGACATTTCTTATGAAGAAATCCCAGTTGAGATCCTTGATCGTCATATTCTTAGACTAAGGAACAAAGAAGTTCCCTTGGTCAAGGTTCTTTAGCGAAATCGGTCCGTTGAGGGAGCCACTTAGGAAACAGAAGCAGATATGCGAACCAAGTACCCTCATCTTTTCTTTGAGAACTTAGATTCAGCCGAAGGTAATAATTTTCTTTAGATTGACTCTCTTCCATTCTCAATCCAGCTCAATCCAGCTCACGATTGCATGTTAAAGGGGGTCCAAGACTAAGAAATTTCACTAAGTGTTAGGACTTATTCATTTCTAAGGCCCCTAAACTTTGATGATTTTATTTTTGATCTTCCCGACCTCAGAACATTTATTTTTAAGTAGATTCATGATATGGGTTGTTCAAAGTTCATATCAGGTGTGTTTCAGAAATTTTAGATGAGCATAAGGGTGTGTTTGAATCACCAAAATAGTAGCATTGCCGGGATGAGTCTGTGGTGCCTCCTCTATTTCACCACCCTGGGGCCCACGGTGCCCCATCCATTGCACCACACAGGAGCCTGTGACGTACCCTCCCTCACCCATCCAGCTTTTTGTTCCTCAATAATTAAGGGAATTTGGGTCATTTCTCTTCACCCAATCAGTCTATATCACAAAATTTAGCTCCCCAAAGAGAATTATTTGCTCTTACAATCACAAATCCTCTCAAAAGAAGTCCCACTTTCCTCAAGAATAAACCTTAACCCATTCTAAAACAATCAAGGAATTCAAGCTTCAAACCTTAAGAAATTCCCAAGAATCTTCACTAAATCATCTAGTGAGGTATGTGTGGTGTTCATCCATAGGTTCTTTTCACCCATGGAGTCCAAGAATCCCTTTTTGGTTTTAAATTATGAGTTTTCATGTTTAAGTTGAAATATCTCTATGAATCTCTTATTATTTCAATTACAAGTTATGTTTATGAATGTTTTCAAGTGGAATAAACCATTTCATGTTTTGAATGTTGAAAGCTTCCCGTTAAATCTCCAATTTATGATTTTTAGTCTTGTAATCATGTTATTTTCGTATGCTTTACCCATTCTCATGCTTAAGTTCATTACTCTCATGTGTTTGATGAAATGCCTAAGTGTTGGGTTTTGAAATAATGTTCCCCTACCATGGTTTTAAAGCTTTTATATGGTATTACTATTGATTTCGTTTAGTTCTGGTAGGTTATGAACACCCGATGCCTATGTGATTTGCATGAATTCGGCTTTTCAAGTGCTCAGACAGTAAATCCATGACTCTTATTAGTAGACTTACATGTTGATATTCATGATGAGCACTATCAGTTATGTAATAATGTCCAGTCTAGTTCAGTATATCCCAGTATTAGTGTTAGTTCAGTTGGGAGTAGGATTTAGCACCGAGCAAACTCAGGGATGAGGATTCACCTGTCAGTAGAGGATGTGACCTTTAGTAGCGATCCCTAAGTTCCAGAACTCATAGCCAGCGTATGTTAGAGATGTCTACCTGCCAGTTGAGGGTTGATAAGGCGCTCACCTGCCAATTGAGGGTGACACATATTTTATTAGAGCACCTGCCAGTTGAGGGTGACTTCTTAGTCCTTCGGGACCCCAATTTAGTTGATCCACACAACCAGTGTTAGTACCCGTGACACGATACTGACACACTTCCAACTGGGGTTATAAGTTGGACCCCGATTAGCTCAAATTGGGCCATGTTGGTTAGATGATACCTCCCACAGTCTTAGTACTGTACTTCAGTTTAATCTCAGTTAGTTCAGGCTTGCTTGTCCAAGTGTACAGACCTTCAGTTATTCAGTTATATAGTTTACTATCTTTTAGATTTCAGACTTATTTCAGATTATTGATTTATGCTTGGTCTTGCATTCTTAGATGTTTCAGTTTTTATGTATTTATGTCCAGTTATCTCTTGCTATTCAGCTAGTCCTTATTTCATATGCCTAATACCCCATGTATATCAGCCTAACCTCATCTCATATACCAGTACATTCAAAGTATTGACTACATTCTCTTATTTGCACTATGATGTCTTATGTCATATGTTTGGAGGAACAGTTTCCCGACTGCAGTTAGACAGCTCAGCGTAATCTAGCAACCATAGTGGTGAGTCTTCATCTATTGAGGATATATTATGCTTATTCAGTTATTTATTTCATTTTGTTCAGTCAGTCAGAGTTAGTTGAGGGCCTGTCCCACAACTCCTCAATCGGTTTAGAGGCTTTCAGATGTTCAGACTGTATGTTAGACAATCAGTCTGTAGCATTCAATTTTTATAATATATTTCAGGCTTATGATTTGATTCGGTATTTCAGTATTTAGATTTATATTTTTCTTCTTAGTTTATATTCTGCACAGATGTTATGTTTATATTTATTTAGTGCTCACCATAAGTACCAGCTCATGGGTTAGCTTGTGGTCAGTTGTGACTGTAAACATTATTGTCGCGACTAGGGGGTAGCCTCGGGTCGTAATACTATCTGACTGTGGGTGAAAAACTGTACTAAGATAAACTTGGGTACCAAGACCCTTCTGAAAAACCTTTCAAAAATGAGAGATAAATTGGGTACCTTTATCTGTAATGATGGTCAACGGTACTCCATGTAACTTCACCAACTCCTTGAGATAAAGACTAGCATAATTTTCAATAGAATCTAAAGTTTTAGATGGCTAGAAATGAGTTGATTTAGTCATCTGGTCCACAATGACCGAAATCAAATTGTGCTGACGATGAGTACGAGGCAACCCTGTGACAAAATCCATATTCACAACTTCCAAATTCCAAGTGGGGATGCTAAATTCCTAAAGTGTACCACTAGGTCTTTTGGTGTTCAACCTTAACCTTTTGGAAATTTGATCACTTAGTTATTAATTCCGCCATATCTCTCTTCATGCCACTCCACCAGTAGATTTCCCGCAAGTTACAGTATATCTTAATGGCTCTTGGTGAGTAGAATACGGAGAACTATAAACTTCTGCTAATATTCACTGCCTCAAATCACCTATATTCGAAACACATAATCTACCTTGACAGCGAAGAACACCATCTCCCCTTTAGGAGAAAATCTCAACCTTCTGATCCCAAATTGCCTTCTTTAACTTAAGCAAAGTTGGGTCACTATACTGCTTTTACTTTTCTTCGGCAACCAAATAGGATTCTAAACCATTTTAAACCCATATACTACCTTCGGCCGAATCAACCAACCAAACTCCCAACCTAGAAAGCTGGTAAACCTCGCAAACTAACTCTTTTTTTATCCTCAACATGAGCAACACTCCCCATAGACAATTTACTAAGGGCGTCATCCACAACATTGGCCTTACTTGGATGGTACAAAACACTCATATCATAATTGATCTTGGGCATATTTATATGTTCAAGTGCCAATATTTACCCATATGTGTAGTTGTTCTATGAGATAAAACTTGCAAAATGCATTGGGTTTGAGTTAAAAATTGCATTCTCGAGATAATGGACATGATTAGTGTTATAAGGCTTGAACGTGGTGCAATTGAACATATTTTGATGCATTAACATGAAGCTATTGGATCATGGAAGCATTTGGAGTAACATTCTAAGAATGAAGACATTGGAACATATTGAAACACTTGGGGTTGCACCACACAATGGGGGATCATGTCCCCCAAAATCTATCATAGGAAAACAAACACTAATTGTACAGAAAATAAAAGAGAGTGTAGGAAAAGTAAAAACAGATAGATTTTTAGTGAAAACCCAAGAAGGGAAAAACCAAGGCTTGTCCTCATAAGCACCTCAACTTCCACTATAATCAAACTCTTTATTATAGCCTTTAATAAACCTACCTCTAGGTTCCTTCCACTTATAATAACTCTACTACAAGCTCATCTTGGTAACTCCACCAAGGACTTTCTCTACACTGATTACCTCTAATCAATAACTAACTTTGGCAACTCTACCTAAGTAACTCTCTCAAAAGAAAGCACTACTCTAATAACATGAGTAGTTCAATTACAAATCAACACTCAAGAACACTCAGCCACTCTTTAAACATATTACAAAGATATTAACATGAGCAATGTTTGAGCAATCTTAAAATGGAGTTTTTACTGCCTCATTTTACTCTTTAGAAATTTGCAAAAACTCATTTGATGAAGAGAAGTTTCTTCCCTTTTATAACTAAGTGATAATTAGCGTTGAAAGGTCATTAGACTAGTTGTCCAAGTCAATACAAAATAGCACCTACAAGTTTATTACACAAGAGGATAAAACTATACAGATGACACATGTCAGCTGAACTGTACCTTGCACGTCCAGGGATCTGGTCCCTTGTAGTTTAGTTTCTCATCATCAAAACAACATATAGCAATTTCCCCCTTTTGATGATGACAAACGAAACCATGAAATTTGAGAATCAGTGCATATTTATCACTTTTAATCAGAGTGATTACCACTCGAAGATGAATGTTCCTCCTATTATAATGTTTCTTCCATCTTGCAACACAAGGACCTAGTCCCTTGCTCTCATTTGCAACAAAGCTTAGATTTCTTCCCCTTATCATAATGCACCTTCATTTAGTGCATTTGCATACTTCCCCCTATCAATGTGACTTCCTTTATTCATTTATTCAACTCTTAGCACCTCACTTACTTCCCTCTATCAGTATGTATCACATGAGCACACATGCTTATTAGCTTATTTCATAATACCTAGTCACTGAACATCACACTCATCAAACGTTGTCCTTAAACAAAAATTTAATATTCCCCCTTTTGGCATTATTAAAAAGGATTGAAAGTAAACCTAGAGTAAAATAAGTACAAATTAGTTAACTTATGGCAACTGGGCAACACTCACATGTAAAATAATTTTTTAAAATAGAGAGCAGGTCAAACATACAAGTCAGATTTCATCCATTTTAAGTAGTTAAGTACCAATACCATATAACAAAAAAATTAATAAATAACTATCTTTTAAAGGTTTTAAAGGCCATAAAAGAGTCAAAGACCAAAAATTGACACACTCAGACTCAGGTAAAAGGGGTCTAGAAGAGAGTGATTTTAGCAACATGTCCATTCTAGCTACCTTAGCAGCATGAGGTTTCATCAATTATTTGGTGAGAGTTTTAAATTTAGCATTAACCCTTGAACCTCACCAGATAATTCTGAAACTTTGTCTTTTAGTTTTTAGCTTGCATTTTCTACTGCCAATTCCTCAGTGGCACTAGGTATTTTTAAGGATAACTTTTGATTTTGTAGTTTTAGATCCACTATTTTAGTGTCTTTTGCTTCTAGCATAATCCTTAACTCATCCATTTATTTGGTTAAGATTTCTTGAGCATCCAGTAGTTTAGACACTACTTGGCTCTTTTTTCTTATTAGTTTTTCTCTTCTTAGGACCAGGTCCCTCAGAGACTTTCTTTAGTTTCATATCTATGTGCTTCTTCTTAGTTACACTAGGGCTGCTAGATTTTGAATCATAGGACCTAGTCTTTTTTATCATCATGAACTTCTAGTCATTTTTTCTTAGATGCGATAGCAATATTAGAATCATTTTCCTCATTTGAAAGTAATGCAAACTCCTTATTCCTTTTCAACTCACCCTTTTATCTTGCTATTTGCTCTTCTCACTTGCAAAACTTTCCTTGGAATCATGTTTAAGTACAAAATTTTTTCAGTTACTCAACTTATACTGTTGAATGGATTAGATTTCTTTATAGGAATTTCTTCATCAACTAGCTGGGGAAATAGGGGGTAACTTAGAGGGTATTTGAGAAATAGGTTTTTGAAATTTATTAGAAATTTTGGTACCTTTCAATTTCTCAGAAGGAGCATCAATTTGAGGAGTATTAGAGGATTCTATTTTCTGAGAAAGGGGGAATCTTTTGATTGAGAAGGTTCTTGTTCAATTTGTGTGTCAGATTCTTGATTTAAGCCACCATCCAAAGTTAAGTCAGCAAGATTTTTACTAGTGTCTAGAGGTTCAAATGGAATGGTTTCACTAAGGATCTCAGGAATTTCAAAAGAAATACTGATGGGTAATGCATTTTGTGACTCTTTACATTTGGCGTGGACTGACAAATTTTGTTTAAATAGGAGAAAAAATATGACATTTTTAAATAGAAATTTTAGGAACTTTCAAGGCACATTATTTTGGTACTAACCTAAGAGATAGGACCAGGTCTCTCTCTTTCTTGAGTGATTTCTCAACTTGTGATTGCTTCAATTATTTTCTCCTGAAGCTGCCTCCATGGGTGTAGACCTGCAAAGGTATGATACTGAGTTACCGAAATTCACCTACCTTATCAAGCATACCTGTATCCTAAGCATAGTCAATTTTGAGTGGAAATACTGAATTATAAGATAGGTCTAGTTAATTAGATCAATCCTGCTTTTGCCTTTTGCCTCTTGCCTCTACACACCCTTCTCGTTGATCTTCTACTAAAGTTGAAATTAATCATTGGTACTTTGAATCACCATCATTCTCATTTGAATTCTTCATCCGTTTGCCTCTCATCTTCAGCAATATCACCCCTCTTTCTTCAATCTATAAGATTTTCTTCTTATCATGAAGATTTTTAGCTATATTCTGCCATAGATCAGGTGATTTAAAGTTGAATATTTCACCGAAGACACTTCCATCTTGAAATGTCGTGAGAGAGTGAGTAGTAAGACCTTTTAATATTGAGCCTTTTTATCACTCATTTTCAATGATCATTCCTAGTTGTAATTCTCTTTCTCATTCTCTAGACCATAATCACCTGTCAGATTTTGGAACCCACTTAAGTCTAAGATCCCAGTTGTAGGACAATGGAGTGATCAAATCCTTCTTGGTCCATCTAGGTAGAGATTTCTTTTCATAATTTTTGGAGGCTTGAAGCCCATAGAATATGCATTTCCTTGCTAAATTTATCTGGAACCATTCATTCTAGCTCTAATCTAGTTCTGGAAATTTTCTTTTGTGTGCCCATCTCTTCCACAATGAGTACATAAAGACTTGTGGACCTTGTTCTTAGCATCATGATAAACGCTTCCTTGTGACCTATGAAGTTGATTTCCTTCTTGATAACGAAGAACTTTCCCACTATTAGCACCTTGACCGGTTAAGTTGAAAAGGAACTGAGAGGATATAGTCCATTGTATGGATTTTTTATGTTCTTCCTTCAAACGGACCAGGTCCCCCTCCAACTCCTTATTATTCTAGAGTGCAGACATAAGATTCTTTTGGAAATCCTCAAATTTTTCTTCAATCTCAACCTAAAAATTTGATGCTTCTTTCTTCCCTTTACTCTCAGAAGCATCTTCTTTCTCCAGTTGACTTACTAAGCTCAAATTTTCAAATTTGAGCTTAGAAACCTATTGCTTAGTTTTAGATATATGGAGAGTCAAAGCTATCAATTGTAGATCCTGATCTTCTATCTTTCCTTCTAGACCATTATTTTTCTCTTTATCACAATCACTATTCACTTTCTTTTGTTGATTGACTAAGCTTAAATTTTTAGATTTTAGCTTTGTAACCAGTTCCTCAGTTTTTGATACCTGAAGGGTTAGAGATATAAACTAAATATCTTGAGTTTCTACTTTTTCTTCAAGAGCATTTTTTTCATTAGTCATTTCACACATGGAATCAATCAACACATTGTCAAGCTTTTTTATTTTTCCAGCAGAGTAATTTTCTAAGTTTTTTTAATGTCAGAAAGTTTACCTCATTTTCTTCTTCATCTTCAGTGTTGCCATAAAAGCAAATAAGGAATCAAGGGTCCCTTTCCCATCCTCCACTGCTAACATGGAAACATCTTCCTGCTTCCCATCTTCCTTAGATTCACTAGAGGAGTCTTCCTACTTGGCTAGAGCCAGCCTTAGTAATCAGCTGCAGCCTTTATGCTCAATTTTATAGGGACCTGGTCACTGTTCTTTCCTTTGTCACTACTAGTCTTGAGATATTCCTAATAGTACAATTTGTGCATTGGACAATCTTTAATAAAGTTCTCAAGACGTCCACATTTGTGACAAACCTCCACAGTTTCTCCATTTTTGTAACTACTTTCATTTCTTTGAAACTGGACGCTTTCTTCATAACTCTCACAATTTTTTTCCAAATAGGAAACATCAGTGTTTTATTGTTAAGAGTCTGATTTTATTGCCCTCAGTGCCAGATATTTTTCCCTCTTTCTTTCCTTCTTCTCTTATTTTTGCTGCTTCTTGAATTTACGAGTCTTTAAATTTCTAATAAGCTCATCCATAAAGAGAGTTTCCAGATTCCTTGCCTCCGTAATAGTAACTACTTTGCTTTTCTAGGATTTGGGCACAACACCAAGAATATTTCTCACTTGCTTGTACAATGGAATCACTTCTCCTAAGAAGTAAAGCTCATTTGTGATGAAGGTGAATCTTATGTGCATTTCTTATATTGTCTCTCCTTCTTTCATTGAAGGTTTCATACTGGGTATTCAACATGTCAAATTTAGAATCCTTCATATCAGTGATTCCTTCATGGGCTATCTTCAAGCAGTCCCAAATATCCTTAGTTATTTCACAAGAAGAAATCCTATTGTATTCATCTGGTCCGATGCCACAAATAAGCAGTTTCTTTGCTTTGTATTTTTTCTTAATTTTTTTTCTATTTTCATCATTGAACTTCCTCCTACTTTTGATAACAATTTTTGTAATATCTTCTTCTTTGACTTCTTTTGCAGGTATATATGGACCATTAAGATTAATGTCCTTGAGCTCACTGTCTTCAACAATAATGAAGTCAAACATCCTTATTTTACACCACCCATAGTACTGTCCATTGAATCTAGGTGGCCTAGTGGTAGATTCCCTTCTTCTAGATTAGGTGGAGCAACCATTCTAACCAAGACACCCTACGTGTGAACCTTTTAGAGTGACTAGGATCTGGTACCAACTATTGAAACCCTTGGTGTTGCACCACACAGTGAGGGATTAGGTCCCTCAGAATCAATCACAGGTAAACAAACGCTAATCGAATAAGAAAATAAAAGATAGTGTAGGAAGATTAAAAACATATAGATTTTTACATGGAAACCCAGGAAGGGAAAAACCATGACTTGCCCTCACAAGCACCACAACTTCCACTTTAATCAAACTCTTGGTTACAACCTTCAATAAACCTATCTCTAGGTTCTTTCCTTTTATAGTAAATCTACTACATGCTCATCTTGGTAACTTTACTGAGGACTCTCTCTACACTGATTACCTCTAATCAACAACTAACTTAGGCAACTCTACCTAAGAAACTATCTAAAAAAAAAAACTACTCTTATAGCATGAGTAGTTCAATTACAAATCAACACTCAAGAATACTCACTCACTCTTTAAGCATACTACAAAGATAAGAAATGAGCAATGTTTGAGAAATCTTGAAATTGAGTTTTTGCTGCCTTACTTCACTCTTTAGATTTGTGCAAAAACTCTTTTAATAAAGAGGAGTATCTTTTCTTTTATAGTTGGGTAATGATTAGGGCTGAAAGATCATTGGACCAGCTGTCTAAGTCAATACAAAATAACATCTGCAAGCTTGTTACGCAAGAGGACAAAATTGTGCAGATGACACATTCCAGTTGTACTGTACCTTGCACGTCCAGGGACCTAGTCCATTGCAGTTCAGCTGCTCATCATTAAAACTACATATAGCAGAATAAGGTTTGAAAAGAAAGGAACACAGTTTGGAAGCTAGAGAACATACAAGAAGCTAGAAATGGAGAAAATTATGTACTAGCATGCTATGGATCTTAGTCTCTGTGGCACATTGATAGAATAAAAGATGATGGTACAATCCAGTGAAGGTTCATGATATTGGCATGCCACGGACCTTAGTCTCCGCGATAGGGTCCGTGGAACGGAGATTGGTTAATTTTGCATAGCACATTCCAGTATGCATCCGCAATACTGGCATGCCATGGACCTGAGTCACCATGATAGGGTTCGTGGCACGGTAAAGGATTAATTTTGTGCAGTAATCCCTACTATAAAAGGAACATTTAATATAATTTAGGGATATCTTTGGCATACAAAATAGCAAGGGAAAAACACTACCAGAGTTTTCTTTTGGTTCTTTCATTTTTCAACTTTCAAATTTGGATTTGGTATGATTAATTATATATGTTGGATGTTGATTTTGAAAATGAGTGGCTAAAAACCTTGTTCTAAGGTTGAGACCAATGATATGATTGTATGTTGATATTCTTAGAGTGGTTAATGTTGGCTTATTGCATGGGCTGTTCTTATTCTCTTGTTTTTACTATTTTAATGAATGAACACCATTAAAATACATGTTTAATCTTCTTGTAAAACTGAAAGGAGAATCATTAGAATAGGTCAAAGAGTTTATACAACAAGTTCTTATTCTTTTACAAAACAATGGATTTGAATTAGCATCTAGGATATGAATATACCTAGAATGCCTTGTTTGGTTCAAATGTAGGAAGATAACTTAAAGCATCTGAAAATAGATGATTGCAGATGTAGTTGAAATGTCCTTTTAGGTAGAATATTAGAGGCTTGGAAGACCATGATCGTTAACTAAACCTTGTGAATCAACAACCCAATAACCAATATAATCACGATAAGGATAGAGATTTACATACTTTTTAAGAGTGCCTCAACCATGGAATTCTCCCTTGTATTGTTTACAACCTTGCTTACGTTGTTATTGAAATACTTTGTTATTCAATTATTAGTTAATTATTTACCAAATCATTACAACCATTTTGATACTCTAAAACACTTGAATATAATATTATTAGAACTGAAATTAAGTAAATTGCTAATAAAGTAGTCCTTGTGGGTTCAATATCCAATTATTTTGAGCCACTATATTACTTGTATGACTATGTGCACTTGCGTGTGCGATAGACTGCAACAAGTTTTTGGTGCCGTTGCCGGAGATTCAAATAATTAGAAATTTTCTAAATTTTTGCTTTTGATAATAAATTTAAGTATTAACAACATGATCTTAGTGACTGAGTTTTGCAGGAAATGTGATGTATTGGATTAGCAAGAGGAATAACATTGGTTGAGCCATATTCGAAACCAAAACAGATATTTCATCAGAGGCGAAGGGCACCAACACTTCAATACCTAATTCAGCAAATTCAAATGACAGAGTCGGTTCCTACAGTTACTCCCCTTCTAGTTGTTCTTACAAATAGAGTAGAAACTAGATCTACTCGTGAAGCCATAAGTGGGTGGTCAATTTGTATTAAAGCTTAATATGGTGCTACAATTGTACACACGGGGGCATTTCAACAGGATTATCATACGAGGACCTACAACAACTTTTTCAGAACTTCTCGGAGATCAGTGATTCCTACATTCCTAGTAGGATCTCTACCGAATATGTTAGACTAATGCTCTTCCATTTTTATCTTTTGGGGGAAGAGAAGAGGTGGTTAAACCAAACCACCAAAATCTATTACTTACTTTCCATCTGAATTTTAGGAAGAAATATGGAGAGAATCAATACCAAGCTTGGGTGAGATTCAAGGATATGCTTCACAATTGCCCTTACCATAATAAGACTAAAGATGTGTTGATGCATACTTTTATCGAGGGTCTCAAACCAAAAACAAAGATTCTCATGGATTCAGCAACAGGTGGATAGGCGTTAGAGAAAACTAATGATGAATTGTACACACTGCTGAATCAGATTTCACAGGGGCATCCTAAGTGGCATACAGATGCAACAAGGGGTGCTCCAAAGAAGGTTGCAGGGGTACTGAGGTTGACTAGTTCACGACCATATCAATATATATTTCTGCATTACAAAATTAGAATGACTATGTAGTTCAACAATATGAATTTGGGGATCACACCAACAACAACAAATGTAGTACATTAATCTCAGACTTGGTGTGAGGTGTGCAAAAATAGTGACCATGCAGTAGATGCTTGTTCAACCAATATAGAGTCTATCAATTATAAGTAAAATGTAAATCTGTAAGGAAATCAGAACTTTGGAAATACTTATAATCCTTACTGGTGGAATCATCCCAGTTTCTTATGGGGTGGAAATCAGGCATAGAATGCTAATCAATATCATGGGCCAGTAAATCAGAATCAGCAGTAGCATGCTCCAGGAAATAAAGCCACTACTCAATTAAGTAATATTAAAGAGATAATTAAACAGATTAGGCTACTCAAGCATAGTTGGTAGCAGATACGAAGAATCAACAAATGGTTATAAAAAATCTGAAGGTTCAAATAGGTCAGAGTGTAGGGGCACAAAACACTAGACCTTAGGGAGGTTTACCTAGTGATATTGGTCCTAATCCAAAATAGGTGAATGTAATTTTACTTGGAATAATCTGCAACTGAAGGAGTTAGAAACCAAGTAGGTGAATCACTAGGCTAATAATGGTGAAAAATAAAAAGGATGAAAAGAAGACTATGAATGATAACGCTGAAAGCACAAAAACCAAGGTGGAAAGTGTAAAGACGCCTCCACCTTTCCCATAAATACTGAGGAAACATTAAGAGGAAGCTTGCTATAAGAAGTTCATTGATGTGTTGAAACTGTTTATATTAACCTTTCTCTCGTTGATGTTTTGTAGAGTGTCCAGAAATATGCAGAGTACATTACGGATATTGTGTCCAAAAGGACTGCTTGACTGAATATGATACTGTTACATTCATTGAGGAGTGCACTTCATGAATTCAAAATAGGTTGCCCACAAAGTTAAAAGATCCAGAAAGCTTCACTATTCAGATTACAATTGGGTAATTAATAAGTGCCGGAGGTTTATGTGATCTTAGGGAGAGTATAAATCTTATGCCCACATCCTTATTCAGAAATATAGGGTTACGTAGCCCAAGGCCTACCACAGTTGTTTTGCAGTTAGATTAACGGTCACTTGCTAGACCCAATGGAATTGTTGAAGATATATTGGTACAAGTTGGGTATCTCATCTTCCCGGTGGACTATATTATTCTAGATTTTGATGCTGATTCGGAAGTTCTATTTATTTTGGGATGTTCCTTTCTAGCAAGTAGGCATTCATTGATTGATTAGCTGTAGGACAATTGACTATGAGTGCTCATGACAAGGTTGAGATGTTCGATGTATATAAGGTAATGAAGCTGCAAGTAGTAATGAGGAATTGTTGGCTATCACAGTCTTAGACCTTGAGTCTGGCCATCTTACTACTTCCAAGGACCTCCTAGATCGAGCATTGGTGGGATATGACATTTTTGGTAATGTTGAAGAAATTGAAAGGGTTGAGATTCTGGATGTGTCAAGCACCATTACCAAAAAGACTGAATTTGAGCCTTTGAATAGACCTCTTGGTCCCCTTTCCAGGGCATCTATTGAGGAGGCACCGAAGTTAGAGCTTAAGGCTCTACTATCTTATTTGAAATATGATTTCTTTGGTGATGATGATATTTTACCTGTAATTCTTTCTACAGGTCTATATGATGTGCAGGTGAAGGAAGCATTAACAGTACTTAAGAGAAAATAAAAGGAGATCGGATGGAAAATGTCAAACATCTAAAGTATCAATCTTGCTTTCTGTATGCACAAAATAATTATGGAAGAAGATCACAAGACGAGTATGAAACATCAGAGAAGATTGAATCCAGTGATGAAAGAGCTAGTTAGAGGAAGTGATTAAGTGGATCAATGCAGGGGTAGTTTATCCTATCTCAGATAGCAAATGTGTCAGTTCTGTGCAGTGCATTCCAAAAAAGGGAGGGATGACTGTCATGAAAAATGAGCATAATGAGTTGATCCTAATTTGTACGATAAATGGGTGGAGGATCTATATAGATTATTGGAAGCTCAATGAGGCCACCTGAAAGGATCATTATCCCATCCCATTCACTGACCAAATGCTAGACAGACTTGCTGGGCAAGAATATTACTGCTTTCTTGATGTCTATTCGGGCTACAATAAGATAGCCATAGCATCGGAAGACTAGGATAAGACAACCTTCACCCGTCCATATGGCACCTATGCATTCAGATGTATACCTTTTGACTTGTGCATTACACTAATGACTATCCAAAGATGCCTGAAGGCTATCTTCTACAACATGGTGAAGGATTTTGTCGAGGTATTTATGGACGATTTTTTCATTTTTGGTAATTCATTTGATGTGTGTTTGCAAAACTTAGATAGGGTAAACTTAGATAGGGTCCTAGCTTGGTGTGAGGAGACACACTTAGTCTTGAACTGAGAGAAATGCCACTTTTTGGTCAAGGAGGGTATCGTCCTGGTTAATAAGGTGTCAGAAAGAGGACTAGAGATAGATAGAGCTAATGTGGAAGTCATTGAAAAACTACTATATCCGGTGTCAGTGAAAGGTGTGAGAAGCTTCCTCAGACATGCAAGGTTTTACAAGAGGTTTATCAAAGATTTCTCAAAGATAGCAAGTCCCATGTGTAAGCTATTGGAGAAAGAGGTAAAGTCAGAATTTTGGGCCGAGTGTCAGAAAGCATTTGAGAACTTAAAAAGAAGATTGACATAGGTGCCCATATTAATTGCTCCTAACTAGGAACTACCGTTCGAGCTATGTATAATACAAGTGATGTGGTTGTTGGAGAAGTACTGGGGTAGAGCAATGACAAGGTATTTCCCTCTATCTACTATGCTAGTAAGACCTTGGATGCATCCAAAAGAAATTATATAGTCACAGAGAAAGAGATGCTGGCACTTGCTTACGCATTTGACAAATTTAGAGCATATTTGGTAGGCACAAAGGTTATTATTCACATGGATCACTGACACGACCCTCCCTAGGGCCTAGTCATAATGGGCGTCCCAAGTCTAACCTAGACCGGAGACCACCCATGTTACCCAACCCAACCTCCAGCCGCCTGCCCTGAGTTGGCTGAATTCTAAGCATGTAACAAATAGTGTTACAACTCACATAAACACTCTAGGATAAGATCATAACCGTGACCGACGCAACCGAGTCCAACCATCCAATACCAATAATCCAATCATACCAAACTATACAAGAAAAAGGCCCATAAACCAAGCCATAACCAAGGATGTTCCAAAACATAATATAATTAATCCCAAAATGAAATAGGATGGAACAACAAAAAATCTTGTCCAATGATGTTAGCCCTTCAGCTTATTCTAATGCCAAGGCTGACATCTGTACCAATCCCATCCATTCCAACCCATAGAAGTACCACACAACCTCTAACCAAAAGAGTAATGAAATCTAGTTGGGATATGCCCCCAACTATAGCAAACACCAATATCCAAAATAAAACCAAGTGTCTAGAAATATCCATAACATGAAATAGAGCCTTCCGAAAGGATGGAAGCTCACCACTTTAGTCCAAATGCTGATCCCGAGTCAATCACTATGTAGGAGTAGTAGAATGGCCAGTTCCTACATTGCGTGGGTATACAACCTCCAGTAGACGGGGTTATCGAGTGACCGCAAGCATGATATCAGGGTAAGGATAAAATAATGTCATGTATAAAACCAAGTAAAACCATCAATATTCACACAACCATACATATATATATAGATATAACCATGCCGAGAAAAGGGACCGGGTTTAGCATGCCTTTAAAACCTTTATCTGGGCTATGTAGCTTTGCCGTCCTAAAACACCCACGGGCTATATAGGTTACGCTTTCCCTTCTGAAAGGACCTCAGTGCGTGTAGCTGCATGACCAGGTAAGAAACCCTTGGGATGACTAGTACATCCCCCAAATATAGTGGGACATCATGAACACGGTTACCAAGACCAGCCTCATATCGGCAAATACGAGTTTTTAGTTTTAGTCCCCCCCGGGACTTCCACCTTCCACTGCATTGCTACACATCCCGCCATTATTGCCCAATTTAAACCAGTTTCCAAATAACCAAACCATTATCCATTTATTAACCAAGACCATTGATATCGTCATACAAACCCTTACTTGCAAGTATCAACCATAACCAACCATTTATAGGTTTAAGAGGACTTTCAAGTGCCCTTTCATTTATCACATTAGACCACTTGGAGGACTTCAATGTTCCCCACAAGCATAAACATTTAGCCCTTTACCATTCTAAGCCATTTAGACCAAGCACAATTCTTTACCAAGTTTTAAAACATGCAAGTGTTCCATTAAATTAGCCAATGTAATGAACATATCTTTATAAGAATTTTATCAAACAAATTGGCTGCATAATATGACCAAAACTAATTACAATTACCATTAAACAATTCCCATGCAATCCAATTATCCAAAGCCACCATTAATGCATATAAAAGCATAATTAAAACCATGGGAAATCATAACCAACCATTTAATATCAGAACCCCCGATTCATATTTGAAAACCAAAATTGTACAATCAATGAAATCATGAAGACATTCATAAAACCATGCATTTAGATAAAATTAATAACGAGGGAAGAGAACACACCATAAACCACGATGATGACGGAAATAAATCACTAAGACAAGTCCTAAATTGATCCTTTAGTTGAAACCCAAGCTTTCCTTGCCCAAAAGCTTTTAAGAGAATTTTAAAGTGTTTAGAAGAGTTTGTAAGTGTTAATGAATGGAATAATAGGGTAAATAACCTTCCAAGTAGGTTAGTAGTCGTGGATCCATATTTGGATAAGTGGGGAAATGTCCAGAATGCCCCCACTTTAGTTTCACCAAAATCCCGTCATAGGGATACGTTGACCCACACGAGTTGTACCCTTCGATACGAGTGGTACCCTCCACTTGTATCTTGGCCTCAACCCTTGGATCAAACACTATCCAACATACGAATCACCCAACCAAGTCGTATCCAAATCATACAGTCCATAACCTTTATCCATACCCCTGGCTAATTTAAAGTCAAGGTTGATTTTGACAGTGTCCACCATACGAGTCCTGGGTACGACTTTTACCCTAGTTTATGGCTCATGGTGATCCACTCGTACTCAGATCTAACCTAAGTAACCAAGTATAAGATTAAATTAAGGAACCAAACGATTCATAACCACCAATACGACTAGTACCCCTAAGTCGTAGCCATTCTACTAACCATGTATCTTCATATCCTCTTCCACTTCCCATGTATCTTCTTCCACCTTAGGGATCCACCAAAGAACCTTAACCAAAGCCACATCCTTGGTCCACAACCGACGAACCTACCTATATAAGATCTCAACTGAGACTTCTTCATAAGACAAAGAATCTGTGAGACCCAATTCTTCCAAAGTAATAACCAAAGAAGGATCACAAATGAACTTCCTCAACATAGATATACGGAAGATCGGATGAACCAAGCTCAAGATAGAAGGCAACTCCAACTCATAAGCAATATTATCAATTCTCTGTAAAACTTTATAAGGATCCATATACCAGGGACTGAGATTTCCTTTCTTGTGAAACCACTCTACTCTCTTCATGGGAGATACCTTGAGGAAAACCTTATCCCCAACCTCAAACTCCAGGTCACTACACCTAACATCCGCATAGGAATTTTTGCTACTTTGGGCAGCCTTAAGCTTATCCCGAATCACCTTCACCTTCTTTATAGCCTGGTAGACCAAATCGGGATAAAACATATCTGCCTCACAAAGCTCAAACCAACTAATAGGAGAACCTCCTACCATACAATGCCTCAAAAGGGGCTATACCAATGCTAGAATGATAGCTATTATTGTAAGCAAACTCCACCAAAGATAGATGCTCAACCCAATTGCCACCATAATCAATCACAGAAGCCCGAAGAATATCCTTCAATGTATGAATCATTCTCTCCACTTTCCCATCTGTCTGCGGATGGAAAGCAATACTCAAACTAACCTCAGTCCCCAATCCTTTCTGAAAAGACTGCCAGAAGTGAGATGTAAAATGCATGCCACGATAAAAAATAATTGAAACAGGCACCCCATGCAGCTTTATAATCTCCTGAAGATACAGCTTCGCATAATCATCTGTTCAGAAGGTAGTCCACACTACTAAAAAGTGCTCAGACTTAGTCATCCTATCCATGATGACCCAAATCAAATTAATTCTAAGACCGAGGAAGATCGGTAACTAAGTCCATATTAATCCTTTCCCACTTCCATTCGGGCAAATTAATTTCTTGATATAGACCCTCCTGGCCTCATGTGCTCATTCTTAACCGGTTGACACACCATGCACTTGACTATAAAATCAGCCACATCCCTCTTTTTTCCATTCCACCAATAGATCTCCATGAGATCATGAGACATCTTAGTCAAGCAGGGATAAAAAACATAGTGCAACTTATGCGCCTCAACAAAAATTCTTTGTTGCAACCCGTCGACATCAGGAACACACAACCTTAATTGGTACCGTAAAGTACCATCACCACTGATCTCAAACACTACTATCTTTTTCCCACCAACGTCACTCTTGAATTTCATTAAGATAGGATCTAGCATTTACTTCTCCTTAATCTTCGGTCTAAGAGTCGATCGAACCACTTCTTGCACCATCAGACCACCATCTTTAGAGTGCAAGAGGTGAACTTCAAGATTAGCCAAGCGGTGAATATCCTTTACCAATTCCTTCTTTCCTTCCTCCACATAAGCCAAACTCTCCATGGATGACCTATTAAGAGCATCAGCAACCACATTAGCCTTACCTGGGTAATAGTAAAGACTTATTTCATAATCTTTGAGAAGATCAAGCCATCTCCTCTGCTTGAGATTAAGCTCTTTCTGAGTGAACACGTACTGTAGACTTTTGCGTTCAAAAAATATATCCATGTGAACACCATACAAATAATGCAACCATATTTTCAAAGTAAACATAACCGCCAACAACACCGAATCATGAGTAGGGTAATTCTTCTTATGCTCCTTCAACTGCCTGGAAGCATAGGCAGTTACCTTACCATGTTGCATCAACACACAACCAAGACCTACCCGAGATGCATCGCAACAAACCATGAACCCATCATTGCCTTTTGTAAAAGTCAAAATTTGAGCCAAAGTTAACTTATCCTTCAACTTCTCGAAACTCCTTTCACAAGCATATGACCAAGAAAACTTAACATTCTTTTGAGTTAACTTAGTCAAAGGAGCAGCTATCGATGAAAAGCTTTCCACAAACCATCTATAATACCTAGCTAAACCTAAGAAGCTTCGAATATAGGATGGAGTCGTGGTCTAGGCCACCTCTTCACTACAACAACCTTCTGTGGATCATTCATGATCTTCTCACTAGAAAAATATGACCCAAGAAAGTTACAACATTCTACCAAAACTCACAGTTGGAGAACTTGGCATACAACTATTATTTTTTTAAGGTATGAAACACCACACGGAGGTGATTAGCATGATCAACCTCGCTCTTCGAATAAATTAGAATGTCATCAATAAACACAATGAAGAAGAGATCCAAATACTAATAAAAAACCCTATTTATCTGATCCATAAACTCTGCCAGAGCATTTGTCAACCAAAATGGCATTAACAAAAACTCAAAGTGCCCGTACCGAGTACGAAAAGCCATCTTAGGGATATCCACATCCCTAATCTTTAGCTGATGGTACCCATATCGAAGATCTATATCATAAAAGAACTTGGAACCTTGCAACTAGTCAAACAGATTATCTATACTTAGAAGAGGATACTTGTTCTTAAATGGACCATAGCAGCTGCCTATAGTTAATGCACATTTGAAGGGAACCATCCTTCTTGCGCACAAACAACACCGATGCACCCCAAGAAGATACACTAAGATGAATCAACCCCTTATCTAGAAGATCCATAAGTTGCTCCTTGAGTTCCCTCAAATTAGTCGGAGCCGTTCTAGATGGAGGAATAAAAATTGGACGAGTGTTTGAAACTAGATCAATACCAAACTCTATTTCCTTATTCGGAGGAACACCAAGAAGATCATCCGAAAAGACCTCTGGAAACTCATTAACCACTGGAACTGAATGAAAAGAAGGACCTTACGAGTTAGAATCTGTAAGGCAGACTAAATGATAAAGACAATCTTTGAAGACTAACCTTCAAGCTCTAAGACAAGAAATAAATCTCCCCCTAGGAGCTAAAGAAACACCCTCCCACTCTATAATTGGTTCACCAGGGAACCTAAAGATCACCCTATGGGTACGATAATCCAAGGATACATAACAAGAGTGCAACTAACCCATACCCAGAATGACATTAAAATCCACCATATTCAACTCAAAAAGATCCACCAAGGTTTGCTGGCCACCAGCAGATACCACACCCCCCTTATAGACTATCTTAACAACAATAGAGTCACCTATCGGGTAGAAACAAAAAAATAATTTAAAATAACTTTTAGATCAAAACAAAAAAATACAGCCACATAAGGAGTCGCATAGGAAGGAGTAGACCCCAAATCTAGCAAAAAATATACATCACGAGAGAGAAGATATAACATACCAGTAACGACATCAGATGATGCCTTGGATTCTTATCGGGACACTAAAACATATGTCACGACACCATTTAGAGTCATGATGGCACCTACCATATCCCACCGATAGGTAAGTGATAACGCCCAAACTACAGCTCTCATTAGAAAGTGTAAGCGGTCACTGTCAAATATAGAACCCAACTGCGTTGGGTGTCGAATCCCACAGGGAATACTTGGTCACTAAGTGTTGCAATTATTAGTAGACTGTTGGTAAAAAATTCTATGGAAAAGGGGGGATTTAATTATGCGTGAACTACTAATATCAAAGCAACGAATGAGACGATGTATTTAGTAAGATTTAATCACAGAGAATAATAAGTTAGGGTTATGTCCACCTTATAAGTTCTACGTATCTATTAGCTATGAGTAATGCGGAATTTAGACATGCATGCACTTATAGAGATTCGTATTCTAATGGTAAATCCTAGTGTTTCCCAACCATCAAGGATTATTTCACTTTAACTCTCCCGAGCCTAGAGAGTATAACTAATGGTACGAACTCTCCAAGAAAGTTAATCTGGTTAAGGCATTAACGTGTAAACAGGGGTTGGTAGCCCTATTTCCTTGTCACACTCTCTTTTCCAAACATGTAACTTTTCTCTCGAACAAGTTAATGCTATAATGGCATGTTCTCTATGTTTGCAACCATGAGAATTAAATTAATACGAAGAGAGTAATGATATAAGTAACATACATATCAAGAATTCACAAACTCATAGTAATAGCTAGTATCTACAAGGCTTCCATAACCCTAACAGAGAAGTTTAGCTACGCATGATTACAACGGAAATCACAATAGATATAATCATCATACCACAACCTAGAATAAACTTGGCGATGGAGATGGTTTAGGCGTCAACTAGGGGTTGACATTTTTTTCCTTTGTCCGTTGCTCTCTGAGCCGTGTTTCTCTGTTCTAAACTCTTACAAAAATCTGAAAACTGAATAATGAAAACAACATGCTAAAAAATTCAGCAATAGGGTTTTTATAATGTCCTTGTCTACTAAATTACTGCTGCATCCCTAAGTATTTAAAAATACTGGGTTTGCCCGGGAAAAAGTTCTCATGCATCACTTTCAGTCCAAAAGCTGCCTTCCCTCTAATATGAAGTTTTCCTTTGCTGCTCATAAGTCCATAAAGTGCTGAAATCTTCATCATTAATACCTGAAAAATATGCTAATCACGTAGGTCAGCTCTCTTAAAGGAAAATGGACTAAAAGTGCAAGAATTATATATTTTATCCTCAAAACTTGGCTAAAACATGGGTAAATTATGGTGCTTAGGCGTGTAAATACACCCAACGTCAACACCCCACACTTAAGGCTTTGTTCGTCCTCGAACAAAATAAAACATCCATGCAAACACCTAATCTAGAATTTCACAACAGAAACACCTAACTAGAATTTCACAATAGCAACCCAAAATTTATCCTCAAGACATGCACGACAATTATTAACAAAGAGTAGGTTTCTTGATCACTACTAGAAACAATTCAACCTCCAACATAGACTTGTGATGATGGTTAATTCGTATCCATAAGTTAAGACACAAAGAATCATATAACACTACCCAAAAATCATCAACCATGTGTGTCTCACACAAGATATCACCCATGATCACTCATCGTTTTGCATTTTTCGAAACATGGGTATAAGACTCTCCTTAATCTTACTCTCACAAAGAATTCTTATATTGCAACTGATGACCATAGGATTGCCCGTAGTGTAATGCTCCATTAATATCAGAATGCTAAGCTTAAGATCAAATAGGTCTTTACAGGGTTGTAATGTAGGCTAAGGGACAGGTAGGACTATTTTGGCCAGAAATAGTGACTATGTTCCCTAAGCGCTTTAATACACTACAATATGTCATTAACACTCTCTTTTAAACAACCCCTCTACTTTCCTTTCATCTACCAACCCCTTTTCACCTATTTTGTTATTCAATCATAAACACAAAGATGAGAATATAGAACTCTCTTATTTTTTTTCTATTATTTTATTTATTTATTTATATATATATATTTTTTATATAAAGCACCTCTATGATAGCCACTCTTTTTCACAGCAATTTTAAGTACCAATATACTCTGAGGTATCACTCTCACCATTTTCCTCTTATTTTATCACATGACTCTACAATTTTAAAGCGCTTAGGAATTTGGATCAAATTATGGTCTTGAAAAATAAGTGGATTAGGCTACATATGAGGCTGTCAAAGAAAATAGCTAAAGGCTCAAAGGGGTTAACTAGGATAATGTACACGGGTAGGTAAAACGAAGGTAAACAAATTCAGAGCTACCAAAGAAATGCCTAAATCACCTCCTAAACTCACACTCTTTATTTCGCTTTACACACACACCAGACAAGTTCTAGCATCAGTCACAACACAGAATATACTATATCCTCACACACACAAGGCACATGGTCAACTTTATTGGGAGCAGTATAGACTCTTGACCCAACAGATGAATGAATTAAACCATACAATTATCACAAGTGAGTCACACTTAGAGCCTAAATATCTCAATAGTAATGACTTAGCACAAACTCTTGTCATAATACCATGCCATCTATCAGAATAATTTCCTACACTTCATGTAAAAATTTAACTAACTAATTACGACTAATTAAAACAAACAAAAAGAAATGTAGGCAAAGAAGTACAATACAACATACAAATACCAGCACCCCACACTTAGATGGGACACACTGCCCTCAGTGGAAAATAAATAAGGAAAACCTGATTAGTCGGACTCCTCCTCTATGTCTGGGGTCATACCCCCTACATCGGAATCATCATCAGAGTCGTCGTCATCAGAGTTATCCTCCACGTCTGAGTCTGGAAATTGGCGATCATCATCAGTCGACACGTCATCATCAAGACGTTCCTCAAAATGTACCCCTACTCCGCACATAGCCCGTGTATACTCATTCATTGGGTAGTCACAGTCTAGCAGCTGAAGTTCTGCATCAGTTGGAACACGAACCCGACTCATCATGGTAAACCTCGTCATGCCATATAAATGGCGGAAGAAGCTTTCATCGCAAGCATATCTTTCTACAGTGGTCAGGTTGATGCCATGCCAGTTTTAGGCTCTTTAACCTTCGTTAGATCAACCTTCTTCGGGTTGTGTGGAAGCTTATGATCTGCAGGTTCCTCTTCAATGTGTTCCTTCCTTAATATCGTAGTAAACAAATTACCAAAGCTAAAATGGGACCTTTTGTGCAGCCTAGCCTTATGCATTGATGATCGTATAATTGCACCAATGTTGATGGGAATATTAGTCATCAGAGCGTACACCAAGCATACTCTATCACGTGTGATCTTTGTGTACTGTGTCCTAGGAATCAGGCAAGCGTTGACTACCCTTAACCATATACGAGCTTCTCTATTCTAGGAAACATACGGGAAGGTATTGTGCCGACCGTTATCCTTGTGACGAATCCACCGTACCATTGACCTTGTTCCGCACAGTGTGTGTCTGATTGCCCTGTAGTGAGGTCTGTGATAAAGCTCCTTGAGTGGTGATTGATCCACAGATGGAAGACCCAGAAAAGAGTTGAAGAACTCCGCATTCAGTTGCAAGACTTGGCCCCGAATCTTCACTTCACTTCCTGTAGTCTTTGGGGACCAATTGGCGTAAAACTCACGTGTTAGATCAAGATTGCATTCTCCCATATCTCAAAAAATGAAATCAAGGTTTAGTGCCATGATTTTAGCTAAAATGCGAGGTTCTCTCTTTGCTAGACTCTCCTTTTGCATCAACTCCACGTGAACATATTTTTTCACTTTGTTATTCTTGTACCACTCCTTTCCTTCCTCCTCTAGGACCCACTTTATCCTGAAAGTGCGTCAAGGTATTTGCAGCGAGGAGGATTCAGCTTGCTCTTTTCTTCCCCTTTTCTGACCTTTCTGTAAGGTGGATACTTTTTCTTTTCCTTGTCGTCCTTTTGGTGCCATTCTACCTGAGATTAAAATAGATTCGTGTTAGCTCATCTCAGAAGATTTAATCAATAAACAAACAGTAGTGGTACCACCCCACACTTAATTTGTTGGCACAAACTAATTAAGTGAATGATGTCGATTACTCAGACTTTATCGACATACATTTAGGCGATATGTTCTAACAATATGTTCAGCACAGTCATACTTTCATGTCATCTTAACTATCCTTTCCAAATCTATTTCGTGTAATCTTGAGTATACTTTCATGTTTGGATTAATGCACCTTTTGAACAAGACTACTACGTAGAGATCATATCAAGTTCTGGCATAGAAATAATCACAACATCTCATGCTTGTGTTCAATCATGATCTTTATCTCGATGAATGGGTCATTCAAACATTCAAGCTTTCAATTTTGAAGATTATGCAATTAACTTCACCATTTCGATTCCGCAAAAAGATGACAGTGTATAACAATCAAATATAAGTCGGAACCAAGTCAAGAACACCCACACGTATTCTTTCACTCAACTAGATGTATCATAACAAATCAACAACATTCTAATCACCAACACCACTTTAAAATTTAAAATACCATTATAAGCGTAGTATTGTAACAACTACGGAATATAAAAGAAGAACTTACTTGGTGATGGAGTTGGAATATGATCTTGCAAGGTTAGATGAGCAAAAAGAAAAGTTTTGAGAGATTGGGGAAGCTTAGGCGGCGCCTAGGTTGAGTAAACAAGTGCATTTTGTCTTAAGGTTGAGGATCTATTTATATACTAAGCTATGGGTCGGGTTTGATCCATGGAAAATTGGGTTAGGAGACAAAAAGCATAAGTAGGCGGCGCCTAATGCTTTGCCTATGCTTAGCATAGGCGGCGCCTATTCTATTGCCTAGTTGGGCATAGGCGGCGCCCATGCTATCGCCTAGTTGGGCATAAGCGGTGCCTATGCTATTGCCTAGTTGAAACAGAGAGCATAGGCAATGGCATAGGTGGTGCATTTGGTATTGCCTAGTTTGGCATAGGCGGCGCCTATGGTATTGCCTAGATTTGCATAGGCAAGGACTTGTCCGTTGCCTATGTGAGGTAGTGAGCATAGGAAATGGTATAGGCCTTGCCTTGTCCATTGCCTAGATTAATATAGGCCTTGCCTTGTCCATTGCCTAGATTAGCATAGGCCTTGCCTTGTCCAATGCCTAGATTAGCATAGGCAATGCCTAACCGATAGCTTTTGCTCCTTCATTCCTAGCTTATCACCTTAATCATATCTCACTTTCAAATCAAAATTTGGGACTAATCCCCTCCTTTGTACGTCTTGCACCTACACTTAATCAAAAACAACAAAAACGATTAGAACGATGGGTTGCCTCCCATCAAGCGCCTTAGTTTTGGTCGTGGCTCGACTCTTCTTTTGAATTTTTTTTTATTTAACAAAAACAAATTCCTAATAAAATAAAACGATTAAAAACGATGGGTTGCCTCCCATCTAGCGCTTGATTTATTGTCGCGGCACGACATAGTTATCTGGATTACTTAGACTTCATCGAGATATATGGTGCATCATTTTCTGAATGGATTCAGACGACGCTGATGTTTAATTGTGGGCATGGAATCTTCTTCGAGATGAATGTTGTGCATACATATCCCAGGAGGGATACCAATTATATGATCAATAGTCCAATCAGTGGCTCTCTTGTATTTCTTCAGAACAGAGATGAGAGCCGCTACTTGCTGTTTACCTAAATCAGCCGCAACAATCACCGGAAGTGTATTTCCACTTCCCAAGAACGCATACTTTAGATGACTAGGGAGCTCTTTCAATTCTAGCACTGGTGGCTCTGCAATGGAAGTCTTGGCTGTTGGTGAAGGTCGATTCTTAAGATCAAGGTCCAGCTTCTTTGGAGCATGAGAATAGGACTCTATTCCTGTTAGAGCACAGATGGTTTCTTCGTATTCTTCAACATCCTCACGCTCAAAATTCACAAGCACAGCAGCCACTGGCTCAACCATGAGCTGCTTCTCTAACGATAGCTCCTTTTCATCCTCATGATAAACATCAGCTATA
Source organism: Capsicum baccatum var. pendulum (assembly GCA_030864225.1). Lineage (NCBI taxonomy): Eukaryota > Viridiplantae > Streptophyta > Magnoliopsida > Solanales > Solanaceae > Capsicum > Capsicum baccatum. The sequence continues at coordinate 70,634,576 of CM061551.1, forward strand.
GAAAACACATTCATATCCTTAGGCTGCTTCATTGATTTGCATACATCAAAATGGACCACTTCATCATTCTGCCGAAATAAAAGCTCATTAGCTCTTAAATCAATAAGCACACTTCCTGTTACAAGGAAAGGACGCCCCAAGATTATGGGAACTTCAGAGTCCACCTCACAATCCAAAATAACAAAGTTTGCAGGAAAAATGAAGGTAGAAACCTTCACCAATACATTATATAAAATACCAATAGGTCATTTTACCTACCTATCTGCCATTACGAGCCGCATATTGGTTGGTGTAGGATCGCCCAACCCCAACTTTTTGTAAACGGATAGCGGCATCAAATTGATGCTAGCTCCCAAATCTGCCTAAGATCAAACCGTGCAAGGAATATTGAAAGCACCAGTATCTGCCTTCTTCTATACTAAAGATCTCGTGGCAATCGCACTGCAATGATGAACATTATCTGCCAGCTCATAGCTTATTGCCCGGTTCTTTGTCAAAAGGTCCTTCATGAATTTATCGTACCCAGGCATCTGTTCCAGCGCCTCCACCAAAGGAACATTAATAGTAAGCTGCTTCAACATGGTCATGAATTTACTGAACCTGGTGTCATTAGCTTTCTTTTTCAGTCTCTGAGGAAAAAGTGGTGGTTGAAGGGGAATAGTTTTCTCCACCACTTCCTTTTTATATTGCTTCCGATTATCAACCTTTTCAGGCTGGTGACGTCTAGGTGTAGTGTCATGAACGTTCTTATTCTGATTTTCAGCTTCTACAGAATCATCACAATCTGCTTCAATCACATTCTCTTCTGTATTATCAACTACCTGCTTGCCTTTGGATGGATTTTCCAACACTTTACCACTCCGAGTAGTAATAGCCATACATGATCCATCATTCCTTGGATTTTGCACAGTGTCACTAGGTAAAGTGCCAGCCTTTCTTTGATTGAATGCTGCTGAAAGTTGACTCAGTTGTTGTTCCAGCTGTTTTATTGCAGTGGAATGCGAGTCAAACAATTGATTTATTGAGGACAAATCATTCTTTACCTTAGTTACTCCCGTGTTGGTTGCCTCCACTTCTTTCAACAGCTTAGCCATCATATCTTCCATGGACATCTTCCCAGAGCCAGATGCTGCAGCCTCATGATTTCTAGGAGGAACGTACAAACCACTCCTGTCAGTCTTATTCTTGTATCCGGATTTTTCATAATAGTTCCGACCTTGGTTTCCTTAGGAATTACCTCAGAAAACCCCCTGATTATTCAAGTAATTTGCTTCCTCCTCAGAATCGGTTTCCTCTCTTCCCTGTGATATAACAGCCTTGACCCTTTCTATCTTCCCTGATAATAAATGCTTGGTAAGAAGGTCCATCTGTGTTTTCATGTGAGCCATATCTTGGTCACGTTCCTCTTGTCTTCGCCTCTGTTCTGCTGTCATGCCAATAGATACAGTAGAGCTTGCTACCTCAGAATCCCTGGTATGCCAAGCTCTACTCTGCTTTGTCATACGATCCAGCATATCACTTGCCTCAATAAAAGTAAGGTCCATGAATGACCCACCTGCAGCATTATCAACCACTGGCTTAGTCACCGAGTTCAAAGCCCTATATAATATTTCCATCAAGTGGATATTGGTCATCTGATGGTTTGGGCACTGCATAAGCTTCTTCTTGAACCTCTCCCATGTTTCGTGGAGAGCTTCAATTGGAAGCTGTCGAAAATTACTGATCTCATCTCTTAATTGTGCTCTCTTGGATTGCGGAAAGAATCTTTCTAGGAAAACGTCTTTTAGTTGCCTCCAATTAGTAATAGAGTCAGGAGTTAGCCCGTTTAACCATAGAGTTGCCTCTCCAGATAGGGACAATGGAAATAAGCGCAGCCGGATCGCATTCTGTCCAACCCCTGGATTGTCAAACGCTTTGCATGTTGAGATAAAATTAATCAGATGCATATTCAGATCATCGCCTGCAAGTCCACCAAATAACCCTTTGAGTTGCAATAGCTGGATCATGGTGCTAGTGATATTGAACTTGGCTCCAGGTTCCAAGGGTGGAGGAATAATAGCCCCTGTGGCACCAACTCCATCCAAATCGTCATCATTATCATCAAAAGGAACCTGCACAGCTCGACATTCAGGTCTCATTCTAGCTTGACGATCTCTCCTGTTCACAAGAGTTGCCACCTCATCTGCACGCCTGAGATTTAGTAACTCATCATCACCCAGGTCCTCTTCATCAGGATTTGTTGCCCGACCTGGGTTATCAATATTCTGTTGATGCACTTGAGCAGCTGCCGATGCAGCTAATCTATCCTGCTCCTGTTGAGCAGCCATCCGTTCAAGGTTTCGTTGTGCATCCATTATGCCAATAAGTTGTGGTTCAGGATTTATGGGTAATAATGGCTGACCAGAACTTCGTGTATTTGGCATGCACTTTACCAAACCTGAACATAACAAAAACAACAAACAAAAAGTAAAATTATAGAATCTTTGACCAAAGGGTCTATTAACTATCACAAACTTAGTTGACAACTGTATTTCCCGGCAACGGCGCCAAAATTTGATAACGACCAAACTACAACTCTCGTTAGAAAGTGTAAGCGGTCGCTGTCAAATATAGAACCCAACTGGGTTGGGTGTCGAATCCCACAGGGAATACTTGGTCACTAAGTGTTGCAATTATTAGTAAACTGTTGGTCAAAAATTCTACGGAAAAGGGGGGATTTGATTATGCGTGAACTACTAATATCAAAACAATGAATGATACGATGTATTTAGTAAGATTTAATCACAGAGAATAATAAGTTAGGGTTATGTCCACCTTATAAGTTCTACGTATCTATTAGCTATGAGTAATGCGGAATTTAGACATGCATGCACTTATAGAGATTCGTATTCTAATGGTAAATCCTAGTGTTTCCCAACCATCAAGGATTATTTCACTTTAACTCTCCCGAGCCTAAAGAGTATAACTAATGGTACGAACTCTCCAAGAAAGTTAATCCGGTTAAGGCATTAACGTGTAAACAGGGGTTGGTAGCCCTATTTCCTTGTCACACTCTCTTTTCCAAACATGTAACTTTTCTCTCGAACAAGTTAATTCTATAATGGAATGTTCTCTATGTTTGCAACCATGAGAATTAAATTAATACAAAGAGAGTAATGATATAAGTAGCATACATATCAAGAATTCACAAACTCATAGTAATAGATAGTATCTACAAGGCTTCCATAACCCTAACAGAGAAGTTTAGCTACGCATGATTACAACGGAAATCACAATAGATATAATCATCATACCACAACCTAGAATAAACTTGGCGATGGAGATGGTTTAGGCGTCAACTAGGGGTTGACGTTTTTTTCCTCTGTCTGTTGCTCTCTGAGCCGTGTTTCTCTGTTCTAAACTCTTACAAAATCTGAAAACTGAATAATGAAAACAACATGCTGAAAAATTCAGTAATAGGGTTTTTATAATGTCCTTGTCTACTAAATTACTGCTGCATCCCTAAGTATTTAAAAATACTGGGTTTGCCCAGGAAAAAGTTCCCATGCATCACTTTCAGTCCAAAAGCTGCCTTCCCTCTAATGTGAAGTTTTCCTTTGCTGCTCATAAGTCCATAAAGTGCTGAAATCTTCATCATTAATACCTGAAAAACATGCTAATCACGTAGGTCATCTCTCTTAAAGGAAAATGGACTAAAAGTGCAAGAATTATATATTTTATCCTCAAAACTTGGCTAAAACATGGGTAAATTATGGTGATTAGGCGTGTAAATACGCCCAACATCAGTAAGCCGATACCGTAACCTGGACCTTGCACTAAAAAGGTACAGAAAAGTAGTATGAATACCAAAACACGGGTACTCAATTGGCATCATCAGCCGACTAAGCTCAAATATAATGTAAAAATGATATAAAGCAAGACAATAATCTTAAAGTCAGGGGTATGATTGAATTGAATCTTCTTTGATACCACTGTAACAACATCTAGACTACTAAACCAATAACATGACATACTAAATAGCAAAGCATCTACTCGCCTTAATCATCATCAACCATCAGTAGAACATAAAGCACAAGAACTTACCACGATGTCCCATACCGCCGGGAAGTACATGAAAGAAGGAACAAATAAGAACTTATCACGGTGTCCCATACCATAGGAGAGCACACAAAAGAATATCAAACAAAACTCATCACGGTGTTCCATACCACCGGAGAGTACACCAAAAGAATACAACCAATAATACAATAACGTACAACTATTCCATCGATTGGCTGAAACCATAAGTAGCTCAATCTCGCCATGGCTCATTACCAAAATTCCCTTCCAAATATCCCCACCATAATTTAGAATAAAGAAAGCAACATTGTCATAGAAGAGGCATGTAGTCATTAATTCTATAATTCAGTGATAAACACCATGTGAAGTCGATAATAGTTAGCCTTATTTTCTATAAATCAATTCAATAGATTACAAGTCTTATCATTACTAGCTATCACATTGGGGAAAACTACAAGCCACCCATATTATAGGTTATTCACCTATCACAAGGCCATTCCTTAACTAGCATCTTTTTGATATGAGTTATCAATTAAGCCATCTATACCTCACATATTAGAAGATAATTTAACTAACCATCATGCAATATTAGGTCCATCATCACTAAGCATGTCACAACCCTAAGGACAAATTTCCATAGTTTAATCAAGTAAAGTCCACCAACTAGTTTACTAGGTTTTAAGCCTCCAAATAGTAATCATACAATTTAGAAGGAACTAGTTGTCATATACACCACCTTACTAGGTAAGAGTTCATAATATAACCTCATATTCAAGTCAAGGATATATATAATAGGTTAGCCCTTGATTCTACGCAAGATTATTCATACCACTAAGTCTTAACTCAATATTAGGCATAGATTTCCTCTAGTTACTGATTTAGCCTCAACAAGATTCACACCTCAAATATAGTGATTTGGACCAAGAAATGAATATCAATATACCAAGAGAGACCTCATATCTTAAGCACATAGGCGGTTGGCCCCACACGGCCTAACCTTACAAATATCAATACATATAAATAAATTTGCCCTACAGGGCATCATAATGTTCTTACCTCTTCCAAATTCACCATGCATCATAACAATATCAATATATTCCTCCGGATTTGCCAGGCATTAACATAATATCACATATCTCTCTGGATTCACTAGGCATTATCATAATATCACATAGTCCTCCGAATTCACCAGGCATCATGATAATATCACATATTTCTCCAAATTCACTAGGCATCATCATAATATCAACATATTCCTCCGGATTTACCGGGAATCATCATAATATCAATATTTTCTTCGGATTCGCTGGGCATCATCATAATATCAACATATTCCTCATGATTCATCGAACATCATCATAATATCAACATATTCCTTCGAAATCACTGGGCATCATCATAATATAACAAGTCTCCTAATACAACAATATACACCCACATGCAACGCCAAACCAATAAACATACACAAAAGTTCACAATATAAAGAGGTAGGGATATAGGATAACACTTTCCATTTCACCTTACTAATAAGCTTCTTACGTAATATGAGCATAAACAATAGCATGAGTATTTACAAGACATGCATAATAATTAGATAACAAGATTTTATAAGTCATAATCTTAAGATAACCTGATAATCGAGTTCAACTATCACAACTCCTATATATATATAGTTTAGACAATCACCACATATCTAGGTCACTAAGCATTTACCTAGTTCAAGCTTAAGGTTGGTCAAGTCCCCACTTCTAAATCTTGATAATGCCAAGCTTACTAATATAAGTCTAGCTTCTACCCGAAATTAAGCTAGATTGTCTATACCTCACCATAAGGCCCTACCAATCCTTTCTAGGTTTATACGAAAAGTCTCTCCAAGAATTCTTCCTAAGTAAAGCCAACGCTAAGGTCATCTCCTGTCTAGGCATTATATACGTCAAAATACACCTAGGATAGAGAAGTATTCCATTCATGTCTTCATAGAATAACTATACTGTTCTCATACTTGTCATGAGAACACAAATAAGCTAACCAAGGTCCTAGACTAAGGGTCAAACATCATACCTTACCAACTAATAGCCTATAGTAATTAATAAATCCCAAGTTCACCATTTAATCAACTATCGTCTAAATTTCCCGCCCAATCTCGCAAGATATCAATAATTACATTACAAAAAAGCTCAATCTAGTCTATGGGTAAACCTAACCTACCTTGAATCCAAGAAACTCACAGACAAACGAGCTTTTCTTTTCCTTTTTGTGAAGCTTTCTCTTCCACAAGTAATGCCATCAACAATACAATCTAAGCATTATAACAATAATGACAATACCCATTATAGAACCACTGTGCCATGAGTTTCAAATGGACACCAAAACCCCCTATTGGGTTTCACCCTTGGAAAGGAATTTCCAAGACCAACCCATAACCTAACTATCTTTAGGGAGTTAAAACCCTCAAGTAATTTAAGTCAATCACTCAATTTTGGGGCTACAATTGACCCACAATGATTTAGGGGTTTTGAGTCAAGAAACCATGAAATTAATACCAAATTAGAGGAAATCTTAACTTAAATTATAGCAAGAATCACTCACACAAGTTGTTGAAGCTCTAATTCAACCCACTACACACACTTAGAAGGTTTTACACTCTATTAGGGTTTCTAAGTTTAGATGGAGGCATAAAATGACCAAAATTCATGCAAGATAGCACCTAAATATGGACCACCCAGCCCTCTGATGATGCAGTCACGACCTCGTGTCACCATGGTCATGGCCTTGCAATCGCACCCACTTCGTCGTGGTCTCGATACCTCAGTGCATGCCATGCATGGCTGAAGCTTGGAACTTGGCTCCAAGCTTTGGACAATGCCTCGAGATGTATTCGTGGTTTGTTTCAAACAAATAAGATATGAAACCCTATAGTTTTTGACGTTCTGAATGCGTTGGCGAAGTTGGATTTTGCATACAAGGCAGTTTAATTAAATTTTTGCTTAGTGGTCAATTTGGACCAATGAAGACTTCAAATTGATTAAAGGGGTTCTAAAACCCAAATGAATCGTTAGGTAACCGAACTATCGGTCCCCGCAAGTCATCAATGACTTGGGACGGCTATGGAGAAGCTCTATCGGAGGAAGCAATCAAGAATATGAAAATGGACCTGAAGGGTCATTACAACATCCACAACTAAGGAACTTTCATCCTCGAAAGTTAAAGACAAACAAGTACCTGAAGTCTCGAACAAGTGAGGATACTGGGCCAGCATGTCACTCTCGATCTCCCAAGTATCTTCCTCTATTAGGCAATTCCTCTATTGAACCTTGACCACCGAAATCTCCATAGTACGCAGTCCCCTTACATCACTAGCCAACCGAAGCACGGGCTCCACCATAAAGGTCAACTGATCATCCAACAGGACCGAGTCCCATCTAATCATATGAGAAGGATCCCGAATATACTTCCATAACATAGAGACATGGAAAACTAGATGGACAACAACAAAGTTTGGAGGTAGAGCCAACTTATAGGCCACCTCACTAACCACACGAAAAATCTCAAAAGGACCAATATATCTTAGGCTAAGATTATCTTTCCTTCCAAACCTCATCATACCTCTCATCGGTGAAACTCAAAGGAACACACGATCACCCACTCTGAATCTCAAGGCACGGAGTCTACGGTTGGTATAGGCATTTTGCCTGCTCTAGTCTACTCTCAGCCTATATTGAATCACACTGACTCTATCCAATGAGTCCTAAAGAAAATCTGTACCACATGGTCTAACTTCAGATGTCTCAAACCATCCTATAGGAAAACAACACATCCTACCATACAATTCCTTATAAGGGGCAATCTTAATACTCGAATGATAATTGTTGTTGTAGGCGAACTCTGACAAAGTTAAATGTTGATCCCACTGACCTCAAAAGTCCATAACACAAGATCGAAGCATATTCTCAAGCACCTGAATAGTCCGCTTAGACTGACCATCTGTCTGCGGATGAAGGGCTGTACTCAAATTCACTTGGGTATCCAACTCTTCCTAAAATGCTCTCCAAAACCTCGATGTAAACACATAAATAGGATCTAATATAATAGACACAGGAACCCCATGCAAAAAAACTATCTCCCGAATATAAATCTGGGCTAATCTCTCAGCACTGAAGGTTATTTGAATAGGAATTAAATGTGCCGACTTGGTCAAATGATCCATAATAACCCAGATACCATCGTGACCATGGGAAGTATGAGGCTAATCACTAATAAAGTCCATGGTGATCCTTTCCCATTTTCATTCGAGAATGGACAATCTCTAAGTCAATCCACCAGGATGCTGATACTTGGCTTTAACCTGCTGACAACAAAAGCAATAAGCTATGAAGTTTGCCATCTCTCTCTTCATACCATCCCTCCAATACAACTGCCATAAATATTTATACATCTTGGCCGTATTGGGATGAATATAATACATAGAACTGTGAGCCTCATGCAAAATAGACCAAATTAAATCATCAAGTCAGGGAACACAAATATGCCCCTGAAATCTCAAGATACCCTCAGAATCCATGATTTGTCTCCCAAACTTATCGCACACTACTCGATCATAGAGAAGGCAAAACTTATCATCCTAAAACTCATGATCACGAATCTTCTCAAATAGGGAGGACCTTGCCTCTACAAAAGACAAAGCTCTTGCTAGATCTTTGATATTGAGCCAAACCATCAAATTGGCTAAGGACTGAATATCCTATACCAATGGGCTCTGAGAAACTAAAATACATGCCAAACTACCCATACTCACCACCTTGTGACTTAAGGCATCCGCCACCACATTAGCCTTACCCGAATAGTACAAGATATAAATATCATAGTCCTTTAGCAACTCCATCCATCTACGCTGGTGAGCATTAAGCCTCGCTGAGTCATAAGATGCTGAAGACTATGATGATCAATGAAAATCTCACAACGCACGCCATACAAATAATGCATCCAAATCTTAAGCACAAAAACTACTGTTGCCAACTCTAAATCATGAGTGGGGTAGATACGCTCATGGACCTTAAGCTGTCTAGAAGCATAAACAATAACACATCCCTGCTGCATCAAAACACAACCAATCGCAACACTAGAAGCATCACAAAACACTTTGAATCCCTAGCTCTCAATAGGAAGAGCTAACATCGGGGCTGAAGTGAGATAATTCTTGAGATTTCCAAAGCTCAACTCACACTCTTTGGACCATTAGAAAGGAACTTCCTTCTGAGTCAACTTAGTTATAGGGTCCGATAAAGTGGAAAAGCTCTCAACAAAATGCCTATAATAACAAGCCAAACTAATAAAATTGCAAACTTCAATCGGAAACATAGGCCTAGCCCAATCACGAATCGCTGAAATCTTAGCTGAGTCTACCATAATACCCGTCTTGGACAACACATGTTTGAGAAAAGATACTGACTCAAGCCAAAACTCACACTTGGAGAATTTGGTAGAAAGTACATTCTCTCTCAAAACCTTAAGAACAAACCTCCAATACTGTGCATGCTCCTCAGTACTCCTTGAATACACGAGGATATCATCAACGAACACTATGACAAAAGAGTCTAGATAAGGTCTGAACACACGGTTCATCAAGTCCATAAACGCGTCTGGATCATTAGTCAGCCCAAAAGACATTAGCAAAAACTTATAGTGACCATAACAGGTCCTGAAGGCTAGCTTTGGGATATCCTCAGCCCGAATCCTCAATTGATGATAACCGAACCTCAAATCTATCTTAGAAAATACTTCTACGCGCTGAGGCTGGTCAAACAAATTATTAATATGAGACATAGGATAGCAGTTCTTCATTGTCACCTTATTTAGCTGCCTATAATCAATACACGTCCACATCGAGCTATTTTTCTTCTTTAGAAACAATACAGGGGTTCTCCTCAGGGACACACTCGGTCTAATGAACCCCTTGTCAAGAAGATCCTAAAGCTGAGAGTTCATCTCCTTAAGCTCTGATAGGGTGCCATAGAAATAGGTCGAGTACCAGGCTTAAGGTCAATAGAAAACTCAATCTCACGTTCAGGGGGAATACGAGGCAGATAATCAGGAAATACATCAGAAAACTCACACACAATAGGAACAGAATCAAGTGTCAGACTCTCTACATGGGTATCACATACATAAACAAGATAAGACTCACAACCTCTCAACATAAGTCATCTAGCACAAACATAAGAAATAATCCCTGTCGGCTCGCGACTAATCGCTCCCTATAATACGACTGGGGGTATGCTAGGCATGACTAAGGTAACGGTCTTGGTAAAACAATCCATGATCGCATGATAGCGGGATAACCAATCCATGCCTAGAATTACATCAAAGTCCAACATATCCAGAATAATAAGATCAACATAAGAATCAACATCACTAATTGTCATGACACATGATCTGAATACCCGATCCACTACTAAAGAATCACCTATGGGAGTAGATACATGCAATGGCATGGATAATAAATCACTAGTCAACTTTAATCGTGGTGCATAATAAGCAGATATAAAAGAATAAGTGGATCCAGGATCAAATAAAGCAAGATTCGACTTGTGGCATATCAAAATTGCACCTGTAACTACAACATCCAATGTCTTAACCTCAGGCCTAGCAGGTACTGCATATAACTGACCACGCCTGCCACCGAGCTAGGCACCTGAATGGCGACCTGCCCTACCTGCCTGAGTACTACTCCGAGCGCTTTAGTAACCACCTCTACAACCTCACGCACAACCCCTACCTGAAGGGAGAACTACCCAAATAGGAGTATCTCCCTGGGCTGAAATAACCATCGCCCCATGACTAGGGCACTCTTTAGAGAAATAACCACGAAGTCCATAAGCAAAATATGACTTACGAGATGAACCAAAACTCACATAATCGGTTGATCCGGTATAACTGCCACACCTGGCATGGCTCACAGATGAACCTCTCCTAGACTGATCACCGACCTTACTAGGGCACCCATTAGAAATAAACTGATCCCCATCAGCTGTCTAAAGAGCTTCCTGAACTGGTCGACTCTGAGGATGAAAAGATAGTTGCAAAGGATGTCCAGCATAAAAAATACGACCTTTGAACCAGGAACTACTACGGCTCCTACCAAATCTGCCCTGATACTTAGGCCTCTTATCATGGCCCTCACACTGCATGTCCTCTATCACCCTAGAATAATTAGCAATCTTATCAAAGGTCCTACCAGTAGCCACCAAACTCAGAGTAGCTATCCTAATAGGAAGTCTCAATCCTCTCATTAAACAGTGAACCCTCTCATTCTCCGTATCCAAGATAGCAGTCACATGCCTAGCCAACTCATGGAAATGATCCTCATACTTAGTGACTGTCATAGAACTCTGCTCCAACCTAGAGAACTAATATCTCAAACAATCTTTAAGGGTATGCGACATAACTTCTCCAAGAACATCTTAGAGAACTGAGCCCAAGAGAGAGGGGAAGATCCAACTGGTCTGGAACTCATAAAACCCTTCCACCAGTGTCTAGCAAACAAGTACAACTAAAATATGGTGTAGTCCACACCATAAGTCTCTACAAGGATTAATCCATGAAGCATATCCTCACAAGCACTCAGAAACTAAATTGCATCCTCTCCAGTAGCACCAACAAATTTAGGTGGAGCCAACATCAAGAATCTACCCAACATTTTATGCTTTTCAGTAGACATAACAGGATGGGTCATGACTGGCTGAATAACTGTCGGCTAAACAACTATCGAAATAGGAAGAACCTCAACTCTAGGAGCCACAACTGCAGGCTATACTCCTGCTCCAGTAGTCTGCGAACCATCAACAAAACTCAACAACTGAACCAAATCATCTCTAATAAAAGAAGAGGGAATGAATCCTGGTAGGGCCTGGGATGGTCCCTGGCCCATCGCTGGTCGAGGTAGAGGAGTCTTTAGCTCGGGTGTAGGAATAGAGTCTGGGAGAAGTACACCCTGGTCCCTAAATGGGGATAACTCACGAGTTTAGGTCTCAGGACCCACCTCGTATATCATTGAAGTACGAGTCCTGGGCATCTACGAAAGAGTATAGTCAACAGAATATCCTACAAACCAACACAAAATCTTAGCATGTGAATGAAATAAGTGAAGGACTCTTAAGAATGTTTCATAGCCTTTCGAAGATAGGAAATAGATGTCAATATTTCACTCCACAGGACTCTATTAGATACTTTCTCTTGTATCAATAATATCGGTGAAACCTATGCTTTGATACTAATTTGTCATGACCCCGATTGGAGTCATGATGAACCTACCACATCCCACCGATAGGTAAGCCGATACTGTAACCTATAGCTATTGTAATGGGTTACCTTGTTAAGAACATCAAACATGGACCCTATTTGTGAACACAATATATAAGAACAACATTTCACAACTAAGAATAACCGATATTCAAACACAAATCCCACTACCTGATAGTATTAATATAAAAGCTTATAAACTTGACACGGGGAATTTACAATCTCAAAATCTAAAATGTCTTAAATAATCTCATACATTTGTCTCAAAAGCGAAAAAAAGGGATAGAGGGGAAAGAGGGCAACTCAATCTCCAAGAGCTCACCTTGTCTCCAAATAGTCAACTCGTATGAACTAGCTCAACGGCGGCAACTAGAACCTGGGTCTACACCAAAAAAGGTACAGAAATGTAGTATGAGTACCAAAACACGGGTACTCAGTAGGCATCATTGGCCAACTGAGCTCAAATATATTGTAAAGACGTTATAAAGTAAGACAATAATCTTAAAGTCAAGGGATAGGATCGAACCTGAATCTACTTTGATACCATTATACCAACATCTATACTACTAAAGCAATAACATGACATACTATCTCAATTTATTCTATAATCGCCATAATAACTATCATTTCAAAAGCATAAAGCCACATACACAATAGCAAAGAATTTACTTGCCATAATCATCATCAACCATCTTTAGAACATAAAGCACAAGAATTTACCACGAAGTCCCATACCGCTGAGAAATACATGAAAAAAGGCACTGATAACGCTCAAACTACAGCTCTCGTAAGAGTGTAAGCGGTCGCTGTCAAATATAGAACCCAACTGGTTTGGGTGTTGAATCCTACAGGAAATACTTGGTCACTAAGTGTTGTAATCGTTAGTAGACTGTTGGTCTAAAATTCTACAGAAAGGGGGGATTTAATTTATGCGTGCAATAATGTTAACAAAGTAACGAATGAATGCTTGGTTTCGTAAGATTTAATTACAGAGAATGATAAGTTAGGGTTATGTCCACCTTATGAGTTCTACGTATCTATTAACTATGAGTTATGCGGAATTCAGACATGCATGCACTTATAGAGATTCGTATTCTAATGGTAAATCCTAGTGTCTCTCGACCATCCAGGATTATTTCACTTTAACTCTCTCGAGCTTAAAGTGTATAACTAACGGTACAAATTCTCCAAGAGGTTAATCTGGTTAAGGCACTAACATGTAAACAAGGGTTGGTAGCCCTATCTCCTTGTCACATTCTCTTTTCCAAACATGTAACTTTTCTCTCGAACAAGTTACTGCTATAATGACGTATTCTATATGTTTGCAACCATAAGAATTCAATTAAGATGAAGAGAGTAATGATATACGTAGCATACACATCAAGAATTCACAAACTCATAGTAATAGATAGTATATCAAAAGGCTTCCATAACCCTAACAGAGAAGTTTAGCTACTCATGAGTGCAACAGAGATCACAGTAGATATAATCATCATACCACAAAACTAGAATAATCTCACGTTGGGATGAAATTGGCGTCCAAAAGAGAGAATAATGTTTTTGATCTCTAGCCGTAGGTTTCTGTGTAGCGTGTTTCTCTGTTGGTAACTTACAGAATCTGTAAACTGAATAATACTAAAAGTGTCGAATGAATTTTGACAAGCTATATAAAAAGCGTGAATGAAAAGCTTGCTGAAAAATTCAGCAAATAGGGTTTTTATAATATCCTTGTCCTAGTCCTACAGAAATAGGGTTTTTATCCTTGTCCTAGTCCTACTAGGTTACGACTGCACCCCTAAGTATTAAGAAATACTGATTTTGCCCGGAACGGATTCTCCATGCATCACATTCCGTCCACAAGCTTCCAAAAGCTGCCTTCCTTCTTACGTGACGTTTCCCTTGCTACCGAAAGGTCCACAAAGTGCTGAAATCTTCATCATAAATACCTGAAAACATGCTAATCACGTTGGTTAGCTCACTTATAGGAAAATGGACTAAAAGTGCAGGAATTATATATTTTGTCCTTAAAACTTAGCTAAAATATGGGTAAATTATAGTGCTTTAGGCGTGTAAATACGCCCAACATCAACACCCACACTTCAAGCTTTGTTCGTCCTTGAACAAAATATTACGTCCATGCAAACATCTACTTAGGATTTCACAGTAACAACACAAAATGTTCAACAAGACATGCACGACAATCATTAATAAAGAGTAGTTTTATTGATCACTACTATAAACAATTCAACCTCCAACATAGACTCATGATGATGGTTAATTCGTATCCACAAGTTAAGGCACAAAGAATCAGACAAAACTACCCAACAATCATCAACCATATGTGTCTCACATAATATATCACCCATAATCACTCACAAGTTTTGCATTTTTCGGAACATGGGTATAAAACTCTCCTTTCTCTCTCTCTCACAAAGAATTCATATGTTGCAACTAATGACCATAGGCTTGCCCTTAGTGTAATACTCTACTAATATCAGAATGCTAAGCTTAGGATCAAATAGGTCTTTACATGGTTGTAATGTAGGCTAAGGGACAGGTAGGACTATTTTGGCCAGAAATAGTGACTATGTTCCCTAAGCGCTTTAATACATCACATTATGCTATTAACACTCTCTTTTTAAACAATTCTGCTACCTTTCTTTCATATACCACCCCTTTTCACCTTATTTAGTTTTCTATTTCTTTTTCTTTTCTTTCTTCCTTTTTTTTCATATTATAACGCTCCTCTATGATAGCACTTCTATGATAGCCACTCTTTTCCACAACAATTTCAAGTAACAATATGCTCTGAGGCATCACTCTTACCCAATTTCCTCTTATTTTGTCACATGACTCTACCATTTAAAGCTCTTAGGAATTTGGATCAAATTATGGTCTTGAAAAAAATGGATTAGGCTACATATGAGGATGTCAAGGAAAATAGCTAAAGGCTCAAAGGGGGTTAACTAGGATAATATGCAAAGGTAGGTAAAAAGAAGGTAAACAATTACAGGCTGCCAAAGAAATGCCTAAATCATCTCCTAAACTCACACTTTTTATTTCGCTTTACACACACACCAGGCAAGTTCTAGCATCAGTCACAACACAGAATATACTATAACCTCACACACACAAGGCACATGGTAAACTTTATTGGGAGCAGTATAGACTCTTGACCCAACAGACGAATGAATCAAACCACACAACTATCACACAGTGAGTCACACCTAGAGCCTAAATGTCTTAATAGTAATGATTTTAGCACAAACTCTTATCATAATACCATGCCATCTATCAGAACAATTTCATGCGAAATCTAAAATTTTTTTTAACTACAAACTAGAATAAATACGAGAATAAATGCAGGCAAATAAGTACAATACAACATACAAATACCAGTACCCCACACTTAGACGGGACACACTGCCCTCAGTGGAAAATAAATAAGGAAAACCTGATTAGTCGGACTCCTTTTCTATGTCTGGGGTCATACTCTCTGCATCGGAATCATCATCAGAGTCGTCGTCATCAGAGTTCTCCTCCACATCTGAATCTGGAATTCGGTGATCATCATTGGTCGACACGTCATTATCGAGAGGCTCCTCAAAATGTACCCCTACTCCGCACATAGCCCGCGCATGCTCATTCATCGGGTAGTCATAATCCAGCTGCTGGAGCTCTGTATCAGTTGGAACACGACCCCCACTCATCATGGTAAACCTCGTCATGCCATATAAATGGCAAAAGAAGCTTTCATCGCGAACATGTCTTTCTGTAGTGGTTAGGTTGACGCCATGCATAGTTTTAGCATCTTTAACCTTCGTCAGGTCAACCTTCTTCGGGTTGTGTGGAAGTTTATGATCTGCAGATTTCTCTTCAATGTCTTCCTTCCTTAATATCGCAGTCAAAAGATTGCCAAAGGTGAAGTGGGACCTTTTATGGGACCAAACTATCGGTCTCTCCAAGTTATCAATAACTTGGGGTGGCTATGGAGAAGCTCTATCGGAGGAAGAAATCAAGAATATTGGCAATGACATGAAGGGTCATTAAAACATATATCCTATTCTGACCAACACTACAATTAGCAGTAGTAATAAAAGTAAATCCCACACCACCAGGTGTAGGAGAAGAAGATAGAGCCACACAAATCTCATTCTCCCCTATTGGAATGTTATTAACCAGACAATCTCTGAGCCAATAGCATGCCGTAACACACTTGAAGCATTTGTTATTTTCTTCATTGCAATAACGCCGATGAGGACGGCCATAAAACTAACAAAAAGAGCATGAAGAAAATAATTGACCTCCCCTTGCCTGAGATTGGGCACCCTATGCCTAGAAATTGTGACCACCTTGATGACACATGTCTCCCTACTAGTAAGGAGCACTAGCAGAAGAGTAGGGAACAAAAGTTCCCTACTTTTTTTTTCTGCTATTTTACACCATCGCGACCACCGCAATATTGAGCACCTCTATGGTTAGAAAACCTGCTCCTATTCCCCTGCCTATCTCCAATATCCACCTGCTTCCTCTTCTCATCATCTACCTACTGCA
Organism: Capsicum baccatum var. pendulum; assembly: GCA_030864225.1. Taxonomy (NCBI): domain Eukaryota; kingdom Viridiplantae; phylum Streptophyta; class Magnoliopsida; order Solanales; family Solanaceae; genus Capsicum; species Capsicum baccatum. The sequence goes on from CM061551.1 coordinate 70,651,487, forward strand.
TATGAACCATCAACCTAGTGTTGTCTATATCCTTAATCAGCAAGGCAGTAGTTTTTCTCTCAAAAATCAAATCCTGATTTAATCTAAAAGAGAACTTCCTCATTTTAGCCCGCATGTCAGTCACTAAGTCAGGAGCATACCTTGACAACTAATGAAACTTTAAGGCATATTCCACGATAGACATTCTTTCTTACTGAAGGTTCACAAACTCCCCCATCATTGATTCCCTTAACTCCTGGGGAAAGAAACGATTAAGAAAAGCACCAGAGAAGGCATCCCATAAGGATGACTCCACCACATCTCCTTTATCCATATCCTTTTTTTCATACGATTGATATTTAACCTCTTTAAGCTGATAAGCTGCAAAGTTTACCCCCTCCACATTGGTAGCCTACATCACCCAAAAGAACTTTTTCATTTCATCATAAAAGACCCGTGGATACTCCTCCACCTTTACCCTTAAAAAAGTGGGAGGACTCATCTTCATGAATTGGCCAGCCCTTGTGGCCTCAGCAGACAAAGCACCTAATATATCCCACTCGGCATGAGTAGCAACAAATTTAGCAATAGCATTAATAGATTGACATAATTTTACATTAGTTACCTTGCCTTGAGAAGGACTAGTAGCAATCAGTGGAACTCCAAAACTATTAGGGATAGGACCATGAGATAGAAGATGAACCCAAAAGTAGGATGCAACCCTTTAGTGTTACCCCCAAATGGGATAGAAGCATTTCCTTGTGTTTTAGATCCATGAGACATGATTTGAAAGATGAACAAACAAGGATTAGAGAAGATTCTTGAACTGACACTCCAAGATGGAAAATAGAATACCAAGAAAGTGAAACATTCCTAAATGCCTTATAGCCTCACTCTTATGAGTGTGGCACGCTACACACCCCTAAAAGAAACTCTACTCGATATGGCTTTGTAGACTCCCAATTGACCTTGAACCTAGGCTCTGATACTAAATTGACATAACCCGCCCTGGGGCCTTGTCCTAATGGGAATCCTAAGTCCAACCCGACCTGGAGACCACCCTGGTTACTTAACCTAACTTTCAGCCGCTTGCCTTGAGTTGGCTGAATTTTGAGCATGTAACAAGATATTGTAACAACTCATATAAAGACTCAGGGATAAAATTAGAATAGTGACTGACCCAACAGAGTCCAACTATCCCATACCAATAATCCAACCATACCAAACCATAGCAGAACAAGGGCCATAAACAAGGCCATAACCAAGGATATTCCAAAATATAATATAATTAATCCTAAAATGAAATAGGATAGAACAACCAATAATCTCTTCTAATGATGTCATCTCTCCAGCTTATTCCAATTCCAAGACTGACACATATATCGATTCTGCCCATTCTAACCCATAGAAGTATTATAAAGCCTCTAACCAAATGAGTAATGAAATTCGGTTGGGACATACCCCAAGCCATAGACAAAACCAATATCCAAAATAAAACCAAAATGTCTAGAAATATCCGTAGCATGAAATGAAGCCTTCCAAAAGGATAGAAACTCACCACTTTACTCAAAATAGTGATCCTGAGTCAATCACTATATAAGAGGAGTAGAATAGCTGGTTCCTACATAGCATGGGTATATAGTCGTTAGTAGATGAGATTAGTGAGTGACTGCTAACATGATCTCAGGGTAAGGATAAAATAATGCCATTTATAAAACCAAGTTAAACCATCCATATACACAAAATCATACATACATACATATATATGTATAACTATGCTGGGTAAAGAGATCGAATATATATATATATATATATTTATATATATAACTATGTTGGGTAAAGAGATCGGATTTAACATGCCTTTAAGACCTTTACCTGCGCTGTGTAGGTTTGCTGTCCTAAACCACCCACGGGCTATAAGGGTTCAACTCTCCTTACTAAAAGGGCCCCAGTGCGTATGGCCATATGACCAGGGAAGAAACCCTTAGGATGACTAGTACATCCCCCAAATAGTGTGACATCATGAACACGATCACCAAGACCAACCTCATATCAACAAATATGAGTTTCCAATTTTGGTCTCCCCGGGACCTCCACCTTTCACGACTTTGCTACATATCCCACCATTATTGCCCAATTAAAACCAATTTCCAAATAACCAAACCATTATCCATTTATTAACCAGGGCCATTGATATTGGTATCGTCATACCAACCCTTACTTGTAGGTATCATCCATATCCAACCATTTATAGGTTTAAGGGAACTTTAAAGTACCCTTTCATTTACCATATTAGACCACTTGGAGGACTTCTATGTTCCCCATAAGCATAACCATTTAGTCTTTTACCATTACAAACCATTTAGACCATGCACAATTCCTTTACCAAGTTTTAAAATAAGCAAGAGTTCTATTATAATAGCCAATGCAATGAACATATCTTTTAAGCATTTTATCAAACATATTGGGGGCATAATATGAGCAAAACTAATTTCAATTACTATTAAACCATTCTCATGATATCCAATTATCCAAACCATAATTAATTCATATAAAAGCATAATTAAAACCATGGAAAACCATAACCAACCATTTAATATCAAATACCTCAATTCATATTTGAAAACAAAAATCATACAATTAATGAAATCATGAAAACATTCATAAAATCATGCCTTTAGATAAAATTAACAGTAAGGGAAGAGAAAATGCCTTAAAAAAGATGATGATGGAAAGAAATCACCAACACAAGGCCCAAGTTGATCCTTTAGTTGAAACCCTATCTTCCTTTGCCCAAAAGCTCTTGAGAGACTTTTAAAGTATTTAGAAGAGTTTATAAGTGTTAATAAATAGAATAATAGGGTAAATAACCTTCCAAGTAGGTTTGAGGTTGTGGGACCATATTAAGATAAGTGGGGAAATATCTAGAATACCTCCATATAAGTTTCACCAAAATCCCATCACAAGCATATGACTGACCCACACGAGTTGTACCCTCAGATACGAGTAGTACGCTCTACTCATATCCTGGCCTCAACTCTTGGATCAAATACTGTCCAGTATATGACTCATCCAACCAAGTCCTATCCAAAGCATCCGATCCATAACGTATATTCGTACCCTTGGCAGATATAATCCCAAGGAAGATTTAGGAACTGTCTACCATACAATTCCTGGGTACGACTCTTACCCTGGATTACGGCTTATGGTGAGCCACTCATACTCAAATCTAACCTAAGTAACCAAGTCTAAGATAAAATTAAGGAACCAAACAATCCATAACCACCAATACGACTCGTATCCCTAAGTCTTATCCATTCTAGTAACCAAAATCCATCCCACTAACAACCACTAGTCAGTATACGACTGGACCATACATCCATACCCCAACATACGGCTTGTACCCATGAGTTATATTGGGTCCAGATATCAGAATTCCAAGAAATTTTCTAAGGATCAAAACCCAGGTGTTTTAGTCTCTCTCACTAGGAACATTCCTCCTCGAATGACTGATAAGGTAGGGGTAACCACACGCAAGAGTTATTTACATTATGCTATCAAACATATTCATAATTTCTAAGAAAGTTTGAAAACAAAGAGGCAAAGATATAAATCTCTCCTTTAACAAACTTTGAAAATAAATATGTTGAAGACACATACCTTCTGCACGAATCACAGGAGCAAAAAACAAATGTAGATATTTGGACTGCATGTCCTCTTCCGCTTCCCGTGTAGCTTTTTCCACGTTATGGTTCTACCAAAGAACCTTAACCAAAGCCACATCCTTGTTCCACAACCAACAAACCTGCCTATCCAAGATCTCAACTGAGACTATTTCATAAGACAAAGATCTGTGAGACCCAATCCTTACAAAGGAACAACCGAAGAAGGATCACCAATGCACTTCCTCAACATAGAGACATGAAAGATTGGATGAACCAAGTTCAAGATAGAAGGCAACTCTAACTCATAAGCAATATTACCAATTCTTCAAAAAACCTTATAAGGACCCACATACTGGGGACGTAGCTTGATATTGGGCGTATTTACACGCCTAAACACCATAAATTACCCATGTTATAGCTAAGTTTTGAGGATAAAACATATAATTCCTGCACTTTTAGTCCATTTTCCTGTAAGTGAGCTAACCTATGTGATTAGCATGTTTTCAGGTATTAATGATGAAGATTTCAGCATTTTGTGGACCTTTGGGCAGCAAAGGAAAACTTCACACATGAGGGAAGGCAGCTTTTGGAAGCTTGTGGACTGAATGTGATGCATGGAGAATCTGTCCCGAACAAAATTAATATTTCTAAATACTTAGGGATGCAGCAGTAACTTAGTAGGACAAGGATGTTATAAAAACCTTATTTGCTGAATTTTTCAGCACTGATTCGACACTTTATCATTATTCAGTTTACAGAATCTGTAAGTTTAAGACAGAGAAAAACGCAAAGGCTATAAAAACATCTAGAGAGGGCAAAACGTCAATCCTTTTTTGATGCAAAACTCATCCCCATCATGAGATTATTCTAACTTTGGTATGATAATGATGTCTTCTTTGATCTCCGTTGTAATCATGAGTAGCTAAAATTCTCTGTTAGGGTTGTGGAAGCCTTGTAGATACTATCTATTACTATGAGTTTGTGAATTCTTGGTATGTATGCTACTTATATCATTACTCTCTTCATATTAATTTAATTCTCATGGTTGCAAACATAGAGAACACGCCATTATAGCATTAACTTATTTGAGAGAAAAGTTACATGTTTGGAAAAGAAAGTGTGAAAAGGAAATAGGGCTACCAACCCCTGTTTACACGTTAATGCCTTAACCGTATTAACTTTCTTAGAGAGTTTGTACCATTAGTTATACTCTTTAAGCTTGGGAGAGTTAAAGTGAAATAATCCTTGATGGTTGGGAAACACTAGGATTTATCATTAGAATACGAATCTCTATAAGTGCATGCATGTCTAAATTCCGCATTACTCATAGCTAATAGATACGTAGAACATATAAGGTGGACATAACCCTAACTTACAAATCTCTGTGATTAAATCTTATTAAATAAATCATCTCATTCGTTACTTTGATATTAGTAATTCACGCATAATCAAATCCCCCCGTTTCCGTAGAATTTTTGACCAATAGTCTACTAATAATTGCAACACTTAGTGACCGAGTATTCCCTGTGGGATTCGATACCCAACCCAGTTGGGTTCTATATTTGATAGCGACCGCTTACTCTTTCTTACGAGAGCTATTGTTTGGGCGTTATCAAATTTTGGCATTGTTGCCGAGGAGTACGGTTGTCAACCAAGTTTGTGGTAGTTAATAGACCCTTTGGTCAAAGATTCTCGAATTTTACTTTTTTTTTGTTGTTTTTGTTTTATTCAGGTTTTGTTCAGTGCATGCCAAATACTCGAAGTTCTGGTCAGCCATTATTACCCATAAACCCTGAACCGCAACTTATTGGCAGAATGGAAGCACAACAAGACATTGAAAGAAGGGCTGCTCAAAAAGAGCAGGCTAGATTAGCTGCATTGGCAACAACTTAAGTGCATCAACAAAATATTGATAACCCAGGTCGGGCAACAAATCTTGATGATGAGGACCTGGGTGATGATGAGTTACTAAACCCAAGGCGGGCTGATGAAGTGGCGGCACCTGTGAACAAGAGAGATCATCAAGCTAGAATAAGACCTGAACGCAGAGCTTTGTACATTCCTTTTGATGATGATGATGATGATCTGGATGGGGCTGGTGCCACAGGAGTATTATTCCTCCGCCCTTGGCACTCGGAGCCAAGTTCAATATCACTAGCAGCATGATTCAGCTATTGCAGCTCAAGGGATTATTTGGTCGACTTGCAGGTGATGATCCGAATATGCATATGATCAATTTTATCTCAACATGCAAGTCGTTTGACAATCCAGGAGTTAGACAGAATGCAATTCGGCTGCGTTTATTCCCATTGTCTCTATCTGGAGAGGCAACTCTATGGTTGAACGGGCTAACTCTTAATTCTATTACTAATTAGAGGCAACTGAAAGACGCTTTTCTAGAAAGATTCTTTCCGCCATCCAAGAGAGACAAATTAAGAGATGAGATAAGCAATTTTTGATAGCTTCCAACTGAAGCTCTCCACGAAACATGGGAGAGGTTCAAGAAGAAGCTCATGCGGTGCCCAAATAATCATATGACCGATGTTCACTTGATGGAGATATTATACAGGTCTTTGAATTCGGTGACTAAGCCAGTGATTGATAATGGTGCAGGAGGGTCATTCATGGACCTTACTTTTATTGAGGCTAGTGATATGCTAGATCGTATGACAAAGCAGAGTAGAGCTTGGCATACCAGGGATTCTGAGGTAGCAAACTCTACTGTATCTATCAGTATGACTATAGAACAAAGGCGAAGAGAGGAGGAACATGACCAGGATATGGCGCACATTAAAATGCAGATGGATCTTCTTACCAAGCATTTACTATCAGGGAAGACCGAAAAGGTTAAGGCCGTTGTATCACAGGGAAGAGATGAATCCGACTCTGAAGAAGAAGCAAAATACTTGAATAATCAGGGGGGTTTCCGAGGCAATACCCAAGGGAACCAAGGACGGAACTATTATGATAAATCTAGACACAAGGACCGCGATCAAGAGAGCTGGAAAAATAAGACTGACAGGAGTGATTTATACGTTCCTCCTAGAAATCATGAGGCTGTGGCGTCTGGATTTGGGAAGATGTCTATGGAAGATATGATGGCCAAGCTATTGAAGGGAGTGGAGGCAACTAACACAGGAGTAATTAAGGTAAAGAATGATTTGTCCTCAATAAATCAATTGGTTGACTCGCATTCTACTGCAATAAAACAGCTGGAAGAACAATTGAGTCAACTATCAGCGACACTCAATCAAAGAAAAGCAGGCACCCTACCTAGCGACACTGTGCAAAATCCAAGGAACGATGGATCATGTATGGCTATTACTACTCGGAGTGGTAAAATGTTGGAACATCCATCCAAAGGTAAGCAGGTAGTTGATAATACAGAAGAGAATATTATTGAAGCAGATTGTGATGATTCTATAGAAGCTGGAAATCAGAATGAGAACGTTCATGACACTACACCGAGACGTCACCAGCCTGAAAATATTGATAATCAGAAGCAAGATAAAAAGGAAGTGGTGGAGAAAACTATTCCCCTTCTACCACCACCTTTTCCTTAGAGACTGAAGAAGAAAGCTGATGACACCAGGTTCAGTAAATTCATGACTATGTTGAAGCAGCTGACTATTAATGTTCCTTTGGTGGAGGGCTGGAACAGATGCCTGGGTACGCTAAATTCATGAAGGACCTTTTGACAAAGAAGCAGGCAGCAAGCTATGAGCTGGCAGATAATGTCCATCATTGCAGTGCAATTGCCATGAGATCTTTAGTACAGAAGAAGGCAAATCCCGGTGCTTTCACTATTCCTTGCACGGTTGGATCTTTAGATTTTGCTAAGGCATTGTGCGATTTGGGTGCTAGCATCAATTTGATGCCGCTATCCATTTACAGAAAGTTGGGGTTGGGTGATCCTACACCAACCAATATGCGGCTCGTGATGGCAGATAGGTCGGTAAAATGACCTATTGGTATCTTATACGATGTATTGGTGAAGGTTTCTACCTTTATTTTTCCTGCAGACTTTGTTATTTTGGATTGTGAGGTGGATTCTGAAGTTCCCATAATCTTAGGACGCCCTTTCCTTGCAACAGGAAGTGTGCTTATTGATCTAAGAGCTAATGAGCTTTTATTCCAGATGAATAACGAAGTGGTCCGTTTTGATGTATGCAAATCAATGAAGCAGCCCAAGGATATGAACGTGTTCTCTGTAGCTGATGTTTATTATGAGGATGAGAAAGAAGTTTCTGTAGAGAAGCAGCTTATTGTTGAGCCATTGGCTGCTGTGCTTATGAATTTTGAGCGTGAAGATGTTGAAGAGTATAAAGAAACTATTTGTGCTCTAACAGGAATAGGGTCATACTCTCATGCTCCTAAGAAGCTGGACCTTGATCTTAAGAATCGACCTTCACCACCAGCGAAACCATCCATTGAAGAGCCACCAATGCTAGAATTGAAGGAGCTGCCCAGTCATCTAAAGTATGCATTCTTGGGAAGTGGGAATACACTTCCGATTATTGTTGTGGCTGATTTGGGTGAGCAGCAAGTAGCGACTCTCATATCTGTTCTGAAGAGGTACAAGAGAGCCATCGGTTGGACTATTGCTGATATAATCGGTATCCCTCCTGGGATATGTATGCACAAGATTTAGCTTGAGAAAGATTGCGTGCCCACCATTGAGCATCAACGTTGTTTGAATCCACCTATGCAAGAGGTGGTGAAGAAGGAAATTATTAGGTGGTTAGATGCAGGGGTGGTGTATCCAATCTCTGACAGTAAATAGGTGAGTCCGGTACAATGTGTGCCCAAGAAAAGGGGCATGATGGTAGTTGCAAATAAAAAGAATGAGCTAATTCCACTCAGACCTGTCATAGGGTGGAGAGTGTGCATGGACTACCGGAAGCTGAATTCATGGATGCTAAAGGATCACTTCCCAATGCCATTTATGGACCAAATGCTTGATCGATTGGCAGGGAAAGGATGGTTTTGTTTCTTAGATGGTTATTCCGGTTATAATCAGATTTGCATCGCTCCTGAGGATCAAGAGAAGACCACTTTTACATGCCCATATGGTACATTTGCCTTCAAACGTATGCTATTTGGGCTATGTAATGGACCTGCCACTTTTCAGCGTTGTATGATGTCTATTTTTTCTGATATGGTTGAAGACACCTTGGAGGTGTTCATGGATGATTTTTCAGTTGTAGGTGAGTCGTTTGAATCGTTCTTGGCAAATCTGAGTATGGCATTGCAGAGATGTATTGAATTCAACCTTGTGCTAAACTGGGAGAAGTGCCATTTTATGGTTAAGGCATTGTTCTTGGGCATAAAGTCTCTGAAAGAGGAATTGAGGTTGATCAAGCCAAGATCGAAGTTATCGAGAAACTACCACCTCCAATTTCTGTAAAGGGAGTTCGTAGTTTCCTCGGTCATGCAGGTTTTTATCGGAGGTTTATTAAAGACTTCTCCAAGATTGCTAGTCCATAATGCAAACTCTTGGAGAAGGATGCAAAGTTCGACTTTGGTGAAGATTGCTTGAAGGCATTTGAATGCCTCAAAGGGAAGCTAGTTGAAGCTCCTATTATTGTAGCACCCAATTGGTCTCTACCGTTTAAAGTTATGTGTGATACAAGTGGGGTAGCTTTAGGTGCTGTACTTGGTTAGAAGAGAGAAAGGCTATTTCATCTAATCTACTATGCGAGCAAGATTTTGAATGGAGCCTAGAAGAACTATACCGTCATGGAACAAGAGCTTCTAGCAGTGGTTTATGCTTTTGAAAAGTTTCGTGCTTACTTGTTGGGAACCAAAGTGGTGGTTCATACAGATCATGCGGATCTGAGATATTTAATGGCAAAGAAGGATGCTAAGCTAAGGCTAATTTGGTGGGTGTTATTGCTTCAAGAATTTGATTTCGAGGTAAAGGATAGAAAAGGCTGCGAAAACCAAGTAGCTGATCATCTATCTAGACTTGAGAGTGAGCATATAGCGCTACCTGACCTTGAGATTGATGATGCATTTCCCGACGAGGAGATCCTAGCCACTATGGTAGAAGCCTTACCGTGGTATGCAGACTTTGTGAATTACGTGGTATGTAAAGTGATTCTTGAGAATCTCTTCTTTCATCAAAAGAGAAAGTTCATGCATGATGTGAGACACTACTTCTGGGATGAACCATATCTTTTTTGACTGTGTGCTGATGGTGTTATTAGGCGATGCATCCCAGATGTGGAGGTGCCTAGCATATTGGAAGCAAGTCATGCTTCCCAAGTTGGGGGTCACCATGCAGATGATTGGATAGCCAGGAAGGTATGGCAAAGCGGCTATTATTGGCCTTTATTATTCAAGGATGCCTATGATTTTGTGAGAAGATGTGATCAGTGTCAGAGGCAAGGCGCGATTTCAAAGCACCATGAGATGCCCATGTCTAAAATTCATGAAGTGGAGTTATTTGATGTGTGGGGTATTGATTTCATGGGCCCATTTGTGAGTTCATTTGGGATGAAATATATCCTAGTTTCTGTGGATTATGTATCCAAATGGATCGAAGCAGTAGTGTTGGCTGATAATGAAGGTAAGCGTGTTGTAGCATTTTTAAAGAGAAATATCTTCTCTCGTTTTGGGGTACCACGTACCATCATAAGCGATGGAGGATCATATTTTTGCAACAAGCTGTTCAGAGCCGTGTTGGTGAAATATGGGGTCAAGCAACATAAGGTAGCTACACCTTACCACCCACAAACTAGTGGGCAGGTAGAGGTTTCTAATCGGGAGATCAAGCTGATCCTTGCTAAGACTGTAAATGCTAGTAGAAAGGATTGGTCTCGAAAGCTGGACGATACCTTATGGGCTTATAGGACTGCGTTCAAGACACCAATTGGCATATCACCTTACCAACTAGTTTATGGGAAGGCTTGTCACTTGCCAATCGAGCTCGAGCATAAAACACTGTGGGCGTTGAAGCGGCTTAACTTGAATTAGGACGATGCTATCAATCTGAGATTGGAACAACTGAATGAACTGGACGAATTCCATTTACATGCGTATGAAAGAGCAGACCTCCACAAGGAACGTATAAAAAAGTACCATGACCGGAGGATTATCCAATAAAACTTTCAGAAGGGTGATTTGGTACTTCTTTTCAACTCCAGACTGAAGCTATTTCCAGGTAAGTTGAAGTCTAAATGGTCCGGTCCATTCAGAATTAGCCAAGTCTACTCGTCTGGAGTAGTGGAGTTAGAAAACAATGATGGTGGTGTCTTTAAGGTGAATGGCCAACGAGTGAAGCCATATATCGGCCCACTTGATTCGATAAACCACATGGCCACCATCTATCTCGATAAAGTCTAAGTAATCAAGATCACTATGTCGTGCCACGACAATAAATCAAGAGCTACATGGGAGGCAACCCATCGTTTTTAATAAGTTTTGTTTTACTAGGAGTTTGTTTTTGTTAAATAAAAATCCAAAAAGAAGAGTAGAGCCACGACTAAAACTAAAGCGCTTGGTGGGAGGCAACCCATCTTTCTAATTGTTTTTGTTGTTTTTGATTAAGTGTAGGTGCAAGATGTACAAAGGTGGGCATTACTCCCAAAATTTTTGATTTGAAAGTGAGCCATGTTAAAGGTGGTAAGTTAGGAATGAAGGAGCAAAGGCTATCGGTTAGGCATTGCCTATGCTAATCTACGCAATGGCGAAGGCAATGCCTATGCAAATCTAGGCAATGGACAAGGCAAGGCCTATACCATTGCCTATGCTAACTGCCTCAACTAGGCAACGGATAAGGCAAGGCCTATACAAATCTAGGCAATAACATAGGCGCCGCCTATGCAAATCTAGGCAAAGCAAAAGGCGTGGCCTATGCCATTGCCTATGCTCTCTGTTTCAACTAGGCAATAGCATAGACGCCACCTATGCTCAACTAGGCTATAGCATAGGCGCCTCCTATGCCTAAGTAGGCAAAGCAAAAGGCGCCGCCTATGCTAAGCATAGGCAAAGCATTAGGCGCCGCCTACTTATGTATTTTTGTCTCCTAACCCGATTCTACATGGATCAAACCCGACCCATAGTTAGTATATAAATAGATTCTCAACCTTAAGACAAAATGCACTTGTTTGCTTAACCTAGGTGCCGCCTAAGCTTCCCCAATCTCTCAAAACTTTTATTTTTGCTCATCTAACCTTGCAAGATCATCTTCCGAGTCCATCACCAAGTAAGTTCTTCTTTTATATTCCGTAGATGTTACAATACTACACTTATAATGGTATTTTAGATTTTAAAGTGGTGTTGGTGATTAGAATGTGGTTGATTTGTTATGATACATCTAGTTGAGTGAAAGAATACGTGTGGGTTTTCTTGACTTGGTTCTGACTTGTATTTGATTGTTATACACTGTCATTTTTTTGCGGAATCGAAATGGTGAAGTTAATTGCATAATCTTCAAAATTGAAAGCTTGAATGTTTGAATGACTCGTTCATCGAGATAAAGATCATGATTGAATACAAGCATGCGATGTTGTGATTATTTCTATGCCATAACTTGATATGATCTCTACGTAGTAGTCTTGTTCAAAAGGTGCATTACTCCAAACATGAAAGTATAGTCAAGATTACGTGAAATAGAGTTGGAAAGGATAGTAAAGATGACATGAAAGTATGACTATGCTGAACATATTATTGGAACATATCGCCTAAATGTATGTCGATAAAGTCTGAGTAATCGACATCATTCACTTAATTAGTTTGTGCCAACAAATTAAGTGTGGGGTGGTGCCACTACTGTTTGTTTGTCGATTAAATATTTTGAGATGATCTAACACGAATCTATTTTAATCTCAGGTAGAATGGCACTAAAATTACGATAAGGAAAAGAAAAAGTGTCCACCTCGCAGAAAGGTCAGAAAAGGGGAAGAAAAGAGCAAGCTGAATCCTCCTCGCTGAAAATACCTCGACGCACTTTCGGGATAAAGTGGGTCCTAGAGAAGGAAGGAAAGGAGTGGTACAAGAACAACAAAGTGAAAAAATATGTTCACGTGGAGTTGATACAAAAGGAGAGTCTAGCAAAGAGAGAACCTCGCATTTTGGCTAAAATCATGGCACTAAACCTTGATTTCATTTTTCAAGATATAGGAGAATGCAATCTTGATCTAACACACGAGTTTTACGCCAATTGGTCCCCAAAGACAACAGTAAGTGAAGTGAAGATTCGGGGCCAAGTCTTGCAACTGAATGCGGAGTTCTTCAACTCTTTTCTGGGTCTTCCATCTGTGGATCCATCACCGCTCAAGGAGCTTTATCACAGACCTCCCTATAGGGAAATCAGACACACACTGTGCGGAACAAGGTCAATGGCACGGTGGATTCGTCATAAGGATAATGGTCGGCACAATACTTTTCCGTATGATTCCTTGAACAGAGAAGCTCGTATATGGTTGAGGGTAGTCAACTCTTGCCTGATTTCTGGGACACAGTACACAAAGATCACACGTGATAGAGTATGCTTGGTGTACACTCTGATGACTAATATTCCCATCAACATTGGTGCGATTATACGATCATCAATGCGTAAGGCTAGGTTGCACAAAATTTTCCATTTCAGCTTTGGTAATTTGTTGACTGCGATATTAAGGAAGGAACACATTGAAGAGGAACCTGTAGATCATAAGCTTCCACACAACCCGAAGAAGGTTGATCTAACGAAGGTTAAAGAGCCTGAAACTGGGCATGGTATCAACCTGGCCACTGCAGAAAGACATGCTCGCGACGAAAGCTTCTTCCGCCATTTATATGGCATGACGAGGTTTACCATGATGAGTAGGGGTCGTGTTCCAACTGATTCAGAACTTTAGTAGCTGGACTATGACTACCCAATGAATGAGCATGCACGGGCTATGTGCGGAGTAGGGGTATATTTTGAGGAACCTCTCGATGATGACGTGTCGACTGATGATGATCACCGATTGCCAGACTCAGACGTGGAGGATAACTCCGATGACGATGACTCTGATGATGATTCCGATGCAGGGGGTATGACCCCAGACATAGAGGAGGAGTCTGACTAATCAGGTTTTCCTTATTTATTTTCCACTGAGGGCAGTGTGTCCCGTCTAAGTGTGGGGTGCTGGTATTTTTATATGCTGTATTGTACTTCCTTCCCTACATTTATTCTTGTTTGTGTTAATTAGTCGTAATTAGACTTTTTAGATTTTGCATGAAATTGTTCTGATAGATGGCATGGTAGTATAACAAGAGTTTGTGCTAAATCATTACAGTTTGTTTTTTTTAGCCCACATTATTCAGAGATACTAATGCTTATGTGAGAGAATGTGAACAATGCTAGAGAATGGGAACTATCTCAAGGCACCATGAAATGCCCTTGAATAAAATTTTGGAAGTGGAGATCTTCAACGTGTGGTGGATAGATTTTATGGGCAAGTTTCTACCATCTAATTATAGTTTGTACATTTTGGTAGCTTTAGATTGTGAGTCTAAGTGGGTAGAGGCTATAACTTTACCCACTAATGATGCTAGAGTGGTGATAAAATTTGTCAAAAAGAATATATTCTCTCATTTAGGCACAACCATAACAATCATTAGTGATGGAGGAACTTATTTTGTGAATTATTGGTTCAAGAACTTATTGGTAAAATATAGAGTCAGACACAAGGTAGCCACAACATATCACCCAAAGGCAAGTGGCCAAGTAGAGTTATCTAATTAGGAAATCAAGAAGATTTTGTAGAAAACAATCAAAGGTTAGCATAAGGATTGGTTAGTTAAGTTGGATAATGCATTATGGGTGTATAGGACAACCTATAAAATGCCTATTGGTACTTCTCCTCTTCACTTGGTGTATAGGAAAGAGTGTCATTTACTCGTGGATCTTGAGCATCAGGCTTATTGGGTGGTGAAGAAATTGAATTATGATTCGGATGTTTCAGGAAATAAGAGGATATTACAATAGTGTGAACTTGATGAGTTTTTCTTACATGCATATGAAAAATGCAAGTTTTACAAACAAAAGACCAAAAGATGGCATGATAAGCAGATTATGACTCAAGTCCTTGATCCTGGCCAGTAAGTGTTGTTATTCCATTCCAGGATGAAGCTATTTCTAGGAAAATTCAGGTCCAAGTGGTCTGGGCTCTTTGAAGTGGTAAGAATGACGTCTTACAGGGCTATAAATCTTTGGTGAGAGGACAAAAAGGCCAATTTTCTAGTAAATAGACAGAGAGTTAAGCATTATTAGGCAAATTATATGGACAGGCACAAGACGTCCATCATATTTGAATAATAATGAAGCTGAACTTAGCATGTCACAACATTAAATAAGACGCTGCTTTGGAGGCAACCCACGAATGAAAATTAATAGCATAGTTTATTTCCTTTTTATTTGAAATAAAAATATAAAAAAACAAATATAAAAAAAGATGTGTAGAGCGACGACCAAAACTAAGGTGCTATGTGGGAGGCAACCAACTTTTTCTTATGTGTTTTTGTTATTTTTATCAGATTATAGGAATGAGAAACCTTGTGGCATGAGGAAGGAATCAAAAGTGAGTAAATTGTGATTTTGGGAGGCTATAAGGTATTTAAACTACTCATTACATTGATGAAAAATAAAGGCAAGATAAAGGGGGACAAAAAACCCCGCTAAGTGGTAAAATAGTGTCTCACCGCGATATCACTATGCCACGGACCCTATCCTCCGCGATAAGGTTCATTCCATGCTAAGTGGATATTTTATGAAGGTAAATTCTAATGATACTCCACTATTTAATTGTGTTATGAAGCCTATCGAGGAGACTAATCTCCGTGACATAGAGAGAGTATTTTTTAGGTTTTGTCAATTAAAAAGTTGGGTTTTACCTAGAACCACCCCTTATAACCCGATATTCCCTCCTTAAATCCCCTCAAACCTTACTTTCTTTCCCTATTTCAAAATTTAGTACCCCCTAATTCTCCAAATCTCAAAGCGTGTCACACCAAGAAAACCACTTTTCTTTTCTCTGTAATTTTTATTTGGGTATGTGCTCAAGTTTGTTCACTTTATTTGTACGTGAATGTAGTAGTTGACAACTCACACTTTCAACTAATCGATATTATTTATTAGATTTCTTTTTTATTTAAGTAATGGGTAAACATGTAAACACCAAAAATGTAAGACTATGTGTACTTTAATTCATTTTGCATCCCTTGAATCATGACAATGGTTCGTGCACCAACACATGAATGTAACTTGGTAAATTGTGCTTCAAAATTTTATTTTAAATTATGTTTGGTGCATGTGGTAAAATTTTTTACTAGAAATACTTTGATTTAGCATTTTAGAAGTGAAATTAGGCATAGTGAGTGTGTGGAGATTGGTTATGTACTATTAGCCCTATGGAGAGTTTGGTATTTATATGTTTTATGTTTGGAACTATGTTAGGGAATTATTGGTGCATGGAGTGTGTAACTTTTTGTTCATTTACATATGTGTGTAAGTAGAATACCCAATTAAAGTGAGTCATCTTTGTGCATATAGGGGTATACAATGATTCTTGATGTTGTGAATATTTGTGCTTGAGCTTGTTAAGAATGCATCAGGGAATATATTGAATCCTTGAAGTTGTCTTGTGATGATAATGTGACTAATTTGTACATCTCTATGTGTGGGGTTGTGGTTGTAAACAAGATAGTTTTGGTAACTGGAAATGGTATGTAAGTTGTCTACTATGATCAAGTATGTTCCATGAATCCCAATTACATAAAGAAATGAATGAACACAGAGTCTTGTTAAATGAATACATTTTGAATGTTGTGTTAAGTTCTTAATTTAAAATGTGGGCTTGATGTTTGAGTAAATCAACACTCAAGTGGGTTAATTTGTTTTCTTAGGTTCAGTGACCATGAGATTGTATTGTGAAATAGGGGAAGCCCAAGTACCCTAGTTCTGAACTTCACGCACCTATGTTAGCAACTAAGTGTGGGGTGGCCCTTAAATGCCCTCACACTTGGTGTTTTCTAGCTCAAATAGGTGAACTTTCTAAATCATTTATTGGATAATATGAATGATAGGTATTATGGATAATAGACAACAAAAAGGAAAAGATGTGGCTGGCCTGTCTGAGCCATCCAAGAAAAGAAATAGACAAACAGGATGGGCACTAAGAGCTCTTACTGTCTTATGTGGTCAAAAAAGTAGATATGGAACTAGATGGATGGATAAAGATGGGAAGAAGTGGTATTCAAAGCATAATGAGACCAAGTATGCCCTGGATGAGTTCATCAACTGGGAAAGCATAGAGAGGGAGTACCCTAGTATGGTTTGGAGATCGGAGGAGCTGCACATAAACTTTATGTTTTAGCAACCTACTAAGTGTAAACTCCACTTGATTAGAGAGTTTTATGCTAACTGGGACCCCAGGTACCCTGACTCTGAGATGAAGATCCATGGATAGGTAGTGACTTTCTCGGCATATGATTTGAATACTATTTTGGGAACTTCTAAGGTAGTTGAATATCACTCCACCTTATGTTGACATCAGACATTTTTGTGCGGCAGTAGATGTATATTTAGGTGGCTTCATCATGGAGAGAGTGTTTATCACTTGACCTTCCCTTATGCATAAATAAACAGGTAGACAAGAATGTAGTTAAAGATCATCTGTCATTACCTTATTCTCGAGAAACATATGATGTATGTTACTTGTGATAGGGTCTGCTTGATCTATGCTCTAATGTAGGAGGGTTTTTAGACTAACGTGGGCACAATTATCCATTCAGATATGAAGAGGCACGCTACCATTAGGGGCATAATTTTGGGCTTGGTGTTTTATTGAATCATTTTTTGAGGGATCACAATTTTGAGAAAGAGGGGTTGGATTATAGACCATTAGTGGACACAAGACCCATAGATGTGACCAGGACTTAAGGACTCGATATGGCTCATGGTCTGGTGCTAACTTTATCCAAGCATTATTCTTGAGATGATGAGATTACTACCTGCATGTACGAGCTAAAGTTTCTTCAGATGAGAGTAGGTGGTAGACCAACTATGAGAGAGAAGATTTCGGCCACCATGCTCGGACTCTATTACGGATAGGACCAGATTTTGTAGAGCCTATATATGATGATGTTTACACTGATGAGGAGCTGAAGATGGGGGATTAAAATATTAAGTCTGAGGAGGAGGATGTTGTAGACCCGGATTTGGGTGAGGAGGCCTACGGTCTAGATGTCAGTGATGACATGAATGAGGCCTGATCAAGGAGTGTTACAACACCTCATAACATTGTTATGATTGCAAGCACTGAGGAAAGTGCTACATTTGAAGTGTGGGGTGGTGGTTCTCATTCCTTGCACTTCTCATTTGTTACTTTTATCTTTTTTTTTGGGATATTATTGTTGATATTGATGCTGGGCTGAAATTGACATTCTAACTATTTAGTTTGTAATAGTGTGTAATCATTCTACTTTTTGAGTTAGTAATTAGTAGTTTCTTCTTTATTTCATTATTCTTATATTGTAATTTTCGTTTCTTAGTTATTTTTATTTTCATTTTAGGAGTAATTTTTTTTAGTTTTAGGGTGATTTTAATAACTCATCATAGTTAGGTTCCTTCCTCTATGATGGATGGATGACAAAAGTCTTAAGGGGAATTAGTCTTAGGGAGTGAATAAGTGAGAAGAACCTGACCACTACTATAGTGTGAGGTACTTTGTGTTGGGCTATATGGCTACATGACATGAGGAATAATTGTTTTAGAAAGAAACATGTCAAAGTTAAAAAGAGGAATGCAAGTTTTAGACACCTAATCTCAATTATGTGACTCTTTGTTGGCTTAATTTTGAATTTGTGCTGTTACTAGGTCAAGAGTCTATAGGGATCCTACTTGAATCTAGCATGCACTAGGTATAAGTATGATTATCTAGTTATTCCACATGCATAATGATGTCTAGAACTTTCCCGGTGTGTTTATAAAGCGAAATAAAGAGTGTAGAATTTAGGAGATGATGTAGGCATTTCGTTGTTAACCATAATTTAGACCTCTCTTGCCTGCCTTTGCAAATAGTCATAGTTATCCCTATTGAGCCTATAGCCTATTTTATTTGGCAGCCTCATATATAGCCTATAACCCTTCTTTGTTCAACCTTAATTTGATCCAAAGCTCTTAGGCACTTTAGTGAAAAATTAGTTGAATAAGGAGTTGAAAGACAAGTAGGAAAACAGTAACGGTGAAGCCCCAAAATATAGCTATTGGTTTAAGAATTGAGGAACAATGAGGTCGAGAGTTAGGTAGTGAAAAAATTAAGAGTACTCAAGGAAAATGAATAATGTATTGAATAGTAGACTCCTAAAAGAGCACACACAAGTGTACAAGGTCTTATCAAGTAGTAAAGTGGCTTCAAGGAATCCTAAGTATCGATCTCTCAGGGACTTGCGTTTGCCGCCTATCCAATTCTAGTTTAATGATTGAGAAAAAATAAACAAGGAGGTTTAAGAATTGTAAACTAAAAAGAAACTAAACTAATGCAGGAAAGTAATGACTTAGGACAATCAATGGATAGAAGCCCAGGGTTAAGGCTTCTGAACAAGCATACTACGTTGTTGAACTTTATTCGTTAAATCACTTATCTTGGTTGCTGATTCGTAGGGTTAATTGCATGATTACAGTTTCCCAACCTCTAATTGTTTACCTAAGTTGAGCCTTAAACTACATCATTGAGAGGGGATGTAATAGTTCACTTAAGTTCTTTACAAATATCATCCTACATGTGATTCAAGTAAGGCTTCTAGTTACTTTCATGTCCTAGATGCTAATTCAAAATCCTTATTTTATAAAAAGACGATGAACCTTACCTTGCTTATTACCATGTTCTATCGCCCTATTCCATCTCCCAAGATCATAAGGTTGGCAATTGATGTATTCTAAGAGTAGATAATCCTTAAAATAGTTAAAACAAGAATAAACAAATAACCAATGCTGATAAGCAAATCAACAACCTTAATTCAAAACGAAAGTAATCATGATAGTGGCCTTAACCCCGGATAGGGAGTTTTAGCCTTTAATGAAATATTCATCATCCAATCCTTTGTATTGATGATTCAAACCATAAAATAAACTAAAATTAAGAGATATAAACCCTAAAAGAAGTGCTAAGCAGCCCCATAACTCGTCCAAGATGTCCAAAAGTTATTAAAAATGTTTACAAAGTTGTATTTATAGCAATAGGGTAAGCTAAAGCCGTGTTGGCCAAGGAATCAACGTGAAGTCTAGGGGTGAAATTTTCCATGTGTCTCACGTTCCCAGGTCACTTCTCACATGCCCTCACTCTCCCAATACATTTTAGGTGTCCAAATTTGCATCAAGTTGCGTATTGTGCTTCCATGATCCATTCCAAGCCTTTTTGAGTTGTTTCCACTTGATTTGAAGCTTTTAAATCCTTAATATATCATAATAATCCATTAAACAAGCATCCTATAGCATTAAAAAAAATAATTTAGAGCTCAAAACAACACAACATCTAAGACAGATAACTAGAAATACAAGCTAAGCATAGGCTTCATTCACTTTGATTTCTAACTTATTGTTTTGACTCTTGTCTTGATACAATTGACCATTGAGTATTACCAAAACGTTTTTTCACATATAAATACAAAATAACAACCTTAGTAACTCATTAAACACATTATAACCTAATATGATAGACTAGACAAATACCTAGCTCAAGCTGGTCACACTAGTTTTCTCGGTTGACTTTTAAATGATCAATTTGAATCAAAACTTGTGTGGAAACACTAATAAACATTGTAAAAGAATATATTGACACTTAAATACAAATTTATATCATTATCACCACATTAAGAACATGAATCATCCTCAAAACAAGGCTAAAAAGGCTAGAATGGCAATGCTAAAATGCATAAATTCACCCAACATCAACTCCCTTCTACAATGTATAAAAATCATCTTAATGATACGAGGCCCAAAAAAAAGAAAAAAGGAAGATAAATAAGGTGAATAATTGGTTATTAATAGAGTGTTTTTAAAATTCATGTGATGTATTAAAGCTCTTAGGGAAATTTGCCACTATTTTAATCCAAATAGTTCCTACTTGTCCTTTAGGTTACATTAAAACTTGTAAAGTCCTATTTGGTACTTAATATAAACATTCAACTATTAGTGGAGTAATACACAAAGGGCAGGCCTATGGTTCATCATATATCATGTGTGAATTCTTTGCGAGAGTAAGCAAAATTAGTTCTCCGTGTACCCATTCTTATGATAGATTGCATGATTGTGAGTAAATATTGGTAAACATCTTGTTATGAGGGTGCATATGGAGGATAGTTAAGTGACCTGTATGACTCTATGGTTGAATAATGTGCATTATTTTACCAATGTACTAGAGTCCACTTTTGAGTCTAGGAAGTTTGAAAATAGTAATCCTGTGTTTTCATATATGATATGACTTACTTGAGAATAAAATTGATAAGTCATAAGTAGCCTACATGTGCCCAACAAAAGTGCCTTGTTCAGATTGTGATGTGAAACTTAAGTGTGTTATAATGATTGCCTAGGATTGTTTGAGGGAGAACAAGATTCTAAGTGTAAGTGTAAGTGTGTTACAAAATTGCATTCTCAAGCTAATGTACATGATTAGTGTTGCAGGGATTGAACGTGGTACAATTGAACATGTTTTGATGCATTAACATAAAGCTATTGGATCATGAAAGCATTTGGAGTAACAAGTTGAGCATGAAGACACTGGATAAAGGTTATAAAAACATGGAACAAAGTCTAGAAGCTAGAAAACATACAAGAAGCTGGAAATAGAGAATAATATATGCCAGCGTGGCATAGACTTAGCCTCCATGATAGGCTCCATGGCACGTTGATGGAATAAAATTTGATGGTACAATCCAGTAAAGGTGCATGATATTGGCGTGCCATAGACCTTGGTCTTCGTAATAGGGTCCGTGGAATGAAGGCTGGTTAATTTGGCATCTCACGTTCCAGTATGCATCCGTGATACTGGCATACTACAAACCTTAGTCACTATGATAAGGTCTGTGGCATGGTGAAGGTTAGTTTCGTGCAGTAAGCCCTACTATAAAAGGAATACTTAATACTATTTGGAGATATCTTTGGCATACAGAATAGCAAGGGAAAACACTACAAGAGTTTTCCTACGGTTCTTTTATTTTTCAACTCTCAATTTTGAAGTTGGTATGATTAATTATATTTCTTGGATGTTGATTTTGAAAATTGTATTTTTATATTCTTAGAGTGGTTAATATTGGTTTATTGCATGGGTTGTTCTTTTCCTCTTGTTTTTACAATTTTAATGAATGGACACCATTAAAATATATGTTTAATCCTCTTGTGAACCCGGAAGGAAAATCATTAGGATACATCAAAGAGTTTAAGGAGAAAGTTCTTATTCTTTTACAGAACAAAGGAATTGAATTAATGGCTAGGATAGGAATATACCTAGAACGCCTTGTTTGGTTAAAATGCAAGAAGATAACTTAAAGCATCTGAAACAAATGATCGCATTCCCGCTCAATGATGTAGTTGCAATATCTTTTTAGGTTGAAAATTATAGGCTCAGAAGATCATGATCGTGAACTAAACCCTGTAAATCAACAACCCGATAACCAACTTAACCACGATAAGGATAGAGATTTACATAATCATTAAGAGTGCCTCAACCCTGGAATTCTCCCTCATATTGTTTACAACCTTGATTACATTATTATTGACACACTTTGTTATTTATTTATTAGTTAATTATTTACTAAATTATTACAACCATTTTGATACTCTGAAACACTTAAATATAGTATTGTCAGAAATAAAATTAAGTAAATTTCTAATCAACTAATCCTTATGGGTTCGATATTTGATTATTTTGAGTCACTATATTACTTGTACAGTCATGTGCACTTGTATGTGTGATAGACCACAATAATAATCCTTCAACAAATCTAACTACCTTTTCTGGTGAAGATTTAGATCTTTCTAGGTAAACACATACTGAAAACTCTTTTGATCAGTGAACACATCAACATGGACCCCATAAAGATAATGCCTCAAAATCTTTAAGGTAAAAACAATCGCTGTCAACTCAAGATCATGAGTTAGGTAGTTCTTCTTATGGGGTTTAAGTTGTCTAGAGGCATATGTTATATCTTTGCATCGCTGAATCAACACACAACAAAGACCAACTCTAGAAGCATCACAATACACCATGAAACCATCTGAACCCTCTGGTAGTGTCAAAACTAGAGCAGAAGTGAGTTGTGTTTTCAACTCCTAAAAAATCTTCTTGCAAGAATTAGGACACTGAAATTTAACCTTCTTATGAGTTAGTCTATACATGGGAGAGAAAATATAATAAAATACTTCACTAAATCATCTATAGCAATCGGCTAAACCGAAGAAACTTTTGACATCTGATGGAGAGATGGATCTAGGTCAGTTCCTTACTACATTGTTTTTTTCAGGATCAACACGAATGCCTTCATAAAAAATAATATGACAAGGAAAGCTATTGATTTTAACAAGAATCCATACCTATTAAACTTAGCGAACAATTGGTGATCTTTAAAGGTCTGCAAAACTAAAACATCCTAGGTTTTTACCCTTTGAAAAATTCCTCAAAATCCATTCTATGGACCCAATATGATTCATGGGTATGAGCTGTATACTGGGGTACGAGTGGTATGGTCCTGTCGTATGTTGACTAGTGTTAGTTAGTGGGATGGTTTTGTTCACTGAAATAGGTATGACTTAAGGGTATGAGTCGTAGGTCTTGGTACGAGTTATATCAGGGACTTATATGGTGGGCAGTATTTTATCCTCCTGGTATTTTATTTTGCCAGGAATACGAGTTATGGGTATGGATTGTATGCTGTGGTTATGACTTGGTTGGATGAGTCATTTATTGGACAGAGTTTGATCCAAGGGTTAAGGCTTGGATATGAGTAGTGGATACTGATTGTATAGGAGGGTATGACTCGTATGGGTCAGTTGTATCCGTGTGACGAGTTTTAAAGGGATTTGAGTAAGGGTATCTGTATATTTCTCTACTTATCCTAACTAGGACCCACAATTTATAATACACTTAGGAGGTTATTTACCCTATTTTTCTATTCATTAACACTTATAAACTATTCCAAAACACTCCATAATTCTCTCAAGAGCTTTTGGGGGAAGAAGGCTAGAGTTTCATCTTAAGGATTGCTTGGGGGCTTGTCTTGGTGATTTATTTTCAAAAATTCTTTGGAATAAGGCATGATTCTCTTACCTCATTATAATTTCAACTAAAGGCATATTTTATATGATCGATTTAATGGTTTTACTATTTCATGATTATGGTTTTGAACTATTATTTGGGGATTTTGATATTGAATGATTGGTTATGGTTTCCTATGGTTTTACTTATGCTTTTATATGCATCAATGGTGGATTTGGAAAATTGGATTGAATGGTAATTCTTTAATCGTCTTTTGAATTGGTTTTGGTTATATTATGCCCCCAAAGTGTTTTATATAATGCTTATAAAGATATGTGCATTGCATTGACTTTTTTTAATGGAACTCTTGAATGTTTTAAATGGTTTGAAAAGGCTAAATTCTAAATGGTTATGCTTGTATAGAACATAGAAGTCTCCCAAATGGATTTAATATGGTAATTGGAAGGACACCTATGGTCCCCTTAACCTAAATAGTTTGGCTATGGATATTACTTGCAAGTAAGGGGTGGTATGACGATATCACCAATATTGACCTTGGTTAATAAATGGTAAATGTATTATTTGAACATGGTTTTAATTGGGCATCAATGGCAGGGTGTGTATCTAATCTGTGGAAGGTGGCGGTCCGGAGGGACCAAAATTGGAAACTCATATTTTCTGATATGAGGGGTCTTGATGACTATATGCATGTGTCATATTTTATATTGGGAGATGTACTAGTCATACCATGAGATACTCCGTAGTCTTGCATCTACATGCACTGGCGCCCTCTCAACAGGGGGAGGTAAACCCATAAGGCCCATGGGTGGTTAAGACAACAAAGTTACTGTAAGACCCTACAAAGTTCCCTCATAGTTTGAGCCATAGGGCGTGTCAAGTGAGGCATGATTTTGATCCTAATAGATTGAGAAGTGGCTTCCTAAGTGAGTATCATGTTAACCATATATAATTTCCCTAATTTTGACTTTTTATCACATGAGAAATCTGATAAACTTTCCATCGATATAAGATTTGCCCAAATCTGATGCCCGAGTAAGAAGTTATGGCTAATTTTAGCCTTAATCATAAACAACATCATTTAGGTGCTTGGCGCATTGCGGAGAGGGTTTATTTGGAAATTGTCAAATTCCAGTTGAACTTTGCGATAGTGGCACATCGCGCTGAAGGTCCAGGTCCCAACCAGTGGAACAACGCGATGGCTCCACGTCGCGAGGACTCCCAATTTCCCAATTGTCAATTCCAGTGAGTCACCACGATAAGTGGTGCATCGCGGTGGCCTATGAAATTGGGTTCCCAGTTCAATTTTTTCAGCTTCGTAAAGATGTTAAAAAGGGCACTTTGTAGTTTTTCCAAGCCTATAAAACCGTGCAAACACCAAATCAAAGTCATTTGCAAGCATCCTATGAGTTTTTCCTCAAGTTTCTCTCATAAAAAACCCTAAGTATACAAAACCTCTTCCAAAAATCTCAAGAATCCACCATGGATTTTCTAAATTGAGTCAAGATTTAAGGTTCCCAAGTCAAGGGCCTTAAGAACCCTCATTCAAGAGTACGAATAGAGTTCCAAAAGTGAGAGTTCATCCATAGCTTCTAATTCAAGGTATGTGGGGTTTTGAACATGGGTAACCCTTTCACCCTTGTGCCCAAAAGGCTTATTTACATCATGAATTTTCTAAAATCTATGAGGTTTTTATATGTATTTGAGTTGGGGTTTTTCACCCATTATTATTGAATGCATTATCTTAATATTTCCCATGAATTAAGAGTCAAATGACATGATTTCTGCATGTTTTATTGAGAATTTATAGCTGGGTATAAACCCCATGATTTTACTCCTTGAGAAGCTAATATTTGCAATGTTAAGATATTGAAGCATATGACTATATTTAGATTTTGGGATAAAATGCTGAAATTCCAAGATTTTCACATGATTTATGAATCTATATTCTATATATTATGCTTTTGATGAGCTTCAACTTGAGATTGAACTATAGGTTAGTAATCCCTATTTGAGACTTGTGAAATTATGAACTCTTGTGCTATAAG
Organism: Capsicum baccatum var. pendulum; assembly: GCA_030864225.1. Classification (NCBI taxonomy): domain Eukaryota; kingdom Viridiplantae; phylum Streptophyta; class Magnoliopsida; order Solanales; family Solanaceae; genus Capsicum; species Capsicum baccatum. Next base: position 70,677,419 of record CM061551.1, read on the forward strand.
CACCCATGATTTGAGTATTTTGAGATGATTGAGAAATGAATTGACCTAATGGTTCGAAAGCTTTAAAATCCACTTCATCATATGAGATTATCAATTTAATTATTAGGTTCGTGGTGAACCATGAGACTATTCTAAAAGTGGATTTTTATGAGATGAGCGCAGATAATCTAAAGGCAGTAGTACTTAGCATCGAGAAGGTAAGTCACTATGGTTTCTTACCCCAAAACTATGTGCCACCGTAGGTTGGACCTGAGGCCGAGTTTATGATGATTATGATTGGGCTCTAGGCCAAGTTTTTTTTAGTGATCACTAGACCTAGTTTATACTCCCTAGAAAGAGTATGACGCTCCTCTCTAACGTGGGGTCTCCTCCTTAGGAGGGTAAAATGTTGGAATCCATGTAGCTCGCATGGTTTATGTCGGTTAGTAGAACCTCCCTTGCCCTTTTAAACTTCATAATTTGATACTTATTTTCCCTTTCTTTGAGTTATTTTCCTAAATGGTGGAATTGTAAAGTTGTTCCCTAATTAAAGTGCTTGCTTGAGATGGGTTATTTCCCTAAATGAAAGTATCTTCCCTTGATATAGTACTTTTCATAAAGCTTTGAGATAAGTTATTTCCTTGAGCTAGAATACTTTTCCATTTAAGATAGAATAATTTTCCTAAATCTTGAAATGAGATATTTTCCTAAGGTGAATAGAATTCCTTCAGATATGTTTCCAAGTCATATGGTTCTAAATTCCAAGTATATGAGTTCTAAAAAAATTATGAAATGTTGAGTATTGAAGAGGTTTTACTCTCCATGAGACATATGTATGAGTTGAAAGTGTTGTTCAATGTCCCTTAGCCTTTGGGTATTGAGAATAAGAGAAGATTTCTAATTTTTAAGGCTAAATAGCGATGACTCACGAGATTTGTGTTGTATGCCTCATTCTACATGATTTATGAGCTTTATATTTTATACTTGTTCAAGCCATGTGAGTTATCTCATTTTGCATACATGATTTGATTGAAGAAGATCGGTACTATTTTTATACATATGCGTTCGCCCCTGCATACTCAGTACATTCCAAAGTACTGATTCACATATATGTCTATGTGCTATATTGTCTTATAATGTAGGTTCTGGTGCTCAGTCCCTGCCTTATCAGTGATTCTTCGAGTACCTTGCCTACGTTTTCTACAGTGGTGAGTCCTCATAGTTTGAGGACCAATCTTCAGATATTTTTCTGTATTTGAGAGACTATGTTTTATCTTCAGTTCATTTCGAGTCAGTTGGGGACCTGTTCGAATGGATCTCTAGTTTTCTATTTGTAGAGGTTTTGTCAGACTAGTATTATACTTGTGATGCATCGAGGGTTCGGTATTGTGGTTTTGTTGAGGTTTCTCTGTATTGTGGTCATATGGACTAAGTATCTTTCCCATATTTCCTTTCATGTGATATGACTATGTGAGTGTTGAGTCTATTTTATCTTGAATTGAGTGTTATTGGTAGAAATCGTCTCTAAGGGTTAGCTTGGGGCTACATGTAGCCTTAAGCACCGTGTGATATCCCGGGAGATGATTTCGGGTCGTTACAGTTACACAACCCAGGTATAAAGGTTTTAAATGCATGCTAAACCCGGTTCCCTTTCCCGACACTTATATATGTATAGTTGTATGCATTATGGATGGTTTCACTTGGTTTGGCAACTGGAATTATCTTATCCTTATCTTGAGATTCATGCTCATGGTCATTCACTAGCCCAATCTACTGGCGGCTATATACCTACGGTATACAGGAACTAGCCATTCTACTCCTATTTAGCATCAATATTTGGACTAAACCAGTGAACTTCCCTCCCTTTTGGAAGGAATTATTTTATGTTATAGATTTTCTTTGGACACTAGTTTTGGCCATGGTTGGGAGCATATCCCAACCGAATTTATTTATTTTTTTGGATAGAGGCTTTGTTGTACTTCAGGGGGTTAGTATGGGTGGGATAGTTATTGGTGTCAGCCTTGGCATTAGAATAGGCTGAGAGGCTGGCATCATCGGATATGATTTCTCATTTTTCTATCATATTACATTTTGGGATTGATTTTCATATTATGTTTTGGTATTCCCTATGGTTTGTGGTACATCATTTGGTTTGGTATGGTTGGGCGGTTAGTGTGGTATAATTGGACTCGATTGGTCGGTCATGGCTGTTACCCTATTCCAGAGTCTTAATGAGAACAATAACGCTATCTTGTTATATGTTCAAAATTCAGCCCATCTAAGGCTAGATATAGGTGGTTGGGTTGGGTAAAAGGGGGCGGTCTCCGGTCCTAGTATTGGACTTAGGATGCCTATTACAACAAGGCCTGGGGTTGTGTCGTGTAAAAAATAAGCCTTAAATGTTCTGCATGCTCACCCTCACTATGAGAGTAGACAACAATGTCATCTATGAAGATTATGATGAACATGTCTAAGTACTACTTAAACACTCTATTCATGAGGTCCATAAAAGCTGCAAGAGCATTCGTTAGTCCAAAAGACATAACTATAAATTCAAAGAGACCATACTGAGTTCTGAAGGATGTTTTTGAAATGTTGCAATTTCTGACTCTGAGCTGATGATAGCTGAATTTGAGGTCTATTTTAGAAAAATAGTTTTCACTCTAAAGTTGTTTGAATAAGTCATCAATCCTAGGAATAGGATAAATATTCTTGATTATATCTTTGTTCAACTGATGATAGTCGATGCACATTCTGAGAGAACTGTCTTACTTGCACACGAAAAGAATTGGAGCACCCTATGAAGAGATGCTAGGCCTGATAAAGCCCTTATATAGGAGATCTTTCAATTCCTTAAGCTTTGCCAAAGCCATTCTGTAAGGTGAAATTGAAATAGGCTAGGTATCTAGAAGGAGATCTATCTTGAAGTCGATTTCATGCTCGGGAGGAACTCCGGGTAGATCTTCAGGAAATAACTCTGGCAACTCTTTTAGTACTAGAACTGACTTAAAACTTGGAATTTTGGAACTTGAATCCTTGAATCAGACAAGATGATACATGTGCCCCTTAGAAATTATTTTCCTCTCCTTAAGGAAAGAGACAAATCGACCTATTGGCATTGCGGTGCTACCCTTCCATTCTAAGACTGGCTCATTTGAAAACTAAAACTGGACCACTTTATTTTTACAATCAACTGAGGCATAGCAGAATATCCATACCAAGGATGACATCAAAATTGGTCATCTCTAATTCCACAAGATCAACTTAGGTGACTTTCTGGGATATTATAATCGAGAAATTTCTGTATACCCATCTATCTATGATGGATCTACCAACTGGGTAGACACTGAAAAAGGTCTACAAGAATATTGATATTGACGCTAATTTCTACCATTATATAGGGAGTCACAAAGGAAAGTATGGCTTTGAGATCTAATAATGCATACATATAAAGGTGAAATACTTGTAACATACCAATAACCACATTAGGAGAACCCTCCTAATAATGACGAGTCCGAAGGGCTTAGAGTCAATTTTGACTCTGTCCATTGGTGGAATTAGAGGTGGTGCCTTGTTGAGTTGGACAAACCACTGGAACTAATGAGGAGTTAGTATGGCCCTATTAATGATCATTCCTGCCCTTCCATATACCTATTGGGCAATCCTTTATCCTGTGGCTGACTTGCCACACCCAAACACACATCACTGCTAGCCATGCACTCACACTTGTGGTTCTTACCACACCTCTTGCAGACTGGGCTGGTGCAACCACTGTTCACACTATACTAGGACCTAGAGCCTGGTTCTCTATTATGAGTATCCTACCAGAACTTAGACACTAAGACATAGGAAAAATGATGGGTATAGGAATAAAGACTTGTAGATGCGTTGAGAATGATTTCAACCATCATCTCTTGGTTGAGAGAAATTGAAACTGCTAGTCGTGGTCCTATTATTCTCCCTTTTCTCCTCTTTAACCTTATCTTCCTCAATCTTCTAAGCATGAACCAATAATCTATAAAGGTCCACCTCCTTAATCAATATCCCCATTCTGCACTTTTTGACTATATCTTCCGAAACACCAAATACAAACTTACTAATTCGGGCCCTAAAATCAACAACCATATTCAGAGCATACCTCGCCAACTGAGTAAATTTGAGTAAATACTCCTTAACACTTATATTGAACAGCTTCAAGTTGATAAAATCTTACACCTTAGATTTCCTCAGCTCCAACAGAACATTCTATCCAGAAAAGCAGTAGCAAACTCATCCCACTTTACTGGCCTTCCTGCACTTCTTTTTTCTTTCCACTTCTTACACTAAGTATGAGCCACTCCTTATAATTTGTAAGAAGAGGAATTAGCACTTTCACTTGAAGTGACACCCATAATGTCATTTACTTTTTGAACACTAGCTAGGAACTCTTGTGGATCCTCCTCAGACTTAGACCCGAAGAACACCAAAGGATTTACTATAGTAAAATCTCAAATTCTAAATGCTACTGTATTCACTACTAGGTTGGCTGGGGAAATATCCTGACAGTTATTCTAGGCAGCCATAGATTGGGCTAATTCTATGAAAGCAGCCCTAAATTCTACATGAGAGACCTCCTCATTTAGAGGGTCTTCTAGAATTAGCGGGGATACTGGTTTGTCCCCATTCCTCCTTTTGTTCACCCTTCTGGGAGGAATTTTTTTGTAAATAGATAGAGGACAAGTTAAAATAAGATATTTAATATAGCTTACACTCCATCACATAACATAAACAGTGAAAGAAGTGATACATTCCTAAAATGTTACATAGCCTCTTGCCCATACGTATGGCGCACTTCACACCCATGAATAAGAATCTACTTAACGCGGCTTTTAGATATCCTAGGACAATTTAAACCTTGTGCTCTAATACAAAGTTGGTTATGACCTGAGACTACCCCTAGTCGTAATATGGTGCTTGGAAGCACAAGTAACCCCAAGCTAACCCATGGTCTGGCATAAGCTATAAATACTAAGAGAAGTAACAAACAATGGGCGAAAGCTAAATAAAATAAATTGATAATGAACAATGATAGAATAAATATTTTTATAATCTGAAATACTCAATGAGATAGAAAAATCTAAACATATGTCTGACTTTTTGAAAGCCTCTAACTAGAATGAGTTATTGGGACAAACCCCCAACTAACTCCACTAAACTAAAATACTGAAGATAAATAACTGATAACTAGTTTGCAATGATGAGGACCCAGCAAGACCGCAACTAAGAGATACTGAAGTGAACTACACATAGTTTTGGTATTGGGCATCCAAACCTATATTATGAGACAATATAACACAAAGAGAGTATATGGTCAGTACTTTGAATGTATTGAGTATACGAGATGGGAAGCTAATCAACATTTAAGAAATGAACATGAATGCATGAACATGTAAACTGAATGCATGATGAAGTATAAGCATATACTAAATAAATTGAATAACTAAATACAAGTTCATACATATCTGTACTGAAATATGAACTGTATACATAAACTGAAGCTAAATTGGATATTGTTGGAGCTACCTACAATCGATATACCCCAATATGAGTAAAAGTAGGGTTCAACATGTAACCCAGTTGGAAGGGTGCTAGTACCTTTCTAAGGGTACCAACATTTGCTGGTGTGGATCCACTAAATTGATGTCTCAAAGGACTAGGGTGTCATATATCAACTAATGGGGGACCCCATATAACCTATGGTGGAAACATTGTTTTGGAACTTAGGGACTGCTATAACAGTCTCATGCCTAATTGATGAGGAAGCCTTCATTTGTGTATTCACTCGGTGCTAAGTATTACTCCCTACTGAAAGACACTGAAGTATATACTAAAACATGATCTAATAACTGATATGCTCAAGTTATGGTATTCTAAAAATAACATTACATGTATAATATGAACTACTTAATAACATGTAATCTGACATATGTATGAATTTCTAGGTATCGAGTGATCATAACCCACCAGCTCTGACTAATACAATAGATCATGATATTATTTAAGATTGATAATAGTAGGGAAATTCATGAATAATACTCAATATTCCAATAACTGATCATGATATAGACACTCACAATTATCAAACATATGGAGACACAATATTATAAGGGAAATATGTTATCATGGTTCATGAACAAAACAAATAAAGAGAGTTGGTATAACTCATATTTAACCTAGAACCCAATACAAACAAAAAGAAGATTTACTTGATAGTAAAAGGGTTTCTTGGGAATTAATGGGTGGAAGGGACCCATAGATGAAATCCTACATTCTTGAAGGAAATTACGTAGAATTGAGCTTAAATTTGAAGAACCCTAGTTGCCTTGGACAGAAAAGAAAAAATTGCCAGTTTTTAGTTACACTGGGTGGAATTACGCCTTAATCATGAATTTAGGGATTTTAGGTCTTTTACACCACCCTTTGGGTAGCCCAAACGACGTGGGTTTGGCGTTTAAATGAGTGGAAAATACTTAAAAGTCCTTGAGAAATCGTGTGAGAAATTTTGAATCCCAGTTATTACGAATCACCTCATGACTCATTAAGACTGATCATGAGTCATGGTTTGAGTCAAAACCTAAAATCCTAAGGTCTTGGGTCTTTTCTGTTATGACTATAAATCCCTTCCTAACAATGCGTCATAACTGATCATGAGTCGTTAGGTAAATTCATAGTTTTTACCTATACATTTTCATAATAATGAGTCCATTATAACCACTTGTTTTCACTGGTGATGAGTCACAGGGTGGGGTCATTATCATTGGGCTAAAACTGAGAATCCTTACTATTATGATGACGACTCCTCATAACGACTCATTACATCTGGTAACGGGTCACTACATGAGTTGTATCCACTTGCAACTGAATGATACTTAAGGAAAAATTTGCATAATTTTTTTCCATGATAATGGATTGAGGCAAGACTTGTGGTGTTGGAAAACTAAATTAATGGACTATCTTTTGAGCAGTCTAGAGCTTGAAAACTTGGGGTTATTATAGGGTAGTGTTTTAAATTATGGGTGGCTCCTTGGTTATTTATGGAGATCATTTTGGTTCAGAGTGTGTAGCACTCAGAGTATTCTATAGGCTTATTTTGGTTGTGTTTAGATAGGACATTGGTTCATAGAGTGCCCCAAACGTGAGTTAACTGATAAGATAGAGTTACCATATATTCCCCACCATCCTAGAGTTCTTGAGGTAGTCTATTACTATGGGAAGAATGATCACGATAGTAGAGAGTTCTCTTACCATCAGTTGGCCAACTATTTGGGCTTAGTACGTTTCTCTCACCAGGTTAGGGCTTTAGGAGTTTTCTATGACTGTAGAGAGATTATACACCGATCTATAGAGTGTACTCGACATGGGATTTATAGACATTCATCTCATTTGGATTAGTCTCTAGATATTGTGGCACCTTCAACTAGAGATAGTGCGTTTGGTGCCTCAGTTGATGATTCAGTCGGTCGGTTTGAGTTTGGACCCATTCAGATTTATTCTCCCTTAGACCCATCAAGAATGTGATTACAAATTTCATTATGATAGGTGTGATTTTATTTCCTGCATTTACATTTTTCATTTATGTGTATTAGGGTTTCATACCCATCAATGATTATATGCCTTGAGGAGTCTATATTAGTTGTTGTGTGCCTTGTTATTGGATTCATAATTATATGGCTACCCTACGGTTTATTTCTTTTAGCACTAGATGGAGTAGATCTGTATTGATATTTGCTCCCTATGGGTGTAGCATTTTGGTTTGAGTCCCATTTACCTGGGCATATTGGCCTTATTATGGCCCTTGAGTGGTACTTGCTATTGATATTCATTTTGGGTACCGCCTATTCAGTATATTAGTGTTTATATCATTACTTGATGTTATTGATCCTCATTGGGTGGCTATTTAGACTAGTGTTATTTAGTTAGAATTCCATTCCTAGCAGTTCTTATTCATTGGCTTAGGCAGCTATAGCCTAATTTGATTATTTCTTTTCTATAGCAAGGTGAGTTCGGTTGTTTACCTCTTTTTTTGCTATGATAGATTGATTCTGGAATGGATTATGGGATTGAAGGTAAGTTGACCTTCTATGGTTCTGTCGTGGTTCTAGGGTTGGTCGGTTGGTTGTATTGCTTGTTCTTGAGTTTGGGATCTTTAAACTTGCCTCCTGGATTGCAAAGGCTTTCATTTTGGCTATCCCTCTCTGTGTAGACCCTTTTTGAGATTGACTAATTTAGGGTCCGATCTTTGCTTATGGCTATTTCATCGCCTGATAGTGGTTTTACTAGTGATTTCGAGTTTTCCTGTATTCATCTCTTAGATATGTTGAATTTATCTCCTTGTAATGGTTTGCTCATGGATAGTGTGAAGATTGGATGCTCCTTTCTTGCCGTATGTGGTTCTTGTCTGAAGTGGAGTATGAAAGTTAGAGGCAAGTGGTCTTTCGTGTGATTGATTCTTGAGTTGGCAAATTGAAAATTCTTTATCTTGAGTTGTTGGGTTTGTTTGAGTTAAAATTTTCCTCCTTGGTTGGATTTAGGAAACACCATTTAAGAGTTATTTGCTCTAAAAAGATTTTGTGGAGCACTTCGCCTTGATGATATTTGCTTATGAGTATTCTTTGCCAAGATGGAGTATTGGATTGGTTAATTTCTGACTAAAGTTGTATTTCCTTGAGTTGATAAAGTGTTTTCTATTACTAGCATGAGTTGCAGCCTTGGGGAGTTCATGAGTATACTTTGATAGTTCATGCCCTCCAGTCAATGTGGGGTTGATTTCTTGTGTTTCAGCTGGTGATTTGTCCTCTATTGCGACTTTGTTCTTTATCTATCTTTCGATTTTGGTTTGATACAATTTATCTTAGATACGTTAAATTTATGGTTGATTTGAGTAATTAACATTAATAACGACTTATTGGCTCAGTTTTGAGTTAATGCCTTGGAATGACAATTCGAAGTTATGATAGATTTGGAGTATGAATGCCTACCTATCTTCTAGTTTGGTTTGGGTATTTGAGATTGAGCGATTCAGCCTTGGTGTTAAGATTCCATCTTGGAGAGTAGATCTTGAGTGCAACCTTCGTTTTAGGTTTGTCTCAGTTTAGATTTCATTTATAGGCTGGTTGAGCCTACTGCACGGTTACCAATTCGATCTTCTTGACTTTGGATAGATTATAGTTGATAGGTGTTTAGATGACAGCCCATGGACCCAGTATTGGTTCTTTGAGATTTGACCTTGGGTCTTTAGTTTCCTTTGATATTCTCTGATGATATAGTTAGTGGGAGTAGTATACTTGAGTTGGATTCAAGTTGACACCATTTTCTATCAATGGGACAACCGGGAACAAATCGTTCAGTGGTAAGTAGTTGTGCCTTGGACTCCTGGATTTAATTTTCAAGGACCATCCGAACCAGTTTGACGCAAGCAGAACCAGGGCCTTGTTGTAACGTGAATCTCAGGCCCAACAACGATTGGAGACCACCTTGTTACCCAAGCCAACTAATAAAGCATGTATCCTATGCTGGATGAATTTCGAACATATAACAAGATAGCGTGTTTAATAACATACGAACTTTGGGATAGGTCCATGACCATGCCCAACCTAGGAAAGTCTCACCATCTAATGCCCGACCAATCAACCATAACATAACCAAAATAATAACCAAGTCCATATCCATACCATAACAAAATGGAACAATCACAAATTAAATATAGTCATACAATGTTAGCCCCATACCAATACCAATGCCAAGGATGACACAACTATCGACACTGCCCATACCAACCCATAGTAGTCTCACAAAGCCTCTATCCGAGATCAAAACAACATTAATTTGGGACATGCTCCTGACCATAGCCAATACCGATGTTCAAGTCTAAACCAATAAAGACATAAGAAAAACAAAACTAAAAATGGAGCCTTTTGAAGTATGGAAGCTCACCACTTCAAGTGAACACCAGTTGATACCGAGTCCAACCACTGAGTAGAAGGTCTAGTATGACCAATACCTTCATTACCCGGGGATACAGAGTTGAAGAAGGTTAGCGGTTGAAGCGCTAACATGTAACTCAGGGATAAGGATAAGATAATGCCAACAGTTCAAATCAAGTCAACCATTACATAACCAATGTAATATATATACACACACACACACTTATATATATATATATATATATCATACTGGGATAAGGAACATGGTCTATCATGAACCTTTAAAATCTTAGCCTGGGTTATGTAGCATTGCTGTCATATTGGTTATACACACGGGCTACATGGTTTCCAGTTCATACTGGAGAATAATCTTACGCATACCCATGGGGCATTCAAACCTCCCACTCATATACTAAGGTGACTTGGTCACCCGATCATGTAGATTAGTATGATATGGGGGACTCAAACCTCCCACATCATATAGTATGGAAGATTTGAACCTCTGGTCATATTAAGCAAGAGGACTTGAACATCAGACCGTTTTGACCATTCAGACCTCTCGGTCATATTAAGCAAGTGGACTCAAACCTCAAGCCATTTTGACACCCGCGCTGGAAAATGCGGTTTCCAATGTTGATCCATAAGAATCTACACCTTCACAACTTAGCTAAACAACCCTCTATAAATCCCAATTCAAACCATCATTTCATATATGGACTCAAACCCATTTAACACATTACAACCACCAAGGTCACCATTTAAATCATTACATGGCCAAAAAGATCTTTACGAACCATTTAATAACCAATCATAATCATTAGGCCAATGACGTAGTTCAAAACACCATTATCATGTGAGTAGTTCATTCTCTTAGACATTTTCACAAACACATTGAGGGCATGAATTTACAGACACCAAAACTAAAGTAAAAGCCATCAAATTTATAGTAACCCATGACCCATTTCTTAAAGCACAATTACCAAGTGCCCACATGTGCAAATCATCACCAAACACATGTATAAACACAAGTTAAAACCAGTGTAAATAATATTCAATCATATGCAACAAAACCCTTAATTTTAGTTTTCAAAACCACCATTCAAGAATCATAATCACACTTTAAAACACATGATATTTGAGAACTAACAATGAGGGAAGAGTCACATGCCTTATTCACGAAGATTCATGGAAGAAACTTGACTCTTGAGCCTCTAGATGAACACCTCTAAAGAACCCTAGCCTCAAATCTTCAAGAGAGAGTTTTGAGAGGATTTTAGAGTGTTTTGATCTTTCCAAATATGTTATGAGAGGGAACAATGAGGTATAAGACATGGGGACTTAAGGGTTTTTGGGTGGAAAATGTCTAAAATGTCCTCAGCTAAATAGGTGAAAACTAGACTGCAGGAGGGTACGACCGCACCCCTTAAACCATACCTTAGTAGAACCCTTATCTCATAACCTAGGCATCCTCTTGGACCTTAATACTGACCAACATACGAAAACAAAATTTCCAACTCATATCTTAACATATGACCAATACCCTTTGAACCTTACCTTGGTCAGAATACTTTAGACAAGACTTAGGGCATCATATGATTGGCTCTTTACTTCTAGTACCCTATCATACGACTAGTAAGATGCCTAGTCGTACCTTGGACAGTAAGTGAAATAAAATACAATGTGAAACATACAATTTAGGTTCCCTAAGACATACCACATTATACGACTAGTACCCCAAGTCATATGATGTCCAGTGAGCTCAAAGTCAAAAATTTTTTAAGGGTCAAAAACCTAGAGTGTTTCAATCTCCCCCACATGGATCATTAATCCTTGAATGACAGTTAAAGGCAAGCACAAACACGAGTTTACACATTGTTACAGATCAAACTAAACTTTAACTAAGTTAGAAAACAAAGATACAAGGAATCAATCTATTATTTAACTAAGTTAGAAAATAAAGATACGATAAAGGACACATACTTTTCAAACGAATATCCAGAATAGGGAACAAATGTGGTTACTTGGACTTCATGTCCTTCTCCATTTCCCAAGTGGATTTCTTGGACTCTTTTATTCGCATGAAACCTTTTTCGGAGCCACACCTTTCGTTCAAAATCGGTGAACTTGCCGATCTAAGATCTTAATTGGGATTACCTTATAAGATCAGGTATTCGGGATACCCAACCTTTTCAAAGGAACAACCAAAAAAGGCTCATCTACATACTTTATTAACATAGGGACATGGAAAACCAAACGAATGAAGCTCAAACTTAAAGGCAATATTACAAACTTTCTCCAACGACAAATACGAACTATTATAGTGAAGACTTAACTCCCATCCTTACCAAAACTCATTACTCCCTTCATGGAAGACACCTTTGAGAACACCCAATCCCCAACTCAAACTCCAAGTCCCTTTGCCTCACGTCTGTGTTGGATTTTGGAGAATTTGGGCGGTCTTAAGGCTATCCCCAATAACCTTCACCATCGGTCCTCAAGCTATAAAATCCTCTATTAATAACATGCCTCAGCAATTCAACCTTAAAATTTCCCACAGATACACCACTATGAGAGCCTGAGTTTCTCTACCCATTGCTCCCATATTTAAGCCTATTCAAAGCCAAAAGAGGTTAACTTAGGCCACGGGATTCTATTCCTTACATTTACATACCTCTAAAATACTGTTCTTCCCCATCACTGCAGTCAAATATCCCATCCTATCAAGGTTCTAACTGCTCAACACCACGATTGGCATATCATTAATTAACAATGCTCCAACCTATCTTTGGTATGCCTATTGCATAGTTTACCCTACCAAAGATCCAATAACATCTACAATTATTATCTTACAACCACTGATAAGGGGTATAGACATCTAGGCTTCTAAACACTCCATTTTTAATCCTTAGAACACTAGCATTACTCCTCTAATATCACATACCCATTCCTTGACAAGTTTTGAAACCATATAAAGAGTTCACACTGATTATCTACTTCTTCCCCACTTTTTCTCTACCTAACACCAGGTAACAATTACCTAGACTTCCCATGCTAAGAATTCTTAATGGGCTTAAGCTAGGCATGCACGACACCCTTATCTTGGAACTAAATACACATTACTCTTTCTACCTAAGGCTCTTATCCCTCTAATGATTTTGTCGCCACTTCTACTTCAACACATAGACCTCCTATCTGATTCCTAATTATATATCACGCTATTTCACAAGGAATCACCCAATCTCTCTAACATATTGCATCACCATACTAATTCACTTCCATGAACCTTGCATCACTATACTCAAATTAACATTCCAATTACCATAATTAGCATGGAAATCTCAAACTTAGCGTCTAATAATAATCAGGTATCACCCACAAAACAACCACAACATACATTAGTCTACCCAACCAAGAGATCCTTTCACATTTCTTATCCCATTGCCAATAACTTGTACACATCGAAAGAAACCCATCTCCCTTACGCATTAGCAACACCGATGCACCCCATGGGGACACACTACAATGGATGAAACCCTTACCAAGAGTTCATTCTATAGAGGAGGATGAAAATAGGACGAGTATTCAGAACAAGATCAATCCTAAAATTAATTTCCCTATCAGGTGGAACACCAGAATGATCATTAGGGGAAACCTTAGGAAACTCATTAACCATATGAATAGGTTTTTAAAGAAGGATCTTCTGAGTTAAAATCTTTAACACGGACCAAATGATACAAACACCCTTTGGAAATCAACTTTCGAGCTCTAAGACATGAGGTAAACCTTCCCTTAGACACCAAAGAATCCCCTTCCTATACAATGACTGACTCATTAGGGAATTTAAACATGACCTTATGGGTCTGACAACCTCAGGAAACATAACATGAATGCAATCAATCCATCCCTAATATGACATCAAGTCAATCATATCAAACTTTTATCAAATCCACAAGAGTTTCTTTACCACTAACATATACCACACACTCCTTATAGACTCTTTTAGCAAATCACACAGTCACCAATAGGGGTAGATACAAAAAAGGATTTGGAATAAACTCAAGACCAAAGCTAAAATACATAACTACCAATGAGGTCACATAAGAGAGGGTGGACCCTGGATCAAACAAATAGTTCACATCATGGGGAAAAAGTTTCAATATACTAAGGACAACATTAGGAGATGCTTTGGACTCTAGGTGAGTAGTGAGAGAATTAAGGTAGTTCTAACCAGTTCCAGAGCTAGAAGTGGTACACTTTGGTGAAGGAGATGATGAAGAAGCAATAATAACCTTGTTGGCCCCAAAAAAAAATCCTAGAAGGACAATTCCGTTGTATATGACCAATCTAACCATAACTAAAGAAAAAATTCTTCCCCTTATGACAAAACTCGCGATGTAACTGGACAAAGAACCTGAAAGGATGATAAGGTGGATCTAACTAGGGCCCATTAGATAGGTATTGGGCACCTCGTTCCATATGACCATTACTTTTTTGAAATTTATGCTCACTAAATGGCCTATGGTAAGGGGCTCTAGTTGACAAGTAAGAACCAAATTTTCCCCAACTCCTTTTCTTAGTCTATTGTCTCCTATGACTATCGTTATTGCAATGACCCCTGTTCTACTCTGAATATCTGAACCTCTTATTCTTCCCCCCCATCATTATCTGACATCTCCTCCCACCTACTAGATAAAATTAGTAGGACAGAGAGACCACTATCTGGGCCAACAACTGAATAGAATGGAGGAACTCTGTATTTGAAATATCTTCTTGAGGTGATTAAGCAGAGGTGTCACCACTTGGAGAAGGAACCGTGGGACTGCATGAGGGCAATCAAAAGTAGTGACCCAAGATCGGGTCTGTACCCCATGGGTAGAAGGAGCCCTATTCACATTATCCTTAGTAGGAATAGAAAAGTTCCCATGAGTTTTAAATTTCCTTGAAGGCATAATCTGAAAGATGAATAAATAAAGATTAGAGAGATTCAAGAATTTAGTCTGTATGCCTTGAAATAGAGCAACAAGAAAGTGAAACATTCCTAAATGCCTCGTAGCCTGTCGATTATAACTGTGGTGCACAAAACACCCATAAGCAAGACTCTACTTGAGTAGCTTTATGGACAACTCATGATACCAAAACCTAGGCTATGATACCAACTTGACATGACCCAAACCAGGGCCTTATCATAACGGGCATCTTAGGCCCAACAAGAATCGGAGACTACCCCATTACCTAAGCTAACCAACCAAGAATATATCCTATGTTAGATAAATTTTGAACATATAAAAAGTTAGTGTTTTTAACAACACATAGACTTTGGGATAGGTCCATGACCATGACTAGCCCAAGCAATTTTAACCATCTAATGCCCAACCAATCAACCATAAAGTAACTACAATAATAACCAAGTCTGTATCCATACTATAACAAAGTGGAACAATAATAAATTGAATACAGTCATAAAGTGTTAGCCCCAATACCAATACCAATCCCAAAGCTGACACCACTATAGTTACTGCCCATACCAACCCATAGTAGTCTCACAAAGCCTCTACTTGATATTAAAACAACATCTAATATAGATATGACCCCAACCATAGTCAATATTGATGTTCAAGTCTAAACCAATAAAGACATAAGAAAACCAAAACTTGAAAAGGATCCTTTCAAAGTATTGAAGCTCACCACTTTAAGTCAACAAGAGCTGATCTCAAGTTCTATCACTGAGTAGAAGATATAGTATGACTAACACCTGTATCGCGTAGGGATACAACATCAAAGAAGGTTAGCAGCAGGAGTGCTAATATATAACTTAAGGATAAGGATAATATAATGCCAAAATTTCAAATCAATTCAACCATTACATATAAGCAATGCAATACATATATAAATATATATATATATATATATATCATGCTGGGATAGGGAACAAGGTATAACATAAACTTTTGAAATCTTAGCCTGGGTTGTATAGCTTAGCTATTATATTAGTAGTACCCATAGGCTATATAGGTTCCATTTCTCACCTTCTAGTTGGGCCCCAGTTCGTGTAGCCACACAAATCAGAGAATAATCTTATGCATACGCATGGGGGACTCAAACCTCTCACTCATATACTAAGGTAACTTGGTCACCTGATCATGTAGTATAGTATGATATGGGGGACTCAAAACTCCCACATCATATAGTATGAAAGATTTGAACCTCCTGATCATATTAACTAAGAGGACTTGAACCTTAGTCTGCTTTGACCATTTGGACCTCCCTGTCATATTAAACAAGTAGACTCAAATCTAAAGCTATTTTGACCTCCGCGTTGGCAAATACAGTTTTCAATATTGATCCCTAAGAATCTGCACCTTCATAACTCAGCTACACAACCCTCTTTAAAGCCCAGTTTAAACCATCATTTTACATACATAAATATTTATCCATTTACTTACTAAAGGCACTTCGTTGGTATCGTCATACCAGTACTACTTGTAAGTATACAACATGCCATTACCATTATTAATCAACCATTCATTCAATTGACTTTGGGAATCAAACCCATTATCTAACAAAGACACTTATTCAATTCAAAAATTAGGGACTCTAACCAATTGTCTAACAAAGACATAAATCAAGTAAATATTTAGGGACTCAAATCCATTTACCAATTTAAAACCACCAAGGTTACCATTTAAATCAGTACATGACTAAAAAGACCTTTATAAACCATTTACCAACCATTCATAATGATTAGGCTTATGCCTTAGTTCAAAACACCATTATCATATGACTAGTTCATTCTCTTAGACATTTTTACAGACACATTGAGGGCATGCATTTAATAAGATCAAAACAAAAGGAAAACCATTAATTTTAGGGTAACCCATGACCTATTTGTTAAACCACAATTACTAAGAACCCACATGTGCAAGCCATCAAGGGTAAAGAATACTTAATCAAATGCAATAAAACTATCAATTTTTGTTTTCAAAACCATCATTAAAAATCATAATAACACTTTAAAACACATAATATTTGAGAACTAACAATGAGGGAAGATTCACATGCCTTATTTACAAAGATTCACGAAAGAAACTTGACTGTTGTGCCTTTAGATGAATACCTTTAAAGAACCCTAGCCCCAAATCATCAAAAGAGAGTTTTGAGAGGAATTTGGAGTGTTTTGATCTTTCCAAGTATGTTATGAGATGCCACAATGAGTTATAAGACATGGGGACTTAAGGGTTTTGGGGTGGAAAATATCTAAAATGTCTAAAGCTAAAAATCTGAAAACTTGACTACAAGAGGGTATGTCCACACCCCTTAAAGCATACCCTAGGGTACGAGTGGTACCCTTATCTCATACTCAATGCATACTATTGGACCTCAATATTTACCAACATATAGCCATACAAGGGTAAACTCATATCTTAACACACGACCCATACCCTTTGAATTGTACCTTTGTCAGAATGCTTTGGATAAGACTTAGGACATCATTTGATTGACTCTTTATATCTAGTACCATATCATACAACTAATAAGATGACTCGTCATACCTTGGATAGTAAGTAACGTAAAACACAATGTGAAATATATGAGTTAGGGTCTCTAAGTTGTACCATATTATATGACAATACCCCAAGTTGTATGTTGTCCAGGGAGCTTAAAGTCAAAAATTTTCTAAGAGTAAAAAACCCAGGGTGTTTCATAGTTGTAGCATCAATTTAGAATGCAACTCTCGATTATCTATGTTGTGAGCCTAGGTAGCTTTATATGGGCTTATTCTCATATTTGTTACATGGACTTTCACTAGATCAGTTTTGGTTCTTTTAGTTTTCTCTGATGAGATTACACAAATAGGTCTCAAGTAATTTTCCTCTTAGTTTGGATTATAAAGCAGATGTGGAATGGTAACGGAAGGTTTTATATAGATTTGGAGCCAGTTGTATAACTCATGCCTTAGTTTGTTTCTGGCTTAGATGAGCCTTTGTTGATTTGTGTGGGTATCGAGATGGTATTAGTGTATTGTAGTTCTAATTTTCATACATCAACCTTTCTTAGTCCAGTTGGAACCCAGTTGGTGGTTGAGGTTGCGTTTTGGCTATTTAGAAGTAAAGTGAGAGAGTTGGTTGAAAAGGGATACCTATGGAAAATTCCTTAGAAGCATTTTCTCTCATTGGAGGTTATCTGAGAAGTCTGCTTGGAGCATTCGATCCCAGTATCTCATCCTTTTGAGATTTTAATATCTTTCTATCCATTAAATTTCATGGGCAAAAGTCCTTTTAGTAGTGGATATTGTAATGTCCCTCTAGGAAATTTCCGTGATTTATGCATATTTATGGTATTTTAAGCCTTCTCATTGTGGCTACAAGTCATTTATGACTTGCCAAAATTGTTAGTTTGGTGATCGGATAGTTCGTTTGGATTTTAGGGTCATTTTTGTGTTTCATGAGTTTTTATTGTAATGTCCATCTAGGAAATTTACGTGATTTATGCATATTTATGGTATTTTATTGTTCGTTCGCGTATACGGGATTCCGAATAAATCCCGAGGGGTTAGTGGAGACTTGAAAATTCCAAGTGTGAGCTGTGATTGGTGCACCTGCGATTGCAGGCATTGGATAGCGATAGTGGTCAGGCAGCACCATGAAGTGTCATAATAATGACACTTTAAGTCACAAATGCGACTCCCTTTCTAGTCGGCCAAAACCGTAATTACAAAGGTAAATATGACATGACCTGAACTAGGGCCTTGTCGTAGTGGGCATCTCAAGCCCAACAAGGACCGGAGATCACCCGGATAGCCAATCCAATGAACCAACATATACCCTAAGTTGAATTAATTTCGAACAAATAAAAGATAAGGTGATTAACAAACAGAACGACTTTGGGATAGGTCTAAGACCATGACCAACCCAAATAAGTCTAATTGTCTAATGAACAACAGACAGCCATAACAAAACCAAAATAATATCCATGTCCATATCTATACCATAATGTACCTAAGTCCACAATTTAACCGTACAAAACCTCTAAAGGAAATCCAAGAATATCCGGTCGGGACATGCCCCCAACCATAGCCAAAACCAGTGTCCAAGTCTAAACCAATAAAGAGATAATAAAACTCAAAGCAAGAAAGGGAGCCTTCCAAAGTATGGAAGCTCACCACTTCAAGTCAACATAAGCTATTCCCAAGTCCAATCACTGAATAGGCGGTGTAAGAATATGACCAACATCTATATCACGTGGGGATATATAATCGAAGACGATTAGCGGTTGGAGTGCTAACATGTAACTCGAGGATAAGGATAAAATAATACCAATAGTTCAAAGCCAATTAACCAATGCATATAACCAATGCAACATACATATATACATATATACATGTCGGGGTAGGAAATTAAATTAGCATGAACTTTGAAAACCTTAACCTGAGTTGTGTAGCATGACTGTCATAGCATAAGGCACCCACAGGATATATGGTCCTAAATCTACCCTAGATAGAAGGTCTCCTTTGGGTGTAGTCGCATAAACAAGAGAATATATATAACCATATATGCCTAAATGGGGGACTCAAACCTCTCGAGATAATCAAGGTGAATTAAGCACCAATACATGCATTATGGGGGACTCAAGCATCCCATTTACATATTTATTTGGGGGACTCAAACCACCCAACCATAATGACACCCACATCGGCTAGTACAGTTTCTCGCGTTAGTCCTTTGGACTCCAGTTTCACGGCCCGACTACACATCCCGCTTTTAAATCCCAATTTAAAACTAACATTTCACAAACACAACTATTAAGCTAATTACTTACCAAAATCACTTCGTTGGTATCGTCATACCAATACCACTTGCAAGCATACAACATGCCATTACCATTATCAGTCAACAAATCATTCGTTTGACTTTAGGACTCGAACATATTGTCTAACAAAAACAATTATTCAATTCAAAGTTTAGAGACTAGAACGCGTTGTCTAACAAAATTATAAATCAAGTTAATGTTTAAGGAATCAAATCCTTTTTGCCAATTAAACCACCAAGTTTACCAATTAAATAATAACATGGCCAGCAAGGCCTTTACAAAACTGTTTACCAACCGTTCATATTCATTAGGCCAATGCCTTAGTTCAAAACATAACTAATATGTGACTAGCTTATTGTCTTAGGCATTTTCACAAACACTTTGAGCGCATACCTTTACCATATCCAAAACCAAAATAAAGACCATCAAGTTTAGGGCAACCCATGACCTATTTGCTAAACCGTAATTACCAAGCACCCACACATGTAAACCATCATAAAAAACATGTATAAATGCAAGTTAAACCAAGAGTAAACAATACTAAACCATATGCAACAAAATCCTCAACATTAGCTTTCAAAACCACCATTTATAAATGATAGACAAGCTTTAAAACACATGATATTTATGAACTAACAATGAGGTAAGAGTCACATGCCTTATTCACAAAGATTCATGGAAGGAACTTGACTCTTGAGCCTCTAGAAGAATACCTTTGAAGAACCCTACCCCCAATTTTCTTGAGAGATTTTAGAGAGGATTTTAAAGTGTTTTGATCTTTCAAAGTATGTTATGAGAGGCCAAACTATGTTTTAAGATGTGGTGACTTAAGGGTTTTAGGGTTTGAATTGTCCAAAATTGTCACAATCTGAGGCTACCCCCTAGTCGCGACAATGGTACTTATGGTCACAAGTGACCACAAGAGAACCCATGAGCTAGTACCTGCTGTGAGCACTGAGTAAAACTGAGAAATAAAGACATACACATAAAAAAATAATGACACCATAAGGTTTTAAATACTGAAATACAACTGAGTTCGCAAGATTGAAATATTTTTGAAAAATACTGAAATCCAATTGATAAGTTGATAAACTAACTGAATTTCTGAATGTCTGAAAAGCCTTTAACTAGCTGAATGTGGAGTTGATGGAATAAACCCCAACTAAATCCAACTAACTAAAATAAAGAAATACTAAAATAACTAAATGGAAGATAAACTTATCCTAGAAAGATGAGGACTCACCACTGGTGGTGCTGCTGTAATGCTGAACTATCTAAGTGCGGTTAGGAAACTATGCGTCTAAACCTATGATATAAGATATCACATCGCAAAGAAAGTAAGCAGTTATTACTTTGAATGTACTGGTATATGACATAAGGTTAGGCTATAATGCAAGGGCTAACTATGCATGAAATAATGACTGACTGATTAACATGAGATAATTGAACATGGATGCATGAAAATTGTAACATCTGGGAATCCAAGACCCAGCATGAATCTGAAATTTGAAATAAGTTTGTAATCTGAAAGACTAAAAACTATATAACTAATAAACTGAAAATCTGTACACTTGGTCAAGCAAACCTGAACTAAATTCTGTACTGAATACTGAACTGAGACTATGTGAGCTAGCTATAACCGATATGCCCTAATCTACTTTTGGGGTCTAACCTGTAACCCAGTTGGAAGGGTGTCAGTAACATGCCAGGGATACTAATGCTGGCTATGTGGATCCACTAATCTTATATTCCAAAGGACTTAGGTGTCATGCCTAATTGATGGGGGACTCCTCAAAGTGTACGGTGGTGCCGTAGGTCTGGAACTTAAGGACCGTTAATAATGTCTCATGCGTAACTAACGTGGGTGACAAGTGCATCATGCCTTAATGATGGGGAAGACAAGTGCCTCATGCCTAAGTAACAGGGGAAACGCTATCCCTACATTCAATCGGTGCTAAGTTTTACTCCCAACTGAAAGAGACTGATTCTGAATTGAACTTAACTCAACTGAACAACCAACTAATCTTAATAACTGACTGAATGATAATGCTCATGCTATATCTGAAATTATTCTGAAGATACTAACATTATGTAAATAAATAGGTACCGGGTGTTCATAACCCACCAACATTGATTGGAAATAACAATACTGACATATGAAGCTTTAAAAACCATAATAAAGTATCATTGATCAAAACTAAACATTTAGGCATTTCATCAAACACATGGGAGTCATGAATTTAAGCATTGGAATGGGCGAAACATGTGATTAAAAACATAGTTACAATACTAAAACCATGAATTTGGGATTTAACATGAGGATTTAAATACTCAAATCATGTAAGGGCTCATTCCATCGAAAAACGCTAGTAACATAACTTGTAATCAAAATCAATAACAACTTCATGGAGAGAATTCATCATAAACATGTAAAAACTCATAATTTGACATCAAAAATGGGATTCTTGGACTCCATGGGTGAAAAAGGCCCATGGACGAACATCACACATACCTTAAACCTTAAATCTTGAAAGAGAAACACAAATATTTAAGCTTCCTTGAAGGTTCTTGGATTTGGGAACTTGATTTCTTGGTTTTCTTGGAGAGGAGGTTATGAAATTAATGAACTTTAGGGATGATTAGGGCTTGTTTTTGAGAGGAAAATAGGAGAATATGGGCATATAATGCTCTAACTGGAGCTTTAATTCGTGTTTTACGAATTGGGTAAATGGGAAAAGACCTAACTGCCCCTTAAGAAATTAAATTTGTAACTGGAATTCTCATTAAAAGGGCACCACGTATAGTGAAGGGCTCATCGCTATACCCACCGTGATGTGCCACTATTGCGGTGAGGTTCTAGAATTGAAATCCAAACAGTACCCAATCCTCATTCAAAAAATCAAAAACTTTCTTGAGACATGCTCCTTACACCCCTGATCATGAATTAACTCAAAAACCAATATCTCGAGGTCGGGCAGACTTGTTTAATAATCCTCAAAATTAGGAGGCCAAAAATATAACTAAGTCCCCAACACTTAGTGATATTTTAAGGCTGTAAGCCTTTTATACATGCAACGAGGAGCTAAACTAAGCTAAGACAAGTATGAGGTATTACAAAAATGTCCTCAACTTAAAAGCTGAGAAAGGTGGAAGGGACGGTACGCCCCCTGACTCATACACAACCATATGAGTGGTACACACCACTCGTACCATAAGCATTACATTGGACTCCAATACTACCCAACATATGAGTCCCTAGACCAAATTGTACCCAATCATATGATTAGTACCCCTAACCCGTACCCTGGGTAGAATCCTCTAGACTTAACTTAGAGCATCATATAATTTAGTAACATACCACTAGTACCCTAACACAGGACTAGTAAGATACCTAATCGTACCTTGGACAGAATGCAAATAAGCCATATGGATTATCATATTAGTGGAGGGACCCTAAACTAAACCGTATCATAAGACTAGCATGCACAAGTCGTATGATGTCCAGAATGCTCAACTTAAGAAATTTTTGAAGGGTCCAAAGCTAAGGTGTTTTAATTCCCCTCCACTAGGATCATTCGTCCTCGAATGATGGGTAAGGAAAGTACAAGCTCGAGTTAACATATTATTACACACCAAACTGAACTTTTAGCCAAGTTAGAAAACACATGAAACAAAGATATTAAGAACAACACATACCTCAAGCACGAATTTCCAGAATAGGGAACAAATGCGGACACTTGGACTTCATGTCCTCTTCCGCTTCCCAAGTAGCTTCTTCAACCTTATAGTTCCTCTAAAGAACCTTTACCGAAGCCACATCCATTGTCTACAACTGATGAACTTGATGATCCAAGATCTTAATTAGGACCACCTCATAAGATAAGGAATTCGAGATACCCAACCCTTCCAAAGGAACAACTAATGAAGGATCACCTACACATTTTCTCAACATAAAGACATAGAAAATCGGATGAATGAAGCTCAAATTAGAAGGAAAGTCTAATTCTAGGAAACATTGCTAACCCCATTTAAAACCTAGTAGGGACCAACATACTGAGGACTCAATTTTCCCTTCTTACCAAACTGCATCACTCCCTTCATGGGAGACACCTTCAAGAATATCCAATCGCCAACCTTGAACTCTAACTCTCTATGCCTCACATCTACAAAGGAATTTTTGCGAATTTGGGCGGCTTTCATTCTATCATGAAATCACCTTCACCTTCTCCAAGGCTTGGTGAACCAAATTAGGGCAAAACAACTCATCTTCTCGAACTTTATACCATCCAATAGAAAAACAACATCTCCTACCATACAATGACTCAAAAGGAGGCATACCAATGGTAGATTGATAAATATTATTATAAGAAAACTCTATCAAAGGAAAATGGTCAAACCAACTACACCCGTAGTCAATCACGCAAGGCAGAAACATATCTTCTAACGTCTAGATAGTCCTTTCCACTTGTCCATCCGACTGCAGGTGTAAAGCAGAACTACGGCACACCTTAGTTCCCAAACCATTCTAAAATGACCATAAAAAATATGATGAGAATGGAGTTCCATGATCCGAGATGATAGAAATAGAAGCACCATGAAACTTTATAGTCTTCACAAGATACAACTTGGCATAATCCTCAGTCAAATAACTAGTCCTCACCGTCAATAAGTGAGTGGACTTGGTTATCCTATCCACAATAACCCAAATCAAATCATACTGATTCTGAGTCTGAGGAAGACCGATAACAAAATCCATATTAATCACCTCCCACTTCCATTCGGGGCAACTCTATCTCTTGGTACAAACCCCTGAGTTTTATGTGCTCAACTTTTACTTGTTGACACACCATATGCTTAGCCACATAGTTAGCCACATCCCATTTCATATTATTCCACCAATAGAACTCCTTAAGACCAGGATACATTTTTGTAGAACTAGGATGAATAGCATAATGAGATCCATGAGCTTCAGCCAAAATCCTTTCCCTCAATCCATCAACTCTGGGAACACATAGCCTTCCTTGGTACCTCAAGATACCATCTCCACCAATAAAAAAGTTAACAACCTTTTTTTGACTTATATTTCCTCTAATCTTCATTAAATTAGGATCCAATATTTTCTTTTTATTTATTTTAACAATAAGAGACGACCGCGATACTTGATGCACAAACACACCACCATTTTAAGAGTCCGTAAGACAAACTCTAAGACTAGCCAAACCGTGAATGTCCTTCACCCACTCCCGCTTATCCTTGTCCACATGAGCTAGAATCCCCATGGATAACTTGCTAAGAGCATCAACAACTATGTTAGCCTTACTTGGATGGTATTGAAGACTCATATTGTAGTCCTTCAGCAACTCAAGCCACCTCATTTGCCTGAGATTTAACTCTTTTTGTGTAAACACATACTATAGATCTTATGATAAGAAAGGATATCAACATAAACCCCATAGAGATAGTGTCATCGAATATTCAATGCAAATACCATAAATAACAGATAGTGATGTCGAATCTTCAACACAAATACTACAGCTAATTATTCCAAGTCATGAGAAGGGTAGTTTATCTCATAAACTTTCAATTCCCTAGAAACATAGGCGACCACCCTACCATGCTACATCAACACTCAACCAAGCCTAACACGAGAAGCATCACAATAGACTACAAAGCCCTCATTTCCCTCGGGTAGGGTCAAAACCAGAGTTAAGGTTAACTTATCCTTCAACTTCTCAAAATAGCCCTCACACATATCCAACCATAAGAACTTGACCTTCTTCTAGGTCGACTTAGTCAATGGGGGCAGATATAGTCAAAAAACTTTCCACAAATCTCCTATAGTAACTGGCTAAACCTAAGAAGCTCTAACTATCGATAGGAGTTTAGGTCTATGCCACTTCTTAACCACCACAACCTTTTGTGGATCTACCATGATCCCTTAACTAGAGATAACATGACTAAGAAAAGTCACAACCTTCAACCAAAACTCATACTTAGAGAACTTGGCATACAAATACTGATCCTTCAAGGTCCGCAATATGGCACAGAGGTGATCGACATGACCTGCCTTACTCCTAGAGTAGACAAGATATCATTAATGAAGACAATGAAAAACAAATCTAGAAATTTACCAAAGACCCTATTCATCAAATCCATGAAAGCTACGAAGCATTGGTCACCCTAAAAGACATAACTAGGAACTCATAGTGACCATTCTAGGTCCCGAAGGCAGTCTTAGGGATATCCACTTCCCTTATCTTAAGCTGATGATAACCCTACCTAAGATCAACCTTCTAGAAATACTTCACACTTTGGAGCTGATCGAACAAGTCATCAATCCTAGGAAGAGGATATTTATTCTTTATTGTCATCTTATTTAACTGACGATAGTCAATACACATCCGAAGGGAGCCATCCTTCTTACACATGAACAACATAGGAGCACCTCAAGGAGATATATTAGGATGGATGAAACCTTTATCTAAGAGATCCTTCAATTTCTCCTTAAGTTCCTTTAATTCAGCCAGAGCCATCCAATAAGAAGGGTTAGAAATAGAATGAGTGTTCGAAACAAGATCAATTCCAAAATCAATTTCCCTATTAGGATAAATACCAGGAAGATCAACAGGGAAAACCTTGAGAAACTCATTAACCATAGGAATGGATTCTAGAGAATGACCTTTCGAGTTAGAATCTTTAACCTAGAAAAGAGGATACAAATACCCTTTGGAAATCAACTTTTGGGCTCTAAGATATGAGATGAACCTTCTCTTAGGCACTAAAGAACCCCCTTCCCATATAAGGATAGGCTCATTAGGGAATTTAAACACGACCTTACGGGTCTGACAATCTAAGAAAGCATAACACGAATGCAACTAATCCATCTCCAATATAACATTAAAATCCACCATATCTAATTAAAATAAATCCACCAAAGTTTCTTTACTACCAACAGATACCACATACATCTTATAGACTCTTCTAACAATAATAGAGTCACCTACCAAGGTAGAAATAGAAAAAGGGTCCGAAACATACTCGGGACCAAAGCCAAAATGCACAGCCACAAATAAGGTCACATAAGAAAGAGTGGACCCTAGATCAAGTAAATAATACACATCATGAGAAAAAAGTTTCAACATACCCGCAACGACATTGGGAGATGCTTTAAAATCCTAGTGAAATGCAAGAGCATATAACCTATTCTGACCAATGTCGGTACCAGAATCAGAAATAGGTATAAAATAGTATCCTTGGGTGCAGAAGCAAATGAAGAGGCAATCAGAAATTTGTTTGCCCCAAAAGCCATTCTAACATGATAGTCATACTGCATACGACCAATTTGACTATAATAAAAAAATTTGTTCTTCCCTTCCTCACATAACCCATAGTGCGACCACCCACAAAATTTACAAAGAGAGTGAGATAAAGCTAACTAGCCCCACTAGCCTGAGATTGGGCACCTTGTGCTCAGAACCCACCATTATGATAAGATTGATAATCACCCGATAACTTTGAGAAAGGAGCGCTAGTGATAGCGAAAGAACTAAAATCCCCTACTTCTTCTTTGTTCACTTACCATAATCTCTACCACTTTGCTCAGAAGACCTAAATTTTTTCTCTTCCTCTTACTAAACTTAACCTACTTTCTTTTCTCTTTCTCTACCTATTATATGTACATAACCAACCTAGACATATCTATATCCTTAATCAATAAAGTAGCCTTACTCTAAAGGTTCAACTCATGAGACAGTCTGGAAGCAAACTTCCGTATTCTAGCCCTCATGCTAGAGACCAACTCAGAAGTATACCTAGACAACTGATGAAATTTTAAGGCATACTCCTTGACAGACATCCTACCTTGCCTCAAATTCACAAAATCTTTTATTTTTTTCTCCCTCAACTCTTGATTAAATAAATAGTCCAAAAATGCAGTAGAAAAGTTCTCCCATAAGAAAAAACTAGCATGCTCGCCCCTCAACTATTCCAACTCTTCATACCACTGGTATGCCATATCTTTTAATAGGGATAGAACATCAGGCCCTAAACCCTAAGGTAGTGTCAGCAGCACCCGAACCAATCCCTTTTGTCAAAAATGTTACAAAAACCACCAGGGTATCTGCAGAGCTGGCAGTGATGTATTTTTTGGATATAGCAAGATAGGCCATAGGGTCAGATAGTGTCCTTAGGTAGGTAGACAGAGTCAGCATAGTCATCCCCCAGCTCAGTCCAGTTACACGAATCAGCAGGGTCCCTCTTCCAGTACCACCACTAGGCAACTCCAAAATAGACTCTATGCTCTTCAGTCTTGACAGGATTAGTAAAGTTCTCTTGATGTGGTCACTGGTATTTTAGAAGTTTATCATTTGCAAGTTTACGCTTTTCTACATCCAGGAGCTTCTTTGTCCTTTGTTACTCCTTATATAGCTGTCAATTTTGGAGTCAGTCCTGAAATTCTAGTAGATACTTTATCATTCTCTACCCAGTAGGTAAATCCATCATAGTCAGGTAGGTATATAGGAACTACCCAATTATGGTATCTCAAAAATTCACTTCAACAAACTTATTCAAATTAGAGATGATTGATTTTGATGTCATTCTCACCATAGATTGGCTTTATTCCTGCTATGCCTTAGTTGAATACAGAAATAGAGTTGTCTAGTTTTAGTTTCCGAATGAACTTGTCCTAGAGTGGAGGGGTAGTACTTTATTACTAAAGGGTTAGCTTGTTTCTTACCTTCGGGTAAGAAAAATGATATCTAAGGGATGTGTCTACCATATTGTTTGAGTCCACGACTCTAGTTCAGAAACCCTTACTCTTGAGTCAGTGTCAGTAGCATGTGAATTCCCAGATGTGTTTCCTGAAGATCTTCTCAGAGTTTCTCCCAAAAGGGAAATTAATCGATCTTCTCCCAGATACTCAGCCTATATCTATTCTTCTATATAGAATGACACCTACAGAACTCAGAGAATTAAAAGAGCAGCTAAGAGATCTCCTAGATTAGGGATTTATTTGACCCAGTGTGTCCCTATAGAGCACCCCTGTTTTATTCGTGCGTAAGAAAGACAATTCTCTCAGGATGTGTATAGACTACCATTAGCTAAATAATGTCATAGTAAATAACAAGTATCCACTTCCCAGAATCAATGACTTGTTTGAACAACTTCTAGGTGCCAGTTACTTATCTAAGATATCCCTCAGATTAGGCTATCATCAGCTCAAGGTTAGGGATTGTGACATCCCAAAGGTATCCTTCAGATCTAGGTATGGTCACTTTGAATTCTTGGTTATGTCCTTTGGTCTTACCAATGCCCCAACAACTTTTATGGACTTGATGAACCATGTGTTCAAGCAATACTTAGACATGTTCGTCATAGTCTTTATAGATGAAATTCTTGTGTACTCCTGCAGTGAGCACGACCATGCAGACCATCTTAGAATAGTATTACAAACTCTCAAAAATCATCAGTTATTTGTTAAATTCAATAAGGGAAAATTTTGGCTAAGATTAGTATGTTTCCTTAGACATATAATTTCTAGTGATGGCATTAGGGTTGATCCCCAAAAGACTAAAGCAGTAAGAAACTGGCCCAGACCCATCTCTCCTTCAGATATTAGGAGTTTCTTGGGTTTGGCCAGCTATTACCAAAGGTTTGTTGAGGTATTTTCATCTATTGCATCCTCTATGTCCAAACTAAATCAAAAGAAAGTCAAATTCTAGTGGTCAGATTCTTATGAGAAGAGTTTTCAGGAGTTGAAGACTCGACTCACTACAACACTAGTTTTGACCCTACCTGATGGTTTAATTGGCTTTGTTATGTATTGTAAAGCCTCCAAAGTTTGATTGGGGTATGTTCTAATACAGAAAGGTAAGGTTATAGCCTATGCCTCTAGACAACTTAAAACCCATGAGAAGAATTACCCTATTCATGATCTTGAGTTAGCAGCAGTAGTGTTTGCCTTAAAGATTTGGAGGCACAATTTGAATGGTGTGTACATTGATGTGTTAACTGATCATACAAGCCTGCAGTATGTATTCTCTCAAAAATATTTAAATCTCCATCAGGGAAGGTGGTTGGAGTTGTTGAAAGACTATGACATGAGCGTCCTGTATCATCCACGTAAAGCCAATGTCGTGGCTGATGCTCTCAGTAGGATGTCTATGGGTAGTGTTGCTCATGTGAAGGATGGTAAGAAAAAGTTAGATCAGGAAGTTCATCAGCTAGCCTGACTAGGTGTTCTCTTAGTCGATTCAATAGAAGGTAGCGCATGGGTGCAGAGTAGTTCAGAATCATCCCTAGTTTCCGAGGTGAAGGAAGAGCAGGGTAGGGATCCTAGTCTAGTCAAGTTGAAAGAATCGACTAAAAATTAGAAAGTGGAGGTTTTCTCCCAAGGGGTAGATGGTGTGTTGCACTGCCTATGTCGACTATGTGTGCAAGGTGTAGATGACTTAAGATAATGAATTCTTGTAGAAGCGCATAGAGCACGCTACTCTATTCATCCAGGGGCCACTAAGATGTACCGTAATTTGCAAGAGATCTATTGGTGGAGTGGGATGAAAAGAGATATTGTAGAGTTTGTGGCTAAGTGCTCAACATGTCAGCAGGTTAAGATTGAGCATCAGAAGCCTAGTGGGTCCATGCAAAAGTTCAGCATTCCCACTTGGAAATGGGAAGAAGTGAACATGGACTTTGTGATGGGGTTGCCTCGTATTCATCGTCAGCATGGTTCAGTCTGGGTCATTATAGACAAGATGACCAAATCAACCCATTTTATACCAGACCATATCTCTTACTCAGTCGTGGATTATGCCAAACTCTATATTAGGGAGTTGGTCATATTGCACGGTGTTCTATTGTCGATCATCTCATATAGAACAAAAACTATCATTCCAATATTCGAATAGCTTCGTTTGAGTTTTTTCATGAGAGGAGGTGTAGATATCTCATTGGTTGGTTTGAAGTGGGTGAGGCTGTAGTAATAGGGCCTAACTTGGTATAAGATGCCTTAGAGAAATTTCATTTGATCTGGGAAAGGCTTAAGAAAGCTTAGAGCCGACAGAAATCGTACACAGATATGCACAAAAATGATCTCAAGTTCGAGATTAGTGACTATGTGTACTTGAAAATCTCTACTATGAAAGGAGTGAAGAGGTTTGGAAAGAAGGGGAAACTCAGTCCCCAATATAATAGTCTTTACTAAATTTTCAATTATTTCAGAAAGGTAGAATACGAGCTTGAGTTACCTTCAGATCTATCTTTAGTCCATCTAGTGTTTCATGTCCCATTGCTAAAGAAATGCATAGGTGACCCATCAGTCATAGTCCCTATAGAGGACATAGATATTCAGAACAACCTCTCTTATGAAGAAATTCCAGTCAAAATCCTCGACTGTCAGATTCACAAACCGAGGAACAAAGAAGTCCCTCTAGTTAAAGTGCATTGACGGAATCAGTCTATTGAGGGAGATACTTGGGGAGCAGAAGTAGATATGTGACCAAGTATCCTCACCTTTTCTCTAAAAACTCAGATTCATCTCAAGGTAATAGTTCTCCTTAAGCTTATTAAGTTTCATGCTCAAATTTTCCAATACAAACTTGGTATCAGATACCTTTGCATATTTAGTCATATGTTCATGAGTCAGTTCAGTCATGTATTCATGCATCAGATATGCATGTTTAGTATGATAATTCAGTATCTCAGTAATCTCAGTCATGAAGTCATACTTCAGTTATGCATGCTTAGTGTCTAAATCCAGTCTCTTAGATTTCTTAGTTTAATCAGTCTCATTCGAGGATGAATATTCCCAAGAGAGAGATATTGTAAGACCCCACGAAATTCTAAGCTTAATTCAGTATTTAAAGTTTTTCAAGGGGTCTCAGACTTATAAAATTTAGCCAAGTGTCCATACTTAGTGTTATTTTAGGTTTTGAAGATTGTAAATCCAATTTCACGACCCTTATGACCTTAAAGTATCGATCTTTAGGTTGTTTCATGATCAAGAATGTCCATAGGTATTCCCGGATAGGTTTCAAATTTTTTGGACTTCATTTGAGGCACCTTTGGAGTCACATTGACTATCGCATTGATAAATGTTTTCCTTAGCTTCCAGTGTCAAATTCCAGTGAGCCGACGCAGACTTGATGTGACACATTGGCTATCACATCGATGCCAATGATGCGGCGCGTCGGTCTATGCATCGATGTTTCAGATTATAGTCATTAAAAAACCGTATCCTCAGGGTTAATTAAGTCTTTTTCCCACACTCTTTAGCCCCCATAACAAGAAATTTAGTCCTCTTTAGGCAAGTTATATACATTATTTCACAAATTGCTCAAGAACAAAACCCTAGGTGAATTAAATTCAAATTCAAGGCTTCAGATCTACCATGAATTTTTAAAAATTCACCAACTAAGGTATGTGAAGTGTTCATCCAAGGGTTCCTTCCACCCTTGGAGTCCAAGAATCTCTTTTAAATTTCAAGTAGTTTGAATTCATGATTTCCATGAGTGGAATTAAATTGTATTTATGATTAGTATATGAATTAGATTTCTATTTCATGAATTATTATACGTTTCATGTGGGATTGATTACTATGGGTGTAAATTCGTATGAATCCATGTTAAACCCCTTGAAATTGGGAAATTTAAAGTAAATCTTTATGCTCACTTATTATGTGCATATATTATGCTCACCAAGTGCTTGATGAATTGTTCATGTGAACTAATAAGGGAAAGAAATCATGTTATGCTAGCTTATTTGCAAGTTATACCATGCAAGTGTTTGATAAGATGTCTTTATAGATGTATTATGAATCCAATGTGCATGTTTATACTAAGCAAGATCATGTGATGGTTTATTTTATGCTATCTAGTCCTGGGGGTATTTAATACCCAAAAATTTAGCTGTTTCCTAGAGCTAGTGTTAGTTAAAGAAAAATCTCAGGCACACCATGATCCTAGTACTCTCAGTCTGTTACAGGACTCAGGAGACCTCAGTACACCTAGTATTAGTTCGGTCTAGTTCATTATTCAGTTCAGACCTCAGTAACCTTAGTTAGCTAACAGAACTCGGTAGTATTCCATCAGTCCACGAATCCACTGAACTCAATTTAGGTAAGTCAAAAAGTAATATTAGTAATATTTCAATCCATCCTAGTACATAATAGAAATCAGTTTAGTGTCTATTCAGGTAGGAGTAGGATTCAATACTGAGTTAACCCCAGGGATGGGGGCATTCTTGCCAATAGAGGTCTTGTCCCTTAGTAGTAATCCCTGTCTTACAGAACTACGTAGCCAGCATAGGTTGAGATATCTTCCTACTAAATAATATAAGGGTTGATACATATCATTTGAGTTATCCTGCCAGCGAGGGTTGACGAAAGAGCTTTCTATCTGAGAGGGTTAACTCACAACTTGTCTCTACCCATAGCACGGTATTGGCACCCTTCAAACTGGTGTTACATGTTTGACCCCAATCTATTCAGAAAGGGACATGATGGTTAGATGATTACCTCCCATAGTCTAAGTTTCAGATTCAACCTCAGTATAGAACTTAGTTTAGTTCTACAGATTCAGGACTGTCAGTTACAATCGCTCATCTCAGTACAGAAATCAGTATAGTTCTATAGAATCATGACTGTCAGATATAGTCATTCATTTATTAGTAATACAGTATCAGTAAACTCAGATATTAGTTAATCAGTATTCAGACTCAGTATTTAGTGTTATCACGATCTTAGTTACAATCTACGTATTCATACATATACTCTCATTCAGTCATTGTAACGCCCCAAAAACAGGTCCCGAAGTATCACACGGTGCTTGAGGCTACGAGTATCCCCAACCTAACCCTTTGAGCCATTTTCATTCAGTTCAACACAAATCAACGGGGTTTCCATAAATAAGCCTCAAATATCAATACAGTAATCATCATCCATGAATAAAAGAATTTCAGAAAGATAACAAAATACGACTTATTAGTCAACTCCCAACATCTATACTAGTCTGACAAGCCTCTAAGAAAATCAATAAAACCAGCGAGCCATTGAGACATGCCCCAACTGACTCATACTCAGTTATCAAATGTAAATGATTCCGTGAAACCAACATCAGACATCACTTCCTCAAAACATGAGGACTCACCACAATAGAGGATGTAGAACAGCGTGCCCGAAGAATCACTGTCGAACCTGGAATTGAGCACCTGAACCTACATTCTGAGAAAATGCAGCCCACATCCGAAGATGTGGGTCAGTACCATGGAAAGGAACCGAGTATATGGGGGTGTATGCAGTTGTTTAAACATCATCATCATAGATATTTATAAGAAATATACAGGATGCATGAAAGACTCACATAGCCCAAAGAAAATCATCATAATCATGAGAGGATAAAATAAGTACAATAACACATGTAAGTCATCATATAATTTGTCAATCATTTTCAGTTCATAAAGAATATCAATTCTCATAATGTAAATATCATTTAAATCTTTCGAAAGAATAACTTGCACAATTCCACTTTCAAATCACTTCACCATTCACCATAGACACAAGGAAGCACACACACACTGGGAGATCCTATAACCAACATAAACCATGTGAGCTACATGGAGTCCAACGTACAATCAACGTTGGGGAGAGCCGTCCTATCCTTTCCATCGGAGTAGGACTATCGATATCAAATCCACACAAACTAGTGATCACTATATAAATCAGGCTCAGGATTAATCCTACGGGGGCACGTAGTTGTACGGAAGTAAGGTCGCTTTATACCTCCCACTCGGTACTAAAGATTTCTCCCGGACTTAGCCCAGATCATTTCAAAGACAATCCACAACAAAATAATTTCAGTAATATATAAATATACATCGGGAGCCATCATGCTTCCTATCTATCAAAATCAACCATGTTGTGGATTTCTTTCACACTCGAGTTCAAAACAACTCCATTAAGACCAAAAGGTCAAATCATTCAAAATATCTCAACTATTCAATATCAACGTGCTTATAACACACACTTTCTAAAAAAACACAATTTCCAATGGGGATTCACGACCCAAATACCAAAATCATTATAAATATCATTCAAGATTCATGTTTTATATCTCCACACATGTAAATTCATCTTTCAAAATTATAAACATCAATATTTCATAATAATCATCATAAGGTATGGGTTCATGCTTCAAATTCGTAAAAATCAAATAAAAATTATGCCTTTGTAAAGAAAATTACTTTTGGGCACAAGAACGAAAGAGAGTTCTTGTTGAAAACCCCCACATACCTTGAATGATGAAATTTAGATCGATACTCATTTTTGAGATGTTAATCGTGCCTTTAAATGATGGTTCTCAGAGTTCTTGAACTAGGAACTTGGAATCTTGAATAAATTTGTAGAATTAATGGTGAACTTTGGAGGTTCTTGAAGTTGGATGTAGGAGCTTAGGGTTTTCTTTTTGAGGGAATTTGATGAAATATAACATATAATACTTCTAATAGGCTTTAATATAGGGTTTGGATAGATTTTGGGTGAGGAGGAATGACCAAAGATCCCCTAAAAATAAAAAAATTCTCGAATCTATCCTTTGGTGGACTATTTTGATAGTCTGAAGTAGATCAACCATAACATTTTACTCCGATATCCAAATTGGATGAAACCAATTTCATTAAAAAGAGGACCCTCATATATTTCCGTTGATATATAGTATCTCACCCAGATTATTGTGTATGAGGATTTATGATCATTTGAAGTTGACCGAAAAATTTATTTTTGATAGGCTGAAGTAGATCAACCATAACTTTTTGATCCGATAGAAAACTGGATGAAACCAATTGCATTGGAAAGAGGACTCGCAGAGCTTTTCGTTGATATATAGTAGATCACCCATATCATTATGTACAAAGAGTTATAATCATTTAAAGTTGGAGTAAAAATACGCCAGGCCTCAGTACTTTTTCCTGCACGTTTTACTGTTCACTACTATTCATGATTCGATCGGAATGTTTATAACTCGTCTCTCGGGCGTCCGTTTTGGATGATCCACATATCGTTGGAAAGACTATTCAATAATATATGCATTGGTGGGTCATAATCTAAGACATTCCACATGAAAAATTTATAATTCATTCTATAAGATAGAACCCAACATATTTACGCACAAAATTTCAACGAAAAATTTCTTGGGGTATTACATCATCCCTCCCTTGGAAACATTCATCTTCGAATGACGCTAGACATGCCAAGATTAGATATGGAATAGAGCTTACAGCTGAACCCATTCGTTAGACTTATTACCACATCGTTTCTCACTCTGAATGCAACATAGAATGCATAAATTCAAGAAACTACAGCTGAACACATAATAAATGACAACTGAACTGCTGCAATTTTTATCAAAAGTGCATGATTTAGGAAAGAATGGTACCTTCATCTTGACCGGAGTTCGCAGAAAATAGGTGCGGGTACTTGGATCGCATATCCGCCTCAGCTTCCCAAGTTGCACCCTCAACAGATTGGTTTCGCCACAATATCTTGACCAAGGGAACTTCTTTGTTCCTTAGTCCTCGGACACTGAAATCAAGAATCTCAATAGGAATCTCATGAAAAGAAAGATTTTCTTGAATGTCAGCACTCATAGAGGAATCCACTACCACAGCATCGCTAATATACTTTCTAAGCATGGAGACATGGAATATTGGATGAACAGAGGACAACTCGAAAGGCAACTCGACCTCATAAGCTACCTTTCCAACACGGCTAAGAATTTGTAAGGACCAACATAACTGGGACTAAGCTTCCACTTCTTTCTGAATCTCTTCAGCCCCCCCCTCCCCATGGGTGAAATTTTTAGATACACTAGGTCACCAACTTCAAACTCAAGGTCTCTCCTTCTAACTTCTGCATATGACTTCTGACGACTCTGCGCAGTTTTCAACCTTTCCCTAATCAGCTTAACTTTTTCCATAGCCTCAAATACCGAATCAGGACCACTCACAGCCTCTTCACCTACCTCGAACCAACCTATGGGTGATCTACACTTTCTCCCATATAAGGATTTAAACGGAGCCATGCCAATACTAGAGTTGAAACTATTATTGTAAGCAAACTCTATAACCGGTAAGTGATCATCCCAACTTTCCTTAAAGTCAAGTGCACAAGCTCTCAACATATCCTCTAAGATCTGGATGGTCCACTCAGACTGTCCATTGATCTGCGAATGAAAAGTAGAACTCAAAAGCACTTGGGTACCAAGACCCTTCTGAAAAGCTTTCCAAAATTGCAAAGTGAACTGTGTACCCCTATCCGAAATAATAGACAAAGGAACTCCATGCAGTCTGACTAGCTCTCGGATATACAATCTAGCGTAATCCTCAACAGTATATGAAGTATGAATAAGCAAGAAATAAGCAGACTTAGTCAACCTATCAACCATAACCCAAATGGAATCATGATAACATCGAGAAGGAGGTAAACCAATCACGAAGTCCATATTTATCTTTTCCCACTTCCAAATGGGAATACTAAACTCTTGCATCATACCACCAGGTCTTTCGTGTTCAACCTTAACCTATTGGCATATTGCACACTTAGCTATAAACGGTGGTATATCTTTCTTCATGCCACTCCACCAATAGATTTCCCGTAAGTCTCGGTTCATCTTGGTGGCACCAGGATGAATAGAATATCGCGCCCTATGCGCTTTATCCATAATCCTCTGTCTCAGATCATTAACATTCAGGACACACAATCTACCCTTCAATCTCAACACACCATCTCCCCCTTGGGAGAAAACCTCTACTTTTTGATCCTTGATTGACTCCTTCAGCCTGACCAAACTAGCATCTAAGTATTTGTTTTCCTTCACTTCCAAAACCAAGGAGGATTCGGAAATACTCTGAACCCGTATACTACTTTCAGCAGAGTCAAACAACCTAACCCCCAATCTAGACAAATGATGTACATCATGAGCCAACTCTTTCTTACCTTCTAGCACATGCGAAACACTACCCATGGACACTCTACTTAGGACATCCGCCACAACATTGGCCTTGCCCGGATGGTACAATATACTCATATCATAGTTCTTTAATAATTCTAACAATCGTACTTGCCTAAGATTCATTTCTCTCTGGGTAAACACATTCTGAAGACTCTTATGATTAGTGAAAACATCAACATGGATACCATACAAATAGTGTCTCCAGATTTTCAAAGCAAACACAACAGTTGCCAACTCAAGGTCATGGGTGGGGTAATTTTTCTCATGGGGTTTCAACTGTCTAGAAGCATAAGCTATCACCTTACCCTTCTGCATCAATACGCAACCCAACCCAACTCTCGAAGCATCATAATACACCATAAAACCATCAATACCATCAGACAAAGTCAAAACAGGGGCTGAAGTAAGTCGAGTCTTCAACTCCTGAAAACTCTTCTCATAAGATTTGGACCATAAGAACTTTACTTTTTGTTGGGTCAACCGAGTCATAGGAGATGCTATAAAGGAGAAACCCTTAACAAAATGGTGGTAATAGCCAGCTAAACCCAAGAAACTTTGAATATCAGTCAGAGAAATAGGTCTAGGCCAATTTCTAACAGCTTCGGTCTTTTGGGGATCAACTCTAATACCCTAGAAAGAAATGATATGACCTAGAAAAGCATCTGAACTTAGCCCAAACTCAAACTTACTGAACTTGGCAAACAACTTGTGATCTCTAAGGGTTTGCAAGACAGTTTGGAGATGATCAGAATGTTCATCCTCACTATGGGAGTACACCAGTATATTATCGATGAACACTAAGACAAATATATCCAGATATGGTCTGAACACTCGATTCATGAGGTCCATGAAAGCTGCTGGGGCATTAGTTAACCCAAAAGACATAACAAAATACTCAAAGTGTCCATAACGAGTTCGAAAAGCAATTTTTGGGATGTCGCACTCCCTAAATTTTAGTTGATGATAGCTGGAAATAAGGTCTATCTTTGAGAAATAACTTACACCTTGCAATTGGTCAAACAAATCATCTATTCTCGGAATAGGGTACTTAGTTTTGACGGTGACTTTATTCAATTGGTGGTAATCAATGCACATACGCAAAGAGCCATCTTTCTATCTCACAAAAAACATAGGAGCACCCCAAGGAGAAATACTGGGCCTTATGAAACCCTTATCTAGTAGATCTTTGAGTCGCTCTTTCAACTCCTTAAGTTCTACAGGGGCCATATGGTAAGGAGGAATAGAAATGGGCTGAGTATCGGGAAGAAGATCAATATCAAACTCTATCTCTCTATCAGGAGATATCCCTGGGAGATCATCTGGAAAGACATCAGAAAACTCATTGACAATGTTAACAGACTGAAGAGTTAGAGTCTCAGACTTAGTGTCTTTGACTCTAACCAAATGGTAAATACACCCCTTGGAAATAAGCTTTCTATCTTTGAGGTAAAAGATAAAATGACTCTTGGGTGACATAGAATTCCTAGACCACTCAAACATGGATGCACCCAAAAATTGAAACTTGACCACTCGGGTCCGACAATCAATAGAGGCATAAGAAGAATACAACTAGTCCATACCCAGAATCAAATCAAAATCTACCATGTCTAACTCAATCAGATCAGCCAACAAGACTCTATGAAGAACGGTAACAGGATACTTTTTATACATTTTCTAGGCAACAATCGAATCACCCATTGGGGTAGAAACTAGGATAGGATCAGGAATAATCTCAAGACTCATTTCAAAATTCACAGCAATCAAAGGTGTAACATATGAGAAACTAGATCCAGGATCCAACATCGCATACACATCAAACTAAAATATACAAAGCATACCAGTAAAAACATTGGGAGAGTCCTTATATTCCTGGTGGGATGGTAAAACATAGAATCTATTATGGCGCTGCCCGCCAACATTGCTAGAAGAGGCACCATGAGCTAGGGTTGGACGAGTCGTTGGAACTGGAGCACTAACAGTCTGAGTCTGGGTCTGAGGGCAATAGTAACGATGCCCTTGTCCATCCTATGGACAATCTCTAACTCCCCATGTCACCACACCAGAAACGGCCCTTTTTCTCACCCCAACACTCACCCGAATGAGCCCTACCACACTTAGCACACAGGGGACGATTTGTCTTATTGACAGTACTGTACTGGGACGTGGATGCATATGACCTGCTACCTTGCTCCTGCCTACCTCTAGGCATGGGAGCACTAGGAGATGATGGTGCTGGCATAGATGAATAATCCTGATACTGAGGGTGACTCCCTCTTTGCGATTTAGTCTGACCCTGTCCGTGCTGCTCGAACCTATCTTTCTTATTCCCTCTCATTCTATCTCTCTCCTTAATCTTGTCTACCTCAATCTGTTGGGCATGAGTCATCATCCTAGAAAGATTCATCTCACTATTCAGCATAGCAAAACTACACTTCTTAACCACATAACTAGACACTCCAGTCACAAACTTACTCATACTAGCCCGATTATCATCCACTAAGTCAGGAGCATACTTGGCCAACTGATTAAACTTTAGACAGTACTCCCTAATAGTCATAGAGCCCTGTTGCAGGTTCATAAACTCTTCCACCTTCACCTCCCTCATCTCTAAAGGGAAAAACTTATCTAGAAATGTATCCTGGAACTCTTACCAAGTTATAGGGATAGATCCCTCACCTTTACCTTTCCTCCAAGCAACAACCCAGTCATAAGCAAGGTCTTTCAACCTATACGTAGCCAACTCCACACTATGTTCCTCAGATACATGCATCACCTAAGTAATCTTCCGCACCTCCTCTAAAAATAACTGTGGATCCTCATCAGACTTGGACCCATAGAATTCCAGCGGATTCAACCACTTGAAGTCACGGATCTTGGCAACAGCTGAATCACCTCCCTGCTGCTGTGGAGCCAGGGCCGGGTTGGCCTGAATATTTACAGTAACAGCTTGGGCCAGTGCCTGAAAGGCTGCCCAAAATTTAGTATGAGACACATTTTCATTCAATGGGTCAGCGAGTAGAGGTTGCTGACCATCATTATTTCTTCTCGCTCGACGTGGAGGCATATTTCAGAAAGAAGAGCGAATGAATCAATAGCAGAGAGAGACACTTTAAGAATGATAGACTTCTAAAAAAAAGAATCACACTTTTTCCTAAAATGTCTTGTAGCCTCTTGCTTATAGATGTGGTGCGCAACACACCAATGATCAAGACTCTACTTAACGCGGTTTGTCAGACTCCCTAGGAAACCTTAAAACATTAGGCTTTGATACCAAGTTTGTAATGCCCCAAAAATGGGGTTCCGGAGCATCACACAGTGCTTGAGGCTACGAGTAGCCCCAAGCTAATCCTTTGAACCATTTTCATTCAGTTCAATACAAATCAATGGGGTTTTCATAAATAACCCTCAAATATCAATAGAGTAATCATCATCCATGAATAAAATAATTTCAGAAAGATAACAAAATATGACTTATTAGTCAACTCCCAACATCTATACTAGTCTGACAAGCCTCTAAGAAAATCAATAAAACTAGCGAGCCATTGAGACATGCCCCAACTGACTCATACTCAGTTATCAAATGTAAACGATTTCGTGAAACCAACATCAGACATCACTTCCTCGGAACATTAGGACTCACCACAATAGAGGATATAGAACAGCGTGCCCAAAGAATCACTATCAAACTTGGAACTGAGCACCTGAACCTACATTTTGAGAAAATGCAGCCCACATCCGAAGATGTGGGTCAGTACCATAGAAAGGAACCGAGTATATGGGGGTGTATGCAGTTGTTTAAACATCATCATCATAGATATTTATAAGAAATATACAAGATGTATGAAAGACTTACATAGCCCAAAGAAAATCATCATAATCATAAGAGGATGAAATAAGTACAATAACATATGTAAGTCATCATATAATTTGTCAATCACTTTCAGTTCATAAAGAATATCAATTCTCATAATGTAAATATCATTTAAATCTTTCGAAAGAATAACTTGCACAATTCCACTTTCAAATCACTTCACCCTTCACCATAGACACATGAAAGAACACACACACTGGGAGATCCTATAACCAACATAAACCATGTGAGCTACATGGAGTCCAACGTACAATCCACGTTAGGTAGAGCCATCTTATCCTTGCTATAGAAGTAGGACTATTGATATCAAATCCACAAAAACTAGTAATCACTATATAAATCAGCCTCAGGCTCACTCCTACGGGGGCACGTAGTTCTAGGAAAGTAAGGTCGCTTTATACCTTTCACTCGATGCTAAAGATTTCTCCCAGACTTAGCTCAGATTATTTCAAAGACAATCCATAATAAGAAAATTTCAGTAATATATAAATATACATCGGGAGCCATCATGCTTCCCATCTATCAAAATCAACCATGTTGTGGATTTCTTTCACACTCGAGTTCAAAACAACTACATTAAGACCAAAAGGTCAAATCATTCAAAATATCTCAAATATTCAACATCAACGTGCTTATAACACACACTTTCTTAAGAAAACACAATTTCCAATGGGGATTCACAACCCAAATATCATAATCATGATAAATATCGTTCAAGATTCATGCTTTATA
Source organism: Capsicum baccatum var. pendulum (assembly GCA_030864225.1). NCBI lineage: Eukaryota > Viridiplantae > Streptophyta > Magnoliopsida > Solanales > Solanaceae > Capsicum > Capsicum baccatum. Next base: position 70,719,772 of record CM061551.1, read on the forward strand.
TCTCCACACATGTAAATTCATTTTTCAAAATCATAAACATCAAGATTTCATAATAATCATCATAAGATATGGGTTCATGCTTCAAATTCGTAAAAATCAAATAAAAATCATGCCTTTGTAAAAAAAATTACTTTTGGGGTACAAGAACGAAAGTAAGTTCTTGTTGAAAAACTCCACATACCTTGAATGATGAATTTTAGATCGATACTAATTTTTGAGATGTTAATCGTGCCTTTGAATGATGGTTCTCGGAGTTCTTGAACTAGGAACTTAGAATCTTGAATAAATTTGCAGAATTAATGGTGAACTTTGGAGGTTCTTGAAGTTGGATGTAGGAGCTTAGGGTTTTCTTTTTGACGAAATTTGATGAAATATAACATATAATACTTCTGATAGGATTTAATTAGGGTTTTGATGGATTTTAGGTGGGGGGGATGACCAAAACGCCCCTAAAAATAAAAAAATTCTGGAATTTATCCTTTGATGGACTGTTTTGATAGTATAAGGTAGATCAACCATAACATTTTACTTCGATATCCAAATTGGATGAAACTAGTTTCATTAGAAATAGGACTCTCATATCTTTCCGTTGATATATAGTATCTCACCCAGGTCATTGTGTATGAGAAGTTATGATTGTTTGAAGTTGACATAAAAATTCACTTTTGATAGGCAAAAGTAGATCGACCATAACTTTTTGCTCTGATAGACAAATTGGATGAAACTAATTTCAGTGGAAAGAGGACTCGCAGAGCTTTCCGTTGATATATAGTATATCACTCAGATCATTATGTACAAGGAGTTATGATCTTTTAAAGTTGGAGTAAAAATACGCCAGGCCTCAATACTTTTTCCTACACGTTTGACTGTTCACTACTATTCACGGTTCGATCGGAATGTTCATAACACGTCGCTCGGGTGTCCATTTTGGATGATCCATATATAGTTGGAAAGATTATTCTATACTCTATGCAATGATGGGTCATAATCTAAGACATTCCGTACGGAAAATTTATAATTCATTCTAGAAGATAGAACCCAACACATTTATGCACAAAATTTCAACGAAAAATTTCCCGGGGTATTACAGTCATACTCATGTTAATTAATTAGTATTGTTCTTGCATATGAACCTATGAATCTCAGCCCACCTCACTGAGCATATCAGTACATTCAAAGTACTGACGCATGGTTTTCTTTTGTGCTATGATGTCTTATATTATAGGTTCAGATGCACGGGCTCCAGAGCACCCATAGCAGTTCAGATTCTTAGCAGACAGAGTTAGTGGTAAGTCCTCATAGTTTGAGTAAATGTATATTTTTCAACATTTCAGTTCATTTTTAGTTGTTAGAGTTAGTTGGGGGCTTACCCCATCAACTTCACAGTTCAGACAGTTTAGAGGTTTTTCAGACTAGAGTATTTTCAGACAGTTGTTCAGTTTTTACTATTGATATTCAGTTTTGGTATTGTGATACCATATTCAGTATTTATTTTATATTTGAACCTTATGGTAAGTTTTTGCCTAAATTCTGTAATTTTTGCAATATTATTATTCAGATATTGCAGCGGGTACCAGACATGGGTTAGCTTGTGGTCCTTCGGGACTATGAGCACTATGTAGCGTCTGGGGTACAGACTCAGGGCATTACAACTTCTTACTACCTTCTATATTTGCAAGATCATCCATGTGTATTATACTACTCCGCTATGCTTGATACAATTTCTTCTCTTCTACAGTGTCCACAGTACTATAGCTGGCATTACTCTATATAGAACTTTCAAGTTTGTTGGTGCTTCCCCATTACACTATGCTAGGATAAGTTTTTGAAGTTGTCTATTCTGCACATGAATATATACAAAATAAGCAAAATGCCTCCATAACCTCATGACTACTGTGCCTGTCAGGAATAAATGAGATATTGTTTGTTTCATTCTCTCCTAACAACAATAACACCTTAACACCAACTGTATTTTAATTCTTTTAAGGTTGTCGTCTGTTGAGATTCTCCTCATCCATAGCCTCCACATAAAAAAATTTACCTTAAAAGTCAAATCTTTAGTCCAAATGAAATCAGAATACCTCATTTTCTCTTTCTTGTGTCTAATCATATTTTAATTTGTTTTAACTGAAGACAGGCTATTTATGCTACCCATCCATCAAGAAAGATCATTAGAATAGCCATCACTTGGAGAAATAATGTTTTTAATGATTAGGTCCACCATTTCTTCAAAAAGTAGGGACAGAAGAAATGTCTTATCCCACTCTTCATTTTTTATAAAACCTTTAACCTCAACTTTCTCATCATTAGCATCATCCCTTCTATATAGTAGAGCGTCCCTTGCTTTGTCCAGTTGTTAAATCAGAAACTAGAGTTACCAACCTTTATCTACCACTAAATATTGTGCTCTACCTCATCCCTAATAGTAACTCCAAAACCTTTAGCTAGTATACGGTGCATTTTCTTGTATTATTTGTTCCACATAAAAGAAATTAACATAGAGAATATAGATGGTCTAAAGTTCCACCATAATTTTGCAAAAAGTTCTTTGGACATATTGTGAAATGATCTAAAACCAAGCCTCCTTCCTCTTTAGGATAGCACATAGAATCCTCAGACAACTACAGTTTATTTTTTGACCCTATAGCATTTTTCCGGAAAAAATTTGCAAAAATTTTGTGACTAATTAATTATACTCACTGGTGGATTCAGGAAAGATAGTATATAAAAATGCATAGACTATAATACATGAGAAATTAAAAATATGTCTTTCGCCATAAGGGAGCATCTATTTTTCAATAAACATAATCTCTTCATCACTTTCTTAATGAGATCCTTATAAAGTCCCATATTCTTCCTTCCATAAAAGATTGGACACCCCAAATAAGTAAATGGAAAGGTATCTTTTGTTTTATTGAAAAAAATAGTTGAAGGGTATATTAGGCCATTTTCTGTATAATAAACTACTTTTACTACTTTATTAATAATAAGAGAAATTTGCGATAAGTCTATTTGCATATCCGTACTCCAAAATGTCTTAGAAAATTCGATGGTTCCGTTCTTGGATAATATCAATTTTGCAACCGAGATTGATACCCCAATATCTAAATATGGAATAACCAACACTTAAAGGGCATAACCAACAGATGGTTCTCACCCTATCCCCGACATTGTTCTCTAACGATGTCCCTTTGGCAAAAGGTGGCCCTTGGTCCACTTAACTAGTTGGAAAAGAGCCACCATTCTCTTTCTTTCTTCTTTCGATCAGGACAAGTGGGTTGATTCATTTCCTCCTCCAATATACGCAATTCTCTGTCTTCATTATATATATATACTACAGTATAATATAATGTAGAAATATAGATAAGGTGATATGGCACCTCTCTATGATCTCCTGAGTGATTAAAATCTATCATATTTAATATTACACTTAATTATATCTCATAAGTTACAAAAAACCTTCATCTATTTATATTCTTTACTTAAATAACATGTTTTCCCAACTACCTTATACTTCATTCTTAATATAATTTAACCAATATGTATAGGTGATATAGCATGACTCTTAAGTAAAGAATGGCATTTTCCTCTCTTAATTTTTCTCATAGCATAAAATGGGGTGATTCTAATTTACATTAGCATTGTCTTCCCTCTTCCCTCTTCCCTCTTCAATTTTCCTTCTTCTTTTGGTCTAAAGGAAATGTACAACATGAACTTTCTTTTTGGCTTACTAACATAAATTAATGAATCCCAACTCTCAATTCGTACTTCTTTTATTTTTTATTTGTGGCATATTTTATTTTTTTCTTGATTTTATTTTTTTGGGGCTTTGAGCTAAAAGTGACAAAAGAGTTTTAAAATGAGGTTTTCGGTGACACAAGTCTTAACAATTGAGTGAAGGTGACAATTACTTTATTATGGATTAAGAAAGTTGGGTAAGATTGAAAATAGCCCACAAGTTTTTAAATTTACACTTTGATCCAAATATTTACATAATATAATGGGAAACGGAGGAAAAAAAGTGTGTTTCTCTCTCTTCTCATACATTGTTGTTTTATATCTCTTAGCAATTTTTGTTGTTCATTGTTGCTACTGCTTTATTCATCATCTTATGCTTTATTATCATCATCGTTTACTTCATTATCATATTTGTCTTCTTCTTTTTGACTATTGTTGTTGTAGTTGTTACCGCTACTGCTGCTATTTGACCAATTTCTTAGGTCAAATTTTATTTCGTACATCACTTTCCACTTTGGTATTACTTTATAGGAAACTTTGGTAAATTAATTTATGATTTTTAGTTGAATTTGTCAACTGGGTAATTGCTATTGTGCTATTTTTTCAACATTAGCATATGAACATGAATGCAACATAAGAGCCACCTGTTTAAATAGATCAATCATTTATTGCGATAGATAAGAAATCTATTTCAATGAAAGACTCATATGTTGGATTCATGTTTATGGTTCTATAGAGCCATAACATGAATCGAACAGATGGGTCATTGGCTGCAACATATTACCAATCTGTTACATCAAATAAGTTATCTGGTGCAACATGATAAATATCTGTTGTAACAGATTAGTAACCTATTAAAACAGAACCTGAACTCAATTCTAACAGATGTGTCATCTGTTGCAACAAGGTAAATATCTATTGCAACAGATTAGTAACCTGTTGTAATAGAACCTGAACTCGATTCTAACAAACGCATCGTCTATTGAAATAGATAAGTCATCTATTGCAATAGGTTAATTATCTGTTGCAACATATCACTCATATATTAGAATAAACTTCAAAGGTGCCTTATCACTATAACACCTATCCCAATAGGGGCTTCATCTATTGCAATAGATATACAATCTATTGTAATATATGATTCACCTATTACAAAAAATGACTCATCTATTAAAATCAACTTCAAAAGCATAACATGAATCCAATAAGTAAGTAATCTGTTGCGACTGATCAGTTATCTGATGCAACTTATTTTTCACCTGTTGCAATAGATTACACATATGTTGGGATTCATATATGGCACTATGAAATCACTATTAAATTTTTTAACAAATGACTTTATTTAGGTACCACTAATGGATGGATCAATAACAATAGTGGTGGATTGTCATGGTCAATGGATTGAGAAGAGAAATCAATATGTATGGTGTTGGAAAGAGGGTGAAATGCTAGAAAAGATAGCTATGATAGTTGAAAGTGATGTTTCATATGATGATTTTATGAACTTAATCATCTGCTATTATGGACTGAATTGTCAACCGGAAGAACTTGTCATCTGCTATATGTATAGCTCCTTTGAAAATCAGAGGGTACTACCTTTCAAGATAACTAATCAGGTTTGGTTGCGTGCTTGTCGTAATGATTCATCTAGACCGGTGTTAATGGTGTACGTGGTTGAAAAGACGAGAGAGAATGAGAACCTGAATATAGAAGAACAACAACAACAAGATATCTTTGATGATAGGTTTAATGATCTATACATGAATATTCTAGATGATGGTCAAACACCTACGCCCGCTGATGAGACTAATATGGTGGGAAGTTCTTATCGATCGACACAGTCTGGCAATCTTCAAGACAACATGAACAAATTTTTCAATGGAATGTCATTAAAGTACAAGAAAGAACTATCTACCACTTTGTTTATTTCTTACTTTAAAAAAGATTTCAAAAGAAAGAAGGTGATTAATTTGAGCAGTGTCTTTTGTTACAAATGTGCCAATCCAAACTGCAAATGGTGGTTGAGAGCGGTAAAGTACATAATTTCTAATAGATTCATCATTCATAAACATGAAAAGTATCACACATGTGGTTTGGAGCATATCTCAGGCCAAAATCCTCACACAGCGTCAAAGGTCCTTGGTGAATATTTCAAGAATAGTTTTCCTGATGGCAAAGGCCTTTCTATAAGGGTTATTGACAATCAACTCCTTATGGAATTGGGTGTCCTAGTCAGTTATTGGAAGATATATACGTCCATGGGGATTGCAAAGGACTTGGCTAGTGGGACAAACGAGGATGGTTATGCAGTCCTTGATGCCTACCGTTACATGCTTGAGTCCACAAATCCCGAAAGTAAGATGACATTACATGTTGAAGAAAATGGAAGGTTCAAGTACTTTTTTGTATCCTATGGTTCTTGGATTCAAGGTTTTTGATATTTGAGAAAAAGACATAGCCATTGACGGTACCTTCTTGAAGAGCAGGTATAATGGAGTTCTGCTAGCGGAGTTAGCACAGGATGCAGAGAATCACATCTTTTCTATTGCTTTTTGTGTAGAGGACAAAGAATGTGATGCCTCATATGGATTTTTATTTGAACAACTGTGAAGCTGTATTGAAGATACCAAAGAGTGGTGTTTTGTTTCGGATAGGCATCCAAGTATTCCAATGATGGGTTCCATTTTCTTCACTTCAGCTTACTTTGGTTGTTGCATCAGGTATCTTGGAGAGAACATTCAGACCAAATTTCACAATGAAAGGATCGTGACCTTTTTTTATGGAACAGCTAAAGCATATATTAGAGAGGAGTTTTTAGATTATTTCAATCAAATAGCGGATATGTATCCCCAGGCAGCAGAATATCTCGTACGTGTTGGTTTCGAGAGATGGAGTCAGAAATTCTGTCTGGCAAATAGGTACATTCTTATGAATTTAATGTCTTATTTGAGTTACAAGTTTAGTATGATATCGTACTAAGTGATTCTTTTGTATAGGTACAGTATAATGACGTCAAACATAGCTGAATCAGTGAATTCATTGTTTGGTGATGAAAGAGAATTTCCCATCAAGGTTCTATTTGAAAAAATAAACAAAAAGTATGGCCAATTTTTTAATGAAAGGTGTGTGTAGTTCGAGGACACAGGAACCCCATTTATTCTTGAAGTGGAAAAATAATATCAACAAACATCAGTCTGGGGAATAGGTTATTATCTCATCAAATAGCAGATTACAAATTCAGTATCACCGGTGATGGTCATGTTGCCATGGTCGATATTCAAATAAGATCTTGTACGTGCAGAGTTTTTGACTTGGACAAAATACCCCCTTCCACATGCTATGGCAGCACTTCAAGCTCAATACGGTGCAAAATATAGACCTAAAATTTATGATCACTCCTCTCCATATTATTCGGTGAAAAAAATATACAATGGCATATAGTGGGCATATTACTTCGGTTCCTCCCGAAGAATTTTAGGTTGTTCCTACAGAGCTTTTGGAGAGATTAATACCTTCTCCATATATTGACCCCAAGCACTATAAAATTGGGAATAAAGCTATATAAGAGGAGGAGTGGAGTTGGAGAATCATTTCATCAGGAAGAAACAAGTTCTCCGTATGTAAGCACACTGGAAACAAAAGAAATACATGCCCGGATCGTAATCCACCATGATCGTTGTAATTGCAAAAGCTTGTGTTGTTGTTTGTCGTGGACTTTTATATATTTAACTCATTGTTATGAATGTAATATTGTCATTTATTATATATAAAATATCCGTTTCAATAACTTGTGCATCAATAAAAAGAGGGAAACATGAACTAAATATAGCAGACCATAATTATTTTCAACAGATTACCCATCTGTTGCAATAGATGGACATTAGCTGGAAGAACACAAAATAGTTCATCAATCTAGAATATTTTCCTATAACAGATGACAAATCTATCGCAATAGATGGATAATTTATTGACAGAAACCCAATCGATGACTAATCTATTTCAACATATGGTCCATCTGTTGAAAGAACTCAAAAGTCAAAATTGCTATTGGTACTAGATTCAAAATTGCTCCTTACCTCCAACCGTAAGTATGTTAACTTGTATGTTTAGAATAAGAAATAGACAGAATGAAAATTGAATAAGAATTAAAAATCCAAAGTCGACTAAAAATTAAATTTTCATTAAATGAGAAATAAAATACAATAGTTATAGATTCGATATAGAAAAATTAAAATACATACGCTAAAAGAAAAACACATTCTAATTATTATTATTATCATCAACATCATTATTATTGCCAGCCAACCAATCAACCAGCAGCAACAGGGCCCTCATCAGCTTATTTATCTCTATGAATATCCTTTCTCTCAAGGCGACCAGCTCCCTCTGCAGGTCAATAACCTACCTCTGAAGTTCCCCCACGTTGTCGCGCAGAATAGCAATGTCCTAAATAGTATCATCCATATCTATAACACACATAAATTGACAAAAAACATAAACATAAGAGTAAAGAAAAGAGTCCAAATGTAATACAATGTATACTACCAACTGGTAGATTTACACAGAAAAAACTTACCTCAACAAGAAAAGGAATATGCTCTTTGAATAGAAGTGGTTGAGGATGTAATACGAAAAGAGAAAATCCAAGAAATAAATAAAAGTGGAGTAAAATAAAGATTAAGGAGGGACCTATTTATAGATTATTGAATCTTAATGTGTTAGGCAAAAAGATACGACTGTTCAGCTTTATTGTATTAATACATTCAAACTGCTGGCTTTTTGTTTTCTGTGAAAAGTCATAACTTTTTGACATTCAAACTTCTGACCTTTTGAAAATGGTTTGAGACTTAATAACAACCTTTATTATTAAGATGTTTCAACAGATCATCCATCTATCACAACAGATTACCCACTGTGCAACAGATTTACCATCTACTTCAATAGATAGTCTGTATGTGCAACAGATGAGATATTTATTGCAACATATGGATTATTTGTTATGATAGATGGAACATCTATTGGATAAGATTTTTTTATTTCTTCTAACAGCTGATTCATCAGTTTCAATAGATGGGGAATTTGATTCATCAGTTATTTTTAATGATTTACCATCTAATGCAATAGATGGTCTATATGTGCAACAGATGAGACATTTGTTGCAATACATGGATTATCTGTTGTGAAAGATGGACCTTCTATTAGAGGAGATGTTTTGGTTTTTTTTGACAGCTGATTGATAAGTTGCAACAGATGGGGAATTGATTCATTAGCTGTTTTAAATATTTTAGACAAAAAGTCATGACTGTTCACCTTATTTTAATAGCCATCAGATGAATAAAAATTGTCAGACATTGATGGGGTAGGAAGAATAAGGTGTGTGCAGATGAACAAACCTACTTTTATACGTGGGAGTTATGTTTTATTGATCAGGCTATAGTAATAGACACATATAAAGTAAAATGATCTTGTGAATGTAATTTTTTAACTGATTAGACATTGATCATTCAGACAAGACCAAGCATTTTATAGTTTAGTTTGGTAGGTGTGAACTGATAAAGTCGAAGGGTTCCAAGATGATGGTGTCGATACCATGTTCCAATTTAATGACGATTTTGCTCATGTTTATGTATCATGTTTGGAGAAGGGTTTAAGTTTTTGATGATAGTATAAATATCCAATAGTGATTGGATTGATTTAATGGTGCAATGGACTTTTGAAAGGCCTCCAAAGCCTCGCACTACAGCAAATAAGAATGGAAAACCAATAGAAATTCCCCTGGTCCAAATTTATATGGATGGGTTGCTCGAGAAGACTATTATATAGCAGAAGGTGCTTGAGAGAATACCTGTGCGGGAAGAGGGAGGTGGAGAAGTTCATATATCATCTCAGACCTTATTTAAGAGGAAACACAGAGAAGAAAGTAAGGAACTTCTAGCGAATCTGGCCAATGAAATTGACTTGAGAGATGAAAAGCTAAATGAGCTTCAAATATGGAAGTGTATCCAAATATTAAAATCTGTCATTCGTTCTTGAAAAATAAAAATGCTCAAGAGAACTGGAGCTGGACACTTTGCTAGGAACTGTGACTAGCGAGCGTGGCCTCAATGAAGACCCACAATGAGCAGGACCAGAACTCTAAGGAAACAGCTTGGCCAGCACAGAGTATTGGTAAGATTTTTAGTCAAGAATGAAATCTGAACCAACAACTCTAGGAGTAAAAATAAGGGAAGCCAAGGCATCAATTTCTGAAGTCTAATTTGCATCTCATGCCTTCTGTTTGTGGTTCTGATCAGGTCAAAGGCAGTAGAAACAAAAAGGTTTGAAGTTGAGAAGAAATCATATGACTTGTTGTTTCTACTGCCTTTGACCTCACTAGAACTACAAGCAGAAGGCCTGGGATACAAGTTTAACTTTAGAAATCACCACCTTGGCTTTATACCTTATTTATACTTCAGGAGTTATTGGTTTAGGTTTCAGTCTTGACCAATAATCTTACCACCATCGGTTCTTGCAAAGATGCAACCTTAGAGTTCTGGTCTTGCATTTTGTGGGTCTTCATTTAGGCCAGGCTAGCTAGCTGCAGTCCCCGAACAAAGTGCACAACTCCAATCCACTTCAACATTTTCCTTTTCAAAATGGACTGATGGATTTTCATTTGTTGTTACACTTTCACATTTGCAGCTCATTCAATTTTTTCATTCTTCATGTTAATTTCATTCCCCCGTTTTGCTACACTTTCCTTCCTACCCAATGTTTCTTCTTAAATAGGGTCTGAGTTGATATATGGTCTTTTCCACCTCCCCCTTTCCGCACAGGTATTCTTCCAATCACCTTCAGATGTATAATAGTCTTCTCGAGCATCCCATCCATATAAATTTGGACTAGGGGAATTTCTATTGGTTTTTTCCATTCTTGTTTGCTGTAGTGCGAGGCTTTGAAGGCCTTTCAAAATTCCATTGAACCCTTAAAATTAGTTATCACTATTTGAATGTTTACACTGATACCAAAAACTTGTACCCTTATCTAAACTTAACACATAAACATTAGTCAAATCTTCATTAAACGGTAATAGGGTATCGACATCACCCACTTAGTCTCTCAGCCTTACCATTTCAAACCTTACAATCTTAAATGTAAATTGGCATATCTTGTTTGAAAGATTAAAGCCTAATAGATAAAGAACTAACATTCACAAAATTAGTGTACTGCATATGTATTTTCACGATAGGTTGATTAGTAATACATGCCTCTCACATATAAAGTGGCTCCATCTGCAAGAATCTTATTCCTCCAAACCCATCATTACTCTAGCATTTAATGCTGGTCGGGCAAAAGTTTATCTAGTTTCACTTCCTTTAATCTACAAACAAGAGAAAAACATTTGATGTCAAACAAGATAAGAACAAAAAAAACATTACAAAAGGGTAACACAAAATTTAATTAATCAACAGATGACCCATCTGGTGTAATAGATTCCCCATCTATTCAATAGATGATTCATCCATTGCAACAGGCACTGCATCTGTAACAACATATGGATGACATGTTGATAAAGATGGGCCATCTATTGGAATAAATCAACCCAGCCTTGCTACTAGTTTGATTTCTTCCAATAGTTGCTCCATCTATTCCAAAAGCTGATTTATTAGTTACAACAGTAAAGGAAACTGTTGCAACACCACCACCAACATCAACAACAACAAAGAAATAACACCATATATTCCAACACCATTAATAACACAAATACCATATGTTCCAACAACACCAACACCCATTTATCAATACATAGGAAGCTTGTAATTATTAAGTCAATAATAACAACAGATGTAAATATCTAATTTAAATAACATACAAAGAAGAAGATGAGAAGGAAAGAGAAATAGTAAACCATACCTACAATGTCAAAAAAAAGGGATCAGAATACTAATTTCAGTCGAGCAAAGATATTGGGAGGATCAATTGAGATCTAAAAGGGTCCTCATGTGAAAGAGGAGAGAAAAGAGAGGAATAAAAGGAGATGGTTGTGATTACCCTAAAGAGGATAGAGAGAATTCTGGATCTAAATGAAGAAGAGAGATGAGTTGTATTGATTTATGGAAGAAAGAACGAGAATTATAGAGATGGATTTTATATATTCATTAATAACTTTTAAGGGGAACAAGGAGACGGTGACATTGAAAAGATAAGATAAGACTACTCAAGGAGGAGATTTTTGAGTTATCCAAGTAATATTTTTTACCACCTTAGAATTTTATCTTTTTTATCTCAAACAAAAAATTAGGAAATTTCTTTAAATTAAAAAAGAAGGATCTTCAAACATATAAGTCAACTGTTGCAACAGATGAAAATTTCTATTTGAAAATTTCCAATGACTCAATCATTTGTTACACGAGATGACAATTTCTGTTTGAAAATTTCAAACAGATCAGTCATCTGTCTTAACATATGGCAACACCTATTTGATAATTTATATCAGATAGCTAATCTATTGAAATAGATGACTTAATCTGTTTGATAAATTCCAAAAGATAAGTAATCTATTGCAACATGTTGAACATTTGTTTTTATACAATTTTAATTGAGTTTGTGTATTCAACTACAACTTTAATTAATTTAGCTAGAACTAGGGTTGAGTTCAAGGGGACAACTACAACTCTAATTGAGTCTTTTGCCAATTGCTTGATGTTGGTATTACGTTTCTCCCGACCTAAGTTGTCGATCGATCACTCTGAGTTGAAACAATTCTTATTAACTTATTATCAATCTAATACCTAAATTGATTAATCTTGGACTTAGGGTGAGTTCATAGGGTCAACTACAACTTCAATTGAGTCTCTTGGAAATTGCATGATGTTGGTATTGCGTTCCTCCTCAGTCACAGAGTCATCGATCGAGCACTCTGAGTTGAAGTGATTCTTATTACCTCATTGTCAAGTTAATACCTAAATTGCTTTAAAATAATCATAAAAAAGATCTTAAAACATATAAGTCATACTTTCCAATAGATGACAATTTCTGTATGAAAATTTCTAATGACTCGGTCATCAATCGAAATAGATGGCAGCACCTATTTGATAGTTTACAAGAGATGGGTAATTTGTTACACTAGATAACTTAATCTGTTTGATAAATTCTAACAGATAAGTCATCTGTAGAAACATATAGAATATTTGTTTTTATACAATTTCAATTAAGTACATATGCTCCACTAATACCTTAATTGATTAATCTAATACTAGGGGTGAGTTCTCATAGGATCAACTACACCTTTAATTAAGTCTTTTGGCAATTGCATTATGAGACATATTGTGTTCCTCCTGACCGGAGTCATCGATCGATCACTCTAAGTTGAAGTGATTCTTATTACCTAATATATTTAACTAATATCTTAATTGATTAATCTAAGACTAGGGGTGAGTTCTTATAGGTTCAACTACAACTTCAATTGAGGCTTTTGGCAATTTCATATTGAAATGGTTTTGTGTTTCTCCCGACCAGAGTCATCTATCGATCACTCTAAGTTATAGGGATTATTATTACCTTATATGTTCAACTAATACCTTAATTGATTAATCTAGGACTAAAGGGTGAGTTCTCATAGGGTCAACTACAACTTCAATTGAGTCTCTTACCAATTGCATTATGAGATGGTATTGCGTTCCTCCTGACCAGAATTATCGATCGATCACTTTGAGTTGAAGAAATTCTTATTACCTAATATATTCAAATAATACCATAATTGATTAATCTAGGACTACGGGTGAGTTCATTAGGTTTAACTACAACTTTAATTGAGTCTTTAAACAATTGCATGATAAGACGGTATTGCATTCCTCCCGACCAGATTCATCGATTAATCACTCTGAGTTGAAGCAATTATTATTACCTTATATGTTCAACTAATACCTCAATTGATTAATATAGTACTTAGGGTGAGTTATCATAGGGTAAACTATAACTATAATTGAGTCGTTTAGCAATTACATGATGAGACAATATTGGATTCCTCCCGACCAGAGTCGCTGATTGATAACTTTGAGTTGAAGCAATTATTATTACATAATATATTCAACTAATAACTTAATTAATTAAGCTAGGGCTAGGGTTGAGTTCTTATAGGTTCAACTACAACTTTAATTGAGTTTTTTGGCAATTGCATGATGAGGCGATATTGCGTTTCTCCTAACCAGAGTCGTCGATCGATCACTTTAAGTTAAAGCGATTCTTATTACCTTATATGTTCAACTAATTCCTTAATTGATTAATCTGGGACTAAGGGTGAGTTCTCATAGGGTCAAATACAACTTTAATTGAGTCTTTTGGCAATTACATCATGAGACGGTATTGCATTCCTCCTAACAAGAGTCGTCAATCGATCACTCTGAGTTAAGGTGACTCTTATTACCTAATATATTAAACTAATACCTTAATTGATTAATCTAGGACTAAGGGTGAGTTCTTATAGGTTCAACTGTAACTTCAATTGAGTCTTTTGGTAATTGCATGATAAGACGCTATTGCCTTTCTCCCGACCAGAGTTGTTGATCGATCACTTTGAGTTGAAACAATTTTTATTACCTTATACATTCAACTAATACCTTAATTGATTAATATAGGACTAGGGGTGAGTTATCATAGGTTCAACTACAACTTCAATTGAGCCTTTTAGCAATTACATATAGAGACGGTATTGCGTTCCTCCTGACCAGAGTCGTTGATTGATCACTCTGAGTTGAAACGATTCTTATTACCTAATATATTTAACTAATACCTAAATTGATTTAAAATAAATAAATAAATAAATAAATAAAAGATCTTAAAATATATAAGTCAAACTTTGCAATAAATGACAATTTCTGTTTGAAAATTTCCAACAGCTCGGTCATATGTTGCAACAGATGGAAACAACAATTTGATAATTTACAACAGATAGTTAATCTGTTGCACCAGATATATATATCTTTTTGATAAATTCCAATAGCTAAGTAATCCATTGCAACAGGTTGAACATTTGATTTTATACAATTTCAATTGAGTTCATATGCTCAACAAATACCTAAATTACTTAATCTAGGACTAGGAGTGAGATCATAAGGTCAACTACAACTTTAATTGAGTCTTTTGGAAATTGCACGATGAGGCGATTAAAAATTACATATATCTTTTAAAATTTTAAAAAATAATTAAGATCAATTTGGACCAAATTAACATTTTCAAAACTTGTCATTATTTTCCAAAATACAAATCAACCCATACAAATCATCCATTTGCGAGAAAAATGTTTCATCATTTCAAATCTTGAGTTCTCTTTCTTTTCTCTCTCTTTTCTCTCTCTCAACAATACAAACAACAACTATTCAACAAATTCCTCAACCCTTCATAGCAAATCAATTTTTTTCTCATTTTCGACCACATAGATGTTATTTTTGACTTTATTCTTGCTTGTATCAGTTATTTTCTCTGTCTTCATAGGTAATAGAGTTTGAAAAAAGTTCTATGTTTGTTATTTTTTCTAAAAAATAGGTCTTTTAAGTTAATAATGAAAAAGAAGACTTTTAGTTGTATTATCTTAGAGAATGGGTTTACAATTTTGAGTTTTGATGGTAAAATAGTAGGAAGAACCTGAGAAAACCCTAATTTTTGTCGCAGTGTTCCGTTTGACTCTTGTGGTATTTTTGGATGGTGTTTGTGGTGTTGGTGGTCATGGTGGTTGTATTGGTGTTCATTGTGGTAGCACTGGTAGTGTTTGTGGTAGCTGTTGGTGGCATTGGTTGGTGGTGTTTGTAGTGGCTATTGGTGGTGTCATTATTGGTTGTACTTGTAATGTATTTTTAAAAGTTTATGCATACATCAATTATAATGTAATTTTTCTTTTTCTGTTGTTTGTAGGTAAAATATGTCTTAGAGGGATTTGAAGGATCTTTTTGAACTATCTCAGTTACGGAAAAGTAAAGCTAAGGAAAGTTATGAAAATAATATTGAAGGAGGTGGGCAAGGGTATGTAGATGGTGATGAGAAAAATTAAGGTGAGGAGGAAGAAGAAAAAGATAAACAAGAAGAGGATGAAGAAGACAGTGAGAACGAGGATGATAATGCATCACCAATGGGGCATGAATTAACATCAAAATCCCAGCATGAGGATGTCAAAACTATTAGTATTGACAGGTTTTAAGTTGCGATGCCGATAGATCACCCTGCAAAACTAGTGATTTTGTTCTAAAATATCAGTTGGGAAAACCTTTTAACGAATTTAGAAATATTATGAAGAATGAAAAAATAGACGAACTTTTTAAGAAGAGCTGATTTGGATACTTTTTTAAGATACTTGAGGAACATACTGTCCATTTCCAAATGAGTATAGTATATGGTCTTCTGAAGCATACAATCAAGTACGTGGGGGATGATATTGATTTGGAGGAGGGGGAAAAAGATGGGTGAAATCTGGATCAAATACTATGGCATACTGGTTTGTTTTGGCTTGAAAGAGTTTGCCATAGTGAAAGACTTAAGATGTGATCATCTAAAAGAACCTCTCACCAATAAAACACCACGCAAAAGGTCCAAGGAAAGTAGGACAAACAATCCACCACCATCAAATAGTGGTAATACATTGTTCAAGAGACCACCCAATAAAACAAGACCACCCACCAAAACCCACAAATGCAAGGAAAAAATAGATGGGTTATTGGACACTGCTGGACGAGCCAATGAGTTGATAGAAAATCACAAGGATAAAACCATACCAAAGCAGTACAGGGAGCAATTATGCTTGGTTTGGTTTGCCCATGCCGTTATATTGGCAAAAGACGTCAACAAAGTCATAGAAGATGATTTATTAAATCTTGCTGATGATTTTGAGAAATTCAATAGCTATCCCTGGGGATATGACAGCTACTACTTGATTGTCAAATAATTACTGACAAAGCTATCTCCAACGAAGATTACATTACACGGATTTCCTTGCGGTTTCATGGTAAATTTAATCACTATTTGTTTACTCATCAATTAATTTATATTGAATACTTACTATGACTTTTTTTGCTTGCCTTCTATTTAAATTTTTTAGGCTTGGGCATTTGAAGATATTTCTCACCTCCAAAAGTAGTTTAAGGATTACCCGAATGAGGTTTCTCATCCAAAGATCCTTAGGTGGTTGGCTGCAAAGGGAAACCTAAAAAATAAGGTGGTTGATCTCTTTAACCCTCTGGACGATGCATTATGTCTTATTTAAAGTAAAATAATTTGACTCAAACAAATATATTAAATAGATGTGCCATCTGTTGTGATAGGTGGGTCATCTGTTGCAATAGATTGCCCATCTACTGCAACTGGTGAAACAAATGGGTAATTTGTTATGACAGACAATCCATATTCCACAATATATTAACCATCTGTTGCTCTGGTTTTTTGAATATGACTCAACCTGTTACCCATCTACTATAAATTCTCAACAGATGGGTAATCTGATGCAATATATTATTAATCTGTTGTGACAAACAGATTAGCTATTAAGATAAATAGATCATCTGTTGGATAAGTTGTCTGTGTTAACATGTAACCCAATTTACTGCAAATTATTATATGATTTAAAGGTATCTATTTTTTATAGGTTGTGCATCCGTGGATCGTGCCTACTGAGTAGGAGTTGGGGATGATTTCTTTTATTACTCTAGGTCTTGTTCATACAATAACAAACCAAATGGTGGAGTTAATAAAAAAGTAATTGACTGGAGCAACAACCATAAGAAGAGTAGTTAGTCAAGGTCAACCTAGTTGAGGGTCTTAATAATCAAACTACAGCAACAGATCTAAGTGCTTCTTCTGGGGCTGTTGTTGGTGGAGTTAATGTTGGTGGCAGGCATGCTGATGTTACTTCCAGTCTTGATGTTGAGCATGTTGATGCTCAAGAAAAATTAAATATATTTGAAAACACAACTTTCACAAGTCCCTGTCCCCATTACACAGGTCTCTCTCACCCTTACACCGGTCCCTCTCACACCTCTTCACCCTCATATTCTCATTGTAAATATGAAGAATACAAGGACAGCCAAGATAAAGCTATTGAGGAATTAAAATCCAAGAGGGGTGTCATACCATCCAAGAAGGTGAGGGAGCCATACACTTCTACAGTGGTGGTTGGGAGGAAGAAGAGAGCAATTAGCCAAGTACCCTCCAATCAGAAATCCAAAAAAATTGCAACTCCTCCCTCTCCAAAAGTTGTTGAAGTTCAGGGTCCATTCTAGAAGGTGGACATATACGAGGTACTTTTCACCAAAGAGAAGAAATATCTACGATGAGCCAATCATAAGATTACCCCATCCATACCTTTTCCACTAAAAACTTCAGAAGTATGACAGATATGTGTACGCGATACGTGGACAGGGTAAGTTTACTTTTCATAACCTAGACTTCTAATCTACTTGTCATCTGTTGCAACATATGTGTGTTCTGGTGCAACTTGTGGTGGTTCTGTTGAAATATATTACCCACTTTTGCATAAATTGCATTAGATGGGTACCTTGTGAACAGATTCAGAGAATCCTCTACAATAGATGGACCATCTGTTGCATCTTTCACTATGTTTTCCTTCTTTACAATTACTAACCTATTTAAAAATTGACTTCTTATATCATAGTATATTGAAAATATTCTCTTTCTTATGAGGGAAAGGCAATTAGCGTACCTAGAATCTTATGAAACTACCGATAGGATAATGAACTTTGCCTTTTATAGAAATCTCAAGGATAGGTATGATTATCTCAGTAAGCTAGTGTCACCTCCCAATGGTGAGGGATTTCATTCATTACTTTCTGGATTCCAATAGGATGAAGAAATGATAAAATATGTTAGAGGGGAGAGGACAAATTCACATGGCAAGATCTGGACTGAGGCAAAGAGGATTGTTGAAGTCATGAATGTGGATGACGTACATTATTGGGCTATTGAGATACTTCTCAAGGAGGGAAAGATCAAGGTTTATGACTGCAACTTACCTGCCTTGGATGAGGTCGATTTTTTTTTACCTATATGTAGCCACTAATGGAGTTGTTCCCCATCTTGTTGAGGAAGAGTAAACTGATGGATTTTCTACCACCAAAAGTGTTGATAGAAACCATGGAATTTTAAAGGTTGAAACAAGGACATAAACCTCCCAAAATATGAAACCTCTATCGCGTGTGGGTCGTATGCTCCTGCACACATCGAATGTTTGATGACCTACACAGAAATAGCTGAGCCAATGAATTTTTTATGCGACAATGCTATGTCAAACATTCAAGAGGTTTGGGCTTATGGGGTACTAACTGGATGCTTGGAGACCGTGTATAAAGAAGAGCCTGTGAAATAATAATTTTTTAATTTCAAGTCACTTCAGTTTACAACTTACTTTACATTACATACATATAGGGGCAATTTTTTTGTCTAATGAAATTTTAATTTTTTAGAATGCAACAGATTGTCCATCTATTGTAAAATATATTCTATCTGTTCGAACAGATAGTTTATCTGTAGTAATAGGTTGGTTATCTGTTGCATATGCTGATATAGTCTTACCTGTTGCAATATTGGGAAGGCATGTTTGATAATTTCCAACGGATGACCAGCATGTTGCAACATATGTCTAAATTTATTTGATATTTTTCAATAACTACTCTTGAATATTCATGTGCTCAACAACACCAAATCAGTAGACAATACAAATACACCACCATGAAAATTTTAGAAATTAGGTTTGAATATCCATGTGCCCAACAACACCAAATCAGTATCAATAATGCCAACAATGTAGTATCTTCTTGCTCGATTTTGTTTCTCTTCAAAAGTATTGACTTTCTTCGACAAACCCTATATTACACGATTTTCTTGTGAAGGGTGTCGTTCTTCATACCAATCAAAGTAAACACATCCACCCAACTTCTGCAAAAATAATTACAAGTCAATAATTAACCAACAAATTAAATAAAAAATATTACCTTTTAAATCTTACAAGTAAAAAACCTATGACTTGGATTATTTTTAGTCCAAGAAGTTTTCAATAGAGCTTCATGATCACAATTACAATATCAAAAATTTTTATTACAAAAATAGTGGAAGATGAGCTCGACATTGTCAAGCCCAGTTGAAAAAACTGAAAAAAATATGCAGCTAAACCAAATACAAATAATTTAAAAAATTTGGATAGAGAAAAAAAGATGAAGATAAAAAAAAAATATTTGGGAATTTAGGGTTAAATTTTAGAAAGAAGATAAATATATAAGACAATGGGAGAACCGTTGGGGGCCAAATCAGACGCCAAGTCAGCAAAAATGAGGGTTCAAGGAGCCTTGGTTGCATGAATTACACCTGAGAAACCAATAGGGCAAAAAGTATCAAACTTACACATTTGATGCCTATGTTTTTACATGTTTAAAATGAACACTGTCTACTTGATGCCTATTTTATTTTAGGTGTTTAAAATTAACACTGTCGATAGGTTTCACTTTTTTATTTCAATTCACTTCACTTTACATGTAGTGGTAATTTTTTATGTCTAATGAAAGTTGAACTTTTATAATGCAACAAATTATCTATCTGTTGTAACAGATATTTTACCTGTTCTGACATATAGTTTATCTATTGTAATTGATTGGTCATCTGTTGCATTATGTCAATATTTGTATCTAAGTCTATCTATTGCAAAAGTGGGAAGACCTGTTTGATAATTTTCAACAGACCTACCTGTTGCGACATATATCTAAATCTATTTGATAGTTTTCAACAGATGTGTCGTCTGTTGCAACAGATATATTATATGTTGAAATATTTGAATCTAGTATTCCATTTCAATTAATAAGTTCAAATCTAAGGAAAAATAAAATTCATAGACAAAATAAAATAAATTGAAGCCTTCAGAAATTACATGAAATAAATTAATAAATAAATAAAATGTAAAAAAATTGTTATGGGTATAGATCTCATCAAATACATCAACAATTTAAGTATTATTGCCAAGAATTCCTAAGGAGGGGTGAGGTTATTACTTTGACAGACTCAACCTATAAAGATATACTCAATATGGACAAGTTGTTATTCATCTGGTGCTATGAAATTCGGTTTTGGTCGCCGTGGATCTTTATTGTCGCTTACATATGGTTTTTGCACTTTTTGTTCTCCGTATTTCCATAAAAATAGTAGCATATTATCAATGCTATTCAGCAGTAGCTTCTACGTCCACCTGGAAAGCCAGAATTGGTCAATGTAATCATGGAGATATAATAAAATGAAAAAGAATAACTTATCTGTTCTAGCAAATCAAAAAGGTCTTCCTCCTATTTTAAATTATCCAAAACAAATTATATTTTTGTCGCAACAGATGAATCAACTACTGGGATAAATTTCTATATGAGGAATACCTGTATGATAATTTTCAATGGATGAACCATCTATTGCAATGTATGACTCATCTTTTTGGGAAAACTCAAACGGTAAGAAGTCTTGATTTAATTTCTCCCAACAGATGACCATTCCATTGCAGCAGATAGGTTATCTATTGGTACAAATAAAATTGGTGCGAAGATCTATTTGATTTACTAAAATAGATGAGACATATACTGCAACAGATACTTTATCTGATGTAATAAGTTAGTTAACTGTTGCAATAGATGTATATATCTGTTTGATAATTTTTAGCAGATGTATCATCTATTGAAATAAATATGTGTCTATTTTTTAGTTAGAATAGACATATATATATATATATATTCACTTTCTCCAGCTCGTGTTGCTCTCCTTTCTCTATTGTACATTGCTCAATATAACACACAGACAGAGGAGTTGCAATTTTGCTTTTTTAGATACTTGATAATGCCTTGGAAATTACTTTCCTTCTCCTTTTATCCTTAATCTATAATGGAGTGGATGGATACAAAATCCTCTTTGATGGAATTACACCCCTCTTAGATGTCAATTCCTTTATAGAAGTAGTTAATGCATTAATAGCATTAATCAATACATCATATTTTGCCTTGTAATCTTGAAATTTGCAAGAAAAACATTCTTTGGGAGAGTCAAAATCTGTATAACTAGTATAATCATACTCATAATGGTTTTATTAAATACTGTAAGAGGAGCATTATCAGCACCAACATCAGTTCCACTACCACCACCAACAACTCCATCACCACTAAAACCATCAACAACAACAAGCCCACCATCAAAAATTATTTTTCTTGTAATGGTTATTGCTCCAAATAATTCCATTTTTATTCTGTCAATGACCTTAGGGTCCGATATAGTTTGCACAAACTATAAAGTAAGAAAAAATGGCATCTTCAACTCTCAATTGGTCGGAAAAAGTGATAGATGCACAATCTAATATAAATCATTACATATATTAGAATGATGATTAGATCATTCAAAAAATCATTAATTAAAACAAAAACTTAATTATAATTATACTTACTGCATCTTTCAGGGGGTTGAAGAGATCAAGAAATTTTACATTTTTATTAGTTTTGTCCTACAACCATCTCAAGATTCTTGGACAGAAAACTTCTTCCTGGTAGTTCACTTGTTGTCTCAAATAAGGAATGACTTCAAATTCCCAAGCCTATAAAATAACGCCAATAAATCAAAACCATTATTGAGTCAAAAAATAATTGATATCATAATAAACGAAATATTTACCATGAAAGCCCATGGAAAGCCACATAAGTTAGCTGTCTTTGACGCCAACGGAGTCAACTTGATAGTCATTTTGAAGCTTTCATAACCTCAAGGATAGCTGTTAAATGCCTCAAGATCCTCAGAGAGCTTTATTAAACCAACGCTTATGTTGTTGTTAACATCTCTAGCCCAAAGAATATTATGTACAAATCAAACCAAGCACAATGATTTCTTGTGCTTTTTTAAAATTCTTTTACCTTTCAACGCTTCTATCAAATTTATGTTTTTGAATCTTGGACCAACAATGGACATCGGGTCATCACAAACACATGACTTTTCTTTGACTTTTTGGGGTGTGCGGGGTGTTTTTTTGGGGTTAGAATAGGTATAACATGAGAAGGAGAAGGAGGATAATATTTTAGTCCAGTAACTATGGCAAACTCCTCCCAACCAAAACAAACAGGCATTCCACAGTAATTTATCAACACCTCATCCATCTTATCTTTATTTTCATACCTAAACCTATTCTTCTGAAGTTCATATACTATTTTTATTTAGAAATGAGCATTGTGGTCCTCCGGCAAATCAGGATATTTTCCAAAGCAACGTCACTAAAATAAGAATCCAATTTTTTTTCTCGGAGTATTTTTCTTAATACGTTGAAATATTTCCCATGGCTGACTTAACCACAAAATCACCCATTAAATCTTTGACACCATCACACTGTATTCTCACAAGATAATGATCAATGCTGAACTTTTTGACCAACTCTTCCGTGGAAGGGCTATTAGAATTTGGATCATCTCCTTTGAATCATTCCACCTCCCGTGTTCATCATATTCTAGTCCTGATTAAGATAAAACGTGTAAAGCAAGATCATAAAATGGTGGATATAGCCTAGCTGCTTCACTTGTTCCTTTATATGGACTTTTGGGAGCCATATAATTGAAAAATAATAGGAACATAAAATAAATTACAATTGAATTATTCATTGTTAAAAAGGGATAATAGTATATCTAACATGTACAATAGTAATATAACAGTTCTAGTAGATCACATCTCTGTTGCACCAGGTAGGTTATATATTGCAACTTTTAACCAACCTATTGCAGTGGATGAGAAATCCGTTAGAAATAATAAAAATAGATCACTCGTCTGTTGCACCATGTAGGTTATCTGTTGCAACTTATAACCAACCTATTATAGAGGATGAGTAATCCATAGGAAATAATAAAATAAATCACTTGCCTGTTGCACCAGGTAGGTTATCTGTTGCAACTTATAACTAACCTATTATAGTGGATGAGCAATCCATTGGAAATAATAATAATAAATCACTCATCTGTTGCATTAAGTAGTTTATCTATTGCAACATATAACCAACCTATTGTAGTAGATGAGTAATCCATTGGAAATAATAAAAATAGATCACTCATCCGTTGCACCAGGTAGTTTATCCGTTGCAATATATAACCAACTAGTTGTAGAGAATGAGTAATTCATTCAAAATAATAAAACTAGATCACTCATTGGTTGAAACAGATCACTCATCTATTACAAAATGAGTTATCTGTTGGATCAATATTGTTTAGATTTCTCCTAAATAGAAGAGTCTTTTGTTGTAATAGATGAATGATCTGTTAGATTATTTATCTGTTGCATCAGATTTACATCTGTTACATCAGAAGTTTTATCTATTGCATCAGATATTTTACCTATTGCATTAGACATTTCATATGTTGCATCAAATGTTTTATTTTTTGCATCAGATATTTCATTTGTTGCATAGGTATTTTATCTGTTGCATTAGATGTTTTATCTATTACATCATATGGTTCATCTATTGCATCAGATGGTTTATCTGTTATATCAAATGGTTCATCTGTTGCATCAGATAGTTCATCTGTTGCAACCCCATTTTTACCAAGAAGAAAAACAACAAATCAACCCAGCAACCCAGCAACACCAACATAACACATACACATCAAAAATTACCAATAAATCAAATCAAAAGTTCAACAATAAGAACTACAATAACAACAAAAAATTAAATTTCACACTAAAAAGAGTAGAGAAGAAATGCTAGAAATTAAGGTTTTATTCAGTCCACATTTCAAATTTGAGCAAGAAATATTGAAATTATTATTCAATGCTAGAAGAGAAGCTAGCTCAAGTTCCTCTGTTTCTTCATAACTAAAATAATATAATTTTTTATCTGTGAAAGAAGAAATGGGACATGAAGAACTCATTATTTTTATCACCGGAGAACTCTGCTTATCACATCGATTGATGGTTGAAAGATGAAAAGGAACACACCCAGTTAATTTTTGCCAGAGCTTGAAGTTGCCGGAACTTGAAAGGAGAAATTTTGCAAAACTGTTGGTTGGGAGAGAGTTGAGAGAGATTGTTAAAGAGATAGAGGAAAAAGATAGTTGATTTGAAAAACAGAGGGGTGTGAGTTGATTTGTATTTTTTAAAAGATTAAAAAGTTTTGAAAATATTAATCAAGTCCACAATTAACTTAATCATGTTTTCCAATTATGTTTGACCCTTTAATTTGGTCAATATCATCAATCCTTCATTCAAGGCTTAAAAGACACATTTCCTTCAATTTTCTCTAGTTTTTTTATCTTCCTTAATTTTACTACCCTACTGATTGATTTTAATTTTGTGCTAATAATAATCTAGATTTTTGGATGAAGGCTTGTTTGAAGAAATAACAATTTGCATGATAAGTGTGCTAATAAAACCTTATCAGAGTTTTCATCTTCGACTGAGAGGTATATATCTGACATAACACATTATATTTTTTAGCATGTTCTAATATTCCTCTGTGCAATATATACATAGTTATTTAAATTTTAAAATTGACTTATGTTAAAATTTGTTTTTTTTCTGAAAAATAAAAGAAAAAAAGCTCTAAAATAAATTATCTGGTTGATAAAAAAGTCTTTTCAACAAGACGACCCATTATGGAAATCTGTCATGAACATCAGAGAGAAAAGTTACTTTAATATGGATATGTATTCGACAATAAGTGTCAAGAGTTTTTCTTTAAAAATTATGTTGTACTTTTATATTTTTTCATTTTCTTGTGATATCAAGAAGTTGACATTATTAATTGGTGATCACTAATTTATAGTTTACTAATCACATCACCACACCACTAAACTTGACATCAATTTTTATTTTGACACCTTAATTTACCATTGTTCATTTTTAAAAACCTAAACTAGTGTTCTACTGTATCATTTGACACCTTTTGCTGACTTGGCAAATTATGTATGATTCACAAACTTTGAGCACTTGGAGAACTTAAATTCTACCAATTTTTATTTATTTTTTATTTCTTCTTCTTCCGTCTATCTCCTCCAAATACTTTCTCCACCCCTACCGCGTCTCCACCTTTCTTCCACCGCTTACGTTGCATACCCACTTTGCAACCATAACTACTTTCTCTTAATTTCAATTATCGACTCTAGATTTATATCAGATTTGCCATTATTATCAAGAATGAGAATATGTCATGCTATACTTGACACCTTGACTATCAGATAAGCTGAAAGCAGTGTTAAAAGGTAATAGAAATACTACATCCATTTCATATTGAATAAACATGGCAATGTCATATAACTTCATTTATAAAATGCCACATTTTTTTGAAGGACTAGAGAAAGAGTAATTTAAAGTGAGCAATGCAAAGAAAATAAACCCAGACGGTTGCCTTACAAAAGCAAAAGAAAACTGCATCTTTCCATAAATTTCTTGGTCAGTGCTAATTAACTAGATTATGTAACTTAGGATGTAATCCACTGGTTTTACAATAATGATATACATGAAAAAAGTGAAAAAAATATGATCCATTAAAGATTAATCATGTTGCTGATGATAAAATGGCTAATTAATTAAGAAAGATAAATCAATTCATTTTTCACTTTGGTATCCCATTTTCTCAACGAAAATGGTGGTGAAGGTGATGGTAGTTTCAAAAAATAATACGATGAAAAAAAAAATCTAAAAATGAAAAATCAATTTAAAAATAGATTTGAGTTGAGGAATTCGACCTCCATTGAAGGAGTCCATGAGAAAATGGTAAAAGCTTATTTCACATTTTAATGGAGAAGAAGATTCCTCAAAAGGGGTTGGGTTGGGTTGTTTCTGCGATAAAAAAGAGAGGGTGTGTTGGAGAAGAAGACCTTTGGGGGGGGGGGGGGGGTAGATGTGGAGTGGGGGAGGTGGAGTTAAAAGATTTTAAAATAGTTTTTGTAAAAAAATATTAAAATGCCTTATATAATTATTTTATTTATTGTTTGCCACATCATCAGAGAGGGTATTGCACTTGTAGTCATATAAATTATAGATAAATTAAATTCATGATATATTAGTTCAGATGAATATTATGGATTAATATGATTGAGCTAATTATTTAAGTCCAAAAAATATGAATTTAATTGATGACCCAATTTTATTAGGCTAGTTCATCAGTGGAAAAAATTCAAATATAGACACCATAAAACCCTTATAATAAACTTTCTAGTCTAACTTTCCATATTTATATTTTCTAGGCAACAGTTAGTGGTTATATGTATTTAGGGTGGATTTATACCAAAAAAAGAGAAAAACTTCCTAACAAAAATGGTGATTAAAAAGAAAATATCCACTTTTGTATATTTAGACCCTTGAGTTGTGTCAGTTTTCATCATCTTGTTTCAAACCCATTGTTTATACGTCATCCTCAGTACAACTTTTACAACATATTCAGCCTTATAAGAGAATTTATTATAATATTTATATTTTTCACCGCTTCCCAATATCATTTCTACTTATTCTACAAAATTAAAGATTTAAGAAACTAAGTGTAGTGATTCACCAGCTTATCAGATTATGTTTGTTACTCATGTTTTAAGATACTATAGCTTTCAATTTATTTTCGTCTCTTGGTAAGTCCACATTCATTTAGCATGCATGTTTTAAGATTATATTCCTAATCAGTTTTACTTATTGCATTCACCCCCACTTACTTAGTACATTTCAAAGTGCTGATCCATATATATGTCTATGTGCTAAATTGTCTCATAATGTAGGTACAACTTGTAGGCTATACATCATACTCAGATAGTTTACAGATTCTAACCAGCAGGTGATGAGTTCTCTTATTTTGGTTATTCTAGTCAGTTGTAGTTTATGTAATTTATTTTGCTTATTCATATGTATTGATTATTGGTAATTGGAGGCATGTCCCAGCTATCTATAGTCAGTATAGTAGAGGCTTCGTAAATAGTCAGTCAGAGTCATGACATTTTAAATCAAGTTCTTTATTCAGATATATCATGTTGTAAACTTATTCTGTATTATATTCAACAATATTTTCACATGATTATTCTTTCACTCAACAAATTATGTTTTGTTGTATACATATTAAATCAGTTGCTTAATAATATGCCAGTTCATATGTTAGCTAAGGGTCATTTGTGGTTCCAAGTACCATGTTACGACTAGGGGGTAGTCTCAGGTTATGAAAAATATGGTATCAGAGCCTAGAGTTCAAGTGTCCTAGGGTGTCTATAAAGCCATGTCTAGTAGAGTCTTGTTAAATAGTATAAAGATATTTGTACTTTTCTTCGAGAGGTTGCAGGGTATTTAAGAAATATTTTTCTTCTTCCATATCTCAGATCATGCAGTAGAATTTTCTCTAAGGAACTTATGCAGATTCTTAAATTAATCCATTCGTGCCATCTCTATCTTATTCTTAAGGCAACAGAAATAGCAAGCTTATATTTTTACAAATAGAGTTTCCTCAGATAGTCCGCACAGACAGTTATGAGATTGCATGTAGGCTCAAAAGTATCCCATCTATGCTTTTAAGTTCTAAAGTTTGAAAGATTTCATTTATGTGCTTGAAAATCATGCACTAAGCTAAGGTTATATATGCCCTCAAATCCATTCTCAGAATCCTATGACAGCATATGATCTAGAGTTAGAAGCATGAACCCAGAAGTTTAGCACCAGTAAAATTATATTCATTTAGTAGATTATGTATCCATAGGGCTAGTTGTATGAAAGGTGAATCAATAGGCTTGAAATAGTGTATGCAAGAATTTAAGTTTTTGATTTGAAATTAAGTATGATGATATATGTATGATCTAGACATGTACTCAATATGATATGGGATTGTATTATTTCTAAGTTTTAACTATGTGTGTGTGTAGATAGTACCCTTGAGTTGTTAAATATAAATGATGCTATGTAGGATATGATGTTCTTATCAGCTAACGTATGGGTTATAGGTTGATGATGTTGGGTATGTTGGTGTAATAATAATTCTCATAGTGTAGGGAAAAATATAAGTTTAGATATGTGATATTAGTGGGTTATGAAGGAAATTAGTATGGTTCATCAAAGGTTTGGGGATATCCATAATAAATGTTAGAATCTAAGTTTGAATTATGGATGGTTGAGCTAATACAAAAAAGAGTTAAAATTCTAGATTGTGTGAACTCAAGGTATGATGATACTTATGAAGATTTAAAGTTAGTCAGTGGTTGAGTTATTATATCAAAACTATTGAGGCTATTGAAAGATAAGAGTTATATCTCTGAAGGAAGTATGAGCAACGGGTTTTACACTTTTAGGTATAGTCTTTCAGGTTGAGTTTATTATTTATGTGTATTATTATATCTCTGACTCTAGATTAAAGTGATTGAAGTTCAGTTTAGAGTTTACGGGTCCACAAATTTAGCATGATGGCTTAAAGCTAAGGGGGAGATAATAGAACAAGGAACCAAGTTAGGCTCTCCAATTCTAGTAGTGAGCCTGGTGTGTGGTTGAGAAATAGTATGGGAGGAAGATGTCCGACCCATTATTATCTTAGTGCAGAGTTTTTTACTTCAGTCATCACGATATTTACTCATGCCTTACATGTAAGCTCCATGATCATCGCTTATATTCATGCATTTTCCATATAATTATGTACGCTCCCAGTTCTTAGTATAAGGAGTTCCAGTTCACTCTGCAGTACAAATCATATTCCCTGAAATTATGAACTCCAAAATGAGGTCATGCAGCTCATGACTCATGTACTCATGCTTTACAGAATGTTCAATTCCAGGTACTCATGGTACGACCTTAATGACCAGTGAAAATTTAGATTATGTCATGTATATCCTCAGTTTTGATATTTATAATTAATCCATGTTGTGGATACTCTATTCCTCAGGCCTCAATTAAGTTTCCAAGTTATGCATAGTATTTTTTCATGCTTCAGGTCCTCATGTTCTAACTTTCAGTGACCTCCCCTTATATACAGATAGTGGTGATGGAAAATTATTTAGATGGGAGAAAGTAAATGTTTCATGTTAAGGAAATATCGTAGTATGCTTATTTTATTTAAGGTTGTGAGAGTGAAGGAAGATTGAGGCAAAGCTTTTGGTAGATGTCATAGTTAGTTGAAAAATTTTGTGTGTGTCTTCATAAGAATGGTGCAAGAAAGTTATTATTGATAAAGGTTTAAACAATATGACTTTTATGGGTGTTTTCCTAGAAGTTCGTAGGTGGTTATAATGATAGGCTTGAATGTCATGTTGGTATATAAGTGGATGGGTGCATTGTGCGCTAGTAATTTTGAGTTAGGCTTGAACATGGTGAGAGCAACTAGTTCAACTCAGACTTTTGATGGAGCAGTTATATGTACCCATTCAAGTATTTAAGGAGCGAGGCTAAGCTTGAATTGAGCAGTCACATTGCCTAAGGCCTAGTAATTTTATCCTAGTTTATGTTTCACAGGCCTATGTTCCATGTTTCAGAGTTGTAGCCATATTAAGAGTTCTTACTCATATATCTTATTAAGATCATGACCAAGTTCTTTTCTCCCTACTGTTATTACAACTTCTGAGAAGGAGTGTTGAATAAATACTCCAATTGAGTATAAGCTTTCGGTATAATTTAGTCCATATTGCTAGCAATTCAGTTTAGCAGTCGTACAGACAACTTCCTATGGTTTTTCCACCGTTCGATCTAGTTTAACTATCTGAAGTTTCTTGAGTATGGCCATTCCAAGAGGCAATTTACTTGCATCCATGTTAATTGTGAATTTAGTTCAGTTCATGCATCATATTTCAGATTCAGATATTCAGTCATGATTCAATTTGTAAGTGTCCCATGCATCTTCTCACTCTTTCCTTAGTATTTTAGCATTCGGGGGACAAATAATCTTAATAGGGAGATACTGTAATACCCTTAATTTTCATGTCTAAACCTCTCAACTTGTAAAGCCTCGAGAGTACACCCTGGATGCCACACGGTGTTACGGTCACAAGTGACCACAAGCTAACAATTGAGCTGGTACTTGCTGTGACCACTGAATAAAACTGATAACAATGAGATGTGCAAAAATTAACTAAAAAACACCATAATTTTTTAAGTTTTGAAAATAATATAACTAAATTAACAAAATTGAAACATATACGGAAATACTAAAATCTGACTGATAGGACTGACAAACTAACTGACCATCTGAAGTGTTTGAAAGCCTTTATACTGACTGAGGAGTTGATGGGACAAGCCCACAACTAACTCCAACTGACTAATTGAAAGGAAATACTTAAATAAACATAATAGGTCCTCAAAACATGAGGACTCACCACTGCTACTGCTACTAATAAGATGAACTATCTAAGCGCAATCAGGAAACCGTGCCTCTAAACCTATGATATTAAACATCATAGCGCAAGAAATAAGTATGCGGTCAGTACTTTGAATGTACTGGTATGAAAGATAAGGTTAGTCTAAAATGCATAGGCTTATATGCATGAAGTAAATACTGACCAAATAGCATAAGATGATTGATACATAAAATACGTGAAAGATGTAAAATTTGAGAATGCATGACCAAGCATATAACATGATTCTAAAATAGTCTGTAACTAAAATGTTGAAATCTAATAACTGAATAACTGACAACTTCATGCTATAGTCAACGCAAACCTAAAACTAAATTCTATACTAAATTTTAAATCGAGACTAAAACCGTAGGAGGTATTATCTAACCGACATGCCCTAAACTAAACTGATTGGGGTTTAACCTGTAACCCCAGTTGGAAGGGTGTTAATACTATGCCATGGGTGCTAACGCTGGCTGTGGGTATTAAGCCTAAAATAATGGGTGACTCCTGAATAGAAAGTCAAGCCAAAGCTAATGGGTGACTCCTGAAAAGAAGTAAAGCCTAAACTAACGGGTGACTCCTCATATCCTAAGCTGGATACGTAGTTCTAGAATGCAGGGACTGATACTAACGGCTCTACCTAATTGATGGGTTACTCTTAACAGGAAGTCAAGCCTAGACTGATGGGGAAGTCACCGATCTACATTAACTCAGTGCTAAATCCTACTCCTAACTAAACTGACACAAAATACAGGACTGAACTAAGTATAACTGAAGAAGGAACTGACTCAAATTACTGAACTGATCTATGTTCGATTGACTTGATAACTGTCTGGACTGATAATGATCATACGTGTCTGAAACTATTCTAAAAATATGGAGACTAAGTAAACAACTAGTTTTCGTGTATTTATAACCCCTAAGACTCAATAGAAGTAACAGTAGGACCTTATGAAAACTTTGAAACCATAGAAGGAAGTCATTATTCAACATTCAAAGCATAGGCATATAATACCCTGTATTCCTAGAGCTTAACTTAGCTCTAAGTACGTGATTTATCCTATATAAAATTAATGAAATACTCAGTATTTTTCAGTTTAGCGCTTGCCAATGCGTAGAAAATTTGGTCAGCTTTCTAGCGATATAAAATTTTCCCAAATCTGATACCCGAGCAAAGAGTTAAGGTAGTTTATGTAAAAATAGCATCTCACCGCGATTAGGTCACGTCACGGGAAGTATCATGATGAGCACTCCATCGCATCGTGATGAAGGCCATTTTGGCATTTGTCAATTTGCATAGGGTTACCGCAATTGCACTGCATCACGGTGAACCCCAAAATAACAATTGTCCCTATCTAGAGAGTCACCGCGTCGTGGTGGATATAGCGATGACCCATTAACCGAATTGCAGTGAGACCTTAATCGGCATTCCAGTTGCAGAATTTTAAATCCTAAGGGAAACTTAGACTTTTCCCATAACCCAGATCAGCCTTCAACACGAAATTAATCCCTATATGTTCAAAATATATCATTATTCATTTAATTTTCCCCAAAGTACATCATTCTATCTCAAAAGAAAGAATCCGTAGTTTCAAAATTCAAGAAAAAATCTCAAAAATTTCTCCAAGAATCTTTAAGAATTAATATTCCAAGGTATGTTAGGTGTTCATCTATGGGTTCCTTCCACCCATAGAGTCCACAAATCCATTTTCAAACTACAAGATTGTTGAGTTATGAACTTCCATGCTTGAATTGAATTGAATTCATGTTCATATTATTGTTGGGTTTTTTTGCACATGATTAAATTACAAGCTTTCATGAAATTAATAATTATATGTGTTGAATTACATGATCTTCATGATAAACCCTTCAATTTACAAGTTGATTAATGTAGCTATGATAACTATGTTTGTTGATTGTTGTATAATCTAAGCATGCTCCCCATGTGTTTGATAAAATGCCTATATGAATTAATTAGTGCTATTATAACCTTCTAGCATGTGTTCCCCCTTCATGAATAAGTAGATTCCTTACAAGTGTTTGATAATAAGTATCTATGGACGAATTATGAAAAAGTGAACAATGTCATAGTATTCAAGAATATGCTATGCTTTACTTTTGATGCTATCGATTCCTGGGGGTATTTAATACCCGACAATTTAGCTGTTTACCTAGAGAAAGTGTCCGTTACAGAATCTAAGTCATGTCACGATCAGTAGTACTCTCAGTCAGTTATAGAATTCAGGAAAACTTAGTAAACTTAGTCTCAGTCTAGTCTTGTTCAGTATGCTTAGTTCAGTGTATTTCAGTTGGGAGAAGGATTCAGCACAGAGTAAACCAAAGGATGGGGGCTCACCAGCCAGTAGAGGGTGTGATCTCTAGAAGAAATCCTTGTGTTCTAAAACTACGTAGCCAGTATAGGTTGAGACATCAAAGATGCCAGTTGAGAGTTCTAATATTCTCATTAGAGTACCTGCCAGATGAAGGTAACTCTTCAGTGTCTTTAACCTTGACACGGTACTGATACACTTCCAACTGGGGTCAAAAGTTGGACCCCAACTCAGTTATCTTATCTTATTTAGGGCATGTCGCTTAGATGATTACCTCCTATAGTCTCTATTTCAGTCTTCGGAATAGAACTCAGTTCAGTTCTACAAAATCAAGGCTGTCAGATATAGTCAACCAGTATTACTAAATCAATTATCAGTAACTTCAGATAGCAGTTACCAGTATCAAAATTCTAGACTTAGCTTCAGACAAACTTAGTCACAGTATTTATCTATATGCACATGAGTGCACACTCAGTATTTACAGTAGTTTCAGTTATCCATGTACTCTCATGTTCAGTTACTCTATATCATGCAATCAGTTATTATTAATGCATATGAACCCTTGCATTAAGCCTTACCCCATCTAGCATACCAATATATTCCACGTACTGACATATTCTCTTTCTTTACGCTATGATATCTTATATCATTAGTTAGGACGCTCAGGTTCCTGACCACACATAGATAGATTTAGATTCGACCAGCAGCAATAGATTAGCAGTGAGTCTTCATCATTTGAAGATATTCTTTTATTTTAAATTTTTAATAGTTTTAGTATTTTAGTATATGAGGTTAGTTGGGGGCTTGTCCCATCAACTTCACTTTCAGACAGTTTAGTTAGATTCTTTCTAGACTGGTATTTATATAGTGTTCCATTTTATAGATTATTATTTCAGTTGATACACTTTATCAGTATTTATAGATTTTGAACCTTATGGTATTTTAGCATTTTATTCCATATTTATTTTAGTATATTATTTAGTACTCACAGCAGATATCAGTCATGGGTTAGCTTGTGGTCCTTTGGGGTTGTAAGCATCGTGTAGCGTCTAGGGTATAGAATCGGGGCATTACAAACTTGGTATAAGAGCCTAAGGCTCAACAATGTCCTAGAAAGTCTGAAAGCCATATCACGTAGAGTCTCTTTCATGGGTGTGTAGCGCGCCACACTTATAGACATGAGGCTATGAGATGTTTTAGGAACAGTTTCCCTTCTTTTAGTATTCATGTCATACGAATGAGCGTGAGCTCAAGTTAAACTCTCAATCTAATCTGTTTCTTCCTTTTGTTTACAGAACATGCCTCCCAAAAGGACTAATAAAAGAAAAAACAAAAATCAATCAGCACCCCAGCCCGTTCATGCAGATCCCCTGGATGAACATATTTCCCATGCAGAATTCAGAGATGCATTCACTACTCTACCTAATTTTGTAGCATCTCAGAATGAACAACCAACTATTATCCTGGCCAATCCAGTGGCCCATACTACTGCAACTAGGATTTAGTACTTCACCCAAATTAATCCTCCCCTATTATTAGGATCTAAGTTAGAAGATGATCCATAGGAGTTCCTCGATCAGGTTTAGAAATTCACAGATATAATGGGAGTGACTTCTAGTGAGACTACTGAGTTAGCTTCCTATCAGCTATAAGACAAAGCTCATATATGGTTTAGGCAGTGAAAGGTAGACAGGGGCAGAGATGCAGAGCCCATAGAGTGAGAAGAGTTTGCTACTACTTTCCTAGATATAATGTTTTCCTTAGATATGAGAAAGACCAAAGTATTAGATTTAATCAACTCCAGTCAAGGTAGTATGAGTGTGAAGGAGTATTCCCTCTAGTTTATTTTTGGAGTTTCAGATATGTGGTTAAGGATTTCAGAATAGCAATATTGATTAAGGAGATGGACATATCCAGACTAATGGTCCATGCTCCACAGATAGAAAAGGCTAAGATCAGAGAGAGAGAGATATCCAGAACAAGAGAGCTAGAATTAGTAGCTTCAATTTCAATCGACCTAAGTCAAAGAGCAATAATAGTTCTGAGTTTTTTCCAAAGTCTTTAGTTCCAGTTTTTTCCTCAGCCAGTGCTCGAGTCCCTAAGTTCAAAAATGGTAGTGAAGATAGGGCACCAGTCTTTAAGTCTCAGTGTAGTGTCAGCAGTGCTCGAACAAATCCTCTTTGTCAGACTTGTGGCAAAAACCATCAGGGTGTCTGTAGAGTTCGAAGTGATGTTTGTTTCAGATGTAGCAAGCTAGGCCACAGAGTCAAAGATTGTCCTCATTCAGGTTCCTAGGGTCAGTATAACCTTCCTTCAGCTCAGTTCGGTCACTCGAATCCACAGGGTGCCATTTCTAGTGCCATCAGTGGGAAACCACCAAATAGGCTTTATGCACTCCAGTCCAAACAAGATCAGGAAAATTCTCCTGATGTGGTCACTGATACCTTACAAATATTCTATTTATATATTTATGCCTTGTTAAATCCAAGAGCTTCTTTGTTTTTTATAACTCCATCCATAGCAGTTGACTTCAAAGTCAAACTAGAAGTCGTACCAGAACCATTTTTAGTATCTACCCTAGTAGGTCAATCTATCATAGCCCCACAGGTATACAGGAACTATCCTATTATGATATCTTAGAAAGTCACTTCAGCAGACTTAAGAAATTAGAGATGGTAGAATAGTTCATTTTTAGTTTCTGAATGAATCAGTCCTTGAATGGAGGGGTAGTACTACAATGCTTAACGTCCAGTTCATTTCATACCTTAGAGTGAGAAAAATAATATCCAAGGGATATGTCTATCATCTTGTGTGAGTTAAGGAATCTAGTTCAGAAACTCCCAGTCTTGAGTCAGTTCTAGTAGTAAATGAATTCTCAGATGTGTTTCCTGAAGATCTTCCTGGAGTTCCTCCCATTAGGGAAAATAACTTTAGAATAGACCTTCTTCTAAATAATAAGCCTATATCTGTTCGGCCATACAGAATGGCTCAAGTAGAACTCAAAAAGTTAAAAAATCAATTAAAAGACCGTTTAGACAAAGGGTTCATCAGACCCAGTGTTTCCCTATGGGGCACACCAGTTTTATTTGTGTATAAGAAAGATAGTTCTCTCAGAATGTGTATAGATAACCGTTAGTTGAACAAAGTTACAGTCAAGAATAAGTACCCAATTCTTAAAATCGATGACTTGTTTGACCAACTTCAGGGTGCTAGTTACTTTTCTAACATAGAACTCAAATCAGGCTATCATCACCTCAGATTCAGAGAATGTGACATTCCAAAAATAGCTTTCCGAACCCCGTATGGTCACTTCAAGTTTCTAGAGATGTCTTTTGTTCTTACCAATGCCCCAGCAGCCTTCATGGACTTGATGAACCGAGTGTTCAAGTAGTACTTGGACATGTCCATTCTAGTCTTCATCAACGATAGTCTTGTCTATTCTTATAGTGAGAATGGTCACGCAAACCACCTTAAAATCATACTTCAAACTCTCAGAACTTATCAATTGTTCGCCAAATTTAGTAAGTGCAAATTTTAGATAAGGTCAGTAACATTCTTTGGTTATATTATTTATGGTGATAGCATTAGTGTTATCCTTAAAAATCCAAAGTGGTGAGAAACTGGCCTAACCCATTTGTCCATCAGATATCAGGAGTTTCTTGGGTTTAGCAGGCTATTACCATCGATTTGTTGAAGGGTTTTATTCTATTTCATCCTCCATGTCCAGATTAACATAGAAGAAAGTCAAGTTTTAGTGGTTAGATTCCTGAGAGAAGAGTTTTCAGGAGTTGAAGACTCGACTCACCTCAGCCTCAATTTTGACTCTACTAGATAGTTCAGATAGGTTTGTTATGTACTGTAATATATCCAGAATAGGTTTGGGTTGTGTCCTAACGTAGAGAGGAAAGGTCATATCCTATGCCTCAAGATAGCTTAAACTCCATGAGAAGAATTACCCTACCATGATCTTGAGTTAGCAGTTGTAGTGTTTCTCTTAAAGATTTGAAGGCACTATTTGTGTGGGGTGCATGTTGATGTGTTCACAGATCATAAGATCCTATAGTATCTCTTTTCTCAGAAAGATTTGAATTTGTGTTAGAGAAGGTGGTTAGAGTTATTAAAGAATTATAACACACTCTTGTTCTCTACACACTCATTTTCTCTTCTACTTTTAAATTTACTTTTAAATAGTTGGGACTTACCATCCAATGCCGATGACCACGTAGTAGTATTGGAAATAGGTAAGTTCACTATCTCTTTCTCTCTCACTCTCTCACCAAACCCTTCTCTTCTTCCAAGCCCTTCTCTCCCTGTAGTTTGGTGCCAGACACTGTTATCGCTGATGGATTTAGGGCTTCCACTAACTCGGCTCAGACGATGGTGAAAGAGTGAAGCACCAATCAAAAATAGTTTAAAAATTGCTAAAATAGTGGGTAAGACATCAGCCAGCGATTAGATTCCAGCAAAATCAAGAAGAAGCCCCGACGATATTCCAGTGACGAAAAACCGACCTCTTTCTGGTAATTTTAATTTTGGTTTCTTATGATTTTAGTTGTGCCTGATTTTGTATATTGGTAGATATTGTGTGTATTTTGTGCATTCCTATTATCTGTTCTACTATTTTCTTCTATAGTTCCTTCATTTGTGTGTTTGTGTGCGGGTTGGTTTAGAGCGCGGTGTGAGCCGCTGTTTGGATAACTGAGTAGAAGATGTGGGATTCTGGAGACACTTCTCTATATATCCCTGTAAATTCTAACCTTGAACTCTATTTCTATTTCTCTAGTTCTTTATTCTGATAGCATCTGTTGTGCTTGAAGATTGGTAGCATTTCATGATTTGTATGTGCTTTTTATTGTTATTAGCCTAATACTGTTTTTAGCCTTTGCTGTAATTAATATTGAGTAGTAGCTTGGGTGGCTCATGGTGGAATAGGGTCATGTCCTGGAGGGCCTGGGAGGCTGGGGGTGGGCTCAAGGGTAGGTATTGGGTTAAGTACAAGATTTGGAGTGCAAGGTTTTAAGAGAAGGGATAAGATAGTTGATAGTTTGAGTGTAGGATCATGGAAAATTGGGATCTTGTAGGGTAAGTCGATAGAACTATTTACGATTCTTAGGAGAAGAAAGATTAATAATGCATGTAACTAAGATACCAAGTGGGTAGGTTAAAGGCTAGGGATATAGATGGATACAAGTTGTGGTATTCAGGTAGTTAAAAGCGTAGGAATAGTATAGGTATCTTAGTGGACGAGGAGCTTAGAGGGTAGGTAGTAGAGGTTAAAAAAGTTAGTGATAGGATTATGACTGTCAAGTTGGTCTTCGGGGGGTTTACTTTGAACATCTGTAGTGAGTATGCGCCACAGGTAGGCCTGGATGAAGAAGAGAAGAAGAATTTTTAGGAGGTTGTGGATGAGGTGGTTAAAGGCGTGCCTAGTTCAGAGAAGATTTTCATAGGTGTGGATTTCAATAGGGACATCGGGTCATTGCCGTTAGGGTATGATAATTTTTATGGGGGCTTTGGGTTTGAGGTTAGGAATAATGAGGGAGCTGCTCTTTTGGATTTTGAGAGAGTCATTGGGTTGCTGGTAGTGAATTCTAGCTTTTCGAAGAAAAAAGAGCATTTGGTTACTTTATGTAGTAGGATAGCCAAGATTTAGATTGATTTTTTTCTACTAAGGAAGGGGGATAGAGTTTAGTGTAAGGATTGTAAGGTAATTTTGAATGAGAATCTTGCAACTCGGCATAGAATCCTGGTAATGGACTTGGTTATTAAGAAAGGAAATATGAGGCAAGGTGGGAAGGGTTAGCCTAGGGTTAGGTGGGGTAGTCTGACTCTGGTTAGTGCTTTGGAGATAGGGGAAAAGTTTGAGAGGATAAGGGTGTGGGAGTGCAGAGGGACGTGGACAGTATGTGGGATAAGGATGCTGGTTGTATCAGGGAGTCGGCTAGAGATATGTTGGATATTTCGAGGGGATGGTCTGGCCAGTATCGAGGGAATTGGTGGTGTAATGAAGATGTTAAGAAGAAGGTGGAGACGAAGAAGGTGGCTTACGCTAAGTTGGTTGAGATTAAGGATGATGAAAAAAAGCGGGTAAGTAGGGAGGAGTACAAGTTACCTAAAAATGAGGCTAAGTTAGCAGTCAAGGCTGCGAAGACAACAACTTTTGAGAGTTTTTATGAGGGGTTAAAAGAGAAAGGCAGGGAGTAGAAGTTGTTTAGGCTTGCCAAGGTTAGGGAGCGGAAGGGTCATAACCTGGACCAGGTGAAATGCATTAAGGGGAAGGATGAAAAAGTTTTGGTGGAATACAACCTTATAAGAAAAATTGACATTCGTATTTCCATAAGCTCTTGAATAATGAGGGGGATAGGGGTGGTGTTAGGGAAGACAGAGTATTTTGGGGAGTGTCGTAACTTTGGCTATTGTTGGCGTTTTAAGGTAAAAGAGGTCAGTGAGGCTATTAGCACAATACGTAGGGGCAGGGCAATGAGGCCCGACATAATTCTGGTAGATTTTTGGAAGTTCTCTGGCGAGTCAGGGTTGAGGTGGCTGACCAACTTGTTTAATAATTTTTTCAAGGCAGCAAAGATTTTTGAGGCATAGAGATAGAGTATGATGATTCCTTTATTCAAAAACAAGGGTGACATTTAGAGTTGCAATAACTACTGAGGTATTAAGTTGTTGAGTCACACGATGAAGATTTGGGATAGGGTGGTGGAGCAGAGGTTGAGTAAGATTGTGTCTATTTTGGAGAATCAACTTGGTTTTATGCCTGGTCGCTCCATGACTGAGGCGATTCACCTTGTGCGGAGACTGGTAGATCAGTATAGACAGAGTAAGAAGGACCTTGACATGGTGTTTATCGACTTAAAAAAGGCGTATGACAATGTCCCTACGGAGGTTCTTGGAGGTGAGGAGGGTCCTGGTGGCATACCGCAGAGCGATTAAATACTTGTACGAGGTGCAAAGACTTGGGTTAGGACAGTCGAAGGATATTCTGAGCATTTTCTGGTCTTGACAGGGTTGCATCAGGGATCAACTCTTAGTCTATTTTTATTTACTTTGGTGATGGATGTGTTGACGCATAGGTCGAAGTGCCTTGGTGTATGCTTTTCGTGAATAATATAGTTTTGATTGATGAGTCGCGACAAGGGATTAATGATAAGCTGGAGGTTTGGAGACAAACCCTGGAATCTAAAGGTTTTAGGTTGAGTAGGAACAAGATGGAGTACTTGGAGTGCAAGTTTAGTGACTAGAGGAAAGAAGAAGAGGTAGTAGTGAATTTGGATTCTCAGGTGGTTCGCAAGAGGGATAGCTTTAAGTATCTCAGGTCTACAATTTAGGAAAATGGAGAGATAGATGAGGATGTCTCTCACTGTATTGGGGAAGGTTGGATGAAATGGAGGTTTGCTTCAGGAATTTTATGCGATAAGAAGGTGCCCTCTAAGCTGAAAGGGAAATTCTATAGAGTTGCAATGCGGCCTGCTATGTTGTATGGAGAGGAGTGTTGGCTATCTAAGAATTCTCAT
This sequence comes from Capsicum baccatum var. pendulum, assembly GCA_030864225.1. Lineage (NCBI taxonomy): Eukaryota > Viridiplantae > Streptophyta > Magnoliopsida > Solanales > Solanaceae > Capsicum > Capsicum baccatum. The sequence goes on from CM061551.1 coordinate 70,760,665, forward strand.
ATCCAAAAGTTGAAGGTGGAGGAAATGAGGATGTTGCGCTGGATGTGTGGATTCATGTGGGCTGACAGGGTTAGGAATAAAATTATTCGAGAGAAGGTGGAAGTGGTATCAGTGGAGAATAAATTGTGGGAAGTAATATTGAGATGGTTTGGTCATGTGATGAGAAGGGGCACGGATTTCCCTGTTCGTAGGTATGAGAGGTTGGCCTCGGATGGTTTCAAGCGGGGTAGGGGTAGACTGACGAAATATTGGAGAGAAGTGATTGGACGTGACATAGAGTTATTGCATTTGACTGTGGACATGATCCTGGATAAGAAGGTATGGAGAAAAAGCATTAGGATAGAAGGCTAAGGTTGTGGATGAGTCGTAGTCAGTAATTAGGTGGATTTTGGTGTCCTTGGTTTGGCATTGTAATTTTTTATATGGATGTCGTACCTGTGTTATTTTATCCTATTCTATGCCTTGCATGCTTCTGTATACTGCCTCTTATCTTGAGCCAGGGGTCTATCAAAAATAGCCTCTCTACCTCTTTTGAGGTAATGGTATGGACTACGTACACTCTATCCTTCCTATACCTTACTATGTGGGAATATACTGGGTTTGTTATTGTTGTTGTTGTTGTTAACATAAGTGTTCTGCATCATCCGGGCCAAGCCAATTTAGTGTCTGATGCTCTCAGTAGACTGTCTATGGGTAGTGTTTCTCATGTTTAGGATGGTAAGAAAAAGTTAGCTCAATAAGTTCATCATCTTGCCTGGCTAGGTGTCCGCTTAGTCGATTCAGCATAAGGTAGTGTGTGGGTTTAGAGTAGTTCCAAATCCTCTCTAGGAGACAGATCCCAGTCTAGTGAAATTAAAAGAGTCAGTTAACGATCAGAAATTAGAGGTTTTCTCCCAAGTGGGAGATGGTGCATTGCCTTGCTAGGATCGGCTATGTGTGCTAGGTATAGACAACTTGAGGCAATGACTTCTTGCAGAAGTGCATGGTGCGCATTACTAGATTCATCCAGGGTCTACTAAGATGTAGCATAATTTGCAGGAGATCTATTGGTGGAGTAGGATAAAGAGAGATATTACAGATTTTGTAGCTAAGTGCTCTACATGTCACAAAGTTAATATTGAGCACCAGAAGCCTAGTGGGTCCATATAGGAGTTTTGTATTCCCACGAGGAAATGGGAAAAGTGAATATGGACTTTGTGATGGGTTTGCCTCGTACTCGTCGTCAGCATTATTACATATGGGTTATCGTTGACAGGATGACCAAATTAGCTCATTTCTTGCTAGTTCATACCTCCTATTCAGTCAAGGACTTAGCAAAACTCTATATCAGAGATTTGGTCAGGTTACATGGAGTCCCAGTATCTATTATCTCAGATAGAGGTACCCAGTTTACCTCTCATTTCTAGAAAGTATTCCTAAAGGGTCTCGGTGTCCAAGTTCATCTTAGTACAACCTTCCACCCTCAGACAATGGTCAATCAAAATGGACCATTTAGACTCTAGAAGATATACTAAGAGCATGCATTATTTATTTTAAGGGTAGTTGGGATGACCACTTGCCTTTGATCGAATTCGCATATAATAACAACTATCATTCTAATATTTAGATGGCTCCATTTGAAGCCCTCTATGGTAGGAGATGTAGATCTCCAATCAGTTGGTTTGAGTTAGGTTAGGCGGCAGATGTAGAGCCCAACTTAGTATTCGATGCCTTAGAGAAGGTTCAGTTAATCAGAGAAAGACTTAGGGCTACCCAGAGCCGACAGAAATCCTATACAGATGTGAGGAGAAAGGATCTTGAGTTTGAGATCGGTGATTTTGTGTACTTGAAAAAATCTCCCTTGGAAAGAGTAAAAAGATTCAGCAAGAAGGGAAAGCTTAGTCCCCAATATATCGGTTCTTACAAAGTTCTCATCCGTTTTGGAAAGGTAGCTTCCGAGCTCGAGTGTCTTTCAGATCTAGCTTCAGTAGATCCAGTATTCCACATCTCCTTACTAAAGAAATACATTGGTCACCGAGCAATTATAGTTCCTTTAGAGGATGTAAATATTTGGAATGATCTTCCTTCTGAAGAGGTTCCAGTCTAGATCCTCGATTATCAGATTCATAGACTAAGGAACCAAAAAGTTTCCTTAGTCAAAGCTCTTTGGAAGAATCAGTCCGTTGAGGGAGCTACTTAAGAAACAGAAGCAGATATGCGGACCAAGTATCAACACCTTTTCTCCGCAAATTCAGATTAAGCTTAAGGTAATAGTCTCCCTTGGATTTAATCAGCTCCAGATTCAGTACAATTATAAACTTGGTATTCCTTACCATTGCATATTCAATCATGCATTCATGAATTAGTTCAGACATGTACTCATGCATTTGATATGCATGTTTAGAGTGAAAATTCAGCTTACCAGTAGCTTCAATCATGTATTTCATGTCTCAGTTATGTATGTTCAGTGTATCAATTAAGTCTATCATTGTTTCTCATCTTAATCAGTCTCATTCGAGGATGAATTTTTCCAAAAGGGAGATATTATAATACCCTGTATTTCTAAAGCTTAACTTAGCTCTAAGTACGTGAGTTCTCCTATATAACATTTATGAAATACTCAGTACTTTTAAGTTTAGCACCTGCCAATGCATAGGAAATTCAGTCAGCTTTCCAACGATATAAAATTTTCCCAAATCCGATACCTAGGCGAAGAGTTAGGGCAGTTTACGTAAAAATAGTGGCTCACTGTGATTAGGCTGCGTCACGGTCAGTATCGTGATGAGCACTTCATTTCCTCGTGCTGAAGTCCATTTTGGCATTTGTCAATTTCCAGAGGTTCACCGTGATTGCACCGCGTAGCGGTGAATCCCAAAACAACAATTGTCCTAATCTAGAGATTCATCGCGATTCCACTGCGTCACGGTGGATATAGCAATGACCCATTCACCGCGTCACGATGAGGCCTTAATCAGCGTTCCAATTGTGGGATTTTAAATCACAAGGGAAACTTAGACTTTCCCAAAACCCAGATCAGCCTTAAACATGAAATTAATCCCTAAATGACCAAATTATATAATTATTCACTCAATTTTCCCCAAAGTACATCATTCTCTCTAAAAAGAAAGAAACCCTAGTTTCAAAATTCAAGAAAAAAGCTCAAGAATTTCTACAAGAACCTTCAAGAATTAACATTCCAAGGTATGTTAGGTGTTCATCTATGGGTCCCTTCCACCCATAGAGTCCACGAATATGTTTTCAAAATACAAGATTGTTGAGTTATGAACTTCCATGCTTGAATTGAATTGAATTCATGTTCATGTTATTGTTGGGTTTTTTATGATTAAATTACAAGCTTTCATGAAATTAATCATTATATGTTTTAAATTACATGATCTTCTTGATAAACCTTTCAATTGACAAGTTGATTGATGTAGCTATGATACCTATGTGTGTTTATTATTGTATAACCTAAGCATGCTCCCCATGTGTTTGATAAAATGCCTATATGAATGAATTAGTGCCATTAAAACCTGATAGCATGTATTCCCCCTTCATGAATAAGTAGATGCCTTACAAGTGTTTGATAATAAGTCTTTATGGATGAACTAAGAACAAGTGAACAATGTCATGTTATTCAAGATTATGCTATGCTTTACTTTTCATGCTATCAAGTCCTGGGAGTATTTAATACCCGACAATTTAGCTTTTTACGTAGAGCCAATGTCATTTACAGAATCTCAGTCATGTCATGATTAGTACTACTCTCAATCAGTTATAGAATTCAAGAAATCTCAGTAAACTCAGTCTCAGTCAAGTCTAGTTCAGTATGCTCAGTTTAGTTTCTTTTAGTTGGGAGTAGGATTCAATACTGAGTGAACCCAAGGATGGAGGTTCACCTGCCAGTAGAGGGTGTAATCTCTAGAAGTAATACTTGCATACCAAAACTACATAGCCTGCGTAGGTTTAGACATCAAACCTGCCAATTGAGGGTTGATGAGGTGTTTTAACCTGTTAGTTGAGGGTTCCACCATTCTCATTAGAGTACCTTCCAGATAGGGGTAACTCTTCAGTGCCTTTACCCATGGTACGGTACTGACACCTTTCCAACTAGGGTCATAGGTTGGACCCCAACTAGTTATCTTATCTTATTTTGGGCATGTTGGTTAGATGATTACCTCTCACAGTCTCGGTTTCAGTCTTTATAATAGAACTTAGTTTAGTTTTATAGAATCTAGACTATCAGATACAGTCAACCAATATCAGTAAATTAGTTATCAGTAACTTTAGATACCAGTTACTCAGTATCAGAATTCAGGACTTAGCTTTAGACAAGCTTAGTCACAGTATTTATCTATGTGTATATGAGTGCACACTCAGTATTTACATTAGTATCAGTTATCCATGTACTCTCATATTCAGTTACTCTATATCATGTAGTCAGTTATTGTTCATGCATATGAACCCTTACTTTCAGCCTTACCCAATCTAGCATACCAGTATATTACGTATACTGACACATACTATTTCTCTTTGCTATGATGTCTTATATCATAGGTTCGGACGCTCAAGTTCCTGACCACACATAGATAGATTCAAATTCAGCCAGCAGCAGCAGATTAATAGTGAGTCCTCATTATTTGAGGATATTTTTTTATTTCAGAATTTAAGTAGTTTTAGTATTTTAGTATATGGGTTTAGTTGAGGGCTTGTCCCATCAACTCCATTTTCAGACAGTTCAGTTAGAGGCTTTTCAGATTATTTTTAGATAGTGTTTAGTTTAATAGATTGTTATTTTAGTTGATACACTTTATCAGTATTTACAAATTTTGAACCTTATGACATTTCAGCCTTTTATTCCACATTTATTTCAGTATATTATTCAGTGCTCACAGCAGATAGCAGTCATGGGTTAGCTTGTGGTCCTTCGGGATCATAAGCACCGTGTAGCATCCGGGGTATAGAGTCAGGGCATTACAAGGCATTTCCTCAAACACATGAGGGCCATGAGTTAAAGTATGGGAATATTTATATCATGTGATGATAACATAAACGCAACATTTAAAAATCATGGGTTAAGGATGTAACACTCGAAAATCACCATTCAAATGTGGCAAGGGCAAATTTCAACAAAATCACATGGTAAACACAAGTGAAATCAAAGTTCATAATAACTTCTAAAAGATAACTCATAATAACATGTAAAAATCATAACATTAGACTTGAAAATGGTTTCTTGGACTCCATGGGTGAAAAGGACCTGTGAATGAAAATCATACATTCCTTAGTTGATGAATTTGTGAAAGTTCTTGGTGAATTTCTTAAAGACTAAACTTAAATCCCTAGATCCTTTTATAGAGGCTAGGATTTTTTCTTGAGAAAGGAGGATTTCTTTTTAGAGGATTTTGTGAATAAGATAGCAAATTATGCTTTTGGGACCCTAAATCTCGTGTTATGGACCAAATGGGTGAAAGGAAAAGACCTAATTGCCCTTGAAAAATGGAATCAAAAGCTGGAAAATAATGGAATGTGCTATGGACAGTGCTTCACAGGCTCTAGATCACCGAAATGGAGCATGCGTCATGTGCTATGTCGCGGGATCCCTTTAGGGTGAAATGGAGTGTGCACTGCGGGAAAATCGCGGGCTGCTCCTATTTTGGAAGTCCAAACACATCCTTATGCTAGTCCAAAAATTCTGAAACTCACTGATGTACTATTGATTACCCTAATCATGAATCAACTTTAAAATTAATGTTTCAATGTCAAGAAGGTCTAAAATAAAATCATCGAAGTTTAGGGGCTTTTAGAAATGACTAAGTCCTAACACTTGGTGAAATTTTCTAACTCTTGGACCCCTTTTACATACAATGGTTAACTGAATTGAGCTAGGATCTTACGGGGTCTTACATAACTTTTCTTAACAAAACAAGATCCATCCTGAGGTAATGGTCACTCATAAGTTAACTCTCTCATTTCTATCTCAACCTTATGACCATTCTCATGTCATTGCACGTATTCATAAAATCAGTTTAGTTCATGTATAATGCTCTGACTTAGTTATGCAATAATGTTTCAAGTCATGCATGTTCAGTATGTAGTCACAGTTACCTTAGTATTCTCAGTCTAACCAGTCTAATTTGAGGGCGAATGATTCTAAGGGGAGATAATGTAAAACCCCACATTCTAAAGCTAGAAATCAAACCATTTATTTCTACATGTGTAAACTCTAATCCCATGATTTATCTTTAAATACATGTTTTATGATCTTGATCCTAGTCTTTGAAGTGCTTATGAGGTGAAAAATCTTCAGAGGAATCACTTACGGAAAAATTGAGCAAAGGGCCTTTGATTCCGCCAAATTTTGGTATTTGATTCTACAAGGGTCAAATTTGAACGTGTATAACTTTTTATATATGTAAAATCTTTCATCTCAAGACCTACCAAATTATAGATAATTTAATTAGCTTTCCAATGATATTGATTTTGCCTTAATTCGATACCCGAGTGAAAAGTTATGATCATTTTAGTCATAACTAGTAAGATGTCGTGATAGCGCCGTGATGTGGGACTAAGTTACCGTATCAAGCTCCACGATGCGGAGGATGGTTTTACTGCATCCAAAAATACAAGCACAAAAGGCGTTTTAGTCATTGTCCCTTGCCCCCAAGCACCCAAGTGACAGATTAAAACACCAAAAGGGCATTATTTACCTAGCTTTCATCATCTCACCCTTATGTAAACCCTTCCCTTTCCAAGAACTAAAATCCAGACCCTTTTCCCCAAGAATCCAAGAATTCAAGCCTGCAAGTTCAAGAATCTACAAGAAAACATCAAGAATAGGGTGTCTTTCACAAGTTCATTTTTCAAGTCCTAAGATTCAAGATTTCTTCGTCAAGAATTCAAGGGTTCAAGTTCCGATTTCAAGTTTCTTCAAGAATTCATTCAATTAAGGTATGTGGGATGTTCATCCATGGGTCCCTTTCACTCATGGAGCCCAAAAACCTTTTCTTGGATTAAAATATGAGTTTTTCTCTTTATGATCAAGTTGTATATATTCAAGATGAGTTTTATTCATATTTCCGTTGGTAGTTGAACTCAAATCACATCCACGTATGATTCCATGAAAATTCAAGTATCTCATCATTTAAGCTTCAATCTCATATGTCATATCCAAATGAATTTCATGTTATAATATTGAATTGTGAATTTAGCCATGTAATTATATTGATTTCACATGTTTTAAGATATTTCCATGTTCAAGTTCATGATTCTCATTTGTTTGATGAAATGTACATGTTTGGGGATGTTTGAACCATGATTACATACTATAGTATTTCAAGTTTGATATCGTATTTTTTTTATAATCATTCAGTGCTAGCGGGTTATGAATCCTGATACCTGTCTGTTTTATATGATTTCCATTTTTCAAGTAACAAGTCGGTCAGATCATGGTTTTAATATCATATTAAGAACACCATGATCATGTTGAGATTTATCATTTTTATGTTTATAATTACCTCAGAATCCGCATGCACTGTTACTTTTAGAATACCATGACCCGAGCTTATAAGTTATCAGTTATCAGTTCTTACACCCGTTAGTATTTCAGTGTCTTTCAGTTGGGAGTAGGATTTATCACCGAGTGGGAACTATGGGTTTAGCGCATCCTACTTCCCTAGAAACTACGTGCCATTGAAAGTGTAGGGCCTTGCTAGAGATTGTTTCTCCTTGCCCAATATGGGCTCAGTTTAGTGATCACTCCAGTTCAGGTTCTATTCTGATGATAAGGTTAGAACAACCCTCCTTAATGTGGGTCAGATATTGGACTCTATGATATCTCACATGGTTTATGTCGGTTACATGATACCTCCCATACTTTTAGTCCAGTTATTCAGACTAAATACAGTTCAATTTTATATGATCAGTATTCAGTTATCAGTTAATTAGTAAATAGATACCATCTAATAAGTATCCAAGTATTAGTTAATTAGTATTCAAATATCTATTATTCAATATTCATATATCAGTTACTTGGTATATATACATTAGTCATCCATTCACTTAGATTTCAGTCGTTCAGTAGCACTGGCATCAACCATTTAGTTAATTAGATCTACGTAGTGCATGCTATGTTTGGTTTGGTATGGTTATTTGTTCAGGATTAGTATATTTGTATATTTAGACCCTTGAGTTAAGTCATTTTTCACCATCTAGTTTAAGATCCATTATTTATTTCAGCCTCTTGGTGAGCCTACATGCACTTAGCATCCTAATCAGTTTTACTTATTTCATTCACTTCCGCTTACTCAGTAAATTCCAAAGTACTAATCCACGTATATGTATATGTGCTACATTGTCTCATAATGTAAGTACAAGTTGTAGCCTACATATTATACTTAGACAGTTTGCAGCTTCTAACCAGTAAGTGATGAGTTCTCTTATTTTTGGGACTCCAGCCAGTTGTAGTTCATGTAATTTATTTTGATTATTCATATGTATTGATTAGTGGTAGTTGGAGGCATGTCCCAGCTATCTATAGTCAGTATAGTACAGGCTTCATAGATAGACAGTCAGAGTCGTGATATTGTAAATCAAGTTCTTTATTCAGATGTATCATGTTGTAAACTTATTTTGTATTACATTCAATTATATTTTCTCATGATTATGCTTCCACTAAGCAAATTATATTTTATTATAAATATATTAAATCATTTTCTCAACAGTATGACAGTTCATGGGTTATCTTGGGGTCACTTATGATTTCAAGCACCGTGTTACGACTAGGGGGTAGTCTCAGGTTATGAAAATAACCTATGGTTATGCCATAGTTCTAGAACTTAGGGAATTCAACTAAAGGTCTCTGTCCTAACTAAAGGGTAAGCCTTCATCTGCGTTCACTCAGTGCTAAGTACTAGTCTCAACTGAATGACAGTGATAATTCAATGCTCAATACATTAATATTTTGAAATTTACAATATTTGCAAAGTCCGAAGTGCTCAAGATCATGTAAACTAATGTATGCATGAATTCCTAGGTATCAAGTGTTCATAACCAACCAGCTCTAAACATGATAATATTAAAATATAGACATAATAGGGAATTTCATGACTCAAATCCAAGAATTTAAAATCTTTTCAAAATAAAGAGATAGCATGATTTTGAGTATGTAAAAATGCTTAAACTTGTGGGGAAATACATATTCATGGTTGAGAGAATTAAATTGAAAAATTATGAAACACGTGCTTTGTAAAATATTCAAGAGATATTTGGGGCTCAGTGAGTGGAAGGAACCCATTGTTGAAATCCCACATACCTGGTGAGGAAATTCTTGGAGAATTATTTGGAATTTTTTGGAAGTTGAAGAACCTTAATTGCACCTTGGAGAAAGAAATCGCTTCTATTGTCTGCTTAAAACTGAGTTTTGGGTGACTTTTTAGTTAATGAGGGCTTAGGGAAATTTTAACTCCCAATATATGGCCTTGGGAGACCTAACACGACATGGGTTAGGTGTTAAAAGAATGGGAAAAACCCGAAAATCCCTTTTTAAAACATGCAAAAATTTCTGAGAAATAGTCATAATGACTCAGGTGATGACTCGTTGGGTTTGATCACACGTTGTGTCTTGAGTCGTGACCCGAGGACCGAAACTTGGGTCCTTACTGTTATGATAATGACTCCTCTTCCAAAGAATCATTTAGTCTGACCACGAGTTGTCATGAAGGGTGTTATCAAGTGGCTAATTTCATGGTCCCTTACTGTCGTGACAACGAGTCTTCACTACAACTCATTGTGTCTGACAACGAGTCATTGCCAGGGTCGTTGTCACTGGAAGCTTGAGAGTACCTCAGTTAATTTGCGATGTCTTTTTATAATTATATCAGATTAAGGTGAGACAAGTGGCATTGGAAAGCCAATTTAATTGTCTATCTTTTGATGAGTCTAGAGCTTAAAACCTTGGGGTATTAAAATATCTCCTCTTTGGGTTCATCTATCCTTGAAAGAAATTGACTAAGCTGAAATGCTAGGGGACAATCTAAAATTTCCACACGGAGTCTCAACGAGTTGAACAAGGAATTTAGACTGAATCTATAGTTGATATATGGACTGAACTAAACTTGTGAATGGATGGTATGACATGAATATAGCAGGATGGCCTGAGACAGAAAAGAAAGAGTTAATTAATTAAGGGAACTATTACCTCAAGTTGGGAATCAGTCCAAAAATAAAAGGTGGGGGTATTTGGTCATAACAATTGTCTCTGCTTTCCAAGTAGCTTCCTCAACTGACTTATTTCTCCATAGGACCTTTACTAAAGAAATCTCTTTATTTCTCAGTATACAAATCAGATGATCAAGGATCTCAACCGAGGTCTCTTCATAAGAGACACTGTCTTTTACACTCACACTCTCCAAAGAGAATACTGATGTTGGGTCACCAATGTATTTCTTGAAGAAGAAAACATGAAAGACTGGATGAACTAATTCTGAATCTGTAGGCAACTCTAACTCATAGGCTACCTTATCATACCAACTCAAAATCCTATAAGGACCAACATAGCGGGGATTGAGCTTTCCCTTCTTAACAAACCACTTTATACCTTTCATGGGAGAAACCTTCACGTAGACAAAATCACTAATATCAAACTCAAACTTCCTTCTCCTCACATCTGCCTAAGATTTCTGACGAGTATGAGCAATTTTTAGCCTTTCACTAATCGGATGAATTTTATCCATCACCTCATGTACAAAATTTGGCCCTATTAAAGCATCTTTACCTACCCCAAACCAACCAATATAAGATCTACATTTCCTATTATAAAGTGGTTCAAATGAGGCCATCTGAATACTTGAGTGATAGTTGATATTATAAGAAAACTCAATCAAATATAGATGATCATCCCGGATACCCTTAAAATATACCACCCACTCTTTCAATATGTCCTATAAATTCTTAATGGTCCTCTCTTTCTGACCATCTGTCTGCGGGTGAAAAGTCATATTAAGATGGACTTGGGTGCCACGACCCTTTTAAAAAGTCTTCCCAATCGAGAGGTAAACTAGGTACCTCTATATGAAATAATTGTCAAAAAAACTCTATGAAATTTCACCAACTTCCTAAGATAGAGCTTAGCATAATCTTTGGTTGAATTTGAAGTGTTAACTATAAAAAGTGGTCCGACTTAGTCATTCGGTTAATGATAACCCAAATAGAATCATGTTGTCGATGAGTACGAGGAAACTTTGTAATAAAGTCCATATTCACCACTTCTAACTGCCAAGTAGGAGTACTGAATTCCTGAAGCGTACCACTAGGTCTTTGATTCTAACACCTTAACCTACTGGCAATTTGGACACTTAGCCATAAATTTTGCAATATCCTTTTTATGCAATTCCACGAATAGACTTCCCACAAATATGGTACATCTTAGTGGCTCTTGGGTGAATAGAATATCGAGAACCGTTGGCTTGTACTAACATTCATTGTCTCAAATCACCCATATCTAGAACATATAATCTACCTTGACAATGAAGAACACTACTCCCCATTGGGAAAAAACCTCAACTTTATAACTCTGAATTGCTTTTTTTAACTTAAAAAAATAGGATCTCTATCTTGCTTTTCCTTAATTTCAGCTACCAATGAAGATTCTGAACCAAGACATTACCTTTGGTTGAATTAACCAACCAAACTACCAACCTAGCAAGATGATGAACCTCGCAAATGAGCTCTTTCTTATAATCCTCAATGTGAGCAATACTCCTCATAGACAATCTACTAAGGGCATCATCCACAATATTGGGCTTACTCGGGTGGTATAAAACACTCATATCATAGTCGTTCAACAATTCTAACCACTTTCTCTGATGATGATTTAGATCCTTTTGGATGAACACATATTGAAGACTTGTGATTAGTGAACACATCAACATGAACATTATAAAGATAATGCCTCCAAATCTTTAAGAAAAACACCACTACTACCAACTGAATATCATGAGTTGGGTAGTTCTTCTCATGATGCTTGAGTTTTATAGGGGCATATGCTATAACCTTAACTCATTGCATTAACACACAACCAAGGCCAACTCTAGAAGCATCATAATAAACAAAAAATAAAATTTGAACCCTCTGGTAGAGTCAAAATTAGAGCAAAGGTGAGTTGAGTCTTCAACTCCTGAAAAATCTTCTTGCAAGAATTGGACCATTGGAATTTGACCTTATTCTAAGTCAGTCTGGACATGGGATAATTCATAGAGGAAAATCCTTCAACAAAACTTTTCTAGTAACTAGATAAGCCCATGTAACTCCTGATATCTAATGGAGGGATGGGCCTAGGCAAGTTCCTTACTCCATTGGTCTCTTGAGGATCAACTCGAATGCGTTCACTAGAAATGATATGACCAAGGAATGCTAGTAATTTAAGCCAAAATTCACATTTTCTGAACTTAGCGAATAACTGGTGATCTTTAAGAGTCTGCAAGACAATTCTCAAGTGATCTGCCTGTTCATCCTTACTCTGAGAATAAACAAGGATGTCATCTATGAAGACTATAATGAAAATGTCCAAATACTTCTTGAACACTCTGTTCATTAAGTCCATACAATCTTTTGGAGCATTCAATAGTCCAAATGAGATGAGAACAAATTCAAAGTGACCATACTGAGTTTTGAAGGTTATTTTGGAATGTCATAATCTCTAACTCTGGGCTGATGATAGCCAAATCTAAGGTCTATCTTAGAGAAAAAACTAGTACCATGAAGTTGGTCAAATAAGACATTAATCTTGGGGATGGAACACTTATTTTTGACTATGGCTTTGTTCAACTGATGGTAGTCAATGCACATTCTAAGAGAATTGTCTTTCTTGCAGGCGAATAGAATAGTGGCACCCCATAGAGAGACACTAGGCCCAATCAAAACCTTGTCTAGGAGATTTTTTAATTGTTTCTTTAGTTGTTTAAGCTCTACTAAAGCCATCCTAGGAGGTGCAATTGAGATAGAATGGGTATCTTGAAGGAGAACTATTTTGAAGTCAACTCATGATTTTAGACCTTGAGTCCTTGAATCAAACAAGATGAGAGATACACCCTTTAGTAATAATTTTCCTTGCCTTAAGAAAAAAGACAAATTGATCTATAGGCACTAAGGTACTACCCGTCCACTCTAAGACTGGCTCTTTAGAAACTGAAACTGGTCTACTCTATTTCTACAATCAACCAAATCATAGTAAGAGTAGAGCCAATACATACTAAGAATAACATCAAATCGGTGATGTCTAACTCTACAAGGTCAACTGAGGTGACTTTCTAGTATACTATGATTGGGTAGTGTCTATATACCCATTTGGATAAGCTTGTACTACCGACTAGAGTAGATACTGAGAACGGTTCTATAAGAATTTTGGGGCTAACACCAAAGTCAAGTTCTATATAGGGAGTCACGAAGGAAAGTAAGTCTCAGGGGTCTAATAATGCATAAACAGGAATATGAAAAACTTGCAACATACTAGTAACAATATCAGGAGAACCCTCTTGATCCTATTCACTATGAAGGGCATATAACCTACCCTAACTGTAACAACCCGAGACTACCCCAAAGGACCACAAGCTAACCCTTTCCTGATATTTGTACCATAAACACTGCATAATATCTGAGAATAAACGTGGAAAAATAGGCAGAAACAAGCCATAAGGTTCAACACATCTATAAATACTCAAAATTGAAAACTGAATACTAATACATCCATCCAAAAAGCCTCTAACTATCTAAACTGTGGAGTTGATGGGACATATCCCTAACTAACTCCGTCAACTAAAAATAAACAAAGTCTAATGCAATAATAATACAAGGATCATCCTCGAATGAAGAGGAATCACTTCTATGTCCACTACTGCTGACTAGGATTGAACTGCTGAGGGAACTCTGGATCATGTGACTCTAGAGCTATGGTGTCAAATAAAACACCATAGCACAAATGCGTCAGTACGGGTATGTACCAAGTATGTAGATGAGGTAAGGCTAAATACAAGGGCTCATGCATGAACAGTTACATAGCTGAATAATCATAAGAGCACCAAATGAGAACACATACAGGAATGCACAAACCATAATCATAATCATCACAACCCTAGATACTGGAACTCGAATACCGTTTTACTGTTATCTGAACTCACTACACTACTAACACTGAGATACTGAATCATTGAATTATCTAATACTGATAACTGATTAACTGAATATACTTATATAAATAACTTAATTTTGAGCTCACTACTCTCAACTAATGGAATTGAAAATCAAACTCCCTCTAACGGATGACTTTGAAATCTATTATCAATGATAAGAAAATGATCATGTCCGAATCTGACAACAAAAATACTCAACAGAATTTGAGACTGAGATCAAGCCTATCTATTGGGAGATGTCTGGATCTGATAATAAGAATACTCAACAGGATCTGAGACTGATATCAAGCCTATCTATCGGGAGATCTCTAGATCTGATAATAAGAATACTCAACTGAATCTGAGACTGAGATCAAGCCTATCTATAGGGAGATCTTTGGATATGATAACAATAATATTCCACTAAATCTGAGACTGAGATCAAGTCTATCTCTCTAGATATCTCTGAATCTAATAACAAAAATACTCAACTGAATCTGAGACTGAGATCAAGCCTATCTATCAGGAGATCTCTGGATCTGATAACAAGAATACTCAACTGAATTTGAGACTAAGCCTATTTGATGGATGGTCATGAATCAATGGAACTATCTGAGTTTCTCACTGAGATAGATGATTGTACCTCACAATCGATATTTCTAAAAATTGATACTGAAACTGCAACTATGGGAATTAGTTACTTAACTGACATGCCCTAACCTCCTATAGGTGGGGTCCAACCTGTAACCCCAGTTGGAAGGGTGTCAATACCGTGATATGGGTAAAGACCTCTCTGGTCAAGCCTCTCTAATGGATGACCCTCGCAGAAAGTTAGCCTAAGGCAATATAATAGCCAAACCTCTCTAATGGTGATAACCTCTATTGATGGGGACTCCTGCATCCTACGATGGCTACACAGTTCTGGAGTTCATGGATTGCTCTCAACAACTAGCCTCTCTCTGATAAGGAGCCACCATCCCTACCCTCGCTCGGTGCTAGCTCCTACTCCCAACTGAAAGACTCTAAACAAAATTCTCAACTGAACACAAACTGAACTAAATCTAATACTTATCATATTTATCAAATGATTTGACTGAGTTAAGCTGAATTCACTTTGTTTTGTATCTGATGAAATACTACTAAATCACAATTTTTGACTGACAATACAAAGTTTAAATAGTTTACTCGGTCCCTACCAAGGCTAGAACTAAACACTGGAATACTACAAGATTTGAGCTGAGTACAACACTAAGGCTAGATTACTAGCGATAGGGGGATTACAGTGATTACAAAGATTACTGAGATTTCTTAAGTTCTATATCTGTCTAAGGATACAGAGTTCTATAACTCACTGAGTTCTGAGACTCATGGCTCAACTGGGATTATCGTGAAAACTGACACGGGCTCTAGACAACAGCTAAATTGTCGGGTATAAATACCTCCAGGACTCAATAACATAAAAGTAAAACATAACCATTCTTGACTATTCTTAACCACGGTCATTCATTCATCATCACAATCACTAAAGCATCTCTTCAAGCATTTAGGAATCATAACATGTATTCACCATCACAATCACTAAGGCATCAGTTTAAGCATTTTAGAAATCATAAGCATCTATTAACCACCATAATCACTAAGGCATCACCTCAATCATTTAGGAATCATAAAAATCTATTCATCATCACAATCACTAAGGCATCACTTTAAGAATTTAGGAATCATAGACATGTAATAGCGTAGGGGGAACATGCTATAGGATCATACTCTATTCAACAAGGTCTTGAATCAAATACTTCGCACGTATATTAGTCTTGGCATGTATTGGATAGCAAATGATTTGGGAAAACTTCATACTATCATGTCACTACTAACTTGTCAAGCACTTGGCATATATTAAAGGCTTAGCATGTATCAAAGAGCACATAATTGGAGAATTTACTACTATCATGTCTCAACTTGTTCACTAAGGCCTTTCAACAAACACTAGGCATGCATGGGTTTACACCTAATTGGCGATTTCATGCTATGATATCATAGTTCATTCACTAAGGCATTTCATCAAACACTAGGCATGCATAGGCTTGCTCACAATTTGGGGTTTCCTAATCAACATTCCATAATGGCCCTAATTCTTCACATAAGCATTTTATAGAACATATGGGGAGAATGCTTTGCTTATTCAACCATTCCCACACGTAATTGGAATGAACATATCATCTAACAAGCAACATGAAGAGGGTTAATTATGAATATCACATACTAGGGTCAAAGATTGAAAACCCTATAAACAAACATGAATCACAACTCAATAATAACTGGAACATCAATTTCAACTCACATAAATCATTACAACCCATAAACACAAGATCTTTGAATTTTAGAAAAAGGGTTCTTGAGCTTCTTGGATGACAGGGACCCAAGAATCAACATCTACATACCTTGGGGAAACACTTCTCTTGAAAGTTCTTGGAGAGATTCTTGATTCCTCTTGATTTCTCTATTGATTTTTCTTGAATAAGAAATAAGGGCTTTTATTTTGTAAAAACTCTAGCTCTTGTTCTTGAAGAGAATTGAGAGAAAACAATGATATTTTGGGTGAAATAAGGCCAAATCCTGTGTTAAGGAGTATATATAATGGATGGGAAAAGAGCCTTTTCTCCCTTGGAATTAAACTAAAAAATTCCAATTTTATATGTTGGCGTGATGCGCCATTATTGCGCTAGTTCACTGAAAATTGGACAATTGAGAAACTGCATGAAGGCGCGACATGGTGGCAATCATAATGCCACCTTGGTTACGAATTGGAAAGGCACCGCGATGCGGTGGAATCGCATTGGTGCACTAGAAATTGAAAATTCTAAAATTAAGCCTTGGCGCGATGCGCCATAATCGCAAAGGCTTACTGGATTTTGACGATTGCCATTTTGGCTGGCTCCACGACACGCTAAAGTGCCAGGTGGCACACTGTATTACTAAAATAGCACTAATTATTTCCCCGAGTATCGGATTTGGGTTAATTTGGTATCGACAGAACGCTTATTCAATTCTCTACATGACAAAAATTTTATATTAGGGAAATTCTACATGGTTCAAAGTATTTCACTCTTGGCAACACACCTCTTAAACTTTTAGGACTAGATTTTTACTTCACTGAACATGCTCTAAGGCTCACACTAGGAGAGAATTTTTTGGGGTGTTACACTGATGCTATCCACCAATTTCACTAGAAGTGGCACCCTATTGAGTCATGCAACCCGCGGAATGTTTGAAGAATTAGACTGATTTTGCTAGCAAATATCCTAACTTCTCTGTGTAGTCATTATTAATCTCTCATTCTGTGGCCTGACTTACCATGCCAAAACAATCATCACTACCTATCATGCACTCATCCTTGTGGTTCATAACATATTTTATACAAACTGGGTTGGTACAAACACTATTCACACTACCCTAGGACTTAGATCCTAGCACTATATCTTAATTATCCTATTGAGCTTAGGAATTGGAGAACTATTAAAATATGTGGATGTATCTAAATATTTACAGCAGAACTATGAACAATTACCATTATTTGACCTCTGCTAAGAGAAATTGAAGCTACCAGTTCTAGCCCTCTTATTCTCCCTTTACTTCTTCTTGATCTTCTCCTCTTTAATTTGTTGAGCATGAACCAATAACCTAGAATGTCCATCTCCTTAACCAATTGGTGTTCTACACTCCTTGACCACATCCTCTGAAACACCTGACACAAACTTGCTCATTCGAGCCCTAGAATCAGCGACCATAGTTAGGGTACCTTGCCAGCTGAGTAAACTTGAGTGAATACTTCTTCACACTCATATTTCTCTGATTTAGATTTAAGAACTCCTTCATCTTGGATTACCTCAACTAAAGTAGGAAAAAACTGATAAAAAATACAACAACAAACTCATCCCATTTGACTGACCCTACATCTGTGCCTATATCCTGCTTTCACTGCTTGAATTAAGTGTAAGCCACTTCTTGGTAATGGTAAGTAGCTAAGCCATCAATCTTAATAGAAGTGACACCCATGATTTCTTTCACCTTATAAACATATCTAAGTACTCCTGTGGATCCTTTTCATGCGTAGATCTAAAGAACATTAGAGGATTTATCCAAGTGAAGTCCCAGACTCTAGTTGCTGCTATATTCATAGCTGTGTTGACTATTGAAAACATCTAATGGTTATTTTAGTCTATATTTAACAGGGCTAATGTTGTAAAAGAAACCCTAAACTTAGCATAGGATAACTGCTCGTTCAGAGGGTCTTCTAGAACCCACAGTGATGCTTGCTTATTTCCATTTCTCCTTCTAGTGTTTTCTTGGGAGGTATTTTCTATAAAAGGGTAGATATCAGTCAGAAAAAGAATCTTAATAGAGTTTCACACTCTATCTCATGACATAAATAATGAAAATAGTGAGACTTTCCAAAAATGTTTCATATTCTCTTATTCATAAGTGTGGCGCGCTTCACACCCATAAACGAGACTCTACTTAATGCATCTTTCAGACACCCTAGGACACTGTAAATCTATGGATCTAATATAAAGTTTATTATGACCCGACACTGCCCCTTAGATGTAACATGAAGCTTAGTGTCACAAGTAAACCCAAGCTAACTCATGTCATGGCATAACGCTAAGAATACTAAAAAGTTGCAAAATACCGTGTGGATGCTAAACTGAAATAATCTAGTAATAATGATAAATGAAACAAAAGGATTAAAAAGAGTATCCACACGGTTGAATGAGAGTATCCATCCACGCAGTGCTAAGTACTACTCCCAATTGAATGACACAAATAATAGAATTCTCATTATAATAATATTCTAAAATTTACAGTATATGCATAGTCTAAAGTGCTCAAGAACATGTAAACTGATGTATGAATGAATTCCTAAGTATCTGGTGCTCATAATCTACCAGCTTTAAACATTACCATATTAATATATTTACATGATAGGGAATTTCATGATGCAAATCCTATAATTTAGAATCTTACCAATATAAAGAGATATAATGATTCTAAGTATGGAAGGATGCTTAAACTTTTGGAGAAACA
Source organism: Capsicum baccatum var. pendulum (assembly GCA_030864225.1). NCBI lineage: Eukaryota > Viridiplantae > Streptophyta > Magnoliopsida > Solanales > Solanaceae > Capsicum > Capsicum baccatum. The sequence goes on from CM061551.1 coordinate 70,779,894, forward strand.
CATTCATTGTTGAGTTTAAGAATTAAAATGAAAAAATATAAAACACATGCTTTTCATGGAATCCTAAACTTGAAGGGTGAATTCATATTGAGTATTGAGGAAATATTTGGGGCTCAATGGGTGGAATAAACCCATTGATCAAATCCCGCATACCTAGAGGGAAATCCTTGGAGAATCCTTTGGATTTTGAGTTGGAAGTTAAAGAATTAAGTATTGGATGAGTTTTAAGTTAATGAGGTCTTAGGGAAATTTTATGTCCCAATATAGGATACCTAAAACAGCATGCGTTAGGTGTTAAAAGAATGGTAAAATACCAAAAAAAACTCTTTAAAATATGCAAAAAATTTTAAGAAACAGTCATAATAGCTCCAGTGACTACTTATTGGGTCTGATCATGGGTCGTGGATTGAGTCGTAACGAGATGACTTAAACCTTAGGCCCTTACTATTATGACAATGACTCCTCTTCTGACGACTCATTTAGTCTGACCATGAGTTGTCACAAAGGGTCATTTTCAAGGGGATGATTTCTTGATCCCATACTGTCATGTCAACGAGTCTTCACTACGAGTCACGTGTTACAACAAGTCATTGCTAGGGTCATTGTCACTAGAAGTTTGATGCTCCTTGGCCAATTTGCGATAAATTTTTACTATGATATCAAATTAAGGTGAGACCAGTGGTGTTGGAAAGCCAATTCAATTGTCTATATTTTGGTGGGTTTAGATCTTGGAAACTTGAGGTATTGTAGTTTTGAAGTATTAAGGCATATGGTATGATGATAATGAGTATGAACATTACCAGCTAGACTCAATTGCACTGGAATAAACTAGAAAGTATGATGATTTGCTTTAATTGATTTTTAATCAACATTGTATAGACTTGAATTCCAAAATGGTGAAAATAGATTATAAAGTTGGCTTTTACAGTAAAAGAATGGAGACACACAATGACATGGGGGTGACAGTATATGTAGTGGTACAAAAAGAAGAAAAAGGCTTTAAAAATTATCCATTATGCATTGGTGTATTTGATAAAGCCATTGAAAATGAAAATATAAGTCGAACTTTGAAGGTGAGAGTTTTGGGTTTAGACAGAGGTTGGATAGTGATGGAATAGATTTAGTACAAAAGCCAAAATTGATGCAGATCCTAATACATTAATGGAGATTATGGATATAAATGGGCAAGTTCAGATAATTATTTCTGACTCAAAGCATAACAAAATGATCATTGGATAGGTGTATAAGAACAAAGCTACTTCAAAGTCGGTGATGATGGAATATGTAATAATGTATAGATTTCAGTCCAATATGATAAAGTCAAATGCAATTGGATAAGTAAATTAGTTTATATACATGTAAGTATACATATTCCTATGTGTATATAGCTTAGAATATGTATAATAAGGCATAAAAACATTATATGTGTACTCATATATGTTTGTGAAATGAAAAATAAATGTCATGACCCAAACTAGCACCTGGCTGTGATGGGTATCTCAAGTCCTATGTGGACCAGATATCATCCCATGCACCTAACCAAAACAAACACAACATCCCCCAATGTTGGATGAATTCCGAATATATAATAAGATAGCATGCAATAAGCTTAAGAAAATTAAAAATATGCCTATAACAGACGACTGGTGACCGGACAAATAACTGACCAACATCACCCAGTACAACAGTAATCCAACAAAACCTTCTAAACAAAGAACGAAAAGTAGTTTCGGTCAGGATAAGTCCCCGACTCTAACATACAAAAATCAGAATGAAAATGATAATGATATTGGTAATGAACACTAGCATGAAACTCAGGGATAAAGATAACATAATGCCATGATTAACAGCTCAAAGACATTTAAAAGCCAATGTCCATAATCAAATGCATATATATATATATATACATATATACATATAACAAATCTTGGGATAGCGAACAAGGCTTAACATGCACTTTAAAACTTTAGCCTGGATTGTGTAGCTCAACTGTCATAACATATAAATGCACCCATGGGCTATATGGGCCCAACTCTCCCTCAGCAGGTAGGTCCACAGTGTGTGTGTCTGCATAAACCAGAGCTTATATACATATGAACTATGGGGGACTCGAGCCTCTCTACATATCAAGGTGATACGAGCACCAAAATTATGTAATAAGATGTGGGGGAATCGAACCTCCCAATCAAATGATATTAATAAGGGGGACTCAAACCGCCTGATCATATAGACCCCTGCATCGACAATTGCAGTTTCTAGTATGTGTGCCACGTGACCATGACTTTCATGACTCAGCTACACAACCTTTATTAAATCTCGATTAAAAACATTTATGACACAATCTCATTCATGGAATAACAATACATATTTAGGAATACATTGCTAGTGTTGTTATACCAGCTACACTTTCAAGGTACCAATATGCCAAAATAATTACATCATACGGGTGAATTCACAACCCCCTTGGTTCAATTATACAGTAACTCATGGAAACACGAACCCGCAAGGTTCAATTTAAAATCATAAAATCATAGTTCAAGAATAGTTAAATTCCCACATTCCTCATAACTAAAAACCAATTTCACAATATAGGGTTGAGGGTCATAATCACTTCGAAAGTCACAACTTTGGGAAAATCACAATTCCCTAGTTCATTCACTATAACCATGTACCCATAAGTTCAAAACCATAATTAAAGCACGAATAATCACAAAACATTGTTCAATAACAAACATTCAAAACCCTCAACCCTTGTTTCAAAACCAACATTAATATTTCATGAACAGTACTTTAAAATATTTGATTTTTATAAATTAATAATGAGGGAAGAGTAACATGCCTGAAATACCAAGGTTCACAGAAGGAATTCAAGCCTTGATCCCTTGGATGACCTACTTCTTGGAAACCCAAAGTATGGATGCTTGAGAGAGTTTGAGGTAGAATTTAAAGTGTTTGATTAAGTTAGCGATGAAATATAACCCCCTTAAGTGGTTTATGAACGTGGGGTTCTAATTGGATGAGAAGGGAATTGTCTAAAGTATCCTTAATTTTAAAACTAAAATTTAGTCCTCAATGACTATGGGTGAGCATACAGCCCATAAGGACTCATTACAACTCATCATAAGGAGTCATAGTCAAGAAAAAACCACCAAATCCCTATATTGGTCTGTATACGATTCATACCACTGACTCATAACCACACTTCATAACTCGTAACCACTTCTCGTACTCTAAACAACAAAATTTTAGGATGACATACTAGACTCCCAACAATTGTGACATAACGACTCTTACAACTCATACCCTCAAGATGTAAACAAGCTCAGTATCTTGGGAAAAACTTTCTAGACTCCCTATGACTTGGTCCTTACAACCCTGTAATAAGGACAATGTCTTGAGCCAATCTTTCTGGACACCCTATGACTTGGACTTTATGACCCATAAGAAATCTTAACAACTAATTGTGAGCCACTCATACTTAGAGTAGAATATGAATCCACTTATTTTGATTAAGTTACGACTGAGTCCTTACGGCCTATCATGACTCCCTAAGACTCATCAAGGGTGTCGTAGTCAGGACAGTGAAGATAAATATTCAGAAATTTTTCCAGGTCTAAAAACCCGAGGTGTTACATATTCTCCATCTTAGGATCATTTGCACTCGAATGAAAAAACAAGGCATTTATTTGAACAATTTGACTTCATATACCACTACTCTTTTCTTTAATAAAGATAGAAAACAAAGATACCAAGAGAATCACTTGAAACACCCAAGATCTTAGCCTTGCAAAAATTTCTTTGGTTTTTGTGCATGATATCCAAGATGTGATTGAGCAATCCACTCATACCCTTTGGATAAGAGTCGTGCCCATTCATCTATCCTCTCTCGAATCTTGAGCAGCCTAGGAGGATAAAAAACTATCCTTAATATGATTTGGTCTCCCATTAATCGTACCCTAATTATATGAGTCGTACCCAACATGATCATATTGAGGGAATTCCTAGCTTGAGTAGACTTTTTTGGGTATAGGTGGTTTATACGAGTTAGGATATGAGTCATACCCTTTTGATATAACTCAAGGGTGTGTTATCATACCCTTAATAGTGAGGGTAACCTAGGAGAATCCTAGGGTACAAGTTAGGGTACCACTCGTACCCTAGGTTATGGTTCATAAAGTGAGTCATACCCTTACATGTGTTTATTTTATAGCTTTTAACTAAGGGCCTTGTGGTTAATTTTCATTCCTTAAACCCTAATTCCCTTCACTATATAAGTGTATAAGGCCTATTTAACATACTTTGGGTGGATCAAACATCTAAGACTATTTCTCAAACATAATTTGTGAAGGATTAAAGGCTAGGGTTGAAGGTTATCCATCCAAAAACAAAGTGAAGTCAAGCTTCTTGGGTGAATACAGTTTTGTAAGGTATGTACCTATTCTCATTTTTAAATAACTCTAAACTCATGTATTTCACACTTGGATTAGTAAGTGCACATGGTGATTTTGAAATCAAATGAAAAGGATTTTATTGCCTAATGATCAATAATGTTGATTTTTTCTTAGACTTATATTTATACATGTCATTAATAGTGATTTGCATATAGGGGTGTTTTTTATATTTGGTTTAATATGAGGGTCTTGTGTAACCCTAATCTTGATAATTTCTACCATGAAAATAGCTTTGTTAAAGGTATACACATAAGGTGTTTGTCAAAATGTCTAAGTTAATTGTCTAGTCACATGTTAGTGATATCTTGAATTAGGGAAATGGCCCAATAAGCATGAATGATTGATAAATGATATCGTAAAGGTATTGTGAGCCATGTATTGTATAATTGATGACCTTGTTAATAGGTGGCTAATAAGGGATTAAAGTTTCTAATCATAAAATTGAATTAAAATAATGTGTTGAACTAAAATATGGTGAGAATGTATTGTAAGCTTGTTAATGAAATATGAATAGTTGTATGGGTCTTGCTGACTATAATTGAATTTAATGATTAATTAAATTAAGGAATCTAGTCCATTCAAGGGATTAATGGTTAAATGGTTGAGCAAAGGCCAAATGTGTATCTATGGTATTGGTCTAATGGAAAGAAATAAGGTAAGATGTTGTTAATGAATGTGAACGCTTTGTAAGTGGTTGCTATAGGCTTTATTGGTCATGTAAGGAGTAAGTCAATGTCCTTGATAGTTGGTTGGTTATATGGGAATGGTCCCTAAAACATAAACTTGAATTATTTTTGAATAAAAGGTTTGTATAATAATAATAATGAGGAATAATCAATTTGTAGAGGTCTTGATGACTAGAAATGAACTTGTATCGTGTTGTGAACTAAGCCCTTGGTCCTATATATATGATTAATAGCTAATTGGGTCGGCAAAGACCATGCGGTTGTCTATGGTGTTGAAATGTAGCCTTGGTGGCTAGAATTAACTAAATGGATTCAAGACCTTAAATGTCTTATTAAGTTGTATGGATTTTAATGCATGAACTAATGGGTTAAGAGTTCAAACGTCGACTAAGGATGGTAATAATTTGACTTGTGGTTAAAGTCCCTCGTCAAATGACTTGTAGTTAAAGTCCCTTATCTAATGACTTGTGGTTAAAGCCCCTCGTCTAATGACTTGTGGTTAAGTTTCCTCGTCTAATGGCTTGTGGTTGTAGTTTCTTGCTTAAAGAGATCTCTTAAGGTTAAAATACCTCACCTTTTAAATTGTTTTTGGTTACAGTCCCTTTCCTAGTGTGTTAGCATATGATTAGAGTTCCATGCTTAATTAAATATATAAGCATGTGATTAGAGTTGCTTTTCCAATTGAATATTTGAGCATGTGATTAGAGTTAAATGCCTAATTAAATATGTGAGCTTGTGATTAGAGTTCCATGCCTAATTGAATGTGTGAGCAATTGATTAGAGTTCCATGCCAAATTGAATGTGTGAGTATGTGATTAGAGTTCTATGCCCAATATAATTTGTGGGCATATAATTGGAGTTCCATGCCAAATTAAATGTATGAGTATGTGGTTATAGACTAATGCCTAATTGATTGCATATGTGGATCGAGTCCCTTGACTAATGAATTGCTTAAATAAGTTAAATTGGTTGAGTTGGTTTAAAGTTTGGATCCCCTTGACTAATGTAATGGAGAAGTTTAAGCTCCTAAAATTGGTAACTTGGAAGGTTGAAAGTTCTTTACTCCAGTCTCATAAATGAATGCTTTAAGAATGATTGTTATGACTTCTTCCATAATTTGGCATGCTCTATAAACATATGTATATTTATCTTCATATGTGCTTATCCTAAAATAAATATGATTCCATATGATGTTTGACTTGGATTGAACGAATGCACTATTTTATCCTTATCCTTGCATTATATGCTAGCGCTCTAACCACTAATCGTCTCTGGATGCTATGTCCCCATTTGACATAGGGTCGGAGCATCTTCTTCTATATAGTTATTAGGTGTTCGAGCGTTTCAAGCATTGACCTTGAAGTGGTGAGCTTTCATACTTTGGAAGACGTATCTTCCATTATCACTTTATCCTTTTTCATGGACTTATATAGATTTGGTACTTGACTATTGTCGGGGGCATGTCCCAATATATTATTGACTCTAGTTTTATAGAGGCTTTATGGATGACTATGGACTTAGGTATATTGACTATACTATTGACATTAATGAAATATTAGATATTTTTTAAGATTTGAATATTAGCCTTATGTTTGCGTAATCATATAATAAAGCTGGGATTCCCTGACACTTGTGGTTGTTATGATGATGATTAGGTTGGGTTATCGGGGTAACCTTTAGTTTATGTGGGCTTGAGGTGCCCCTACGACATGGCACGATTTTGGGGTATGTCAAGTTAGTATCAGAGCCTAGGTTCAAGGTCAGTTGGGAGTCCATAAAGCCATGTCAAGTAGAGTCTCATTTATGTGTGCGTAGTGTGCTACACTTTTGAGAGAAGGGATATGAGACATTTAGGAATGTTTTCCTTTTTTGTGTTACAATGTCAAGCTATTTAGAGTCTAAGGTCTTAGATTCTTCTGATTTTTGCTTGCTTATCTTCCAAGAAGATCTGATATTTGGGAAAATATTTTTATCTCGACTGTGGGCAATATTGACAACGCTTGTCCAACTTTTTAATTCAGACTCGATCAAGGGTCATGACATCTAACTGTCCTCATAGGTTTCCACCTGTTTCATCTAACCCCACTGTTGAGAGTGACACTTCTCCTCAGTCAGCTCAAAATGCTGGGTTTCATTGCTCCTTTGCTCTGTTCTCTTAGGTTAGTGGAAAGTGGTTCAATATGAAGTATTGGGTTAGTCCTAGTTTTCATTTTGTGTCTAGTGCTCCCTAATCAAACCCATTGAGAGGCGGGCATCTTTATATTGATAATGCTCGTAAGACAAAAGGTTCCCAACATCGAGTCAGTCATGACCAATCTGTACTCACCTATCATCTTTACTTGTTTTGCAGTGATCACACCAATGTTGTTGCAAGGAAGAAGAGAATCGGTACTTTAAATATGTTTATTTGGGTCACATACAATAGGAGTGTCCTATAATGTTACCTTTTGGGAAAAAAATATGTCGGTTACCACTTCTCTAGCTTCTACACCAAGGGGTGCCACTTCTAGCTTTGACATTGGTTGGGACTGTCTCAATTCTCTTACTACCCCGCGAGGTACCTTAGAATACTGATGTAGGTATATTGAAAACTCTTCTATCGTGTTATGTATTGCTTGTGTGACCCACGATCTATTTTTTTATGTAACCTAGTATATGGCTATGCATCTTAATTGTGGTTTCGAGAGTCTATCAATTCCTTTTTCTATTTCAACACTGATAGGAGACTCTATGGTTGTTAAAAGGGTCTATAAGCGGTGTGCATTATCTGTTAGTTGTGAAGAAACTCTTATAGATTTGATAGAGTTGAAGATGGTTGTTTTTTATATCATTCTAGGGATGGATTGGTTGCATTCATGTTATGTTTCCTTATATTGTCGAACCCGTAAGGTCATATTTAAATTTCCTAATGAACTAGTCATTGTAAGTGAATATTCCTTAGATCCTAAGAAAAGGTTCATTTCTTATCTCAAAGACCAAAAGTTGATTTTAAAGGGGAGTTTGTATCATTTGGTTTGAGTTAAAGATTCTAACTCAGAAGAGCTTCCTCTACAATCTATTCCCATGGTTAATGAGTTTCCTAATGATCTTTTTAGTATGGTCACTATGAGTTTCTTGTCATGTCCTTTGGGTTGACCAACACCCTGATGACATTCATGGACTTGATTAATAGGGTTTTTTATCTATTTTTAGACATATTTGTCATTGTCTTCATTGATGACATCTTAATCTATTCTTAGAGTGAGGCGAATCATGTCGATCACCTCCGTGCTGTGTTTCAAGCTTTAAAGGATAATCATTTTATGCCAAGTTCTCTAAGCATGAGTTTTGGTTAAAAGTCGTAGCTTTTCTTGGTCATGTTATTTATCTCTAGTGAAAGGATCATTGAATATCCCCAAAAGGTATGCGGTGGTGTGTCTTTCGGAGCCCAATCCTAAGGACTCCTCCTTTGGTGTGTTGTGTCGGGATGGGTCTCATTTATGACCTATGTGTTTGCTATGAAGTACTTCATACCTTTAGTGTCATATCTCTACTGAAGGTCTTGACTTGAGTGGTGGAGTGGTCATTACGCTTTAGTTTCTCTTTGACGCTTCTTATGTTGGGTACATAAGAGGTTTGGTAAGACATGTGTGTGAATTATTTTATGGCATACTTGTGTTACGTTTTTGGGTTTTAAGCCTATGCTGGTGATTTTACCTATAATGGTTGGTTATAGTGTTTCCATGTCATTTACTTATGGTGTCCACATTGTATGAGTAAAAGAGCAGAGTAGTGTTTGAGATGAATGTAAGGAATTGAGCCCGATGGCTTGCATTAATTGGCTGGCATATAGAGGTAGTGTATGGCTATACTCAGACTCTCATAGTGCGGTGTCTCAGTAAACTCTAAGTTAAATTGGACTCGCTCCACTCTCTAGCATTATCATGGTACTTTTTAAGGCATTGTATGGTTGAAAATATCGATCTCCTATAGGGTGGTATGAAGTTTGCGAGGGTAAGTTTCTTGGCCCTGATTTAGTTCACCAAGCCTTTGAGAAGGTGAAGGTGATCCATGATAGGTTGAAAACTACTAAGAGTAGCCAAAATTCCTATACAGACGTGTGGCGTAGGAGTTTAGAGTTTAGTGTTGGGGATTGGGTATTCTTGAAGGTGCCTCACATAGAGAGAGCGATGTAAATTGGTAAAAAGGGGAAGCTTAGTCCCCATTATTTTGGTCCCTATTTGGCTTAAAAAAATTCAACAATGTTGCCTATGAGTGGAGTTACCTTCTTGATTGAACTCCATTTTCCCCAGTTTTCTATGTATCTATGTTGCGAGGATACGTAGGTGATCCTTCATTGATTGTTACCTTAGAGGGTGTTGGTAGTCCAGACTCATTTCCCTATGGGGGTATCCCGGTGAGAATCTTGAATTGCAAGTTCGCCAGTTGTGAATGATAGAAGTCACTTTGGTGAAGGTTTTATGGAGGAACCAATAGTCCGAGGAAGCTACTTGGGAGGCGGATGAGGACATAAAGTCCAAGTATACGCACCCTTTTTTTCGTTCCAAAACTCATGCTTGAGATGTGTGTTGGTGCTCCTCACTTGGTTTACATCTTTGAAAAATGATGAGTTAAAATCCCCAATGCTTAGGATTGATTCATGTCTTCTTCAGATAAGGGATTAAAGTTCCTAATGCTTGAGTCTTCTTATATACTTGAAAGTCAATGATTTTAAGCCCCTAATCTTTGAATTGATCGAGTATTTTTGATAAATGTTGGGTTGGAATCTCAAAGCAATTGAAATGAATAGTCGATTGGAAATGATCACGATTTGAGTCTTATTCTTGTTGTATGCCTTGTGTTTTAATATGGTTAAAGATTGCCTTGATGTGTGGTAATATGCTAACTTATGAATGTATTTGCCTTACCTATCATTCGAGGACGAATGATCCTAAGTGGGGGAGAATAAAACACCCAAGATCTTGTCCTTGCAAATAAATTTTTTGGTTTTAAAGCATATTAACCAAGATACGGCTGGGCAATCCACTCGTACCCTTTGGATATGAGTCATACCCATTCCTATCATGCCTCTAGTACCTTGAATAGCCTAAGAGGATAGAATTATATCCTCAATACGAGTTGGCCTCCCCCTAATCGTATCCTAAGTGTGCGAGTCATATCCAACATGATCATATAGAGGGAAGTCCTAGCTTGAGTAGACTGTTTTGGGTTCTGGTGGTGTATATGAGTTAGGGAATGCGCCATACTCTTTGGATATGACTCAAGGGTATGTGATCGTACCCTTAACAATGTGGGAGACCTAGGAGAAGCCTAGGATATGAGTAAGGGTACTGCTCGTACCCTACAGTATGATTCATAAGGTGTCGTACCCCTGCACGATTTCATTTTACAGCTTTTAACTAAGGGCCTTATGGTCATTTCCCATGCCTTAAACCCTAAGTCCCTTCACTATATAAGTGTATAAGGCCTCCTTAACACACTTTTAGTGGATCAAACATCCAAAACTATCTCTCAAACATAATTTGTGAAGGATCGGAGGCTAGGGTTCAAGGGTGTCCATCTAGGAGCAAAGTAAAGTCAAGCTTCTTGGGTCAATCAAGTTGTCTAAGGTATGTACCTCTTCCACTTGTTAAATAACTCAAAACCCATGTATTTCACACTTATATTAGTAAGTCTTCATGGTGATTTTGAAATCAAATGAAAAGGGTTTTATTGCCTAATGATGAATAATGTTGATTTTTGCTTGGACTTGTGTTCAACAACAAGCATTCAAAACCCTCAACCTTTGTTTTAAAACCAACATCAATATCGTGTGAGAAATATTTTAAAATACGTGTTTATTACAAATTAGCAATGAGGTAAGAGTAACATGCCTGAAATACTAAGGTTCACGAATGGATTTCAAAATTTAAGCCCTTGGATGACCTACTTCCTGGAAACCATAAATATGGTTTCTTGAGAGAGTTTAAGGGAGCTTTGGAAGTTCTTGAGTATATTAAGGATGAAATATAACTCCCCTTAAGTGCTTTATATACATGTGGTTTTAATTGGGTGAGAAGGGAATTGTCTTGAGTTCCCTCAATTTTAAAACTGAAATAGTCGTCAGTGACTACGGTTCACTATATGACCCATAAAGACTCATTACAACTCATTACAAGGAGTCGTAGTCAAGACAAAAACACTAAGACCCCATATTGGTCTGGCTATGATTCATAACACCATCTCATAACCAAACTTCACGACTCGTAACCACTTCTCGTTCTCAAAACAATAACAATTTGGGATGACACACTGGACTCCCTATGATTGGTACATAATGACTTGTCATGAGTCGTTACAACTCATGGTCTCAAGTCATGATGAGGACAGTGTTTTAGGCCAAACTGTTTGGACACCCTACAACTTGGTCCTTATGATCCGTCAAGTCTTGATGACTAGTTACAATCCACTCGTACTCAGAATAGAATACTAAGCCACCTGTTTTGATTAAGTTATGACTTAGTCCCTACGACCCATCATGACTCCCTATGACTCACTTGGGGAGTCGTAGTTAGGATAGTAACGATAAAAGTTTAGAACATTTTCAAGGACCAAAAACCTGGGGTGTTACAATAATGTATATAACATTAGATGTAGAAATGTGCTAAGTACGTGTACTGTTATGCTAAACTAAATTCCTCTATTTGTATAATTACTTAAGCTCAATCAAATTTCAGTATCTATAAATGTGCCAAAATTTTATTTTGTATAATTGTATATCTAAATATGGTTCTGTAAGTATAATTGTAGATAGTTGAAGTATTATTTTAAAGAATTTATATACTTTGTTTTATATTCTTATGATAATATAGGTTGCATTTTCTCTTAAATGTATGTAGGCAGAATATGGTTATATAATATAGTATATTATGTAGTTGTATAATTATGTATTAAAATATTATTGTTATACTCTTGTTATTTTTATATAAATTAATAATAGTTAATTGTTGCATAATAGGTATACATTGGTGTATAAATTGAAGGAATGTAAGTGGTTTCTAATGTCTTTCAATACTAACAAAGTTGTGTTCTTTAAGATTTCAAAGTTTTGATTTGAGCATACTTGTCCTTTAAAGTATCGGGTGTACGAACAGAAACATGTTAGTAGTACATTGATTAGAGGTATTATGAAACAAAAGTTATCCAATCATAAAAAATGTATATGGTGAAGCACATCTAGGAGGCTTCCACGTTTGAAATTATCTTTGCAGGACTCTTGACCGATATTGACATACCCGATGATATTTGCTTCTGCTTTTTTTGTATGGGTGATATCAACACAACTTTCTTTTGCTTTTACTTTATGAACAATTGAGATTTGAGGAAACTCTTAAAATTTGTTGTTGAAATTAACATTATTCATGGGAGAGTTGTCGATTATAACATCATCAATAATTTTCACTGAAAGTTGAAATATTGTAATTTCACTTGCGAATGCCTTGTTATTTCAAAAATTAATTTGACAATCAATTATTGTTAACTAATTAGGTTGTATTTTAGTATATCAATAAGTAAAAATATTAAATAATAAACTTTTTATTTAAAGTTTCTTAGGCAGTAAATTTTATCTTGATGCACATAAACATGTTCCGCATAAGCCAATTGTATCGTGGATGGTCTTTTATGGTTTTCCAATTAAGCAACCTATGAATTTGATCACTAATTCTTTTAGCAAGTCTCCTATTGACATTTAAACAACATTCATACATCCATACTTGCATAACATATAGCATCTCATGGAGTTGGTAGTATTCTCCATCGTAGGTCGGCTTCCTTGAAATGATTTTGGCAAGTCCTTCGAAAGCTTCCACACCTCAGCAGTAATTCATGTACCATTCTTGCTCGATCAAGTGTGAATTCTTGGTGCTCAAATGATATGCATCTCGCTAGACATAATAAATCGATAAATGAAATAGAGAATGACAATCTTCAAAGCATTATCGTCGTTCTGACCCCATACTTTATCCTTATAATATTGGAACAACATTGCTTTATGAGATTCTTTTTCACCATCAAAATATCTCTGAAGTAATTTATTTTCTACACTTGTGTCAAATACAAATTCAGCCTTAGAAACAACACAGTTTAGACCAGATACAACTGCAAAATTCCTTAATGTAAACCATATTGTGTATTCGTTAAACCGCATCATAAAGCATCTGTGTAATTGATTTTAAACTCAAGAGACATAGCACACCGAAATATTTTCTACTGAAACCATGAATCTGGCATGGAGGCATATTGACAAAAGCATGTACGTATAAATCTTCTAAGTCGTTCACCTAATAGCTTCTATTTTAAAGTATCAAATATGTGTCTCTCCATGTAACACGCCATATGTGAAAATTTTTTGTGAAGATCAGTGATGACAAATATACTATCATATTAAATTAAAATAATGAGCCAATAAAATTTATGTTATGTATAGAATGTCTTATTTTTAACCAAGTATATACAAATGCATACAACTTAAATGTGTATGTTAAAAAATGTATATATGTATATACATTGCCTTAAATTATATTTGTGTATGAATGTATATAGTGTAACTAGTTGTACATATAAATGTATATAATGTTAAAATTGTATATATATTCATACTGAATTCAAATCTATATATCTATATACAGTTAAATGTATTTTATTCTGAAGATGTATATATGTATATGTAAGTAATTAGTATCCCCCTTAAATGTATACTACGTTTAACAATAAGACATTCTATACATATATGAACTAAAAATTTGGTTTGATAAATATACAAAACTACCTTGGAATTATTATCAACATCATTGCGTCCCCGTTTGGATTGAGAAAACTTGAAATATTTATCCTTTCCTCCTTGCTAGTAGACCTAATATCCTTTTTTTTCTGTACACCTGTACTGACCATCGATATTTTAAAAGTGTCAGTTAAATAATTTTTTGATTGTAAATCTACCATGCTATTGTGAATTAGTATGGTCATATGATTTTTTTACGTGACTCTGCTCTCAACTTGTTCTTTTTCAACTTCGCTAAAAAATCTAATCATTATCTAAATAAGAAACACGCAAATCAAATAATTGAGTGCCGCAATTAATCATACTTACATGTTCAATACATCTTGTCAATATCCTATAAGAGTATATTTTTTATCCACTTGAAAAATAAGTAATTGACTACTTAAAGCTAACTGACACTGCAAATAGATGAAATGTGAAGAAACTTAGCAGTTCATTTAGAAAATACAGAAAATATCAAAAGAAAACAAACCTATATACACAAAAATACTAAGATTACCACAAAATCTTCATTGTATATCCAAATGGATGTTTAAGGATGATAAGTTATGCCAAAAGATTTTCAATTCTAACTTACAAGAAATATTTAGGCAAGACAATATGTTACTGATTTGGAAAATAGATTTTCTTTGAGATATATTTAAGAATCTGTAGAAGTAAATATAAACTAGTCAATTAGCTAAGAGAGAGATTATGAACAATTAATTACATGAGAGAGAGAGATTAGTATTTTCTATATTCATTGCGTATAATTTTTGTATACAGTGGCTTTAAAAAAAATAGTTTTAAAACTAACAAATAACTATGCAAGGTAATTTTTAAAATCTTAACCATACCATTTAATTAAAAAAATTATTTTAGCTATGATATGTAATTTTTTATTTATTACATTCAAGTGAAAAGTAACCTATTCAACTTAAGGAAAAAAAATTATAGAGGAAAGCTAAACTAGATTTTTTTTCAAATTATGAAAACCAATTATTTTAGAAAAGGAAAAATAATTTTGAAAAACAGGAAGCTTTAAAGAAAAATACTAGTTTACGATTAATTAAGCGATATTTAATCTAAAAATTACAAAAATATATAACTTATGTTTTCAATATTACAAAAAATCTCAACTCTCTACACATATTACAAAAATCCCACATATACACAGAATGCTATGTATATATAGGCTATGTTATGTATATTAATATGAAGAGAGAGTAAATTAATTAAAAAACTGGGAGAGAGTGTACTTTTAAAAGGTTGGTATATATGTTATTTCTACATATTTAATTGATCATGAAAGACTTAAATTTTAAAGAAAAAATATTTCTATAGTCAAAATAAAACTACTTAACATATAAATAAAGAAAAAAAATCAGCTTATTATTAAACAATTTGTTCTTAGAAAGATTTATTCTCAAGAGGAATAAAGAATTCATTTTCTATTTAAGGTTTAATGACAAACTGATAGTGATGAATATTGAATAAATAAAAATAAAGATAAAATAAAAAATGACAATACTTGAAAAATTTATCTAGATTAATCAATTAAAGTTAGTAAAAATTACATACCATAGATAAAATAATTCCTTAATTACATGGTATGGTTAAGTTTTCAAAAAATTACCCTACATAGTTATTTGTTAGTTCTAAAATAATTTTTTTGTGGGCTCCGATACAAAAATATTATATGCAATGTATATAGAAAATACTACTCTCCCACTCTCTCTCTCACACACACAAACATGTAATGGTATGCTCATAATGTCTTTCTTAGCTAATTGGATAGTTTATGACATTTACTTCTGCACAATTCTTGAAGATATCTCAATGATTTTTTTTTACAAATTAGTCGAATATTGTCTTTCCAAAACATATGTTGTGGGTTTGCGATGAAGAATTTTTTACATAATTTTTCATCCCTAAATAGTCATTTGGATATGCATTGAAGATTTTTCGATAATCTTTGTATATTCGTGTATATAGATTTTTATTTTTTTTGTATTTTTTAAATGAGCCGTTAGTTTCTTCAAATTTCATCTGTTTGCAGTGTCAATTAGATTTTCAATTAGTCAATTACTTTTTTTCAAATGGACTAAAAAATCTCTTATAGGAGATTGACATGAGGTAGTGACATATAGCTACGATTAATTACAGTACTCCATTATTTGATTTGGGTGTTTCTTAATTAGATAGTGACTATGCAGGTTTTTTGTGGAGTTGAAAGCGAATAATTTGAGAGAAGAGTCACGTACAAAAAATCACAATGACCATGTTAATATTTAGAATAGCATAATAGATTTACTGTCAAAAGATGATTTAACTTACACTTTTAAAATATCGATGATCGTTGAAGGTGTACCGAAAAAAAAAAGATATTGGGTCCACTAGAAAGGAGGAAAGGACAAAATATTTCAAGATTTCTCAATTCAAAAGAGGGAGCAATGATATTGAGAATCATTCCAAAGTAGTTTTTTATATTTATCAAATCAAGTTTTTGTTGCATATATGTGTAGAATGCCTTATTATTAAATATAGTATACATTTAAGGAGGATACTAATTACTTACATATACATACATAAATCTTCAAACTAAAATATGTTTAAGTGTATATAGATATATACATTTGAATTCAGTATGAATATATATACAATTTTAACATAATAAACATCTATATGTACAACTAGTTGCACTATATACATTCATAAATACATATAATATAAAGAAATGTATATACATAAATACATTTTTAACATATACATTTAGGTTGTATATTATGTATTTCCATATACATAGTTAAAAATCAGGCATTCTACACATAACATAAATTTTGTTTGTTTATTTGTGTTATTTTGATTTAACAGGATAGCATATTCATAATTACTGATCTAAGAATTCAAACTATCAGGTGAAAACCTTAAAAGATTTATGTGTACATGCTTTGATCAATATATCCCCATGCTAGATTCATGGGTTTAGTTGAAAATATTTTGATGTGCTATGTCCCTTGAGTTGAAAATCAGTTTCACAGATGCTCTAATGATGTGGTTTAATGGATACACGTTAAGATTTATATTAAGAGATTTTGCAATTGTATCTAGTCTATACTTTGTTGCTTTTAAAGTCAACCCGAATAGATTACTTCAGATGTATTTTAGTGGTGAAGAAGAACCTCACAAAGTAATGTTGTTCTAGGATTTCAAGGACAAAGTGTGGAATCAAAACGACAGTGATACTTTGAAGATTACCATTCTCTAGTTCATTCATTGATATATTATGTCTGGCGAAATGCATAGTGTTCGAGCACCAAACCTTTATTTTGACTTGGTCGAGCAAGAATAGTACATGAATTACTCTGGGATAAGGAAGCTTTCAAAGAACTTTCTAAAATCATATCAAGAAAGATGACCTCTGATAGACAGTACTACCGACTCCATGGCATGCCATACACTATGTAAATAGGGATGTATGAATGTTGTTCGAATGTTGAAAGGAAACTTTCAAAAGGATTCGGTGATCGAATTCCTTAGTTGCTTAATTGGCAAACTATAAAAGATCATCCACAATACAAATCACTTATGAAGAATATGTTTATAAGCAATGAGGTAAAAGTCACTGCCCAAGTAACTTTAAATACAAAGTTTATTGTTCAATATTTGTACGTATTAATATATACAAATACAACCTAATTAATTAATCATAATTGATTGCCGGATTATTATTCAAAATATCAAGACATCCATAAGTGAAATTGTAATATTTCAACTTTCACAAAAAATTATTGATGATGATACAATCGACTACTCTCCCATGAATGATGTTGATAATTTCGACAACGACATTAAAGAATTTCCTCAAATCTCAATTGTTCATAAAGAAAAGGCAAAAGTAGTTATCTCGGTATCACTCGTAAAAAAAGTAGAAGAAAATGTCATTGAGTGCATCAATATCAGTCAAGAGTCTTGTAAAGATTATATCAAATATGGCATCCCCTAGGACACCACTGCGTTTGGTTAATAAAATAGTAACAAAAAAGACCACATAAAATAGGAAGAAAGTAGTGGAGTAGATTCGATCACCGAGTATTATTCCACCTATGTCTAATACAGCAGTAAAGAGAACCATGATGCTTGATGATCTGACTATTATTAACCAGAAAGTTGATGAGCTAGAGAATTATGTAAGTTCATTTTAATGTTCACCACTGATACTTTTAATATAAAATGTAGGTAAAGGTAGAATTTTAAATCTACAATTTGATAAATGATAACAATCAGGTGGTCATGGATGCTATTAAAAGTAAAGATACTTATGAAAAAGTATGAATATACAAATATTTTTTTGAATAGACTATGCATAATGTAGTACATTACATAAATAATGATATATCAATATATATTAGGATTCCATCAAAAAGTTATTTGTCAATGAAAAATGAAAAATTTCCTCAATGAAAGTGCATTGTACTCTAGGCAGGAGCAAGAATACATTGGTATCGTTTATGTATTACTATTACATGCATTTACACATATATATAGTAAATATTTTTAACCGTGTTTCATTTACATTACCTAAATATTATACTACTTTTTTTAATCTTGTATATACAAATATGTACGATTACAACTTGCAAATATTCATAGTGATTGAGTCTGAAAAGAGTTTATGCATATGGTCATATATTTATACATGTAGTTAAAGAAGTATATTCATCAATGAAAGACACAAGGTTTATACACTTAAGAATGAATAAGTATCTATATGTGTATTATACATATGACTATATATGTGTATGTATATACATAATTATGTATAAATGTAATACTCCATACTATTCTTAGCTCATTTTAGCTTTTAGTTGCATGCATAAGGGGTTTAAGGCTTGAAAATTTCACTAAGTGTTGGAGAATTAGTCATTTTTAAGGCCTCTAAACTTGGAGGATTTTTTATTTGGTCTTTCCGATCTCGAGATGTTGGTTTGTGAGTTGATTTATGTTCAGGGATATAAGAAGTGTTTCGAAGAAGTTTTAAATTTTTTGAACAAAGCTTGGGGCATGTTTGGATCATGAAGCCATAGGGTTACTGTGATAAGCCCGTGTATCGGCCCTATTCCCGTTCTCATATTCATTGCGTTGTGGTGAGGAAAATGACTGACACGATTAGACCACGTCGCTATAAGCCAGAGCATCCAGTTTTGAATTTAAATGGTTGAGGAAAAATTGAGTCTTTTTCCCTCAACCTAAATTATCCATAACATGAATTGGGACATCAATTAGGGCATTATTTTCCCTTATTCTCCAAATCTCTCTAAAGAAAATCCTCCCCCCATGAACACAAATTAAATTCCTTTCTCCTTAAGAAATTAAGAATTTAAGTTTTTCAAGTTCAAGAACCTTCAAGAAAGCATTGAGATTGGTGTTTCTCTTTCAAGTTAAATGTTTAAGGTATGTGGGATGTTCATTCATGGGTTTCTTTCACCCATGAAATCCAAGAATCCTTTTTATTTCAAATAATGAGTTTTTACATGTTGAATTTGAATTATCCCCCTAGAGCTCATGTTGATTTCAATTACAAGCTATGTTTATAAGTGTTTTCAAATGGAAATATGTCATTAGATGTGTTGAACTTTGAAATATTCACGTTAAATCCCTAATTCATGCTTTTAGTCTTGTAATCATGTTGTCCTCGCATGCTTTACCATTCTCATGCTTAAGTTCATGACTCTCGCGTGTTTGATGAAATGCCTAAGTTTTGAATTTTGAACAATGATCTCCTGCTATGGTTTTAGAGCTTCTATATGGTATTATTATTATTTCTATTCAATACTGGTGGGTTATGAATACCTGATACCTATGTGTTTTACATGATTTTCAGATTTTCAATTATGATTCAGTTAAACCATGATTATTCCTATTTATTCAGTTATTGTGATCATAATGAGCACTATCAGTATGAAATAATGTTCAATTAAGCTCAGTCCAGTTCAGTTCTAGTGTAAGCTTAGTTAGGATTAGGATTTAGAACCGAGAAAATTCAGGGGTGGCAACTTCCCCATCAGTTAGGAAGAGTCATTAGAGCGGCCCCTGTATTTCAGAACTACGTAGCCAGCATATGATATGAGGAGTCACCCATCAGTTTAGGCTTGACTTCCTCTCAGGGGCCAGCCGTCAGTTCAGGCTTGACACCCTGGTCCTTCGGGACACCAGATTAGTGGATCCAACCAGTCAGTGTTAGTACCTGTGGAACGGTACGGACAACCTTCCAACTGGGGTTACATGTTGAACCCCGATTAGCTCATCTTGGGGCATGTCGGTTAGATGATACTTCTCATAGTCTCAGTATAGTATTTACTATAATTTCAAATTAGCTTTACTTTACTAAGTGTACAAACTTTCAGATATTTAGTTTCACAACTTTCAGGCTTTTACATTATAGATTATCTCAGTAACATAACAAATATACACTTATTCTTGCATTCTCAGATATTACAATTTTCATGCATTCATGTTTAGTTATTTCATGCTATTTAGTTATTTCTTATTACATATGCATAATACCTCATGGATATCAGCCTGTTCTGATCTTATATACCAGTACATTCAAACTACTGACCATATACTCTTCTTTACGCTATGATATCTTATATCATAGGTTCGGATGCTCAGTTTTCCAACCACAGTTAGATAGCTCAGTGTAATTAAGTAGTCGTACTGGTGATTCCTCATCCATAGAGGACATGTTATGATTATTCATTTATTTTGGTACTTCATTTTATTTAGACAGTTAGAGTTAGTTGGGGGGTGTCCTATCAACTTCTCAGTTAGTTTAGAGGCTTTCAGTTATTCAGACAGCCAGTTAGACAGACTATTTTATTAGTATTATTGGATGTTTCATACTTGTGATTTATTTATATTTAAGTATTCAGACTTTATGACTTTATCAGTTGTTTTCCGCATATATCCATTATTATTATGCTATTCAGTGCTCTTAGAAGGTACCGACAAATGGGTTAGCTTATAGTCACTTGTGACCGCATGTAATACACCATACTATTCTTAGCTCGATTCAACTTTTAGTTGCAGGCTTAAGGCTCTTAAGGATTGAAATTTTCACTAAGTGCTGCGGACTTAGTCATTTTCAAGACCCTTAAATTTGAGGATTTTTATTTTGACCTTCCTGACCTCGAGACGTTAGTTTTTGAGTTAATTCATGTTCTTGAGTATAAAAGCATGTCTCATAGATTTTATGGATTTTTTGAATGAGAATGGGTCCTGTTTAGATCACAAATCTAGTAAGTTACCGCGATAGCATGCGAAGCGTTGCTATTCCCATTGGCATATATACGCATCATGGTGAGTGTGTTTTGTCCAGTTCTTGATTTATAATTTGAATGCATGTGTCAAAATATTTATCCTAGTATGTGAAGTGATTATGAGGTGAAAAATGTTCATAGAACAAAGTTGAGCTAAGCACCATTGATTCATCCAAAGTTTGGTGTTCAATCCTACAAGGGTCAACTTTGAATGTGTTTAACTTTTGACATATATGGAATTTTTCCGCTCAAGATGTCACACCCCTAGCTTAAGCGAGGAGGACAAGAACCATATGATCATTAGTTACATGAGTGGAATATATACAGTGTAGAGAAGTTACTTCTCATAAGCAATGATAAGGGGTATATACAAACCAATTCTATCCCCTTGAACACTAATCTGATACAAACATGTGAAACTACGACTATGTATGACAACTTATGTTTGTCTACGAAGCCTCTAAAAAAAATTATAACTGTACTAGGGAAGGTGGTCGGGTCAGGGCCTTTATATACCCAAACTATAACTAGAAACACGATTGAATAGTACTCGACATTTATTAGCCCTAGGTAAGAGAAGAGCTCACCGACTACTTTGTTGAATACAAACAAGTGCCTAGTATAGAAGTCTGATCATCGATAGATCTGATCCTTTATTAGCAGAAATGTAGTGCCCCCGAATGTAGGGACGTTAGTACATATAAAATATGTACTAGTATATAAAGCAGACAGAATAACAAACAGTTGTTAAGGATGCTCAATGAATCAAACAACAACAAAATAAGCAACTCCGGACAACTGACCATTAGATACTCTTATATGACACTATAACTTATGGGAAACAGGTTCCAAATACACCATATAAACAATTACCTATGCATTTACCTTATTAACTTATGATAAAAGAGCTTACGAGTAAGTCATCATTATAAGGGCCTATTAATTTGCTTAAGTTATGTCCTGTTCCTACTTTTTAATACAAATAATCATGTGATGGCCTACCAAGGAAATTCTATGTCATGTGTGTGACATATGTTACCCAAATACTCCTGACTATGATTTTATACGTATAACTATAATCGCGGTCTGATACAGGGTATGCCCCTCCTTAGGGACTCATTATAAGGGTTTGCCCGCAGGCCATATGTGTCATATATTGGATTGAGTTAGAGGAACAAGACCAGCTACCTCCAAATATAAATGATGCCACAAGGGAAGTTACGCTACGCATTTGGGGTCACTATAATGGCCTGGTCTCAATTTTGTGCACAGAATTACATCGCGTGTGTGTCAAGACAAACCTATGATACCCACCCATCATTAACTTTTACTGAATGGTGCCTTGTAGGCCTATACAAATACATACCAAAAAAAAATACTATTTAGTTATTCGAATAGTGCTTTCCATATACAGTTGACTTGTTTGATAGTATCGAACTATTACAACGCTTCTACTTTATATCATCATGTGGCTATATCGCTATGTGATCTAATATATTAGTGCAACTATAGTATGGACATTTATTTTAAGTTATAGCATATGAATATATAGTAAGTGACTTCTAAGAATTTCAAATAAATATGAACAAACTCTATAGATACTTGATTTAACAGGATTACTACAAATGTTTTGACCTCAACAAATTGACGCAAGAAGTATGATTACACATGATTTTAAATGAAAAGAATATGTGGCCATGTGTTAGGAATATAGAAACAGGAAAATCTATTCGCATTTATCTAATAGACGATCTCGGCTATTTTAAGAGGAAACAAATGATTACAGGTTGTGCCTTAAAGGCAAAGGAGGTTTTAGCTTTACATACTTTCGAGAGTTATTATAATACCATGGTGTGTTAGGTGTCATACTTTCTTTCCCATTATAATCGAGACCCATATTAAATTGAATTATTTATGTGTACCATATTCTTCAATCACCCTTGCATCCTTAATCTATAAAAGTACATATTATTCAGATCTCCTTTTAGTGCGAACATCCATATTTAGGCTATTTGGGGAAATTTATCGAACACCCTAAGAGCATAAAGCTTCAAGGTCCTAAAATAATGGTGTTTCCCCAACTTAAATAACTTGGTATAGATGTATCAAAGTATTCATATGCAACTAGTTTGAGTAGCTAGAATCACCTCAAAGTATCATAAGTCTTGAAAATTCCTCTTTTGGGATTTTGATGTTCTTGAAGATGAATTTTTGAAGACTAACAATTACCAAGTTGGTTACCATTAATATATGTTATAACCAATTTTAATCGTCACCAAATGTCTGTAAAAATTACCTTGAAATGTTTTAAATTGATCTTGGCCGATAATCCCTTCAAAAGCTCTCAAACTTGCAGAATTTTGACCCAAAAATGGTGCTGCCCTTTACTCTAAAAAAAGATAATACCTTCAGACTATTTTCCATCAAAAGTATCAGAAATTTTGTTCATAATTTGTACTAGAAGCATCCATGAAATCCAAAATACTTCCCCAACTAGAAGGACAAGCATTCTCAGTATTTTAAGATTGAAAAGTGTCAATTCTAAGCTTTTGGACATTAGGTCTTAAGACTTTAACTGTTTTAAGTTTCTTGGTAATTTACCAAGTCAATATATAGATATGCATACAAATACATATGCTGCAAAAATAGCTAAACCAAACCATCTATGTATAGTCCATTTACGTTACTTATCTAGTAAGAAAACTTGCTTTTTTATTATCTCTTGTCCTCGTGGCTAACAAGCCATTACTTGGCTGCAAACAAGGCCCCTCAAAAATAAAATTTATACCTTGCTAATATATTATAATATATTACTAACAATCCACATACTAAATTGAAATGAGCGATCAACTCATCTTTTTATGACATCTCTACCATCTAACTTGTCTTTAAATAGTTGATTAATAGTGGGAAAAATACAGTAATATTCGCTTCCACTCCTCCATATAAAGTCCTTAATAAAACTATTCATTTGTAACCTCATTTCAATTTATTGAAATCAAATTAGTACTGTATGTACAACTGGTTATGGGGTATTATATTATCCCCCCTCGGGATTATTCGTCCTCGAATGAAGACTATGATTTACTATAAGTTTTACTTTGTCATTTCCCAAAACTTTGACAACAATTCCTCAGTAAATGGACCTATCCAAGACCTGTAAAGTAATCAAAATACGTATAATACAATGCACCAAATGTCGCTACGATTACCATGGCAATTAATAGCGAATGAGGCTCCACTTGGCCTTACACTTAAGTAAAGATTATAATAGGTGATGTAATTTTCCCTGTACTATGTGTTAGAGGATTAATCTGGTGATATCGTAAGTATAATTCAACTAGAGGGAGCTCTAATATGTAAGACCCCATAAAATTCTTAGCTTAATTCAGTCTTTTAAGCTTGTTAAGGGGTCCCAGACTTAGAATATTCTAGCTAAGTATTCAGATTTAGTGTCATTCTAGCCTTCAAAAGTTAGTAATCTTATTTTATGGCCTTTAAGTCTATTATAGGTGGATATTTAGGTTGATTCATGGTCAGGAATGTCCGTAGGTGTTTTCAAATAATTTTTTTATTTTTCAAACTTCGTTTGAAGCTCTTTTGAAATCCTAAAATAGTGGATCAACACGATCTTAGTGCACCGAATCGACTATCACGTTGATAAATATTTTCCCCATCTTGAAGCATCAATTTACAGTGAGTCAATGCAAACTCGACGCGATGCGTTGGCTATCACGTCTATGCCAATGACACAACGCGTCGGTCTGTGCATCAATAAGGCAGTTTTAGTCATTAAAAGACCACGTCCTTGGGAGTATTTGGATCTTTTTTACTTAACCTTCAACCCCCAAAACATGAAATTAATCACCTTAGAGAGCAAATATACTCATTCTTTCTCAAAATTGCTCAAGAACAAAACCCTAGAAGATTAAATCTCAAATCAAGAACCCAAGATTCCACTATCAACTTTCAAAAATTCCTTAACTAAGGTATGTGAAGTGTTCATCCAAGGGTCCCTTCCACCCTTGGAGTTCAAGAAACCTTTTGAAACTTCTAGTATGATTGATTTCATGATTTACATGTTGGGTTTGATAATATCCATGTTTAAAAGACTAATTGGATTTCAAATCCATGTTTTATGATAAGTTTCATATGGGGTTAATTGATCTATATATGTTACATGTGAAATCATGATAAGTATTTCAAATTGTGAATTTGGTATTTGGAATTATATGCTCACATGTTAATTAGTATTATGTGCGTATTTTATGCTTTTCAAGTGATTGATGAATTGAACATGTTAGTTGAATAGTGAAAGTATGTCATTTAAACATGTATTTCAGTTCATGTCATACAACTGTTTGTTAAAAAGCACCAATGAATGAAGAATGATCAAACGTTTAGTTTACATATTTCAAGTTCATGTCATGTCTCTTATTTTATGCTATCGAGTCCTGGGGGTACTTGTCCCCAACAATTTAGCTGATTATTTAGAGCCATAGTCAGTTATAGAATAGTAGCAGTTATGTCACTATCAGTAGTACTCTCAGTAAGATACAAAAATCAGAAAACTAAGTAGACTTAGTATTCTTCTAGTCTAGTTCAGTACTCAGTCCAGACCTCAGTAAACTCAGTCTGTTAATAGAATTCAGTAGTTTCTGTCAGTCTATGAAACTCAATCTACCTTGTTCAGTTTAGTTAAATAGTAATATCAGTAATTGCTCAGTTTAGCCTAGTAAAGATTAGATATCAGTTCAGTGTCTATTTAGTTTGGAGTAGGATTCAGCTCCGAGTTAACTCAGGGATGGGAGCATTCCTGCCAGCAGAGGGTTTAACCCTTAATAGAAATTCCTACATTACTGAACAACGTATCCAGTGTAGGTTGAGATATCTTCCTACCAGATATTATGAGGGTTGATACTTCTCACCCGAGTTATGCTGCCAGCGAAGGTTGACGAAAGATCTTTCTGTCAGAGAGGGTTAACTCACAGCTTGTCCTTACCCATGGAATGGTATTGACACTTTTCAAACTGGGGTTACAGGTTGGACCCTAATAAATTTAGAGAGGGGCATGTTGGTGAGATGATTACCTCCCATAGTCTTAGCCTCAGAATAGAAATTAGTCCAGTTCTACAGATTCAGGACTATTAGATATAGTCACTTAGCTCAGTACGAAACTCAGTATAGTTCCACAGAATCAGGACTATCAGATACAGTTATTCAATTATTTGTAATTTATTATTAGTATTTTGAGATATCAGTTAATCAGTTTCAGTAATCGAACTCAGTATTCAGTGCTATCACGATCTTAGTTATATCTACACATTCATGCATGTACTCTTATTCAGTCATACTCATGTTATTCAGTTAGTATTGTTCATGCATATGAACCCATGCATTTCAGCCTACCTCACTGAGCATACCATTACATTCAAAGTACTGACGCATGTTTTTTGTGCTATGATGTCTTATATCATAGGTTCAGATGCACGGGCTCTAGAGCACCCCTAGCAGTTCAGATTCTCAGCTTTCAGAGTAGTGCTGAGTCCTCATAGTTTGAGGATAGGCTTGTTATTATCAGTATTTTAGTATTATTTACAGTAGTCGGAGTTAGTTAGGGACTTGTCCCATCAACTCCTTGTTCAGACAGTTTTAGAAGATTTTCAGACTAGATTACACTCAGACAGTTGTTCAATTTACAGCATTGATATTCAGTATTGGTATTTTTATAACCTATAAGTATTATTTACAGATTGAACCTTATGGCATGTTTCTACCTAATACCACATATTATTCAGTATTATTATTCAGTTATTTTAGTAGGTACCAGTCATGGGTTAGCTTGTGGTCCCTCAAGATTATGAGCATCATGTAGCATCCGGGGTACAGACTCGGGGTGTTACAAACTTGGTATCAGAGCCAGGTTCAACAGTATCCTACAAAGTCTGAAAGATGCATCTAGTAAAATCTTGTGCATGGGTGTATTGCGTGCCACAGTTATGGACAGGAGGCTACGAAATATTTTAGGAATAGTTTCCCTTTTTTCAATATTCATGTCATACGAGTGAGCATGAGATCCAGTTACACTCTCCTTCTAATCCTAGTTTCTCTTTAGTTACAGAATATGCCTCCAAGGAGGACTCAGGGAAGAGGAATGGGAGACAATTCATCCCCTCGAGCGACCATATCTCCCATGCAGAGTTCAAAGCAGCCTTCACTACCTTAGCTCATTCTGTGGCCGCCCAGAAAGAATGTTCAACTGCAGTTTTGGCTAAAACAGTGGCCAATACTACTGCCGTCGGGATTCAGGACTTTACGTGAATGAATTCTTCATTATTTACAAGGTCTAAGTCAGATGAGAACCCTTAGAAATTTCTTGATCAAGTGTAGAAGGTTACTAATATCATGGGGTGAGTGTTGTTGAGAGCGTCGAATTGGCCGCATATCAGTTTTAGGATGTGGCTCACTCATGGTTCAAACAGTGGAAAGAATAAAAGTCCGAAGATGCAGGGCCGATAGAATGGGAGGAGTTTGCAGTTTCTTTTCTAGATAAGTTCTTCTTGCTAGATTTGAGAGAAGCAATATTTTTGGAGTTTATTAACCTAATGCAGGGCAATATGACAGTTGTAATACCCCACACTTCTCCTAGTTTAAATTTTTCTCTAGAATATCAAAGATCTTGCTTTAAAGATGAATATCTATTATTCCATATGAAATTTTTAAGATTTTAATTAAGCTTTCTATCGATACTAAATTCACCCAAATGCCACACTCGAGCAAGGAGTTAGAGCCTTGGCGCGTCGCGGAGTCAGCCAAAACGGCAATCATCAAAATCTAGTGAGCCTCCATGATTAAGGCACGTCATCCAAGGCTCAATTTTAGAATTATCAAATTTCAGTAGCTCACCATAATTTCACCGCATCGCGGTGAAGTTTTTATCGGTGTTCCAGTTTCGGATTTTTATTCCAAGGGCAAAATGGTTATTTTTCTACCCCTATATATATACTCCTTAACATGAGATTCAGCCACATCAAACTCAAATATTGTTATTTTCTCTCAATTTTCCTCAAGAACAAGTGCTAGGGTTCCAAAATCAAGACCCCAATCATCAAGGTTTCACCATTAATCTTTCGAGGATCAAGTAGTAAGTTATGAAGATATTGATTCTTGGGTTCTTTTCACCCAAGAAGCTCAAGAATCCTTTTATAAATTCAAAGATCTTATATTTTCTCTCAAAGGGTCAAGAACCATATCCAAGAAATCAAGAAAAAGACTAAGGATTTTCTTCAAGAACCTCCAAGAAAGAGTTTTCTAAGGTATGTTAGATTTTGATTCTTGGGTTTCTTCCACCCAAGAAGCTCAAAAATCATTTTCAAAATTTTAAGGTTTACTTATTTATGTGATTTCATGATTTATGTGTATTAGAGTTCATGATTTTGTATTGTTTGGTTTTAATTCATGACTTAGACTACTAATTTCAAGAGTTGATTCTAGTATGTGATAAATTGTATGATCATGATAAACCCTTTTCAAGTTGCATGATATTGATGTATTCATGATAATAAAGTATAGAATCTATGGTATAACCAAAGAATGCTCCCCATATGTTTGATAGAATGCTTAAGTAAAGATAATAGTGCCTATTTAGTATGTTAAGCATGAAATCCCCAATTTTGTGATAACTAGTGCATGCCAAGCCCTTGTTGAAATGACTTAGTGAATGTATTATGATAAGTTACATGCATTCTTATCCATGTATATTCCTTATTGAACAACTATGAGATATTAGTATGCATTCCCTATACATTTACATGTTTATGACATTCAAGTGATTGACAAGATATCGTATTGATTGTGTTGTGAATGAGAGTCCATTGTCATGATATTCAAGCGTGGTTCTAGCTTATTTATTTATTTATTTATGCTATTGAGTCCTGGGGGTATTTATACCCAAAAAATTTAGTTGCTTGTCTAGAGCCAGGTCAACCTCAAGATAATTTCAGTCGTGCTATAATCAATAGATTTCAGCTAGTACAGACTTAAGAAAATTCAATAATCTTAGTACTAGTTCAATCTAGTCTCAGTATCAGTCTAACCCAGTTCCGTATTCAGTTCAAACTGCAGTAGTATTCAGTATTCAGTTCAGATTTCAATAAAGCTCGGTAAGTTACATAACTCCATAGCATTCTGACAGAAAGTAGAATTCAAAAGTATTTCATCAGATAACAAAATCAAGTAAAATTAGTCAGATCAGTCAAGTAAGATAATCAGTAATATATTCAACTCGATCTAGTACAGTCCAAGAATCAATTTAGTTTCTTTTAGTTGGGAGTAGAAACTAGCACCGAGCGAGCACGGGGATGACGACTTCCTTATTAGAGAGGCAGAGTTGTTAGTAATAGTCCCTGAACTCTACAAATGCATAGCCAGCGTAGGACCAGGATTCACCCATTAGATTAAGGATTGACTATCACATTGCCTTAGGCTTGACTTTCTATTCAGGGTCACTCGTTAGAGAGGCTTGACCATAGTTGAGGTTCTTACCCATGGCACGGTATTGACACCCTTCCAATTGGGGTTATAGGTTGGATCGTACTATATCAGATTCGGGGCATGTTGGTTAAGTGAGAACTCCAACAGTTGCAGTTTCAGTATCAGTCTTCAGAGTAGAACTCAGAAATTAGGACTGTCAGATACAGTCACCCATCTCAGTAAGGAACTTACATAGTTCCTTAGACTCATGGACAACCCACTAGATAGGCCTGGTCTAACATAAAGTTAATCAGTATTAAGACTAATAGAGTTAGAGATCACCCGCTAGATAAGTTTGATCTCAGATACAATCATTCTTTATCATTATTAGTAAATTTAAAGATCATCCATTAGAAAGGTTTGATCACAGATTTAGTCAGTCGATAGTAGCAAAATTAGAACTCAGTCATTGATATGAGCGGATTCAATATCATCAGTTTCAGAAATCAACCGCTAGAGAGGACTAATCTCAACTTCAGTACTCAGTTATCAATATCAAAAAATCTAGTTATTCAGTATCTCAATATTAGTAGTCAGTTCAGATGTTAGTAAAGCAGTATCCGAGTATCAGTATTCAGAGTCACAATGATTTCAGTTATGGTTTTTGCATTCATGCATATGTCCTCATTCAGTACTCTTATGGTATTCAGTTAAGCTATATTTATGCATAATCTCTTGCATTTATCCTTACCTCATCTAGCATACCAATACATTCAAAGTACTAACTGATACTTTTATCTTGCGCTATGGTGTCATATAGAATAGGTTTAGAAGCACAAGATCTGGAGCACCCTTAGCAGTTCATACTCAGTTAGCAGCAGTAGACGTAGCAGTGAGTCCTCTTCATTTAAGGATGGTCCTTATTTTATTATGGTATTAGACTCAGTTTATTTTCAGTAGACAGAGTTAGTTGGGGATATGTCCTATCAACACCACAGTTCAGACAGTTAGAGGCTCTTCAGACAAATGTATCAGTATTTAGTTTTTAGTTTTGAGTATTTTAGATGTTTTAAACCTTATGGCAAGTTTCCGTCAGTTTTTCGCATTTATTATATTATATTATATAGTGCTTAAGTTCAGATATTAGTAGAGGGTTAGCTTATGGTTCTTTGGGATCATGAGCACTGTGCGGTGTTTTGCTTCTAGAAAATTGTGGTGTTATAACAGTACAGAAGTATTACCTCAAGTTTACTCAGTTAGCCAGATATACCCTGCATGTTATAGAAGATAGCAAATCTAAGATAAGTAAGTTTGTGTCATGGGTGTCTAGCAGCAAGGTCAAAGAGTGTTGGACCGCAATACTAATAAAAGAGATGGACATAGCTAGGCTCATGGAACATATTTTGCAAATACAGGAGGCGAAGAATAAAGAGAAGGAGAGGGAGAGAAAGAAGCGAGAAAAGGTAGTTTTAATTTCGCTCAGCCTAAGTCAGAGGGTGGGAATCATTCTCAGTTCCACCCGAAATCCTCAGTTCCAGCTCCATCCCCAACCAGTGCTCTGATGCCAAAATTTAGAGACGGAAACAGAGATAGCGCATCAGGCCCTAAGCCCTGATGATAGGAGAAATTACGCGCCTATATCAATATATTTTGCCCATATTTTAGCCTAGTTTTGAGAACAAATTATATATTTCATGCAATTTTAGTCATTTTTCATGTAAATGAGCTAACAAACATGATTAGGAAAGTTTCAGGTATAAATGATGCAAAATACAGCATTTTATGGCTTACTTGACGCAAAAGAAAGCTCACAAACGAAGTAGAAGGGAGCTGGACGCCTAAGGACCAAATCTGCTGCATGGAAAATCTGTCCCGGGCTAAAACAGCATTTCTAAAGACTTTGGGGACTTACAGACACAAAGCTAGATTTTTACAAAGATACATTAACCTAATACAATTAGGTTATGTATTTCACTATTCTATTTGGATTATGATATTGTAACCTTACCCTAGTACATTTGGGTCAAGGATTTCATTAGTATAGTAGGATTTGGCTATTTATTTCATTAGCTTAGTAGGAGTAGGATAGGAGTATTATAAATACCCTATCATGCTAGAGATTTTTAAGTAAGTCCTCCCTTAGTGGAGGGAAGTCCTCCCTTAGTGGAGAGGCAACTCCTCCCTTAGTGGAGAGATACATTCATTCTTCACTTAATTCAATAATTAATTTTCTTCCATCCCTCTCATCTTCCACCACAAACACTTCTAATCTACTCTTCTATTCTTAAATTCCACAACAAGAGAATCGTTACTTGCTAGGGAATCACCAAAACCACACGCCTATCACCTACTTCTCACGCCATCAACCATGCAAATCGTGATATCCTTCGCATTCATGGGTAACTAAACCTCTTAGTTGGGGTTATGGAAGCCGAATGAGTTACTATCTATTGCTGTGAGTTTGTGAGTTCAAGACACATATATTGCTTATATCATTATTCTCTTCATCTTAATCTACATTCTTTTCGGTTGCAAATGCAAGAATACGCCAGTCTAACATTTAACGTGTTCGCAAGAAAGGTTATTTGTCTGGAAAAGAGATAATGTCAAGGTAGTAGGACACCCTTTCCTATTAAAAAGCTAGTACCGTAATTGGACTAACCTCTTAGAGAATTCGTACCGTTAGACACACTTTAAGCTCGCGAGATTTAAAGTGAAATAGTCCTTGTTTAGGTCGCGATACGCTTGGATTTACCATCGACTACAATTCTCTCTAAGCAATTGCATGTCAAGACTCTACATACTCATAGCCGATAGAGACGTATACCTCAGAAGGTGGACATAACCCCAACACTTCAATTCTCATTGTTTACAACTTACGTGACAATCTTTCTCTTTTACTTTGCTATTTTCAGCTTTTATTTCATTACTTTGGTTACACATTACAATCCCCCCTTTTTACAAGACTTGCACTAAAAGTCTAGTATTTTACTTACTTGTTGGCCAAGCTATTCCCTGTGGGATCGACACCCAACCCAGGTTGGGTTCTATATTTGCTAACGACCGCTTTACACTCCCACGAGAGCTGTACATTGAGCGTTATCAAAAATTGGCGTCGTTACCGGGGAATACGAGTGTCAATCAAGTTCGTGATAATTACTAGACCCATTGGTCAAAGATTCTCGTACTTTTACTTTTAGTTTTTGTTTTTGTTTCTTGCAGGTTTTTACTTTAGTGCATGCCCCATACTAGAAGTTTTGGTCAACCGTTATTACCAATCAATCCGGAACCACAACGAATTAGAAGAATGGAAGCACAAGCTGAAATCGACAGGATGGTTGCTCAACACGAGCAAGCAAGATTAGCTGCTCTTGCCGCTGCTCAAGTCCAACAACAAAATATTGATAATCCTGGGCGAGCAACAAATCCTGACGATGAGGATTTAGGTGATGACGACTTGATAAACCTAAGGCATGTTGCTGAAACTGCAACACCTACCAACAGAAGAGGTCGATAAGCTCGGTATAGGTATGATCGCCAACCTTTGCAGCCAGCTTTCGACGATGATGATGATGATCTTGATGGTGCCGGAGCCACTGGAGCTATAATTCCACCACCATTAGCGCCCGGAGCCAAGTTCAACATCACAAGCACCATGATTCAGTTATTGCAACTCAAGGGATTATTTGGTGGACTAGCAGGCGATGATCCGAATATGCATCTCATCAACTTTATTTCTACATGTAAGTCTTTTGACAATCCTGGTGTTGGTCAGAATGCTATTCGATTACGTCTATTTCCATTGTCTCTATCTGGGGAGGCAACACTATGGTTGAATGGGCTGACTCCTGATTCAGTTACAAATTGGAGGCAATTGAGAGACGCTTTCCTAGAAAGATTCTTTCCGCCATCCAAAAGAGCTCATTGAGAGATGAAATCAGCAACTTTCGTCAGCTTCCCTCTGAAGCTCTTCACGAAACATGGGAAGGTTCAAAACAAAGCTAACGAGATGCCCAAACCATCACATGACTAATGTTCACCTCATGGAGATCTTGTATAGAGCCTTGAATTCAGTAACTAAACCAGTGGTGGACAACGCAGCTGGAGGTTCTTTCATGGACCTCACCTTTGGTCAAGCAAGCAATATGCTAGATCGCATGACAAAGCAAAGTAGAGCTTGGCATACCAGGGATTCTGAGGTAGCAAGCCCCACTTTATCTATTGGCATGTCTGCAGACCAAAGAAGAAGAGAAGAAGAACGTGAGCAAGACATGGCGCACATGAAAACACAATTGGATCTTCTGACTAAGAACTTATTATCAGGGAAGACCGAAAAAGTGAAAGCTGTAGCGCTAAAAGGAAGAGACGAATCTGATTCTGAAGAGGAGGCCAACTACTTGAACAATCAGGGGGGTTTCCGTGGGAATGCCCAAGGAAACCAAGGTCGGAACTATTATGATAAATCTGGAAACAAAGACCAAGGTAGTTGGAAGAAAAATAATGAAAAGAGTGGTTTGTATGTTCCCCCTGGTAGACGTGATACCACCACATCTAATTCTGGGAGTATGGAAGACATGATGGCTAAGTTATTGAAAGGAGTGGAAGCAACGAGCGCAGGAGTTAAGGAGGTGATTGATGATTTGTCCTCCATGAAGCAACTAGTTGATTCTCATTCCACTTCTATCAGGCAAATAGAGCAGCAATTGAGCCAACTTTCAGCAGCATTCAATCAAAGAAAGGCTGGCACCTTACCAAGCGATACTGTGCAAAACCCAAAGAATGATGGGTCATGCATGGCCATCACTACCAGAAGTGGTAAGGTGCTGGAAACTTCAGCAAAAGGCAAGCAAGTGGTTGACGAAGTTGCGGACATGGACATTACACCTAGTGACGTTACAAAAGGAGAAGAAGCCGCAACAACTACTCCCAACGTCAGGGACGTTTCACCTAGTGACGTGCAGCCTGAAAAAGTGGAAAAACAGAAGCAAGAGGAGAAAAAAACCGTGGAGAGAACACTTCCATACCCACCACCACCTTTTCCCCAAAGATTGAAGAAGGCGGCGGATGACACAAAGTTCAGCAAATTCATGAATATGTTAAAGCAGCTCACCATTAATGTTCCATTGGTGGAGTCACTTGAACAAATGCCTGGGTATGCGAAATTTATGAAGGATCTCTTGACAAAGAAGCAGGCAGCAAGTTATGACTTGGCGGATAATGTTCATCATTGTAGTGCAATCGCTACAAGATCGCTAGTTCAAAAGAAGGCAGATCCTGGAGCTTTCACTATTCCTTGCACAATTGGATCGTTGGATTTTGCTAAGGCATTGTGCGATTTGGGAGCTAGCATCAATTTGATGCCACTATCTATCTACAGAAAGTTGGGGTTGGGAGACCCTACACCAACCAATATGAGGCTCGTGATGGCTGATAGGTCGGTAAAACGACCTGTGGGTATCTTGAATGATGTGTTGGTGAAGGTTTCTTCACTCATCTTTCCTACAGACTTTGTTATTCTGGATTGTAAGGAGGATTCTGAAGTTCCCATCATCTTGGGACGTCCCTTCCTTGCAACTGGAAGTGTGCTTATTGACATGAAAGATAATGAGCTTTTGTTTCGAATTAATGACGAAGTGGTACGGTTTGATATATGCAAAACAATGAAGCAGCCCAGCGATATAAATGAGTTATATGTTCATCATGAGGATACGAAAGAATTATCTATAGAGAAACAGCCTACTGTTGAGCCATTGTCTGCTGGGCCACTGAAAGTTGAGCATGAAGATAATGAAGGTTATGAAGAACTTATGAGTGCTCTAACAGAAACAGAGCCTTATACTCCTAAGCAACCAGATTGTGATCTCAAGAATTAACCAACAGCGAAGACTCCCATTGACGAGCCACCAATGCTAGAATCGCAAGAGCTTCCCGATTATCTAAGGTATATGTTCTTGGAAAGTGGAAGTATACTTCCGATAAGTGTGGTGGATGATTTAAGTGAACAGCACGTGGAGGCTCTCATCTCTGCTCTGATGAGGTATAAGAGAGCTATGGGTTGGACTATTGATGATATAATTGGTGACTCTCCAGAGAAACGTAGGAGCCATCTAGAAGAAGATCGCATGCCCACAGGTAAGCCTCATTGCCGTCTAAATCCTTTTAGAAAACGATCCACCATTTACCTCGACGAAGTCTGAGTACTCGAGGTAACTATGTCGAGCCACGACAATAAATAAGGCGCTAGATGGGAGGCAACCCATCATTTTATCGTTTTATCATTTTATCATTTTTCTTTCGTTCTAGTACTTGTTTTGTTCTTGATAAATGAAAATCCAAAAATAAGAGTCGTGCCACGACCAAAACTAAGGCGCTTGGTGGGAGGAAACCCATCGTACTAATCATTTTCATTTGTTTTGAGCAAATATAGGTGCAAGAAGTATACGACGAGGAGATTGATCTCCATCGACAATTTGGACGCATTGTATGGTAAAGTCGGTAAGTTAGGAATGGTGATGCGTAAGGCTATGAATTGAGCCTTTCTCACGTCAAAATAGGCTTCGAGGAAGGCTAGGCCTTGGTAAAAATAGGCCACGAACGATGCACAACCTATTCTATAGCCTAAGGACTCGGAATCTAGTGTGCTATACACTATGCGCCACCTATTCCTAGGTATGCTTTTGACTATGCGCCGCCTATGCTATGGCATTTGGTCTCAGTATCTCCTGTGCCATAGACTATGCGGCGCATATGTCTACAAATGCCATAGAATATGCGGCGCATATGTCCCATTATGCCATAGACAATGCGCCGCATATGTCATTGATATGCCGAGTGATATGCGCCGCATATGTGGTGTTCTTGTCCCCAAATCCGATTGTAAATGGGTCATAACCCGACCCATACTCTTCCTATATAAAGGGGACTTAGTTTTATAACACAACCACATTAGAAACAACCCTAAAGGCGCCGCATAACCCTCCAAATCTTCTCAAAATTTTCTTCTTTTGCTCTTCCAATTCACAACAACTTCTCCACAAGCTTCAAGCAAGTAAGTACTCTCTTATTCTTCATCTAATTATCATAAGTACTATGTTGCTATGCTTATTATAAATTGCTAAATCATGTGATATTGGTAGGTGATGTTCATGTGTTTGGATTATTGTTGCAAAATCATGTGAGTGAATATATACGTAGGGAATTCTTGACTTGTTTCCGACTTGAATTTTGTTTCAAAAGCATTTTTATGATATTTGCTGAATATATATGGCTATGAATATTGCTTAAGAGTGTTGTTTGGATGCTTACATAATAGACTATCCCGTCCATCGGGATAAGATTATAGTGCCTATCGACTTAGGAGGTTGTGCTTATTGTACGAATAACGATTCCATATGGTAACCCCTATGTCATAGTGTTGCTATATCCACCATGAAAGTAGTCCACTGGCTGCAAATAAGTGATGCAACGCTGATTTTCTTGTCGGAATACAATCCTAAAACGTATGTCGACGAAATCTGAGTACTCGACCACTTTCACTTCACTGATTGGTGCTAACAAACCTAAGTGTGGGGTGGTACCCCTAGTGCTTGAATATAGATTGTATCAACTGAGATTGTGCTGCAACTTACATTATTTCTAGTCTCAGGTACAATGGCACCTAAAGCAAGGCAAGGCAAAGAGAAGGCTACCACGTCCCAAAAGGGCAAGAAGAGAAGTCGAAAAGACCAAGGAGAATCATCCTCAGCGCACCTACCACGCAGAATGTTTGGAATAAAATGGGTTCTTGAGGAAGAAGCCAAATCATGGTACAGCAGCCACAAAGAAAGAAAATATGTGCATGTCGACTT
Source organism: Capsicum baccatum var. pendulum (assembly GCA_030864225.1). NCBI lineage: Eukaryota > Viridiplantae > Streptophyta > Magnoliopsida > Solanales > Solanaceae > Capsicum > Capsicum baccatum. Next base: position 70,817,472 of record CM061551.1, read on the forward strand.
GATCAACAAGGAGACCTTAGCAAAGAAGGAGCCGCGAATGTTGGCAAAAATAATGGCTTTGAAGCTGGATTTCATCTTCCGCGACATGGGAGAATGCAACCTTGATTTAACAAGAGAGTTTTATGCCAAATGGTCGCCGAATACAACAGGCAATGAAGTCAAAATTCGGGGCCAAGTGTTACAGCTCACCGCGGACTGGATCAACTCTTTTCTTGGCTTACCTTCGGTTGACACTGCACCATTCAAAGAGCTGTACAGCAGGCCTCCTTACAGAGCAATACAACACACGCTTTGTGGAAGCAGATCGATGGCAAGATGGGGCAGACATAAGGAAACAGGCCATCACAATACCTTCCCCTATGCTCCACTAAATAGGGAAGCAAGAATCTGTATGCGCATTGTCAACTCATGCCTTATTCCTGGAACTCAATACACCAAGATATCGAGAGATAGAGTGTGTTTGGTCTATGCTTTGATGACAAATGTCCCTATCAACTTTGGGGCAATCATTCGATCTACCATGAGGAAGGCCAGACTCCACAAAAGGTCCAATTTCACATTCGGCAATTTATTGACAGCAATGTTACGGAAGGAGGATGTCGAAGAGGAACCAGCTGACCACAAACTCCCACATAACCCAAAGAAGGTTGACCTCACCAAGGTCAAAGATGCTGAAACAACTCATGGAGTCAACCTTACTACTGCGGAGAGACATGCTCGTGATGAGAGTTTCTTCCGTCATCTCTATGGTATGACACGATTCACTATGATGAGTGGTGGACGTATTCCAACCACTGAAGAGCTCCAACAGCTGGACCACGACTACCCAATGAACATGCATGCACGGGAGATGTGTGGAGTGGGCGTATATTTTGAGGAACCTCTAGACGATGACGTGCCGACTGATGATGATCGACGCTTGCCTGATTCTGATGATGAGGAGAACTCTGACGACGACTCTTATGATGATTCCGACGAAGGGGGTATGACCCCCGACATTGATGAAGGGTCCGACTAACCAGGTTCTTCGAATTTATTTTCCACTGAGGGCAGTGTCCCGTTTAAGTGTGGGGTGGCGGTATCGCATGCTATACTTCTCTATTTGCATCTATGTTTGTTTACTTTTTTTTTGAGTGTTTCGATTTTTTTAGTTAAGTTAAGTTTTTTTTAGGAGTAAATTTTTTCTAGCTTCGCATGAAATTATTTTGATAGGCAGCATGAGATTATAACAAGAGTATGTGCTAGAATTCTGACTATTGAGATGTTTAGGCTCTAGTTGTGACTCATTATGTGATATTGTGTGATTCAATTCCTTCACTTGTTGGGTCAAGAGTCTATATTACTTCCAATCAAGTCGACCATGTGCCTTGTGTGTGTGAGATAATAGTATATTCTATGTGTGTGGCTGATGCTAGAACTTGCCTGGTATGTATGCAAAGCGAAAATAAGGAGTGTAAGTTTAGGATATGATTTAGGCATTTCTTTGGAAACCTATACATGTTTACCTTCAGTTTTACCTACCCATGGACATCATCTTAGTTAAACCCTTTTGAGCCTTTAGCCTATTTCTTTGACAACCTTGTATGTAAGCCTAATCCATTTTTTTTCAAGACAGTAATTTGATCCAAATTCCTAAGTGCTTTAAAGTGAAAAAGTCATGTGACAACATAAGAGGAAATTGGGTGAGTATGATGCTTTAAATTGTAATGGTGCTTGAATGTGTGATGAAAAAGAAAGTTCTATCATAAGAGGTATGTTGTGAAAAGAAAAAGGAAAAGAAAGTTGAAAAGTGAGTTGTGCTTAAAATTGAAAAACAAAAGATGAGAACAAGGGTGGAAGAATAAAATAAAGAAAGGTTGAAAGAAAAAAGTGTCAATGATACAATGTGATGTATTAAAGTGCTTAGGAACTTAGTCACTATTTCTGGCCAAAATAGCTGATCCTACCCGTCCCTTAGCCTACATTACAACCATCAAAAGACCTACTTGATCCTAATCTTAACATTCCGACATTTAGTAGAGTACTACATTAAAGGCAAGCCTATGGTCATTAGTTTCTACATATGACTTCTTTGTGAAAGTGAGAGCAAGGACACTTTGATACCCATGTTTGAAAAATATGCTATATTTGTGAGTGATTATGGGTACTATATTGAGAGACACACATGGTTGATGAGCTTTGGATAGTTGTATATGATTCTATGTACCTTAACGTTTGCATGCGAGTTGATCACCATCACTAGTCTACGCTAGAGGTTAAATTGTTTCTACTTATAATTGGGAAGCTACTCTTTGTTGATAATTTTTGTGCTTGTCTTGAAGAATGTTTTGTGTTGTTGCTGTAAAAACCCTAAGTTGATGCTTAGAAGGACATGATATTTTGTTCGAGGACGAACAAAGCTGCAAGTGTGGGGTGTTGATGATAGGCGAAATTACGCGCCTATATCAATATATTTTGCCTATACTTTAGCCTAGTTTTGAGAACAAATTATATATTTCATGCACTTTTAGTCCTTTTTCATGTAAATGAGCTAACAAACATGATTAGGAAAGTTTCAGGTATAAATAATACAAAATACAGCATTTTATGGCTTACTTGACGCAAAAGAAAGCTCACAAACGAAGTAGAAGGGAGCTGGACGCCTAAGGACCAAATCTGTTGCATGGAAAATCTGTCCCGGGCTAAAACAGCATTTCTGAAGACTTTGGGGACTTACAGACACAAAGCTGGATTTTTACAAAGATACATTAACCTAATACAATTAGGTTATGTATTTCACTATTCTATTTGGATTATGATATTGTAACCTTACCCTAGTATATTTGGGTCAAGGATTTCATTAGTATAGTAGGATTTGGCTATTTATTTCATTAGCTTAGTAGGAGTAGGATAGGAGTATTATAAATACCCTATCATGCTAGAGATTTTTAATTAAGTCCTCCCTTAGTGGATAGGGAAGTCCTCCCTTAGTGGAGAGGCAACTCCTCCCTTAGTGGAGAGATTCATTGATTCTTCACTTAATTCAACAATTAATTTTCTTCCATCCCTCTCATCTTCCACCACAAACACTTCTAATCTACTCTTCTATTCTTAAATTCCACAACAAGAGAATCGTTACTTGCTAGGGAATCACCAAAACCACACGCCTATCACCTACTTCTCACGCCATCAACCATGCAAATCGTGATATCCTTCGCATTCATGGGTAACTAAACCTCTTAGTTGGGGTTATGGAAGCCGAATGAGTTACTATCTATTGCTGTGAGTTTGTGAGTTCAAGACACGTATATTGCTTATATCATTATTCTCTTCATCTTAATCTACATTCTTTGCGGTTGCAAATGCAAGAATACACCAGTCTAACATTTAACTTGTTCGCGAGAAAGGTTATTTGTCTGGAAAAGAGATAATATCAAGGTAGTAGGACACCCTTTCCTATTAAAAAGCTAGTGCCGTAACTGGACTAACCTCTTGGAGAATTCGTACCGTTAGACACACTTTAAGCTCGCGAGAGTTAAAGTGAAATTGTCCTTGTTTAGGTCGCGAGACGCTTGGATTTACCATCAACTACAATTCTCTGTAAGCAATTGCGTGTCAAGACTCTACACACTCATAGCCGATAGAGACGTATACCTCAGAAGGTGGACATAACCCCAACGCTTCAATTCTCATTGTTTACAACTTACGTGACAATCTTTCTCTTTTACTTTGCTATTTTCAGCTTTTATTTCATTACTTTGGTTACACATTACAATCCCCCCTTTTTACGAGACTTGCACTAAAAGTCTAGTAATTTTACTTACTTGTTGGCCAAGCTATTCCCTGTGGGATCGACACCAAACCCAGGTTGGGTTCTATATTTGCTAACGACCGTTTTACACTCCCACGAGAGTTGTACATTGAGCGTTATCAAGCCCCAGGGCAGTATTAGCAGTGCCCGAACCAATCCCCTTTGCCAAAAGTACGGTAGAAATCACCAATGTATCTACAGAGCTAGAAGTGATGTGTATTTTAGATGTGGAAAGATAGGCCACAGATTCAGACAGTGTCCTTAGGTGGGTTCTCAGAGTCAGCATACCCGGCCCCCAGCTCAGTCCAGTCACCCAAATCAGCAAGGTCCTCTTCAAGTGCCACCAGTGGGCAATGCCCAAATAGACTCTATGTTCTTCAGTCCTGATAGGATCAAAAAAGTTTTCTTGATATGATCACTGGTATGTTACAAGTTTATCATTTGCATTTTACGCTTTGCTAGATCCAGGAGTATCTTTATCCTTTGTTACTCCCTATATAGCAATTGATTTTGGAGTCAGTTCTAAAATTCTAGTAGATCCTTTCTCGATCTCTACCCTAGTGGGTAAATTCATCATAGCTAGGTGGGTATACAGGAACTTCCTAGTTATGATATCTCAGAAAGTCACTTTAGCAAACTTAGTCAAATTAGAGATGACTGATTTTGATGTCATTCTTGCCATGGATTGGCTTCATTCCTGCTATGCATCAGTCAACTATAGAAAAAGAATTAACCAGTTTACATTTACGAATGAACCCGTCCTATAGTAGAGGGGTAGTACTTCAGCACTTAGGGGTCATCTTATTTCTTACCTTCAGGCTAGAAAAATGATATCTAAGGGATGTGTCTACCATCTCGTTTGAGTCTAGGACTCTAGTTCAGAAACCCTCATTCTTGAATCAGTATTAATAGTATGTGAATTCCCAGATGTGTTTTCCAATGATCTTCACAAAGTTCCTCTCAAAAGGGAAATTGATTTCGGAATTGATCTTCTCCCAGATGCTCAGCCCATCTCTATTCTGCCATACAGAATGGCTCCAGCAAAACTTAGAGAATTGAAAGAGAAGTTAAAGGATCTCCTAGATAAGGGATTCATCAGACCCAGGGTGTCCCCATGGGGTGCGCTAGTGTTATTCGTGCGTAAGAAAGGCAGTTTTCTCAGAATGTGTATGGACTACCATTAGTTAAACAAAGTTATGGTCAAGAAAAAGTATCTACTTCCTAGAATCGATGACTTGTTTAACCAATTTTAAGGTGCCAGTTATTTCTCCATGATAAACCTCAGATCAGGCTATCATCAGCTCAGAGTCAGGGAATGTGACATCCCAAAAATAGCTTTTAGAACTTGGTATGGTAACTTTGAATTCTTAGTCATGTCTTTTGGTCTTACCAATGCCCCAACAGCTTTCATGGACTTGATGAACTGCGTGTTCAAGCAGTACTTGGATATGTTTATTATAATCTTCATAGATGACATTCTTGTTTACTCCTGCAGTGAACATAATCATGCAGACTATCTCAAAATAGTAATCCAGCCTCTCAAAAACCATCAGCTATTCGCCAAATTCAGTAAGTGTGAATTTTGGCTAAGGTTAGTAGCATTTCTTGGCCATATCATTTTCGGTGATGGCATTAAAGTTGATCCCTAAATAACCGAGGCAGTGAGAAACTAGCCCAAGCCTATCTCTCCATCAGATATCAGGAGTGGGTTTGGCTAGCTATTACCGATGGTTTGTTGAGGTATTTTCATCTATTGCATCCCCTATGTCCAAATTGACTCAAACGAAAGTCAAGTTCCAGTGGTCAGATTCCTATGAGAACAGTTTTTTGGAGTTGGAGACTCGACTCATTACATCTCTAGTCTTGACCCTACCATATAGTTTAGATGGCATCATAGTATATTGTAACGTTCTAGAGTTAGTTTGGGTTATGTTTTAATGCAGAGAGGTAAGGTCATAGCCTATGTCTCTAGATATCTTAAACCCCATGAGAAGAACTATCCTACTTATGATCTTGAGTTAGCAGTAGTAGTTTTTCCCTTAAAGATTTGGAGACACTAGTTGTATGGTATGCACGTTGATATTTTCACTGATCATAATAGCCTGCAGTATGTTTTCTCCCAGAAAGGCCTCAACCTCCATCAAAGAAGGTGGTTGGAGTTGTTAAAAGACTATGACATGAGTTTTCTGTATCATTCGGGAAAGGCTAATGTAGTGGCTTACACTATTAGTAGAATGTCTATGGGTAGTGTTGCTCATGTGGAGGACAGTAAGAAGAAGTTGGCTCAGGAAGTCCATCAGCTAGCCTATCTAGGTGTTCACTTAGTCGATTCAGCAAAACGTAGTGTGTGGGTACAGAATAGTTTAGAATCATCCCTAGTTTCCAAAGTGAACAAAAAGCAGGATAGGGATCCCAGTCTAGCCTAGTTGATAAAATCAATCAGATATATGAAAGTAGAGGTTTTCTTCCAAGGGGGAGATGGTTTGCTGCGTTGCCATGGTTGGCTTTGTGTTCCAGGCGTAGATGACTTTAGACAACGAATTCTTGCAGAAGTGCATGGTGCGTACTGCTCAATTCATCCAGGGGATACTAATATGTACCACAATCTACAGGAGATCTATTGGTGGAGTGGGATGAAAAGAAATACTGCAGAGTTTATGGCTAAGTGCTCAACATGTCAGTAGGTTAAGATTGAGCATAAGAAGCCTAAAAGGTCCATGCAGGAGTTTAGTATTCCCACATGGAAGTGGGAAGAAGTGAACATGGACTTTGTGATGGGTTTTCCTCGTACTCATCGTCAGCATGATTTCATTTAGGTCATCGTCGATAGAATGACCAAATTAGTTCATTTCCTTCTAGTCTATACATCTTATTCAGCTGAGGCTTATGCCAAATTGTCTATGAGGGAGTTGGTCATATTACATGGTGTTCTGTTGTCTATTATCTTAGATAGAGGTACCCAATTTACCTCTCATTTCTGGAAGGCATTCCAAAAGGGTCTTGGTACCCGAGTTCACCTCAGTACAGCCTTTCATCCTCAGATGGATGGTCAAGTAAAAAGGACTATTTTGACTTTAGAAGATATGCTACGAGCGTGTGTGATAGACTTTAAAGATAGTTGGGATGACCACGTGCCTTTGATTAAGTTTACAGACAACAATAGCTATCACTCCAGCATTCAAATAGGTCCATTTAAGGCACTTTATGGGAGGAGGCATAGATCTCCCATTAGTTTGTTTGAAGTGGGAGAGGCCACAATGGTAGGGCCTGACCTGGTGTTCAACACCTTAGAGAAATTCCAGTTGACCACCAAAAGGCTTAAGACAACTTAGAGCCGGCAGAAATCATACGTAAACGTGCACAAAAAAGATCTCAAGTTCGAGATTGGAGATTTTGTGTATCTAAAAATCTCTCCTATAAAAGGAGTGAAACAGTTTGGCAAGAAGGGTAAGCTCATTCCCTGATTTGTCGGCCCTTACTGAATTCTCAGCCATTTTGGAAAGGTAGCTTACGAGTTTAAGTTGCCTTCAGATCTATCTTCAATGCATCTAGTGATCCACGTCTCCTTGCTAAAGAAATGCATCGGTGACCCAGCAACCATAGTCCCTATAAAGGGCATAGATATTAAGAACAGTCTCTCTTATGAAGAAATTCCAGTTAAAATCCTTGACTATGAGATTCGCAGACTGAGGATTAAAGAAGTCTCTCTAGTCGAAGTTCTTTGGCAGAATTAGTCCATTAAGAGAGATACTTGGGAAGCAGAAGCAGACATGAGAACCAAGTATCCTTACCTCTTCTCCGCAAACTCAGACTCGGTCCAAGGTAATAGGCTTCCTTAAGCTTATTTAGTTCCATGTTCAAATTTCAGCTACAAATATGGTATTAGTTACCATTGCATGTTCAGTTATACGTTCATGAGCTAGTTCAGTCATGTATCCATGAATTTAATATGCATGTTTAGTATATAGACTCATCTTATCAGTAATCTCAGTCATGCATTCATGAATCATTTTTAGTTATGTACTCATGCATCAGATATGCATGTTCAGTATGATAATTCAGTGTAACAGTAATCTCAGTCATGAAACCATGTTTTAGTTGGGCATGCCCAGTGTCTAAGTTCAGTCTTTCAGTATTCTTAATCTCTGCAGTATCATTCGAGGACAAATGTTCCCAAGGGGGAGATAATGTAAGACCCCGCAAAATCCTTAGCGTAATTCAGTCCTATAAGATTGTTAACGGATCCCAGACTTAGAATATTCCAGCTAAGTATTCAGATATAGTGTCATTCTAGCCTTCAAAAGTTGGTGATCTTATTTCATGGCCTTTACGTCCATTACAGGTGGATATTTAGGTTGATTCATGGTCAGGAATATCCGTAGGTGTTTCTGGATTAGTTTCGATTTTTTGAACTTCATTTGAACCTCCTTTAGAATCCAAAAACATTGGATAAATGCAATCTTGGCGGGCTGTGTTGACTATCACATTGATAAATGTTTTCCCCATCTCTCAGCATCAATTTCCAATGAGTCGATGCAGACTCGATATGATGCGTTGGCTATTGCATCGATGCCAATGACATGGCTCGTTGGTCTGTGCGTTAATGGAGTAGTTTCATTCATTAAAAGACCGCATTCTTGGGGGTATTTGGGTCTTTTTCCCTCAATTTTCATCCCCAAAAAAACAAAATTAATCACCTTTGAGAGCAAATGTACTCATTCTTTCTCAAAATTGCTCAAGAACAAAACCCTAGAAGATTAAATTTCAAATCAAGAAGTCAACATTCCACAATCAACTTTCAGAAATTCCTTAACTAAGGTATGTGAAGTGTTCATCCAAGGGTCCCTTCCACCCTTAGAGTTCAAAAAACCTTTTGAAACTTCTAATATAATTGATTTCATGATTTCCATATTGGGTTTGATAATATCCATGTTTAAAATGACTAATTGGATTTCAAATCCATGTTTTATGATAAGTTTCATATAGGGTTAATTGATCTATATGTGTTACCATGTGAAATCATGATAAGGCTTTCAAATTATGAATTGGTATTTGGAATTATATGCTAACATGTTAATTAGTATTATATGTGTATTTTATGCCTTTCAAGTGATTGATGAATTGAACATGTTAGTTGAATTGTGAAAGTATATTATTTAAACATGTATTTCAATTCATGTCATGCAAGTGTTTGTTAAAAAGCCCCAATGAATGAAGAATGATCAAACACTTAGTTTACATGTGTCAAGTTCATGCCATGTCTCTTATTTTATGCTATCGAGTCCTGGGGGTACTTGTACCCAATAATTTGGATGATTATTTAGAGCCATGGTCAGTTACAGAACAGTAATAGTTACGTCACTATCAATAGTACTCTCAGTAAATTACAGAACTCAGGAAAACTCAATAGACTCAGTATTTTTCCAGTCTAGTTCAGTACTCAGTCCAAACCTTAGTAAACTCAGTCAGTTAACAAAATTCAGTAGTTTCCATCAGTCCATGAAACTCAGTGTACCCAGTTCATTTTAGTTAAATAGTAATATCAGTAACAACTTAGTCTAGCCTAGTACAGACTAGATATCAGTTTAGTGTCTATTCAGTTAGGAGTAGGATTCAGCACCAAGTTAACCCAGGGATGGGGGCATTCCTGCCAGCAGAGGGTTTGAACTTAGTTGAAATCCCTGCGTTACAGAACTACGTAGCCAACATAGGTTGAGATATTTTCCTGTCAGATATTATGAGGGTTCATACTTCTCACCCGAGTTATCCTGCCAGGGAGGGTTTACGAAATAGCTTTCTGTCAGAGATGGTTAACTTATAGTTTTTCCTTACCCGTGGCATAGTATTGACACCCTTTCAATTGTGGTTACAGGTTGGACCCCAATTAGTTTAGAGAGGGGCGTGTTGGTTAGATGATTACCTCCCACAATCTCAGTTTTAGTCTCAGTCTCAAAATAGAAATCAATTCAGTTCTACAGATTCAGGACTATTAAATATAGTCACTCAGTATGAAACTCAGTATAGTTCCACAAAATCAGGACTATCAGATACATTCATTCAGTTATCAGTAATTTAGTATTAGTATTCCTAAATATCAGTTAATCAGTTTCAGTAATCAAACTCAGTATTCAGTGTTATCAAGATCTCAGTTACAGTCCACACATTCATGCATGTACTCTTATTCAGTCATACTCATGTTATCCAGTTAGTATTGTTTATACATATGAACCCATGCATTTCAGCCTACCTCACTGAGCATACCATTATATTCAAAGTACTGACGCATGCTTTTTGCGCTATGATATCTTATATCATAGGTTCAGATGCACGGGCTCTAGAGCACCCCTAGCAGTTCAGATTCTCAACTTTCAGAGTAGTGGTGAGTCCTCATAGTTTGAGGACATGCTTATTATTATCAGTATTTCAATATTATTTACGGTAGTCGGAGTTAGTTGGGGACTTGTCTTATCAACTCCACAGTTCAGACAGTTTTAGAGGCTTTTCAGACTAGAGTACACTCAGACAGTTATTCAGTTTACAACATTGATATTCAGTTTTGGTATTGTTATACCCCAGTATTATTTACAGATTGAACCTCATGGTATGTTTCCACCTAATTCTGCATATTATTCAGTATTATTGTTCAGTTATTGCAGCAGGTATCAGTCATGGATTAGCTTGTGGTCCCTCAAGATTATGAGCACCGTGTAGCGTTTGGGGTACAGACTCGTGCCATTAAATATTATAACAAAACTGCAACACGTAAGGGCATCTTTATGCATTTTTCCTTTGGACCAGTAAGCAAGAGATCTATGATGTTTCCCACCTACAATTGTTGTAGTCATGATATTAAGGAGCAGCTATATTTTTTAGTAAAGAAAATAGTTTCTCTTATTCTTTTACCACAGACGATTCAAATATTCAATACTCCTTTGGATAACTGGATCGGTCATCCCCCAAAGCCTTTGCCGAGGGATAGCTTACCCTTACCTATCGTATTCAAGTAGATGAAAATACAATATCCATAACATATAAACAACCAAGTCCTATAAAAATTATAACATATAGGCGAATCAGCAAAAAGGGCGTGTAATCATGTACATTTGTGTGCCACATAAGATGGTTTTAACTTAAAACACGTAGGTCCTAATAGGGGTGATTTATGAGCCGGTGAACCATAAAAACAAGTAACCTATATGCGATATATTGTAATAACATGGCATATGAACTATTAAATAGCATCTGGCAGGTGAACTACAAAACAAATCATAAGTATAATTCTTTCATATAAGCATTTAAGTACTCCAATTCTGAATACGCCTAATCGATATGCTTTTTAAATTAAGAAAACAGATCACTTATAAATACGTCAATCACGACAAATAGAAATGTGCACCATAAATATGTCTAATACATGGACCCTACTGTTGTAGAAGTACATAGCGAGTAGGTGTCAATCATAACACACATAAATGTGTCAATATTTAGCTAATTAGTTATAAAAATTAGGTCAAAATTTAATATTTACTATTTAAATTTTAAAATTATTTGAAATAAATAATTAATTCTTAAAAAATTAAAGAATCATACAATATATATGACAAAAATAAACATATATGGTAAAAATAAAATTTCACATGATAAAAAAAGAAAAGAAAAAAAAAAGCAAGTAGGTTAATTAGACAAGGAAAAATCTATGAAAAAGAATATTTATTTCGCAGGAATGTTTAGTTTCGTCATCAAGAAAATAAATTATGGACAAAAAACTTTTTTTGTCATAGTAGGAGGAAAAAAAACGTTTTTAGAGGGGAAAAACTCCTAATATTTACTAATCCTTGTCCCACTATTTTTGATGTCCTAATGTTGTCACATTTCAAATTCTTTTACTTTATAAATCCTTTCAGTTTTATAAAAACAATTATAATTACTTCTCTACTTTCTCTAAATATTACTCTTTCTTCATTACTTTCTAGGATTTTTGCAACATGTAAAATTTTGTATCGAGAATTAATTTTATTTTTTATTATTTATCTTTTATAATTGTGATGGACGTTGCGTCGAAATTACGATGATATTAGAGACTTTCAATTTTTTTTCATCATAATTTTCAATTTCAGGTTGTCATCTTCTACTTAATCATAATCTTTTTTATTATTGTTAATTTATTACAAGTAATTATTTTTTATTATTATGCTCATATATATAAAGAACTTACAATAATACATTGTGGTATTCTCTGAAATTAAGGAATATGAAAAGATCTATTAAGAAAAAGATTTATTATAGCCTACAACCAATTTCTAAAGTATAATTTACAAGATTAGTTTAGTGTTATAAACCTCTAATAAATATTTTCTTAAGAGAAGTGTAATTTAAGGTCATCTTCGTAATAGTGGATCTAATTAGGTTTTTCAGATCTAAGATCTAAAATCAGTAGTCGAAAACAAAATTATAGTATCACATGAACTTTTAGCGTGTCTTAGAAGAAATTATGAATTGAAAAAAAAAAAGTTGTTTGAATTAATTTTGATTGGTTTAGAAGTTTGTGTCAAGCTATATGTTGGTTTAATTTTGTTTCTCATTAATAAGGTCGAAAATTTTATATTATATATTGTCTGGGTATATGTTTAAAATGTTTGCTTATTTTCTTTTGTTACATTGCTCCATAGTTGTTTCTTACTAAATAAATATGATTATCAATGAAAAAGCGGTCATATATATTGTAGATTGTGACCCAAGATAATATAATTAATGATATTTGTTTGCCTTCTTCTTTTCTTATATATCTTGCATTTCATAATGTTCGTGTTTCATATAGCTAGCTTTCAATTTCCTTCGTTATCAAAACGGCTCAAAATTTTCAATTGCTTTCTAGCTGATTTTAGTTTCTTCTAAAATTATTACAAGATTGATAAATGGTGAAATTAATTTTACAATTTTCTATTTTATAGTTTAACTTTTTCATGTACACAAATTTTATATAAATGAAAAGGGACAAACGTTCAATGCACATTCCCATACTATATTAAAAGTGTGAAGGGTCTTAAAAATATTGTTTGAATTTTTTATCCTTTATTAAAAGTTTCTGCTTTAGACAAAATCATTTTCTTACTATTTTTCTAATATTTAAGCGTTGAAAATTAATTAAATATTTATAATAAAATATTTTCTTATTAGAAGTCATCAAAATTAATGACAATTAATATATTTTTTATTATTTTAAAAATTCTAAATCAACTAAAGTTGATTTTAACAAGATTTAAAAAAAATTAAAAAGTAAACATGAAAGCATTAAATCAGAAAAATATAAGAATTACCAAATTTTTAAAAAAATTAAGTAAGTAATTACGAGTTTTTAAAGATTTAACTTTAAAAATAAGGAAAGATTTTAAGTATAAAAGAAATTTAAAAAATATTTGTACTACAAATATGGTACAAATCGACGCGTCTCTCTTAACCTCTAGCAGTAAGGAAAAGAGGTACAACACGCCAGACGCAAAAGTGACGATTCATTAACCACTTAAAACTTCTGGTGGTAAAATATATATGTGATTATTATAAAATAAATGTTACGTTTATATTATTAAATTAAAGTGTAAAAGATCTTTGAGAAGTGATTTGAACTCTTTGTACTTCATCAAAAATCTCCGTAATAGTCAAAATCATCTAATTTTAAATAATCAAAAATTACACCAAGTTTTTTCTTTAGACAAAATCGTTTTCTCACTATTTTTGTAATATTTAAGTGTTGAAAATTAACTAAATATTTATAATAAAATATTTTCTTATTAGAAGTCATCAGAATTAATGACAAATGATGTATTTTTCATTAGTTTCAAAATTCTAAATCAACTAAAGTTGATTTTAAGAAGATTTTAAAAAAATAAATATGAAAATATTAGAATCAGAAAAATATAAGAAGTACCAAATTTTTTAAAAATTTAAGTAAGTAATTACGAGTTTTTAAAGATTTAACTTTAAAAATAAGTAAAGATTTTAAATATAAAAGAAATTTAAAAAATAATTGTACTACAAATATGGTACAAATCATTGCATCTCTCTTAGCCTCTAGCAGTAAGGTAAAAAGGTACAACACGTCAGACGCACAAGTGACGATTCATTAACCACTTGAAACTTCTGGTGGTAAAATATATATGTGATTATAATAAAATACATGTTATGTTTATATTGTTAAATTAAAGTGTAAAAGATCTTTGAGAAGTGATTTGAACTTTTCGTACTTCATTAAAAATCTCTGTAATAGTCAAAATCATCTAATTCTAAATAATAAAAAATTATACAAAGTCTTTGCTTTAAACAAAATCGTTTTCTCACTATTTTTCTAATATTCAAATGTTGAAAATTAATTAAATATTTATAATAAAATATTTTCTTATTAGAAGTCATCAGAATTAATGACAACTAATATAGTTTTCATTAGTTTAAAAAATTTAAATCAACTAAAGTTGATTTTAAGAAGATTTTAAAAAATTTAAAAATAAATATGAAAGCATTAGAATCAAAAAAACATAAGAAGTACCAAATTAATAAAAATTTAAGTAAGTAATTATGAGTTTTTAAAGATTTAACTTTAAAAATAAGGAAAGATTTTAAATATAAAAAGAATTAAACAATAATTGTACTATAAATATGGTACAAATCGATGCGTCTCTCTTAGTCTCTAACAGTAAGGAAAAGAGGTACAACACGACAGACACAGAAGTGACGATTCATTAACCACTTGAAACTTCTAGTGGTAAAATATATATATGTGATTATAATAAAATACATGTTATGTTTATATTATTAAATTAAAGTCAGAAAAATCTTTGAGAAGTGATTTGAACTTTTTGTTCTTCATTAAAATTTTTATTAATAGACAATATCATCTAATTTTAAATAATAAAAAATTACACGTACGAGGCACGTGCGATTTAACTAGTAAATATTAAACATATTTACCTACAATTTACAAACATTTAAACATATGTCGCTTGAGGAGTTAAATTTTAATATTTTAATCGTGCGAACTTACAACAACAACAAACCCAGTGTATTCCCACAAAGTAGGGTCTGGGGAGGGTAAGATGTACGCAGTCCATACCGCTACCTCCGAAGAAGTAGAGAGGTTGTTTTCGATAGACCCCCGACTTAAGATAAAGAATAGTAAAGAAGGGGATGTATTACATAACAGAAAGGACATAAGATATAATAAAATATAAATCAGAGAAATATAATATACAAGCGATAAGGTAACATGAAATAAGAAAATAGGAACTAGAAAATTATAAATGGGTCACCCACCTAGAAGTAACAAACACTCACAAATCAAAGACACCTATATGCACAATCCTAATGTTACTAACCCGACTACACAAGATCCCCCTGACGGCTTGCTACAGCCCACACCTTCCCGCTAGCCTTCTACCCTTATCCGCGACCTTCACACCTTCCTATATATATATATATATATATATATATATATAAATATATATATCACTATAAATAAATAGGTTACGAGACATATGACATTAAAAAGATTAGGTGAGCTATGACCAAAAATAATAACCTCTAAGCATATGCATTTAGCATGTGATCAAGTGTTCTTTATATATATATATATATATATATATATATATATATATATATATATATATATATATATATATATATATATATATATATATGCCATTCAAAAAAAAGGGGAGCTATGACCCCAAAAAAAAAACTCTAAGCATATGCATTTAGCATATGGTCAAGTGTTCTTTGAAGTAAGTAACAGATACACAAAAGAAATCTTTAAATTACGTATCATGCGAGTCATTACTCTATGCGAAACATATAAAAACATCCTTTATAAAATAGGTAATATATCACCTTTATAAGATAGGTACATTTCAATAAGGATTCATATTGCATATAACCTATAAACAAATGATTTTGGACACGAATAACATAGAAACAAATAGTTTGTGGGACATATAAAATATGAATTTATACCTTATGAAACATAGATCATGTAATCACATTCTCTATAAAATAATTAACATGTAAATAAATGATCTAATAACATGTAACTTATGAACAAATCATGTAGAATATTCATATGATATTAGAAATGATTCATATAATTGTGGCCTTTAAATAAGTGACCTATAGTACAAATAATATCTATAAAATTAACCCCTAAAGGGCACATGATGAGTAAACTAATAGGGTATGGAACAATTAGCATGTACATAATTAAGTTATAAGACATATATCTTGTATAATCTTACAAGCAAGTAATATAACACATACATATACAAGTTCAGGACAACTTAATTTTATGGGCATTCAATGCCTCTACCATTATGGGATATCCTATGTAGTCATTTAATCATGGCTTAAGTGCGAGCATAGTTCTTGTAGTTTTGGATGGTATAAGGAATACTTCTACCCAATTAAATCTAGTAATGTTTCACTTACTATCAAATGACGTATAATTGCTTGACACCCAATAATTTTTGCAGATTTGAGGAACAAATGGACATGCGGGATACCAAAAACATTATAACAATAAAAGTCTTGTATAACATATATGGAGTCATGCCGTGAACCCTTGGTAATATATTAAGAATAGCCATCGCAGAACTTCTATGATTGCATAACCAACAACGGTGATTCAATTCTTATCTCCTAGTTGGGTTGTGATCTGACATCATATGATAAACATCTTATAAACATAAGCACATGACCATCCCTCATATAAGGAAAGTAATCTGGAAAAAAAAATTCCATCAACATATCATATGACATTTGTAGCTAGATATTTGTGATCAATGCATTGCAATCATATAATATCACATTCTCCTGATGCAAATGCATTTGTGAGCAACCAACTAAATCGATGCATCCTTTACAAAAAGGAGTCTTTCAATTACTCCGCCAACTAGGGGTATTTCTTGTTAACTCGCATGTTCACCGAACAACCCAGAATGTCATCATACCTTTAACTTATAATGAGCTGATTTGATCACCCTTATTATTAACATTTACATCATCCTAAAGCTTCAAGGTATGCAACAAAAGGGGCAGTACACGGTTTTCATATCCTTGGATTTTATAAGAATTGAAGGGATCAAACGGAGGAGATTTCAGATTTCGAAGTCAGTTGCATCCTTCTGCAGAAGTTATACCGGGAGATTCCACTTCCCGTCTCCTGGGTGGACGACCGTTAACTAAGTGACCTTGTGATTTAACCACCTCTTGGTCCTGTTTAGGTAAAATATGGCATAATACAAATGTAGCTATAACTGCATAAAGGACATGAACCTCTGTGGCTTATTTATTTGAAAGCAACAGTAGACTTGCAAGATATGGCTCATCGAACTTTCTTGGGCTCAAGCCTTGGTCTCTATTTTGTCGAGGATTAATAATTTAAAGTGGCCTGATTTGGAAATACTGGTTTTGGCCCTTCTGCCTGATTTGAAAATTTCATCGATAAGAAGGATATGTGATAATCAAGCAGAGTCGGATTTAGAAGTA
Organism: Capsicum baccatum var. pendulum; assembly: GCA_030864225.1. Taxonomy (NCBI): domain Eukaryota; kingdom Viridiplantae; phylum Streptophyta; class Magnoliopsida; order Solanales; family Solanaceae; genus Capsicum; species Capsicum baccatum. Next base: position 70,834,789 of record CM061551.1, read on the forward strand.
ACTTCTTATGACTTAACTATGTGGCATGATCTACATCATCAAATAAGGTCTCAATTTCTAAATCCCCAAGAAACTCCCCCATTATAAATATGGTGCACAAAACATCCATAAGTGGGGCTCTACTCGACATAACTTCGTAGACCCCCTAGGACACCTTAAACCTAGGGATCTGATATCACTTTTGTCACGCCCCTAGCCTAAGCGGGACGGACAAGAACCGTATGAGCATGAGTTATATGACTGGCATATATACAATGCGGAGAAGTTACTACTATTAAATAATGATAAGGTGTATTATAAACCAGATCTATCCCATTGGACACTAATCTGATACAAACATGTGAAACTACAACCATATATAACAACTTATGTCTGTCTACGAAGCCTCTAAAAGAAATTATAACTGTACTAGGGAAGGTGGTCGGGGCAGGGCCTCTATATACCAAAACTATAACTAGAAACATGATTGAATAGTACTCAACGTTTATTAGCCCTAGGTAAGAGAGAAACTCGCCGACTGCTTTGCTGAATATGAATAAGTGGCTAGTATAAAAATCTGCTCATCGATAGATCAAATCTTATATTTGCAAAAATGCAGTGCCCCCGAATGTAGGAATGTTAGTACATATAAAATATGTACTAGTATGTAAAGCAGACAGACTAACGAACAGTAGTATAAGGATGCTCAATGAATCAAACAACAACAAAATGAGCAACTGCAGATGACTGACTACTAGAAACTCTTAAATAGCACTATAAATTATGGGAAACAAGTTCCAAATACACCATATAAACTATTACCTATGCATTTACCTTATTAACTTATGATAAAAGCTCTTACGAGTAAGTCATCATTATAAAGGCCTAGTAATTTGCTTAAGTGATGTCCTGTGCCTATTTTTTAATACAAATAATCATATAATCGACTACCAAGGGAATTCTATGTCATGTGTATGAAATGTGTTACCCAGATACTCATGACTATGATTTTATACATATAACTGTAATTGTGGTCTAATATAGGGTATGCCCCTACTTAGGGACTCACTATAAGGGTCTGCTCGCAGGCTATGTGTGCCATATATTGACTTAAGTCAGGAGAACAAGTTCAGCTGCCTCCAAATACAAATGATGCCACAAGTGTAGGTACACCACGTATTTGGGCTTACTATAGTGGTCTGGTCTTAATTCTGTGCACAGAATTACGTTGCGCGTGTGCCAAGCCAAACCTATGATACCCTTTCATCGTTAACTTTTATCGAATGGTGACTCATAAGCCTATGCAAGTACATACCATGCCAAATACTATTAAGTTATTCGAGTAGTGCTTTCCATAGACAGTTGACTTCTTTGATAGTATCAAACTATTACAACGCTTGTACTTTATATCATCATGTGGCTATATCTCTATGTGATCTAATATGTTAGGGTAGCTATAATATGGCCATTTATTCTAAGTTATAGCAAATAACGATATAGTAGGTGACTTTTAAGAATTTCTAATAAATACAAACAAACTCTATACATACTTGACATGACGGGAGTACTACAAATGTTTTGACCTCAACAAATTAATGTAAGAAGCACGATTATGCATGATTTCAAATGAACAGGATACGTGGTCATGTGTCAGGCATATAGAAATCGGAAACTCTATTCACATATATCAAATAGACTATCTCAACCATTTTAAGTGGAAACAAATAATTACAGGTCGTGCCTTAAAGGCGAAAGAGGTTTTATCTTTACATACCTCGAGTGTTGTTCTAATACCATGGTGTGTTAGATGGCATCCTTGCCTTTCCCAATATAATCAAGACCCACATTCAATTGAATCATTTAAGTGTACCATAATCTTTAATCATCCTTGGATCCTTAATCTATAAAAGTACACATAATTCAGATCTCCTATTAGTGCAAACATCCACATTTAGGCTATTTGGAGCAATTTATCGAACACTCTATAATCATAAAGCTTCAAGGTCCTAAAACAATGGTGTTTCCCCAACTTAAAGAACTTGGTATATATTTTTCAAAGTATTCATATGCAACTAGTTAGAGTAGCTATAATTACCTCAAAGAATCATAAGACTTAAAAATTCTTCTTTTGGGATTTTGATGTTCTTGAAGATGAATTCTCAAAGACTAACAATTACCAAGTTTGGTACCATTTATATATGTTATAACCAAGTTCAATCCACACCAAATATCTGAAAAAAATTACCGTGAAATATTTTAAATTGATCTTGGCCGATAATCCCTTCAAAAGCTCTCAGACTTGCAGAATTTTGACCCAAAAATGGTGTTGCCCGTTACTCTAAAAAAAGGTCATACCTTCATATTTTTTTCCATCCAAAGTATCAGAAATTTGGTACATAATTTGTACAAGAAGCAGTCATGAAATCTAGAATACTTCCCCGACTAGAAGGACGAGCATACTCGGTATTTTGAGAGTGAAAAGTGCCAATTCTAAGCTTTTCGATGTTGGGTCTTAAGACTTCAACTTTTTTAAGTTTCTTGGTACTATACCAAGTCAATATATGGATATGCATACAAATACACACGCTGCAAAAATAGCTAAACCAAACTGCCTATGTATAGTCTATTTACCTTATTTATCTAGTAAGAAAACTTGCCTTTTTATTATCTTTTTCCTCGTGGATAACAAGCCATTACTTGGTTGCAAACAATGCACCTAAAAAATGAAATTATGCCTTGCTAATCTATTATAATATATTACTAACAACCCACACACTAAATTTAAATATCTGGTCAACTCATCTTCTTATGACATTTATACCATCTAACTTGTCTTCAAAGAGTTGATTAATAGTGGAAAAAAAATACAACAATATTCACTACCACTCCTCCATATAAAGTCCTTAATAAAACTATTCATTTGTAACCTCATTTCAATTTACCGAAATCAAATTAGTACTACACGTACAAATGGTTACATAGTATTACACAAGATCTACCAAATTGTATAAAGTTAAATTAGATTTTCAACGATACTAATTTCTCCTTAATCTGACACCCGAGCAAAAGGTTATGATCATTTTTGTCAGAACGAGTAAGCCACTGTGATAAGACCGCGTCTTGGTGACTCTCAACCCAATCATTCATAACACGATTTGGGGAATATTTAGGTCATTATTGGTCTTCTTCTCCAACTTTTCTCTTAAGAAAACGCTCCCCTTTCCCCAAGAACAAATTCAATTCCTTTTTCCCCAAGAAATCAAGAATACAAGTTTCCTAAGTTTCCACCACATAATTATAGACCCAGTATTCATACGTCATCCTCATTACGAATTCTACAACATATTCAACCCCATAAGAGAATGGCTTATAACATTTATATTTCTACCACCTCCTAGCTTACAGAATTATTACCAGCTCATGATTTATAAGTTCTCTATGATTTACAATTTTCACGTATAGTCATGTTCCAAATGTATAATTTTCAACAAATAACTTAATACCTCAGTTTTATAGAATGTTTGAAATATTTCCATGATTTAGTGTATGTCTCCATATACTCAGTACATTCCAATGTAGTGACCACATATATGCATTTGTGGATACATCTTTCACAATATAGGTACCATATGTAGCTCTTACACCAGGGCCAGACAGTTTATAGCTTTCAGCCAACAGGTGATAAGTTCTCCTATTTTAAGAACTCTAAATATTTGTAGATTATATACTACTTTTTTGATTTTTCATATGTATTTATTAGTGGTATTTGGAGGCATATCCCAACTATCTATAGTCAGTATAGTAGAGGCTTCATAGATATCAGTTAGAGAAAGTCATATAATTTCAGTTCTCTCTTCAGTTTTATCAGATTGTAAATTATATCAGTATTATATTTTTCCTAGATTTTTTCAAATTACATTTCCGCACAGTAGAACCAACTATAAATCAGAGCCCAGAGTTCAAGTATCCTATGGTGTCTATGAAGCTGTGTCTAGTAGAGTCTTGCGAAATGAATCAAATACATCTATATTTTTCTTCGAAAGGCTACAGGACATTTACGAAATATTTCCCTTCTTTCATGTCTTATATCGTACTATAGAAAGGCTTTCTAAGAAACTTATACAGATTCTCAACTTTCATAATTCATGCCATTTCTGCCTTATTTTTGAGGTAACAAAAATAGAGAAGCTCAAATTCCTACAGAAAGAGCTTTATCAGATAGTCACCGCAAATAATTATGGGATTGCACACAGGATCAAAAGTATCCCATCAGTTTCATTATGTTCCAAAGTTTTAAAGATTTCATTCATAATCATGAAAACTCATTCACTAAGCCCAAGTTAGATATGCTTTCAGATCCCTTCTCAAAGTCCCATGATAGCATGTGATATAGAATTAAAAGAATGAACTCAGAAGTTTAGCAGGAGTAGAGTGGGGAAAATGTTATCTGAATTTAGTAGATTTTGTATTAATGGGGTTAGTTGTATGATAGGTGAACCAGAAGGCTTAAAATAGTGTATGAAAGAATTTATGTTTATTGATTCAAAATAAAGTATAATGATATGGGTCTGATTTAGAGATGTTATATTAGTAGGCTATGAAGGAAATTAGTGTGGTTCATTAAAGGTTTGGAGATATCCATATGATGTGTTAGAATCTAAGTTTTAATCTTTGAAAATTGAGCTAATAGAAAATAGTATTAAAATTATTGATAGTGTAAAATCAGTGTATGTTGATACTCATGAAGATTCTAAGTTTGGTAGTTTTTAAATCTATTGTTTTATAACTATTTAGGCTATTGAAAGTTAAAAGTTATACCGTAGAAGGAAGTATTAGCCGTGGGTTTTACATTGTCAGTTGTAGTCTTTTAGGATGAGTTTATCATTTATGTGTAAAACCCAGAATCTAGAGTAAAATGGTTGCAATTCAGTTAGAGTTTATTTAATGGTTCACAAACTTAGAGTGATGGCTTAAATTTTAAGGAGGAGATGATAGAATAGGGAACCAAGTTAGGCTCTCAAATTCTAGTAGTGATGTCAGTGTATTGTAGAACATCAGTAGGGGAGGAAGATGTTCGACCCATTCTTATCTTAGTGTGAAGTTTTGTACTTCAGTCGTCACAATATCTACTCATTCTTTACATGTTAGCTCCATGATCATAGATCATATTCATACACTTTTCATAGAATCATGTACCCTCCCAATACCTGGTATGAGGAGTTCCAGTTCACTTAGCAGTACGTATCATATTTCGAGAATTTATGAACTCAAAACTCAGGTCATGTAGCTCATGGCATGTACTCATGCTTTACAGTATGTTCAGTGCCATGTACTCATGATACACTCCTAATGATCAGTGAAATTTAGTTTATGTCATGTATGCCCTTAGTTTATATCTCTTTGATAAATCTATAATGTTGATACTTTATTCCTCAATCCTTAGTAATGTGTCAAGTTATGCATAGTGTCCCTTTATTTTTAGGTCCTTTTGTTCTAACCTTTTAGTGACCTCTTTTTAGGTCAAGATAGTGATAATGAATGATTCTTTAGATAGGAGAGAGTAAGAGTTTCTTTTTTTTCATGGTTCAGACTAGCATTATAGTTCTATGTGCAGTACCTGGTGACTTTGAGTAGGCTTGAACATGGTGGGAAGATTTAGTTCAATTTGTGTATCATATTTTAGATTCCAGATATTCAGTCATGATTCAGCTTGTAAGTGTCCCATCAATCATCTAAGTATTTCGTTAGTATTTTGGCGAAGTTAGTATAGTTTGGGGATAAATAATCTCAAGGGGGATATATTGTAATATCCCGAGTTTTCATGTCCTAAACCTCTCATTTTTTCTTTATGAAACAAGATCCAACAACCTATAAGTTGACTCTCAATTCTATCTCAGCCTTATAACCATTCTTATGTCATTGCATGTATGCATGAAATCAGTTCAGTTCATGCATCATGCTAAGACACAGTCATGCAATCATGTTCCCAATCATGCTTGTTTAGTATTCGATATCAGTTGCCTTAGTTTAGTACTCTCAGTCTAATAAGTCTCATTCAAGGATGAATTTTCCCAAGGGGGATATATTGTAATACCCTATACTAGTCTTAGCTTGATTCATCTCTTATTTGCATTCTTAAGGGGATTAACGCTTGAAATTATCACAAGGTGTTGGGGAATTAGTTATTTTCAAGACCCTTACACTTTGAGGATTTTCATTTTGGCCTTTTTGACCTCGAGACATTAGTTTTGAGTTAATTCATATACATAAGTTTAAGATGCATGTCTCGGAGAAGTTTTGGATTTTTTGTACAAGTATTGGGTCATTTTTGGATCATAAATCTAGCAAGTCAACAGGATAGCGACGCGTAGTGGTGCTATTCCCATTGGCGCATATACCGTATCGCGGTGAGGGTGTTGTGTTCGGTTCTTGCTTAATTATTTGAATGCATGTGTCATAATCTTTATCCTAGTATGTGAAGTTACTATGAGGTGATAAAATTTCATAGAAGTCACCTAGAACAAAGTTGAGCTAACCACCTTTGATTCGTCCAATGTTTGGCGTTCGATACTACAAGGGTCAACTTTAAATGTGTATAACTATTAACATATATGGATTTTTTCTGATCAAAACCCACCTAATTATATAAAATTGAATTATCTTTACAACATACCAATTTTGACTTAATCTGATACCCGAGTGAAAAGTTATAATAACTTTCTATAAAACCAATAAATCACTGCGATAAAACCGCATCGTGGTGACCTTTTAAGCCGCAGTTCAGTGTGAATTTAATTGGTTGAGGGGCAATAAAGTATTTTCTCCTCAAACCAATCTTTCATAATATGATTTGGGGCATATTTTAGGTCATTATTGACCTTCTTCTCCAACTTTTCTCTCAAGAAAACCCTCCCCTTTCCCCAAGAAAAAATTCAATTCCTTTTTCCCCAAGAAATCAAGAATCCAAGTTTTCCAAGTTCAAGAACCTTCAAGAAAGCATCAATATTGATGTTCTTCTTTCAAGTTAAAGGTTTAAGGTATGTGAGGTATTCATTCACGGGTCCCTTTCACCGATGGAGCCCAAAAACCTTCTTTTTCAAGAAAACTATGGAGTTTTTCCTTTATTTTGATATTTACTATGTTCAAGAAAGGTTTAATTCATGTTTTCATGGTATTTTAAAGTTAAATTCAGTCCATGAATGATCCCATGTAATCTTTGATTTCCTCATGCTTTGGATTTTCGTTTCCTATGTTTTATTTAAGCAAATTCCATGTTAAATTCTTAATTGTGATTTTTTGTCATGTAATCATGATTATTCCTCATAATTGAAGCATTCCTATGTTTAAATTCATGATCCCCACATGTTTGATGAAATTTCTATACTTATGGGATTTTGAACCATGATTCTCTACTATAGTTTTTAAGCTTGCTATTGCATCCAGTGATCTTTCAGTGCTGGCGGGTTATGAACACCCGATACCTATATTTTTTACATGATTTTTAGATTTTCAAGTATGAATCAGTTAAAACTTGATTTAATCTTATTTAATTAGTTATTATGAACATAATGAGCACTATCGGTCATAAAATCATGTTCAGATCAACTCAGTCCAGTTTTATTTCCTGTATCAGTTTATACGTTAATAATTACCTCTGAATCTATATGCATTGTTATTTTTAGAATACCATGACCTGAGCTTATCAGATATTAGTTATCAGTGCATGCACCAGTTCAATATCAGTGTCGTTCAGTTGGGAGTAAGATTTAACACCTAGTGAACCTAAGGATAGGGGCTCACCCGTCAGTTAAGACTGGGTCCTTATAAACTGTCCCTAAGTTCCAGAACTACGAAGCTAGTGTAGGTTTATGAGATGTCACCCGCCAATTTAGGAATGACATTCTTTAAGATATCACCCGCCAGTTTAGGATTGAAATTCTCTTTGGGGTCACTCGCCAGTTTAGGACTGACTCCCTAGTCCTTTGGAACACCTATTTAGTTGTCACCCATGTCATGATACTGACACCCTTCCAACTAGGGTTACAAGTTGGCTCTTAGTTAACTTAGATTGGGTCATGTCGATTAGATGATACCTCCTATAGTCTCAATATAGTATTCAGTGTATTATTAGTTCAGGTTTGCTTGCCTAAGTGTACAGACTTTCAGATACTTAGTTATATAGATTTTATTTTTTTTAGAGTATAAATTATCTCAGTGACATAACAGATATACACTTAGTGTTTCTTACTCAAATATTATAATTTTTATACATTCATGGTCGGTTGTCTCATGTTGTTCAGTTTGTCCCAATCTCATACGCCTAGTACCCCACAGTTTTATCCAGTTATTCAAACCAAGTACAGTGATATTTTTCAAGATCAATATTTAGTTATCAGTTGATGAGTATGCATATATCAACTAATCAGTATCCATATACTAGTTATTCAATATTCAGATGTCCATTACTCAGTATTCAGTTATCTTCCATTCAGTTAATCAGATCAACTTAGTATATGTGTGGTTGGTTTTGTATCTTTATGCATTCATGCTTAGTATATTTTTATATTCAGATCCTTGAGTTATGTCAATTTCCACCACACAATTTCAGACTCAGTATTCATACATAATCCTCAATACAGCTTCTAAACATATTCAACCCTACAAGAGACTGGCTTATAACATATATGTTTTACCACGTCCTAGCTTAAAAAATTATTTCCAAGTCATGATTTATAAATTCTCTTTGATTTATAGTTTACACGTATAGTCATGTCCAAATGTATAATTTTCAGCAAATTACTTATATCCTTAGTTTGTCATGATTATATTTTCGTACATCAGAACCAAATATTTAATATATTATAAATTAGTTGCTTAATAGTATGTCAGTTCGTGGGTTAGTTTGGGATCACTTGTGGTACCAAGCTCTGTTTTACAACTAGGAGGTAGTCTCGGGTCGTGACAAACTAGGTATTAGTGCCCATAGTTCAAGTGTCTTAGGGTGTCTATGAAGCCATGTCTAGTAGAGTCTTGTAGAGTGATATGTATATGTCTATATTTTTCTTTAAGAGGCTACAAGGCATTTTAGAAATGTTTCCCTTCTTTTATGTCTTAGATTGTGCTATAGAAACATTCTCTAAGAAACTTATACAGATTCTCAACTTGCTCCATTTATGCCATCTCTACGTTGTTTTTGAGGTAACATAAATAGTAAAGCTTAAATTCCTACTGATAAAGCTTTCTTAGACAGTCCCAACAATTATGGGATTGTACATAGGCTCAAAAGTATCCCATTAGTTCCGTTATATTAAAAGTTTTAAAGACTTCATTCATGATAATGAAAACTCATTCACTAAGCCTAAGTTAGATATGCTTTCAGATCCTTTCTCAAAGTCCCATCATAGCATGTGACCTAGAATTAGAAGCATGAATCTAAAAGTTTAGCAGTAGTAGAGTGGGGATAGTGTTATCTAAATTTAGTAGATTTTGTATCCTTGAGGTTAGTTGTATGATAGGTGAACTAGAAGGCTTGAAATAGTGTATGCAAGAATTTATGTTTATTGGTTTGAAATTTAGTATGATAATGTAGGTGTGATTTAGAGATGTGATATTAGTAGGCTATGCAAGAAGTTAGTGTGGTTCATTAAAGGTTTAGGGATATCCATATAATGTGTTAGAATCTTTGAAGATTGAACTAATAAAAAGTAGTGTTGAAATTCTTGATAGTGTGAACTTAGTCTATGGTGATACTTATGAAGATTCTAAGTTTGGTAGTTTTTAAATCTATTATTTTATGACTATTTAGGCTATAGAAAGTTAAGAGTTATACCTTAGAAGGAATTATTAGCAGTGGGTTTTACATTGTCAGTTGTAGTCTTCTAGGGTGAGTTTATCATTTATATGTATTATCCTAGACTCTAGAGTAAAGTGGTTGCAGTTCAGTTAGTGTTTATTTAGTAGTTCACAAACTTTAAGTGATGGCTTAAATCCAGAGGAGAGATGGTAGAACAAGGAACCAAGTTAGGCTCTTAGATTCTAGTAGTGATGTCAGTGTATTGTAGAACATCGGCAGGGGAGGAAGATGTCCGACCCCTTCTTATCTCATTGCAAAGTTTTGTACTTCAGTTATCATGCTATCTGTTCATTCTTTACATATTATCTCCATGATCATAGATTATATTCATGAACTTTCCATAGAATAATGTACGCTCCCAGGTCCTAGTTTGAGGATTTCCAATTTACTTAGCAATACGAATCATATCCCACAAATTTATAAACTCTAAACTCAGGTCATGCATCTCATGAATTATGTACTCATGCTTTATAGTATTTTCAATTCCAGTTACTCATGCTACACTCCTAATGATCAGTGAAATTCAGTTTATGTCATGTATACCCTCAGTTTAGATCTCTTTGATAAATCTATAATGTTGATACTTTATTCCTCAGGCCTCAGAAAAGTGTCAAGTTATGCATAGTATCCCTTTATATTTTAGGTTCTCATGTTCTAACCTGTCAGTGACCACTCCTTAGGTCAAGATAGTGACGATGAACTATTATTTAGATGGGACAGAGTAAGTGTTTCTTTTTTTCATAATTCAACTAACATTATGTTGCTATGTGCAGTGCCTGGTGACTTTGATTAGGCTTGAACAAGGTGGAAGGATTCTGTTTAGTTCATGCATCATGTTTTAGAATCTAGATATTCAGTCATGATTCAGTTCATAAGTGTCCCATGCATCATCTTAGTCTTTCCTTAGTATTTCAGCTAAGATAGTATTATTCGGGGGATGAATGATATCAAGGGGGAGATGTTGTAATATCCTAAGTTTTCATGTCCTATATCTCTCATCTTTTCTCACGAAACCAGATCCAATAACTCATAAGTTTACTCTTATTTCTATCTTAGCCTTGTGACCATTATTATGTCATTGCATGTATTAACAAAATTTGTTCAGTTCATGTATAATGATCAGATTCATTCATGCAATCAAGTTCCTATACATACTTGTTCAATATGCGATCTCAATTGCCTTAGTTAAGTACTCTCAGTCTAACCATTCTCATTCGAGGATGAATGTTCATATGGGGAGACATTGTGACACACCATACTATTCTTAGCTCGATTCATCTCTTAGTTGCATGCTTAAGGGGCTTAAGGCTTGAAATTTTCACTAAGTGATGGGGACTTAGTCATATTCAAGACCCTTCAAATTCAAGGATTTTTATTTTGACCTTTTCGACCTTGAGATATTAGTTTTTAGTTAATTTATGTTCAGGGGTGCAAGAAGCATGTCTTGGAGAAGTTTCAGATTTTTTAGATGTGGATTGTGTCATGTTTGGTTCATGAATCCAGCAAGTCACCACGATAGAACTGCGTCGTGGTGCTATTATCATTAGTGCATATACCGCATCATGGTGAGGGTGTTGTGTCCATTTCTTGATTGATAATTTGAAGGCATGTGTCATAACCTTTATCCTAGTATGTGAAGTTCTTATAGGTGAAAAATGTTCCTACAAATCACCTAGAACAAAGTTAAGCTAAGCACCTTTGATTCGTGCAAAGTTTGATTTTCGAACCTACAAGGGTCAACTTTAAACTTGTATAATTTTTATATATAAGGATTTTTTCAGCTCAAGACTCACCAAATTGTGTAAAATTGATTTATTTTTTGAAGATGCCGATTTAGCCTTAATTTGATACCCGAGTGAAAAGTTATGATCATTTTAATTTTGATACCAGTAAGCCACCGTGATAAGACCGCGTCATGGTGACCCTTTAAACTAGAGTTCAATGCAAATTTAATTTCTTGAGGGGTAATTAAGTCTTTTCCCTTTAACGCAATCACTTATAACATGATTTGGGGCATATTTTAGGTCATTATTGGCCTTTTCTTCAACTTTTCTGACAAAAAACCCTCCCCTTTCCCCAAGAACAAATTCAATTTCTTTTTCCCCAAGAAATCAAGAATCCAAGTTTCCCAAGTTCAAGAACCTTCAAGAAAGCATCAAGATTGGTGTTCCTCCTTCAAGTTAAATGTTAAGGTATGTGGGGTATTCATTCATGGGTCCCTTTTACCCATGGAGCCTAAAAACCTTCTCTTTCAAGTAAACTGTGGAGTTTTCCTTTATTTTGATATTTACTATGTTCAAGAAAGGTTTAATTCAAGTTTTCATGGTAGTTGTTAAACTCAGCCCATGAATGATCGCATGAAATATTTGATTTCCACATGCTTTGGATTTCAGTTTCCCATGTTTTATTCAAGTAAATTCCATGTTAAATCCTTAATTATGATTTATAGTCATGCAATCATGATTGTTCCTCATAATTGATCCGTTCCCATGTTTAAATTTATGATCCCCTCACATTTAATGAAATGTCTATACTTATGGGTTTTTGAACCATGATCCTCTACTACAGTTTTTAAGCTTGCTATTGTATTCAATGATCTTTCAGTGCTGGCGGGTTATGAACACTTGATACCTATCTATTTTCACATGATTTTCATATTTTCAAGTATGATTCAGTTAAATCATGATTTATTCCTATTTAATCAGTTATTATGATCATAATGAGCACTGTCAGTCATGAAATCATGTTTTGATAAAATTAGTTTAGTTTTATTTCCAGTATCAGTTTATACATTAATAATTACCTCAGTATTTGTATGCACTATTATTTTCTGAATACCATGACCTGAGCTTATCAGTTATCAGTTATTAGTGTATGTACCAGTTCAGTATTACTGTAATTTTAGTTGAGAGTAAGATTTAGCACCGAACGAACCTAGGGTAGGGGGATCACCCATCAGTTAGGATTGTCTCCTTAAAAGCAGTCCTTAACTTCCAGAACTACATAGCTAGCGTAGAATTATGAGATGTCACCCGCCAGTTTAAGGCTGACATTCTCTGATATGTCACCCGCCAGTTTAGGTCTGACATTCCTTTAGGGGTCACCCGCCAGTTTAGGATTGACTCCCTAGTCTTTTGGATCACTAGTTTAGTGCATCCACACTACCAGTGTTAGTACCCATGACATGGTACTGACAGCCTTTCCACTAAGGTTGCAGGTTGGACCCCAATTAGCTCAGATTAGGGCATATCGGTTAGATGATACCTCCTACAGTCTCAGTACAGTATTCAATGTATTATCAGTTCAGGTTTGCTTTACTATGTGTACAAACTTTTAGATACTTAGTTATAAAGATTTAAGTCTTTCAGATTACAGATTATCTCAGTGACATAACAGATATACACTTAGTCTTTCATTCTCAGATATTACTGTTGTCATGCATTCATGCTCAATTGTCTTATGTTGTTCAGTTATTCCCAATCTTATACGCCCAGTACCCCTCAGTTTTAGTCTAGTTATTCAAACCACGTACAGTTTAGTTTTTCATGATTAGTATTTAGTTATCAGTAAATCAGTATACATATATTAGCTAATCAGTATCCAGATTCTAGGGTAGGGGGATCACCCATCAGTTAGGACTGTCTCCTTAAAAGTAGTCCCTAACTTCCAGAACTACATAGCTAGCGTAGAATTATGAGATGTCACCCGCCAGTTTAAGGCTGACATTCTCTGATATGTCACCCGCCAGTTTAGGTCTGACATTCTTTTAGGGGTCACTCGCCAGTTTAGGATTGACTCCCTAGTCTTTTGGATCACTAGTTTAGTGCATCCACACTACCAGTGTTAGTACCCATGACATGGTACTGACAGCCTTTCCACTAGGGTTACAGGTTGGACCCCAATTAGCTCAGATTAGGGCATATCGGTTAGATGATACCTCCTACAGTCTCAGTACAGTATTCAATGTATTATCAGTTCAGGTTTGCTTTACTATGTGTACAAACTTTTAGATACTTAGTTATAAAGATTTAAGTCTTTCAGATTACAGATTATCTCAGTGACATAACAGATATACACTTAGTCTTTCATTCTCAGATATTACTGTTGTCATGCATTCATGCTCAATTGTCTTATGTTGTTCAGTTATTCCCAATCTTATACGCCCAGTACCCCTCAGTTTTAGTCTAGTTATTCAAACCACGTACAATTTAGTTTTTCATGATTAGTATTTAGTTATCAGTAAATCAGTATATATATATTAGCTAATCAGTATCCAGATCCTAGTTATTCAGTATTCAGACGTCCCTTACTCAGTGTTCAACTATCTACCATATAGTTAATCAGACCAGCTTAGAATATGTGTGGTTGGTTTTGTATGCTTATTCATTCGTGATCAATATATTTGTATATTCAGATCCTTGAGTTATGTCAGTTTCCACCACATAGTTTCAGACCAAGTATTTGTACTTCATCTTCAGTACAACTTCTATAACATATTCAACCCCACAAGAGAATGGATTATGATATTTATATTTCTAATGCCTCCTAGCTTACAGAATTATTTCCAGCTCATGATTTATAAATTCTCTATGATGTACAATTTTCACATATATTCATGTCGTAAGGGTATAATTTTCAGCAAATACCTTATATCCTCAATTTTCTAGAATGTTTTAAATATTTCCATGATTTAGTGAATGCCTCCATATACTGAGATTCCAATGTATTGACCATATATAGTCATTTGTGTCTACATCCTTCAAAATATATGTACCATATATAGATCTTACACCAGGGTCAGACAATTTACAGCTTTCAGCCAATAGGTGATAAGTTCTCCTATTTTGAGAACTCTTGACAGTTATAGATCATGTACTATTTTTCTAATTTTTCATATATATTGATTAGTGAAAGTTGGAGGCATGTCTCATCTATCTATAGTGAGTATAGTATAGGCTTCATAGATGTAAGTCATGTAATTTCAATTTTCTTTTCATTTTTATTAGATTGTAAATTGTATCAGTATTATATTTTTTTCAAATTTTGTCATGACTATATTTTTGCATAACAAAACAAACTATTTAATATATTATATATCAGTTTCTTAATAGTATACTAGTTCATTGGTTAGTTTGGGATCACTTATGGTTCTAAGCACCGTGTTACAACTAGGGGGTAGTCTTGGGTCGTGACACCATAAGCATCGTTTTCGCAACAAGGGAGTAGCCTCGGGTCATGAAAAAATTTTGTAATAGAGCCTAAGGTTTTAAAGTGTCCTAGGGAGTCTTAAAGCCGCGTTGAGTAGAGTCTTATGCATGGGTGTGAAGTGCACTGTATTTATGGACAAGAGGCTACAAGATGTTTTATGAAAAGATTCCCTTCATTCAGTATTCATGTCGTGCTAATGAGCATGATCTCTATTTTAACTCTCTTTCTAAGTCATCCTTCATTTGTTTACAGACTATGCCTCAAAGAAGAAAGAATGGAAGAAGGGATGGGGACTAGCCTGCACCACCGCCTGTTCAAGAAGATCCCTTGAATGAGCATGTCTCTTACACTAAGTTCAGAGCTTCTTTCACTACCTTAGCTCAATCAATAGATTCTCAGAACAACTAGTCAGCTATTGACCCAGCTAACCTATTGCAACTGCAGCTACAACTAGGATTCAGGATTTCACCCGAATGAATCCCTCTTCGTTTTTAGGATCCAAGTTTGAAGAGGATCTATAGGAATTTCTTGAAATGGTTCAAAAGGTGTTTGAGATCATGGGTATCACCTAAAGTTAGAGTGTAGAGTTAGTTGCATATCAATGGTAGGATGTAACCCACACCTGGTTTAAGTCGTGGAAGGAGGACTGTGGTATTGATGCAGGGCCTATTGAGAAGTTTTCCATGAATTTGTTAGATAGGTTCTTTCCATTATAGTTAAGGGAAGCTAAGGTGGAAGAGTTCATCAATTTGAAGCAAGTTAATATGAGTGTGAAGGAGTACTCGCTTAAGTTTAATAAGTTGGTAAGGTATGCTCCTTCGATGGTGGCTGATAATAGGTCTAAAATGAGTAATTCATTTCTAGTGTATCTGATAGTATGGTCTAGGAGTGTCGGACTAGAATATTGATTAAGGAGATGGACCTATCTAGGCTTATAGTTCATGCTTAATAGATTGAGCAAGAGTAGCTTAAGGAGAAAGAGATGGAGAATAAGAGGGACAAAACAGGTAGTTTTAACTTTTCTCAACCAAGATCAGAGGGCAAAAACTGTTCTCAGTTTCATCAGTAGTTGTTAGCCCCATCTCCATCTTTATCTAGTGCGTCAGAGCCAAAGTTTAGGAATGATAATCGAGATAGAGCACCAGGCTCTAAGTCCCAAGGTAGTGTGAACAGTAGTCGTACTACTCTACTCTGTTGAAAGTTTGGTAGGAATCATTAAGGTATGTGTAAGGCTGGTAGTGATATGTGTTTTGGATATGGAAAGCCAAGCCATAATATTAGAGAGTGTCCAGTAGTTGCTCAGAGGGGAAAGGTCTTGCACCAATAGGGCCAGTCAAATCTGTCATCAGCTCCAGCACGTCATCCGACTCAGCACGACACCATTTCCAGTGTTACCAATGATCAATTCCAGAATAAATTATATTCACTCCAGTCCTAACATGATTAAGAAATTTCACCTAATGTATTTACGGGTACATTATAGGTTTGTCATCTTTATGTGTATGTTTTATTAGACCCCAAAGCTTTTTTTTCTTTTGTAACCCCCTATATAGCTATCAATTTTGGTGTTAGTCAAAAAATATTAGCAAAGCCTTTCTTAATGTCTACCCTAATGGGTAAATCTATTATAGCCAGATGGTTATACAGAAATTGCACGGTTATAAAATCTTATAAAATCACTTCAATAGATCTTATAGAGTTAGAGATGACTGATTTCAGTATCATTATCGGCATGGATTAGCTCCATTTGTGCTGTGCCTCAGTGGAAATATAGAAATAGATTTGTTTAATTTTAGTTTCCTAATGAACTGGTCATTGAGTGGAGAGGTAGTACCTCTATGCTTAGGGGTTAAATTGTTTCTTATCTTAAGGCAAAAAAATAATCTCTAAGGGGTGCATGTACCTTCTTGTCCTAGTCAAAGACTTTAGTTCTGAGAATCCAAGTCTTGTATCCATTTTAGTAGTAAGGGAATTTCTAGATGTGTTCATTAAAGATCTCCCTGGAGTTCCTCTCGAAAGGGAAATTGACTTAAGAATTGATCTCCTTATAGATACCTAGCCTATCTCTATTCAACCCTATAGAATGGCTCCAACTGAGCTTAAGGAATTAAAAGAATAGTAAAAAGATCTCTTAGACAAGGGTTTCATCAGACTGAGTATTTCCCCATGGGGATCTCCTGTCTTGTTCGTGCATAAGAAAAATGATTCTCTTAGAATGTGCATCGACTGGCATTAGTTGAACAAAATCACAATCAATAATAACTATCCACTCCCCAGGATTGATGACTTGTTCGATCAACTTCAAGGTACCAGCTACTTCTTTAAGATAGACCT
This sequence comes from Capsicum baccatum var. pendulum, assembly GCA_030864225.1. NCBI lineage: Eukaryota > Viridiplantae > Streptophyta > Magnoliopsida > Solanales > Solanaceae > Capsicum > Capsicum baccatum. The sequence goes on from CM061551.1 coordinate 70,852,163, forward strand.
CAAATCTGGCTATGATCAACTTATTGTCAAAGAATATGGTATTCTGAAGATAGATTTTAGAACTCGGTATGGCCACTTCAAATTTCTAGTTATGTCTTTTGGACTAATGAATGTCCCTGCAGCTTTCATGGACTTTATAAATAGAGTGTTCAAGCGTTACTTGGACATGTTCATCATAGTCTTTATTGATGATATTTTTGTCTATTCCCATAGTGAAAATAATCGTGCAGACTATCTGAGAATTGGGTTGCAGAACATTATAGCTCATCAGTGTTTTCCTAATTCAGTAAGTGTCAATTTTGGGTAAGATCAGTAGCTCTTCTTGGCCATAGTATTTTTGGTAATGGCATTAGAGTTGCCTTTTGAAAGACTGAAGTAGTGTGAAACTGGCCCAGACCTATCACTCTATTAGATATCAAGAGTTTTTTGTGTTTGGCTAGCTATTACAGATGGTTATTTGAAGGGTTTTTTTTCTGTTGTATCCCCATGTCTTGACTAGATCTGAAGAAATTCAAATTTTAGTAGTTAGATTTATGTGAGAAGAATTTTCAGCAGTTGATGACTCGACTAACTTCAGCCCCAGTATTGACTTTGCCAGATGGTTCAGATGAGTTTGTTGTTTACTGTGATGCTTCCAGAGTTGGTCTTGGTTGTGTATAGATGCAAAGAGGTAAGGTCATAGACTATGCTTCTAGACAACTTAAGCCCCATGAAAAGAATTATCCTACCCATGATCCTGTGTTGGCACCTGTTGTTTTTTTCTTAAAAATTTGGAGTCATTATCTTTATGGGATGTATGTTGATATGTTCACGAATCATGAACATTTATAGTATGTGTTCTCACAAAAGATTTGAATCTTCACTACAGAAGGTGGCTTGAGTTGTTAAAAGATTATGATATAAGTGTGTTGTATCATCTGTGCAAGGCCAATCTAGTGGAACATGCCCTTAGTAGATAGTCTATGGGTAGTGTTGCTCATGTTAAGGATGATAGAAAAGTGTTAGTCAGGGAGGTTCATCAACTTGCTAGGTTAGGCGTTCGATTGGTTGAATCAGTTGAAGGTAGTGTATGGGTTCAGAATAGTTCAAAACCATCATTAGTGTCCAAAGTGAAAGAAAAGCAAGATAGGGATCCCAATCTGGTTAAGTTGAAGGAATCAAGTAGAGATCATAAAGTAAAGGTTTTCTCCTAAGGAGGAGATGGTGTGTTGCATTGTCAGGGTAGGATGTGTGTTTCATGTGTTGATAATTTGAGGCAGTGGATTTTGGTGAAAGCGCATGGTGTGTGATATTTTATTCATCCAGGAGCAACCAAGATATATTATAACTTGCGGGAAATATATTGGTGGAATGGTATGAAAGAGGGTATTATAGAGTTTGTGGCTAAGTGTTCAAATTGTCAACAAGTTAAAGTTGAGCACCAAAGGCCTAATGGTACATTGCAAGAGTTCAGTATCCTCACTTGGAAGTGGTAAGTGGTGAACATGGATTTTATGATGGGTTTGCCTCGTACGCACTGCCAGTATGATTTGATTTGGGCCATTGTAGATAAAATAACCAAATCAACTCATTTCTTGTTAGTTCATACTTCTTACTCAGTTGAGGATTAGGCCAGGCTTTATATTAGGGAGTTGGTTAAGTTGCATGGGATTTTTTTGTCTATTATTTCAGATAGAGGTACTTAGTTTACCTCTCAGTTTTGGAAGGCTTTTCAGAAGGGTCTTGTTACCCAATTTTATCTTATTATAGCTTTTCATCCTCAGACATATGGTCAGGCAGAGAGGACCATTTAGCTCTTAGAATATATGTTGAAAGATTATGTTATTGACTTTAAAGGTAGTTGGGATGACTGCTTACCTTTCATTGAGTTTTCCTACAATAACAGCTATCACTCCAGTGTCCAGATGGCTCCATTTGAGGATCTCTATGAGAGGAGATGTAGATGTCCTATTGGTTGGTTTGAGACTAGTGAGACTGGTTTGATAGGGACAGATTCATTATTTGATGTGATGGAGAATGTTTAGTTGATTAAGAAGAGGCTAAAGATAGATCAATGTCATTAGAAATCCTATATAGATGTAAGGAAAAGAGATCATGAGTTTGAGGTTGGTGATTTAGTCAATCTAGAAATCTCGCCTATGAAAGGAGTGAAGAGATTTGGCAAGAAGGGGAAGCTCAGTCCCTAATATGTTGGTACTTATAGAATCTTGAACTATTTTGGGAGGGTAGCTTATGAGCTAGAGTTTCCTGCAGATTTGGCATTCGTTCATCTGGTGTTCCACGTTTCCCCGTTAAAGAAGTGTATTGGTGATTCAATTGTTGTTGTTCCTTTAGAAATTATAGGTGTTCAAGATAGCCTTTATTTGAAAAAATCCTAGTTGAGATCCTAGTCCATCAGATTCGTAGGTTGAGGAACAACGAAGTTCCCTTAGTTAAAGTTCTATGGCAGAATCAGTCCATTGAGGGAGCTACTTGCGAAGCAAAAGAAGATGTGCGTACCAAGTATCCTCATATTTTTTCTGCAAACTCAGGCCCAGCTTGAGGTAATAGTTTTCCTTAGATTGTCTCTTTCCCATTCTTAATTCTAGTAATATAATCATTCTTATGTCATTTCATGCATTCAGGAAATTAGTTTAGTTCATGTATCATGTTTTGGCCTCAGTTAATTATTCAAGTTCCCAGTCATGGATGTTTAGTATGTGATCTATGTTGCCTTAGTATAGCACTCTCAGTCTAACCAGTCTCATTTGAGGATGAATGTTCCCAAGGGGAGATATTACAATAAACTGTACTATTCTTAGCTCAATTCAGCTTCTAGTTGCATGCATAAGGGGCTTAAGGCCTGAAAATTTCATGAAGTATTAAGGATTTATTCATTTTTTAGGCCTCTAAACTTTGAGGATTTTTAATTTGGTCTTCCTAACCTCGAGATGTTGGTTTTTAAGTTGATTCATGTTTAGGGATGTAAGAAGTATGTCTCAGAGAAGTTTTAGATTTTTTGGAAAAAGTTTGGGGCATGTTTGGATCATGAACCCAGAGGGTTACCATGATAAGTCTATGTTATGGCCCTATTCCCATTCTGATGTTCACTACATTGCGGTGAGGAAAATTACTGACCGCAATTAGACCGCATCAAGGTAAGCCTGTCGCATCCAGTTTCAAATTTAAATGGGTTAGGGAAAATTGGGTCTTTAACCCTCAACCTAAATCGTCCATAACACGAATTGGGACATTAATTAGGGCATTTTTTGCCCTTCTTATCCAAATCTCTCTCAAGAAAACCCTCCCCTTTTCCCCAAGAACACAAATTCAATTTCTTTCTGGCCAAGAAATGAAGAATTTAAGTTTCTCAAGTTTAAGAACCTTCAAGAAAGCATCAAGATTGGTGTTTCTCTTTCAAGTTAAATGTTTAAGGTTTGTCGATGTTCATTCATGGGCTTTTTTCATCCATGGAGTCCAAGAATCCTTTTGTTTCAAATAATGTATTTTGACAAGTTAAATTTGAATTATCCCCATGGAGCTCATGTTGATTTCAATTAGAAGTTATGTTTTAAGTGTTTTCAAGTGGAATGATGCCATTATATGTTTTGAATATTGAAATCCTTATGTTAAATACCTAAATCATGTTTTTTGTCTTGTAACCATGTTGTCCTCGCATGATTTATCCATTCCCATGTTTAAGTTCATGACTCTCATGTGTTTGATGAAATGACTAAGTTTTGGGTTTTGAACAATAATCTCCTACTATGGTTTTCGAGCTTTTATATGGTATTATTATTATTTCTATTCAGTGTTGGTGGATTATGAACACCTGATAGCTATGTGTTTTACATGATTTTCAAATTTTCAAGTATGATTCAGTTAAACCGTGATTATTCCTACTTGTTAAGTTATTGTGATCACAATGAGCACTATCAGTCATGAAATCATGTCCAGTTAATCTTTTAGTTTAGTTCAGTTCAGTTGGGAGTAGGATTTAGAACTGAGCAAATGCAGGGATGGAAGATTCCCCGTTAATTAGGCAGAGTCGCTGGTAGTAGTCCCTTCATTCCATAACTACGTAGCCATTGAAGAATATGAGGATTCACTCATTAGTTGAGGCTTCACTTTATCTCAAGGGTCACCCATAAGTTCAGGATTGACACCCTGGTCCTTTGGGACACTAGATTAGTGGATCCATACAACCAGTGTTAGTACTCGTGGCACAGTATTGATACCCTTCCAACTGGGGTTACAGGTTGGACCCTAATTAGCTCAGATTGGGGCAAGTCGATTAGATGATATCTCCCACATTGCTTGGCTAAGTGTACAGACTTTCAAATATTCATTTTTATAACTTTTAGTCTTTCAAATTATAGATTATCTCAGTAATATAACAGATATACACTTAGTTTTTCTTTCTTAGATATTTAAGTTTTCATACATTCATGTTCAGTTATTTCATGCTATTCAGTTAGTTCTTATTTCATATGCGCAGTACCCCATGCATATATCAGCCTATCCCAATCTTATATACCCGTACATTAAAAGTACTGACCACATTCTCTTCTTTGTGTTATGATGTCTTATATCTTAGGTTCGAATGCAGTTTCCCAATTGCAGTTAGACAGCTCAGCATAATTCAGTAGCCATAGTGATGAGTGCTTATCCATCTAGGACATGTTATGAGTATTCAGTTATTTTGGTACTTCATTTTCTTCAGTCAGTTAGAGTTAGTTGGGGGTCATTCCCATCAACTCCTCAGTCAGTTTCAAGGTTTTCATACATTCAGATAGTCAATTAGACAGTTAGTCAGTTTTATCAGTCTTATCAGATATTTAAGACTTGTGATTAATTCGTATTTTAAGTATTCAGACTTTATATATTTATCTGTTGTTTCCGCACATGTCCATTATTATTATGTTATTCAGTGCTCTCAGTAGGTACCAGCAAAATGGGTTAGCTTTTGGTCACTTTTGACCATAAGCACCATTATCGCGACTAGAGGTAGCCTCGGGTCGTGAAAATAAACATATATAATGTTGTTAAATTTACTTAAACATAAATTTTATATAACTATACGTATATTACCATATATATTCATATTTCTATGAATATACATACCAAACATTCTTAATGAGACATGCATATACATACCAGACATGCTTGATGAGGCATGCATACTGAGACAAGTATAACAAGACAGGCTTAATCATAGCAATATGCATAATATATTACTCATTGTATGTGTTTAAGGTGGCATGCTTAATATGGATATACATATTGCAATCACTTTAATTTTTTCATACATTTTGTAATGGATAGTTTAGTGACTTTTCATCTGTTAGGTTCTGAATACAAAAACAGACATAAGTATTCAAAATACTCAGATTTAATTTGAAAAATTAATTGATTGTTATGACCCTTTAAGTTATTTCTTATGATTCCACTTACTTTTACCATTAGATCTTTTCCATAGTTGTCTTAAGTCATTCATTACTTGCTAGAACTGATAGTTTGGTTATTCGGTAGTTCATGTGATTTTTATAACCCTTTCTCTGTTTAGAAGTCTTCACTGGTTCCAAATGGCCACCGAACAAAAAATTTAGTAAAATGATATCAGTTGTGAATTTTGACTATGCCAACATCTCTGAAATATCGATTTTAAGTTAGGCACACCATTGGTTAGGGTCCCACTACACCTTAACTAATTTTTACCTATTGGTTGGAAAGTTGATTAGTTGGAAATTTTGATGTAGGTCCCACATTTGGTTGAAAAAACTCCGATAGAAAATTTAACTTTGCCAACGTATTCAGAATGTCAAAACAAATGTGGTTGGAAATTTTGTTTGCTTATATTGGGGTTCGGATGCATCCCGATGCATTGGCCAAATTTCAAAGTTTCAGCTGTCATCTGGTGCAACAAAAATACCACAATTGTGGAGGCTATATCGTGATCATGATGTTGCGAACGTGGCTCGCGTAAACCAAGATACTGGGAAGGTGTATTTAAATTCCCTTTTAGTCGAGAATTGGTCATTTTTTCTCTTGCTTTGAGTCTCATAAATCCTAAAAAGGTGTGTAGTCCACAATTTGAGTCTTGGGTGTTGATTAGGGGCTTTAATAACTTGCATATTCATGATTAACATCGATTCTAAGGTATGAATCCTTCATTATTAGTGTTGAATCCTTTATTATTTGACCCAAAATCTCAAATGACTTGAAGCTTTATTTTAGGCCAAATATGATTGATCTGCACCAATTTCTTAAGAGATATAACTCCCTAGTGGTATTTGAACAATGGGTTGCTCTCAGAAACTCGTTTCCCATATATGGGATCCACTTAGGGGGGTTTTTAGTGTCATTTTAGACTCAAAGCACAATGGTGCAATATGATTATTGATATTCTCATAATAATTCGTATTTTGTGTTTTTCATAGCTTGGATAGTTGAAGAAGCTTGAAAGAAAGGGAAAATCAAAATTATTGGTTCGTGAGCTGTATTTGGATTCGAGGTAGGTTAGGCTTACTTATTGTTAGATTGATCTTTACTATAGTATGACTTTGATATATTGATCATATTGGGCGGGGTTTTAGGTGTTGAAATGGTATATGGTAAAGTTGGAATTAGTTGGAATTTAAGGTAGTGAACTCATAGAATATGGTACTTGAGTTATAGTCTAGAACCTTGGTTTGTTAGACTTATTATCTCATGTATAAAATGAGAATGTTATAGTTGCTCTAGTTCGACAGGATTGTCCTTGTCACTCATATCAAATAGTAAGTTGACCTTAGTTGTGCATAGTTATAGCGATTTCCCAAGTATCTTGGGTAGATTAAGAGTAATACTTGAAGAAGGATTTAACCATAGGACTAATGTGGAATGATGAGCCCTTAAGACATGATTTAAAGGGCTTAGCTTAGTTCCTTGTAGAAGTTAGACTTGAAAATAAATTTGGGTTATTAGAAGCAGGACTTGACCCACCTTAAGCTTGGACTATGTAGTTTCATAAGTGACCTAGATACTTGTTAAACGCATAGAATGTGCCTTGGGCAATAAGATGGTTAACCCGGGTAAATGGTTTATTTATGATGTTGGTATTGGAATCGGTATACATGATTGGTTGTTAGATTATTGATAATCTTGGATAGCAATGAATTGTCTTATAGATTGAACCCATGAATATGCTATCACTTAAATTATAGACTAAATTACCTTGAGGGTCTTGGATTATGCTATTATTCATATTATGTTCAAGCCCACTGACTAAGCTAATGTTCGTAGTAAAGATCATCTTGTGCTAATAATGTAAATCATGTGAATAAAGAGGGGCTCTTGAAGATAAACTATGGCTTGTATTCCAAAATACTAAGGATTATGTCAAGCCCGGTAAAGTATTGAGTGTTCATACCATATAAATACACTTTGTTCATGCTCCTAGTAATATACTGTGTTGATAATAAATGATGAGGTATGCAGGTGTGTCTTTCCTTATGTGTTTTTCACTGTATCCCTCGCAGGGCTTGCCTCTATTATGGATTTGATTGTTTATACATATATATATACATATATATATTGATGTTATGATAAATATTGATATTAAAATGAATATTGATGCTATGGTGAATATTGATGATGTGATGATGCCCGTAAGTCCAGCGGATATATTGATGATATGGCGATGCCCACTAAGTCTGGAGAATATATTAATGATATAATGATGTCCAATAAATATGAAAGATATATTGATGACATGATAATGCCCAGCAATTTCGGAGGATATCTCAGTGTCTCCTGGGTGAATAAAATACTGTGCACCATGCGCTTCTACAAGTATGCGTTCTCTCAAACCATCAACACACAGAACACATAACCTCAGCTAAAAATTAAGTACACCATCTTCCTTTTGGGAGAAAACCTCTACTTTCTGCTCTCCAACTGTCTTCTTCAACTTAACCTGACTAGAATCCTATCTTGCTATTCTTTCACTTCGACAACCAATGAAGATTCCAAACTATTCTGAACCCATATACTACCTTCAGCTAAATCAATTAACCAAACACCTAATCTAGTAAGCTGATGAACTTCCTGAACTAACTTCTTCTTATCCTTCTAAACATGAGCAACACTACCCATAGACAACCTGTTAAGGGTATCTGCCACTACATTAACCTTGCCTAAATGATACAACACACTCATATCATAAATTTTTAACAACTCAAACCACCTTCTCTGACGAATATTCAGATCTTTCTGTGTGAACACATACTATTAAATCTTATGGTCAGTGAACACATCAACCTGAACCCCATAAAGATAATGCCTCCAAATTTTTAGGGTAAAAATAATAGCTGCCAACTCAAGATCATGGGTAGGATAATTCTTCCCATGGGGTTTAAGCTGTCTAAAGGTATAGGCTATGACCTTGCCTCTATGCATCAAAATACAACCAATACCAACTCTGGAAGCATCACAATAAACTACAAACTCATCCGTCCCATCTAGAAAAGTCAAGAGATGGGTCTAGGATAGTTTATCAATACTTTAGTCTTTTGAGGGTGAAATCTAATGACATTGTCGAAAATAATATGGCCAAGAAAAGCTACTGGTCTTAGCCAAAATTTGCACTTACTAAACTTGGCAAACAACCGATGAGCTCTAAAGGTCTGTAACACAATTCTCAAATGGTCTGCATGATCATTCTCACTACAAGAATAGATAAGTATATCATCAATGAAGACTATGATGAACATGTCTAAGTACTGCTTGAACACCCTATTCATAAAGTCTATAAAATTTGAAGGGGCATTCGTTAGTCCAAAAGACATAACTAGAAATTCGAAGTAACCATACCAAGTATGAAAACTGTCTTTAGAATTTCACATTCTCTAACTCTAAGTTTATGATAGTTGGATCTAAGGTCTATCTTAGAGAAATAACTGGCACCCTGAATTTCACGACCCGAGGCTACACCCTAGTCGCGATAATGGTGCTTATGGTTACAAGTGACCATAGGCTAACCCTTGAGCTGGTATCTACTGTTTGCACTGAATAAAATATAAACATAACATATATGTAGAAGATAAACTAATAATATAATATATATCTAAATACTGATATACGAAATACTTAATATCTAAAATAAATTATAAGAACTAAAAGTAACTAACTGACTTTCTAACTATATTGTCTGAATGTCTAAAAGTCTCCAAACTGACTGAGAAGTTGATGGGATAGGCCCCCAACTAACTCTGACTGACAGAATAAAGTGAAACACTAAAATAACTGAATAAACATGATATGTCCTTGATAGATAAGGACTCATCAGTATGGATATTAGATTACACTGAGCTATCTAACTGCAGTCGAGAAACTATGTGTCCGAACCTATGATATAAGACATCATAGCTCAAAGAAGAGAATGTGGTTAGTATTTGAAGTACTGGTATATGAGATGAGGTTAGGCTCATATACATGGGACACTGTGCATATGAAACAAAAACTAACTTAATAGCATGAGATAACTAAAAATAAATGAATTAAAACTATAACATCTGAGAATGCAAGACCAAGTATAAAAATATATCTAAACCAATTTGTAAACTGAAAGACTAAAATATGATAACAGAATAATTGAGAACTTGTATGCATTGTTCAGTCAACCCTGGACTGAAACTCTACTAAACATTATACTGAGACTGTAGGAGGTATTATCTAATCGACATGCCCTAATCTGAGATAATTGGGGTCCAACCTGTAACCCCAATTAGAAGGGTGTCAGTACCGTGCTATGGGTAATAACACTGGCTGTGTGGATCCACTAAATTGGTGTACCAAAGGACTAATGAGTCACCCTCAACTTTCAGGTGCTCTAATGAGATATGTGTTAGCCTCAACTGGCAAGTAAACACTTTATCAACCCTCAATTGGTATTTATACATCTCTAACGTATGTTGTCTACATAGTTTTATAACTCGGGGATTTCTACTAAGGGTCGCACCCGCTACTACCTAGTGAGACCTCATCCCTGAGTTCGCTTGGTGTTAAATCCTACTCCCAACTAAACTAACACTGATACTGAAAAGGACTGAACTAGAATGAATATTAGTACATAAATAATAGTGCTCATCATGATTTTAAACATGTAAGTATACTAATAAGAGTCATGGATTAACTATCTGAGTACTTAAAGTGCTAAATTCATGTAAATCACATAGGTATCGGGCGTTTATAACCTACCAGCACTGAATGGAATCAACTATAATTCCATATAAAATCTTTAAAACCGTAGTAAGGGATTATTTTTCAAAACCCAATACTTAGGAATTTCATCAAACACATGAGAGTCATGAACTTAAGCATGGGAATGGGTAAAGCATGCACGAATAACATGATTGAAAAACTAAAATCATAACATAGTAATTTAATATTAACATTACAATATTTAAAATATGTAATGGTTCATTCCACTTGAAAAAACTCATAAACATAACTTGTAATTGAATTAACAAGAGAATCATCGAGATATTTCAACTTAAACATGAAACCTCATAATTTAAAACCAAAAAGGGCTTCTTGGACTTCATGAGTGAAAGGAACCTATGGATGAACATTATACATACCTCATTATGTGAATTCTTGAAGATTCTTAAGGATTTCTTGAGGTTTGAAGCTTGAATTCTCTGATTGCTTGAGGATGGATTAGGGTTTGTTGTTGGGGAAGGAGAGGATTCTTTTGAGAGAAATTATGATTAAAAGAGCAAATAATGCTCTTTGGGGAGCTAAAGTTTGTGTTATGGACTGATTGGGTTAAGGGCAATGACCCAAATGACCTTAGTTATAGAGGAACAAAAAGCTAGACAAGTAAAGGACGGTGCGCCACAGGCTCTAGAGCGGTGCAATGAAGGGGGCTCCATGGGCTCCAGAGTAGTGCAATAGAGGGGGTGCCGCGAGCTCATCCCGGCATAGCTACTGTTTTGGTGATCCAAATACATCCGAGTGCTCGTTTGAAAATTTTTAAACTCACCCAATACATACTTTTAACTACCCCAATCATGAATCAACTCAAAAAATTAATGTCTCAAGGTCGGGAATGTCAAAAATAAAATCATCATAATTTAGAGGCCTTGGAAATAACTAAATCCCAACACTTAGTGAAATTTCCAAGTCTTTGACCCTTTTTTACATGTAAAGATGAGCTAAAATGAGCTAGGATCTTATTGGGTATTAAATTGAAGATAAACGAACAAGTCATCAATTCTGGAGAGTGGATATTTATCCTTGATTGTGGCTTTATTCAACTGATGATAGTCGATGCACATTATGAGAGAACCTTATTTCTTATGCACGACCAAGACTAGAGCACCCAATTGAGAAATATTGGGCCTGATGAAACCTTTGTCTAAGAAATTGATGTGTGAGCTAATGTTAACATATTTGAGGCTTTTAACTAAGAATAATTAGGAATTCTTAAGCATCTTTTGTCATTTTTGATTGGTTTATGTTTGATTTTATATTTTAAGCTGATATAATAAAGAACCAACAAGAATGGAAGCAAAGAAGTTAAAATCTGAAGACAAGCATGGCTGACAAAATTTGTGATAAGTCATCAGCCCTGTGATAAGCTATCAAGTTGGTCATTAGTAGATAGAGAATTGGCCTAAACTAAAAGTTGTGATAAAATGTTGTGATACGTCATCAAACTTCTGATAAGCTGTCAGGAATATCGTCAGCCTAAGGCAGCCAAGGAAAACTGAACCAAAGCCTTGATAACATTTTATGATAAACCATCACGGAGCTGATAAGTTGGCAAGTTTGTCGTCATCCTTAAGCAGGAAGAGCCATAATTAAAGAAGGAGCTGACAACATTTGTGATAAGTCATTAGTCTCCAATAGGCTATCACAAATGTCGTCACCTAATCCGAGGGATTTCTGATTTTATTAATTTGTTTCCTTATTTAGATTTAACTATTTAAAGCTTTGTTTTAGGGGTTTTCAAAAGAGATTCGGCACATAGAGTTTGACACATTGAGTTTTTGAGAGTACTTGTTATTTTTCTGTCTCTACTTTTGGCTTGAAAAAGCAAATACTTTGAAATATTATTATCATTATTTTTGGATTTTCCTCTATGATCTAATCTGCGATCCAATAGTTATTATTCTTCTTATGGTAAGTTTAACATTCAAAGCATGAATACAACTTGTTGTTTCGATTTTAGCATTATGAGTGGCCAAATTCCATTAACCTGAATTATGGGATCTAGGGTTAAGTCTTGACAAGGTGCTTAGTGTTCAAGATTCAAAAGGTGGTAGGATTTCTTAATAATTTTGAGGTTTTAATTAAAGTCTGTTTGTTGCAAACAATTGACAACACCTGCTTTGGTTTCCGTGAGAAAAAAATCAAATATAGTGGGAAGTGAATTATCAACAGGGACTTGGAAATAATCCGTTTAATAATCAGCGTTCTAACAAGGTTGGTTAACCTAAGGTAAAATTTGGGCAGTGAATATAAATTTCCTAAGTCCGAGATGATTAGGTAGTTAAATGCTTAAGTAGTTTGAGAGATATTTAAGCATAATATCACTAAAGATAACTTGTTGTCCTACCTACCGTGAGAATCTTAAACCACTTTTAGTATCTGTCAAGTACCAAAAGCCCTAGTAAACATAATGTTGGTTTCTCTATAAACTCTTGAGTACAAACACTAATCAAAGTAACCCGAAATTACTTGTTAAACTAAAAAAACTCCATCTCTGGAAACATTCAACTATCAGTTGATTAATTTGCAAAACACTTATGCTTACACTATATTACCTGTGGGATTCGACCCCAACCTAGTTGAGTTTTATATTGGCAACAATCAATTACATTCTTATTGAGAGGTGTAGTTTAAGAGTTATCAAAAATAGCACCATTGCCGGGGAATACGGTTGTAAACTAAAATTTTTTAGCGTAAATTAACTGTTAGTTAAGTTTCCTAGTTTTACGTTTGTTTGTTGTTTTTGTTTATTTGAAGGATTTTATAGTGTATGCCAAACACCAAAAGTTCTAGAGAACTATTACTACCACCTAATTAGGAACCATAACGAATAGGAAGAATGGCAGAACGACAATAGGCTGACGGACTGATAGCCTTGGCTAGAGCTCAAGTGAATGTGCAAAATGTTGGGCAAAATGCACGACATCCAAATCTTGAGGAAAAAGATTTGAGAGACAGGGAGTTGCCGAATCTTGGGATCCCAAGGTGTGCAGAGCAGACAACTACAACAGTATGACATAATATTAACTGGAACCATCCATTCTGAGAATGATAAGAGTACTAGCCGATCCAATATGATGCCAATGATGATGATGATGGAATGGATAGGGTAGGTGCAATGGGTTCAATCATTTCTCCACTGTTGGCACATGGGGCCAAGTTCAACATTACGAGTACTATGATCCAACTACTAAATCTGAAGGGGTTGTTTGGTGGCCTTCCTAGGGATGATTCGAACCTGTATATGGTGAATTTTGTCACCATCTACAAAACTTTTGATAACCCAAGAGTGGGCCAATATTCTATTCGGTTGAGATTATTCCCATTGTCTCTATCTGGGGAGGCAACTCTGTAGTTAAATAAGCTGGCACTTCATTCTATAACCAACTAGAGGTAGTTGAAAGGAGCTTTCCTAGAAAGGTTCTTTCTATCTTCTAGGAGGGTACAGTTGAGGGATGAGATCAGCAACTTTAGGCAGCTCTCGACTGAAGCCTTGCATAAAACATAGAAAAGATTCAAAAAGAAGCTGACAAAGTATTCGAACCACAAGATAGCGGACATATATTTGATGGAGACTTTGTACAGGGCTTTTAACTCTATAATGAAGCCAATTGTAGATAATGTTGTTTGTGGTTTGTTTGTTGATTTTACATTCCTAGAGGCTTCAGAGATGTTGGACAGAATGACCAAACAAAGTCGGGCATGGCATACCAGAGACTCTGTGGTAGCTATCCCCATGGATTTTGTGGGTATTACTGTGTAACAACACAAAAAAAAGAGGAGTGTGACCAAGACATAGCTCACCTTAAAACATAGATGGACTTACTAACCAAGCACATACTATCAGGCGAGGTTGAAAAGGTGAAAGCTATGGGATCTTAGGATAGAAGTGATGCTGATACAGATAAAGAGGCTAACTATGTTAATAATCAAGGGGGTTTCAAAGGCAATAGCCAAGGGAATCAAGGTCGGACTTACTATGATAAGCCTGGTTATAAAGATAGGGAGCAAGAAAATTAGAGGAATAACAATGATAGGAATGGGCTATATATTCGTCTTGGAAATCGTGAGACTGCTTTAACCAGTTCTAAAAAGATATCCATAGAGGACATAATGGCTAATTTGTTGAAGGGAGTTGAGGCAATCAACTCTGGTGTGACCTCCATGAAGACTGATCTGACATCCATTAGTAAGTTGGTGCACTCACACTGCACCTTAATTAAACAGTTGGAGCAGCAGATAAGCCAACTGTCCACAACATTCAACTAGAGGAAGAGCGGAACATTACCGAGTGATACGGTCCAGAATCTGTGAAATGATGGCTCATGCATGGTGATTACCACTATGATTGGTAAGATGTTATCTGGCCTTATATAGGCAAATCTGTAGATGATGAGGTAGTTGTTGATAAACCAGAAGAAGGTGATCTAGTGGATTCGGAGAAGTTGTATAATTCTGATGATGTTTTGGAGAATGGTAAAGAGAAGGAGGTAGTGCTGAAAACTATCCCAAGGCCACCACTTCCCTTTCCTTAGCTATTAAAGAAGAAAGCAGATGATACAAAACTCAACAAATTCATGGCAATGCTCAATAAATTGATAATAAATATTCCTTTGGTTGAGGCACTTTAGCAAATTCCAGGATACGCGAAGTTCATGAAAGACCTTGTGACTAAGAAACGGAAGGTTAACCATGAGTCGGAGGATAACATTATGGTGCTATCTCTACAAGGTCTTTAGTGCGTAAAAGGCAGATCCGGTAGCGTTTATCATCCCCTGTACTATTGGTTCCCTAAATTTCACAAAAGCACTATGCAATTTGGGATCCAGTATTAATCTAATGCCACTCTCTGTGTACAAGAAATGGGGTTTAGGGGATCCTACCTCGATAAAAATTTGGTTAGTAATGGCAGATAGGTTTGTGAAGCAGCCTGTGGGCATATTACATGATGTCTTAGTTAAGGTAGCCAATTTCATTCTGCCTACTGACTTTGTAGTCCTAGATTACGAGGTAGACTTCAAAGTGCCCATCATTCTGGGTAGACCATTCCTTGCAACAGGGCGAGTGATAGTAGACATGGAGCTGAATGAGCTAAACTTCAGGCTAAATGACAAAGAAGCGCACTTTGAGATACACTCATCCATGACTCAGCAAAAAGAGATGGGTGTTTTCTCAATCGTTGACGTATTTTATCATGATGGTAAAGAGGTTTCAAATGGTTGTCTTGGTGAAGTCTGAGTAGTCAAGATAACCAAGTCGTGTTGCGACATTAAATCAGGTGCTATTGGGAGGCAACCCAAAATTTTTATATTCCAGCAAATTATTTATTTTTATAGTTAGGTTTTAGTTCAAGGAAGGTGGAATCAATTTATCTAGCCAAGTGCTCGTGGCGATATTTTTGATAAGGCTGACGACATTTGTGATAAGCTATCACAATTGTGATAGCTTATCAGAAATGGCATCAGAAAAATCCCAAAATTAGCTGAAACTGTGGGCCAACTTAAAAAGACCCGATTCGGCCCATAGCTTGGCCTTTCCACATTCCTACATGGTTTTTATTTCTCTTAATTTTATGTTCTTTCCATCTTTAGATATTCTATTCCGTTTTTCAAAGTCTTACCAAGTAAAACAAAAATCAAGTTCCTTGTGTGTGGGTTTGCAATTAAAATCAAAAATTTCTTCCTACTTCATTTTGTGTGTGTAATCACATTAAAGGCTCCCATCAGGTATGCTCTAAAATTAACTTTTCTTTTTAAGTGGTAAGTGATAGATTGATGAAAACCCAAATTCCCAAGAAGATTGAACAATGTTCAACTTGAAAAGGGTCTAAAAATTAGAACTAGGGTTTTGCAGGGCAATCCTAAAGCTTTAAGTTCAGCTAAAAAATGGAATTCAAAAGTGGGACCAAAAATTGAGTTAAATTCAAAAGTGAGGTTCTGATAAGAGCTAACAATATTCATGATAAGCTATCATAACTGTGACGGCTTATCAGAAATATCGTCAAAGGCTGCTAAGAATGAAGTGGGTTTTGTTTAGAGTTGGCGACATTTGTGATAAGCTATCTATCATGTTTGAGATGGCTTATCACAAATATCATCAGAAGTTGATAAAGTTTTGTAGGTTCTGTCTAAGGCTGATGGCAATGGTGATAAGCTGTCACATTCGTGACGGCTTATCAAGATATATCATCATACTTGGAACCTGAAGCATGAATGAGCCTTTTCAAAGGATGTGAAGTTTAAATGATTAATGTGTTTGTGTTTATGCTCTTGGGGATTGACTAATGGTTTTTCTATTGCTATAGGTTTTGAAATGGCACAAAAAGAAAAGAACCAAAAATCCACAAAGAAAGTAACCTAGGGAAGTGTACCTTGGAGACTCTTCAACGAGGAGTCTGACTATGAAGAAGAAGAACCTTTGCTTAGAAATCAAAAAGAGAAGCAAAGCCCTAAAAAGCCTCCACCACCCCCACCAGTTAAGGTGGAGAAGAGTGAAGAGAGTGACACTGAGCCAACTATATATGAGCATATTGTTTCTGATCAGATGGCCTCTGAACAACCAGAGTTTGAACATACTGTATTTGAAGGTCATGATTCAGATCAACCTGAGTCTGAAGACTATAAGTCTGAGGGATCATCCACTGAGCACCCTTTTACTGAACCTCAAGATGACGAAGAATCCCCAATTCTAGGAACTTTGGTCAAATGCAAAAATCCTAAAGTTTGAGATGACACTAGATGGCTGATTCCCAGAGCTAAAAAAATATTCTTTAATGGGCTGTGTAGAACCAACAGAATAGCTATCAAGAGGCTAATCTTTGAGGAGAAGACAATCATTACTAAGGGGTTGAGTAGGTACCCGGAGGTGGAATAAAAATTTCATGCCTATGACTTGGGGTGGACTACACGAGGAGGAAATACATTCTGCCCTACTCTAGTTAGGAAATTCTATGTGAAATAACAAGCTTGATTAGAAAATAGGTACAAAGAAGGAGAGAGATCAGCTAACCAACCTTTGTTGGACAAAGTTTTGATATAGGGTGTAGTGGTGGATGTTTCTGAAACAACAATTAACAGGTCCCTTCACGGCCTGAAATTCACTTCTCAGGTTACCTCACCTACTTTCTATGCTCGTTTGAAGCATCGGGAAAATCAATGGACTTGGTTAGCCACACTTAAAGTAGATGGAGAGCTTGAATGGCTGACCAACCTAGGTGAAAAAATCTTCAAAGCCTCACTGACTACAGATGAAAAATTTTGGTGGGGTATTGTTTGTACTTGGTTGATGCCCACAGATGGTGATAATATTCTTGGAGTTGACAGAACAATATTAGTCGCAAGTCTTGTGGCTAACCTCAAATTGAATTTTGGAGATTATTGTCAAAGATATAAAGATTCATGTCTCGAGGTCTGATATAACATATCCCTTCCCTTGTTTAATTATAAGGTTGTGCAGAGCAACAGATATGCCAAAGATTATAGGGTTAGAAAAATAAATCCTTGCCAAGAAGACCTACAATCCGATCCAGAATGAAGAAAATCAGCTGAGGCAAATGTTTGACAGGGGCGCAGAGATTCCCGCTGATCCATTAGTTACAAGTATTAGTTCAATGCCTAATGCAGACATGCCAGAATCTGAAGTTGTAATTCTAATATCGGCAATAATGGAAGAATCATCAGTGCACAGGATTGAGACAAATCCTCCAACTGCTATGCCTACAACAAAATTTGCCTTTACTCTGATGAATTTTAGAAAAATAGCAAAGCAGTCCAAGTGGTGCGAGACTCAGCTTAAACGCTTTGCCAAGTAATTCGCAGCTGCAGTTGACAAAAGAGTTAAGGCTGCACTTGAGCCTTACAAGACCCTGTCTGTTCAGATTGATGAATTGGAGAACCGCTTTAATGCATGGTCGAAGTAGAGGTCAGACCTAAAGATAGCACTACATAGGTTAGAACTGGCCAAGGTAAAGACAGAGGTTGGAAAGTTACAGCAACCCCAATTTATGGTGTCATCAGAGCCGGCAGTAGAAGAGTCTGAGGGAGAAATCCCATTGTTTGATCTCACCGAGGAATTGGTAAAAAAAAGAAGAAAAGTGGGAAAAAAGGAAAGAAGAAAAGAGAGAGGCCCGACAATGACAAAGAGAGAAAATCAGAGAAGAGGGCAAGAAAGAAGAATGAAAATAAGAACTGAAGAAGGCAAGAATCGAATCCCTAGTTTATAATGAGAGATGGGAGGCAGCATCCGAGTAAGAGCCACAGGTGCCTCGACTTGTAGGCCTTCAGGGACTGATAGACCAGCTGCACCAGAGCAGATCGAGGCTCCTGATGGAGATGCAACAGTAGGGTCAGGAACCCATGACCCTCAGTATTGATCTATTTCAGGTATACTCTAACCCTAAGTTTCGATTCTCTCTAATTTTAAGTTGAAGATGTAGAGTAAATTTGTTGCTGTAAAAATTTTGTAGCCAGCTAAGAGAAGTACTTGTACTTGAGGCAGTTTAATTGTTTTTTGTGATTTTTGTACACCTCTTCAAGTGGTCTAATTTTGTAATTGTGTGAATTGCATTTAAGTGTGACCACTGTGCATCTTTGTATGGCATTAGTTCTAGTAACATAGTAACCATTGTTAAATAGTTGCATGAATTGAATGAGTCGTAGCCTGTGATATACTTGTGTTCCATGTGTGTGTGAGCAACTACTTAGTTCCCTCTGTATTTTGAACCAAAACTTGCCTAGTTAGTCTCACCTAGGTTGAAGGATAGGGGTTAGGAAAGGATCATAGGCCAGTTTGATATTAGCTCACTTTAGCCTAAATGACCTTCCCTATGTGTATCATATCCCTTGATCCCTGCTTTGAGCCTAATTTTCCTGTTTCTTTGTATGACACCTGTCACCTTCCTATTTGATCACAATGAACGTATTTTGGCCCTAGTCCTCCTTTGGAACTGTGCACCTTGACTTAGGAAAACGACCTAAGTTGAGGGTGGCTATCATAGGGGTGTGTGATATAAAATGAGTATGAAGAAAGGTAGCATAAAAGGATAGAATAAAAAGCTGGGTGCGGAAGAAAAAGAGAAAGAAAAATAAAAATTATGAGAAAAAATAAGTGATTAAGAAAAAATCGCACCCATCCTAAATCAATGTGATCAAGAAAAGAGAAGAGTGAAAAAGGATAATGAGTAAAACACCAAAAAGAAAGTTTAGTGCCAAGGAGTCTTAGTCACTTTAAAGACCATCGAGTATCCTACCAGCCCCTCACCTATATTTCAAGCCTAAGATAAGTCCTATAGTGATCCTAACCGACCTATCTGAAAATCTGGGTAATGGAAAATAAGAGAAAGCCTATGGTACTTGGTATACACTGGTTGGAACCTGAGAGTGAGTGTTTTGATTATACCCATGGTTATATATATAATTCCTGATATTAGGTAAGGGGGATTTCTTTACTGTGAGGGTGCACTGGTTACATTACTAGTTACTGATTTGTTCGGGTAGTGTAATAATGGTCTATGCATAGTTTTTATAACTGAGTTGATGATGTATCTTGATTCATGTATGTTGCATTGGTGTTATTCATTATTATTGAATTGAGTGACCTTGGAGATGGTAAAAGTATTTTAAGATGATGCGGATGATTGATTGCCAAGTGTACTTTGTATTTTCTTAGTTGTGTTAAGTTTCTTGAGGACAAGCAATTATTTTAAGTTAAGTGTGTTGATGAGTGAGCGAATGCTAACACATTTGAGGCTTTTAACTAAGAATAATTGCGAAGTCTTAAGCAACTTTTGTCTTTTTTTATTGGTTTATGTTTGATTTTGCAGTTTAAGCTGATATGATATACAAACAACAAGAATGGAAGAAAATAAGTTGAAATCTAAAGAAATATAAAGACAAGTGTGGCTAACGACATTTTTGATAAGTCGTCAGCCCTGTGATAAGCTATCAGGTTGGTCGTCAGCAGTAGATAGAGAATTGGCCTAAAGTGGAAGCTGTGACGACATTTTGTGATATGTAGTCAAGCTTCTGATAAGCTGTCAGGAATGTCATCAACCTAAGGCAGCCAAGGAAAACTGAAGAAAAGCCTTGATGACATTTTGTGATAAGCCGTCGTGGAGCTAATAAGTTGTCAAGTTTGTCATCATCCTTAAACAAGAAGTGCCAAAATTGAAGAAGGAGCTGACGACATTTGTGATAAGTCGTCAGTCTCCTGATAGGCTATCACAAATGTTGTCACCTAATCTGAGGTATTTATGATTTTTATTAATTTTTTTCCTTATCTAGAGTTAACTATTTAAAGCTTTGTTTTAGGGTTTTTCAAAGGAGATTCAGCACATAGAGTTTGACACATTGAGTTTTTGAGAGTACTTGATATTTTTCTCTCTCTCTCTACTTTCGGCTTGAAAAAGCAAATACTTTGAAAGATTCTTATCATTATTTTGGGATTTTCCTCTGTGATCTAATCTGCGATCCAATAGTTATATTCTTCTTGTGGTAAATTTAACTTTCAAAGCATAAATACAACTTGTTGTTTTGATTTTAGCATTATGAGTGGTTAAATTCCACTAACCTGAATTATGGAGTCTAGGGTTAACTATTGACAAGGTGCTTAGTGTTCAAGATTCAAAAGTTGGTAGGATTTCTTCATAATTCTGAGATTTTAATTAAAGTCTGTTGGTTACAAACGATAGACAAAACCTTCTTTGGTTTTCTTGAGAAAAAAATCAAATATAGTAGGAAGTGAATTATCAATAGGGACTTGGAAATAATTCATTTAATAATCAGCGCTGTAACAAGGTTGGTTAACCTGAGGTAAAATCTCGGCAGTGAATATAAATTCCCTAAGTCTGAGAGGATTAGGTAGTTAAATTCTTGAGTATGTTGAGAGATATTTAAGCATAATATCAATAAAGATAACTTGTTGTCCTACCTACTATGAGAATCTTGAACCACTTTCAGCATCTGTCAAGTACCGAATGCCCTAGTGAACATAATTATAGTTTCTCTATAAACTCTTGAGTACAAACACTAATCAAAGTAACTGGAAATTACTTGTCAAGCTAAAAACTCCCCATCTATGGAAACATTCAACTATTAGTTGATTAATTCTCAAAAGACTTACACCACATTCCCTATGGGATTCGACCCCAACGTAGTTGGTTTTATATTGATAACGATCGCTTAAATTCTCATTGAGAGGTGTCATTTAAGCATTTTCAAAAATATTTTAACTTTGCTTTTAACTGCTTAAGCTCATTTGAGGCTATTTTTTAGGATGGAATAGAGATAGGTTGGGTATCTGGAAGAAGATCTTTTCCGAAGTCAATTTACTTTTTCAAACTTTGGGAAGATCTTAATAAAATACATTTGGAAATTCTCTTAGTACCGAAACTGACTTGAGACTAGGATTCTCAGAACTAGTGTCCCTGACTCAAACAATATGGTAAAAACACCCTTTAGATATCATCCTTCTTGTATTAAGATAAGAAATGATCTGACCCCTAAGCACTGAAGTACTACCCTTCCATTCAATAACTGGATCATTGGGAAGTAAAATCGAACGACTCTATTTCTATAGTCAACTAAGGCATAGCATGAGTGAAGATAATCTATGCTGAGAATGATATCAAAATTAGTCATCACTAACTCCACAAAATCAACTGAGGTGATTTTCTGAGATATTGTGATTGGGAAATTTTTGTATGCCCACCTGGCTGTAATAAATTTACATATTGGGGTAGGCACTGATAAAGGCTCTTCTAACGCTCGGGACTGACACCAAAATTGAATGCTATATAAGGAGTCACAAAAGAAAGTGAAGCTCCGGGGTTTACTAAAGTATAAACATGAATATGAAAGACCTGTAATGTACCCATAACCACATCCAGAGAACTTTCCTGGTCATGTCAAGTCTGGAGTGCATACAACCTATTCTTGCGCTACCCACTTGTTTCATTGGAAGTAGCACCCTGCAGAGTCGGATGACCTGATAGAGCTAAAGAATGATTGAACTAACCCTACTGACCAGCCCTTGGGCAATCCCTGACTATGTGGCCTAGCTTTCAATAACCAAAACACACATCACTACCATCCTTACACTCACCCGGATGATTCCTATCATATTTCTAACAAAGAGGATTAGTATGATAACTATTTACACTGTCCTAGGACTTAAAGGTTGGAGCCCTATCCCAACTGTCTTGCCTGAACATAAGCACTAGTGCACTAGTTCAATATAGAGGTAGGGCTGAAAAATTTTGAAGAAACTGAGAAAGTTTACCACCTTCTGATATTGGCTGAGAAAAGTTAAAACTACAAGTTTTGGCCCTCTTACTTTCTCTCACTTTTTCCTTATGTTTCTCCTCCTTAATATGCTGAGCATGAATCATAAGCCTAGATAGGTCCATCTCATTAATCAATATGGAAGTCCTATACTCCTTCACCACACTATCGGATACACCAAACACAAACTTACTCATTTTAGCCCTAATATCCACCACCATAGATGGACTATATCTTGCCAACTAAGTGAACTTAAGAGGGTATTCCTGTAAGATCATAATATCCTGCTTCAAATTGATAAACTCCTGAACCATAGCTTTCCTTAACTCTAAAGGAAACAACCTGTATAAGAAAGTTGTGGCAAAATCCTCCCACTCTACCTACCCTGCATCAACACCATAGTCTTCCTAACACTGCTTAAACTAAGAGTGCGCTAAGTCCTATTACTTATATACAACCAACTCTGCACTCTCACTCGAAGTGATACCCATAATATTAGTCACCTTTTGCACTATATCTAGAAACTCCTACAGATCTTCTTCAGACTTGGATCCCAAAAACAAAGGGTGGTTCATCCATGTAAAATCTTAAATCCTAACTGCGGGTGTATTCGCTACTTTATTGTCTTTAGGAATAGCCTAATGGTTGTTATAGGAAGCTACGGAGTGCGTAAGGTATTAAAAGTAGCCCTGAATTTTGCATGGAGACATGTTCATTCAGGAGATCTTCCTGAATGGGTTGGGGCATAGGCTGATCTCCATACCTTCTTTTGTTATTTCTTTTGGGAGGCATTGTCCATAAATATAATGAAGGATGAGTTAGAAAGAGAGTTTAAATAGATATTATTCTCTTTCACATGACATGGACACTGAAAGAAGTGAAACTTTCCTAAAAACGTGTAATACTCGTGCTTATTCCTAGATAGAAATCATCTCAAAGATGCTAGTACTTGCTTAGAAATACAAATATATTTTTTTGTACCCATGGTATTTTTGATATTTCTACTTTCAATCATGTGGGAAATTGAGTTAGATTTCTAACTATACCAATTTTGTTCAAATCTGACACCATACAAGGAAGTTATGGATGTTTTACTCAGAACTGACCGAAACTCCCAGGTACGATGTCCAAGTTGACAGAAAGCCAAATAAGTGATGCGCCACCACTTTAACCATCATATCCAAGGCAATAGGGCCACGTTATGGATAAGTATTGACGGATGAGTTGACAGACCGTCATCATGGCCGTCAACTCTTATCTAGTAAACCCTATTTTTTGTCCATGTATGATGGTCGAAATGATGGACCATCAAGTTACTAAAGGATCGTCAGTCGGATCATCACATGACATGTTTAATTTATTTCTAGGCCATTTTAACAGGTGTATTTTGGTCACTTACCAATCGCCTATATATACCCAGATGAGTCAAAATTCAGTTATTTTGCTCATTATTATTTCACAAACAAAAACTAGGGTTTCTATCTAAATTTAATCTCCAAGAATAAGACCCAATCTTTTTCAAAAATCAAAGTATTTCAAATCCTTCAAATTCAAAAACATCAAGAACCTTGAGGCAAGCATGCGTAGTGTTCATCTATGGATCCATTTCGTTCATAGAGCTCAAGAACCATGTTTTAAATATTATTTTATGATTGTCTTCTTGTGATATGAGCATGTACATGTTGATGATTATTGTTCAAGTTTCAAGATGATATCTAAAGGTGTTTTCATGAAGAATATAGGTTTGTTAGTTGAAACCCATGATCTTTATGTGGCTTAATATGGTGAAATTCATGAACATTCCTAAGCTAAAAGAATGTATGCAAAGTGTTTAATAATATATCTAGGATGATAGAATTCATGTCCCATGATTTAATAGTGCTTAAATGACAAGTCCATGCTCTATGCTTTATGATTTCCCATGAATTCCATGTGAGTGATATGCGTTGTTATTGTGATATGGATTGACCATGATATTAAATATATGCAAGTATATATCATGTTGTATTAATTTCCCTTCCATGTATAAGATCTTGAGAACAATGCATAGTGTGAAATCCCCTACTTATGATATTATAAATTGTGGACTCTACTCTTACGATCAAGTTAGTCATGTGTGTCATTTTTCTTCCATCGAGTCCTGGGGGTACTTGTACCCAAAAAATATAGTTGTGTGCCTAGAGCCATGTCATGGTATCATGATAATATCTGTCAAGCCAAGATCTATAAAACTCAGTCGGTCATGTGACTCAGGAAACCTCAGAAATCTCATGATCTCAGTTAATTCTCAAATAGTAGTACTATTCCTTCAGTCAGTGGAAATCATTTACTCAGTCCATGTACCATCATTTAAATCACGTACAGTCTCTTTAGATGGGAGTAGAAGTTAGCACCGAGTGAACCCAAGGATGGGAACTCACCTGCCAGTTTAAGTGTGATTCTTAATAATCATCCTTGTGTTCCAGAACTACGTAGCCATCGTAGGTTATGATATCTTAACCTGTCAGATTAGGGTTGATGATGTGTCTTAATCTATCAGTTTAGGGTTCCCACTATTCTCATTTTGAGTACCTGCCAGCTAAAGGTCACTCATAGTTGTCCTTACCAGTGGCATGATATTGACACCCTTCCAGTTGGGGCAGAGATTGGACCCTAACTTAGCTATATGCATTATTGGGGCAGGTCGATCAAACAACTAGCTCCCACAGTTTCAGTCTCAGTCTCAGTCTCAGTAAAAGAACTCATATAGTTCTTTAGATTTTCATATTCCAGGACTGTCAGATATAGTCAATTAAGTTACAGTACAAAACTCAGGTAGTTCAATCAGATTTAGGACTGTCAAACACAACCACCTATGTTATCATGATTCCAATATTATTCATGTTAGATATTAGTAAACCATGTATTAGCATACAGATCTAATTATCATGTATTCATGATTCCAGTTACTGTGTATGCATGTTTGCACTCTTATGTTCATATCAGTCAGTCAGTTAGCATCGTTCATGCATGTAAACCATTTTGCATTTAGCCTACCTCATTTGTATACTCAGTACTCCTAGTTCTACTGACGCATTTGTGCTATGGTGCTTTTTTTATGTTATACCATAGGTTCACAGATACGAGCTCTAGATCAGCTGTAGCAGTAGCATTCAAGTCACAGAGTTGTAATGAGTCCTCATCCTTTAGAGGATGATATTATTTATTTTATTTATTATTTCAGTTCAGTTTTATTAGACGGAGTTAGTTGTAAACATGTTTCTTCAACTCCTTATTCAGATAGTATTTAGCGGCTTTTAGATTTTGTTCAGATTTGATTCAGATTTCAGTTGTTTTGGGTATTCATTACCCCATATGGATGTTATGATTTTTCAAATATTTTATGCAGTCGAACCTTATGGCCTATTATTCATGTTTTCCATAATGTTACATCATATATTACAGTGTACAGGTACAGATACCAGTCATGGGTTAGCTTGTGGTCCTTCGAGGTCATAAGCACTATGTAGCATTTCGGTTTAGAAAATCAGGGTGATATATACTTTGTATCAAATCCTAAGGTTCAATAGAGTCCTAGGAAGTTGGAAAGCCGCATCTAGTAAAGTCTTGTGCATGGGTGTATTGAACACCACATTTATGTTCAAGAGGCTATAAGATGTTTTAGGAACAGTTTCCCTTCTTTCGGTATTCATATCGTGCTAGTGAGAATAATCTCAAGTTAAATTCTCAGTCTAATCCATTCTTCTCTTATTTCAGAATATGCCTTCTAAGAAAAGAAACCAGCCAGCTCCTCAGCCCGAAGATCCTTTGGGCGAACATGTTTCTCAGGCAGAGTTTAGGGCCGCATTTACCATACTTGCTCAGTCTGTGGCTACCAAAAATGAATGGTCACCAGTTATTCCAGCCAATCTAGTGGCCAACTCAGTCATAGCTAGGATTTGGGACTTCACCCGAATGAACCCTTCATCTTTCTTTGGGTCTAAGTCTGATGAAGACCCTCAAGAATTCATTGACCAAGTCCAGAAGGTCGTAGACATCATGGGAGTTACTTCTTTTTAGAGTGTCGAGTTAGATGCACACCAATTACAGGATATTGCTCATACTTAGTACAAATAGTGAAAGTCTGAGAGGTCAGAGGATACAAGTCCTATAGAGTGGGAGGAATTTGTCACAAGTTTCTTAGACAGATTCTTTTCCCAAAAGCTGAGAGAGGCAAAAGTTCTAGAGCTCATCAACCTCGGGCAGGGAAATATGATGGTTAAGGAGTATTCTCTCAGATTTACTCATCTAGATAAATATGCCCCTCATATGGTTGAAGACAATAGGGATGAGATGAGCAAGTTCGTGTTAGGAGTGAAAGATACCGTGGTAAATGAGTGTAGGTCTGGGATGGTGAATAGTGATATAAATTTAGCCAGGATCGTGACTCATGATTAACAAATAAATGAGCAGAAGATTAGGACTAGGGAGAGGCAGAACAAGAGAGCAAGGTCAGGCAATTTCAGGTTTTCTCAACAAAAGTTAGAAGGAGGAAACCGTTCCCAGTTTTATCCTAAGCCAGCAATTCGAGCTCCTTCCTCCGCCAGTTCCCCAACTACTAAAATTTAGAGATAGAAAAAGAGATCGAGCACCAGGCTCTAAGTCTTAGGGCAGTGTCAGCAGTGCTCAAACTAATCCCCTGTGTCAGACTTGCGATAAGAACCACAAGGGTACCTATAGAGCTGGTAGCGATGTTTGTTTTAAATATGGCAAGCTAGGATAAAGGATTAGTGAGTGTCCACAGTCAGGTCTATAGTGTTAGTAGAATTGCTCCACAACCCAGTCTGGTCATCCAAATCAGCAGAGTGCCGCTTCCAGTGCTACTAGTGGGCAACGCTCAAACAGACTCTATGCTCTTCAGACCCGACAGGATCAGGAAAATTCTCTGGATCCCGTTACAGGTACTTTACAAATTTTCCATGTTCATGTTTATCCTTTGCTAGATCTAGGTGGATCCTTGTTTTTTGTTACTCCTTATATAGAAGGCAATTTTGAAATCAGTGCTAAAATTTTAGCAGAGCCCTTTTTAGTCTCTACCCCAGTGGGTAAAAGTATCATAGCTCAGTAGATTTAGTTGAGTTAGAGATGGCTAATTTTGATATCATTCTCGGCATAGATTGGCTTCATTCCTGCTATGCCACAGTCGACTGAAGAACTAGTGTAGTTCATTTTCAGTTCTCGAATAAGCCCGTCCTAGAGTGAAAGGGTAGTGCTTTATCTTTTAGGGGTCAACTTATTTCCTACCTTCGGGCAAGGAAAATTATTTCTAAGGGGTATGTGTATCATATCATGCATGTTAAAGATTCCAGTTCTAAATTTAGATTCCAGTTCTAAATTTCCTAGTTTTGAATTAGTCCCAGTTGTAAATGAGTATTCAGATATGTTTCCCAAAGATCTTTTAGACATTCTTCCTAAAAGGGAAATAGACTTTGACATTAACCTTATTCTAGATACTAAGACTATTTCTGTTCCGTCATACAGAATGGCACCAACAGAACTCAAGGAACTAAAAGATCAGTTAAAAGATCTCTTAGATAAGGGATTCATCAGGCCCAGTGTATCCCTATGGGGTGCACCAGTCTTATTCATGCGCAAGAAAGACAGTTCTCTCAGTATGTGTATTGATTATCGTCATCTCAACAAAGTTATGATCAAGAACAAATATCCTCTTCCCAGAATAGATGACTTGTTGACCAACTTCAAGGTTCTAGTTATTTCTCCAAGATAGACCTCAGATCAAGTAACCATCAGCTCAGAGTTAGAGAATGTGACATCTCGAAGATAGCTTTTTGTACTCGGTATGGTCACTTTGACTTTTTAGTTATGTCCTTTGGTCTTACCAATGCCCCATCCACTTTTATGGACTTGATGAATCGGGTGTTCAATAAGTACTTAGAAATATTCGCCATAGTCTTCATAGATGATATTTTGGTCTATTCCTGCACTGAGCGTGGTCATTCAGACCATCTCAGAATTGTTCTTCAGACTCTCAAAGATCACCAGCTATTCACCAAATTCAGTAAGTAAGAGTTTTGGCTAAAATTAGTAGCATTCCTTGTCCATATTATCTCTGGTGATGGCATTAGAGTAGATCCTCAGAAGACCAAAGCAGTAAGAAACTGGCCTCGCCCTGTCTCTCCATCAGATACTAGGAGTTTCTTAGGATTGGATGGCTATTACAGATGGTTTGTTAAGGGATTTTATTCTATTACATCCCCTATGTTCATATTGAATTAGAAGAAGTTCAAGTTTCAATGGTCAGATTCTTACGAGAAGAGTTTTCAAGAGTTGAAGACTCGCCTCACCTCAGCCCCAGTTCTAGCTCTTCCAGATAGTTCAGACGGTTTTGTAGTCTATTGTGATGCATCTAAAGTGGGTCAAGGTTGTGTCTTCATGTAGCATGGTAAGGTCATAACCTACGCATCCAGACAGTTAAAGCCCCATAAGAAGAATTATCCTACTCATGATCTTGAGTTTGCAGTCGTAGTATTTGCCTTGAAGAATTGGAGGAATTATCTATACGGAGTTCATGTAGATGTCTTCACAGATCATAAGAGTCTCTAGTATGTCTTTTCTAAGAAATATCTCAATCTTCATCAGAGAAGGTAGATAGAGCTTTTGAAAGTTTATGAAATGAGTGTCCTTTACCATCTGGGAAAGGCCAATGTTGTGGTCGGCGCTCTCAATATTCTCTCCATGGGTAGTGTTTCTCACGTTGAGGATATCAAAATGAAGATATCTTAGGAAATCCATCAACTCACCAAACTAGGTGTTCACTTAGTCGATTCTTTGAAGGGTGGTATATGTGTTCAGAGTAATTTAGAGTCATCTCTAATTTCCGAGGTAAAAGAAAAGCAAGACAGGATCGAGCCTTGTCAAGCAAAAAGAGTCAGTTCAGAATTAGACAGTAGAGGTTTTCTCCCAAGGGGGAGATGGGGTTCTTCATTATCAGGGTTGTCTGTACATTCCAGGGTTAAATGACTTAAAGAAGCAAATTCTTGTTGAAGAGCATGGTGCGGGATACTCTATTCATCTAGGGGCCACTAAGATGTACCACGACCTGCAGAAAATCTATTAGTGGAGTAGGATGAAAAGAGATATTGTAGAGTTTTTAGGTAAGTTCTCTATATGTTAGCAAGTTAAGATAGAGCATCAGAAGCCTAGTGGACCCATGCAGGAGTTTACCATTCCTATTTGGATGTGGGAAGAAGTGAACATAGACTTAGTGATGGGTTTGCCTCAAACTCATCATTAGCACGATTTAGTTTGGGTTATTATTGACAGGATGGCCAAGTCATCTCATTTCCTTCCAGTTCATATCTCTTATTCAATCGAAGATTACGCCAAACTCTATATCAGGGAGTTGGTCAGATTACACGGTGTTCCATTA
This sequence comes from Capsicum baccatum var. pendulum, assembly GCA_030864225.1. Lineage (NCBI taxonomy): Eukaryota > Viridiplantae > Streptophyta > Magnoliopsida > Solanales > Solanaceae > Capsicum > Capsicum baccatum. The sequence goes on from CM061551.1 coordinate 70,882,106, forward strand.
TCTATTATTTCAGAAAGAGGTACCCAGTTCACCTTTCACTTTTGGAAAGCGTTCCAAAAGGGTATTGGTACCCAAGTCCATCTCAGTACAACCTTTCATCCTCAGACAGATTGTCAAGCAGAAAGGACCATTCAGACTCACAAAGATATGCTAAGGGCGTGTGCAATTGATTTCAAGGAAAGTTGGGATGACCACTTGCTTTGATTGAGTTTGCATACAACAATAGTTATTATTCCAGTATTAAAATGGCTCTATTTGAAGCTCTCTATGGCTGGAGGTGTAGATCTCTAATTGGCTGGTTTGAAGTAAGTGAGGCCTTAGTCATAGGTCCTGACTTGGTTTTCGACGCCTTAGAGAAAGTTCAATTGATCAGAGAGAGACCTCGGGCTACTTAGAGCCGACAGAAGTCTTATGCTGATGTTCATAGAAAGGATCTTGAGTTTGAGGTCAATGACTATGTCTATATCAATATATCTCCTATGAAGGGAGTGAAGAGGTTTGGCAAGAAAGGGAAACTCAGTCCCTGCTATGTCGGTCCCTTCAGGATTCTCAGTCGTTTAGGCAAGGTAGCTTATAAGGTCGAATTGCCTTTAGATTTAACCTCAGTTCATCTTGTATTCCATGTATCCTTGATCAAGAAGTGTGTAGGTGACCCAGTAGTTGTAGTCCCTATTTAGAGCATTGATGTTCAGAACAGTCTCTCTTATGAAGAGATTCTAGTCGAAATCTTAGACTATCAGACTCATCAGTTGAGAAACAAAGAGGTCCTTCTAGTGAAGGTTCTTTGGCAAAATCAGTCTGTTAAGGGATCTACTTGGGAAGCAGAAGAAGATATCGTACCAAGTATCCTTAACTCTTCTCCGCCGATTCAAATCAACCTCAAGGTAATAGTTCACCTTAAGCTTATTCAGTTTCATATTCATGTTCCCATTATAAATGTGGTATATACTACCATTTCATACCCTGTTATGCATTCATGTATCAGTTCAGTTATAAAATCATGCATCAGCTATGCATTCTCATCTTGAGAAGCTCAGTTTATCAGAACACTCAGTCACACATTCATGTATCAGTTAGTCATGCATCAGATATGCATGAGCTCAATATATTTAGCATGTCAATAATGAAGTCATGTCTTTGTCATTCATGTTAAGTTCATGTTCATTTATTATTTTCCCTCTTAGTCAATCTTATTCGATGACGAATTTTCTCAAGGGGGAGATATTGTAATACCCGTGCTTATTCCTAACTAGAAATCATCTCAAGGATGCTACTACTTACTTTCAAATACAAATCTATTTTTTATACCCATTATAGTTTTGAGATTTCTACTTTCTGTCACGTGGTAAATTGAGTTAGCTTTGTAACAATACCAATTTTGTCCAAATCCGACACCATACGAGGAAGTTATGGATGTTTTACTCAGAACTGACCGAAATGCCCAGGTGCGACGTCCAAGTTGATGGACCGCCAAACAATTAATGGACTGCCACTTTGACTGTCACATCCAAGGAAGTAGGGCCACGTTCTGGATAAGGATTGATGGATAAGTTGACGGACCATCAAATTTTTAACGGACCGTCATCCAGGTTAACTCTTATCCAGTGAACCCCATTTCTGGTCCACGTATGACGGTCAAAATGATGGACCATCAAGTTTCTGACCGACCGTTAGTCGGGTGTTCACATGCCATATTCAGTTTATTTCCAGGCCATTTTAACAGGGGTATTTTGGTCACTTACCACTCTCTTATATATACCCAGATAGTTCGAATTCAGCCATTTTGCTCATTATTATTTCACAAACAAAAACTAGGGTTTCTCTCTAAATTTAATCTCTAAGAACAAGACCCAATCTTCTTAAAAAATCAAAGGATTTCAAATCTTTCAAGTTCAAAAACATCAAGAACCTTGAGTCAGGTATGTGTAGTGTTCATCTATGGATCCATTTTGTTCATAGAGCTCAAGAAGCATGTTTTAAATATTATTTTGTGATTTTCTTGTTGTGATATAAGCATATACATGTTGATGATTTTTGTTTAAGTTTCAAGATGATATCTAAAGGTGTTTTCATGAAGTATATGTGTTTGTTAGTTGAAACCCATGATCTTTATGTGGCTTAATATGGTGAAATTCATGAACACACCTAAGATAAAAGAATGCATGCAAAGTGTTTTACAATATGCCTAGAAAGATAGAATTCATGTCCCATGATTTAATAGTGCTTAAATGACAAGTCCATGCTCTATGCTTTACTATTTCCCATAAATTCCATGTGAGTGATATACGTTGTTGTTGTGATATGCATTGACCATGCTATTGAAGCTATGAAAGTATATACATGTTGTATGAATTTTCCTTCCATGTATAAGATGTTGAGAACTATGCTTAGTGTGAAATCCCCTACTTATGATATTGTAGATTATGGACTCTACTCTTACGATCAAGTCAGTCATGTGTGTAAGTTTCCTTCCATCGAGTCCTGGGGGTACTTGTACTCAAAAAATATAGTTGTGCACCTAGATCCATGTCATGTTATCATGATAATTTCAGTCAAGCCATGATCTATAGAACTCAACTGGTCATGTGACTCAGAAACCTCAGAACTCTCATGATCTCAGTTAATTCTCATATAGTAGTACTATTCTGTCAGTCAATGGAAGTCAGTTAATCAGTCCATGTACCATCAGTTAAATCATATTCAGTCTCTTTAGATGGGAGGAGAAGTTAGCATCGAGTGAACCCAAGGATGGGAACTTACCTGCCAGTTTAGGGTGTGATTCTTCGTAATCATCATTGTGTTCCAGAACTACGTAGCCAGTGTAGGTTGAGATATCTTAACCTGACATATTAGGGTTGATAAGGTGGCTTGATCTATCAGTTTAGGGTTCCCACCATTCTCATTTTGAGTACCTACCAGCTAAGGGTCACTCACAGCTGTTCTTACCAATGGTACAGTATTGACACCCTTCTAGTCGGGGAAGAGATTGGACCCCAACTTAGCTATATGCGTTATAGGGGCATGTCTATCAAGCAACTACCTCCCATAGTTTCAGTCTCAATTTCAGCAAAACAACTCAGATAGTTCTTCAGATTACAGTATTCAAGGACTGTCAGATACAATCAATTCAGTTATAGTATGAAACTCAGGTAGTTCCATCAGATTCAGGACTGTCAGACACAGCCACCCATGTTATCATGATTCCAGTATTATTCATGTTAGATATCAGTAAACCATGTATTAGCGTATAGATCTAATTATCATGTATTCATGATTCCAGTTACTATGTATGCATGTTTGCACTCTTATGTTCATATCAGTCAATCAGTTAGCATCGTTCATGCATGTAAACCCTTTTGCATTTAGCCTACCTAACTCGTATACTCAGTACTCCCAGTTTTACTAACACATTTCCGCTATGGTGATTTCTTCAATGTTACACCATAGGTTCAAAGATACGAGCTCCAGATCAGCAGTAGCAGTAGCATTCTAGTCGCAGAGTTGTAGTAAGTCATCCTCCATTCAAGGACGATATTATTTATTTCATTTATTATTTCAATTCAGTTTTGCTAAATGGAGTTAGTTGGAAACATGTTCCTTCAACTCCTTATAAGACCGTATTTAGAGGATTTCATATTTAGTTTAGATTTGATTCAGATTTCAGTCTTTTTGGGTATTCGTTACCCCATATGTATGTTATGATTTGTCAGATATTCTATGCAGTTGAACCTTATGGCCTATTGTTGATGTTTTCTATATTATTATGACATATATTGTAGTGTACAGGTATAGATATTAGCCATGGGTTAGCTTGTGGTCCTTCGGAATCATAAGCACCATGTAGCGTTCTGGTTTAAAAAATTGGGGTGTTACAAAACATCTAATAGCCTCTTTCCCATAAGTGTAGGGCGCTTCACACCCATGTCCAAAACTCTACTCAACGCAGCTTCCAGACTCCCTAGGACACTTTAAAACCTTAGGTTTTAATACCAAGTATTTTCATAACCCAAGGTTACCCTAGTCGTGACAATGGTGCTTACGGTCATAAGTGATGACAATCTAACCCATGAGTTGGTATCTGTTGTGAGCACTAAATAAAATAATAATAAAACATATATGCAGAAGATAAACTACTGAAGTAGTACCAATTTGAATACTAAGATATGATTACATCAGAAATCTAAAACATTTGATAAATACTGCAAACTAACCATCTATCTAAATGATGGAAAAGTACTAAAAGAACTCATAACTGACTAACTACCTTACTGACTGTCTGATTATCTAAAAGCCTCTAAAATGACTAAGGAGTTTATACGACAGACCCCCAACTAATTAACATAAGGAAGTACTAAAATAAACAAATCATGTCCACGATGGATGAGGACTCACCACTATTGCTGCTGAGTACGCTGAGCTGTATAAGAGCGGTCAGAAAACTGAGTGTCCAAACCTATGTTATAATACAATATAGAACAAAGAAAAGTATCCGATCAGTACTTTTAATGTACTTGTACGTGAGATAAGGATTTACTAAAATGCATGAGATTAATGAGCATAAATGAATGAAAATGTAAAATCTGACGATGCAACACCAAGCATTAACATATTTCTGAGATAATCTGTAAATAACTGAATAACTAAAAAATCTGTATGCTTTACTCAAGAAAACCTGAGTTGAGACATACTGATTACTGATTACTGGTACCTGTACCTTGATTAACCGATGTTTGATTTCTCCTTAACTAATATCTAAATATTGATCATGTAATACTGAATTGTACTTAGTCTTAATAATTGGAATAAAACTATTGGAGGTATTATGTAACCGCTATGCCCTAATTTGAGATAATCAGGGTCCAACCCATAATCCCAGTTGGAAGGGTATTAGTACCGTACCACAGGTACTAACACTGGTTGTGTGGATCCACTAAATTGGTGTCCCAAATGACTAAAAAGTCACCCTTTACCAGCAGGTTCTCTAATGAGATATGTTTTAACCCTCAACTATAAGGTAGACATCTTTAACCTATGCTGGCTACGTAGTTCTGTAGCTCAGGGATTGCTACTAAGGGTCTCACACTCTTTTGGCAGGTGAGCCCCCATCGCTGGGTTTGCTCGGTGCTAATCCTACTTCCAACTAAAATGACACTGGTACTGAACTGAACTAAGGTTTACTGAACATTATTTCTGATAGTGCTCATCATGATCATATTAACTAAATAAATAGAAATATTCATGGTTTAACTGAATCATTACTTGAAAGATCCGATGTCATGTAAACCATGTAGGTATCAGGTGTTCATAACCCACCAACACTAAATTACCATAATTTACGACAATAAGCTTTTAAAACAATAATATGTGTTTATGGTTTAAACCCCAAAACCATAGACATTTCATCAAACATGGGAGGATCATAAACTTGAACATGGGAATATGCTAAACATAGGAGATCAACATGATTCACATGGCTAAGTTTATAAATTGGGGAATTTATGAAGAAATTCACTTAAACAAGACATAGGAACAAAAATTTAGCGCAAGAGCAAAGTAAATCTTTCATGGAATCATACATAGGCTTAACTAAATTTGAATTACCAAGGAAAACTTGAATTAGACCATTTTGAACATGTAAAAAACCACAGTAAAGGAAAACACCATAACTTAATTAATAAAGAAGGTTTTTGGGATAAATGGGTGAAAGGGACCCATTGATGAATACCTCACAACCTTAAGCCTCTTAACCCAAAAGAAAAACACTAATCCTGATGCTTTTTGGAGGTTCTTGAACTTGGGGAACTTGAATTTTGGATTTCTTGGGGAAAAAAAAAACTCAATTTCTGTTCTTAGGGAAAAAGGAGGGTTTTTTAGAGGAATTTGGAGAAGAAGGGAGAATAATGCCCTAACTGATGTCCCAAGTCATTATATGAAATAGTGGGTTGAGGAGAAAAATACCAAATTACCCCTCAGCCATTTAAATTCAAAACAAAATGCAACAGGCTCACCACGGCGTGGTCTTATCGTAGTCATTAATTTACCTCACTGCGATGCAGTCTACATGACATTGGGATTAATGCTGCATCACAGGCTTATCATGTTGACCCGCTAGTTTTGTGATCCAACCATGATCCAAACCTTGTCCGAAAAATTCAAAAATCCTACAAGACATAACTTTTATATCCCTGATCATGAATCAACTCAAAAATCAACATCTCGAAGTCAGAAAGACCAAAATAAAAATCCTCAAAGTTAGAGGGGTCTTGAAAATTACTAAGTCCCCAATACTTAGTTAAAATTTCAGGCCTTAAGCCCCACTTAGTTAAAATTTGAGGCCTTAAACCCCTTATGCATGCAACTAAAAGCTGAATTGAGCTAAGATTAGTATGGGGTATTACATGAACTGAATTCTCTCACTATGTTCAAGCCTAATCATAATTACAAAATGCAACACATAACACTGTAATACTATTCTAAACCATGAATTGATACCCGATACATGTTTCTCATCTTCTATCTCAATAGGAATTCCTTTTACCACTACTACAACTAAATTCAATCTCTTACTAGGAATTCACTCACATAATGCATTTATCCATATATATACAAACACGATGTTCAAGCCTATAATTATAACCACATGTAAGCTTCTAGTCAACCAACCCACCTAGGAACTTTTACCACATTCTCAAATATCTCTTGTCAAAAATAACTCCCATGCACTATTCATAATAAAACACACATAGAATGCTCAACTAACCAAGGCATATATCAAAAGATTTACCTTAATATTCCTTAAACCTTATAGCCATATATAAAAAAATGTGTATCAATCTTTTCTCAACAAGAAACATTTACTCTCTCCCATCTAAGCCATTGATCATGAATTTATCATCACCACTATCTTAACATTAAGGAGAGGTCACTGAAAGGTTAGAACATGAGGACTAAAGCATGAAACAATAACTTTGATACTTAACTAAGGCCTAAGATATAGGGTATCAAAGGTATGAATTTATTAATGAGATCTAAACTGAGGACATACATGACATAATCTAAATTTTACTGGTCATTTAGGAATGTAGAATGAATACCTGAAACTGAACATACTGTAAAGCATGAGTACATAAGTCATTACCTGCATGACCTGAGTTTGGAGTTCATGATTTCATAGAATATGATTCATAATGCTGAGAAAACTGGAACTCCTTATACTAGAGTCTGGGAGCGTACATGATTTGCTATAAAGTGCATGAATATGAGCTATGATTATAGAGCTAACTTGTAAGGCTTGAGTAGGTCTCATAATGAACAAAGTGCAAAAATTTGTACCGAGATAAGAAAGGGGTCGAGCATCTTCCTCCCCTACTGTTGCTCTATAACTCATTAGCATCAATACTAGAATCTATGAGTCCGACTTAGTTCCTTCTTCCATCACCTACCTCTTAGCTTTATGCCATTATTCCAAGTTCGTGAACACCTTTAATAAACTATATACTAAATTGGAACCACTTTACTCTAGATCTCGAGATATAAAAATACATAAATAATAAACTCACCCTGAAAGACTACACCTGAAAATGTAAAACCCACTACTAATTCTTTCTTCTAAGTTAGAACTCTTAACTTTCTATAGCCCCAATAGTCATCATATAATAACTTAAACACATATTAACTTAGAATCTTCAGGAGTGTCGCCATACGTTGAGTTCACACTATCTAGAATTTCAAATTTTCTTTCTATTAGCTTTATCCTCAAAGATGCAAACTTAGATTCTTACACTTAATAAGGATATTCCTAAACTTTTAACAAACTATACTAACTTCCTTCATAGCCTACTAATATCACATTTCTAAACTTATACTTTTCCCTAAACTATGAGAATTACCATTAGACCACAATACCCAACATTAAAACCTATAACCCATAATTTAGTTGGTAAGAACATCATATAGTATATTAGTATATAAGCATACACACTTTAAAGACTTAGAAATACTACAATCCCATATAACCTTGGGCACACCTCTAAATCACATATACACCATCATACTTAATTTTAAATCAACAAACTTAAATTCTTGCATGCACTATTTCAAGCTTAATAATTCACCTTTCATATAAATAGCCCCATGGATACATATTTTACTAAATACCGATAAACACTATCCCACTTTATTGCTGCTAAACTTCTGGGTTCATGCTTCTCACTCTACATCATATGTTGTCAGGGAATTTTGAGAAAGGATTTGAGGGCATATTTGACTTAGTTTTAGTGCACGATTTTCATAAGAATGGATAAAATCCTTCAAAATTTTAAACATAAAGGCACCGATGGGATCCTTCTAATATCATATGCAATACCATAATTGTCTGTGGGGACTGTCTGAGAAATGTCTATTGGTTGGAATTTAAGCTTAACTATTTTTATTACCTCAAAAAATGGCAGAGTTGACATAAATGGAGTAAGATACGAATCTGTATAAGTTTCTTAGAGAACATCTCTACAACATGATCTGAAATATGAAAGGAGAGAAATATTTCTTAAATGCCCCGTATCCTCTCGAAGAAAAATAAAGACGTCTCTGTACCATTCTGCATGACTCTACTAGGCACGGCTTCATAGAGACCCTAGGACACTTGAACTCTAAGCTCTAATACAAAGTTTGTCATGACTTGAGACTACCCTAGTAGTAATACAGTTCTTAAAACCACATATAATCCCAAGATAGCCTAGGTACGGGCATACTACTTGAGCAACTGATTTAAATTTTATTAAAACAACTAAATTTACTGAGAAGAAAAATGATCATGAGAAAGTCTTAATTGATGTAATATGATAAAATTTACAACATGATAAAACTAAAGAAAGAACTTGAATTACATGAATGACTCTGACTAATCATCTATGAAGCCTCTACTATACTGACTATAGTTAACTAGTACATGCTTCCAACTACCATTAATCAATGCATATGAATAATAAAAATACAAAACACGAACTGCAACAGACTAAAGTCTCAGAAATAAATGAACTCATCACCTGCTGGTTGAATGTTGAGAACTGTCTAACCCTGGTGTGGGGACTACATCTGGTACATACATTATGAAGGAATATAGCCACAAACTCATATATGTGGTTGCTACGTTGGAAAATACTAAGTATATAAAGATGTGCACTAAATCATAGAAATATTTAAAACATGCTTTAAAACTAAAGACATAAGTTATTTTCTAAATCATGTATTTAAAATATGGTTATACGTGAAAATTGTAAGACAGTGAGATTTATAAATCATGAGCTGAAAATAATTTTTTAAGCTGGGAAGTAGTAACATGAATACTGTATGTAAAAGCAGAGTTGATGGGATAATTCCCCAACTAACTCCATCTACTGAACTACTACATACACTAAAATATGAAATAATAGAATATCCTCAAATGATGAGGACTCACTACTAAATCTATTGCTACTGGCTGAATCTGAATCTACTCTGCGTAGTGGGGAACCTGAGCATCCGAACCTATGATATGAAATATCATAGCGTAGGAAAGTATGCGTCAGTATATGGGAATGTACTAGTATGTTAGATGAGGTAAGGCTGAATGCAAGTGTTCATATGCATGAACAATAACTAACTAAATGATATAAAGTAACTGAACATGAGAGTACGTGAATAACTGATTCTACTGAAAACACTGAGTACGTAATACTGTCGACATACATAGATATATACTGTATCTAAACTTTTCTAAAACTAAGTACTGAGTTCTTGTAACTAAGAAATTGATAATCTAAGATTTATTGCTAACTGAGTTACTGATACTGATTGACTTTAGTTGATAGTCCTTATACTATAGAACTGAACTGACTTCTATACTGAAGACTAAAATTGAAATTGTGGGAGGTAATCATCTAACCAACATGCCCCAAATAAGATAAGATAACTGAGTTATTGTCCAATCTGTAACCCCAATAGGAAGGGTATAGTACCATGCCACGAGTAATAACAACTTTTGTAGAGTCATTCCTAACTAACGGGCTACCCCTGAGATCAGTCCTAAACTAGCGGGTGATTCCTGAGTATGTCAGTCCTTTCTAATGGGTGACATCTCATAACCTACGCTATCTACGTAGTTCCAAAACCTAGGCATTACTTCCAGGGACCCAGTCCTAGCTAATGGGTGAGACCCCATTCCTAGGCTCGCTCGGTGATAAATCGTACTCCCAACTGAAAGACACTGATCTAATTATACTAAACTGGACTAAACTAATATAGAGTTTACTGAGTTTTCCTAAGTTCTGTAACTGACTGAGTTTTACTTAGTTTTGTAACTGACTAAGGGTACTACTGATTATGACATGACTAATATTATCCTATTACTGACACTGGCTCTAGGTAAATAGATAAATTATTTGTTATTAAATACCCCCAAGACTCGATAGCATGAAAAGTAAAGCAAAGCATTATCTTGAATAACATAACAATGTTCACTTGGTCATAATTCATTCATAGAGACATTTCATCAAACACTTGTAATGAATTAACTTGTACATAGATGGGAAATACATATTAGCATGCTATAATGTCATTATTTCGTTGTCATAGAGAATTTATCAAATACATGAGAAGCATACATGGTTCATTAAATCAAAAACACTTAGAGTTAACATGGTTACAATAATCAACTTACAAATTGAAGGGTTTATCATAAATATCATGTAATTCAACACATACTAGAAGCAATTCTTGGAACTTGTAATATAAATCATGGATTAAAACTCAAACAACATCATGAACATGAATTCAATCTAATTCAAACATGGAAATCATAAATCATAAATCTTCTATTTTGAAAAAGGATTCTTGGGCTCCATGGAAGGTAAGGATCCATGGATGAACATCTAACATACCTTGGAAGATTCTATCTTGATGGTTCTTGGAAGAAATCCTTAGGCATGTTCTTGATTTCTTGAACTAGGGTTTTTGCCTCTTTGAGAGAGAATGTTTTTAATTTAGAGATGAATTGAACAATGAGTAGCTAAGGACCTTTTTTACGAATTAAATCCCCTATCTGGGCATAATAAAATGTGGGAAAGGACTATTTTAACCCTGGGCATCCTTTTAATTTTTTGTGAAATTTTTCCAAAATGGGCACCTGGCACGACGTGCCACTATCACGTCGTGTCACTGAAAAGTGGACAACTAAGAACTGGGCTGATAGCACAATACAGCGCCATCACGGTGCCTCATTGGTTGTAAATTTTCCCTTTGGCACGACACGTCATAATCGTGGAGTCACATGGAAAGTTACAATTGGGAGAAAAGCTAATGGTGCAATGCATTATCTCACTGGAAAATGACAAATGCAATTTGAACTGCCTCTGCGATGCACTAGAGTACCAGGTAATACACTGTCTCACTAAAATGGCTCTACCTCTTTTTCTGTGTGTCGAATTTGGGTAAATTTGGTATCGATGGAACGCTTATTAAATTTATCACACAATGAAAAGTCAAAATCTAGAAAATTCCACATATGTAAAAGTGTATTCATCCTTAAAGTAATTCTTTGACATTTTTGGGATGAATTTAAGCTAGGTAAAAGTATGGGGTGTTACACTTTGGGTCACTTTGGAACATTTGTCCTCTAATGAGATTGATTAATCTAAGGATTCTTGATAGACTCAATTCCATGTTAAAATTATAATTAAAAACTTGGTATTCAGTTCATTCTCAGATTTCCATTACAAACTTGGTACTAGGTACCCTTGCATATTTAGCCATGCATTCATATATGAGTTCAAGCATGTAATTATGCATTAGACATGCATTATCAGGGCGAGAAATTTAGTTAACCAGAATATTCAGTCATGTACTCATAAGTTAATTATCGGTCATACATCATATATGCATGAATTTAGCTTATTAGTCATGCATCAGATATGTATGTTCAGTATGTTATATTTAGCCATCAGTCATGTCAGTCTTGAAATCTTGTTCTAGCCAGTCATGTTCAGTATGTACGTTAGTTTGTATTCTTTCTCTCTCATTTAATCTCATTCAAGGATGAATGTTCTCAAGGGGGAGATATTGTAATACCCCGTACTTTTTCCAGCTTAAAAGGTTTCCCAAGAATGTTAGAAGCTTTCTTTGAAAGATAAATCAAATTTTTTACACAGGGTATTTTCAAGATTTTCACTTTTTATCATGTGGGTAATTGTATAAGATGTCCATCAATACCAAATTCGCCCAAATCCGACATGCGGGTGAAGAGTTAGAGCCTTTTTAGTGACTTGGTGCGATAGTGGCATGTTGCGGCAAGGATGAAAATTGGGAAATTTTCTCAGATATTAAAGACGCATCCAAGGTTAAAAGGGTCAATTTCTCAACCCTATATAAACCCAATAACACATGATTTATCCATTCTTCACCCAAAATATACTAGTTTCTCTCAAGTTTCTCTCAAGAACAAGCTAGGGTTTCTATTGGGGATTCAAATTCAAGAAGGTTTCACTATAAATCTTCACAAAATCATGAACTAAGGTCTGCATAGTGTTCATTCATGGACTTCTTTCATCCATGAATCCCAAGAATCTCTTTTCTAAAGTCAAGATTTTAGATTTTCTTTATGAAATTCATGTTGGGTTTATTTTGTTTATGTTGAGAATGATCAATATAATTTAAATCCATGTTGGTTGATCAATATTATATGGAATTGATTTGTTGAGATGTAAATTCATGTGAACCTATGATTAAATCCTAGGATGATTAAATAAGATGTTGAATCATGGTATGTAATTATTGTATAATGGTGTCTACATATATATTGCCTATTATGTGTTTGATTAAATGCTGATATGAAGGAAAATATCCAACTAGCATGATATTATGAAATCCCCATATTTGTACAAGTGTATGCATATCACATATTTAATGAAGTGCTTCAATAGATGAATTATGAATTGTGTTATTGGTCATGTGTTCACATAAATCATGCTATGTCAGTTTCTTTCCATCGAGTCCTGGGGGTACTTATACCCGACAATTCAGCTGTGTGCCTAGAGCCATGTCATGTTTTCACGATATTCTTAGTCAAGCTTTAATCCGTAGAACTCAGTCAGTCATATGACTTGGGAAAACCCATAAATCTCATAAATCTCAGTAATTCAATAACCTCAGTATTCCCAGTCAATCTCAGTAACTTCAGTATTATCAGTTAGTCTTCAAAACTTAGTACATTTCGTCAGTCAATAAAACTCAATAAATTCAGTTTAAATTAGTTCCTCTAAACAATACAACTAGTATCAGTTCAGCTCAGTTAATAGTTTAGTGTCTTTCAGATGGGAGTAGAAGTTAGCACCAAGTGAGCCCAAGAATGGGAACTCACCTGTTATTTTGAGGGTGTGATTCTTAGAAGTCATTCATATATTCCAGAACTATATATCCAGAGTAGGCTGAGATATCATAGCCAGTTATATGAGGGTAGAGGAGGTGGCCTAACCTGCTATATGAGGGTTCCCACTGTTTTTATTTGAGTAAACTATTATATGAGGGTCACTCACAATTGACTTTACCAGTAGCGCAATATTGATGCCCTTACAGTCAGGGCAGAGATTGGACCCCAGCTTAGCTATGATGGCATTTATGGGGCATGTCAGTTAGATGACTACTTCTCATAATTACAGTTTCTGTCTCAGTCTCAGCCTTAGTAAAAGAACTCAGATAGTTCTTCTGATTTTAGGATTGCCTGATACAGTCAACTCAGATATAGAACAAAACTCGGATAGCTCTATCAAATTTAGGACTGTCAGATATAGGCATTTATGTTATCAGTTATATTAGTTATCAAAACTCATGTAATTAGTATTCATTTTCAGGATTGTCAGATACAGTCAACTAGACCAGTTCTTCATAATCAGAACTATCAAACATAGTTATTTATGTATCAGTAACTTAGTATCAGTCCCTCAGATATCAATAATTCTATATTATTAGAAAAACTCTACATTCAGAACTCAGTATTTAGTCCTAGTAGGATCTCAGTTATAGTTCCGTATACTTGCATGTATTCTCACGTTCATGTAAGTCAGTCAGTTAGCATTGTTCATGCATATGAACCTATCCCCACGAATGCAAAAAATTCAAAACTCAGGTCATACAGCTCATGACTCATATACACATATCATGTTTTATAGTATACTCAGCTTCCTTGGCTCATTCTATGCCTCTACTGATCGGTTAAATTCGGACTATGTTATGCATATCCTCAGTTTAGACCTCTTGGTGAATCTATGATATTTATTTTCTATTCCTCAGTCTTCAGTCAAGTGTCATGTTCAGCTAGTATCCATTCATGCTTCATGTCCTTCTGATTTAACCCTTTAGTAAACTCTTGTTGTGAAAATAGTATAGTGGAGAGCAGTTGCTTAGAAGGATCAGGATGGATATTTCATATTAAGACAAGATTGTTGCATACTTATTTTACACGAGGGTGTAGTGGAGAAGGTAGTCTTGAATGTCATGTTAGTGTACAAGTAAATGTCTAGAAAGAGGATGTATGTAGAAGTTAGGAAAGTATAGAGTTTGAGTATGCATTTGGATCCCTAACATATGTCAACCCCCATCATGTAACTATCAGAATTTAGTTGCTATCTCAGTTACAGTAATTAGTGTTCAGTCTTAGAATTAAGCACTTCAGTATCAGTATAAACCTTAGTTATCAGAAACCAATATTCTATCCCAGTTACAGTCTTAGTTACAAGTACAGTCTTAATTACCATCTTATCTGTAATCTCAGTCCCATTCCTAGTTCAGTAATCAAGATGGTAACTCAGTGCAGTTTTATGTTTACTCGACCATAGTGTACAGTTATCTGTTACTCATTTGTCAGCCTTCCAGTACCTCAGTTTACAAGGTTGTTCTAGAAATATATTGTACTCTTGGTGTTTTATTCTCATATAATACAATTACCCTAAGTTCATGCTCAGTATCCCATGTCAACCAGTCAGTCCTTCTCTCATATGCTTGAGGCTCTGCAGTTGCAGTCCAATTATTCAAGACTAAGTATAGTTCAATCTTACATGCCCAGTATTCACCTATCAGCTATCCAGTTAATCGGATAAGTTAGTGTATTTATGTACTCGTGTTCAGCACCCATGTGAGTCTTTTCAGTAGCCTTAGTTGTAGTGCAAGAGTCGTTGTCATTTCATCTAAAATAGTGTTCGTAGGCCCTAACTCATCTTACCAAACTTTAGCCATGTGATGATTTTCTTTTTCAGCAGTCTTATATAGACAAGGACAAGATTTCCTTGTGTCCTATAGTCATTAGAACTCTATAGAAAAAGTGTTATTGAAATACTCTAATTAAGCGTAAGTTTTTAGCATGAGTTAGTCCGTAAAACTAGGAAGTCAGTCTATTAGTCAGACGGACAAGTTCACATAGATTGGCTATCCATCCCTTCTATCTAGATGTACTATCTTAAGCCTCATGAATGTAACCATTCTAAGATGAACCGACTAGATAGATGCAAGCTCAACCCAGTTGATGTATCATGCTTCAATTTTAGATCACAGATGTTTAGTTAAGACTCAGATCGTAGATGCCTAGTGCATCGCTTCAATTTTCTCAATGACTCATCCAAGTTAGTATTCTTTGAGGGGAATAGCATCCAAAGGGGGATATACACTATAGATCCCCCAAGCTTTCATAACATAAGCATGCCAATCTCTTTCCACATAATGAATCCAGTTTGGAGTAAGGTGTACTCATAAGTTGACCCTCAAGCTCCAACTTTAGTGGTACTCCTTGTATTCAAGACTCAGTTCAGTTCACGAAAATTTAGTTCATGCTCCACGTTTCAGTCTCAGTTATATCCTCATGTTCCCGTTCATGCATACTCCAAAAATAATCATGGTTCACCATATTTATGGCTTAAGTAATGGTTTTTTTTCTTGCACTTACTCAGTTCCAAGTTCAAATTACCATTACAAACTTGGAATTCAGTTTACTCTTAGATATCTATTACAAACTAGGTACTAAGTACCCTTGCATATTCAGTCATGCATTCATATACCAGTTCAGGCATGTAATTATGCATTAGACATGTATACCCACAGCGAGAAATCCAGTTAATTAGAATATTGAGTTATGTACTCATAAGTCAATTATCAGTCATACATCAAATATGCATGAATTTAGCTTGTTAGTCATGTATCAGATATGCATATTCAGTATTTTATATTCAACTATAATTCATATCAGTCATGAAATCATGTTCCAGCCAGTCATGTTCAGTATTTATGCTAGTTTGTATTCTTTCCCTCTCACTCAGTCTTATTCGAGGACGAATGTTCTAAAGGGGGAGATATTTTAATACCCCATACTTTTCCTAGCTTGAAAAGTTTCCCATGAATATTAGAATCTTTCTTCGAAAGATAAATCCACTTTTGTACACGTGGTATTTACAAGATTTTCATTTTTTATCATGTGGGTAATCAAATAAGATTTCCATCAATAACAAATTTTCCCAAATTCGACACGCGTGTGAAGAGTTAGAGCCTTTTTAGTGACTTGGTGCGACAGTGGCATGTCGCGCCAAGGACGAAAATCGGGATAATTTCTCAGAAATTAAAGACGCATCCAAGGTTAAAAGGGTCAATTTCTCAACCCTATATAAACCTAATAACACGCGTTTTAGCCATTCTTCTCCCAAAATATACTAGTTTCTCTCAAGTTTCTCTCAAGAACAAGCTAGGGTTTCTATTGGGGATTCAAATTCAAGAAATTTTCACCATCAATCTTCACGCAATCATGTACTACGGTATGCATAGTATTTATTCATGGAATCCATTCGTCCATGAAGCCCAAGAATCTCTTTTCTAAAGTCAAGATTTTAGATTTTCTTTATGAACTTTATGTTGGGTTTATTTTGTTTATGTTGAGAATGATCAATTCAATTCAAATCCATGTTGGTTAAATAATGTTATGTGGAATTGATTTGTAGAGATGTATATTCATGTGAACCTATGATTAAACCCTAGGATGATAAAATTAGATATTGAATCATGATGTGTAATTGTTTTATAATGGTGTCTACATATATTATTCCTATCATGTGTTTGATTAAATGTCGATATGAAGGAAAAGTTCCCAACGAGAATGATATTATGAAATCCCCATGTTTGTACAAGTTTATGCATATCATATGTTTGATGAGGTGCTTCAATATATGAATTATAAATTGTGTTGTTGGTCATGTGTTTACACAAGTCATGCCATGTCAGTTTCTTTCCATCGAGTCATGGGGATATGTGTACCCGACAATTTAGTTGTGTGCCTAGAGCCATGTGATATTTTCACGATACTCTAGTCAAGCTATAATCCATAGAACTCAGTCAATCATATGACTTAGGAAAACCCATAAATCTCAGTAATCTCAGTAGTTCAGTAATCTCAGTGATCTCAGTACTCAGTAATATCAATAACCTCAGTAACTTCAGTATTATCAGTCAGTCCTTAGAACTCAGTACATTCCATCAGTCAATGGAACTCGGTAAATTTAATTTAGTTTTGCTCAGCTAAATAATACCACTAGTATCAGTTCAGCTCAGTTAATCAGTTCAGTGTCTTTCAGATGGGAGTAGGAGTTTGCATCGAGTGAGCCTCAGGATGGGAACTCACCTGTTATTTTTAGAGTGCAATTCTTAGAAGTCATCCTTATGATCCAGAACTATGTAGCCAGCATAAGCTGAGACATCACAGCCTATTATATAAGGGTAAATTAGTTGACCTAACCTGCTATATGAGTGTTCCCACTGTTCTTATTAGAGTAACCTGTTATATGAGGGTCAATCACAGTTGTCTTTACCAGTTGTGTGGTATTGACACCCTTACAGTCAGGGCTGAGATTGGACCCCAGCTTAGATATTATAGCATTTATGGGGCATGTCTGTTAGATGACTACTTCCCACAATTATAGCTTTTGTCATAGTCTCAACCTCAGTAAAAAAACTAAGATAGTTCTTCAGATTTTAGGACTATCAGATACAGTCAACTCAGATATAGAATAGAACTCAGATCGCTCCATCAAATTCTAGACTGTCAGATACAGTCATTCATGTTATCAGTTATATTAGTTATCAAAATTTATGTAACCAGTATTCATCTTCAGGACTGTCAGATACAGTCAACCAGACCAGTTCTTCATAATCAGAACTGTCAGACATAATTATTTATGTATCAATAACATAGTATCATTCCCTCAGATATTAGTGATTCCATTTTATTAGAAAAAATTTGTATTCAGAATTCAGTATTTAGTCCTAGCACGATCTCAGTTATAGTTACGTATGCATGCATGTATTCTCACATTCATGTTATTCAGTTGGTTAGTATTGTTCACGCATATGAACCTATCATATTCAGACTACCTTACTTGCATACCAGTACATTCACAGTACTGACATTTTTGTGCTATGGTGTCTTATACCATAGGTTTAGAAGCACAAGCTCTAGAGAACCAGTAGCATCCCAGTTCAGCGATTAGAGTTAGCAATGAGTCCTCATCCTTCGAGGACATGATGATCACATTAATATTTGAATTTTTTTCAGTTTATTTCAGTAGTTGAAGTTATTTGGGGACATATCCAATCAACTCCTTATTCGGACAGTTTAAAGGCTTTCAGAGTATAGCATGTTAGACAGTTATTTTAGATTTTTTTTGGTATTGTTATACCATTTTTAGACATTGTTTATCAGATGTCGATTCAGTTTTGAACCTTATGGCCATTCAGTTCATGTTCTCCATATTTTATGGTATATTATGCAGTATATAGGTATAGATATCAGTCATGAGTTAGCTTGTGGTCCTTTGGGGTTATGTGAACCGTGTATCATTTTGGGTACCATGTTTAGGGTGTTAAAAACTTAGTATCAGAGCCTAAGGTTCTATAGTTTCCTAGGAAGTTTGAAAGCCACATCTAGTAGAGTCTTGAACATAGGTGTGTTGTGCGCGACACTTATGTAAAGGAGGCTGTGAGATGTTTTAGGAACAGTTTCCCTTCTTTCATGTCTCATATTGTTAGGAACAGTTTCCCTTCCTTTATGTCTCAGGTCATGCTATAGAATAATTCTCTAAGAAACTCATGTAGATTCTCCTCACACTTCACTTATGTCAACATCACATTACTTTCAAGGTATCATAAATGGTGAAGCTCAAAGTCCTAGAGATAGGTCTTTTTCAAACAATCCCTGCATACCGTTAGTGTGGGATTTCCCACAAGCTCAAAAGTATCCCATCAGTTTAGTTATGCTCCAAAGTTTTACAGCTCTTATTCTTGATCATGATAACTCATATGTCATCAGATCCCTTCTTAGAATTCTATTATAGCATATGACCTAGAGTTAGAAGCATAAACCCTTGAGTTTAATTGTAGTAGAGTTGGGATAATGTTATCCAAATTGAGCAGATTATGTATTCATGGGGATAGACTTACTAGAGTAAATCATTAGGCTTGAACAGTGCAAGTTAGCACTTAAGTTATTAATTTTATACTAAGTGTAAAGGTGTGGATGTGAATTAGGTGTTGTGGTATTAGTAGTCTATAAAGAAACAGAAGAAGATAATGTGTTTAGTAAGGTAAGCATATGTCGAACAGAGTATTAGTAGGTGATAATGATTGCAATTTAGTTTAGAGTTTAGTAAAGTGGTTATAGACTTTTGATGATGGCTTAAAGCTAAGGTGGAAATGATAGATCAAGTGACTGAGTAGGCTCTTAGATCGTAGTAGTAATGCTAGTACATATAGAAAAGCAGTAAGGGAAGATGATTCCTGACCCATCCTTATCTCAATGTAAAATTT
The DNA here is from genome assembly GCA_030864225.1 of Capsicum baccatum var. pendulum. Lineage (NCBI taxonomy): Eukaryota > Viridiplantae > Streptophyta > Magnoliopsida > Solanales > Solanaceae > Capsicum > Capsicum baccatum. The sequence continues at coordinate 70,901,969 of CM061551.1, forward strand.
GGTACTTAAATCAGCATGATTCCTACGCATGCTTCATATCTCAGTTCCATGAATATAGCTTATATTCATACGCTTCCTAAAAAATCATATACAATTCCAGTTCCCAGCATAAGGACTTCAGTTCTATTCCCCTCAGTAATACAAATCATGCCCCATGAATGCAGAAAACTCCAAACTCAGGTCATACAGTTCATGACTCATGTATACATATCATGTTTTACAGTATACTCAGCTTCCATGGCTTATTCTATGCCTCTACTAATCAGTTAAATTCAGACTATTTTATACATATCCTCAGTTTAGACGTCTTGGTGAATCAATGATATTTATATTCTATTCCTCAGGCTTTAGTTAAGTGTCAAGTTTAGTTAGTGTCCATTCATGCTTTATGTCCTCATGATTTAACCCTTCAGTGAGCTCTCATTATGAAAACAGTATAGTAAAGAGCAGTTGCTTAGAAGGGAGAGAGTGGATATTTCATATTAACACAAGATTGTTGCATTCTTATTTTACATGAGGGTTTAGTGGTGAATATAGGCTTGAATGTCATGTTAGTGTGCAAGAAAATAGCTAGCAAGAGGTTGTATTTAGAAGTTGGGAAAGTACAGAGTGTGAGTGTGCTTTCGGATCCCTGACTTATGTTAGCCCCTGTCATGTAACTATCAGAATTCAATTGCTATCTCAGTTACAGTAATTAGTGTTTAGTCTCAGAATTAAGCTCTTCAGTATCAGTATAAAACTTGGTTATCAGAAACTAGTATTCAGTCCTAGTTAGAGTCTTAGTTATGGTTACAGTATTAATTACCGTCTTTTCTAAAATCTCAGTCCCAGTCCTAGTTTAGTAATCAGGTAGGTAACTCAGGTCAGTTTTAGTTTTACTCGACCATAGCATACAGTTATTAGTTACTTAATTGTCAGCCTTCCAGTACCTCAGTTTACAAGACTATTCAAGAAATATATTGTACACTTGGTGTTGCATTCTCAAATAATACAATTACCCTTAGTTCATGCTCAATATCTTATGTCAACTAGTTAGTCCTTATCTCCTATACATAAGGCTCTGCAGTTGCATTCTAGTTATTCAAGACTAATTATAGTTCAGTCTTACACCCCTAGTATTCAGCTATCATCTATCCAGTTAATCGAATAAGTTAGTGTATTTATGCACTCGTGTTCAGCACCCATGCAAATCTTTTCAGTAGCCTCAGTTGTAGCGTAAGAGACTTAGTCATTTCATCTTAAATATTGTTCGTTGGCCTCAACTCATCTTACCAAAATTTAGCCATGTGATGATTTTCTTATGCAGCTGTCTTGTTTAGACAAGGACAAGATTTCCTTGGGCCCTATAGTCATTAGAACTCTAGATAAAGAATGTCATAGAAACACTTCAATTGAGCGTAATTTTTCAGCATGAGTTAGTCCATAAAACTAGAAATTCAGTCTATCAGTTAGACGGACAAGTTTACATGGTTTGGGTTTCCGTCCCTTCCATCTAGATATACTATCTTAAGCCTCAAGAATGTAACTATTCTAAGATGAACCAACTAGATACATGCAAGCTCATCCTAGTTCCTGTACAAGCTTCAGTGTCAGATCACAGATATTCAGTTAAGACTCAGCTCGTAGATGCCTTATGCATCGCTTTAGTTTTCTCAGCGACTTAGCCAAGTTATTATTCTCTAAGGGGCATAGCGTCCCAAGGGAGAGATACACTATAGATCCCCCAAGCTTTTATAACATAAGAATGCCAATCTCTTTTCACATAATGAATACAGTTTAGAGTAAGGGGTACTCATAAGTTGATCCTCAAGCTCCAACTTTAGTGGTACTCCATGTATTCAAGACTCAGTTCAGTTCACGAAAATTCAGTTCATGATCCACATTTCAGTCTCAGTTATGTCCTCATGTTCCCGTTGATGCATACTCCAGCATAATCATGGGTTCACCGTATTTATGGCTTAAGTAATGGGTTTTTTTCTTGCACTTACTCAGTTACATGTTTAAATTACCATTACAAACTCGGTATTTGGTTCATTCTTAGATTTTCATTACAAACTTGGCTAAGTACCCTTTCATATTTGGCCATGCATTCATATATCAGTTCAGGCATGTAATTATGCATTATACATTCATTCTCATTGCGAGAAATTTAGTTAATCAGAATATTCATTCATGTACTCATAAGTCAATTATTATTCATGCATCAGATATGCATGAATTTAGCTTATTAGTCATGCATTTGATATACATGTTCAGTATGTTATATTCAGCTATCAGTCATATCAGTCATCAAATCATGTTCCAGCCAGTTAGAGTGTTCATTCATGGACTCCTTTCGTCCATGAAGCCCAAGAATCTCTTTTCTAATGTCAAGATTTTAGATTTTCTTTTTGAACTTCATGTTGGGTTTATTTTATTTATGTTGACAAGGATCAATTGAATTCAAATCCATGTTGGTTGATTAATATTATGTGGAATTGATTTGTAGAGATGTATATTTATATGAACCTATGATTAAACTCTAGGATTATGAAATTAGATGTTGAATCATGATGTGTAATTGTTGTATACTGGTGTCTACATATATTATGCCTATCATGTATTTGATTATATGCCGATATGAAGGAAAAGTGCTCAACTAGCATGATATTATGAAATCCCCATGTTTGTACAAGTTTATGTATATCACATGTTTGATAAAGTGCTTCAATATATGAATTATGAATTGTGTTGTTGGTCATGTGTTCACATAAGTCATGCTATGTCAGTTTCTTTCCTTCGAATCCTGGGGGTACTTGTACCCAATAATTTAGCTGTGTGCCTAGAGCTATGTCATGTTTTCATAATACTCTTAGTCAAGCTCTAATCCATAGAACTCAGTCAGTCAAGTGACTCAGGAAAACCCAAAAATCTCATAAATCTCAGTAATCTCAGTAGTTCAGTAATATCAGTGATCTCAGTACTCAGTAATCTCAATAACCTCAGTATTCCCAGTCAATCTCAATAACTTCAGTATTATCAATCAGTCCTTAGAACTCAGTACGTTACGTCATTCAACAAAACTCAATAAATTCAGTTTAGTTTAGCTCTGCTAAATAATATCACTGGTATCAGTTTAGCTTAGTTAATTAGTTCAGTGTATTTCAGATAGGAGTAGGAGTTAGTACCGAGTGAGCCCAAGGATGGGAACTCGCCAGTTATTTTGTGGGTGTGATTCTTAGAAGTCATCCTTGCATTCCAGAACTACATAGCAAGTGTAGGCTGAGACATCTTATCCAGTTATATGAGGGTATATGAGTTGTCCTAACCTGCTATATGAGGGTTTCCACCGTTCTTATTAGGGTAACATGTTATATGAGGGTCACTCACAGTTATCTTTACCAGTGGTGCGGTATTAACACCCTTTCAGTCCGGGCAGAGATTGGACCCCATCTTAGCATTAATGGAATATATAGGGCATGTCGGTTAGATGAATACTTTCCATAGTTATAGTTTCTGTCTCAGTCTCATCCTTAGTAAAAGAACTTAGATAGTTCTTCAAATTTCAGGACTGTCAAATACAGCCAACTCAGATATAGAAAAGAACTCAGATAGATCCATCAGATTTAGGACTATCAAATACATTCATTCATGTTATAAGTTATATCAGTTATCAAAACTAATGTCATCAGTATTCATCTTCAGGACTATCAGATACAGTCAACCAGACCAGTTCTTCATAATTAGAACTGTCAGACACAGTTATTTATGTATCTGTAAAAAAGTATCTGTCCTTCAGATATCATTAATTCTATGTTATTAGAAAAAGTCAGTAGTCAAAACTCAGTATTTAGTCCTAGCACGATCTCAGTTACAGTTACGTATGCATATATGTATTCTCACATTCATATTAGTCAGTCAATTAGTATTGGTCATGCATATGAACCTATTGCATTCAACCTACCTTACTTGCATACCAGTGCTTTCAAAGTACTGACGCATTTGTGCTATGGTGTCTTATACCATAGGTTTAGAAGCACAAGCTCCAGAGAACCAGTAGCATCCTAGTTTTGTGATCAGAGTTAGCAGTGAGTCCTTATCTTTGGAGGATATGATGATCACATAACTTTTTCAATTTTTTTTAGTTTATTTCAGTAGTTAAAGTTAGTTAGGGATATGTCCCATCAACTCCTTATTCAAACAGTTTAGAGGCTTTCAGACTATAGCATGTTAGACAGTTATTTTAGATTTGCTTTGGTATTGTTATACCATTTTCAGACATTGTTTATCAGATGTTCATTCAGTTTTGAACCTTATGGCCATTTAGTTCATATTTTCTGCATTTTATTTTATATTATGCAGTATACAAGTATAGATATCAGTCATGGGTTAGCTTGTGGTCTTTCGGGGTCATGAGCACCGTGTAGCGTTTTGGGTACCAGAATTGGGGTGTTACATCATGTCTGATCACCTTCTTCCAGTATTCCTTTTTCCTATCTCTACTCCTTCTAAAGCCATCCAATGCTATTCTCTCACACCTATGCACTAGGGCATATGCGTCCCTCCTCATCACATGTCTAAACTATCTCAGCCTTTTTTCCCACATCTTGTCCTCCACCGACTCCACTCCCATCTTCTCCCAGATAATCTCATTCCTAATCCTATCCCCTCTAGTAAGCCCACATATTCAATGCAACATCCTTATTTCTGCCACCCTCACCTTTTACATGTAAGAGTGTTTGACTGTCTAACACTCAACACCGTACAACATGGCCGGATGAACTGCCACTTTATAGAATTTTCCTTTAATCTTAAGGAGCATTTTCTTATCACACAGCACCCCCAAGGCGAGCCTCTACTTCATCCAACCTGCTCTAATACGATTAGTGACATCCTAATAAATATTACAATTCCCCTAGATCAGAGACCCAAGATACTTAAAACTATCCATCTTACAAATATCTTGGGAGTCCAACCTCACCACCACAACGTCCTCCTACCTTAAGTCACTAAACTTGCATTCCAAATACTCTGTCTTGGACCTACTCAACTTGAACCCCTTTGACTCAAGGATTTGCCTCCAATCCTCAAATTTGTCATTCACGCCTCTCCGCGTCTCATCAATAAGCACTACATTATCCGTAAATAGCATACACCAAGTCACCTCGCCTTGAATACTTTTCATCAACACATCCATCACCATCGCAAATAGGAATGGACTAAGAGTCGATCCATGATGCAACCCTGTCTAGACCAAAAAATAGTTTGAGTCTCCTCCCATCATCCTCACCCTGGTCTTCCCTCTACCATACATGTCCTTAATAACTCTTATGTATTCCAACAAGACCCCTCTCAACTCTAAATACCTCTAAAGAACCTCCCTCAAAACTTTATCATACGTTATTTCTTGGTCAATGAACACCAAGTATAAGTCCCTCTTCCTTTCTCTATACTGCTCCACCAATATCCTCACCAAATAGATTGCCTCTGTCGTTGAACGACCAGGCATAAACCCAAACTGGTTCTCTGAAATAGAAACAACCCTCCTCAATCTCTGCTCAAGCACTTTCTCCCAAATCTTCATAGTGTGACTCAATAGTTTAATACCCTTGTAGTTGTTGCAACTCTGAATGTCATCCTTGTTTTTATAAAGCAAAATCATCGTACTCCATCTCCAAGCCTCAGGCATTCTTACAGTCTTGAAAATACCATTAAACAAATTCATCAACTACCTAAGCCCTGCCCCACCCGCATACTTCCAAAATCCACCAAAATCTTATTCATCCCCGTTGCCCAACACCTCCACATCTTATGAATAGCCTATTTGACCTTCTCTACCTTAAAACGCCTCTAGTAGCTAAAATCATGGATCTTCTCTGAATGCTCCAACTCCCCTAGCTCAATGTCTTTGTCCTCTTTCTCGTTCAAAAGTCTATGAAAGAAGTCCCCCCATCTCTTCTTAATGTGAGCATCCTCCACCAGAATACAACTATACTCTCCCTTAATGCACTTCACTTGATCTAGGTCACGACCCTTCCACTCTCTAAATTTTGCAATCCTATAAAACCTCTTATCCCCTCATTTCTCCTCTAGCCCAACGTATAAATGCTCAAATACTGTTGACTTGGTAGTCGTAACTTCCAACTTAGCTGCCTTCCTAGCTACCTTGTACACTTCTCTATTCACCCACTTCTCTTTTCATCTTTACTCTCAATTAACTCAACATACGCCTCCTTTTTATCTCTACTTTTTTTTCACTTCTTCATTCCACCACCAGTCCCCCTTATGCCGACCTGCCCGGCCCCTCAAAACACCCAACATACCTTTAGCAGTCTCTGTGATGCAGTTGGCCGCCCTATCCTACATAGCATCTACATCCCCTCTACACTCCTATGCCCTCATACTCGCCATCTTTTCCCCTATCTCTAATGTACTTTCTAGTGTTACACAAAAAGTTTTTGACATTTTTGGAATGAATTTAAGCTAGGTAAAAGTACAAGGTGTTACATATCGGGTGTTCAAAACTTGCCAACACTGAATGATTAAATAATTTGATAAGAACACTTAAAACAGTGACATAAGGTGATAATTCAAAGAACTAAAACTTGAGATATTTCAATAGTCTGATAAATTTCATGAATGTAAACATGGGAATAAGTTAACCTTGGGAAAATGTCTTAGTTACACTATTTAAAGAATAATTTTAGAATTTGATATGATATTAACTTAACATGACATAGGGTTTTGGAACTTCAATCATATATGAGCATAATTCTCATGGAGTAAAACTATTAGCATAACTTGAATGTAAAACAATAAGGAAACAAAGATAAATGTCATAATTTACACTTAAACTATAAGATTGATCATAAATTAGAGTAAATTCATACTTAAACTAAAAAGAGAATTTTTGGGCTCAATGGGTAAAAGGGGCCCATTGATGAATACCCCACATGCCTCAATTGTTTGAATCCTTAAAGAAAACTTGAAATTGGAATTTGAATTCTTGAGTTCTTGGGGAAAAAAGCTTGAATTTCTTGTTCTTAGGAAGAAACCCTAATTTCTTTTCTCTTAAGAGTGGAGAGGAAAGTAAACATTGAAAACTGACTAATGAAGTTAAACTATCATGTATAGGGTGATTTAAGTCCTGGGGAGTAGGGTTTGAGGTATGGAAAAGACCAAAATACCCCTAGGAAAACAACATAAAAATTATGGGATTTTTTAGTTGATGACTTAGTTGATAGCTTATTAATTAGTTGATGGCTTATAAACTTAGTCATCAACCCATAGATGGAATTGGACATTTGCTGATTAAGGTTGATGATGAGGGTGGTATCTTATCACTTAGTTGACAGCTTATCAGCTCAAGTCATCACATTATAGCTGGATCGATTAAGGCTGACGATGAGGTTGATAGCTCATCACTAAGCTGATGGATTATCACCTCAAGTTTTCACCTTGTATCTAGATTTGGTAACATTCTATTTAAGGCTGACGACGAGGTTGATAGCTCGTCACTCACCTTGTTGACAAATAGACACTTTGAAGTAAAATGAGCATTACTTTCTACTCTGACATTGGATTAAGATGAAACCAGATGAGTTGGAAAGATGACTCAAAGATATTTAATTTTATATATAGTAGGATACCTATTCTTAATATTCTAGGAGATACATGCATTTAAATTTGACCCTAGTTGGATAATCCGTTAAAACTCCATTGATAGAAAAGTCCTCAACTCGTCTTTTCTCTATTTGCTTTCTATGACCATGATTTGCATTGAAAATACTTTATACACAAGGTAAATGACCATTACACATATATTCATATCTAAATCTTTTGATGAGAGTTTACATATGTAGGAACAACGGTTTAAAGTCTTGCCCAAAAATGCAGTGTGTTACATTACTACTTCATTAATGCATATTTTTTAGGTAGATCATCAAGGATGCCTAAGAGTTTTGACATAAAACATTCATTGTATCCAATGTCATATAGGGGTTCACCTAATGAGAAAGTGTTTTGCCAGTTTTTTCTTAGGTATAAGAAGGAACAATAAAAAAATACTTTCAAGTGTGTTATTTTGTACATTATTACTTTGAATATCTAGTATATACATATCTACTGGAGATTTATTTATGAATTATTAATTTATTTTGATAGGAGCAGTGATGAAGACCATTACCTATACAAAAAACAATTGTCAAGCCACAAATATTTTTTGTGCTAAATTTGTTGGAGATAACAAGGGATTTTATATTTTATTATTTTCTAATCAAATATTAAATGACTTGGTTAGTCGATATATTATATTTGTTAATACATTGTTGTAATTTGTGCATTTACTTATTGTAGTAAGTGTAATACTTTATTTATATACAATACATTGATGTGATTTTGTATTACTTGCTTAAGAAAGTCAACTACAAGACAAATAGTCAATACAAATATAGTATGGTAAATTATATGTTCAACATTACTATATCGGATATTTTTGACAAGTATGTCGATAATTCACAAAAATATAATCTCGCAAGTCAAAAGTTAATGATCATTGAATACATCAATTAATTTAGACTCTATGATACTGTACCTTGACATATTGTGGGATACATATTTATCTTAGTCAATGTGGATAGAATACATTGGGTGTTGATTGTTCTGTTATTTACTGATTGATATCTATACATGTATGAGTCTTATAGGTCTGCTTGTCATGATATATCTGTTGCACTTGGAATGAGAAATTTATCAGAATTGATACCTAAGTACCTTACAAATTTTGATTTCTACAAAAGGAAAGGTTTGATTTGTCCTCTCATCCTAAGTACATTGGTTGTGAAGAAGAAGCATTTTTAGATATGGTATACATGGATAATTTACCACCACAATCCCTGAAAAGCTTGTAAATTATTTTTTCAAATCTTTTTATTTTATTATTTATTCTCAATACAACTTGTAATTTTGATTAAAAAAAAATTGATTAAATATATATGTAGTGATTATGGAGTCTTCTTTGTTACATACATTGGGTATCTTAGACATGAAAATGGTATAGTAGTGAGATAATTATTATTTTGTAGAGATTACAATGAGTACTTTATTTTGTTAGTTTACTTGAATCTGTATAGTATTTTTGAATGTGATTTTGAGACAGTATGGTAGTTTTGTATAAACGAATATGAATCAAAGTTAATCAATGCAGTAAGTTTTATTTTTCTAAACATGTTCCTAATTTTTCATTATTGAATTGCCCAATGAATACTACATATACATATATTTATGTGTATTTATTAGATCATTGAATATGTTTTAGAAATATGATATATAATGCATATATACATTTTTTGTTGTCATTACAATTTACATGTATTTGTGGAATGATCATTTGTTTACACTTATAATATTAAATAGTTCAAACATCATATATTCATACAAACAATATGTATATACATATACTTATAGGAGTATTATGAATACATATATACAATTCATCACAGATACATATGGATTCATTTGAAACACATATATAATTACACTCCCACAAGGTATGTATATACACATCTAATAGCTATTCATAGTATTCTATGCCCAAATAATCTATTTAATACGCATGTATATTATATTGTATTTATTGGAAATATACATAATTATGTATTTGTATAAATAGACATATACATGTATGTGACTACTGTCTTACGTCGTTTGAATATATTTTATAATGGTGTATAAATACATATATACATGTATTAGATTGTTGTATTGAAACTATTTTAAAATGTTTATAATGGTATATACAAGATGCTTAATCAAAGAGCGTTCTTATAAATACATACACATATACAAATTGATGCACCTGCTTATACACACATATACATGTATAGTAAATAAATGCATATGAATATGTATTAGACTGTTGTATTGAATCATTTGAAAATATTTATATTGATATATATATATATATATGTATATATATATAAGGATGCTTAACTGAAGCTCCTACTTATATATGTATATATATATAAATAATTACATACACATATATAAATATCTTCAATTAAAAAAAATGTACAGATAGACTTATACAAATTCAATACATCCATAAAAAATGCAAAATAACTCATTATATTCATGAAAAATTTGAACTAACATTATTCATAAATCATAACTAAGACTTTATTTCTAGAGTTGTTTCAAATTAAATAACTGAAAAAATAAATTAATTGGAATGTATCCAACTATTCAACTTGAGATGTTTACCTATATGAATGTCTATTCTGTTTAGTAAAATCACAAGCACTATATGAATTTACGGACTTAGCCTCATAGAATTCTTCACTGGACTTTTCTCTTTCGCTGTTTTTGGCCCCCCATGTGGGAATTTGTATTTTAATGGTAGAACAATTTCTCTCAATATATAATCAATTGTATTCTAAAATTCAAGTTTCCTCCAAGAAGTCAAGAAATTCAGGTAGGTGAGATTTGAGCAAGGATAATATCTCATCCATATTCCCAAAAGTTTGATTTTTATTTGATTTTGAGGAAAGACATTCACTAAGGTTGATACCCAGTTTTCTATTCTTTGAGATATTGATGCTTACTCATGAATAAAACATTACTATTGTATATGACTTCATGTTTACAACTTACAGAGGATATGACTCTTGATAGAAAGGTGTGGAGGATACGGATTAGGGTAGAGGGTTAGAGGGTGGGAGCGCGGAGGTAGTAATATGGGAGTTGTCCTTTGGGTTTGGAGTTTCTGATTTGTAGTGTTGTGGCTGTAGTTTGGGGTTAGTTATGTTGACTTTTTTGCATCCCGTACTAGTTTATTATACACTTATTTTTGTGTTTGTTAAACTATTAGTTTGTTTTGTGTACCATACTAGTTTATATGCACTTACTTTTATTTGTTATACTATTATTAGTCCTAAGCCAGGGGTCTATCAAAAATAGTCTCTCTACTTCTCTTGAGGTAGTGGTATGGTCTACGTGCACTCTACCCTCCCCAGATCCCACTAGGTGGGAATACACTTGGTATCTTATTGTTGTTGTTGTAGTTTGATATTTTGATATAAGGTTTTTATGAGATAATGAATGATTTCAAGTTTAAGTATAATTTATCGAGTTTACAAGAAGTTTAAGCTTATAATTTCAATTTACCAGTATTATAACATTATTAAAGTTCAATTTTGATATTATGATCTCAAATAAGACATGGTATACATAAGTTTCTCATGAATGTGATTTAACAAAAAGAAGCATAGTTAGTTTTTAGTTCACAAATTCATATGATATTTTTAAGGTAGATTTCATAAGTATGAGAATATAAGTATGTGTTTAGGGAATGGTATTTAGCACCGAAAGAAAATATGATTTTAGTGCATCCTATTTATCAGAAACTATGTACCCTCATAGGTTTAAGGGATATTTCCAGAGAGTGTCTCTTAGTCCCATTAGGACGAATTTTAGTGATCACTCTAAGTTAAGGCTCTATTACAATGGCAAGGATAGAACAAATCTCTCCAACATGGGTAAGACATTGAACTCCATGATAGGTCACATGGTTTATGTCGGTTATAAGAATTTTTCACAAAGAAAAAATAAAGTAAAGATTTTAGGATCTAACTATAGTGACCAACTTTAACTATGTGTTGCTTTATGAGTTTCATTCATATTATTACAATTTCTAGTTTCATTAAATATCAAAGTGAGTCTATCTACTCTTATTATGCATGTTTTAAGCTTATGCATTAAGCTAATTTTACTTATGCATTCACCCCCATACATTTAATTCAATCCAGAAGTACTAATCCACATATATATCTATGTGGTACATTATTTTATAATGTAGGTTCTATTGTTCGTCCCAAGCAACATGATTGATCGAAGGCACTATTTTCTATGTTTCGACAATTGGTGAGTCTCCATAGTTAGAGGTCCAAGCTCATAATGATCTTTGATATTTAGTTTAGTTATTTAGTTTTCAGCCTGGTTCAGTTGGGGTCTATCCAATGGATCATCAGTCATCAAATTAAAGGGTTGTCCTGACTAGTTGAGTTGTATTTCTTTAAGTTTCTATAAAATTTGAGGAATTCTATGTAATAGAGTTTTAGTTGAGATTATTCAATTGTTTGGTTTCCGTAGATGGTCTTTCTTCAGTGTTGTTTATGTTTTGAGTTTGTATTTATGAGAGTTCAGTGTTGATTAGGTATTATGGGTTAGCTTGGAACTATGCATAGTCTTATGCTTCGTGTGATGTCCAGGGGTACTCTCGGGATGTTATAATAAGTCAGAGCAATAATCATCAATGTCAAAATATTTGTTCTTTAAAACTACATAAGCATGAGCTTATAAAATTTCATCAACATGAAACCTATGGCATGAACATGTCTTCTTCTCCAAGCACATAATATAATGCCTATCTTTATGTAGTACAACATAAGAATAATTCATTGCCGGCACAACCTATGATGCATATATAGTTATATATATACATATTCAGATATAACATAGAAATTAGGTAACTTATCCTCATTCATGTATTTTTGGCCTCATTTATCACAAGTATGTGATTTTATCTTTCATAAATAGTTGTGCGTCTGAATGTCCCAACCTGATGATTGTTGTGATTCTGTCTGGCAAAAATTTTTCTTTTTCTTTGAAATCATATATCAGTAATTTCCTTGCTTTCTTATGATGATTGTTTATGTTCTCTACAAATTTTAATGAGAGCGTAAAACTCGAATTTATAGTTTCATACATCCTAGTCCGCTTGTCAAAACCAGCCAACTGCAAGTAATCTTTCACTCCAGTATCTATCTATTCAACCTTCTTTATTAAACTATTGAATTCAGAAATGGTATATGCTTTTGCCATTGCATAAGCCACATTTGATAACTTTGCATGCAGAATTCCTGAAATTGATTTTGACATTTTTCCATAGACGCCAAATGAAAGCATACTTTGGAATGCCATCATGTACAATTGACACAGCCTTTATAATGTTCTCGTTCTAGTCGAACATGATGCACATATTTAGTTTTATCCCATGAGCTTCTTTGAAATACTCAAAGAACCAACTTCATGCTACATATTTCTCAGAATTCAATATTTCGCAAACTAGTAGATATATATGTCCTGCACACCCTATATACATATAAAATTTCAGCATGTAAACAAATAATTATCACCATTGGTAATAAAAATATTATATTCGGCTAATGATTATACGTATTTAATACCATATAAATAATCTGGATAAAAAAATTATGTATAAATTGTAATTAGCAAAAAAATTTGCTCCATCAAGTGTACTTGTAAAACAAAAGTTCCATTATATGTTTCACTGAGGTGACTTCCATCAACAATAACAATTGGCCAACATGAACTAGGGTAAGTCGAATTGTATAAAGGCTGTGTCAATTGTATATGAGAATGAGTCTATAAATGTCTCGTCCTCTATAAATGTTACCCTCGTTCTCGTCCTCTGTAAATGTTCTCGTTCTCATCTATAGAGGACATGAACTAGGTTAAGTCTCGAGAGTCTATTGTAGTTCATGTCTTGAGAGTCTCTAGCCCTCCAATGAAATTAAAGTTCATGTCTCGAGAGTCTCTAACCCTCCAATAAAATTAAAGTTCATGTCTATTGTAGTTCATGTCTCGAGAGTCTCTAGCCCTCCAATGAAAGTCAACTTACCCTAGTTCATGTCTCGAGAGTCTATTGTAGAATGCATATATTGTCCCCTCCAATGAAATTAAAGTTTTCTCTCTAGCCTTACAAGTTATTGAATGTCGAATACAGATCGAGCTCATTCTTAATATCCTTCTAGATGTTCTTCTCTGAATACATTTTTTTTATAGTTGGATACATTTTGTTTCAAAATACCTCCAATTAATGTACTACTAGCATATTTTTGCTAGTACACCTGATCCTTTAAAGGACAAGTATGCTCCTGTCAGAACTTTCAAATCTTAAAGAACTTAGTCTTGTTAGTGTTGAAAGCCATTAGAAACCAATTACATGTCTTCGATTTACATACCAATGTATACTTGTTATGCAGTAATTAGCTTTTATTGAATTATATAAAAACAATAAGAGTGCAACAACTATATTTTAATACATAATTATACAACTATACATATACAACTATATAATATACTATATTGTACAATCATATTATGCCTACATACATTTAATATAAAATGCAACCTAGATTATCATAAGAATATAAAACAATGTATACGGAATTTTTAAAATAGTATCTCAACTTTACACAATTATACTTACAGAACTATATTTAGATACACAATTATACAAAATAAAATTCTAGAGTTACACATTTTTAGATACTGAAATCTGGTTGAGCTTAGGTATTTATACAAATAACGGAATTTAGAGTAGCATAATAGAATATATATTAATATAAATACAATGCACATTTCCACTAGTAAAGTTGTATACATTATTTTCTATTTCACTAACTTAAATGAGTGCACATACATTTTTTCTGATGTCTTATTATGCATATTCTTAGTTATATGCACATACAATTATATATATTTACATGTATACCTAATTGTATTTGACTTTATTATATTAAACTAAAATATATTTTGGATTGCATACTCTGTGATCACCGAATTTAATGTAGCTTTATTCTTATACACCTGTCCAACGAACACTTTGTTATGCTTTGAGTCAGAAATAAATATCTTAATATGCCCATTTATATTCAAAGCCTCCATCAATTCACTAGGATTTGCATTGATTTTGACTTTTGTATCATCAAAATCTGTTGCATCACTAGCCAACCTCAGTCCGAACCCAGAACTCTCGCCTTCAAAGTTTGACTTAGATTTTTTCTTTTCAATGGCTTTATCAAATACACCAATGCATAATGCACAATTTTCAAAGTGTTTTTCTTCTTTCTGTACCAATACATATACTGTCACACCATGTCATTACGTATCTCTATTCTTTTACTTCTAAAGCCAACTTTATACTCTGTTCTTACCATTTTGGAATTAAGTCTATACAAAGTTAATTAACAATCAATTGAAGCAACTTATCATACTTTCTAGTTTCTTCCATTGCAGTTGAGTCTAATTGATAATGTTCATACTCATTATCATAATTCCACAAAGAAAAACAAAAGTAAAGATTTTAGTATCTAAGTGTAGTGACTCACAGGCTTTAACTATATGTTGCTTTATGAGTTTCATTCATATTATTACAGCTTCCAATTTTATTAAATATCAAGGTAAGTCTCTCTACACCTAGTATGCATGTTTTAAGCTTTTGAATTAATCCAATATTACTTATGCATTCAACCTTATATACTCAGTGCATTCCAGAAGTACTGACTCACATATATGTCTATGTGCTATGTTGTTTCATAACATAGGTTCTAGTGTTTGTCCCCAGCAACACGATTGATTATGGGCACCATATCCTACGTTTTGGCAGTTGGTGAGCCCTCATAGTTTGAGGTCCAAACCCATAATGATTTTCAATGATCAGTACAGTTATTTAGTTTTCAGTCTTGGTCAGTTGGGGTCTATCCTAGTGGCTCTTCAGTCATTAAATTAGAGGCTTGTCAAGACTAGTTGAGTTGTATTTCTTTTAATTTATACAATTTGATGATTTCTATGTGACAAAGTTATAGTTAAGATTATTTAATTATTTGGTTTACATATAAGATCTTTCTTCTAAGTTGCACACATTTTGAGTTTGAATTTATAAGAGCTCCGTATTGAGTAGGTATTATGGGTTAGTTTGGGTCATTCATAGTCTTAAGCACCATATGATGTATAGGGCGTACTCTCGGGGTGTTACAACCTTTGTATTAGAGCCTAAAGTTTTAAAAGGTCCTAGGGAGTCTGAAAAGCCACATTACGTAGAGTATTGATCATGGGTGTGAAGCACACTACACTTAAGAGAAAAAGGTTACATGATGTATTAAGAATCATCCCTTCTTTCATGATCTCTATCTGCTCTAATTCATGCTTTCACATGATAGAGAATGCCTTCTCACCGAGCTCACGCACTTAGAAATGGGAATCAACCAGCACCACCACCACCTGTAGACCCTCTGAATGTAAACGACTTTTGTGCTAAATTTTAGGATGTCTTCAAAGTGTTAGCTCAGGCTGTGACACAAACCAAACCAGGGCCTAGTCGTGTCGGCCATCTCAAGTTCAACCTGGACCAAAAACTGTCCCCAAGACCCAACCATAATTGCCCTACACCATATGTTGGATGAATTTCGAACATCTAACAAGATATAACAAAATTAATTGAAGGATATTTAAAGGAGTACATATATATCATGTCGAGAAAGGGGATTGGATTAAGCATGCATTTAAAACCTTAACCTGGGTTATATAGCTTAGCCATCCTAAAACCACCCATGGGCTATATTGTTTTAGCTCTCTCTATTGAAAGGGCTCCAACGCGTGTTAGCCACACGACCCAAGAATAAAAAACCTGGGATGACTAGTACATCCCCTAAAATATAAAGTGTGACATAATACACATGATCACCAAGACCACCCCCACATCAGCAAATGTGAGTTTCCAATGGTGATCCCTCTGGGATCCGCACCTTTCATAGCTTTGCTACTCAACCCCCTTTAAGCCCAATTAAACCTTTTTCATATAACCAATCCATTTACCAAGGAGTCTTTTGATTAGGCATTAACCATTGGTATCCTCATACCAAAATTAAAGTTTGCAAGTCTATCCTTTTATGCCATACCAAAACCATTAACCAAGAAGACTCCCAAGTTTCTAATTAAACCAAAACCATGGATGTCAAGGTATTTTCGAACCATTTAAAACCAAACTAACCAATTTAAGTTCCATTACCATATTATGCAATGCAAAGATTTCAAGAATAGTGAACTATGTGACAAAATCATTCTCATTGGCATTTTAACAAACATATTATGGGTACATAGTTTACAAAACCAAAACCAAACATCAATTGACCATTCCCATGTAACCACATATTCAAAGCATAATTATAATATGAAAACTATAAGAAAAGCACGGTAAAACATTATCCAACCATAAACAATCAAAACCCCCAACATCTATTTCAAAACCAAAATAATACCACAAAATACCAAGAAATCCATACACTGAGACATGCTTTTATTTGAATTAATAATGGGAGAGGAGTAACATGCCTTAGAAACCAAGGAAGTTGGAGAGATTCACCCTTAAAAGTCTCTAATTGATTGCCTTATAAAAACCCTAGCCTTTTCTTTAACCAAGAGTTTGAGAAAGATTTTAAGTGTTTGAATGAGAATAATAGGTTAATGTAGACCCTAAAGGTATTTTATGTCATGGGGTCAAAAAGAGTTAAGAGGGGAAATTTCTAGAATACCCCAACTTAAAACTATAGAAAACTCATAGGTCGGTATGAGTCAACCCTCTAAATCATCACCACACCATACGACTAGTGCCATCCAGTTATACCCAGAACAAAAAGTTAGACATCCACACATTATCCACTGTATGACTCTATTGCCCCAACTCATGGACAAACCATATGACTAGTGTGGTCTAGTCGTACCCAAGATACAATCCAAAGTGATTGATGCTAGAAAACATACGACTATACCTTACCACTCATACCCTATCTCCATGGCTCTTAGTGAGCCATCCATAGTCAGATCCAAGTCAAGTCACTAAGTTTCAGATTAGGTGAGGGATCAACCCAACGATGCATCACCAAACCATATGACCTATATCTATCTTGTCATAACCATAGCAGAAAACTATCCATCACACACTAGACACCTCACGAGTTAGGTCACCTGACCTATACCCATACTATACGACTCATATAGTGAGTTATCACAAAGATAATGAGCCTAAAATACAGGAAGTTTTCCAAGGGCCAAACCCCAGGGTATTTCATACTGTGATTGTAAATATTTAGGGAAAATAGCCAGTAACTGTCCCACTTTAATAGAATGGTAATTTAGTTATAAATGAGGATCCTCAGTTCTTTAGAGTGAGAATGAACCCACCTTATTTCTTTAGGTCGACGGTAAATGAGGATTCTCAGTTCTTCATTAATGAGGTTAAAAAAATTACAAAGATTATCCATATTACTAAAGAAAATAGTGTGGAAATAGCATCCTATCAATTAAAGAAAGGTGCTTATGATTGGGTTACTGTGTGGAAGGATGGTAGAGGTGAGAATGCGGCTCATATAAGTTGGGAGGTATTTCAAATTATGTTTTTGGATAGTTTCTTTCCTAGTTAGATAAGGGATTCTAAAGTAGAGGCGCTCATGAACCTAATGTAGGGCTCCATGTCAGTGAAGGAATACTACCTTAAGTTCACCCAACTAGATAAGTATTCTTAGAGTTATTACCGGATTTTAGAGCTTATATGAGTAAGTTTTTCACTGGAGTATCTGATTTGGTAGTCAAGGAGTGTAGCACTGCTATGTTAATCGAGAGCATGGATATTGCTCGGTTGATGTCTCATGCTTAGTAGATTATGGTAAAGAAGTTAAAAGAATAAGAGAGAAGGAATAAGAGGTCTAGGACTAGACAGTTTGAGTATAATCAGTAGATATTATAAGGGTAAATCTTTCTTAGTATCAGGGTCACTCATCAGCTTCTGCACTATCCTCGGCCAGTGCCCCTTTACTCAAAACTAAACAAAAGCAGTGGGGCAAAGCTTTTAATTTAAAATCTCAAGTTAGTATAGCTGGAAGGCCTACTTATCCAACCTATGCAAAGTGTGGTAGGACCCATCTAGGCAAGTGCTTGATGGGTAAAGGTGGTTGTTATAGATGTGGTAAGATGGGCCACAAGTTTAATAAATGTCTATATGCTTAACAAGGAAGTAGATATGCTTGTCCTTAAACTAAGTTAATAAATTCAGTAGCTCAGGTAGGCCGGTCAGCTCGTTTATTGGATGCATCATCCAGTATCAGTTGTGTTCACAATCAAAACCAGTTTTATACTTTACTATCCTGACAAGAGTGAAAGAGCTCCCCAGATATCATCACTGGTATGATTCTTGCCTTTTACCTTGATGTGTATGTGTTGTTAGACTAGGGTCAAAACCCTTTTTTTCTAACTCCACTTAGTCCTATAAATTTTAAGAGTAAGCCTTGAAACTCTTTTTGAACCCTTCTCAATCTCTACTCTAGTGGGTGAGTCAGTTATCGCTAGATGAGTTTATAGAAAGTACCCCATTACCGTTCTCTATAGGGTCACTTTATTATATATAATAGAGCTAGATATGATAGATTTTGATGTAATTCTAGGCATGGATTGGCTCTATTCATTTTATGCATCAATTAATTATCGCACTAGAGGGTAAAGTTTTAATTTTCTAATGAGTCGGTTCTTGAGTGTAAGGGTAGTTCAGTATCTCCCAAAGGTCCTTTCATCTCTTATATTAAATCCAAAAATTCAATATCAAAAGGGTGTATATACCACCTAGTTTGACTTAAATACACCAAGTCTGAAGTCCTAACCATTCAGTCAGTATGTGTAGTCAATATATTTCCAGAGGTTTTCCTAGAGCATCAATTTGAGGTACCTCTGATAGAGCTTGGTATTGATCTTTTTCATCATACTCAGACTCTCTCCATTCCTTTATATCATATGGCTTTGTCCAAACTTAAAGAGTTGAAAAATCAGCTTAAGGACCTCTTACATAAGGGTTTCATCAGACATAGTGATTCCCTGTGGGGTGCTTTTGTTCTATTCATGCGAAAGAAGGATTATATTCTCAGAATATGTATAGACTACAAACAGTTAAACAAGGTCACCATCAAGAATAAATATCCCATTCTTAGAATTGATGATCTATTTGATCATCTTCTGGGTGCTCGTTGGTTATCAAAAATTAATCTTAGGATGGGGTATCACCAGTTGAAGGTCAAGAGGCTCGATATTCTAAAAATAGCTTTTAGAACCAGTATGGTCATTTTGAGTTTGTGGTTATGTCATTTGGACTAACAAATGATCCTTTAGACATTATGAATTTGATGAACAGGATATTTAAGTTGTACTTAGACATGTTTGTCATTGTTTTCATAGATGAAATACTTGTGTATTCTCAGAGTGAGGATAAAAATGTAGGTCATTTGAAGACAACATTACAAACCCTTAAGGATTATTAACTTTACACAAAATTTATTAAGTTTGAATTTTGGTTGGATTCTATTACATTTTTGGGGTACGTTATTTTGGGGGATGTTATTCAAGTAGACCCTCATAAGACTGATGTAGTAAAGCATTGGCCGAGGCCCATTACCCCTTTTGTTATTTAGAACTTTCTGGGTTTAGCTGGTTATTATAGGAGGTTCGTTGAAGAGTTGTCTTCAAGCTGCACCATTAACTAAGTTTACAAAAAATAAGGTAAAGTTTATATGGTCAGATAAATATGAGAAGTGTTTCCAAAAGTGAAAGGATAAAATGATTTTAGCTCCAGTTTTATCTTTTCCAGAAGGGTTAGATGGATTTATGGTATATTGTGATACTTCCAGAGTTTGGTTAGGTTGTATTTTGATGCATAATGAGAGGTTAATATGTGTTCCTCTAGATATTATCCAACCCATGATTTAGAGTTAGCTGTTGTTGTTTTTGCTCTGATGATTTGGAGGCACTACTTATATGGTGTACATTTTGATGTTTTCATTGATCATAAGAGTCTTCATTAAATATTTTTGCAAAAGGAGTTGAATCTTTGTCAGAGAAGGTTATAGGAGTTGTTGAAAGACTATGACATAAATGTTCTTTTCCATAAAAGTAAGGAAAATGTGGTGGAAGATTCGCTGAGTAAGTCATCTATGGGCAGAGTGGCTCACATGAAAGAGGAAGAATGGGAGTTGGCCAAGGAAATTCATAGACTAGCTCGATTGGATATATGTTTCCTTGATATGGATGATGGAGGAGTAGTGGTAAAAAAAGGCTAGAAATCATACTTAGTGGTGGAAGTGAAGGAGAAGCAGTGAAGAGATCTATAACACCCTGAGACTACCCTTTGGACATCATATGGTGTTCAGGACCACAAGTGATCCCAAGTTAACCGTTGTACAAGCATAACTCATGAGCAACTAAATAAAATACATAAATCTGAATAAAATAAGTGGAAGATAAATCTTTTTGAATATGATCAATACAAAACTATATTAAAATGATTACAACCCTGATTATACGACACAAAATTGAATCAAATACATTAACTCTACTGACTATTTATGAAGACTATACTAGTGTTGATTGTAGGTAGTCGGGACATGACCCAAAACTATCCCGAATCAATACAAATGAATGAAGAAAAATAAAATACTACTTAGACTATGACTAACTCGAGCCCTGGAATCAAAAGGACTCAGCACCTGCTGACTGGACGCTGCAAACTATCAGAATATGATGTGCGCGCTAGAACTCGTACCTACATTATAAGACAACGTAGCACATAGACATATATATGGATCAGTACTTTTGGAATGTACTGAGCATGTGGGGGTGAATGCATAAGTAAAAACAATAATGTAGTAAGTCAAATAAACTTTCAAAACTACATGCTAAATATGAGTGACTCACCTTGGCATGAATGATCAAAATTAACAAATCATAGATCATAAGTAATAAAGCATAAGAGAAATTCTTGTGAGCCATCACACTTAGTTTTAATAAAATTGTACTCTAATTTTGTTCTTTAAATCATGCAGGCTAAGCGAAAAGGGTTTACCTTTATCAATCATAGAACATAAACCTTAAATCCGATAACTGAAGTCTTATGTAGACAATATCTGAGTAAATTTGTAAGCGTTTACACTTAATTTTCTCATAATTGTTCTAACATTTTGTTTTAGGATTTAGGGACTTTGGGAGGCTCTTCTATCCGACATAAACCTAAGGGGAAAACCTCACGTTGGGGAGAGGTGTTATACTCTTGCCAAGGAGTATAACCTTCTCTTAAGTGATCACCGACTTACCCCACTACGGGCACTTAATCTTAATCCTACGGTGGTATGTATTTCTAGTTTATGAGACCTTGGAAATATACCCAACTCGGTGATAAATACTACTCCCATTCTTTTCCTCGAAACTTTAGGAAATCCACCTTAAAATAGAATAAGAGTTTATAATGAAAACCAATTATGCTTCTTTCTTTTAATCACCAACTATATGAACGATGTAGATTCCTTATCTTAGATTAGGATCTTAAGATCAATTCTTTCTTAAATCTTAGTAAACAATACACAAATAGGCTTAAAATCATGATCTTCTTGAAATATCAATACTTAATCTTAGGGCTTAAAACCCATGCTTTAATCTCATGAAAATTCATAGCAAGATATCAACAATATCAAGATAATGAAATCAAAATCACAAGATCATGCTTAGACTCAGTTGAAAATCTATAATCAATGTCTCAAATCACACTTATAGTGTTCAAATCATAAAAAAAAATTATTTAAATCAAGATAAATATGGACTTTCATACTTTAATCACTTTATAAATCCAAAACTCAAAACAAGATACTTTGGGTATGAACCCTAATTTCAATTCATGTAAATTCATCTTTAAAACCTAGTTTTGGGCACAAGGATGAAATGAGTATCCTTGTTCATAACCCCACATACCTTATTTGATTAATTGGATGTAAAAGCTTGAACTTTGAATCTCTAATGGTGTTCTTGAAGCTTCTTATTGAAGTTTTTAAATTTTGAAACTTGGATTCTTGCTTTTCTTAACAAAAATTTGATGAAGTTCTTGGTGTTCTTGAGGATACTAGGGTTTCTTGGATAGAAAAGGATGAATAATAATGTATCAAATGCTTTTGGGGGTTGAAATTATGTGTTATCGAAGGTTTTGGGTGACGGGAATTGGCCGAAGTGACCTGAGACCCTTTGGGAACTGAAGAAGCGAGTGAAATAGCTTCGTATCGCGTTGGCTATTGTGTTGGGGACAGTAATGCATCGCGTCACTATCACATAGGCTTACTGCCTCTCACGAAAAATGCCATACCTTTTTACTCGGATATTAGATTAAGGCAAAATTAGTATCGTTGGAAAGCTAACACAATTTTCTACAGTGTAGTGGGTCTTGAGCTGTAAATTTTATGTATACAAAAGGTTATACATGTTCAAATTCAACCCTAGTAGAATCGAGTGTAAAGATTTAGCCGAATCAAAGGCTCTTGGCTCAACTTCACTCTAAGTGCTTCCTATGAACATTTCTCACCATGAGATCACTTCATACACTAGGCTAATGATCATGAAATTAGATCAATATGGTAATCATTTGGATTAGAACTTATATTTGTAGGAATGATGGTCAGAATTCTAGCACAAAAATACAGGTTCTTACTTTATCTTCTCCTTGGAATCATTCGTCCTTCAATGATAGATAGGAATTTTTTTAAGTCTGATAAGTATGGAATAATGTAGATATGATGTGTCTGCTATGAAAGGATATAACTGAGATAAAACATCAAAACTTTCATGAGGAAACTAATTTCTGAGCTGACTTGACTTTACTTACTATAAGAAATTTATTCATACTAAGAGTTTAGAACTCGCTTGAAGTGTTCGTGATACAATCACACATATAGAACTGAAAAGTGATAAGTTTTGCAATTATGAATCATGATACAATGAGACTAAGATCATAGAATGGGTATTACACTATCTTAGCTGGAATACTTGAAAAACTAAGGTCATTCACTGAATACTTATGAAATGAATCATGACTAAATATTTGAATTGCAGATATGATGCATGGAATGAACTGAATTACCTTATGGAATGTCCTTACTCATGAAACTTTAGATAGTAAGACTAGATAGAAAGTTAGAAATCTATAGGATCTTATCTGCTTGATTGCTAAACTTGGTTGCAGGCTATATAAACTGGTCATACTAACCGCGCATACTCAAATAGAGTATTTCTTCAACACTTTTCTACAAAATTCTACTAACGTTAGGGAGAAAAGAATTTTGGGCATAATCTGAACAAGACATCTAACTAAGGAGTCCCAGCATTGACACCACTCTATAGCATGGAACATAGACATATTACTCCCTCAACTATACTATTCCCCTTAAATACCATACTCATTTGATTCAATTATAATTCTCACATGGGCATTGATAAGTCTCTCTACTAATATCTAAACTAAACTAAATCCCCTCACCATGATCAACCCTAACTTGAAATCATAAGATACAACACGCTAAACCATAATATTAGTCTAAACCATACGATTCAATTTTCTATGTCTCTTCCAGATCTCACACCCTAAAAAAAATGTGCCTTACCACTTTAATGACTAACTCTGAACTCTTACTATGGATTCACTAGCGCATATTGTATTCCTCCACTTACATCCCAATATGACATTCAAGCCTATTATTATAACCACATATGAACTTTAAGGCAAGCACCCATTAAGGCATTCTCCACATATTCTCTAAACCTCTATCAACAACAACTTTTTTGCACTATACTTAAGAACATACACACCAGTTTTCAACTAACCATGACATGTATCAGAGACTTGGCCTTAATCTTACTTCATACTTTAGCCTTAGATAGAAAATCATAAGTAATACTTCTTAATGAAAGTTTTCATCTCCCTCTCATCTAAACCTTTTCTTATCCATCATCATCGCCACTATCTTAATATAGGAAGAGGCCAATGAAGGGATAAGACATAAGGGCCTGAAGCACGAAAGAATACAATAAAGAACTCTAACAGTTAACTGAGACCAGAAGAATGGAATATTAAAGCCCTGGATTCATTAAAGAGATCTAAACTGAGCAAATACATGATATAAACTGGATTTCACTAGGATCATGAGTTTCAGAGAACTGATCATACTATGAAACCTAAGTTCATACTTATCATAAGCTATTAACATAAGACTACAGTTCATAGATTCATGAGGGATAACTTAAATAACAAGAGTAAAGTTGTTACATACTTATCGGAAGCTTAGAATGAACTTAAGTATGCATAAAGTGTAAAAGAATTAGCCTTTGGCATTGATTTAGTGTGATAATAATTGAAATCCAAGGAATACTCTAGAGTAAGAAAGGATCACTATCTTATCACAACTTTTATTGACATGTATCACAATCTAATTCTCAAAACTTGATTTGTTTCTGCACTCTACCATCTCCCCCTTTGGTCAAAGATGATATTCTAAGATTAGGGGTCTAATCCATAACCTTGAGAGTGAGCCATAATTTCTTCATTCTAATGTCTACACTCAAATTCTAAACTCACAAGAATAAACTAAATTTCAAACTTACTGAATTCATTCTTGAACAATCCTTTCATATACTATCCTTAACTTTCTAGCTTCAATAATCATCATCAAAGAATTACACTCTCATTTACAAACATATCTACCTCACTAAACACATAATCATAGCCTGCAAAGATCACACTTCTATACTTATATTTTCCCAAAGCATAAGAATAAAAATCATACTTAAAAAACTCAACAACATCTATCCAAAACTCATCAACTTAACTATTAAGAACACCATCTATTATATAACTAGCCTTCTTCCACTTAGAAACTCAAGGGTACTACTAACCATACACGATACTTAATAACCTTAGAAAATAACGCAACCCATCTTACATTGGGCACACCTCTACATCAGACCTACAATATCATACTTACAAAATCATACTTAATCTCAAATCAATAAACTTAAATTCTTGTATTCACTATTTCAAGCCTATTAGTTCACCTCCATATAACTAGCATCACCAATAAAGCAACCATTACATCCACCTTTATGATCATCCGTTTTTCAATCTTAGTGTCTAGCGCTAGGCATGGTTAAAAACCTAACCTCGCATACTATTCTCACTTAGAAGCTATAAAGCAAGACACCAAGAAACACTATTCAACTAGAACCCCATAACAACCATAATCAATCACAAAACTATGGTATACCTTATTAAAATCCATTAGCATATCCTCCTTCTACACATTACGGCTATTTACCCATCTGTAATGCTCGGATTTGCTGAACCAAAATGCTACATGTGCTTATGACCCCAAAGGACCACAAGCTAACCCATGACTTATATCTGTACCTGTACACTGAATAAAATACTGAATAATGTGGTGCACTGAAAGGATATAAGGTTCAATACTGAACATAACATGGATAAGATAATATCTGTGGGGTAACACAATACCCAAAACAAAACTGTAAGGACTGAAGTCTAAAACATAATAGTCTGCATCTAGTCTGACAGCCTCTACTGTCTGAATAATCTGAGTAAAGAGTTGATGGGATATGTCCCCAACTAACTCCAAATAATAACTAACCAATGAAATAGTGGATAAATAATCATGTCCTCAAAGGATAAGAACTCACTTCTATTCTAACTGCTGAGACTAGAATCTGCTGCTGATCTGGAACTCGTGTCTCTGAACCTATGTTGTAACATAAAAAGAAAGCACTATAGCATAAATGCATTAGTACAATAGAATGTATCGAGTATAAATATCAAGTAGGCTAATGCAAGGGTTAACATGGATGAATAATGCAAGCTGACTGTCTAAAATAAATGCAAGAATAAATATATAAATACATAACTATAACTGACACTGTGATATTATAATTACTGAATTTGAATACTGATGACATGACATACTAAAAATTGATATATCTGATAGCATAAATAGATATATCTGAATATAACTGATAACATGGGTGACTGTATCTGACAGTTCTGAATCTGATGAAACTATCTTAGTTCCTTACTGTATCTGAGTCGACTGTATCTGACAGTCTTAAATCTGATGAACTATCTGAGTTCTATTACTGTGACTGGTACTAAAACTATAGGAGGTAGTATTTAACTAACATGCCCCTGATACGCCATTATGGCTGAGGTGGGGTCTAATTTGTAACCCCAATTGGAAGGGTGTCAATACCGCACCACTGATAAGGACAAGATGTGGGCAACCCTCATCTGATAGTGTCCCCTGTACAAGAATGGTGGGGCCCTTATCTGACAGTGCTTGTCCACCTTATCAACCCTCATCGACAGTGTTGATGTCTAAATCTATGCTAGCTATATAGTTCTGGAACACAAGGATGACTGCTAAGAATGACACCCTCATCTGATAGTTTGTGTCCCCATCCTTGGGTTCACTCAGTGTAATTTCTAATCTCATCTGAATGGACACTAAACATGATTTACTAAACTGAACATGGACTGAATTATTAAATTTCGTTGACTGATAAAATATTATAGATATCTAATAACTGACTGAGTTCATGAGATCATGGAGATTTCCTGAGTCATAAGACTGTTTGAATTCTAAGGATCATGGCTTGACTGAGAGTATCATGAAAACATGACATGGCTCAAAGTACACAGCTAATGTTTCAGGGACAAGTAACCCCAGGACTCGATGGAAGAAAACTGACCAAGCATAACTTACCTGAACATATAACTAACATCATAATCTATAATATATTTATAGAAGCATTCCTTCAAAATTTATGATAGGCATAACTTGTACATACATGGGGATTTGATGATATCATACTAGTTGGGCATTGTTCCTTCATCTAGGTATTTAATCAAACACATGGGAGGCATAGCACATATAGAAAACATTATACAACAATTAATCATCATGGTTCATCTCTAATTTCATCATCCTAGGGTTTATTCATAGCTTCACATGAATACACATCTATACAAATCAATTCCTCATAAAATTGATCACCCAACATGGATTTGAATTCATTTGATCATTCTCAACATAAAACAAACTAACCCAACGTGAAATTCATAAAGAAATCTATAACTTGAATTTAGAAAAAGGATTCTTGGGCTTCATTGAGGAAAGAATTCCATTAATGAAGACTATGCGTACCTTAGTTCATGATTTCGTGAAGATTAACGGTGAAACCTTCTTGAATTTGAATCTTCTATGAAAACCCTAGCTTGTTCTTGAGAGAAACTTGAGAGAAGAGAGTGTGTTTTGGGTGAAAAGTGGTTGAATCACGTGTTAAAACGATTAAATAGGGGTAAAAAATTGACCCTTTTAACCCTGGATGCATCATTTAATTTCATGGGACTAGTCATTACACTTAGACATTTTTACAAACACCTTGTATGCATACCTTTATTAAGGCCAAATTCATGGTTGAATTCAACAATATTAGGGTTACTCAAGACCCATTTTTTAAACTACAACAACAAGCAGCCAAATATGCAAATCATCACCGATAACATATATAAACACAAGTTTAAGCAAGAACAAACATTATTCATTATTAGGCAACAAAACCCTTATCATTTAATTTCAAATTCACCATTTTAAAATATTAATACATGTGTAAAATAAATGGCTTTTGAGTTATTTAATATGGGAAAGAGTTACATGCCATAAAAAAGATGATCCACTAAGAAACTTGACTCCCCTTTGCTTCTAGATGAACACCCTTGAAACCCTAGCCTCCAATCTTATTTTGAGTAGTATAGAGAGGATTTGGAATGTCTTTGTCTGCAAAATAAGGGTTTAGAAGGCCACTACACATTACATATTAAGGGGACTTAAGGGTTTCGGGGTGGGAAATGACATAGAGCCCTTAGTAAAAAGCTAGAAAATGAACCAGCAATAGGGTACGACTCTCTTAAGTCAATTGTACCCTAGGGTATAAGTTGTGCCTTAACTCACACCCTAGTCTTAACCAAGGACCCATACACTTCCTAAGGTACGAATTACACCCCCTAGACTCGTATCCAAGGGTATGATTTGTACACTAAACTATACCCAAACCCATACAAAAAATAGTACACTCTATCTCAAGTTCCATACTCTATACGACTAGATAGGCACGACTCATACCCTAATGTACGACCATGGAGAGGCTAAGTCATATCTAAGACAATGAGTAACTCTTTCCACACTAACTAGGGTATGAGAGCGGTTACTAAAGTGTTATACAAGGGTAGGGCTAGTACCCTTAGTGGTACGTAGTCCAGAAGCCTCAATCAAGGGAATTTTTCTAAGTGTCCAAAGCCTAGGTGTTTCAATTCTCCCCCACTTGGATCATTCATCCTCGAATGACGATTAAGGAAAGCATAAACACAAGTTAATACATATCAACCAACCTATTAACAATTACAAAACAAGGCACACAATAAGGATACAACACACATCACAATCTTTACCAATCAACCATTCATCTCATTTACTATGGGACTCAAACCCATTATTTATCAAATACACTTGATTAATTCTAAGCTTAGGGGTTTTAAACCATCGTCTATCATCAAACTTGCTCAATGCAAAGTTTAGGGACTTGAACCCATTGTCTAATAAAGCCATAAATCTAGGCAAAAAGGTTAACAAATACCTCAATCACGAATTTCCAAAATGGAAAACAAATGGGGATACTTGAACTTTATGTCCTCTTCTGCCTCCCAAGTAGCTTTCTCGGACTTTTGGTTCCAACATATAACCTTCACCAAAGCAACTTCTTTTGTTTGCAACCAGTAAACTTGACCATCTAAGATCCTCACCGAGACCTCCTCATAGGACAAAGTGTCTGAAATACCAATATTCTCAAATGGAACAACCAATGGAAGATCACCCACACATTTTTACAACATAGATACATAGAAAATCGGCTAAATGGAGTTCAAACTAGAAGGCAACTCTAACTCGTAGGCAACATTTCCCACCCTTTTCAAAATCAAGTAGGGACAAACATACCGGGGACTAAGCTTCCCTTCTTACCAAATCTCATCACTCTCTTCATCAGAGACACCTTAGAGAATACCTACTCACCAATATTAAACTCCAAATCCATACGCCTCACATCCGCATAGGACTTTTGGCAACTTTGAATGACTTTAAACCTATCACAAATCACCTTTACTTTTTCAAAGGCTTGGTGAAATAAATTGGGGCTAAGCAACTTTCCCTCACCAACTTTATAACACCCAATAGGAGTTCAACATCTCCTACCATACAATGCCTCAAAAGGTGCCATATCAATGCAAGAGTGGTAACTATTGTTATAGGAAAAATCAATCAAAGGAAAATAGTCGTACCAATTACTGTCATAATCAAGAACACAACATATCCTCCCGCGTTTGGATGGTCCTCTACGTTTGTCCATTCGTGTGCGGGTGGAAAGCGGGACTAAGGCAACCTTTTTGGAATGACCTCTAAAGTTAGATGAAAATAGAGTACCACGATCTGAGATAATAGAAACCAAAGCACCATAAACCTTTACAATCTTTGCAAGATACAACTTAGCATAATCCTCTGCTGAATAATTAGTCCACACGGGCAAGAAGTGATACTTGGTCATCCTATCCACAATGGCCTAAATAAAATCATATTGATTTCGAGACCAGGGAAAATCGGTGATGAAATCCATATTAATTGTCTCCCACTTCCATTCGGGCAATAAAATTTCTTAGTACAAGCCTCTGGGCCTCATGTGTTCAACTTTAATTTGTTGACACACCATACACTTAGCCACATTACTAACTATATCTCATTTCACATTACCCCACGAATAGAACTCTCTAAGATCATGATACATCTTTATAGAATTGAGATGTCTAGCATATCGAGATTCATGAGCCTCAGCCATAATTCTTTCTCTCAATCCAACAACATTGTGAATATATAGCCTACCTTAGTACCTCAAGATACCATCACCACCAATCACAAAGTCAACAACATTTTGTAGACCTAGATTTCCCTTGATCTTCATCAAATTAAGATCCAACAATTGTTTTTCCTTTATCTCAACAATAAGAGACGATTGAGATACCGGATACACAACCACACTACCATCCTTGGAGTCCGTAAAATGAACTCCAAGACTAGCTAAATGGTGAATGTCCTTCACAAATTCCCATTTTCCCTCATCCACATGGGCTAAACTCCCCATGGATAATCGGCTAAGAGCATCGGCGACTACATTAGCTCTACCCAGATAGTAATGAAGACTCATATCATAGTCTTTTAAAAACTCAAATCACCTCCTTTGTCGGAGATTCAACTCTTTTTGAGTAAACAAATATTAAAGACTCTTATGATTGGAAAAGATGTCGAAATAAACTCCATAGAGATAATGTCGCCAAATCTTCAAGGAAAAAACCACGGCTAACAACTCCAAGTCATGAGAAGGGTAGTTCTTTTCATGAAATTTCAATTGCCTAGAAGCATAGGCCACCGCCCTACTATGTTGCATCAACACACAACCAAGCCCAATATGAGAAGCATCACAATACACTACAAAACCATTGTTACTCTCGGGCAAGGTCAAAATCAGAGCCAAATTCAACTTATCTTTAAACTTCTCAAAACTATCCTCACATGCATTCGACCACAAGAACTTGGCCTTCTTATGGGTCAACTTAGTCAATAGGGAATATATGGTCAAAAAACTCTTCACAAGTCTCTTATAGTAACCGACTAGACCCAAGAAGCTTTGAATATCAATTGGAGTCACAGGTCTAGGCCACTTCTTAACCACTATAACCTTTTGAGAATCTACCATAATCCTCTCACTAGAGATAACATAACTAAGAAAGGTCATAACTTTTAACAAAAACTTACATTTAGAGAACTTAGCATACAAATAATGATCCTTTAATGTTTTTTACACGGCAAGGAGGTGATCACCATGATCAACCTCACTCATAGAATAGACCAAGATATCATCAATGAAGACAATGACAAATAATTCTAAAAATGGATGGAAGACCCTATTCATCAAATCCATGAATGCCATCAGGGCATTGGTCAACCTAAAGGACATGACTAGAAACTCATAGTGACCATACCGGTTTCTAAAGAAAGTCTTAGGGATATCTACTTCCCTAATCTTAAGTTGATGATAACCAAACCTAAGATCAATATTAGAGAAACACTTCATACACTGAAGTTGGTCAAACAAATCATCAATCCTAGGAAGAGGATATTTATTCTTTATGGTCTCTTTGTTCAACTGATGAAAATTAATGCACATACAAAGGTAACCATCCTTCTTGCGCACAAACAACATGGGAGCACCCTAAGTATACACACTAAGATGGATGAAACCTTTATATAAAAGGTTTATCAATTGATCCCTAAGCTCTTTGAGGTTCGTCAGAGCTATTCTATAAGGAGGGATAGAGGTCGGTCGAGTGTATGAAACAAGATCAATCCCAAAATTAATTTCCCTATCGAGAGAAATACCATGGAGATCATCAGGGAAAACCTTGAGAAACTCATTAACCATGAAAATGGATTTTAGAGAAGAACCTTACGATTTAGAATCCTTAACTTGGACCAAATGATACATATATCCCTTTGAGATTAACTTTTGGGCCTTAAAATATGAAATAAACTTCTCCTTAGGCACTAAAGAACCCCCTTTCCCATACAATGAGTGGCTCATTAGGGAATTTAAACATGAACCTACGGGTTTGACAATCTAAGGAAGCATAACATGAATGTAACCAATCCATCCCCAGAATAACATCAAAATCAACCATGTCCAACTATATTAAGTCCACAAGAGTTTATCTACCACTAACAGATACCACACACCTTTTATCAACCCATTTAACAACCACTGAGTCTTCTACCAGGGTAGAAATAGAAAAAGGAACTGACAGACTCTCAGGGACAAAACCAAGATGTACAGCCATAAATAGGGTTACATAAGATAAGGTAGACCTTGGATTAAGAAAACAATACACATTATGGGAAACAAAATTTAACACACCCATGAAAATATCATGAGATGCCTCAAAATCATATTGAGTAGCAAGTGCATACAAGCTATTCCGGCCAGTGCTAGTACCAGAAATCAAAGTTGAAGAAGAAATAGTACCCTTCGGTGCAGAAGTAGGAGAAGAAGTAATAGGGGCCCTATTGGCCCAAGATACCACTAAAGACATGAACTCTTATTGCAAGTTATTGATCTAACCATATCTAAAATATTTATTTCTCTCCTTCTTTCACTGACCACGATGAGGATGACTACAAAATCTATAAGATGGGTAGGATAGAGCTGACTAAGCCTTACCAAGATGAGATTAGGTACCCAATTCTGGAAACCCACTACTAAAATGAGGCCGATAATCACCCAACAACTTTGGGTAAGGAACACTAATCGAGGAGAAAGAACTCAAACTTCCCCACTTTTTCCTTGGACACTTGCCACCACCTCTACCACTTTGTTAGAATTGCCTAGATTTTTCCCTTTATCTTTTACTAAACTCTACTTGTTTATTTTTCTCTTCCTCCACTTATTGAATATACCTAATCAACCCAGATATGTCCATGTTTTTTATCAATAAAGCCGTCTTGCTCTCAAGCACCAACTCACGGGACAATTCTAAGAAAAACTTATGTACTCTATTCCTCATGCTAGAAACTATCTCGAGAGTATACCTAGACACTTGGTCAAATCTCAAGGCATAATCATGAACAAACATCCTCTTTTGCTTTAAGTTCACAAACTCTTCCATTTTTGGTTCCCTCAACTCTTAGGGAAAGAAGCAATCTAAGAAAGCCTCAGAGAAATATTCTCATATGACAGAACTTGCATCCACATCTCTAGACAATTTCCACCCTTCTTACCATTTGTACGCTACATCCTTTAATTCGTAGGAAGCAAACTCAACGACCTCAACCTTCGAAGCATGTATGATTTGGAAAATATTCTCCATTTCATCAACAAAGCCTTGAGGATCCTCCTCAACCTTTGTACGTATAAACATAAGAGGGTTCAACCTCATAAATTGGCCAACTCTTGTGGCCTCAGAAGAAATAGTGGCCAAATATCCATGCTCTAATTGAGAGGCTACTAATTCAGTCAAGAGGTTGATGGAATGACAAAACTCAGGATTAGTAGCATCCCCTTGAGGTGATGTAATAGGAGGGCCACTTAAGAGAGTTTTTTGCTCCTCATTTTTTCATAATTATCATTTTTATTTAGCATATTAGTAAAAACATATTTGATATAGTCTTCGATCACAATATAATTGTAAAAACTAAAGATTATAAAAAAATGAAAAAATCGACTAAAACTTAAACTGGACAAAAACAATTTTATGTTGGTTTGAGTTGGTTTATAGTTGTAATAAACTGACATGATTGGTTTGGTTTTTTTTAATAAAAAACAAACCAACCCGACCTAGGTACACCCCTACTTTATAGGCATAGATTTAAAGGGATGAAAAGACATAGAATGGAGCTCAAAATTATCAAAAAGAGAGAAAGAAAGTGCAGCTGAAGACCTGGAAATGAAGAGCCTCAGTTACCGCAGTCACGGTCTACTGTCAGCGATTGTAACAGTTAAATATGGTCAGTAAACCATGGTCACGTGAGTCTGTCATGGTAGCAGCCAAGCTGGTGCGATCGTGGCTCAGCAAAAATATTCAGCCCAAGGGAAAAATTGGAAATGCACGTGATTGATCCCATTTTGAAAAAAAAAGACTCAAACCCTAGCATCATGCGCGATATTCCATCTTCCGCAATTTTTAGGTTTTAGCTCTTGACTCCATAGCCTCCATTTTTTAGGAGAAAATATTGTGTAAATTTTGGGTGAAGAATACATTGGAGACTTTCTAAGTGGAAGATTTGCTATCTACCATTGTTGATATTATGGGAGAGCCAAGTTGGAAGTAACATTTGGTTAAATTTTCAACAATTCATTTCAATGAAGATTATGGGTATATCTATGCTTATTTATATTATATGTAGCTAAATATCCCTCTTGGGGTTATGTGTGAATAGGGGTTAAAGTGTGTGTGGGCTATTATTGTTAGAATCTATTTGGTAATTCATGTTTATGGGTTTTATCATTGCTATGCTAAGTTGATTGGGATTTGATGGATGAAAACCCCAAATACCCATATGGGTTTGATGAATGAAAGCTCTAAGCTCTAGAAACCTCAAGGCCATCTTCGAAAGAAGTGTTTAGGGTAAAGTGTAGGAATCCATATCATCCTTGAAAGAGGGATATGGTAACCAAATCAATGATAAACAATCATGTGTGTAGTTTGCTAAATTTTCACTATCTTAGACACAAGGGTGAATGTGAGGTTGACTATACCATGGGTATCATCCTAGAAATAGGGATACCTAGATTAAGGTTGTGGTTACAAATTGTTGAACACACCTATTAGGTATTTGAAAGAATGAATGGGAGAAAGTTTGGTGTTTTGTTGAAAGACTAGCATCAAAATCGATAACCAAAACTATCCATATTTGACTTACTAAATTGATGTTGATTGCTAACATCCACATAACACTACATTAGTAATGCAGAATTCCAAAATTCGTGCATAATTGGTAAACTCTAATTATTCGTAGCCCCAAATTTGTACTAGAAAAACCCAAAAAGAAACATTAGTGTAGGAACCTATCTCCCCTATTATTATCTTTTTGTACCATTTGTTTGAATTTAACTTGTATCTACCATTTTGAATTAATTTTTTCACTACTCACATTATTCCTCGTGGATTCAAACCCGACTCCAAAGTTGGGTAAATATATTGACGATGACCACCTTGAACTTAATTTAACGTGTAAGTTAAGCATCATCAAAAAGTGGTGCCATTGCTGGGGAACAATTTGGCGTATTAAGTTAGTTTGAAATTTTAGTTACTTGCTTGAATTCAAGCTTGTAAATATTAGTTTGTGATTTTCTTTGTTGTAGGTAGATTTTCTTTAAATTCTACTTTTTGCTTTGGCATCTTCTGACAAATATGGATTTGGTGGTTGGAATGCCTATATTAATTGCCTATGTCGATATTGTGATGGACCACACTTTATGAGATATTGTAACTATGCTCCTCGGAAAGAGACAGGATCACCATCTCGATCTTATAGGGAATATGGTTGTACCTCATATGGAAGTCAAATGGACATAGGGATGATTGTCCAAATGCCCCCTCCCCCTATTATACTAACTGAATTACTAGTGATTTTAATAGGATTAATAGGTCTTATGATGAGAGGAATGAGGAGCAACAAACCAAACTCATTGGTTTGGGAGGAATGCTTCAAACTATTTTGGATCGGGTGACTATAACCATGCCCACTCCTTAAAGGGAGGTTGATCAATAAAGGAATCCAAGCTATGATTATGATCTTGGTAGTAAATACTCCTCGATGGCTTCCAAATCATCCGACTCATATGAAGAAGAATAAGCCAAAATAAAAAAAATAATACTAGAGTCAATAGAAGAATCAAAGAAATCCTCTTATAATGACTATAGTTCATTTTGGGGTGAAGATGCTTCAGAGTATGCTAACCCAAAATTAGGTGTTGGACTTCATGCAACCCACTTTTCAACATTATGTTTCGAGGATATGATGAGGATCCTCCCTTTAAATAAATGGAGAATTGTTAAATGACGAACTCCGAATCTTATATTTTGGAGTTTGACATTCCAAAAGAGCACAAGGAACCCCATCCATCAAAGGCCAAGATTCTCAACTTCTGTAGTACAAGGAATAACCAATTGATGCGCTTACTTTTACCCAAAGAGCAAATTTAGAAGTTTGATGTGAAGTTGGGTAAAAGGTTCAAGTCTTCAAAATGGCGAGATCGAAGCTTGCTTGCCATTTAATCACCTCTTCCAAGTTTCATCTTGAAAGATTCGAATTTTTTATCCCTCTGCTGCTCATTGCATATTGAAAGAAAACTGGGATGGAGATTCAAATTTTCTAGCTGGAAACACAAAAGGAAAAAGTGGAGATATTGTGCTATGATGTTAAACTAACCGCTAGATGGGAAGCAACCCATCACGCCACAAAATGTGGCAAGTATCCATTTTATTCATGAATGATGGAGTAGAATTAAACTCTATTTTTATGCATGCATAATCCATGAGATGTTAGTGCTAAATAAAATTTTGATCGAATTTGAAAGAGAAAAAATATGTGAAATTGAAAAGTTTGGACTGAGCAAGAAATGCAGAAAACCTAGTTGTTTGGTCTTAGTTACCGCGAACACGAAACTAGGACCGCAATCGCAGTCAATTCAATTAAAAAAACCATCCAACTACCCATTTCCCCCATACTCTTCCTTCAATTTCTCTCAAAAAATCTCTCTAATTTATTAGCATTACTTAGCGTATTCAAGCATCAACCCACCCTCTTGCTTCATCAGATCTAGTAAGTCGACTTAACTCTATCAATTTGGATATGCTTATATACTAAGAACTTGTGATATAGAAAAAGGTATGAAATAGTGTTTTCATTGCTAATTTCATGCTTAGTTGTAATAATTGTTGTGATTAGATATTGTAGTTGGTGTACACACTAATGGGGAAGTATTGAGTACCCAAATTTATGCTTTAAATGGTCAAAGAAATTGTGTGCACCGTGTTTTTGATAAAATGCCCCAAAAATTCCAATCCTTATTCTTTCAAGTTTAGGGGCTGGAATCACACATTCTAGGTTTTAATACATTTCTTATAATGTTGTCATGCCTAGTTGAAATGAGGGATTAAGGGTTAAAATTGCATTTCAAAGTAATGTGTAGAAACTGTCAACTCGGTCTCAGGTACCATGATCGTAGTCCCGATGACTGCGGTCGCGTACCATGGTCGTGGTCAACACTCCACGATCGCCATACATGAGGGAAGCTTGAGGCAAATTTTAAAACTTTTGCACATCCCTCACTGGCCCCAAAACCTTCATAACACTACCACATGAGCTAATTTGTTTAATTTAGTATGTTTTCAGTATAATAATACTAACATTGGCCTAAGTTGCATTATCTATAGGTTCTCAGCCTCAAAAATAGGAGATTTTGGTAATACTCGATTCATGGATGCACAATGCCTACACACCTACTATGATGATTACTATAGGATTAAGCTACTCCCTGAAAGAGGTTTTAGCTTAGACAAGGTGGAGAAGAAGCTCCCAGAATTCTACGCCAGACTCACTGCGACCTAGTGGATGTATTTTTCTCTGGAACCCTGCAAGGCTAATGAGAAGTGGGTTCATAAGTTCTATGCAAACCTCAGGGTGGTTTCTCTCACAAACCTAATGATGATAATTCAGGGAAAGCATGTGAATTTCGGAGCGAAGCAGGATAATACAGTGTATGGACTTCCAGATATTGACATAGGGCAATTCCAGGAAAGAGCATGTGAGTCGAGGGACCTGGATGGCCAATGTTTTATATGCTGGAAAAGAAGTTCCTTGTTTAATCTCCAAGAGAGATATTCTAATGAAGGACAGAAGAATCTAGGCTTTGGTTGAACATCGTATGAAGACGAGTATCGCCACATACCCATATGACCATTATCATAGATTTGAGAGCTCGGATTGTGGCTTTTATCAAACATGGCATCCCGCTCAATGTGGGTGAGATTGTTTTTTAGAGTGGAGGTATTTCAAAACTCATGGAGGTATGCAGATTCTTCCCCCTCCCTTATCACTGATCTTTGCAAGAGGGCAGGAGTGGATGAATATGATGCAGATACTAAAGTACGTCTAGGCTCCCTTATCGACCCACTCAAATTCAGAGATGAGGGTGCCCCAGGTCAGAGTAAGAAGAGAAAAATGGACACGAGAAAATTGGTCCAAGAGGACACAAATTCTTATAGACCTTCATCAGCCAACCACCTCAATGACATCTCAGGTTAAATTGGGGGGTTAGGGAGCTAGTGTCTAGATTGCCTCAGCGACCAGGAGAGCCATCCACCACTTGTCACTCATATGTAACTTGGCTAGATTGTGACATGTATCGTTAGGAGAAGAAGAAGTAGGGAGATAATATTGCTAGTTTAGGAGAGCCTACTCAACTTTGGTGGAATAACACAGGGACCTCAAGGAGTCACATGAGAAGATGGTAAAAAGAGAGAAGAAAAGAGACAAATTCTTCAAGAAGCAGTGGAAGGAGGTAAAAGGCATATTTAAGGTGCTCAAACCTAATGAGATCCTTCATCAAGGTTAGACAGTGAAGATGAGGCCTTTGCTGATTTGTCGGCTGATGATGCTAATGGTGATAGTGCAGAGTCAGTAGGAGGGAGCAACTCTTGAGGTAGATTTAGGGATACCCCTCTTACTCTTTCTTTACTGCACATCCATTGAGGACACTGCATTCCTGTTAGTTGGGAGTGCCCTCGGATTTGTAGTGTTTTGATGTTATGATGCCGGATATTTCTTTTTATGTGATTGTTTTGAGATGATGTTTTTGATATTGTTTTTATTTGGTTTCCAGATGCTATATTTTGGGGTACCCTAGTGGTACCCATGTTTTATGAATTATCATTATTTTTTTAATTTTTAGTATTCTTTTAATTTAATTTCATTTTGATTTTGTTTTGATTTTGGTGATGCATGACTAGCTTTGCCCTATGATGGATTGATTGACGACATTCTTAAGGGTGAAGCGTCGTGTTTGGATTTTGATGCATAGGTGTAGGGAAAGTCTGAGTACCTGTGGCATTGTATGTTGTAAAGTTGGGGTCACTTTCTACACCATTAGTGAAGTCTGAGTAGCCATTTGGGTATTTTGCCCTTTTTGAGCCTCAATGTGAGACTAAGGCTTTGGTTGTTGCCATATTTTAGCAAATTGTGTGTGGTTCTAATGTAAAATGAACAACCCCCTCTGTCCAAATATTTTTAGAATGAAATCAAGGGCATGAACGTGAGCAATTTTGTAACAAAACATTTTCTCTTTTTGTGGCTTCATAAATCTTGACTTATGAAATAGAAATAGATACTCCCATTTTGTCTCTCGCGGGAGGGACATTTGAGCCCCCTTGGCAAATTTTACATGCCATGACTGATGATATTTTGGTATTCATCTCTTGTACACTTATGTTATCTAGAACTTTCCCCGTTAGTCTTTCAGAGCTAATGTTGATTGTATTTTATTAGAAAAATGTCTTAGGCCACCTTTGTGATTTTGGAAGCCC
Organism: Capsicum baccatum var. pendulum; assembly: GCA_030864225.1. Lineage (NCBI taxonomy): Eukaryota > Viridiplantae > Streptophyta > Magnoliopsida > Solanales > Solanaceae > Capsicum > Capsicum baccatum. The sequence continues at coordinate 70,941,903 of CM061551.1, forward strand.
ACTCTAGCCTAAAAAGCCTACCCAAGCATTAATATAATCCTTAGTTACCCACTTTGAGCCTTTGGACCTTTCTTTGGAAAACACATTACAAGACGTAAACCATTCATTTTATTTCTCTTGTGAACCATACCCTCTTTGAACTTAAAAATATAATTCTAGGCTAAAAGCCTAAGTTGGGGGTGGTAAAAATTTATGGAAGTAGGTTTGGTGCCACAAAAATGTAGTTATATGCCTATGTTCCTAGACTTTGAAAAGAACAGAATAGAAAAAGAAAGAGCCGAACAAAGGAAAGAATTGCACTAAAGTGCAAGAGAAAGAGATGAAAGAAGTTGGGTAAACTAAGGAAATAAAAGGTAGGCATGATAAAAGAGAGAAAACAAAGAAGAGTGGACCATAGTCAAAAAGAAGGAGTGAAAAAGTATGATGCAGATGTTCAAGAAAGGATGTATCCATGTTATTCCACAATGATATAATACCCTATCCCAAACCTACATTACAAGCTTAGAAAGCCCTTTGAGATATTCAACCATTTACTTTATTTGTGGTGGCGATTGAAAATAGGGCAAGCATATGGTATGACACTTGTTGCATGGAGATTTCTTTTGTGAGGGAGAGAGTTGTCCACTTAAAATTATTGTTTGCATATTTTGTAGTTTGGTGTGAGAAATTCTTTTTCGTGTGAGGTTGGCATGTGAAACAAGTTGAGGTGGGTGATTTTGTCATCTTTCGACAATGAGGCAGATGGAGTATAACTTAGTTGTGGTCAAAAGAGAGTCACTTCTAGAGTATTGGTTTTATGTTGCTTGGTCGCTCTTTGAAGTCCTATGTAGCCTTGAATATAGCAATTTTATAGTGAGGGGTGTTGCGAAATTTGCTTAGCTAAAGTGCAATGATCTGTTGGTGGTAGTGAGTAAGGTTAAAGTCATTGTGATCTTTAAGGAATAAAGTTTGGGCATAAATAATTGTGTCTCATGGTGAGAGGTAGTGTTGCTTGAGGACAAGCAATAGCTCTAAGTTGGGTGTGTTGATGAGTGGTGATTTTACCACTCACTCGCACTCAAACTTCATATACATTACCTTGTTTTGGATGAATAAATGAGACATAGTTGTATTTAAATGCACTAATATCCACTCTTTTTAGGCATAAAATTGAAGGGATGGAAAGACGTGGATGGAGCTCAAAATGATCAAAAAGGGAGCAAAAGAGTGCAGTTGAAGACCTGGAACAAAAGGGCCTCAGTTACCGCAATCGCGGTCTTCTGACCGTGATTGTAGCAATCAAAGATGGTTAGTCAACCGTGGTCGCATGAGTCTATTGCGGTCACAGTAGATGCGGTACGACTATGCTGGTGCGATCGCGGCTCAACAGAAATATTCAGCCTAAGGAAAAAATTGAAAATGCACATGGCTGATCCCAATTTTGACCAAAAAACTCAAACCTTAGCCTCATGTATGATATTCCATCTTTCCAAATTTTTAGGTTTTAGCTCTTTACTCCATAGCCTCTATTTTTGGAAAAGAAAATATTGTGTAAATTTTGGGTGAAGAATACATTGGAGACTTTCCAAGTGGAATATTTGCTCACTACCATTGTTGCTATTATGGGAGAGCCAAGTTTGAATAAACATTTACTTAAATCTTCAAAAATTCATTTCAATGGAGATTATGGGTATATCTATGCTTATTTATCTTATGTGTAGCTAAATATCCCTCTTGGGATTATGTGTGAATAGGGGTTAAAGTGTGTGTGGGTTGTTATTGTTAGCATCTATTTGGTAATTCATATTTATGGGTTTTATCATTGCTATGCTAATTTGGTTGGGATGTGAAAGCCCCAAATACCCACATGGGTTTGATGAGTGAAAGCTCTAATCTCTATAAACCTCAAGGCCATCTTCGAAAAAAGGGTTTAAGGTGAAGTGTAGGAATCCATATCACCCTTGAAAGAGTGATGTGGAAACCAAATCAATGATAAACAATCATGTGTGTAGTTTGCTAAATTTTTACTATCTTAGACATAAGGGTGAATGTGAGGTTGACTATACCAAGGGTATCATCCTAGAAATAGGGATACCTAGATTAAGGTTGTGGTTAAAAATTGTTGAACACACCTATTAGGTATTTTAAAGAATCAATGGGTGAAAGTTTAGTGTTTTGTTGAAAGACTAGCATCAAAATCGATAACCAAATCTACTCATATTTGACTTACTAAATTGATGCTGATTGCTAACATCCACATAACACTCCCTTAGTAATGCATAATCTCAAGATTCGTGCATAATTTTTAAACTCTAATTATTTGTAGCCTCAAATTTATACTAGAAAAAAAAAGAAACATTAGTGTAGGAACATATCTCCCCCATTATTATCTTTTGCTACAATTTGTTTGAATTTAACTTGTATCTATCATTTCGAATTAATCTGATCACCACTCACATTGTTCCTCGTGGATTCAAACTCGACTCCAAAGTTGGGTAAATATATTGATGATAACCACTTTGCACTTAAGTTGATGTGTAAGTTGAGCATTATCAAAAAATGGCGCTGTTGCTGGGGAATAATTTGGCATATTAAGTTAGTTTGAAATTTTAGTTACTTGCTTGAATTCAAACTTGTAAATATTAGTTTGTGATTTTCTTTGTTATAGGTAGATTTTCTTTAATTTCTACTTTTTGCTTTGGCATTTTCCGACAAATATGAATTTGGTGGTTGGAATGCCTATATTAATGACCTATGTCGATATTGTGATGGACCACACTTCATGAGGGATTGTAACTATGCTCCTCGAAAGGGACGAGATCACCATCTCGATCTTATAGGGAATATAGTTGTACCTCATGTGGAAGTCAAGATAGACATAGGGATGATTGCCCAAATGCCCCTTCCCCCTATTATACTAACTGAATTGCTAGTTCTTTTTATGAGATTAATAGGTCTTATGATGAGAGGAAGGAGGAGCAACAAACCAGACTCATTGGTTTGGGAGGAATGCTTCAAACTATTTTGGATCGGGTAACTATAACCTGGGAGAATGCACAAGACTTGAATAAAGCTTACGGGGTGTTCAACTGGGCAAATCTCAAAGCATAGGAATTGGGCAAGAATATCATCCTTGAAAATATCACAACCATGCCCACTCCTCAAGAGGATGTTGATCAGTAAAAGAAACCAATCTATGATGATGAGCATGGTAGTAAAGACTCCTCGATGGCTTCCAAATCATCCGACTCATATGAGGAAGAAGAAGCCAAAATAAAAGAAATGATACTAGAGTCTAGAGAAAAATCGAAGAAATTCTCTTATAATAACTATAGTTCATTTCGGGGTGAAAATGCTTCGGAGGAGGCTAACCCGAAATTAGGTGTTGGACTTCATTCAACCTACTTTTCAAAATTATGCTTTGAGGATGTGATGAGGATCCATCCTTATGAATAAATGGAGGATTGTTGGATGACGAACTCCGACTCTTATATTTTGGAGTTTGACATTTCAAAGGAGCACAAGGAGCCCTATCCATCAAAGGCTAAGATGCTCAACTTCTGCAGTACAAGGAATGGACTATTGATGTGCTTACTTTTACCCAAGGATCAAATTCAAAAGTTTGATGTGAAGTTGGGTAAAAGGTTCAAGTCTTCAAAATGGCGAGATTGAAGCTTGCTAGCCATTTTATCACTTCTTCCAATTTCATCTTAGAAGATTCAAATTTTCTGTCTCTCTAACGCTTATTGCATATTTAATGAAAGCTGGGATAGAGATTTAAATTTTATAACCAGAAACACAAAAGGAAAGAGTGGAAACCTATCGGTCTCACCATAGAACTATAGGTCTCACTATAGAACTAGAAATACATCACATAAGGACTCGATAGGTCACAATACTAGCATTTAAGGCCAAAACCTCAATGAAACCGAATTTCTATATCTCCAAACTTTCTATATACCCAACAGCTGAGTTAAACACAACAAAAGGCAGAAACATATTTGGAAAAACTAAACCTGACTAAGACAGCATAAGTCTCTGGTTAGAACCACAAGACCAAAAATTATTCAACCCACCAAAAGCCATGGAACCCATAATTCACATCACTACCCACCAAAACACTGAATAAACCTATCTATGGTCGATACTATCACTATCAAGCCAAACCACACCATAGGGCTACCACTACTAGGCCAGAAATCGGTATCAAAGCTACTCAAAACCATAAAAGTCATACACAGCATACTAGGTCACCACCCAATAGACATAACCTATCGCTCAACCCTTTGAGGCAACTGAGAATCACCATAACACTCAATATACCATAGATATAAAGACTTAAAAATGCACCAAAACCTCATGTAACTCATTGCAATAACCCATGCAGGTCTCTATACTCAGGCAACATCAATCAACCCAAAATCATCAATAATCTAGTGGAATGAAGAGTCCATCTTGAAAACATACATAAACAACCTATCATATCAGGGAAGATCCACCCATAGAAGAATAACAGCAGTTACCATATCACACTAACAGACGCCAAAATCATAAATCAAATCTCATGAAAGTCACAACTAGACATCTAATAGCCACTGATGAACCACACATTTTAAGGATTCAAATTTCTAACTCGAACCCATAGATAAGTTCTGAATATATCAAATTTCCTTATTGACAAGCTTCTTATACCTTTTTTGTCCTGATTCCCAGTCAGTATTTTCATTAACACAAGAACTATGGCATAGTAACACATTTTCCAATGACAATACTCATGAGAAAAACATCCCATTAGGTCATTTAGTTATAGAAGTAAGTTTCTTATAATTAAGCTTTCCCTTTCATTCAAAACTCTTTTTGAAACAAAGCCAGAACTCCTCATAAGTTGACATCCTTCAATCCTAACCAAGGAGTCTCTCAATGCCATCAAATCCCATCATGAAAAAAAGGTCAATCATTAAGAAAGTAATCAATACGCAAGGCATGAATGATTGAAAATCTTCCCTTATCCAACTAGAATCTTTCAGAGACGATCTGTCCAAGGTGGTTGTACCAAGTCTAACCCACCACGAGGACTTCCTGCGCAATCTAACAAGCACCACTCGTTATCTCACAAATTCAATATAGTTAATACGTATTAACCCAAATCATAAATACATCAAAGTAACCCCTCTGCAATAACCAACTCATGCATACATACTATTAATAACACTTACAGGCAATTCTACATAAGCCTTCTAGTTGTAAGTTCTTTACTCATCACTCTCCATTCCGATAATTGAAATACTTTATTGACCCAAACAGACTCACTACTTCTTAGAGAACCTTAGGACCACCTTACATAATCCAAAAATGCCAAAATCCTCCATTAATATACCACTAGACCACAATATAACCATCAATGCGATCATACACCTTACATAATGTCGCTATGCACTCTAAGTAAGTCAGGACGTAGGATCAGTACACCGTATCCATCACTAAGAAATAACCTATGGGGCAGCAATATTAGTAGACCCAGTAAAATACCATGAATTATATCAAGACTCAATGCCAAAAAAATTATAAGAGGATGTAGATCCATAATCAGGTAATACCAAGACAAATCAAAGTGACACGACCCACCTTGGGGCCTTGTCGTAATGGTCATGCCAAGTCCGATCAGGACCAGAGACCACCCTCATTACCCAACCCAACCTCAGCTGCCTTTCCTGAGTTGGCTGAATTTTAAGCATATAACAAGATAGTATAATAGCTCACATGAGGACTCTAGGTTAAGATCACAATTGTGACTAACCCAACTGATTCCAACCATCCCATACAAACCATACCAAACCATACCAAAACAAGGGACACAAACCAGGCCATAACCAAGGGTGTTCCAAAACATAATATAATCAATCCTAAAATGAAATATGATGGAACAGTAAAAAAAATTATGTCTGATGATGCCAGCCTCAATATCAATACCAATGCTAAAATGACACTTATACCGATCATGCCAATAACAACCCATAGAAATACCACAAAGCCTCTAACCAAAAGAGTAAAAAAATCCAGTTGGGACATGCCCCTAACCATAGCCAAAACCAATATCCAAAACTCGTGAGCAACTGAATACGATACATAAATATTGAAAAAATAAGTGGAAGAGAAGTCTTTAGCTGAAAATCTTCAAAATAAAACTACTAAAATGATTACAACTCTACTTATACAAAACAAGATTGAAATCAAATACATCAACTCTACTAATTATTTATGAAGCCTCTACTAGTATTGACTATTGGTAATCGAGACATGACCCCCAGCTATCTCGAATCAATACGACTGAATAAATAAATCAAGATGCTAATCAAACTATGATTGACTCGGGCCCTTGAATCAAAAGGACTCAACACCTGCTCACTGGAAGCTACAAACTATCTGACTATGATATGCGCGCTACAACTTGTACCTACATTATGAGATAATATAGCACATAGACATATATATGGATGAGTACTTTTGAAATGTACTGAGTATGTGGGGGTGAATGCATAAGTAAAATAATAACTCAATATATTCATAGACTTTTAAATAATGCATGCTAAATATGGATGACTCACCTTGAGCTTGAATAAAATTGAAAGGTGAAAATCATAAATCATGAATAACAAAGCATACTATATAAATCATGTAAGCCATAACACTTAGTTCTACAAGCTGTACTTTTACTCTTTCTTTTGGGAGGTTTATCTAACCGACATAAACCATGTGAGATATCATGGAGTCCAACATCTCGCACCTACATTGGTAGAGCTATTCTACCCTTGTCATAAGAATAGAACCTAACTAGAGTGATCACCATACTGATCCCATAGTGGGAATTAAACCTATGGTGGCTCATAGTTCTGGAGCATGTGACCTTGGCCTCATACCCAACTTAGTGCTAAATACTACTCCCATATTACTTATATGCTTGCTCTTTAGGAAATCCACCTTAAAATAGCATAAGTATTAATAATGAAAACCAGTTATGCTTCTCTTTGCTTTAAACTATAATCAAAATAAATAAATGTGGATTTCATCTCTTCGATGAGGATCAAAAGGTCAATTCTTGCTTTAAATCTTTAACATAGAATGCTTAAAAGAATAATCTTCTTGAAATCTTAATACTCAAACTTAGGGCTTAAAATTCATGCAAAAAACTGGTAATTCATACTAAAACTTCATGCTCAATATAATTCTTGAAATACTTCAACAATAACAAGTCAAGGTAGTGCAATTGTAACACCCCGATTTTCTGAATCGGAATGCTACACGATGCTCACGACCCCAAAGGACCACAAGCTAACCCATGACTGATATCTTTACCTGTATACTACATAATATAACATGAAGATGCGGAAAAATATGTACTGAAAGGCTATAAGGTTCGAATCCAAAATAAGAACAATGTCTGAAGATGGTATAATAATACCAAAACAAATCTAAAGTAATTGTCTGACATACTATAGTCTGGAAAGCCTCTAACTATCTGAATAAGGAGTTGATGGGATATGTCCCCAACTAACTCCATCTAGCAACTGAACTAAAATAATAAATGAAGCAAAAATCATATCGTTCTTAAATAAGAAGGACTCACTGCAAACTCTGAACACTGGAATACTACTACTGATCTGGAGCTCGCGCCTCTGTACCTATGGTGTAACATAAGAGAAAGCACCATAGCACAAATACGTCAGTACGTCTGAATGTACTGAGTATACGAGTGAGGCAAGCTAAATGCAAAGGGTTATATGCATGACCAATACTGATTGATATGAACGTGAGAATACATACATACATAACTGTAACTAAACTCATGGAGATACTGACTACCGATCCTGAATATTGACAATCTGAGTTTACTGGTACTGAGATACCGAATGACTAAGTTTACTGATACTGATAGATGAATCACTAATAAGTGAGGAACTGATACTGAAGAACTGAAACTATATTAATGATACATGAATGACTATTTCTGACAGTTCTAATTATGAAGAACTGCCTCGTTGACTACATCTGGCAGTCTAATTATAAAGAATAAATCTGACTGACTATATCTGACAGCCGTGAATATAAAGATCTGATATGTTTGACTGTATCTGACAGTCATGAATGCGAATAATGATAATATAAGTTCAAATGATATAACTGATAGCATGAGTGACTGTATCTAGCAGTTATAAATATGGTGGAACTTGCTAAGTTCCGCATTGAGGGGTGACTGTAGCTGACAGTCCTGAATCTGAAGAACTATCTGAGTTCTTTTACTGAGACTGAGAATGACACTAAAACTAAGATTGTGGGAGGTAATCATCTAATCGACATGCCCTGAAACTGAACTGGTGGGGTCCGATCTTTGATCTGATTGGAAGGGTGCCAATACCATGCCACGGGTAGAGACAACATGTGAGTAAACCTATTCTATTTTAAGGAGCTCATTCCGTCTACCCTACTATCAGGTAAACTCAAAGGAGATGCATTGGCCCTATGGGTAGGGACATCTTAACCTACTTTGGCTACGTAGTTCTGGAATGCAAGGATTGCTTCTAGGAATCACACTCTCTGACTGTAACAAGTGAGTCCCCATCCTTGGGTTCGCTCGGTGTTGAATCCTACTCCCAACTAAGTAGACACTAAATTGAATAACTGGGCTAAACTGAATAGCTGAACTAAACTAATTAGCTGAACTGATACTAGTGGTATTGTTTAGCGGGGCTAAACTGAGTTTACTGATTTCCCTTGACTGAAGGAACGTACTGAGTTTTGAGGACTGACTGAGAGTACTAAAATTACTAAGATCGCTAGGAATACTGTTGTTACTGAGTATTGAGGTTACTGAACTACTAAGACTGCTGAGATTTTTGAGTTTTCCTGAGTCACATGACTAACTAAATTCTATAGATCATGGCTTGATAGAGAGTATCGTGATAACATGACATGACTCTAGGCACATAGCTATAATTTTGGGTACGAATACCCCCAGTACTCGATGGAAGAAAACTGACACAACATGACTGACTTGATCATAAGATTGGAGTCCACAATTCACATTGTCATAAATAAGAGATATTATACTTCATGTTGTTCTTCAACATCTTAAGCATGGTAGGGAGTTCATGGATATATTTCATGTACATATTGTATATCTCCATTATCATACATGTCTCAAACCACAACAATAGCAACACATCAATATCATGGAATTCATATTGAAGTATATAGCTAACATGAACTTGTCGTTTAGATATCATGGAACCATGTAAACATGAATTTCTAGCATCCTAAGCATTTTATCAAATACCTTGCATGAACTCTTTAAGGAATAGGTGTGCTTATCAATTTGACAATCTTAATCCATCAAAAATTCATGGGTTTCAACTAACCCATTCACATGCTTCATGAAAAACACATCAAGATACAACCTTGAATCCAAACAACAATCATCAACATGAATATAGTCATAACATAACAAGGTAATCATAATTTATAATTTAAAACATGATTCTTGATCTCCATGGATAAAAGGGACCCATGGATGAATACTATGCATACCTTAGATTAATAATTCATGAAGATTGACGGCGAAATTTCCTTGAAATAGACTCTTCTATGAAAATCCTAGGGCTTGTTCTTGAGAGTTTTGATCTTGAGAGAAAACCCTAATCTTGTGGTTGAGAGTGTATGAGAGAGTTTTTTGAGATGTTTAACTAAAGAAAATGGAAGAAAATATGTTCCTTGAGGGTTATAAGTCATGGGAAGTGAAGGAAAAAGACCAAAATACCCTTACTAAAATATCCCTCAAGTTCTGGAAAGAAAAGTTGACGTCATTCGTGACAAGGTGTCAAAAATATGATAGGTCGTCAAAAATGTCATTACACAGAAGCTGGATTCTGCCTAAGGCTGACGAAATTTTTGACAAGGTATCACAAATGTGACAGGCCGTCAAAATTGTCGTCACACAGTTGTCAGCCCGATATACTGGAGTAAAATGGGCATAACTCCTTGCTCCGATATCAGATTTGGGTGAAATTAGTATTGTTGGAAAGATAATTAAAAGATCTTTCATTTGATATATAGTAATCCACTCAGTTCGTTATATAAGATGAGTTATGGTCGATTGAAGTTGATCTAAGTTTTGACACTCACTAAAACTTGAACGATAGGAAAGTTTTCAACTTGTACTTGAGTTAGGGGACCTCTATGATCTAAATTCATGCTCAAATAGATTCCCACACTACATAATTGATTATCACACTAAATTTACATAGGATTCAAGGCTTTTGAAATATCTACACATAGAAATGATGGATTTTCATCCTAGTCTGAAATATAGCGTATTACAATATCTCCGCCTTGGGAACATTCGTCCTCGAATGAGACTGGCTGAGATGAGAGAAAAGAAAAATGACGTTGATATAGAGCATGAACGACTGATCATGATTTCATGGCTGACATGATTGATAAGCTAAACATATCATACTGAACATGCATATCTGATGCATGCATAACTGATTCATAAGTACATGAGGGAGAGTACTGATAAGTTGATCATGCATATCTGATGCACGAATATATGACTAAACTGGCTCATGATCATGCAAACGAATATACAATGGTAAAGATACTAAGTTTGAACTGGGAACTTAGCATGGAGCGGAATACCAAGTTTGTACTGAAATTTGAACATGAGAATGAGTAAGCTCAAAGAAGACTGCTACCATGAACTGAAAATACTGATGAGTCTGAGATTGATTACTCAATATGCATGAGCGGAGACATAAGAACATAACTGAGTCTGGAACATGATAAATGAACTGAACTGAGTCTCTAATGCATGACATGGATAGAGTATCGTATCGTGGCTACACTGAGCCATTGAGTACATGGCTTACTATTGAGTTTTAAAGATAGAGGGTCGGATCATAAGTAACACTTCCTCCAAGACAGATTTATCAAAGAAAATGACATGTCTAAATCAAGGAAGTTTGAGGGCTATAGTGTATCTCCCCCTTGGGACACTATGTCCATTGAAGGATGTTGGACTGACCTTGCTGAGATATTAAGAAAGTTTAGGCGATGCACAAGGCACCTAGGTACAAATTTGTGACTGATTATCTGAGATCTGAAACTGAAATGTGATGCACGAATGCATAGACATACTAACATATCTGATTAACTGAGTAACTGGTAACTGAATATTGGGTATGCAAGCTTGAATTGTACTTAATCTGAGTAGCTGGACTGAGGCTATAAAGTATTATGTATATAAGAAGGGACTGACTGAGTAATATGAGGTAACTGATCATGGATTTCATGAAATCTATATGGTCTGAAAATGCAGGACCATGCGTATTACATAATTTGGAAATATTCCATAGACTGAGGTATTGGAATACCTATAACTGAGTAGCTGATAACTGTATGCTATGGTCAAGCAAGTCTAAAACTAAATTAAATTTCTGAGCTGAATACAGATCTGAAGATGACACTATAACTTAAGACTGTTACTGGGATCCATGCTGGAACTAAATGCTGGGTCCCAATAACTGAATACTGAAACTGAGGTTTTGACTGATACTGAAGTGCGTAATTCTAAGACTGAGCACTAATTATTGAGTGTTGAGTACTGAAACTGTAATCGAGATGGCAACTGAGTTATAATAGTCGCATAATGAAGGCTAACATAAGTCAAGGATCTAAATATACATTCACACTCTTAAATTTTTTTTCAATTTCTGAGTACTACCTCTTGCTAGCCCTTTGCTTGCATACTAACAGGATATTCAAGCCTATCTTTGTATCTACACCCTCGTATAAAACATGCATGCAATAATCTGCTCTTAACATGAAACATTAACTCTCTCCCATCTAAGAAATTTCTCAACACTACACTATTCTCATAAAGAGAGCTCATGAAGCGTTAAATCAGGAGAACCTGAAACATGAATGGATGCTGGAGTAAAATGGGCATAACTCCTTGCTCCGATATCGGATTTGGATGAAATTGGTATCGTTGGAAAGATAATTAAAGGATATTTCATTTTCTATACAGTAAGACAACTAGTTTTTCATATACAATGAGTTATGGTCGATTGAAGTTGACCCAAGTTTTGACATTCACTAAAACTTGAACGATAGGAAAGTTTTCAACTTGTACTTGAGTTAGGAGACCTCTATGATCTAAATTCATGCTCAAATAGATTTCCACACTACATAATTATTTAACACACTAAATTTACATAGGATTCGAGGCTTTTGAAACGTCTACGCATAGAAATGATGGATTTTTATCCTAGTCTGAAATGTGGGGTATTACAGCAATCTCATTCATTATGTAAATCATGTAAGTTAAAAACATAAACATAAGCACTTCATGATATACTAAAATCATTAATTCTCATGAAAATCACATACTTCAAGAATATACATACTTGGGTGTGAACCCTACTTCAAAGCAAGTGAATTAAATCTTAAAATCATGCAATTTGGGCACAAAGGTGAAAGGATACCCTTGTTCATAACCCCATATACCATAATAGTCTTGATTTAAAGAAGAAATCTTGACCTTGAAAGCCTTAAAGATGATCTTCAAAGATTTTCTTGAGATTCTTGGATTAGGGAACTTAATTCTTGGTTTTCTTAAAGAGGATGAATTGAATTTGATGTTCTTGGGATTAGGTTAGGGTTTCTTGAAGAGAAAAGTGAAGGAGAATGGGCAAATAGTGCTTAAACCATCATCTTAACTAGTGTTTTTATGACTTGGCTTGAGGGGAAAAGACTTAACTACTCCTTAGACATTTAAATTTGTAACTGGAATACCGATAAAGGCATCACCGCGATGCACCAAGGGCCTCATCATAATTTCACTGCGACGTGCCATAATCGTGGTGAGGCTCTTAAACTGAAATCCAAACGTGCCTTAATTCTCGTCCAAAAAATTCAAAACTTCCCCGAGACAAGATCCTTACATCCCCGAACACGAATTAAATCAAAAACTTACGTCTCGGAGTCGGGAAGGCCAACTTAAAAGTCCTCAAAGTTAAGAGTCCAATAATATGACTAAATCACCAACATTTGAAATTTTCAGGTTCTAAGCCTTTTATGTATGCACTAGGAGCTAAACTAAACTAAGGATAATACGGGGTGTTACACTTCCATATTCCCCACAAGCATAACCAATTAGCCTTTTACCATTCCAAACCATTTAAACCATGCATAATTTCTTTACCAAGTTTAAAACAAGCAAGCGTTCCAATAAAAGTAGTCAATGCAATGAATATATCTTTATAAGGATTTTGTCAAATACATTGGGGGCATAATATGACCAAAACCAATTCCAATTACCATTAAACCATTCCCATGCAATCCAATTATCCACCACCGCCATTAATGCATATAAAACTATAATTAATATCAAAATCCTCAAATCATATTTGAAAACAAAAATCATACAATCAATGAAATCATGAAAACATTCATAAAACCAAGCCTTTAGCTAGAATTAACAATGAGGTAAGAGAACATGCCTTAAACCAAGATGATGACGAAAAGAAATCACCAAGACAAATCCTAAATTGATCCTTTAGTTGTAACCCTAGCTCCCCTTGCCCAAAAGTTTTTGAGAGAATTATAGAGTGTCTAGGAAGAGTCTTTAAGTGTTAATGAATAGAATAATAGGGTAAATAACCTCCCAAGTAGGTTAGAAGTCATGGGACCGGACCCTATTAGGATAAGTGGGGAAATTTCCAAAATACCCCTACTTAAGTTGCACAAAAATCTCATCACAGAAATGCGACGGACCTTCACGAGTCCTACCCACCCAATAAGATCGGTATCCCCCACTCATATCTTGAACCTCCACCCTTGGACCAAACACATTCCAGTATACGACTCATCCAACCAAGTCGTAACCATGGTATACGATCCGTATCCATGACCCGTATCCTGGAATAAAATACCAGAAGGATTGAACATTTTCTACTATAAAAGTCCCTGGTACGATTCATACCCTGGCTTACAGCTCATGTTGAGCCACTCGTACTCAGATCCAACCTAAGTAACCAAGTCTAAGATTAAGTCAAGGAACCAAACAATTTGTGACCACCAATACGATTCGTACCCCTAAGTCGTACCCATTCTAGAAGCCAAAATCTATCCCACCAACCAACATAGGTCAGTATACGACTAGATCATACCATCAGTACCCCAACATATAGCTCGTACCTCGAGTCGTATTGGGTCCAGAGACCAAAATTCCATGAAATTTTCTAAGGGTCAAGACCCAGGTGTTTCAATTCGGGTAAATCAATTTCTTAATATAACCCTTCTGGCCTCATGTGCTCAACCTTAACCTGTTGATACACCATGTACTTGGCACAAAATCAGCCATATACCTCTTCATGCCATTCCACCAATAGATCTCCTTGAGATCATGATACATCTTAGTAGAGCCAAGATGAACAACATAGCGCAATTCATGCGCCTCAGCCAAAATCCTTTGCTGCAAATCGTCGACATCAGGAACACACAACTTCCCTTGGTATCATAAAGTACCATCACCACTGATCTCAAATACCACTACCTTTTGCCCACCAACATCATTCTTGATTCTTACCAAGACAGGATCCTGCATTTGCTTCTCCTTAATCTCCGCACCAAGAGATAATCGAATGACTTCTTGCACCACCGCACCACCATTCTTGGAATCCAGGAGGCGAATTCCAAGATTAGCCAAGTGGTGAATATTCTTCACCGATTCCCGCTTTCCTTCCTCCTCATGGATAACCTGCTAAGAGCATCAGAAACTACACTAGCCTTACTTGGGTGATAGTAAAGACTCATATCATAATCCTTGAGAAGCTTAAGCCATTTTCTCTGCCTGAGATTAAGCTCTTTCTGGGTGAACACATACTGTAGACTCTTATGATCAAAAAAAGATATCCACGTGAACACCATACAAATAATGCCACCATATTTTCAAAACAAACACAACTGCCAACAGCTCTAAATCATGAGTAGGATAATTTCTCTCATATACCTTCAACCACCTGGAAGCATAAGCAATTATCTTCCCATGTTGCATCAACACACAACCAAGAACTACCTAAGATGCATCGCAATAAACCACGAACCCATCATTGCCTTTAGATAATGTCAGAATTAGAGCCGAAGTCAACTTATCCTTTAACTTTTTGAACTCCCTTCACAAGCATCTGACCAAGAAAACTTGACCTTCTTCTGAGTTAACTTAGTCAAAGGAGCAGCTATCGATGAAAAGCTTTCCACAAACTGCCTATAATACTCGAGTAAACCCAAGAAGCTCAGAATGTAAGATGGAGTCATAGGTCTAGGTCACCTCTTCACCACAGCAACCTTCTATGGATCCATTATAATCCCTTCACTAGAAATAATATGACCCAAGAAAGTTACAGCGTTTAACCAAAACTCACACTTGAAAAACTTGGCATACAACTATTGTTCCTTTAGGGTATGCAACACCACATGGAGGTGATTAGCATGATCCACTTCACTCTTCGAATAAAATAGAATGTCATCAAGAAAAAAAATAAGAGATCCAAATACTGATAAAAAACCCTGTTCATCATATCCATAAATATCATTGGATCATTGGTCAACCCAAATGACATTACCAAAAACTCAAAATGCCCATACCGAGTACAAAAATTAATCTTAGGGATATCCACCTCCCATATCTTTAGCTGATGGTACCCAGACCGAAGATCTATCTTAGAGAAGAACTTGGCACCTAGCAACTGGTCGAACAAATCATTTATCTGGGTAAGAGAATACTTATTCTTGACCTCACGTTATTCAACTGCCTATAATCAATGCACATCCGAAGGGAACCATCCTTCTTGCATACAAACAACACCTATACACCCTTAGGAGATATACGAAGACGAATAAACCCCTTATCCAGAAGATCATTAAGTTGCTCCTTGTGTTCTCTTAACGCAATCAGATCCATTCTATATGGAGGAATAGAAATTGGTGGAGTGTCCAAAATTAGATCAATACCAAACTCTATTTCCCTATCCGAAGGAACACCAAGAAAATTATCCGAAAAGACCCCTGGAAACTCATTAACCACATGAACTAACTGAAAAGAAGGACCTTTCGAGTTATAATCTTTATGCTGTACCATGTGATAAAGACAATCTTTGGAGATTAAAGTTCGAGCTCTAAGGTAAGAAATAAACCTCCCCTAGGAGCTAAAGAAACACCCTCCCACTCTATAATGGGTTCACTAGGGAACCTAAAGATAACTTTAACGATTCAACAACCCAAAGACGTATAATAAGAATGCAACCAAACCATGCCCAGATTTACATCAAAATCCACCATATCCAACTCAAATAGATTCGCCAAGGTGTGCTTGCCACCAACAGATACCACACACACCCTATAGGCTCTCTTAGCAATAACTGAGTTACCTATTGGGTAGAAATAGAAAAAGGATCCAAAATAACTTCTGAATCAAAAGAAAAAGATACAGCCACATAAGAAGTCACATAGGAGAGAGTGGACCCCAGACCAAGCAAACAATATATGTCATAAAAGAAAAATTGTAACAAACCAGTAACGACATCAGGTGATGCTTCAGATTCCTGTCGAGATGACAAAGTATACAACCTATTCCGACCAACACTAGACCCAGGAGCAGTAATAAAAGTAGATGCAACACCACAAAAATCTTATTTGCCCCCGTAGCAATCTTATTAACCGGACAATCCCTGAGATGATGGCCTGCCAGGCCACACTTGAAGTATTTGTCCTTTTCATCATCATAATAACCCTGATGAGGACGACCACAGAACCGACAAGGAGGATATGAAGAAATCAACTAACCTTCTCTTTCCTGAGATTGGGCACCCTACGCCTAAAAAATATCACCACTATGGTGACGCCTGTCGCTCGACTGGTGAGGAACATTAGTAGTAGAGAAGGAGCCAGAACTCCCCCTCTTCTTTTTCTATCATTTGCCATCATCTCAACCACCTTGAGACTGAGCACCTTCCTGGTCAAAAAACCTATTCCCCTTACCCTGCCTATCTCTAAACTCTGGATGTTTCCTCTTCTTATTCTGTACCTGCTGTATATAAACAGTCAACCAGCATATGTCCATATCTTTAATCAGCAAGGCAGTCTTTCTCTCTAAAATCAGATCTCGATTCAACCCAGAAGCGAACTTTCTCATTCTAGCCCGCATGTCAGCCACTAAATCAGAAGCATACCTTGACAATTGGTGAAATTTCAAGGAATATTCCTAGACAGACATTCTCCTCTGCTTGAGGTTCACAAACTCCTCCATCTTTGTTTCCCTCATCTCTTGGGGAAAGAAATAATCTAGAAAAAATACCACAAAAGGCATCACATAAGGATGACTCCTCCACATATCCTCTATCCCTATCCCACGCTTCATACCACTGATAAGCAACATCCTTGAACTAATAAGCTGCAATGTTTGCCCTCTCCACACGAGTAGCCCTTATCACCTGAAATATCTTTTCCATTTCATCCAATAAGCACTATGGATCCTCTTACACCTTCACTCCAAAAAAAGTGAAAGGATTCATCTTCATAAATTGGCCAACCCTTGTGGTCTTAACAGACCAAGCACCAAACATATCCCACTCAGCCTGAGCAATAACCAATTTAGCAATAGCATGAATAAACTGACGGAATTCCTTATTAGTTACCTAACCTTAAGGAGGATAGAAAGAAACCAATGAAACTCCAGAACTATCATGGATAGGACCATGAGATCAAAGATCAACCCCAGAAGCAGAATACACCCTCTCAGTATTACCCCTATATGGAATAAAAGAATTTTCTTGCATTTTAGATCTACGAGACATGATCTGAAAGACGAACAAATAAGGAATAGAGAAGATTCCATGGCTGAGACTCCATGCTTAAAAATAGAATACCAAGAAAGTAAAACATTAGTAAATGCCTATAGCCTCTCCCTTATGAGTATGGCGATCTATACACCCTTAAAATAGACTCTACTCGACACGGCTTTATGGACTCCCAATTGACCATGAACCTAGGCTCTGATGCCAAATTGACACTTACCGCTCTGGGGCCTTATCGTAATGGGTGTCCCAAGTCCGATCGGGATCAGAGACCACCCTCGTTACCCAACCCAACCTCCAACTACGTACCCTGAGTTGGCTAAATTTTGAGCATATAATAAGATAGTGTAATAGCTCACATGAGACTCTAAGATAAGATCACAATCGTGATCGGCCCAACTGAGTCCAACCATCCCATACCAACCATCCAACCACACCAAACCATACCAAAACAAGGGCCACAAATCAGGCCATAACCAAGGATGTTCCAAAACATAATATAATCAATCCCAAAATGAAATATGATGGAACAGTAAGAAATTATGTCTGATGATGCCAGCCTCAATATCAATACCAATGCTAAGGATGACACCTATACCGATCATGCCAATACCAACCCATAGAAATACCACAAAGCCTCTAACCAAAAGAGTAATAAAATCCAGTTGGGACATGCCCCTAACCATAGCCAAAATCAATGTCCAAATAAAGTCAAAATGTCTAGAAATATCCATAGCATAAAATGATGCCTTCCGAAAGGATGGAATCTCATCACTTCAATCCAAATATTGTCCTCAAGTCAATCACTAAGTAGAAAAAGTAAAATGGTCGGTTCCTGCATAGCGTGGATATACAGCCGCCAGTAAACGGGGTTAGCGAGTGACCGCTAGCATGATCTCAAGATAAGGATAAAATAATATCCTTTGTAAAATCAAGTTAAACCATCCATATGCACACAACCATACATATATATATAAATATGTAGGGAAAAGGGACCGGGTTTAGCATGCCTTTAAAACCTTTACCTCAGTTGTGTAAATTTGCCATCCTAAACCACCCACGGGCTATATGGGTTCAGCTCCCCCTGCTAAAAGAGCCCCAGTGTGTGGAACCACACGACCAGGGAAGTATCCCATGGGATGACTAGTACAACCTCTAAATAAAGTGTGACGTCATGCATACGGTCACCAAGACCATCCTCATATCGGCAAATATGAGTTTCTAGTTTTGGTCCCTGCCGGACCTCCACCTTCCACAGCTTTGCTACATATCCCGCCATTATTTCCCAATTAAAACCAATTCCCAAATAACCAAATCATTGTCCATTTATTAACCCAAGCCATTACTATTGGTAGAGTCATCCCAATCCTTACTTGCAAGTATTATCCATATCCAACCATATATAGGTTTAAGGGAAATTTTAAGTGCTCTTCCATTTACCATATTAAACCATTTGAGAGACTTCCATGTTCCCCACAAGAATAACCAATTAGATTTTTACCATTCCAAACCATTTAAACCATGAATAATTTTTTTACTAATTTTAAAACAAGAAAGAGTTCCATTAAAAGTAGTTAATGCAATAAACATATCTTTATAGCATTTTTTCAAACACATTGGGGGCATAATATGACCAAAACCAATTCCAATTACCATTAAACCATTCTCATGCAATCCAATTATCCAAAACCACCATTAATGCATATAAAAGCATAATTAAAATCATGGGAAACCTTATCTAACCATTTAATATCAAAAACCCCAAATTATATTTGAAAACCAAAATCATACAATTAATGAAATCATGAAAACATTCATAAAACCCATGCCTTTAGTTAGAATTAACAATGAGGAAAGAGAACATGCCTTAAACCAAGATGATGACTGAAAGAAATCACCAAGACAAGCCCCAAATTGATCCTTTAGTTGAAACCCTAGCTCCCCTTGTCCTAAAGCTTTTGAGAGAATTATAGAGTGTTTAGGAAGAGTCTCTAAGTGTTAATGAATAGAATAATAGGGTAAATAACCTCCCAAGTAAGTTAGAAATTATGGGACCCTATTAGGATAAGTGGGGAAATATCCAGAATACCCCCACTTAAGTTGCATAAAAATCCTGTCACAGGGATACAACTGACCCTCACGAGTCGTACCCACCCAATACGATCGGTATCCACCACTCATATCCTGAAATTCCACCCTTGGACCAAATAATATCTAGTATACGACTCATCCAACAAAGTTGTAACCATGGCATACGATCCATATCCATGACCCGTATCCCTGGTGGAATAAAATACCAGGAGGATTGAACACTGTCTACCATACGAGTCTCTGGTATGACATACCCTGGCTTACGGCTCATGGTAAGCCACTCATACTCAAATCCAACCTAAGTATCCAAGTCTAAGATTAAGTTAAGGAACCAAATGATCTGTGACCACCAATACGACTCGTACTCGTAAGTCGTACCCATTCCAGGACCCAAAATCCATCCCACCAACCAACACTGGCCAGTACACGACTGGATCATGCCATTCTTACCCTAACAAACAGATCATACCCCCGAGTCGTTTAGGGTCCAGAGACCAAAATTCCAGGAAATTTCTAAGGGTCAAAACCAGGTGTTTCACAAAGACAGACTGAAATCATACCTGTGGCTACTGTACCAGAAACTATTGCCCTATGTCCATCCTATGGAACTTGATATTAAAATTTGTCATCTCATGAAGCAACTTACCAAACATATCTCTGTCTAAGTTATGGTAAATACCTCCTGCAGTGACCGAGACCTCCACACCGGAAGCAAACCCAAAAAGTCGGAGCCTCTTAAACCAAACTTGAAGGACCCAAAGAACCACTCTGATCTAAACCTCTCCAAGCATAACCATGAAGATCCTGACCTCCATCATGCATATAATAATGATCATCAAATCTATATCCCCTATGACCCACAAACCTCTCATATATCATTATAAACGCCTATGAAAATACCTTTGCAAACTGATACCATAAAAGAGAAGGTGACCCAACTGGTCTGCCCTTTACAAAGGTCATCCGCCACTGTCTAGTTGGCCCAAAAATAGGAAAAAGTGAAGTCTACTCCATTATAATCCACCAGATCCAATATATGCAACCTCTCATGGAAACAAGCAAGATCATATAAGCATCAAACCTAGGATCTCCATTGAAATAACGTGGATTTGTCCTCATGAACTCTACATACCTACTATATCTCTCTATGGACATAAAGGGTAAGGTCACTAGATGTAGAGTACTCCCTTGCAATACTTCATCAACAATAGGAGACCCATAGTAGTCACATGTACATCTAGAGTCAAAAGACCTAAAGTAGCATGCTGGACTAAAATAGGATCCACTTTCCAAAGAAAATCCAACTCTCAAACAAACAATTCCCAAGCATAGGTATGGCCACATGTGGTGTCTGCACTAGCTTCAACTCTACTAATAGTCCAGACCTACCACCACTAGTAACCCTGGAACCTAAAGAGACAACTCGGTTTTAGTTTTCACTTGACACCACTAGCCTCAATAATTTATGATCTCAGTTTTCACTTGGCACCACCAGAATAAATAGTCATATAGTCATCAATAATATTATTTCCAACCCTCACTCAGGCATCACTATAATGATAACGCAATTAAATGCTTAAATAAGGCCTACAATGTCAAGTCAAACCCCTATTCGGATGTCACAATGATAAATAACGTATTCTAATACTCAAATGAGGCCTATGGTGACAAGTCAAGACCTTAATCGAGCAAATTAATAATAAATAAGGCATGTAATGCTGATGATAGGTGAATTTACACGCCTATAGTGCTATATTTTACCAATATTTTAGCAATGTTTTGAGAACAAATTATATATTTCATGCACTTTTAGTCCTTTTTCCTGTAAGTGAGCTAACGAACATGATTAGCAAGTTTTCAGGTATAAATGATGTAGAATTCAGCATTTTATGGATTACTTGACACCAAAGAAAGCTTCACGAAAGGAGAAAAAGAAGCTTGGACGCCTAAGGACCAAAAGTGACGCATGGAAAATATGTCCCGGGCAAAAACAGCAATTCTGAAGACTTTGGGGACTAGCAGTAACTTAGTAGGATTGGGATAATGATACATTAACCTAGTACAATTGGGTTAAGTATTTCATTAGCTTAGTAGGAATAGGATATGGGTATTATAAATACCCTATTTTGCTAGAGATTTAGGAGGAGATTCTACTTAATAACAACTCTCATCTTACCTTACAACTCTTCTAATCTTTCCATTAATTCTACTTTTTATTCTTCTTCTATTCATCTATTCTTAATTTCCGCAACAAGAGAAACGTTACTTGCAAGAAATCATGCCCAACGCCTACCACACTTGTGCTACACGAAATTCTTATTGTGGTATAATAACAATGTCAATTGTGATTTCCTTCGCACTCATGGGTAACTAAACTTCTCTGTTGGGGTTATGGAAGCCGAATGAGATACTATCTATTACTATGAGTTTGTGAGTTCGTGACACGTATGCTGCTTATATCATTATTCTCTTCGTCTTAACCTAAATTCTTTGTGGTTGCAAACACAAGAATACGCCAGTATAACATTTAACTTGTTCGAAAGAAAGGTTATCTGACTGGAAAAGAGATAATGTCAAGGTAGTAGGGTCCCATCCCCTATTAAAAAGTTAGTGTCGTAACTGGATTAACCTCTTGGAGAATTCGTACCGTTAGACACGCTTTAAGCTCGAAAGATTTAAAGTGAAATAATCCTCGAATAGGTCAAAAAACGCCTGGATTTACCATCGAATACAATTCTCTATAAGCACATGCATGTCGGAATTCAGCACACTCATAGCCAATAGAGACGTACAACTCATAAGGTGGACATAACCCCAACTTCTCAATTCTCATTGTTTTACAACCTACTAAACATTCTTTCTTTTTACGTTGCTATTTTTAGTTTTTATTCTAATATTTTGGTTACACATTACAATCCCCCCTTTTTTACGAGACTTGCACTAAAAGTCTAGTAATCGTTGCTTACTTGTTGACCAAGCTATTCCCTGAGGGATCGATACCCAACCCAGTTGGGTTCTATATTTGACAGCGACCGCTTTAAACTCCTACGAGAGCTGTAGATTGAGCGTTATCAAAAATTGGCGCCGTTGCCGGGGAACACGAGTGTCAATTAAGTTTATGATAATTACTAGACCCTTTGATCAAAGATTCTCGTACTTTCACTTTTAGTTTTTGTTTTTGTTTACTGTAGGTTTTTATTCAGTGCATGCCCCATACTCGAAGTTCTGGTCAACCGTTATTACCTATCAATCCTGAACCACAACGAATTGGCAGAATGGAGGCACAAACGGAAATCGAAAGAATGGTTGCTCAACAGGATCAGGCGAGATTAGCTGCTCTTGCCGCCGCCCAAGTACACCAACAAAACATTGATAACCCTGGGCGAGCAACAAATCCTGACGATGAGGATTTAGGTGATGACGAGTTACTAAACCCAAGGCATGATGCTGAAATCACAACACCTGCCAACAGAAGAGGTTGTCAAGCTCGGTTTAGGTATGATCGCCAACCCATACAACCATCTTTTGACGATGATGATGATGATCTTGATGGAGCCAGAGCCACAGGAGCCATTATTCCTCCACCATCAGCGCCCGGAGCCAAGTTCAACATCACAAGCACCATGATTCAGTTATTGCAACTCAAGGGATTATTTGGTGGACTAGCAGGCGATGATCCGAATATGGATCTCATCAACTTTATTTCTACATGCAAGTCGTTTGACAATCCTGGTGTTGGTCAGAATGCAATTCGATTACATCTATTTCCATTGTCTCTGTCTAGGGAGGCAACTCTATGGTTGAATGGGCTGACTCCTGATTCTATTACAAATTGGAGGCAATTGAGAGACGCTTTCCTAGAAAGATTCTTTCTGCCATCCAAAAGAGCATAATTGAGAGATGAAATCAGTAACTTCCATCAGCTTCCAACTGAAGCCCTTCATGAAACATGGGAGAGGTTCAAGACAAAGCTAACGAGATGCCCAAACCATCATATGACTAATGTTCACCTAATGGAGATATTATACAGAGCCTTGAATTCAATAACTAAACCAGTGGTGGATAATGCGGCTGGAGGATCTTTTATGGACCTCACCTTTGGTCAAGCAAGCAATATGCTAGATCGTATGACGAAGCAAAGTAGAGCTTGGCATACTAGGGATTCTGAGGTAGCAAGCCCCACTTTTTCTATTGGCATGACTGTAGACCAAAGAAGAAGAGAAGAAGAACGTGATCAAGATATGACGCACATGAAAACACAAGTAGATCTTCTTACAATGCATTTATTATCAGGGAAGACCGAAAAAGTCAAAGCTATTGCGTCAAAAGGAAGAGACGAATCTGATTCGGAAGAAGAGGCCAACTACTTGAACAATCAGGGGGGTTTCCGAGGGAATACCCAAGGAAACCAAGGTCGGAAATACTATGATAAATCTAGAAACAAATACCAAGGAAGTTGGAAGAACAAGAATGAAAAGAGTGGTTTGTACGTTCCCCCTGGAAGACGTGACGCCACCATATCTAGTTCTGGAAGTATGGAAGACATGCTGGCTAAAATATTGAAAGGAGTGGAAGCAACAAGCGCTGCAGTAACGGAGGTAGTTAATGATTTGTCCTCAATGAAACAAATAGTTGATTCTCATTTCACTTCAATCAAGCAAATAGAGCAGAAATTGAGCCAACTTTCAGCAGCACTCAATAAAAGAAAGGCTGGCACTTTACCTAGTGATACTGTGCAAAACCCAAGGAATGATGGGTCATGCATGTCCATTACTACCCGAAGTGGTAAGGTGCTGGAAACTTCAGAAAAAAGCAAGCAAGTGGTTGACGAAGTAGTGGACATTGATGATAAGGCAAAAGGAGAAGATGTCGCTGCAACTAATCCTATCGTCAACGACGTCAACCCCAACAATTTGCAACCTGAAAAAGCTAAAAAACGGAAGAAAGAGGAGAAGAAAGTCGTGGAGAGAACAATTCCATACCCACCACCACCTTTTCCTCAAAGATTGAAGAAGGTGGCAGATGACACGAAGTTCAGCAAATTCATGACTATGTTAAAGCAGCGGACCATTAATGTTCCATTGGTGGAGGCACTTGAACAAATGCCTGGGTATGCGAAATTTATGAAGGATCTTTTGACAAAAAAGTGGGCAGCAAGTTATGAGTTGAAAGATGATGTTCATCACTGCAGCGCAATCGCTACCCAATCAATAGTTCAGAAGAAGGCCGACCCCGGAGCTTTCACTATTTCTTGCACCGTTGGGTCTTTGAATTTTGCCAAAGCATTATGTGATTTAGGAGCCAGCATCAATTTGATGCCATTATCTATCTATAAGAAGTTGGTGTAGGGTGATCCTACTCCAACTAATATGAGGCTCGTCATGGTGGATAGGTCGATAAAACGACCTGTGGGTATTCTATGTGATGTCTTGGTAAAGGTTTCTTCATTTATTTTTCCGGCAGACTTCGTTATTTTGGATTGTGAGGCAGACTCAGAAGTTCCTATAATCTTGGGGTGTCCTTTCCTTGCTACGGGAAGCGTGCTTATTGATTTAAGAGCTAATGAGCTTTCGTTCCGAATAAATGACGAAGAAGTTCGCTTTGATGTGTGCAAATCAATGAAGCAACCCAAAGATCTGAGTGTATTTTTGGTGGCTGATGTTTTCTTTGATTATGAGAAAGAATTACTTGAAGATGAGCAACTTATTTATGACCCTTTGGCGGTTGTGCTCATGAATGGAGAGAATGAAGAGGCTGAAAATTGTGAAGAAGCTATTTGTGCTCTATCAGGATTAGGGACATATCGTTATGCTCCCAAGAAGCTGGACCTTGATCTTAAGAATCGACCCACACCACCAGCTAAGCCATCTATTGAAGAGCCACCCACATTTGAATTGAAGGAGCTACCAAGACATTTAAAGTATGCATTCCTAGGAAGCGGAAACACACTTCCAGTCATTGTTGCAGCAGATTTGGGTGAGCAACAAGTTGCAGCTCTCATTGCTATTCTAAGGAAGTATATTAGAGACATTGGATGGACCATTGCGGATATTATTGGTATTCCACCTGGGATTTGTACACATAAAATTCAGCTTGAAGAGAATTGCACACCCACCATTGAGCATCAAAGGCGTCTAAACCCACCTATGCAAGAAGTGGTGAAGAAAGAAATAATTAAGTGATCAGATGCAGGAGTTGTGTATCTAATCTCTGACAGTACATGGGTAAGCCCGGTACAATATGTTCCCAAGAAAGCAGGCATGACGGTGGTCGCGAATGCGAAGAACGAGCTTATTCCACTCAGACCCGTCAGTGGATGGAGAGTTTGCATGGACTACCAAAATCTAAATTCATGGACACTCAAAGATCACTTCCCAATGCCATTTATGGACCAAATGCTAGATCGATTAGCGGGGAAAGGATGGTTTTGCTTCTTAGACGGTTATTCAGGCTATAATCAGATTTGTATTGCACCCGAAGACCAAGAGAAGACAACGTTTACATGCCCATATGGTACGTTTGCCTTCAAACGCATGCCATTCGTGCTATGTAACGCACCAGACACCTTTCAACGTTGTATGATGTCAATTTTTTCTGATATGGTTGAAGACACTTTGGAGGTATTTATGGACGATTTTTCAGTTGTTGGTGAGACTTTTGAAGCGTGCTTGGCAAACCTAAGTATGGCGTTGCAAAGATGCGTAGAATTCAACCTAGTGCTGAATTGGGAGAAGTGCCACTTTATGGTAAAAGAAGGAATCGTTCTTGGGCACAAAATCTCCGAAAGAGGAATTGAGGTTGATCGAGCGAAAATCAAAGTCATTGAGAAGCTACTGCCTCCAATTTCGGTGAAGGGAGTTCATAGTTTTCTCGGCCATGCAGATTTCTATCGTCGGTTCATCAAAGACTTCTCCAAAATTGCTAGTCCATTGTGCAAACTCTTGGAGAAAGATGCGAAGTTTGACTTCAATGAAGATTGCTTAAAGGCATTCGAATGCCTCAAAGGAAAACTCATTGAAGCCCCTATCATGGTAGCACCAGATTGGTCTCTCCCATTCGAAGTCATGTGTGATGCTAGTGGTGTAGCCGTTGGAGCTGTGCTTGGACAGAGAAAGGAGAAATTATTTAATCCTATCTACTATGCGAGTAAGGTCCTAAATGAAGCCCAAAGGAACTACACTGTGACAGAACAAGAGCTCCTAGCGGTTGTGTATGCGTTTGAGAAGTTTCGTGCCTATCTATTGGGTACTAAGGTGATCGTTCATACAGACCATGTAGCTCTTAGGTATCTAATGACAAAGAAGAATGCAAAACCAAGATTAATTCGATGGGTATTGTTGCTGCAAGAGTTTGATTTCGAAGTTAAAGATAGAAGAGGTTGCGAGAACCAAGTGGCCGACCATCTACCTAGACTCGAGAACAAGCATGTGGCGCAGCCTGATATCGAGATTGATGATGCATTCCCTGATGAGGAGATCCTAGCGACGATAACAGAAAAGTTACCATGGTATGCCGACTTTGCAAATTTTGTGGTGAGTAATGTAATACCTGCCAATTTATCATACCATCAAAAGAGGAAGTTTATGCATGACGTACAACACTGCTATTGGGATGAGCCATATTTGTTTCAACGATGTGCGGATGGTATTATTCGACGATGTATATCCCATGTAGAGGTTCCTACAATATTGGAAGCATGCCACACTTCCCAAGTTGGAGGACATCATGCAGGCAATCGGACGGCAAGAAAAGTATTGCAAAGTGGATATTATTGGCCTTCGATATTTAGAGATGCCTACGACTTTGTCAGAAGATACGACCAATGCCAAAGACAAGGTGCTATTTCGAAACACCATGAGATGCCCATGTCGAAAATTCTTGAGGTAGAACTCTTTGATGTGTGGGGCATTGATTTCATGGGTCCATTCGTGAATTCGTTTGGAATGAAGTACATCTTAGTTGCTATAGATTATGTCTAGAAATGGGTTGAAGCTGTAGCGTTGGCCGACAACGAGGGAAAGCGTGTTGTAGCATTTTTGAAGAGGAATATCTTCTCTCGCTTTGGAGTACCACGTACTATCATAAGTGATGGAGGATCTCACTTTTGCAACAAGCTTTTTAAATCCGTGTTGGCCAAGTATGGTGTCAAGCAACATAAGGTAGCCACGCCTTATCACCCACAAACGAGTGGACAAGTAGAGGTTTCCAATTGGGAGATCAAGCAAATCCTTGCGAAGACGATAAATGCTAATAGGAAGGATTGGTCTCGGAAGCTAGATGATGCACTATGGGCGTATAGGACTGCATTCAAAACACCCATCGGCAAGTCCCCTTATCAACTAGTTTATGGGAAGGCTTGTCATTTACCCATTGAGCTCGAACATAAGGCATTGTGGGCATTGAAGCAATTGAATTTGAATTGGGATGATGCGATGAATCTGAGGTTGGAGTAGCTGAACGAATTAGATGAGTTCCGTCTCCATGCATATGAAAGGTTAGACCTATACAAGGAGCGGATAAAAAGGTATCATGATCAGCGGATTGTTCGACGAAACTTCCAAAAGGATGATATGGTACTTCTCTTCAACTCTAGATTGAAGCTGTTCCCAGGTAAGTTAAAGTCTAAGTGGTCTGGTCCATACAAAGTTATCTAAGTCTACTCGTCTGGAGTAGTTGAATTGGAAGACAATAATGGTGTTGTCTTTAAGGTGAATGGCCAACGTGTTAAACCTTATATCGGTCCTCTTGATTCGATAAGTTATATGGCCATCACCTATATCGACGAAGTCTAAGTACTCGAGGTAACCATGTCGTGCCACGACAATAAATAAGGCGCTAGATGGGAGGCAACCCATCATTTATAGTTTATCGTATTTTGTTTTTTTTTCGTGTTTTGCTTTGGATAAATGAAAATCCAAAAATAAGAGTCGTGCTGCGACCAAAACTAAGGCGCTTGATGGGAGGCAACCCATCGTTCTAATCATTTCCATTGGTTTTGAGCAAATGTAGGTGCAAGAGGTATTCAACAAAGAGATTGGTTTCAAATGATGATTTGGACGTATTGCATGGTAAAGGTGGTAAGTTTGGAATTAAGATGCATAAGGCTATGGATTGAGCATTTCTCATGACAAAATAGGCATCGAGCAAGGCTAGGCCTAGGTAAAACTAGGCCACGAACAAGGCAACGCCTATACTATAGCCTAAGGTCTCGGAATCTAGTGTGCAAAGGCATAGGCGCCGCCCATGCTCAAGTATGCTATAGCATAGGCGCCGCCTATGCTAAAGCATTTGGTCTCAGAATCTCATATGCCATGCTAAAGGCGCCGCCTAAGGTCACTAAAGGCATTGCACTAGGCGTCGCCTATGCTAGCAAATGCTTTGCATTAGGCGCCGCCTATGCCAAGCATAGGCAAAGCTAAAGGCTCCGCCTATGGTCACTTTTTGCCTCCAAAACCGATTTTAAATGGGTCAAAACCCGACCCATTCTTTTCCTATGTAAAGGGGACTTAGTCTTGCAACATAAACACATTAGAAACTTGACCAAGGCGCCGCACATACTCTCCAAAACATCTCAAAATTTTTCTTTTTTCTCTCCCACTTCACAAGAACATCTCCAAAGGCTTCAATCACGTAAGTAATCTTTTATTCTTCATCTATTTTTTGTAAGTACTACGTTGCTATGTCTATTATAAATTGCTACATCTTGAAGAAATATTGGTGATGTTAATGTGTTTGAATTGTTGATACAAAACCATGTGAGTGAACATATACGTTAGGATGATCTTAAACTGTTTCCGACTTGAATTTGATTTTGATACATTGTTATACTAATTGCGGAATTGCTATAGTCATGAACATTGCATAACCTTGTCACTTGAATACCAACATGTTAGAAGATCCCGTTCCTCAGGATATGACTTATAGTTGCCTACCGACATAGAAGGTTGTGATTATTGATGGAAACTATACCAGGATGTAATCCCTATGTAGTAGTCTTGCTATATCCATCATGGCAGTATTGTAAAGATTACAAGAAGGCTGACATCTCTGATTTGATTGTTGGACTTTAGCACCTCAAACGTATGTCGATGAAGTCTAAGTAATCGACCATTTTTACTTCACTAATTTGTATCAACAATCTAAGTGTGGGGTGGTACCCATATTGCTTGTGTATATATTGTATCCATTGAGATGATGCTAACATGAACATTGTTCTAAGTCTCAGATACAATGGCACCCAAAGCAAGACAAGGCAAAGATAAGGCTACCACTTCCCAAAAAGGCAAGAAAAGAGGCCGCAAAGAGCAAGGAGAATCATCCTCAATGCAATTACCACGCCGCATGTTTGGAATAAAATGGGTTCTTGAGGAGGAAGCCAAGGAATGGTATAGGAACAACAAGGAAGGAAAATACATTCATGTCGACTTGATCAACAAGGACAGTCTAGCGAAGAAGGAGCCGCGCATGTTGGCGAAAATCATGGCACTAAATTTGGATTTCATCTTCTGTGACATGGGAGAATGCAATCTTGATTTAACATGAGAATTCTATGCCAACTGGTCGCCGAAAATCACAGGCAGCGAAGTCAAGATTCGGGGCCAAGTTCTACAACTCAATGCGGATTTGATCAACTCCTTTCTTGGCTTACCTTCAGTCCATCCAGAACCATTCAAAGAGCTGTACAGTACACCTCCTTATAGAGCAATGCGACACACACTTTGTGGAAGTAGATCCATCGCAAGGTGGAGCAGACTTAAAGACACCGGATGATACAATACCTTCCCCTATGCTCCTTTGAATAAGGAAGCAAGAAAATGGTTGCGTATTGTCAACTCTTGCCTTATTCCTGGGACCCAGTACACCAAAATAACAAGAGATAGAGTGTGTTTGTTCTATACGTTGATGACGAATGTCCCTATCAACATTGGGGCAATCATTCATTCTACAATGCGGAAGGCCAGACTACACAAGCGGTCCCACTTCACCTTTGGCAACCTGTTGACAACAATCTTGCGGAAGGAGGACATCGAAGAGGAACCAGCTGATCACAAACTCCCACATAACCCGAAGAAGGTTGACCTCACAAAGGTCAAAGATGCTGAAACAACACATGGCGTCAACCTTACTACTGCGGAGAGACATGCTCGAGATGAGAGTTTCTTCCGTCATCTTTATGGCATGGCACGGTTCACCATGATGAGCGGAGGTCGTGTTACAACTGTTGCAGAGTTCCAAAAGCTGGACCATGACTATCCAATGAATATGCATGCGAGGGAGATGTGTGGAGTAGGTACATACTTTGAGGAACCTCTTGATGATGATGTGCTGACCGATGATGATCGACACATGCCAGACTCCGACGTGGAAGAGAATTCTGATGACGACGACTCTTATGATGATTCCGACGAAGGGGGTATGACCCCCGACATAGAGGAGGAGTCCGACTGACCAGGTTCTTCGTATTTATTTCCACTGAGGGCAGTGTCCCGTTTAAGTGTGGGGTGGTGGTATTTGCATGGTTTACTTCTCTATCCGCATTTGCATTTATTTATGTTTGTTTGCTTAGTTTGTTGTTTTTCGAAATTGGTTTTTTTGTTTTTGTTTTTTTCAATTTTTTTAGTAGTAAAATTTTTCTTACTTAGCTTCACACAAAATCATTCTAATAGGTAGTTATAACAAGAGTTGGTGCTAACATCATGACTATTGAGACGTTTAGGCTCTAATTATGACTTACTATGTGATATTGTGTGGTTCAATTCCTTTATTTGTTGGGTCAAGAGTCTATACTACTCCCAATAAAGCCGACCATGTGCCTTGTGTGTGTGAGTATATTGTATATTCTATGTTTGTGGCTGATGCTAGAACTTGCCTGGTATGTATGTAAAGCGAAAATAAAGAGTGCAAGTTTAGGAGATGATTTAGGCATTTCTTTGGCAACCTGTAATTGTTTACCCTCATTCTAACCTACCCATGGACATCATCCTAGTTAAACTCTTTTGAGCCTTTAGCCTATGTTCTTTGACAGCCTCATATGTAAGCCTAGTCCATTTTTTTCAAGACCATAATTTGATTCAAATTCCTAAGTGCTTTAAAGTGTAAAGTCATGTGACAAAATAAGATGAAGTTGGGCAAGTATGATGCTTTAGAATGTAATGGTGCTTGAATTTGTTATGAAAAAAAATTGCTATCATAAGAGGTATGTTATGAAAAGAAAAAGGAAAGGAAAGCTGAAAAGTTGCTTAAAATTGAAAAACAAAAGAGGAGAAAAGGGGTGGTAGAATAAAAGAAGGTAGAAAGGTTGTTTGAAAGAAAAGTGTTAATGATACAATGTGATGTATTAAAGCGCTTAGGAACATAGTCACTATTTCTGGCCAAAATAGTCTTACCTGTCCCTTAGCCTACATTACAACCCGTAAAAGACCTAGTTGATCCTAAGCTTAGCATTCTGACATTTAAGGGAGCATTACACTAAGGGCAAGCCTATGGTCATCAGTTGCTGCATATGAATTCTTTGTGAGAGCGAGAGCAAGGATACTTTTATACCCATGTTTGAAAAAGATGTTATACTTGTAAGTGATTATGGGTAAGATATTGTGAGACACACATGGTTGATGAGTTTTGGGTAGTTGTGTATGATTCTTTGTACCTTAACTTTTGAATAGGAGTTGACCACCATCACAAGTCTATATTGGAGGTTGAATTGTTTCTACTGATGATTGAAAAACTACTCTATGTTGGTAATTGTTGCGCTTGTCTTGACGAATATTTTGTGTTGTTGCTGTGAAACCTTAAGTTAATGTTTAGAGGGACATGATATTTTGTTCGAGACGAACAAAGCTTTAAGTGTGGGGTGTTGATGATAGGCAAATTTACACGCCTATAGTGCTATATTTTACCCATATTTTAGCAATGTTTTGAGAACAAATTATATATTTCATGCACTTTTAGTCCTTTTTCCTGTAAGTGAGCTAACGAACATGATTAGCAAGTTTTCAGGTATAAATGATGCAGAATTCAGCATTTTATGGATTACTTGACGCCAAAGAAAGCTTCACGAAAGGAGAAAAAGAAGCTTGGACGCCTAAGGACCAAAAGTGATGCATGGAAAATATGTCTCGGGCAAAAACAGCAATTCTGAAGACTTTGGGGACTAGAAGTAACTTAGTAGGATTAGGATAATGATACATTAACCTAGTACAATTGGGTTAAGTATTTCATTAGCTTAGTAGGAATAGGATATGGGTATTATAAATACCCTATTTTGCTAGAGATTTAGGGGGAGATTCTACTTAACAACAACTCTCATCTTACCTTACAACTCTTCTAATCTTTCCATTAATTCTACTTTTTATTCTTCTTCTATTCATCTATTCTTAATTTCCGCAACAAGAGAAACGTTACTTGCAAGAAATCACGCCCAACGCCTACCACACTTGTGCTACACAAAATTCTTATTGTGGTATAATAACAATGTCAATTGTGATTTCCTTCGCACTCATGGGTAACTAAACTTCTCTGTTGGGGTTATGGAAGCCGAATGAGATACTATCTATTACTATGAGTTTGTGAGTTCGTGACACGTATGCTGCTTATATCATTATTCTCTTCGTCTTAACCTAAATTCTTTGTGGTTGCAAACGCAAGAATACGCCAGTATAACATTTAACTTGTTCGAAAGAAAGGTTATCTGACTGGAAAAGAGATAATGTCAAGGTAGTAGGGTCCCATCCTCTATTAAAAAGTTAGTGCCATAACTGGATTAACCTCTTGGAGAATTCGTACCATTAGACACGCTTTAAGCTCGAAAGAGTTAAAGTGAAATAATCCTCGAATAGGTCGAAAGACGCCTGGATTTACCATCGAATACAATTCTCTATAAGCACATGCATGTCGGAATTCAGCACACTCATAGCCAATAGAGACGTACAACTCATAAGGTGGACATAACCCCAACTTCTCAATTCTCATTGTTTTACAAACTACTAAACATTCTTTCTTTTTACGTTGCTATTTTTAGTTTTTACTCTAATATTTTGGTTACACATTACAATCCCCCCTTTTTTACGAGACTTGCACTAAAAGTCTAGTAATCGTTGCTTACTTGTTGACCAAGCTATTCCCTGAGGGATCGATACCCAACCCAATTGGGTTCTATATTTGACAGCGACCGCTTTACACCCCTACGAGAGTTGTAGATTGAGCGTTATCAAATGCACAATCATGACCAATAACATCAAGTCAAGCCCCCACTCGGGCATCACAGTAATATATCCTCTCAAATCAACAAGCAATAGCATATAAGCCCCCACTCGAGCACATGATCATAAATAGTTATTCAAGTCCATAAATTTGTTCACATAATCCCCACATGAGCAACACGAAATAAACAACAATCTCAATAATGATATATCGTAGAACTATCCAAACCTAGTTTGTTCACTATACTAAGTTCTATCAACTAATACAAGTCCATTTATACTCTAAGTATTCTCTAAAACTCAATTATTCTTTCATTATCAATGACATAATTGTCCCCTAGAGGTCACTCAACCCCATCATCACAATAAAGTTCGCTAGATAGCATTCAAGCTCTAAAACAAGCATCCAATATAAATTATTCGAAACACTAAATTATCTATTTAGAACCTACTTTAAGGATAATTTCAAGTAGTAATACTAACAAATCAAGACAATAATCTAACTACAATCTATCAAAGACTCTGAAACCCGTGGGATATTTGTATTTAACCTAAGCGGGACCCCCAATCCTAAATGAATCACAACATACATACAAATAAGCATATAACACTTAAAAACTTTGAAAAAAATCCAAGGTACATCTCAACTTGCCTTAAATAAAGATCCGCAAGCTCAAACACCATCCAAAGCCTCAACTGAAAGCTTGACTCCCTAGAATCAATACCAAATGAGTCTAATCTACTCAAAATTAATATTTACAAAGCAAAAG
Organism: Capsicum baccatum var. pendulum; assembly: GCA_030864225.1. Lineage (NCBI taxonomy): Eukaryota > Viridiplantae > Streptophyta > Magnoliopsida > Solanales > Solanaceae > Capsicum > Capsicum baccatum. The sequence continues at coordinate 70,976,850 of CM061551.1, forward strand.
AAAGATAATGATACCCATATTAACCTTATTTATGATGGGTCCAAAATAAGTTTGAAAAATGAGTTCGAAAAAAAAGAGGATAAAATCAAAATTTTATTTTAAAAATACATTTTTCAAGGTTATAGGAGTCTACAAGAGAAAATTCACATGAAAAGGGGTTTAAAATGAGGTCCAAATCAAAGAAAAAAATTAAAACAATTCAAGTAAAAACCCCAAATTTCTATTTTAAAATCAAGATTAAAGAGTGTTTTGATATATAATTGATGAAAAGTAATGGGAATAAGGTTTTGGAGCTTACCAAGCTCAAATGGTAAAGAAATTACTAAAAATCGCTCAAACTCAAAGCTCAAAGGTCCAACAATGGTGAAGATCGTGGAAAGAGTTTTATATGAAGGTTTGCCACTTTAGCGACTAAATGAACGCTAAAGCAGTCACCGCTAAAGCAATCGAACACCGCTTAAGCGGTCACCCTTAAAAAGACCCCTGAGCGCTTAAACGGTTTCCTCTTTAGTGGCCAATTGGCGCTTAAGTAACTTCCGTTTTAGCGATCAATTGGTCGCTTAAGCGACTTGCACCAACTGATGCCTTGTACCAACAACTTAGCTAAAAGGCTAAGTTTTTTATTGGACCCTCAGAATTCATTCAGAATCTCGTGAGTACTAATGAAATAGGATACTAGGTTAATTTTGATACTCCAGACTCGATAACGACGTTGAATTTTTAAAAAGGATTCTTTTCATAAAATTAACCCCCGGGCCTTTTTTTACTACTTTTCAACGAAGGGTCAAAATGAGATAAAAAGGTTTTAAAAATGAATCAGTCCCACTAATAATTTAAATTTGATATTTTAGATCCACTGGAGTAATCTAAATTATTATTGGACATTCGAATCAAGAAATACTGACCAAAGTCAACTATTGACTCTTAAAGCGTCAAATAACCACAAACTCATCAAAAACCTTCTTAAAGGCCTTAGGAAATGTGTCAATCATCCTCACACCCCAAAATCAACACATAGAAACTATGAGGAAGGGCAAAATGGTTCAAATACAGAAATTTCTAAATTTCACTATGAGGATCATTACAGATCCAAATAAAATTTGAGAAGTATTCATATATTCTTCAAAATGAAAAACATTAACAAAGTAAATATTATACTATTGTTAGTAAACAACGTATTACACAAGTTTTATTTATTTACAAGGCTAGAAAAATACAAATAACAAGAAAATAAATTAATACAAGTATAGAAAATTAAAAATATTCAGACTATTACAGATCTATCACCGATAAGATGATCTATATTTCCTTCAGGGTGTTCAATGAAATCTGCAGTAGCATAATGCATATGCTCAACATTATCTTCAGAGATAAAGTTTATTTCTATGCATTATCCATCTTTTTCAAGAAAACTTGATAGATCTCAACCAGGTTCTTTGACGTACGACAGGTACATGATTAGTACCTTTTTCCTCAATATCGATAGCATCTATTTTTTAAATTTTTTTCTTCGCACAGCTTCATACTCTTTACCCTTCTTTTTACACTACTAGTGATGAAGGTTATTATTTGGTGTAACAAGATTACCATAAATAGTATTTCTTCCTCGACCACGACTGAGGTCACGATCTTTTTCATGACTAAACTAATGAAAATTTATCGCATTCACTTCAGGGAATGGAACAACACCAATAGGTCGACTTAGATGATTTTTCATCAAAAGATTATTATGTTGTTTAGCAATAAAAAGATGTGAAATTAATTCAGAATATTTCGATATTGATGTTGCAGGAGCATACTCCAGGCAGAAAAGGAGGAGAATGTATTCTCCAGCATATCATGGTCAGTGATATTTTTTCTGTATAGTTTTAACTATGAAATAATCTAAACATGGAAGAATTATACGCATTTATGTTTTAAAATCCTATAATCTCAAATGGTTCATTCATAGCGTACTTGTGAAAGACCAATTTCAGGTGACCATATCTATTTAAAATTATTCCACAACATAAGAGGATCCTTAATAGTGAAATATTTTATTTTTAAGCTCTCGTCAAGGTGATGACTGAAAAATATCATATCCTTGGCATGATCTTGTTTTGATGTTTGACTTTTATCTTAGATGATGTTTTCCACACCCATTGCATCTAGATGAATTTCAACATTAAGTGTCCAAGATAAGTAGCTTTTTTCCGGCATATTCAATGCAACAAATTTAAGTTTAAAAAGATTCAACATTATTTTAGAGAAGTAAGTTCTTACCTTTATTATTTTTAAAAGTATTTGTTCGAGATGATAAAGGCTCGTACTGATAATGTGTAATAAAATAAAGGTTGAAACAAAAGTAAACTACAAGGATTGAGAGGTAGGTAGCGGTTACTACAATGTAATTATTCTTTCACCTTTTTCATTATTCATCTCCCTCATTTCTTTACAAGCCAAGATGCATATATATATAAGCTACCAAACGTGTGCATGAAACTATATGCAATAACCTTCCTTAACAAGTCTACCAAACTAGTGCATAAAATTTGGCAATAAGATTCCTTAACAAGTTCGCCACCACGGGGCCATCCACCCATTTTACAACGATTATTAAATACTAAAAAGATAATTTTCTAAATAAATATGTTAAATACAAAGTATTTCTCTTTAAAAGTATTCTTTTGAAAAGGTATTTTGAAGGCAAAAAAGAGTACTTCTTTCTAAAAATACTTCAAAATAAGCAATCCCTCAAAAATTGGCCAAAGACGCTATCAGAATTATCTATAATTTTTGTTGACATGTTAAGGTTTTCTAATATCATCAGTGTTCTATAAATTTCTAATGACAAACGTTAGAACAAGAGTTATAGCAGTACTAGAAACGCACATTGTCGTAATCCCTTAGAAGTAACTTCTCAGTGTACGATAATACCTCCCACCACCTTGTTTCGTACATCATCTGCACCATTAATAGCCAAAGTGGACTCCCACGCCTTCATTCCTATCTATTTAATTTCCCGAACGGAAGCTATATTAATTCTCCATGTGAATCTCTACTAACTCTATAGACTTCAACGACAAAGTCGCTAAAAACTCTTTAAATTTTACTTTAAATCTCTCATTTTACCCTTTATGATATGTTTTTATGATAGTAAAAATATCGTGTCAGGTTATATTATTTAGGAAAAATTATAAAAAGTAGAGATTATAATTACAATAAATAGCAACACTTTTGTAAAATTACAGTTTATAGCAAGAGTAGCATTATTTTACTCTTTAACTAAGCAAGTGCATGTTTTACTCTCACGACTTTACACCTTCCTATTTTCACTCCACTATCCCCCCATCCCCCTCAAATATAGCCATATCTTTTATCCTTTTTTTTCATCTTATTTTTTTATGATTTTATTTTATTTGCCTTTTTTTATTTTCACTTTATTTTCTCTCTTCTATTTCTCTTCTTTTTTTCCTTTTTCATTTTTTTATTTTATTTTTTCTTTTTTTTTCTTTTTCATATTTAAAAATAATTATCTTCATAATCTTAAAGATTTCAATATAAAACATCATTACTGTATTTCACTCTCTTATATCTCTACTTTTTTTTTCTTGTTAGTTTTTTTTCATCTTATATTTTTATCATTTTATTTTCTATTTTGATTTATTTTTCTTTTCACTTTATTTTCTCTCTTCTATTTCTCTTTTTTTTTCCTTTCTCATATCCTTTTTTTCTTTTGCTATTTTCGTTTTGTTCTTCTTTTTTCTATTTGATTTTTTTTTTACACTTCTATTTCTCTTTCTTCTTTTTTTTCTTTTTCACTTCTCTTTTTTTTTCTTTTTTCTTTTTTTTTTTTACTCTTCTATCTCTAACTTTTATTTTGAAAAGAAAAATATATATATCACATACACATATTCAAAAAAACATACAAAATACATAGCCATACAGATTTGGATATGTATTTCAGTACAAAATATATATATGTATTTACAAAATACATATCATATTCATATTAAACAGTAACAAACGTAACTATACTGTATATCTTCATATGTATTTGCGAAATACAAAGATGACTCATATAAAATAAGAATATACGTATGGATCAGGTATGTATTCTGTTAATACATATGCAGAGATATATATATTTTATACGGTATTGAATTTATCTTTGAACTGCACATACTATGTCATTTTAGAGGGTAACATATATACTTATTTATTTTCTTTTACTGTTTAAGATATGTATCATGTATTTTTTTTATTACCTATATGTATATAATTGTCAATTTTGTAATAGATATTTTGTGTCCTATATGTTTATATATACATGTGAGTCAAATATGTATTTCTGTAAATACATATGCAGATATATATGTATGTTTTTTTTACCATAAATACGTATGTAGATCTGAATGTATATTTTTTGAATATGTATATATGATATAAATATTTGTCTTTTAAAAATAAAAAATAGAGATAGAAGAGAAAAAAAAGAAAAAACAAAACGAAGTGAAAAGGAAAAAATAAAGAGAAATAGAAACTAGAAATGGAAGTGTAAAAACAAAAGCGAAAAAATAAATTAAAAACAAAAAGAAGAAGAAAACGAAAAAAAATGAAAAAAGGAAAAAAAGAAAACAAAAAAATAAAAATAAATAAATAAAACGAAAAAGGAAAAAAAAAAAGACAAGTAGAAAAGAGAAAATAAAGTTGAAAGAAAAAATGGAAAAGAAAAAGAAATTACAAAAAAAAGATTAAAAAATGAAAAAAAAAAACTAACAAGAAAAAATAGTTAGAAATATAAAAGAATGATATTTTAAAATTTTAAAAATCATGGAAATAATAACCTTTATATTTGAGTTTGATTTGGAAAAGGAATCTACTAATTTAAATAAAAGTAATTTATGAAAATTTAATTAAATGAGATAATTATTCTTTATTTAACTCAATTAATTTGAGTAAAACAAGAATAGTAAATCTTGTTGTATATATATTTGTATAGCAATAGTTTACTTAAATACAAAATACAATTTGCTATTTTTCGTAATTATGAAACTGTTGTTATAAAAGTTACAATTAAAACTCTATAATTGCTATTTCTGAAATTATTTCTGAAATTTTCCCTATTATTTACAAATACGTCTGAAAATCGAATCTCATAGGATTACAGATTACTATAGAAGCTTGTAAGAAAGTGAAATCGAAAGCATGCATGCACACAAAATTAGGTCAACAGGTATATGGGAAATATAAACACGCACAAAAATATCAACTGAAAGAAAACCAAATAACCACAGACAACACTTTCCTTTTCTTTTTTTTTTCCTTAATTTCCTTAAATCTTCAACACAGCCCCTGAGAATAGAAAGGCGTAAGAAAAATTTCCTTGATGTGATCTTCTAACAGTCCATCGGTATCATATGAGATTTTTCTGACCGAGTATTGCAACACTCAGGCCGCAAGCATCACATCACATTCATGATTATGCTGTTCTCAAGATGATGTGAACACCACTGTCAGTTTCCACGATGTCACTTATCTCGCCAACTTTTAGAGCATAAGTTGCATCTTCAAAAGGTTTCTGCATCTGACCTTTGCCAAATGAACCTGAATGTGCATTCTTCATCGGTTAGTATAACTTGCTAACCAGTACAAGTAATTTCAGATGCAAAAAGGATCATTAACACACCAGAACTCATTATTGTTTAAGAAACTAAGATAAATGTCCATGTCCACTAAAACCATTGGCGATCAAAGCCTCTAGTCAGATTGATTCGCTGTAATAGAGCAGCTTATGTGCTTGTTTAGTAGATTGTGCAGCAAGGCTTACACAACAACTACTGATTCAGAAATCAGAACTACATATTTCTTTTACTAGTATATGATGAACCAGAACAAGTTGTCCACCAAGAAGCAAAGTTGCACAAATTTGTGGCCTTCAGGAAGAGCCCCATAAGAACCCAAAGATGCGACACAATATTAACATTTGCAATAGTCTTAATTTCTGAGCTGTGGAATCGGCAACATGTTATATAGAAAACTACTACACAAAACTTGAGCTCATGACTGGATACAATTTTTTCCTTTTCTTTTTTAACAAGTGCAAATAATTTATTTGTCATCTTCCAAACATTCAGTTAGCAAGAACAAATGTAGTAGATAGCTCTATTCCGCAGCTCCAGAAGCTGAAAGCCCTTCAATGTCACATTTATATCCAAAGAATCACTTCACTAAGCAGAAAATGCTAGTTTCTAATAAACTCTCATAGGAGTCATGGGAACACCTTAATACATGCACAAGAGGCAGCCCTATCTCAGCCCATCTCCAACGAGAAAAATTAGGTGCCATGGACATGTTTCTTCATTAGCACTCATCTCTATCATCGCTCCATAGGAACTTTTATTTGACCTTAATCTCTTTACAGATAATAGGATAAATGAATGTGAAATCAGTGTTATTAAAGGTGCGCTTAAGCCCTAAAGCGAGGGCAAAAACATGTTGAGCGCTTCGCCTCGCTTAATGTGCGCTTCAGTGTCATCAATTTTCTAAGGCATATTTTTCCTTGCCAATGAGCCTTTTCTGAAGAGACAACACTAAACAACTGATATTTCATTTTATCATAATATTTTTTCAATTTTTTTTTATCATATTTTGTCAATCAGGCTTATAATTATTAATCTAAGACTAAACATATATATTTGTATTTTGTTCTCCCTTTGCGCTTTTTTTCATTAAAGCCCACGCTTTATTCGCATTTAGCGCTTAAAGCCCCAACAGATCTTAGAGCTTTTTTGTGCTTTTCGGTTTTGATAACACTGGGAAATTCCTCTGCCTAAATAGCAATGGTAATTATGTGTCACAGAGGTCTTTTAATCACAATGACTTATTTAAAAATGCCTTTTTTGTTTAGCAGATCACTAACCCAACAAACATGCAACAAGAATTAAAATGGAACTGCCAGGAAAGGCTAAGTTACTCGGACTCTTCACTTTCTGTGCCGCACCCATGTCGACACGACATGGGTGTGGGTGTGGGATCCGTACCCGATCTGGTCAACAGATTTTGGGTACTTCGACCAAAATTGACAGTTCGGACAACTTTAATGATTTCTGTAATCAAAACAAAAGCTCAGGTGAAATTGAAAAAAATGGAATACCTTGTATATAGAAATTTCTATGTTACTGTTTTTCCTTTCATCTTCTTTCATGATTCTCATCTTTTGATCAATATTTTCTCCTCAAGTTTTCCACATAAAATCTCATAATTTAAGTTTTATAACTCTATTTTTAGATATTTAAATTATTTTTAGCCGAATCCCCGCACTCGTATCCATGCCTGGATCCATATCCCCAAATCTTAAAATTAAGATCATGAAGTATCCGACCGCTAGATCTGCATCCGTGTCGGACACCCGCACCCAAGTCCGAGCAACTTAGAGGAAAGGAATCAGGATTAGGGCCACAATGAGACAATTAGTAAGTTAACTTTACCTATTTATGCATTTGAAGGAAATCCAATTTGGTCAGTCCATTCATTATGATTTTGATACCAATTGGTCAGTCTATTCATTATGATTTTGAACTTTAAATTGCAAGTGCAATCAGAAAGGAAGTCATAGGATGTTGATGGAGAAATTATAAGCCCTGCTGTTGAACTCAGTTTGTTGCTTCTCTTTCAAAGGAAATGGCTATATTGGGCAAACTATTCTAGAATCAAGTGCATGCAAAATCAGGACTTTCAATAGGAACCAAGTTTTAGTTAAAACATCTAATTGCCAAAGTGTCCAAATATGACAAACTGTGGAAGTTTTCCTGAACATACTACGTGCAGTATGCAGTGTGCAAAAATTACGGTATAATTCATGGTTTCAGGCTTTCAGTCAGCTAGAAAATCCAGGAAATTGCAGTGGAAATTTGCGCATGAAGAAAGAGAGAGAATTTCATGACACCAAATTATATAAACTGTCAGACAAGGATAGAAGCAATTCAGAATTAATGTACAGTCCCCCAGGAAACGAGAAAACTAGACAGCATAACAATTTTTTGGCTTATTGCATCAACAATAAAACTGCAGAATAAACATATACCTAGTAAAGTTTAAATAAAACTCTGCGATCATGAAGTTGGCAGCAGCTTGCTATGAAAATTGAAACATGTTCAATCGATCACTCATCTTTCATCTTGATTGCTTGATTTTAAATCCTCTTGGGGATAAGATTAATACTCCCTCAATTCCATTTTGTATTACCTCTTTTATTCTTGTATTATGTTCTACAGATATAGACCTATTTTCTAGTCACAAAATCACAACCTTCAAAAATTAAGACAGTTATCCTTTGCATTATCTTGCACTTAAAATAGAACATATGACAGAGATTGCTTTGCATTATCTTGCACTTACAATGACCTCCTTACCCTCTTATGACATTTCCACCCGATATTTAAACATATTTCTAACAAACTCAAATAAAAATAATTTGTGCAAATTTCTTCTTTTAATTGCCACATTATTCAAACAAAATCTCAGAAAAGCAATAGAAAACATCTAAAAGCATGAGTCTAAAGACATGATCCAAAATTAAGAATTGAAACAGATAATAATTTAATAATAATTTATAGCTCAACACATGGAGAGGGACAGCTTAAAACCAAATGGAGCGTTAAGAATGAGGTCAAAAAGCTTTATCGCCAGATTTCACATGGCTTATCATTGAACACCGAAAACAAATGCATAGCAGACAGCATACTTAACTTTTTGAAGCAATAGATGATCTACAAAAGACAGGAAATCTCATCCCTTTAAGATCAATTTTTATCAGAAACAACCAATGGTAACATACTTGATTGAAAAAAGAGGGGGTGCAGAAAGGGAAACAGAGTATATCTATAGCTTGTGTGGCTTCCCCACTTCATCATTTAGTTAGTTTCTAACTAAATTGGAAGATGTTTATGAAGAAGCAGAAGAAAGACTGGCCAGAGTGTGATTATTATTCTGCTCCCAAAGATTCAGACAAGGTAGATGGGTAGAATTGACACAAAAATCAACTGGAACCGCTTTTTGCATGCCAGATAAAGAGACAAGACGTCCAGACTTAGGCCCTAAATATCCAATGATTCAAGCAGAATCCATCAGTTCACAGTTCCTCGTCTTCATTTCATATATCAATCCTTCAGTAGGAATCAGTCGCCATAGGCTCTATGAAACAGAAAGTGCCTATGCTAAGAAAAAGTGACATACTATGGTACAGTTGCATTTAAGTTCATTGGTTCCTTTGGTTCCTAGAAGAAGGCCATCTACATTCAGATTACGAGACTTCCTAAGGAGGATTTTAGATCAGACCAATCTGCTAGAAGCAGTAATGCCAGTCTTTCATTTGGGCAGAAATTCATTCTTTTAGGTAAGAGATTTGTGTACGCCAGTGCAGGATAAGTTTGATTCAGAGACACATAATTTGTCTTATAGGACAACTTGAGTATTGAAATGAAACTAGCCCAAGTAGAGCAACACTGATTCATATTACCCTATCCCAACCAGTCTGGACGGAGGTGTAGTTCTTCGTGTTATTTGAATTAGTTCTTATGAGGAAGCATGCAAACAAAAGGCGGGAACCTGATTCAGAATATAATGGGAGGGGGCACTTGGGAGGACAAGAAAAGAAAAGAAGATGTTGACAAAGTTTGCCCTCTTCAACTAAGTATAAACTACAGAGAAAACAATATTAAACAAGGGGACTGAAGGTCTCTAAAGTCCAAATTATATGTCCTCAAGAGGCTCAAAGAAAGAGATTCTCTTTTTTCTTTTTGCCATTTTTCATGACAAATCCTTTTTCCAAAAAACAAGTCATGTGTACGGATTTCACATATGTATGACAATTTAAGAAACAAAATCAACCAAGTCAAGCACACATATATTACCTTTCTTTAAGAGTAACTGAAATTAAAGAATCATCACTTTCTTCCACAGACATTACTAAGAATGTATCAACTCAGATACAACTTGGTCATGAAATCTTAAGCAAATATATGAGTTTCCCTTAACGGAAATACAAGAAGTCTTGGAAAAATCCTCATGGTAACTCTATCATCTATATACGAGTAATTCTGAATATAAAATCTTCCAAAATTTCTCCAATTTTTCTTATAGTTGATGGATGACTAGCAAAATCGTACTCCCTCCATTTCAAATTGTTTGCCTTACTTTCCTTATTAGTCCGTGCTATATCTTGTTTTGATGATGATCAGCTGATAACAAGGTACCAGGTCCCTGGGTCTTCATGAATCCAGTACAACTGTCACTGTTCGGCGCAGTTTTATCCTCTACAGTAACTGTTACTTTGCAGGTGAGCTTGTACCCATTAGGACACCTGGTCCAATCAGATTTCTACCCTAATCAATATTCCACTTTAAAAGGAAAAGAATGCTTCTCGATTGGTGAATTTTTGCAAAATCAGAAGCGAGAGGGAAATAGGCGAAAACTCAACTTTGCAATATTGCTCAAGTTCTTAATTTCTTCATGTACTGAAAGAGTCAAGTCATGATCTGTAACTGAATTACTCGTGTTATAGGAGTATTGTCTTTTTGAGTTCTTGAGAGTGCTTAGGTAGAGTTAACCAAGTTAATCAATATCAAGGTGAGTTCTTGGCAAAGTTGTCAAGGTAGGTTTGTAATAGAGTTGTTACAAACTAGCTGAGCCTAGAGTTAGGTTCAAATCGAGTCTCTAATCAAGAGTTTGATTATAGTAGATTGTTGTTGAATGCTTGTGGGAGCAAGTCGTGGTTTTTCTTCCCTTGAGTAAGGAGGCTTTCACGTTAAATCATTGTGTTCTTTACTTTCCTATAAGGTTTTAGTTTACTGTTTTATTGCCTGTGTCTGACTCTAAGGGACCTGGTCCCTCATAGTGTGGTGCAACTCCCTTATGTTTCATCAATTGGTATCAGAGCTAGAACACTTTAAAAGGTTAACACCTAGAGTGATTTGGTTATCATGATTGCTCCAACTAATCTGGAAGAAGGGCAACCTACAACTAGACCACCTAGATTTAATAGGCAGTTCTATGGGTGGTGGAAAACAAGGATGTATGACTTCATCTAAGTTGCTCGAACTCGGCAATTTCAGTGCCGCACCCGTGTCGACACGACACTGACACGGGTAAGGGTGTGGGCTCTATGTCGGATCCGGTCAAACGAGATCAGGTGTGTTGACCAACAATTGGGAGAAAAATTGAAATTTTGATATCTCACAGTAAAGATTTGAATAGCTCGAAAATAAAATACCTTCAATTTTGCTGCTACATAGTAATTTATACCAGTCCTTTTGTCTCGTTTGAAGCTTTTTTCTTGGTAAATCTTCTTGTTCGTGTTGGCTGTTGCAGGTATTGTTCACGATGTAATAGGTTTTTGAAGCCGAGAATATCGGTGCCATGATGGACTACTAAATTGTGCGCATAGTGATTTGCATTGTATTGGGAAAAAAATGCAAAACTTGTAGTTGGGGAAGAAGATGGAGGAGAGAAGACGAAGCAAAGGAACAAAGATGAAGAAGACGATGACTCAGAGCCCAATATCAACGCTTATTTTTTTTTTAATTGACCTTTGGTCTTTTAAATGAGAGATAAAGATAAAATATGGTGAGTTATTAAGACCAAACACTAAGATAGGCTGCCACGTTGATTATTTATTATAAAGAATAAATTTTATTATTATTTTGATTAAATGAGATTAACATTCCATATTATAATATTATAATTAGAGCTTAGTTAATAGCTGTCTCATTGATTATTTATTATTAAGAATAAATAATGTATTCATTTTTTTTAGTTAAATAAAGTAAACATTATATATTAATTAGAGTTTATAAAATGAGGATAGACATTATAATTATTTAATTATAAAATAAAAATTAATGTATATGCTTTAAAAGCACACATTTTTAAATGAAACTAAATTAAGTGTAAGCAGGGGTGGACCTACATATATTTTCGAGGTGTTCTGACACCTGTTAAATTCGATGCGAAATAGATATAATTTTATAGAAAATATACGAAAATAGGTATAAAACATATAAAAGCACCTACTATAACAAAAAGTTGATTGGATGCACTGACATTTAGGTTGATTTTAAGATTCTCCATTGAAGAGGCGTCCTGCGTTCGAACCTTGTTAAGGTGTTTTTTATTTTTATTTTTTAGTATTTTAATTTATTTATTTTTTGTTCTGTGCTTTACTATGTATTTGTGCGGTATCTCGTGTCTTGAGCCGGGGGTCTATCGGAAACAGCCTTTCTACCTCTTTAGAGGTAGAGGTATGGACTGCGTACATCTTACCCCCCCCCCCCCACAGATCCCACTAGGTGGGAATACACTGGGTTTGTTGTTGTTGTTGTTGTAGTATTTTAATTTTTTAAACACCCACAGTCCTTAAATCCTGGATCCACCACCAAGCGTAAGTATATATTAAACATATTAATATTCTCATTCTTTTTTGGTTTCAAAATACTTGGCAATTTTGAAAAATAAAAAAAACATTAATTATTCTTTTTTTAACTTGAACCTTTGTATTACTCTTTTTAGATTTAAGAAGCATGTAAATAAATAAAGACTAACGAATTAATAAGTATATTAATCAAATCACACTCTTAAATAATTATTTCTTTCAACTAAAAGGAACAGAGAAAGTACATTATAAATTCTATATTAACTAACAAATAATATTATTACATTGATTCAAATATTATTTTTGATGCATCTAATCTAATATTTTTTTTTATAGCTATAATTTTATTAAATTGTGTTTAAATAAAATTATTTTTGTAACTATATGTATAAATTTTTAATTTTTTGTTTTTGCCGAGTCCTACTACTTATGGGTGCCGTATTTACGTTATGAAATCCTGTTCTGTGCGTTACTTTATATTTGTGTGGTGTCTCGTGTCTTGAGCCGGGGGTCTATCGGAAACAGCCTTTCTACTTCTTCAGAGGTAGAGGTATGGACTGCGTACATCTTACCCCCCCAGACCCCACTAGGTGGGAATACACTGGGTTTGTTGTTGTTGTTGTTGTTGTTGTTTTTGCCGAGTCCCCGCACCCGTATCCGTATCCAGATCCATATCCCCGAATCTTAAAAATTCGATCATGAAGGATCCGACACTCGGATCCGCACCCGTGTCTGACACCCGCACCCGAGTCCGAGCAACTTAGGACTTCATTATGGCTGAGGACAGTGAGCTGATGGATGTAATACTAGATGGTCCACCAATTTGAGCGGTCAAAGAAGAGATATAACTAGAATAGTTGTTAAAAGTAGGAGAGAGTATAATGATGAAGATAGAAGGAAAGTTGAGAACAATTATAAGGCCAAGAAACTGCTAGTTTGTGGCATAGGGTCTGATGAATCCAACAGAATTTCTGCATGTGAAGATGCTAAAGAAATCTGGGATTGCTTGAAGACTGCTCATGAAGAAACCACTGATGTGAAGGATTCAAAAGTTGATATGCTGACTGCTCAGTATGAAATTTTCACTATGAAAGAAGGAGAAACTATCCGAGAGATGCATACAAGATTCACTTCAATCACCAATGAGTTGCACTGCTTAGGAGAAGTAATTCCTTTGTACAAACAGGTGAGAAAAATTCTGGGGGTTCTTCCTAAATCCTGGAAAAGCAAAGTGCATGCTATCACTGAGGCAAGAAACCTGAAAACTCCCACAATAGATGAACTTATTGGTAATTTGAAAACTCATGAGCTCAAGAAGCAGCAAGGACAAGACAAGAAGGAAGCAAAAAGAGAAATGAGGCTTTAAAGGCTAAAAAGTCTAATTCAGGTGAAGAAGACACAGATGTTGCCTATTTGACAAAAAGAATTGTTAGAGCAATGAAAAAAGTGGTCAATTTCAAAGAAGAGGAAGTAGCAGCAAAAAAAGAGGCATTGTGGAGGTCTATCACAAATGTAGAATTCCTGAGCATTTCTTTAAGGACTGTCCAATGCACAAAATGGACTTTCAAGAATATCTTAAGACTAGAGGTGACAAAGGAAAGAATAGGGACCAAGTCCTTGTAAAATCAAGAAGAAAAGTTGCAGCTGATTTTGCAGTTAAGCAGGCCTTAGCTGTCTGGTGGGATTCTTCCAGTGAATCTGAGGAAGATGGAAAGCATGAAGATGTTTCCATGTTGGCAGTGGAGGATGTTGGCAGTGGAGGATGAGAAAGTGGCTTTTAATTCTTTGTTTGCTCTAATAGCAAACACTGAAGATGAAGAAGAAAATGAGGCAACTCTTTCTGACATTAAAGGAAACTTGGAAAACTACTCTGCTAGAAAGATAAAAAAATTGCTAATGTGTTAGATTGATCAATGTGTAAACTGACTGCTGAGAAAAATGCTCTAGAAGAAAAGGCAGAGAATCAAGAGCTTGAATTAACTGCTTTAACTCTCCAGATATCTGAAACTGAGGAACAGGTTACTAAGTTAAAATCTAAAAATCTGAGTCTAGTGAGGAGAAAGTGAATGATACTGATGATAAAGGGAAGAAAAATGTTCTAAAAGAGAAAGTAGAGAATCAGGAGCTTGAACTAATTGCTTTAACTCTCCAGATATTTGAAACCAGGAAGAGTTAATAAGTTGAAATCTGAAAATCTAAGTTTGGTAAGTCAACTGAAGAAAGTAGATGATACTGATGACAAAGGGAAGAAAGAAGCTTCAAGGCTTCAAATTGACCTTGAAGAAAAATTGAGGGATTCTCACATCTCATGACTGCACTCCATAAGAATGAAGAGTTAGAAAGAGACTTTGTCTGACTGAGAGAAGAACTTAATAAATCTCGAAAATGGACCACATCCTCACATATCCTTTTTCTTATTTAACTGGTCAAAGAGTAAATAATGGCAAAGGTCTTGAATATCAGTACAAAACCCAATCCTGTGGGTCCCAAGGCAAGGTTGTTCAAGATGTTAGAAACAAAGTCCACAAACCTTTATGCACTCATTGTGGAAGAGATGGGCACATAAAGGAAAACTGTCAAAGTTGGATTAGAGCTAGAATGAATGGTGTTAGATATATCCAGCAGGGGAATACCTATCGTAAGGGTTCCAAACCTTTGAAGAATATGAAGAAGCTCTCATTAGTTATCACACCCTTGTCTTCCTACTGGGAACTCAACCTCAAATGGGTTCCCAAATCAAACAAATGACTTTGCTTATACGTGGGAGAACCCTGACTTGTTCATTTCAAAACATATGACTGGAAGGTCTGACTTTATTCTCTCTCTCAAGACACTTCAAGGTGGAGGTGTCTCATTTGGAAAAGGCAATAAGGTTAAATTCTCATCTGATAGAAGTATTGTCATAAGCTTGAAGTCTGGAAGAGTTATTCTCAAAGTCGAGAAGATCACAAATATGTTGGGATATATTGAAACAGTTGATTTCAAAGGACCTGGTCGGTGGGATGCCTAAGCTGAAATTTCTAGACAACAAGTCCAAAGTAGAGGAGAAAAGGAGTGTGTGGTTGTCATTGTGGATGACTTCTCCCGGTTCACCTGAAAATGTTCTTGAGAACCAATGATAAAATCTATAAGGCTCTGGTTACTTCTGCCAAGCAAGTTCTAAATGAAGCTAAATTGTAAGATTGTTGAATTCAGATCTGATTATGGAACAGGATCTGAGAACTCTGTGTGTTGAAGAGAATGTGCATGTGGTCCTTGATGAGTCAGGAAAGATGATGAATCAAGGTGATGATGAAAATTCGGACATTGAAGAACTCATTCCTGTTCAAATGGATGATATTGATGAAGATGATGGTCAAGGACATATTGATGCAAAAGGGAATGATGAAAGTGATGGTGATCTAAGATCTCAGTCACAAACCCCTGCTCCAAAGAATATCGAGAAGGATCCAGTCAAGTTCTTCAGGGACCAGGTCCTGTAAAACTCATCTCAGAAGGCCAAACTGGAGGGACAGATCTTCCCACCCCTTAACAATCTAACTTCACCTCTGGAGACTGAAATTCAAACAAAAGCTCAAATCAGAAATTTCATGACATTCTCAGCTTTCTTGTCTCAAATTGAGATTAAAAATATGAAAGAAGATCAGAAAAATGCTGACTGGATTAAAGCAATGAAGGATGAGCTTCAGTAATATTGAAAGAAGTTAAGTCTGGGGCCTGGTCGCCAGACCTATTGACAGAACAATTTTAGAATGAAGTGGTATACTGAAACAAACAAGATGAGGTTGGAATTGATCAAATAAACCTGACCTGCTAAATGAATCAATTCTTCTCCCTAAAAAGGTTATGATCAAGAGACAGGTATCCTTGGTAAAGTATGTACTTGTTGGTCTAACTCAGTATCATATATTTGCAAGTATACACCCATGGGAATAGCTTTGGAAGAGGACAGATGTGACTCACACAAAATTAAGGATTCTCTCAAGAAAGAAAAGGACCTGGTCCCATCTCTCAGGTTAGTACCAAATCAGTGTACTTTAATAAACATAAAATTCTGTCTAAAACGCCATGTGTTATTTCTCGTCTAAGCAAAAGTTGCCAATTCATAGCAATGTGAAGAGTTACACCTATTAAAATCAGAAGCGTCATTTCAAAAAGGGCACCTTTTAAATGACAACGGCCACCTCCCTTAATTACCAAGTCAAATCCTTTTTATTTTAGTCTCTTCCAAAATTAACTCAATTCATCTTCTTCAATCGCCCTTCATTTCTAACTTGAATTGGTCCCTTTCACTTTCTCTCACAAAATCTTGAAATGGCAGACATTCCCACTTCCTCAACCCCTGTTAAAGCATCTAAAGTCGATAAAGCTCCAGAAAATCAATCAAAACTATCCCAAATCGAATCTTCTAATCCTTTAACACCCAAAACCATAGAAGACATCTACTTAAGTCCTCAAGAAGAAACTGTGTCAACTTACCTTCTAAATCCTCTCCAGAAATTCCAGAACCCCTAAATGAGTCTATCTCTGTTGAAGCATCCTCAACCATTGAAATTTCTGCTGAATCGACCATGGTAGAGGATCTAAATCAAGGTTTTGGTTCACTGATTCAATAAGAAATTTCTCAATCCGAAATTCCTCCTTCCTCGGAAGAACCAAAATCACCTAAAGACCCTCAAATCCCCGTTTCTTTTGAAGAACCAGAAAATACTGAACTCTCAGAGACCCCACAAGTACCTGGTTCCCCTACTCCCTCTGAGTCAAACCCCATCTTTGTCCAACTGTGTGACGAAGAAATACCAATGAAGAGGTCTGATCTTTCCTGCCGTGAAAACTGGGTAGATGAAAATTTGCTCCTGCTTGCATATGATCCCAAAGAAAGCTCTGTTAGAGCAGAAGAGCAAACAGTAGGTGAAAAGGATAATGTGACAAAGGATGGAGAAATTGTGCTACCTCCAAATGAGGAGGATAAGGAGGATAAGAATGAACCACCTCTAGGTGGCCTGTGAAAAGACAAAGAGGCAGTAAAAGCAAGGAGAAATTGATTGATTCTGGTGTAAGAGTTGCTAAATCCTATTCTACTAAAGGAACTGAAAAGAAGTTGTTAGTGGATGCAATGAAGGCAAGCAAGTCTTCGACCACTAAGAGAAGAAAACTTAAGAAAGTTGTTGTAATGGAGAAGGAGAAGAATATTGAAGTTGTAGAGGTTAGAGAGGATGGGAACATTGATCCTAATGTTGCTGCGGCGATGGAGAAAAGGAGAAAAGAAATTTATGTTGCAGGAAGGACTAGGTCCTCCCGTTCAAAGTCTGGTAGCCCTATAGGAATGAAGCAGAAACATATTGCTGTGAAAAGGAAGAAAGTCTCTGAGGGACCTGGTCCCAAGAAGAGAAAAGTTATTGAAAAGGAGGAGCCAAGTAGTGAATTCAAAAGAAGAAGAAAGGAGGAAGAAAAGAAGATTGGGTCTAGAAAGCAAAGGAATGAGATTTTGAAAACACAGAAAGTATTAGAAAGTAAGTATTGTCTGGGAAAGTGTTTGATCCCAGGGTTTATGAGAAACCTGGCATGGTTGAATTGGAGGAATATGTCAAACACCAGGGATGGTTACACCTACTGGAGTAACCAGCTCCTAATCCCATGGTTTTTGAAGAGAAAGTAAGAGAATTTTATTATACAATAGAGTTCATAGATGATGGGTTAAGCTTGACTGCCAAAGTGCAAGGAAAACAAATCAGACTGGATGAAGAGTCACTAGGGAAAATCCTAGATGTTCCTGTTATAGGTAGGGGTGTACATAGGTCGGGTTGGTTTGTTTTTCTATTGAAAAAACAAACAAACCAATTATGTCGGTTTATTAAAACTATAAACCAAATCAAACCAACATAAAATCGATTTTTTCGGTTTAGGTTTTAGTCGTTCTTTCGGATTTTTCGGTTTTTTTTATTTTTCTTATAATATTTATTTTTGACAATTATATTGTAATTGAAGTTTAGATCAAGTATGTTTTCACTCATGCGCTAATGAAAAACCACAATTATGAAAAATTGAGGAGCGAAAAACTCTCTTGAAACTAAAAAATAAGATGAAGAGTGAACAGTCTAGGTTTTAAGTTTATATAGGATTTTGGATCATTTTATTAGAAATTAATGGATAAATATTACAACTTAAAGGCCCAAATATGAATATATATATATATATATATACACACATACATACATACATCTACTTTCTAATTATTGAAAAATAATAAAACTAATTGAAAAGTATTTAAAA
Organism: Capsicum baccatum var. pendulum; assembly: GCA_030864225.1. Taxonomy (NCBI): domain Eukaryota; kingdom Viridiplantae; phylum Streptophyta; class Magnoliopsida; order Solanales; family Solanaceae; genus Capsicum; species Capsicum baccatum. Next base: position 70,995,532 of record CM061551.1, read on the forward strand.
AGTAGATTATAATTAATATTTTATGTATAAAAAGTTAAATTATATACATGCATATATATATCTATAATCTATAATATATTAAGTAAGAATATCCTAAGAAAAGTGAATTGAACTTTTTGCCCTTCATTGAAATCCTTGCTTTAAACAAAATCGTCTTTTTCACTATTTCTTCCTAATATTTAAACAAAATCGTCTTTTTCACTATTTCGTCCTAATATTTACAACAACAACAACAAACACGGTGTATTCCCACATAGTGAGGTCTGGAAGGATAAGATGTACGCAGTCCATACCTCTACCTCTAAAGAAGTAGAAAGGTTGTTTCCGATAGACCCCCGGCTCGAGACACGGAATGCTAAACAAATTAATAGTAATGCATGGAACAAGATGGCATAACATAAATACGACACCCACAAGTAATAGTAAACAGAGAAAAGTAAACAGATTCGTAATAAAGCATGAAACAAGGTATCATAACAAGAATAATACCCCCACCAAGTAATTCCCTACACTAGCGACCCAAACTGACCCTAGCCTTCTGCCCTAATTCGCGTCTTCCAGATCTTCCTATCTAGGGTCATGTCCTCAGTGAGCTGTAACTGCTCCATGTCCCGCCTAATCACCTCTCCCCAGTACTTCTTCGGCCTACCCCTACCCCGCCTAAAACCATCCAAAGTTAGCCTCTCATACCTACGAACCGGGGCATCCATGCCCCTCCTCATCACGTGTCCGAACCATCTCAATCAAACTTCCCGCATCTTATTCTCCACTGGAGTCACACCAACCTTCTCCCTGATAGTCTCATTCCTAACTCTATCCCCCCTAGTCAGCCCACACATCCAACGCAACATCCGCATTTTCGTCACCTTCATTTTTTGAATGTGGGAGTTCTTAACTGGCCAACACTCCGCTCCATACAACATGGCCGGACGGACTGCCACCCTGTAGAATTTGCCTTTTAAAGCTTAGGCGGCACCTTCTTATCACACAACACCCCCAAAGCAAGCTTCCACTTTATCCATCCCGCCCGAGACATCCTCGTCAATCTCATCGTTACCCTGAATCACAGACCCGAGATACTTGAAACTATCCCTCTTACATACCACCTGTGATTCCAACTTCACTACCACCTCATTCTCCAGCCTCACGTCATTAAACTTGCATTCCAAATACTCTGTCTTGCTCCTACTCAACCTGAACCCTTTAGACTCAAGAGTTTGTCTCCACACCTCTAATTTATCATTCACACACACCCGCGTCTCATCAATCAAAACTACATCATCTGCAAAAAGCATACATCAAGGCACCTCTCCTTGAATACGCCGCGTCAACACATCCATCACCAAAACAAACAAAAAGGGACTAAGAGTAGATCCCTGATGCAATCCTGTCAAAACAGTGAAATGCTCTGAGTCTCCTCCCGCCGTCCTCACCTGAGTTTTAGCTCCATCATACATGTCCTTAATTGCTCTGATATATGCAACCGGGACTCCACTCACCTCCAAGCATCTCCAAAGCACCTCCCTGGGGACTTTGTCGTATGCCTTCTCCAAGTCGATAAACACCATGTGCAGGTCCTTCTTCATTTCCCTATACTGTTCCACCAGCCTCCGTACCAGGTGAATTGCCTCCGTCGTCGAGCGGCCAAGCATAAATCCAAACTGGTTCTCCGAAATAGACACTATCCGTCTCAGCCTCACCTCGACCACTCTCTCCCAAATCTTCATAGAGTGACTCAATAACTTAATACCCCTATAGTTATTGCAACTCTGAATGTCACCCTTGTTCTTATAAAGAGGGATCATAGTACTCCACCTCCAAGCCTCGGGTATTTTCGACGTCTTGAAAATTCCGTTAAACAATCCAATCAACCACCTTAAACCAGCCTAGCTAGAAAACTTCCAAAAATCCACAGGTATCTCATCAGGCCCCGTCGCCCTACCCCTTCGCATCCTGCGAACAGCCTCTCTAACCTCTTCTATCTTAAAACGTCTACAATAACTAAAATCCTGACACTACTCTGAGTGCTCCAGCTCCCCTAACCCAATAGCTCTATCCCCTTCGTCATTCAAGAGCCTATGAAAATACGACTGTCATCTATTCTTAATGTGGCCGTCCTTCACCAACACTATACCGTCCTCCACCTTAATGCACTTCACCTGATCGAGGTCACGACCCTTCCTCTCCCTAGCCTTAGCGAGTCTAAACAACTTTTTTTCCCCTCCTTTCTCCTGTACCCCGCATACAAGCTCTCAAATGCTGCCGTCTTAGCCGCCGTAACTGCTAACTTAGCCTCCTTCCTAGCTAACTTGTACTCTTTCCTGTTTACCCGCTTCTTTTCTTCGTCCTTACTCTCAACCAACTTAGCATACGCCCCTTTCTAGGTCTCCACTTTCTTCTTAACCTCTTCATTCCACCACCAATCCCCTCGATGATGCCCGGCCCGGCCCCTAGAAACACCCAACACCTCACTAGCATTCTCCCTGATGCACCTAGCCACCCTATCCCACATACTATCCACGTCCCCCCTACACTCCCATACCCCCATTCCCGCCAACTTACCCTATCTCCCACGCATTCACTGGCGTTAAGCCGCCCCATTTAATTTTAGGTCTACACTCCTCACCCCTTCTCTTCCTATCCTTCTTGATACCCAAATCCATAACCAAGAGCCAATGCTGGGTCAAAAGATTCTCACTCGGGATGACCTTACAGTCCTTACACAACACCTATCCCCTTTCCTAAGCAACAAAAAGTCAATCTGGGTCTTGGCTATCGCGCTTCACTTTTTTTTCGGGAAGCCCGAGTTCACCACCACCAGCCCAAAGGACCTTGCAAAATCCAATAGAGTAGCCCCTCTTCATTTCTTTCCCCAAAACCAAAACTACCATGCACATCACCAAAGCCTCCCGATAACGCCCTGATGTGCCCATTGAAATCTCCTGCTACAACAATCTTCTCCGAGCTAGGCACGCCTCTCACCACCTCATCCAAAGCCTCCCAAAACCGCATCTTCTCCTCCCCATCCAAGCCCACTTGCGGCACATAAGCACTACACACGTTTAGGGTAAACCCCCCAATGACCAACTTAATAGTCATCAACCTATCGCTGATCCTCTTTACCTCTACTACCTGCCCTCTAAGCACTTCATCTACTAAGATGCCAACTTCATTCCTACGCCTCTCGCTCCCAGAGTACCAAAGCTTGTAACCATCCACATCCCTAGCCTTAGACCCTACCCACTTGGTCTCTTGAACACACGCAATATTAATCCTCCTCTTTCTAAAAATCTTCACAAGCTCTATGGACTTACCCTGAAGAGTCCCTATATTCCAAGACCCAACCCTCAGCCTACCAACTCTATCAACATCCTAATATTTAAGAGTTGAAAATTAATTAAATGTATTTATGGTAAAAAAAATTTCTTATTAGAAGACATCAGAATTTCTATAAATATAAATCTATTAGAGTAAGAAAAAATTAAGAAGTTTCAGATTTTTAAATGTTTTAAGTACTTACTAGAATGTAATCAATAAATTTGTACAAATTTGACTTTAAAAATAAGAAACGATTTTAAATATATATATATATATATAAAAAATAATCATAACACAAATATGGTTTAAATTGATGCGTCTCTCTTATCCTGTGACAACAAGTGAAAGAGGTACACAAATGTAAAATTGATACCTTCAACCACTTGGAATTGGAAAACATATATGTGTATATGTTTATGTTTACATTATTACATTAAAGTGTGAAAGATTTTTGAAAAGTGATTTGAACTTTTACACTTTACTAAAAATCTCCGCAATAGATAAAATTATTTAATTTTAAATAATCAAACGCTACACGTGCGAGGCACGTGCGACTAAACTAGTATATATATACACACACACACACATATACATACACATACATATATATGTATATATTTACATATATAAATATATATTTACATATATATATATATATATTATGTCGGTTTGATTTGAGTTCGATTTGATTTTTTTTTGTTAACACCAAGCCAAACCAAGAATGGTCGGATTTTTTTTTCAAACGCCAAACCAACCAAACCAAACCATAAGTCGATTTTTTTTCTCGATTTGGTTTGACTTGACGGTTTGGTCTGTACACCCCTAGTTATAGGAGTGAGGATTGTTGTAAAACAACAAGCCTCAACTAAGTTCATGATAAATGCTTCTAAGGTAGGAGGAACATCAATAGCTGGGGTGAGAAAGAAATTTCTCACAAGTGAGTTCCAATTAGTGTTTGAATTTGTGAACAAGGTCTTTTTGCCTAGGTCAGAGAAAAGGACCATTGCCTCTGCTGTTGATTTGTTCTTGATTGAGTGTTTGAGCAAATTTGAGCTGATAAGTTTGTCTGCTCTAATATTAGAGCACATGCATAAGGTCATTCATGAGAAGGAAGGCAAACATGGGATGCCTTATGGGTACTTCTTGAACGAACAAGGTGTTTGCTCACTTTAGAGTGGTTGGGAGTAAAGGGACTCCAGGAACAATCAAACAAAAGTTTAGTCTGACAACAACAACAACAACAAACCTAGTATATTCCCACATAGTGGGGTCTGGGGAGAGTATAGTGTACGCAGTCCATTCCACTACCTCAAAAGAGGTAGAGAGATTGTTTCCGATAGACCCCCAGCTCAAGATAAAAGGCAGTATACAGAAGCATCCAAAGCATAGAACATGATAAAATAACATAGGTACGACATCTACAAAAAAAATTTTACATTGCCAAATAAAGGACACCGAAGTCCACCTAATTACTGACTACTACTCATCCACACCCTTAGCCCTCTATCCTAATGTTTTTTCTCCATATCTTCCTATCCAGGGTCATGTCCTCAGTCAGCTGTAACTGCTCCATGTCACGTTTAATCACTCCTCTCCAATATTTCTTCGGTCTACCCCTACCCCGCTTGAAACCATCCAAGGCCAACCTCTCACACCTACGAACTGGGGCATACGTGCCCCTCCTCAACACATGACCAAACCATCTCAACCTCAATTCCCGCATTTTCTCCTCCACTGACACCACTCCCACCCTCTTCCAAATAATTTCATTCCTAACCCTGTCAGCCCTTGTGAATCCACACATCCAACGTAACATCCTCATTTCCGCCACCTTCAATTTTTGGATATGAGAATTCTTAACCGGCCAACACTCCGCTCCATACAACAAAACAGGCCAAACTGCAACTCTATAGAATTTGCCTTTCAGCTTGGGGGCACCTTCTTATCGCATAAAATTTCCGAAGCGGGCCTCCATTTCATCCAACCTGCCCCAATATGATGAGAGACATCCTCATCTATCTCCCCATTTCCCTGAATCGTAGACTCGAGATACTTAAAACTCTCCCTCTTGCAAACCTCCTAAGAATCCAACTTCACTACCACCTCTTCCCCTTGCCTCGAGTCACTAAACTTGCACTCCAAGTACTCCGTCTTGGTCCTACTCAACCTGAAACCTTTAGCCTCCAAGGTTTGTCTCCAAACCTCCAGTTTATCATTAACCCCTTGTCGCGACTCATCAAGCAAAACTATATCATCCGCGAAAAGCATACACCAAGACACCTCGCCTTGTATATTCTGCATCAGCACATCCATCACCATAGTGAATAAAAACGGACTAAGAGTTGATGCCTGATGCAACCCTATCAAGACCGGAAAATGCTCCGAATCTCCTCCCACTGTCCTTACCCGAGTGTTCGCTCTCTCATACATATCTTTAATCGCTCTGATGTACACTACTGGGACCCCCTTCACCTCCAAGCATCTCCAAAGAACCTCCCTAGGGACCTTGTCATAGGCCTTTTCCAAGTCAATAAACACCATGTGAAGGTCCCTCTTCCTCTCTCTATACTGCTCTACCAGTCTCCGCACAAGGTGAATTGCCTCAGTCGTGAAGCGACCAGGCATAAAACCAAATTGATTCTCCGAAATAGACATAATCTTCCTCAACATCCGCTCCACCACCCTCTCCCAAATCTTCATCGTGTGACTCAACAACTTAATACCCCGGTAGTTGTTGCAACTCTGAATGTCACCCTTGTTTAGTCTGACAACATTGGTGGAAAATGAATGCATGGAAGGAAAGGTGGGAATTGTGCCCCAAGTGAAGAGTTATTGGCTGCTCAGGAGAATTTAAGCAAGGAAATAGAGGAGATGAGGATTAAGCTAGCTGCTAGGATGCTGAGATAGTGCACTTGAAGATGCAGAATCAGAAATTATCCTCAAAAGGACCAGGTGCTACTGAGGAACTTGTAGCAGAAAATGCAAAGCTCCGGACCAAGATTGCAGAACTCACTTAGGAGGTTTAAGGTCTAAATGCAGAAATTAAAGACCTAATTAAGCAATTGTTGAATGCTCACGCTGCAGAGAGTTCTACAATGGAGTTGTTGCTGAAATCCTTCTCCCCTAAGGCCCCCTCTACCTAAGTCCTGTCATCCTTATGTCATTTTGCCATCCCTGTGTGTCAGTTTCTAATTCTTATTCCTAGTGTGGCTTTTGATGAATCAGAATTTTTAAGTTTATGTTAGTATGATGTAATGGTACTGATCTCTCTTAACAATGATTAATCCTTTGCTTGTGTGTTTCATCTGTCTCTTCTTTATCTTTAAAGTTGTTCTTCATGATATTGTTGCCCTAGTGGCCATGAGTTAACTAACTTATGCTTATTTTATTCTTAATTTACTGTAATCACTTTTCAAGAATGCCAAAAGGGGAATACTAATTCATGTGGTAGATTCACATGGTAGGGACCAAGTGCTACGTGGTAGGGATCACGGGGAAGAATGTTGTTTGTGAAGCATGAAGGTGGATTGATAGGGGGAAGTATGGTGCATGTGATAGGTGGAACAATGAACTGAATGAACATTGATGAGTGCAAGTATAATTGACAAGGGGAACACAGAAACATAGTGAATTGAGTTGTGTTTTTTATGTCAATTAACAACAAGGGACCAGGTCCCTAAGTTGCATGATACATTGACAGGGAGAAGCAAGGTGCAAAGTGATAGGGGGAACATTCATCAACAGTAGCGGTGATCACTCTGATTAAATGTGATGAATGAACATTGATGCTCAAAGTCTGCGGTTGGTTTGTCATCATCAAAAAGGGGGAAAATTGCTATATCTTATTTTGATGATGATCAGCTGACAATAAGGGATCAGGTCCCTGGGTCTTCATGAATCCAGTACAACTATCACTGTCCTGCGCAATTTTGTCCTCTAGTGTAACAAACTGTGAAGGTGAGCTTGTACCCATCAGGACACTTGGCCCAATCAGATTTCTGTCCTAATCATTGTTCCACTATAAAAGGAAATGAATGTTTCTCAATTGGTGATTTTTTGCAAAATCAGAATAGAGAGAGGGAAATAGGCGAAAACTCAACTTTGCAATATTGCTCAAATTCTTAATTTCTTTATGTACTGAAAGAGTGAGTGTTCCTGAGTCAAGTCATGATCTGTAACTGAATTGCTCGTGTTATAAGAGTAATGTGTTCTTTGTGTTCTTGAGAGTGCTTAGGTAGAGTAACCTTAGTTTGATATTGGTTAGAGTTAATCAATATCAAAGTGAGTTCTTGGCAGAGTTGTTAAGGTAGGTTTGTAATTGAATTGTTACAAACTAGCTAAGCCTAGAGTTAGGTTCAAATCGAGTTTGTAATCAAGAGTTTGATTATAGTGGATTGTTGAGCGCTTGTGAGGACAAGCCGTGATTTTTCCTCTCTTGAGCAAAAAGGTTTCCACGTTAAATCACTATGTTCTTTACTTTCCTACAAGGTTTTAATTTCTCAGTGTTTTACTGTTTTATTGCATGTGTCTAACTCTAAGGGACCTGGTCCCTCATAGTGTGGTGCAACCCCCTCATCAGTCCGTTTCAAAAAGAATGCATATCTTTCCTTTTTGATAACTCTGTAATTTTAATTTAACTTTCTATATGACATTTTTGTACATTCTATATATCTTTAGTTTAAAACCATAAAATTCAAAAATCTTCTTTACTCTCTTAAACTCCGTGTCAGTGTCAACTCAAAACCAAAATCAGACAAACGAATTGAAATAAAGGTAGCAATATAATGGGATTTAGTTCACCCAAAATCTCTCACCCTCATCCTATACTACTATTTACAAAGTCCGGCATTTTCATTTATTTGCAAACCTTATCATATAATTTCAAGTACTACTACTTCTTCTCACCAATTTTTACTATATTAGTTACAAAAAAAAAGTAGCCTGATGGTTTGAAAGAAGCATATTTGGCGCACAATGACACATAAATAGTATTGCCAAGTGGTGAATGAAGTGGGTGAGAACAATGAGGTCTCTGGTTCAAATCTCAGCGGAGACAAAAAACGCTAGGTGATTTTTTTCCTATCTATACTAGCCTTGTAGACTGAGTTAAGTAAAATACTAGGAAGGTGGCAGGTATCCCGTATATTGAGTTGAGTTGCACAAAAGCTGGCCCCAACACCACGGTAATCAAAATAAAAAGCATAAACAGGAGCAGCATAAGGCGAAAAAGCGGAAGTAAAGGGGGGCTGCCGGAGGCTAGGGTTACAGTTACTAACCCAAATCACCACCGTGTTTAGCTGAATTACAGTGAGAATAACTCTTGGCTACATCATCAAACTTAGCTTTTCCAGAAACAATGTCTTCGCGAAGAGATTTGAGCTGAGAGACAGCCGCTTCTTTGGCTGTGTTAGATATAACACGGCCTTCTGGATCCTTCCAAGAGGATTTACGACGAGAATCTTGATGCTTAATGAGTATGTGAGAAGCCTTCACTTTCTCTCCGCCAGTACCGGAGCGGGAAGAGGATGAGGACATTTTGGACTTTTTTTTGTGTTTATCTGGTGGTCGATCTACTGAAGAGATCGACGTCTTCTTCCTCTTCCGATCTGACTCTATTTTTGCAGACACTGGTATACGGGAGATTGAAAGGGGTGGAAGCTAAGAATTGCAGAGTATTTTGGGGTTTTTTGTGCTGATGGATGCAGTTATTCTGGTTTTGGAGAATCAGCAAATTAGCATAGCAAATTATGTGGGAGGCCACAACTTTGATCAGCTAAGTTAAAATTTTATTTAAATTATAATTAAATTAATTGAGATATGAGTATAATTTTTAAAAAAAATTTAAAAATTGTCAGCTCCAAATTTCAAATTTTAGCCCTCCTTTTTTTATCTTTCACTCTTTCTTTTTTCTTTTCTTTCTCTCTTCAAATTTGTTTCTCCCCATCTTTTGTTCTTATTTTCTCTCTCTAAATTTTCCTCCTCTTTCATCTTATCTTCTACTTTTTCTTTCTCTTTTCATTTCATTCTTCTTTTTTTTTTTATTTTCATGAATTATTTTTAAAATAAAAATAAAAAGTTTGAAAAGAAAATTTTTAATTTCTTTTAAAAATAATGAAAAAATAATTCAACAAATTTAGCAACTATGAGAGTTGCTTCAGCAATTACGGTAATTAATACAACAACTACTATTAGTTATTGTGTTATAGCAATTATCAAAGTTATTGCAGCAACTTTGATACGTAGGTTGGAGGAGGAGCCCACGAAAAATTAATATTTATGATAAAAATGAAGATGGTGGTGGTGGTGGTAACGTCGAATGAGAAGATGGCATTTGTTGTGGTATTGATAGCGACGGTGGTGGAGGAGAAAGAAGAAAAATAGGCAATAGTTATGTAGAGCGAGGAAATAATGGTGAATCTGGAAGAGGTGGCAATGGTAATGATAATGATAGTGGAGGAAAAAGAGGTGGCGGCGACGGCGGTAACAAAAAAGATGTGAAGGAGGAGTGGTGGTGATGGTGTAGGGATCTTTAGGTAAATATGGTGTAGAAATCTTTGTGTAAATAATAAAATTTGAGGTTTTTAAAATTAGTTTTATCAACACTAATCTTAAAATTGTCACCTCTACTCAATATTTAAGACTTTTGTCATTCTTTTTTAGTTTTGAAACATTTTTGTCACCCTTAATTAATTTGCCCAAATTAGTACTGTAGAACGCGTATCTTTTCCCCTTCTCTTTCTTTCTTTGTGCTGAAAAAAAGGAAAAAATAGAAGTTATTGTCACTTCAGAAAATTGAACAAAAAGGTATCATTTAGGAAAGAGAAAATGGTCAAAAGTCTCCCCAATCTTTACCCCAAATCCCAACTACACACCTATACTTTGCGGGAGTCCTATAACCCTCTGAAATATTTTAAAGTGGAATATTTACACCCCCGAAAACTAACGCATGTAAAAAATTAATTACTTTTATTTATTATATTTTTTCCTTTTTATTCTTTTTTAATTTTCTTTTCAATTTCATTACTTTTTTCCATTTATTTCGTGTTCTTCCACAATAATGATTCTCCATTCTTTTATTCTTTTTTTTTTCCTTTCTCTTCATTTGATTTTCTTAAATCTCAAACCTTTGTTAAATAGTAAATTCAAAGTCGACTATTAAACTCAAAGTTTAGGGAAAAAAATTATTTCAAGAACGAAAATTTGCACGGCTTCACACATTTGCTTCAGGAACAAAATTTTCATTTCTGTATTCGTTATGTGAGTTTAATTGCAAACTCGTTGTTCAATTGGAACTCAAGAATTACTAGTTTTTTCAAGAAAGGTGATGTTGAGGAAGCACGTAAATTATTCGACGAAATGCCCCAAAAAATGTAGGAACTGTATGATTTTTGGGTATGTAAGAAATGGGATGTTAGATTATGCTCAACAAATGTTTGATACAATGCCGAACCAAAATGTCGTTTTTCAATCTTGTTCCTTTTTCTTTCCTTTTTTTTATTTCTCAACTATGAAAATTGATGTTGAATTTATGATTGTGAAAAAATTTGGTGTTGATTTTGATTATGGTGCTGATTTGATTGTTTCAATTTTAAGAAATGTGGATTTGAATGATGATTTATAGTTTGAGATTAAAAGTTCAATTGATGTAAAGTTAAAAGATTTCAAGATTTCACAAAATGTGTATAGAGCATTGTTGGAAGTTTATGTTTCATTTCATGAGAACGATGATTCTTGGTATGGTAATTCGGTTAATGGGTATGTAAGTTTGAATAATCTTAGTGTTCCGAGGAATGGAGCTTTTAGGGAGGTGATTGTTAGTTTGGATGAAATGGTAGTTGGTGTAGTTTGGCCGTTTACTCTGATTTATATAGGAGGAGATAATAAATTAGTTTTGGATTGGATGTCATTGTTGAGTTCTTGAAGATGCCATTGTTGAGTTCAAGAAGAAGAAGAAAGAAAATGGATAAAGAAGAATAATAATTAAAAATGAATAAAGAAAAAGAGAAAAGAAATATTATAAATAAAGAGAGAAGTATCTATTACCCCTGAACTTGTCGACTTTTATATATGATACACCTGAATTTTGAACTGTCTTAAATACCCCCAAACTTGTTGTTTGACAACTTCGACTGACCCTTTTTTGCTGAAGGATCAGAGCATGTTTTACTCGTGCGAACACGTGAAAAAAAACGTTCATGTGTCAGTCCACGTAGATAAATACTATCTACTTTCCTAATATTTATTCTATATTAAAAAATAACCCACTTTTATCCTTAATTATCTGATTTCTTTCTAAAAAAATATTTTTTTCAATTTTTCTCTACTCCTAAATAGTAAAAATTTGAATTTTCGTCAATCAAGTAATCTATTATCTAAATAAATTATATTTTTTTGTATGTTAAAAATATGAAATTATTTTTTTGGTTTGTGTTTCATAGTAGATTTCGATTAGTGTTTCGATTAGAATTTTGAAGTTCTTTATACTGCAATTGCAAACAGTCAAATATTAGTTGAATAGTAGTATTAACTCCTTTTCCATTTTTGTTCAAGCAATAAATTCACTATCGAAATGAACGATATTGTTGTATTTATTACACCTACGAAAAAAATTGAATTAGACTGACCGGTGAAAATTAATTCAGAAAATTATAACATTCTCATTGATATTGTTCATTTAAGATCATGTCCGCAGTATTTTTCTCAAAAAAATTTACACCATTAAAAATATTCTACACCTTATATGTAGCTTCTTTTTCTTTTTAGCTACTAATGTGGGATTTCGTTCGTGTACCCAACACTCATATACAGAAATCTTTTCAATTCATCAAAAAAATTATATTTTTTTGTGTGTTAAAATATAAAATTATTTTTTTCGGTTAGTGTTTCATAGTAGTTTTCGATTAGTGTTTGGATTAAGATTTTGATTAAATCAAAAATCAAATCGTTAGGGACTAAAAATTGATAATCAATATAACTACATTCTCTTTATTATAAGTATGTATCTTAATTTCTTTAGTATTTGTTTTGCTATTATCTCTTAAAATATTTGCTTCGATATTTAGTGCATTTTTTTAGTTACAATAACTCGTATGATATATATAATTAAGATTACAAAATTGAAGGAGTTTCATAAAAATGAAAACTGGAGTTTTGGATTGAATTAATAAACGGCTGAAAATTTTCTTTTAGAGTAATAAATGATTTTTTTTCAAAATTAATAAACAGATGAAATTTTTATTTCATAAACTAATTAAGAGATAAACTAAAATTTTACAAAATTAATAAATAGATGAAATTTCGTTTTTAGGTTGAAAGTAATGGAGGAAGAGGATAATAAATAGGGAGAGAGATAATTGAATTTTTTGAAAAAATTAAAGAAAAATAACCTTTTTCATATTTTAATCATTAATAATGCTGATTTGGCCCAAAAAATACTTCATCACGAGAGTGATGGCGTGTGAAAACCAAATATTTTGCCACATCAGCAAAAAGGGTCACACGACGTACTAAAGGAACAAGTTTGGGGGTATTTAGGATGGTTCAAAGTTCAGGTGTACCATATATAAAAGTCGACAAGTTCAGGAGGTAACAGATACTTCTCTCAAAAATAAATTTTTAATAAAAAAGTTCATTCTCACTCTCTTTAAAGAGAGTGAAACACACTCTCTTGACATGTCAGCGTGCAGGGGGTAATAATTCTACTTTAAAATAGTTTAGGGGGGTCATAGGACTCCCGCAAAGTATAAGTGTGTACTTGGAATTTGAGGTAAAGGTTGGAGGCATTTGACCATTTTCTCTTTAGGAAAAATAACTTCTTAACTTTTTTGATTTTTTTTAGAGAGAGGTATCGATTACCCCCTGAACTTGTCACGTTTTATTCATGGTACACCTGAACTTTGACTAGTCCTAAGTACCCTCCCCCCCCCCCCCGAACTTGTTATTTTAGAATGTTGCGTGCCCTTTTTACGCTGATGTGGCAAAATGTTTGAGTTCAACCTCCATCATGCGCATGATGGAGGTATTTTTATGCCAAATCAACATTTTTAATGATTAAAAAACGAAAAAAAAAAAAATTTCCTTTAATTTTTTGAAAAAATTCAATTATTCCTCTCCTTATTTATCATTTCTCTTCCTACATTACTTTCAATCTAAAAAAAAATCATCCTTTTATTAATTTTGTAAAACTCCAGTTTAGTAATTAGTTTATGAAATAAAAATTTCATCCGTTTATTAATTTTATAAAAAATTCATTTATTAATCTAAAAAAAAACATCCGTTTATTAATTCAATCTAAAACTCCAGTTTCCATTCCTATGAAACTCCTTCAATTTTGTAATCTTAATTAAATATATCATATGAGTTATTGTAACTAAAAAAATGTATTAAATATCGAAGCAGATATTTTAAATAATATTAACAAAACAAATACTAAAGAAACTAAGACACATACTTATAATAAATGTAGTTATATTAGTTATCGATTTTTAATTCCTAACGATTTAATTTTTGATTTAACCGATAAGAAAATACTCATAAAATAAAAAAAGTAGTAACTAACATGAAAAGAAACCGAATATGTTTTGCAACAAAAATTCTACTTATATATATAATAATTTAATATAATCTTATTGGGTTATCGGTTTACCCAATAACTTAATAAAAAAATCAAAATCGAATCAATAACTCAATAATTTTTTTATAAAATCATTAAAAAATCTTTAACCCAATAACAATAAATCAATAACATTTTTATCGGTTTAATTTTTGTACACTTCTAACTTAAATTACAATTTCTTGATCCATTAATTATAATATGAAACATATTTTTGCATGTGAGTCTCCTCAAAATCCTAATCGAAAACTACTATGAGACACTAACTGGAAAAAAAATAATTTTATATTATGAAACACTAATAAAAAAAATAATTTCATATTTTTAACACAAAAAAAAAATATAAATTTTTAAATAATAGCTTACTTGATCAACATAAATTATACCTTTCACTATTTTGGAATAGAGAAAAATTGAAAAATATAATTTTTTTAGAGAGAAATCGAATAATTAAGGGTAGAAATGAATTATTTTTTAATGTAGGATAAATGTAAGGGAAGTAAATGGTATTATCCACGTGGATAGCCACATCAGCGTTTTTATTCACGTGCCCGTGCGTGTATTACACGCAATGGACAGTGGGCCGAAAAGGGTGGCGCGACATACTAAAAGAACAAGTTCGGGTGGGTGGGTGGGAGGAGGTTAGGACTAGTAAAAGTTCAGGTGTACCATGAATAAACCATGATAAGTTCAGGGGGTAATTGATACTTTTTTTTTCTATTTAGGTCCTATTGAATTCCTGAACCTTCATTAAATATGCCTATTAAGCATTTTAAAAAAAAATCTGAATTTCATCCTTGATAACGTAAAAAATGCACCAATAAAAAAAAGACAACGGATTTTGCTCACATATAATTCAATCAAAAAGTAAAAAAAAACTTTGTCAAAAATATCTTTTAAGAAAAAAAAATAAGGCCTTCTTCTTCTCCAAAAAAGAATCTTCATTTCCATTTTTTAAAAAAAAAACTCCATTACCTCCATCATATCTTCATCCACTTTAAATTCTATTATTATATTCATTGAATTTGATCCAATAATTCTAGTCTTTTTAGTTGTTTCCACTGTTTAACCTCCCCCTCACTTCTTTATTTTTTCACCAAAACAACACGCAAAAACCATTGGAGGAAGAAAGAGATCCCTTTATTTTGAGGAATTAAGCTCCATGATGGCACCAAGAATTGCAATATTGGTGTTCAAATTGCAGTGTTGGTGTCTGATTTTTCGACAAAAATTTCATCGAAAAACCCATCCCAACATAACCAGTGACCCTCCAACACCACTAAACCACCATCAAAACACCCGCAATAGCCTTCGCCTCATTTTTCGATGAGCTACCGGCGGGACCAACTTCAAACCACCATCCACTTCACCAGAAAACAATCTACTTTTTTTATTCTTACGCACCTCGTCATCAATTTTCACTGACCAACATCAATTGTTGATATTGAATTTCTCCATAAAAACTCAATTTTAATATTGAGAATTTTACCCTCAAGTAATGAGGAAAAAAATTATAGCAAATTATGGTTTCTCACTCTCCTAGTAGAGAGTGTATTACAAATGTCATGTCATGACAGCAAATGTATTTAATTGACATAGTTTGTAAATAATAAAAGGGTTCAATAGGTACATGGCCTAATTGAGGTATCAATATAAAAAAAGTCAAAAAGTTCAGAGGTCTATCTATGTATTTTGCCTATCATTTAAGTCACCTTTTAACCATTAGGAATCGTTTGGTTAGAAAACAAGTTATTTCGGGATTAGCTATCTCACTTTGAAGGAGGGGTAAGAAAAATATTATAATTCTAAAATAACTAACTAATCTCGGGATGAGTTATCTCATACATTTTGTCCAAACCAAACATAGGACAAACTTCTCTTTTAAATAAATATTGAAATTAATTATCCTTATTCCTAATTAATTTTGAAATTAATTGGGAGTCATTTGATATACTTCATGGGATAAGGAAGGATATTTTATGAGGTGGGATATCTCATGAGATTATTTTATCCCTCTCTTTTTATGAAATAGTAATCTCACCATTTTAGTGCAAATAGTGGGATAAAATAGTCCGAAGATTAAGTAATACTTTATACCAAATATGAAATAAAGTTAACCCCAAAATTCATCCAAAAATTATTTTTCTTATCTCTTCTACCAAACAACTCCTTAGTGACTTTTGTCAAGACTCTGATCAAAGTCTCTTAAAAAAATTGATCAAATTAATTGGAGATCAAATTACTATTTGTAAAAAATTTATTAATCTTTTTCAAAATGCAACCCACAATTATAAGTAAAAACAAAAACAGTTTTAAAACTCTCTCAGACTCTTCAAACATCTCTCGTCTTTTCTCTCTCTCAAAACCACCCAATAGTTGTTGCGCCCCCATCAATAACTGATTATTGTTGTCGTTATTTTTGATAATTTTCAAACTTCGGCGACCCCAAGTTTCAGTTCCTTGTGACTCCAACGACCCTAATTTTGGTTGATTCACTGTTAAAGGCTTTTTTTATTTTCAAAAAATTAAAAAAAATTAATTATGGAGAAAAAGAAGGACTTGAGTTGTCTTCTCTTCTAGTATGGATTAATAAAAATGAGTTTTTGATGCTTAAGAAAGAAATAAAAATTCAAAAATATTCTTATTTCTGATATTTTATCTCTTAATATGGTGGTTGATGTAAATGTAGTATCTTTCTGAGTGAAACATAATTTTTTATTGTTGTTGTTGTTCTTGAATATTATTGTATAAATAGTGAAACTTGAATTTTAATTTTTTCGGAGACATATCCATTGTGACCAAATCCGAAAGTTGTTGAGATTGTACCAAAGATTATATTTTCTGTTCTTAAATAAGTTTAAAAAGTTTGATTTTTCAACTGAATATTGTTTGTTCTTAAACAGAATTGATTTTGTTGGTGTAGTTGTATTGATAAATGTTGGTGTTGTTCTTGAACATTGTTGTTCAAGTGATTATATTTGTCGCTTGTTGTTTGTGTTGATGTATTATAAATATTGACGTGTGTTAATATTTGTTGGTGTTGTTGGTTTGGTGTTTTTGTTGATTTTTTTATTTTATTGATGTTATTGGTGTTGTTGTATAATATATGTTGGTATGCGTTAACTTCTGTTGGTGTTGTTGGTGTATGTTAGTGTTGTTGGTGTTGATGTTTTTGTTGATTTTGATGTTATTGGTATTGTTATATTGGTAAATATTGGTATTTATTGATAATTATTTTTATTGTTTCACTGTATCATTGATTGACATTGTTGTCACTGCGATTAGTTAATTAGTTAACTGCTCATTAGTTGGTTAGTGTAGTTAGTTGCATAGTGAGTTGTCACAGGAAGGTTCTAGAATAGTTAGTTACTAGATATTTTCCTCCTCCAACTCAGTCTATAAAAAGGATGGATATGTTTTTCATTATAACTCCCTGTTTTTCTTTCTTTCTCCTTCAAAGCTCCATCAATGGAGTCATAGCTACATAGGATCATTTTCACATGGTATGAGAGCAATTGATGCTAATTGTTTCTGTGCGAAATTCAGTTAAATATAGGCTTTTTCGAGCTGTAGAGTTTAGATCTCTTCTAGCTAGCAACTCGCAGCAAAACTACAGTGGATAATGGCGGCCAAAATTAATCAAAATGATCCTTTGTTTATTGGATCTTCAAATGTTACAGGAGTTGTGTTGATCCCAATTAAGTTGACAGGACCTGAAAATTATGAAATATGGAGTAAAACAATGAAGCTTGTGCTGTTGGGAAGACGAAAGTATGGATTTATTACATGGACATGTCCCCAAAACCGTACAGAGATAATCTGCATAAGCAATGGAAAATGTGCAATGCAATTGTACAATCGTGGTTGATGAACTTAGTGAGTCAAAAACTCCCTAGTGAAGTAGTATATGCTATGAGTGCTTATGCAGTGTGGTCTGATCTAAAAGAAAGATTTGACAATGTAAATCGAATGTGAGTATACCAACTGCATAGGGAAATTACAATATTTTGACAAGGTACTGATTCTATATCTCAATACTAAACAAAATCAAGGACTTTATGAAATGAGTATGATGTTGTTATTACCTTCACCTAGCTGTGATTGTCCAAGGTGAAGGACTATATGGATTACCTATCGCAAATGAGGTTAATACAATTTTTAAGTGGCTTGAATAAATCTTATGATCAAGCACGAAGGCAAATTCTGTTGAAAGGAACTACCCCTACACTGAACCAAGCATATGCAATATTGATAAAGGATGAGATACAACACTCAACATGTGTATCCACTATAGTTGAAAAATTAGATCAAATTGCTATGAGTGTTAATAGGAACCACGAAAAAGAGTATTATAAATAAAAGAAATATGAATTCTACAATTTCACTGGTCACACCAATGAAAACGGTTATAAGTTGATAAGATATCCAGTGGATTGAAAGTAAGGTAAGAAACCTTATAATGGTAATGATGATTTTAAAAGTGTGACTAACTACTCAAATTCTGGGATTAATGCAGGGCATAGATATGGTAACCATGGACATACTTCTTAAAGAGAAATTGGAGGTAACTTTGCAGCAAATAATATCTCTATTGGATCATGTGATCATACTCAAATAACATCAACTAGCGAAACATCAACCAGCCATGAGGTAAACATTATTGTTTTGCAAAAGGACATGTCTTTACTGAAGAAGAATACAGATGGATTTTAAATATGCTTCAGAAAGATGTCTTAGAGACTAAGCAGGTCAACATGTTAGCTATCAGAGTTTGTTTAATGTCACGTGCTGCATTTACACAATATTGAATAGTAAATTTGGTTGTTTCTCACCACACAATATCCAGTAAATATATGTGGAGGGATATTCATAACCTGACTAAGTCACAAAAAGATCAGGTTATTTGCCTACAAGAGACAAAGTGGAGGTAACTCATGTTGTTAAAGTAGACAGTTTTTAAGATCAGCAGCAAAGAATGTTGTTATCTGTGTCCAAAATCACAAGGGAGTTATCTTGCTTTGTATCATTTTACCCTGACTTTTGTATCTTTCAGGACCTCTTGAGTAGTAGGGTGAGTGAAATTGGTAAGGAAATTGGTGGATTATACATCTTCAGAAGTAAAACTAGACTAAAGCAACTTGAAAATTAAAGCAATAATTCAAGAAGAACAATGACTACAAATGTGACAAACCCGATGTCAAGTTATGACATTCCAGGCTCGAACATCCTTCTTCCCAAACTCTAAAGCATATAAAGTTGATGGAATCCAGAAATGATAGTGAGATACTTAATAACTGTCATGGTTGTCCATTAGCTAAATAAGCTAGATTTTCTTTCCCTTTTAGTAATTCTAGAGCGTCTACATTGTTTGATGTTGTTCACATTGACCTTTGGGGGCCATATAAATCCCTTAATATTATCGAGAAACACTACTTTCTTATAGTTGTGGATGATCATAGTAGATTTGTATGGGTTTATTTGCTGTAATAAAAGTATGATACTATTGTTGACATTAATTTTTTTTTTAATGATCAACACTCAATTTGACTCTCATGTTAAGATTGTGAGATCAGACAATGGTACTGAGTTATTTAACCATCAGTGCACTGAGTTGTTTCAATATTTTGGGATTATGCATTAAAGCAGTTGCCTTTATACTCCAGAACAGAATGACATCGTAGAAATGAAGCATAGGCACATTCTTGATATACTTAGAGCTATCAGATTTCAATCAAAACTACCAATTAAGTTTTGGGGATTTTATGTTAAAGCTACAGTGTACTTAATAAATAGACTACTGACAGCGCCCAAGCGCACACGCAAGTGTACGTGGTCTACCAAATAATATAGTGTCCTTTAAGAAAGCTGAATATCGATCCCACGGAGACTTGAGTTAACAATGATTTAATTTTAGTTCACCATCTAGATAAATTTAGTGCAAAAGTAAAAAAAAGAGAATTTTAAATTATTTTATAAATTAAAAATAAAACAAATAATGCGGAAAAAATAAATTCTTGAAAAAATCAATGTAGAAAAGCCCAGGGTTAAAGCACTTCGAACAATCAGACTATGTTATTGAATTTCATCCGTTAATTTGCTTATCTTGGTTGTTGTTTTGTATGGTTAATTGCATGGTCATGGTTTCCCAACCTATAATCTTTTACCTAATTTGGACATTACAAATACATCATTGAGCGGAAATGTAATAATCCAATTAAGTTGATTAAAGCTATCAGCCTACGTATGAATCAAGTAAGGCATCTAAGTACATCCCTGTCCTAGACGCTAAGTTTAATTCTTTATTTTATAAAAGAATAAAAATCCAAACTTTGTTTATTCCCATGTTCTATCTCCCTATTCCTTCTCCTGAGATCAAAAGGTTGACAATATATGTATTTTGTGGGTGATCAATCCATAAAATAATTAAAACAAAAATAAACAAAAAACAAATATGATAAGTAAAATTAACAAAATTAATCCAAAACAATAGTAATCATGTTCTTGATTTTAACTCCAGAAAAGGGAATTTTTAGCCATTAATATTCATAATCACGATCCAAATAATTAAATGCATGATATGAAAAATTAAAACCTAATAAACCATGTAGCCACCTCCGTTAATTTCGTCCAAACAGTGTTCACTGTACGTGTTCCGTATCAGTGAACTAATTTGGCCCAAAAGGGTGACCAGCTGTCCACCACACTTTCTTTATATACTGTTGTCCCCAATTTTTATAATATTATATTCCTATGCACTTTGGGATTAAGAGAATTGTAGAGTTCCAAGATTTCCACTAGCTTTTGAAATAAGTGCAATTTGAATTGTGATTGGACAAGCCACTGTGCTGTGTCGGCGCATTCAATTGCTTTGCAGGAACTATCAATGCGACGGATTGCTCAACGCGTTGGAAACACCGATATGACGCGTTGACTTTGCGTCATCTCACTGGAATTTGTGTCTAAAAATCTGGTTAAGTGTAAAATGTCCTATTCTTTGCCTATGCCTTTTGTAGTGTATTTTTAATAAATTTTTGGCCTTTAAATCATTAATATATCACCATATTTACACTCACCAAGCCTCCTACAATATCATATACCACATATTAAAGATCAAAACAACACAATATTCTCAACAACAAATCAAAACAAGAGCTAAGATAAAATAAATTCGCAATGATCTTCCACTTATTATTCCGACTCTTGAGTTAATCAAATTAAACTTTGCCCATTACAAACAAGTTATTCCACTCATAATTACACAATTAAAATATTTGAAATAAATTAAACACATTAGAATTCACCGAGATCAACTAGACACACAACTAGCTCAAGCTAGTAAAACTAGTTTTCCGGGTTGAACTCTAAATGACACAATTAAATACATACTTGTTTGAAAAATACTTTGGACATTGTACTACACACTTGGACACTTAAATGCTTATTTATATCAATATGAACACGTTAAGCACACGAATTATTCTCAAAATAAGGCGAAATAATCTAGAATAGTGATACAAAAGTGTATAAAAGCACCTCAGATCAACTACCATCATCAGTATAATAAAACTTCATATGAACTATTGTATTGCAAGAAGCATGTGTTGGCACACCTAATGGTCATAGAATGCCTTTGTTATGCCTTAATCTTACTAAGGGGTGATAAATTTTTGGGAAGAGCTGCTCCTGCTATCTTGTTAGGATACTCAGAATTATAGAAAGGTTATGTATTGTTGGATATTTCCACAAGTAAGATTTTTTGTATAGGGATGTATAGGGATGTGTCTCACAAGATATATGATCAAGTTTGGAGAATCCATAGTTTCTTGGAAATCCAAGAAACAACAAACAATTTTTAGAAGTTCAGTTGAAGCTTAATATAGAAGTATGGATTCCGCTGCAACTGAGGTTACTTAGCTACTTGGATCGTTTAATGAGTTAGGAGTATCAATTCAACTACCTGTTACCC
Source organism: Capsicum baccatum var. pendulum (assembly GCA_030864225.1). Taxonomy (NCBI): domain Eukaryota; kingdom Viridiplantae; phylum Streptophyta; class Magnoliopsida; order Solanales; family Solanaceae; genus Capsicum; species Capsicum baccatum. The sequence continues at coordinate 71,017,428 of CM061551.1, forward strand.
ACATAAGTGATAGCAAATCAACCATTTAATTGGCAGCCAATCCTGTTTTTCATGAGAGAACTAAGCATATAGAGATAAATTATCATTTTATCAGGTATAAGGTCAAGGCAGGATTGCTTGAAGCTAAGTATGTACACACTCAAAAATAGGTTGCAGATATACCAATAAAAAGTCTGAGCCAGGCTCAATACTTGCATATTTTAGGCAAGCTTGGTGTGCTTAACATCTTGCACCTTGCAACTTAAAGGGGTGTGTTGGTGATTGATAATGCTTAACTTACACCATTATTTCGATGCAAGGTGGCCGTGGTCAATATATGCCCAACAATAGTCGGGGTCGAATCCACTAGGAGTGTAAACTAATTTTTGATGCCTATGTGTGTTGAGAGTTAACTATGTGTTAACCCGTAATGCTAAACTAAAACAATACATGATCGTAAAATGGTGGGTTTAGTGTAAATGTTTGTTAAGCAAAATCACACAACAATACTTATAAGAGGTTGAACAAGTGATAAGTGAATTATATTAAGAAAAACCTTTGGGTTATGCTATCTTAGGGGTTAGTCATGTATGGATAATCAAGAGTTAGTCCAAGTTTTTATTAAGGGTTTGGGTAGGCTAGATTTAAGGTATTAGTTCTAGTCTTTCGACAAAATACTAAATTTCACTGATGGGTTCTTTCGAATACCTCATGAGCCTAACAAATTCATCAATCTAATACCTTATACTAGCATCCTTATTTCTAAAAAAATGATGCTTATGAACATAGACAATCCAATAACATCCCTATTTCTAAGATAATGCCATGAGAGAATCTAATTAGAATTGTAGTTCAGGATTACTTATCATCTATATCCCTCTTTCAAGGATGATATAGGATCCAAGACAATTGGGGTTTGGACCCATAATGTTTAATTAAAAACTAGAGTAATAGCAAAACCCAACATCCTTAACTAGTTATTTGGACTAGCAATTAACCCCCATACAATATTAACCACCTAATTAGACATAAAACCAAGATAAGAATTTAGCTACACATGAACTAAAGAGAGGAAACATACCCAAGTTGGCATTCAATGCATCCAATGAAAAACAAACCAAGATCAAATCCAAACTTCAATTTCAAATTACAATTAAAAATCCCTTGGGAAAAATTACTAACAATTGTTGTTTCCTCAATATGGAATGTTTTCTCTCTACTCACAATTGAAAAATTCATTGAAAGATGTTGAAAATGTGCAAGAGTTTTGCCTTTTTGATTTTTGGGATTTAGCATCATGAAATTATAATTCTGCCTTTGAAAATTCTGGGCTACTCGCAATTACCATCTCCTGGTTGTGATCACCATATGCTGACTTTTACTGACTGACCGCGATCACAACTGTTAGATCACAAGATCCATCTGATATTCAACTCTTGCTTCTTTTTGCCCGCTTTCCTTCTCTTCCAGCTTGATCTCAATCCATTTTCATCATATTCCCTACAAGATCACAAAAACTGGACATTAATGCATTTTCATCATGCCATATGCTTTCCTTATTTTCAATCGCCACTAACTCAAAGACACTTGGTCGGAGATCTCAAAGGACTTTTACAAGCTTGTAATGGAGGCTAGGGAAAGGGTAGGATAAACCTTTGGGATAAAAGTGACTACACCCTGGCCCTCTTTGAACTCCACATAAGACATTATTACACCAAACTTTAGGGTCAAGGTCCATTTCATTCATTCTTAATTTACTCATGTGCCTACTTACCACATTGAGTCACCCACTAATCGAAAGCATTTTATTTTCATTTATTTTCTTTGCACAATCATGCTTTTATTTCCCTTACTGAACTTTTCTTATTCTCAATTATTTGTTTTTATTCTAAGCTTTTAGGCACTCTCTTACAAAACTATGGCCCAAGATCACCTCTTCCAAGATTTACCACCCCCAATTTAGGATTTTAGCCTCGAGTTGTTTTTTAAGTTCAAGGAGGGTGGGGTCAAATGAGGGATAAAGCTCAAATGGTTCAAGGCTTATAATGCGGTTGCCAAAGAAAGGTTCAAAGGCTCAAAAGGGGATACTAGGGATTCCATTCTAGCATGAGTAGGCTTTTTTTAGGCTAAAGTGATTTTCCATAATTACAAAAAAGGCCTAAGATCATTCCTCCAACCATGTTTAATTAATATTAGCTAATCTTTGAAAGAACCATGGGGAAAGTTCTAGATGACACAAGTAAGAATGAGAATAAATCAACTAAACTCACCGTACATGGCATGCAAACTTTTCAAGGAGGGTCAATTGTATTTCCCACTAGAGACAAAAGAAGTTGTTTATAACACACTACCTACTAAAGAATTTGGAGTCACAAAAAGAGGATAAGGCATCGTTACGTAATTATTCACGTCCACACCCTTGATTTACACACAAAAAAATTGGATGGAGGGGGATGCACATTTTGCATTTCACCACTCAATATGGCCATCGTTAGCACCAAATCAAGCCCTCATCTCACATTTTGATTCTTGCAAAGGCAAACCATATGGCTACTCAAACTTCACCATAGAAATAATGGCAATCCAAAATTTATAATGCCATGGGTATTCAGACTTCCCTTGCATCTATGGCTCAAATCTCTAACACGACGATTTTTCCTTAAGAATGTCACTGCTTAATCTATCGTAGGGAAAGGTTCATCCAACATCATTATTAAAGGAAATAAAAATCTAGAAATAAAAAATAAAAGTGACTTATCCACAAAATGTAGGCACCATCAGGGCACCTAATATTACAACCCAAATTAACTTAAATTTTCCATAACAACTAAAGATCAAATCATCTGAATAAAAATAAAAACATCCAAATAAGTATCCAAAATAATACACCCAATTTTGACTCTCAAAGATTAAAATTAATGCATTTAGGCTTCCTGACCGTTAAATGACATAAAATATATATATATTTTTATATATTTTTAATATTGTAAATAAATTATTGATTATTATCATTTTAATTTTTTTTACCAATTTATTGTCATATTTAAACTTTGCATAATTTATTGATAATTATTCTTAATTTTCATAAATTTTAAAAATTTTATCAGTTTATTATCATTTTAATTTTTTTGCACAGTCATTTGCATAAGTACATAACATAACACTGCAATTCTTTTTACATATTATAATTTTAATTGCTTATAGCGTAATATATTTTTTAAAGATACCTATATTATGTTTGTTATTTGCATTTTTCTGTAATTATATAGAGACATTCATATTTTTGTACATTATTTACGATAATCTGCAAACGATAGTGTCGGCTTGATTATTTTAATACACAGAGCAGCAAATCAGTCAAGTCAAGGTTTCGTCATTTTATAAAAGGTGACATTTGAAATGACGGATTTGATTTTTTATTCTTTGAATAAAAAATCTTTAGCTGATGGTTAGAAGAGTGAAAAATCCACGGGACAGTAACCCGTGGTTTAAATTGTGCATTGAGGAGACAAAAAGGGTTAATATTTAATTTTTTGATTAATAAAAGGTGTTATTTTTATTTATAAATGAAAGGGGTGGATTTTTTTTTTTAAAACACAAAAAATACACACACCCTCACCAGTCGCACATCAATTCTCTCTCTACACTCTCTCTCTTGAATAAATGGATGCAAAATCACTGTTGTCGCGCGACAAACTGTTGCTGTCACCGGTGGACTGCTCTCCCCTCTTCCCCCTCTCTCCTTTATCCTCTAGCACCAGAGCTCTACCGACGAAAACCCATCGCCAACCAGCCACCAAACCCAAACGTCACCTCTCTTTCCTCTTTTTCTCATCGCACTGTCACCGTTGGATTTAACCATCGGATGACCGACGAACCTCCCTCGATACTATCGTGGCAATCCCCTTGCCATTTCTCTTTGGTTCATTATTGTTTATAGGAAAAATGATGTTTTCTACCATTGACACCAAAAGGTCCAAATCTGGTCGGAATTTCGGTGACAACCCTGAAAAGTTCATATCTAGCGGAAAAATCATATCTTTTCGTGACCCTTTTTACCTTTTTATAATTTGTTTATACTGGTATATATTTTTGGGTGCAACTGTAATGTTGGCTTGTTTTTGTTACATTCTTTTACTGATTTTGTGTCAATTCTTACTTAAAATTTTACTCCGACCAAGCTCCATAAATTAGGTGTAATGGCTTAACATTGACGAGTTCTGTTTATCTCTCAATATATTGTTTGCTTTTGTTATTGTTCTTTTTGATTGTTGGTTTTGGATATTTTTCAAGAGTTGTGTTGTTGTTTGGTCATTTGAATTGATGATTAGCTTGTTATTTATTTTTCTTCAAATATTATGAAATGGTTAGATGATTAATTAATGAATTTTATGTGATATCTTTAGATACTTGGAACATGATGTTGTTGTCATTGGTCCACTTTGATTCTTATTTTTGCCGTTTTACATATATTTATGCTTTTTAGATTCTTAAATTGCTAAATTTAATTCTAAATTAAAGAGATGGTTGTATAGCTAAACAAAATTTCACTAGTTGTTCCATTTAATTCTATCAGATGGTGCCGTAGCAAAACCACACCTTAAGTTCATGAAAACAATGTTATTAATTGGCCGATAAATAAATTTTCCTTTAATTTTCGAGGCCTTCGTAAATAAAAGATGGATTTTACGTATACAAATACGTAGTAAAATAAATATTTTGGGCGATTGACGAAATTCTTATAATATTTAAACTTTATCCGAGCCCACGCTTTAACAATTTTTTTTTATATATTTATTATATACATATATGCTCACATATTTCTTAATTTATTTTGATTTGTTACTAACATTTTTACCACGAGTGTTTGTACAGGTTCTCGAGAATACTTGTCAAAAAAGGCACTCAAAAGAAGAGATCGAGCTTACGTTCTTACAATAGTGAAAATATTATTTTTTGGGGTGTTGGCGGGATATTCTTTATTTACACAGTTTCCACCACGCAATTAGGCAAATTTAGGTCGTCAGTATTTATAAGAGAATTAATTTAGATATTTAATCAAATAATTCACACTTTTTACACTAAAAAATATTATGTAATTTTTTCTTTAAAATAAAATTTTCTTTATTCTATCTTTTCTTTTTTTCATATATTCTTATATACTCTTATTTATATATCTTCACGTGCTTTTATATATATATTTTATTATAACATATGTATTATATTATTTCTATATTTACAAACATTGATTTTCCTTTTCCTCTTTTAATAATAAAGTTAAGTCTGATCGGGAACCACATTTGTGGATTCTGAAGGGTGTCTAATCCCTTCCATTCAGAATAATTTGAACCCTTACCTAAAATCTAAAATGATTTCGTAGATTGAAACAAAGTTATACTTGTTAAATGAATAAATAGGTTTCCTCATTTTTCTTAAAAATTAAGTGGCTACAATGTATAAAAATTAATTCTTTTTGAGTCCACAATGTCGTGCTTGTTTTGACCTTAGGTAAAAATAAGGTATGACAATACAGACTCAGAAATCACAAATACTAAATAAATACGGAGATGGGCACCCCCAACTAAAAGCTTGCAGTGTCCTCAATGCATAATCATGAAAACATAGAAAGAGTTTAAGGATGTAATACCCCGTACTTTTTTCTAGCTTGAAATCGTCTCAAGAATGTTAGAAGCTTTCCTTGAAAGATAAATTCACTTTTGTACACGTGACATTTTTAATATTTTCACTTATTGTCACGTGGAAAATTGAATTAGCTTTCCAACGATACCAATTTCGTCAAAATCCGACATCGGAGGAGAAAGTTATGGCTAAACTACAGAAGACAGTAAAATCGCCCAGATGCGACGGTGAGGCCGACGGACCGTCGCCCATGACCATCCCAGCAAGGCAGTGAGAACTACCTTCTTTCTAGGAGCGACGACCCAGGCCGGACCGTTAGACTAGTGACAGACCATCGCTCAGGCCGTCGTAAGGGAAACAGTAAGGCCACCTTCTGGATAAGGTGCGACGGTCAGGTTGACGGACCATCGAACTTGCGATAGACCATCGCCCAAGCCATCGTAGCCAAAATAGTGAGACCCCATTCTGCCTAGAAGCAACGGTCAGGGCCGACAGATCGTCGTACCTACCGTCATAGGTCCCGTTCAATTTTTTTAAGTCGTTTTAACAGGGGTATTTTGGTCATTTACCACCCACTTATATATACCCACTTATATCCGATTTTTGCCTATTTGTTCATTATTATTTCAATAACAACATTGGGGTTTCTCTCTGAAATTAATTTCCAAGAACAAGAATCCAAATCTTCTCCAAGAAACTAAGAAATTCAAATCCCTCAAGTTCAAGAACATAAAAAAAACTCAACTCAGGAATGCATAGTGTTCATTCATGGACTCCTTTCGTCCATGAAGTCTAAGAATACTTTTCCAACTTCAAGTTATGGATTTTTTTTATGATTTCATGTTTGGGCTGTTCTTGTTCACGTTGATAAATGAGAAATTAAATTTTACTCCATGTTGGGTGATAGTTTCTATGTGGGTTTAATTATTATAGATATAGATTCATGCAAACCTATGACTAAATCCTTGAATGATAAAATTAGAATGTGACCATAAGGTTTAATTGTTGTACAATGATGTTTACATGTACCCTGCCTACAATATGTTTGATTTATTGCCTAAATGAAGGAAAATTGCCTAACTAGCATGTTGTCATGAATCCCCATATATGTACAAGCTTATGCCTGTCACATGTTTGATGAAATGCTTTAGTAAATGCATAATGGTGATTATTATGTTTTCAATCAAGTCATTCCTTGTCAGTTTCTATCTATCGAGTCCTGGGGGTACTTGTACCCAAAATATTAGCTGTGTGCCTAGAGCCATATCATGTTTTCACAATACTCTCAATCAAGCTATGATCCTTAGACTTCAGACAATCTTATGACTCAGAAAATCTCCATGATCTTATGAACTCAGTCAGTTGTCAGATATTAGTATATTCCATCGGTCAACAGAAGTCAGTAACTCAGTCCATGTTCAGTTTTAAAAAATCATGTTCAGTGTCTATTCAGATGGGAGTAGAAATTAGCACCGAGCAAACCCAAGGGTGGGAACTCACCTGTTATATGAGGGTGTGATTCTTAGAAGCACTCCTTGCATTCCAGAATGATGTAGCCAGCATAGGTTAAGAAATCATAGAATGCTATATGAGGGTAGATGAGGTGGCTTAACCTGCTATATGAGGGTTCCCACCATTCTCATTAGAGTTACCTGCTATATTAGGGCCACTCAGATGTTGTCCTTACCAGTGGCGCGTTATTGACACCCTTCCAATTAGGGCATAGATTGGACCCCATTTCAGCTATAATGCACCATTTAGGGCATGTCGGTTAGATGACTACTTTCCACAGTTTTAGTATCAGTATCAGTCAAGAACTCAGATAGTTTTTTAGATTTCAGGACTGTCAGATACAATTAATTTAGAAATAGTATGGAACTCAGCTAGTTCCATTAGATTCAGGATTGTCAGATACAATCACTCATGTTATTAGTTATATCAGTTATCAGTATGTTATATTATCAGTATACAAATTCAGTAATTATGTTATCGCGGTATCACTGTCAGTTTTTATGTCTCATACATGTACTCTCATGCTCATGATAGTGAGTATGTTATTATATTTGTTCATGCATATGAACCCCATATATTTAGCCTACCTCACATGTATACCAGTACATTCAATATACTGACGCATTCGTGCTATGGTATCTTATACCATAGGTTCAGAGACTCGAGCTCTAGAGCAGCAGTAGATTCAGTCTCAGCAGTCAGAGTTAGAAGTAAGTCCTCCTCTTTCGAGTATATGATTATTCCTTATTATCTCACTTATTAGTTTATCAGTTGGAGTTAGTTGGGGACATATCCCATCAACTCCTTACTCAGACAGTTCAGTCAGTTAGAGGCTTTCTAGACTATTATGTTCAGACAGTTATTTCAGTTATTTTGGGTATTTCATACCCCTTTTTAGATGTTATGTTTTACTTCAGATATGTGAACCTTATGTCCTTTTAGTTCATATTTCTGTATTATTCAGTATTTTTTGCAGCATACAAGTACAAATATCAGTCATGGGTTAACTTGTGGTCCTTTGGGGTCATGAGCACCGTGTAGCATTTCGGGTACCAGATTTAGGGTGTTACAAACTTGGTATCAGAACCTAAGGTTCAATAAAGTCCTAGGAAGTCTGAAAGCCGCATCTAGTAGAGTTTTATGCATGGGTATGTTGCGCACCACATTTATGTACATGAGGTTATAAGATGTTTTAGGAATAGTTTCCCCTCTTTCAGTATTCATGTCGTACCAGTGAGCATAATCTCAAGTCAATCTCTCTGCCTAATCTATTTCTCCCTTTATTCTACAGAACATGCCTCTTAAAAGAAGAAATGGGAATCAGCCAGCCCCTCAGCCCAAAGAACCTTTGGGTGAACATGTTTCTCATGCAGAGTTCAGGTCCACATTCACTACTCTTGCTTAGTCAGATACTGCTAAAAATGAATGACCAGCTGTCGTTCTAGCCAACCCAGTGGCCAATTCAGCTGTAGCCAAAATTCGGGACTTCACCCGAATGAATCTTCCATCCTTTCTTAGGTCTTGGAAAGATGAGGATCCTCATGAATTCCTAAATCAGGTTCAGAAGGTTACAGACATAATGGGGGTTACTCCTAGTAAGAGTGCTGAGCTAGCTACATATCAATTACAGGAAGTGGCTCATACTTGGTTCAAGCAGTGGAAGTCAGAGAAGACAGACGATGTAGGGTCAGTTGAGTGGGAGGAGTTTGATTCAACGTTCTTTGATAGATTCTTTCCCTTAGAACTTAGAGAAGCTAAGGTGCTAGAATTTATCAACCTCAGGCAGGGCATTATGATAGCAAAATAGTATTCTCTTAAGTTTACTCAATTAGCCAGATATGCCCCTCATGTGGTTGCAGACAGTAGGGCAAGGATGAGTAAGTTCATTTCAGCGGTGAATGATAGCGTGGTTAATGAGTGTAGATCCGCCATGCTGAATAGTAACATAACTTTAGCCAGGCTTATGACTCATGCTTAGCAGATAGAGGAGCAGAAGATTAAGATGAATGAGAAACAAAATAAGAGAGCGAAGACCGGTAGTTTCAAGTTTGCTCAGCCTAAGTCAGAAGGAGGAAACCATTCTCAGTTTTGTCCTAAGTCATCAGTTCCAGCTCCTTCTTCAGTCAGTGCTCCAGTTCTTAAGTTCAGAGTGGGTAACAAAGATAGAGCTCCAGGATCTAAGTCCCAGGGCAGTGTTAGTAGTGCCCGCACCTATCCTCTTTGCCATACTTGTGGCAAGCACCATCAATGTATTTGAAGAGCTGGCAGTATTATTTGTTTAGGATGTGGCAAGCTAGGCCACAGAGTCAGAGACTGTCCTCATCCACGTCCTCAGGGTCAACGGAATTGCTCCTCAGCTCAGTCCGGTCGCCCAAATCAACAGGGTGCCACCTCTAGTGCTACTAGTAGACAACACCCAAACCGTCTCTATGCTCTTCAGTCCCAACAAAATCAGGAAAATTCTCCTGATGTCGCTACCGGTACGTTACAGATCTTTCATATGCATGTTTATGCTTTGCTAGATCCAGGAGCTTCTTTGTCTTTTGTCACTCCTTATATACCAGTCGATTTTAGTGTAGTCCTAAAATTCTAGTAGAGCCTTTTTCAGTCTCTACCCCAGTGGGTAAAACCATCATAGCCTGGTGGGTATACAGGAACTGCCCAGTTATAATATTTTAGAAAATCACCTCAGCAAACTTAGTCGAATTAGAGATGATTGATTTTGATGTTATTCTCGGCATGGATTGACTTTATTCTTGCTATGCCACAGTCGACTGTAGAAACAAAATAGTCCAGTTTTAATTTCCAAATGAACTCGTCCTTGAGTGAAAGGGTAGTGTATCTGCTTTCAGGGGTCAGCTTGTTTCCTACCTTCGGGCACGAAAAATGATATCTAGAGGATGTGTCTATCATCTCGTTCATGTTAAGGATTCTAGTTCTGAGACTCCTAGTCTTAAATCAGTTCTAGTTGTAAATGAATATTCAGATGTTTTTTCCAAAGATCTTCCAGGAATTCCTCCCAAAAGGGAACTAAACTTTTGTATTGATCTTCTTCCGGATAATCAGCCTATCTCTATTTTACCATATTGAATGACACCAGCAGAACTCAAAGAACTGAAAGAGTAGTTGAAGAATCTCTTAGATAAGGGATTCATTAGACCCAGCATTTCCCCGTGGGGCGCACCAGTCTTATTCGTGCACAGGAATGATGGTTCTCTCAAAATGTGCATTAATTACCGTCAACTCAATAAAGTCACAGTCAAGAACAAGTATTCTCTTCCCAGAATCGATGACTTTTTGACCAACTTCAAGGTGCTAGCTATTTCTCTAAGATAGACCTTAAATCTGGCTATCATCATCTCAGAGTCAGAGAATGTGATATTCTGAAAATAGCTTTCCGTACTCGGTATGGTCACTTCGTATTCTTATTTATGCCATTTGGTCTTACCAATGCCCCAGCCACTTTCATGGACTTGATGAACCGTGTGTTTAAGCAGTACTTGGACATGTTTGTCATAGTCTTCATAGATAATATTATGGTCTATTCCCACAGTGAGCGAGATTATGCAGACCATCTCAAAATAGTACTTCAGACTCTTAGAGATCATCATCGGTGATGGCGTTAGACTAGATCCTCAAAAGACCAAAGCAGTAAGAAACTGGCCTCGCCCAGTCTCTCCATTAGATATCAAGAGTTTTCTGGGTTTGGATGGCTATTATAGATGGTTTGTTGAGGGATTTTCTTCTATTACATCCCCTATGTCCAGATTGACTCAAGTTTCAGTGGTCAAATTCTTGCAAGAAGAGTTTTCAGAGTATGAAGACTCGACTTACCTTAGCTCCAGTTCTAGCTCTTCCAGATGGTTCAGATGAGTTTATAGTGTATTGTGATATATCTAGAGTAGGTTTGGGTTGTGTCCTCATGCAGCATGGTAAGGTCATAGCCTACGCCTCCAGACAACTTAAACCCCATGAGAAGAATTATCCTACTCATGATCTTCAGTTAGCCGCCGTAGTATTTACCTTAAAACTTTGGAGGCATTATCTATACGGTGTTCATGTAGATATGTTCACGAATCATAAGAGCCTTCAGAATGTCTTTTCTTAGAAAGATCTTAATTTTTATCATAGAAGGTGGTTAGAGGTCTTGAAAGATTACAACATGAGCATCTTTTATCATTCGGGCAAGGTCAATATAGTGGCCGACGCTCTCAGTAGACTGTCTATGGGTAGTGTTGCTCATGTCAAGGACAGTAAGAAAGAGCTAGCCTAGGAAGTACATCATCTTACAAGACTAGGCGTTCTCTTAGTCAATATAGAGGAGGGTGATATATGGGTTTAGAGTAGTTCAGAATCGTCTTTAGTTTTCGAGGTGATAGAAAAGCAAGATAGGGATCCTAGCCTTGTCAAGTTAAAAGAGTTAGTCAAGAATCAGAAAATAAAGGTTTTCTCCCAAGGAGGAGATGGTGTTCTGCGTTGTCAGGGTCTTCTTTGTGTTCCAGGTGTAAATGACTTAAGGCAGTGAATTCTTGCAGAAGCGCATGATGAGCGCTACTCTATTCATCCAAGGGCCACTAAGATGTACTGCGACTTGCGGGAGATCTATTAGTGGATTTTGATTAAGAGAGATATTGCATAGTTTGTGGCTAAGTGCTCTATATGTCAGCAGGTGAAGATAGAGCATCAGAAGCCTAGTAGTCCTATGCAGAGTTCATTATTCCTACTTGGAAGTGGGAAGAAGTGAACATGGGCTTCATGATGGGTTTACCTCAAACTCGTCATTAGCATGATTTAGTTTGGGTCATTGTAGACAGAATAAACAAATCAGCCCATTTCCTTCCAGTCCATACCTCTTATTCAACTGAAGATTATGCCAAGCTCTACATCAGAGAGTTGGTCAGGTTACACGGTGTTCCATTATCTATTATCTTAGACAGAGGTACCCAGTTCACCTCTAATTTTTGGAAAGCATTCCAAAAGGGTCTTGGTACCCAAGTTCATCTTAGTATAACCTTTCATCCTCAGAAAGATGGTCAAGTAGAAAGGACCATTCATACTTTAGAAGATATGCTAAGGGAATGTACATTGATTTCAAGGGTAGTTAGGATAACCACTTGCCTTTGATTGAATTTGCATACAACAATAGCTATCAGTCCAGTTTTCGCATGTCTCCATTCGAAGCTTTCTATGGTATGAGATGTAGATCTCAAATTAGTTGGTTCGAAGTTAGTGAAGCTTTAGTTATAGGTCCAGACTTAGTATTCGGCGCCTTAAAAAAAGTTCAATTTATCAGAGAAAGACTCTGGGTTGCTCAGAGCTGACACAAGTTTTATGCAAATATTCATAGAAAGGATCTCGAGTTTGAGATTGGTGATTTTGTATACCTAAAGATTTCTCCTATAAAGGTAGTGAACCGATTCGACAAGAAGGGAAAGCTCAGTCCCTGATATGTCAGTCCCTCCAAGATTCTCAGTCGTTTGGCAAGGTAGCATATGAGCTCGATTTGCCTTCAGACCTAGCCTCAGTTCACCCAGTCTTCCATGTCTCTTTGCTCAAGAAGTGCATAGGTGAACCATCAGTTGTAGTCCCTATTCAGAGCATTGATGTTCAGAACAACCTCTCTTATGAATAGATTCCAGTTGAAATCCTAGACTATCAGACTCGTAGACTGAGGAACAAAGAAGTCCCTCTAGTTAAAGTTCTTTGGCGAAATCAGTCCGTCGAGGGAGCTACTTGGGAAGCAGAAGCATACATGCGTACCAAGTATCCTCACCTCTTCTCCACCAGCTCAGATCAAGCTCAAGGTAATAGTTCTTCTTAAGTTTACCCAATTCCATGTTCAGTGTTCGTCACAAACTTGGTATTAAATACCATTGCATATTCAGTCATGCATTCATGTATCAGGTCAGTTATAAATTATGTATCAGATATGCATTCTCATCATGAGAAATTTAGTTTCTCAGAAAATCCAGTCATGCATTCATGAATCAGTTACACATGCATCAAATATGCATGTTCAGTATGATATATTAAGTTATCAGTAATGAGATCATGTCTAGTTATTCATGTTCAGTATGTACATCGGTTATTTTCTCCCCTCACTCTCAGTCTCATTCGAGGATGAATATTCTCAAGGGAGATATATTGTAATACCCCATACTTTTTCCTAGCTTGAAATCATCTCAAGAATGTTAGAAGCTTTCTTTGAAAGATAAATCCATTTTTGTACACGTGGTATTTTTAAGGTTTTCACTTTTTTGTCATGTGGAAAATTTAATTAGCTTTTCAACGATACCAATTTTGTCAAAATCTAACATCAGAGAAGAAAGTTATGGCTAAAATACAAATGGCAGTAAAATTGCCCAAATGCGACGGCCGACGGACCGTCATACTAGAGATGAACCATCGCCCACGATCGTCGCAGTAAGGTACTGAGAACTACCTTCTTCCTAGGAGCGACAACCCAGGTTGACGGACCGTCGGACTAGTGACGGAGCGTCGCTCAAGCCATTGTAAAGGAAATAGTAAGGCCACATTTTGGATAAGGGGTGACGGGTCAGGTTGACGGACCATCAAACTTGCGGCGGACCATCGCGCAAGCCGTAGTAGCCAAAATAGTGAGACCCCATTCTTCTTAGAAGCGATGGTCAGGTTCGACGGACCGTCAACCCAGCGATGAACCGTCGCACCCACCGTCGCAGGTCCCGTTTTATTTTTGTAAGTTCTTTTAACAGAGGTATTTCGGTCATTTACCACTCACTTATATATACCCAGTTATATCCTATTTCTTCCCATTTGTTCATTATTATTTCAACAACAACATTAGGGTTTCTCTCTAAATTTAATCCCCAAGAACAAGAATCCAAATCTTCTTAAAGAAACTAAGAGATTCAAATCCCTCAAGTTCAAGAACAGCAAGAAAACTCAACCCAGGTATGCATAGTGTGTTTATTCATGGACTCCTTTCGTCCATGAAGTCCAAGAATCCCTTTTTCAACTTCAAGTTATCAATTTTCTTTATGATTTCATGTTTGGGCTGCTCTTGTTCACGTTGATAAATGAAAAATTGAATTTTACTCCACGTTGGGTGATAATTTCTATGTGGGTTTTATTATTATAGATATTGATTCATATAATCCTATGACTAAACCCTTGAATGATGAATTTAGAATGTGACCATGATGTTTAATTGTTGTACAATGATGTTTACATGTACCATGCCTACAATATGTTTGATTTAATGCCTAAATGAAGGAAAAATGCCTAACTTGCATGTGGTCATGAAATCCCCATGTATGTACAAGCTTATGCCTATCTCATGTTTGATGGAATGCTTCAGTAAATGCATTATGGTGATTATTATGTATTCAAGCATGTCATGCTTTGTCAATTTCCTTCTATCGAGTCCTGGGGGTACTTGTACCCAAAATATTAGCTGTGTCCCTAGAGCCATGTCGTGTTTTCATGATACTCTCAGTCAAGCTATGATCCTTAGAATTCAGACAGTCTTATGACATAGGAAATTTCCATGATCTCATAGACACAGTTAGTCATCAGATATCAGTAGTATTTTGTCATTCAACGGAATTTAGCAACTCAGTCCATGTTCAGTTTCAAAAAATCATTTTCAGCGTCTATTTAGATGGGAGTAGAAATTAGCACCGAGCAAACCCAAGGGTGGGAACTCACCTGTTATATGAGAGTGTGATTCTTAGAAGCACTTCTTACGTTCTAGAACTATGTAGCCAGCATAGGTTGAGACATTATAGCCTGTTATATGAGGGTAGATGAGGTGGCTTAACCTGCTATATGAGAGGTCCCACCGTTCTCATTAGAGTTACCTGTTATATTAGGGTCACTCACATGTTGTCCTTACCAGTGGCGCGGTATTGACACCCATCCAATCAGGGCACAGATTAGACCCCAATTCAGCTATAATGCACCATTCGAGGCATGACGGTTAGATGACTAGTTTCCACAGTTTTAGTATCAGTATCAGTCAAGAATTGAGATAGTTCTTTTGAGTCCTCATCTTTTGAGGAAATGATTATTTCTTATTATCTCATTTATTAGTTTATCAGTTGGAGTTAGTTGGGGACATGTCCCATCACCTCCTTACTCAGACAGTTCAATCAGTTAGAGGCTTTCTAGACTATTATGTTCAGACAACTATTTTAGTTATTTTTGGTATTTCATACCCCTATTCAGATGTTATGTTTTACTTCAGATATGTGAACCTTATGGCCTTTCATTTCATATTTCCGCATTATTCAGTATTTTATGCAGTATATAGGTACAATATCAGTCATAGGTTAACTTGTGGTCCTTTGGGGTCATGAGAACCGTGTAGCATTTCGAGTAACAGATTTGGGGCATTACAAACTTGGTATCATAGCCTAAGGTTCAATAGAGTCCTGGGAAGTCTGAAAGCCACATCTAGTAGAGTCTTATGCATGGGTATGTTGCGCTCCACATTTATGTACAGGAGACTATAAGATATTTTAGGAACAGTTTCCCCTCTTTTAGTATTCATGTCGTACCAGTGAGCATAATCTCAATTCATTCTCTCAGCCTAATCTATTTCTCTCTTTCTTCTATAGAACATGCCTCATAAAAGAAGAAACAAAAATCAACTAGCCCCTCAGCCCAAAGAACCTTTGGGCGAACATATTTCTCATGTGGAGTTCAGGGCCACATTCACTACTCTTACTCAATTAGTTGCTGCTCAAAATGAACGACCAGCTATTGTTTCGGCCAACCCAGTGTCTAATTCAGCTGCAGCCAAGATTTAAGACTTCACCCGAATGAATCCTTCATCCTTTCTTGGGTCTAAGAAAGATGAGGACCCTCAGGAATTCCTAGATCAGGTTTAAAAGGTTATAGACATAATGGGGGTTACTCCTAGTAAAAGTGCTGAGCTAGTTGCATTTCAATTGCAGGATATGGCTCATACTTGGTTCAAGCAGTAGAAGTCAGAGAGGGCAGACGATGCAGGGTCAGTTGAGTGGGAGGAGTTTTCTTCAGCGTTCCCTGATAAATTCTTTCCCCTAGAGCTTAAAGAAGCTAAGGTGCTAGAATTCATCAACCTCAGGCAGGGCAATATGATAGTGAAAGAGTATTTTCTTAAGTTTACTCTATTAGCTAGATATGCCCCTCATGTGGTTGCAGACAGTAGGGCAAGGATGAGTAAGTTCATTTCAGGGGTGAATAATAGCGTGGTTAATGAGTGTAGATTCGCCATGCTGAATAGTGACATGACTTTAACCAGGCTTATGACTCATGATCAGCAGATAGAGGAGAAAAATATTAAGATAAGGGAGAAACAGAATAAGAGAGCGAAGACAGGTAGTTTCAGCTCCTTCTTCAGCCAATGCTCCAGTTCCTAAGTTCAGAGAGGCTAACAAAGATAGAGTACCAGGATCTAAGTCCTAGGGTAGTGTTAGCAGTTCATTGCCAGACCTGTGGCAAGCACCATCAGGATATTTGAAGAGCTGGCAGTGGTATTTGTTTCAGATGTGGCAAGCGAGGCCACAGAGTTAGAGACTGTCCTCATCTAGGTCCTCAAGGTCAACAGAATCATTCCTTAGCTCAGTCTGGTCGCCCAAATCAATAGGGCACCACCTCTAGTGCTACTAGTAGGCAACGCCCAAACCGTCTCTATGTTCTTCAATCTCGATAAGATCAGGAAAATTCGCCAGATGTAGTTACCGGTACGTTACAGATCTTTTATATTCATGTTTACGCTTTGCTAGATCCAGGAGATTCTTTGTCCTTTGTCACTCCTTATATAGTAGTCGATTTTGGAGTAGTCCCAAATTCTAGCAGATCCTTTTTCAGTCTCTTCCCCAGTGGGTAAAACCATCATAGCCCAGTGGGTATACAGGAACTACCCGATTATGATATTTCAGGAAGTTACCTCAGTAGACTTAGTCGAATTGGAGATGATTTTGATGTTATTTTCAGCATGGATTTGCTTCATTCCTGCTATGCCATAGTCGACTGTAGAAATAGAATAGTCCAGTTTCAGTTTCCGAATAAACCCGTCCTTGAGTGGAAGGGTAGTGTATCTACTTTCAGAGGTCAACTTGTTTCCTACCTTCGGGCACGGAAAATGATATCTAGAGGATGTGTCTATCATCTCGTTCATGTTAAGATTTCCAGTTTTAAGACTCCCAGTCTTGAATTAGTTTCAGTTGTAAATGAATATTCAGATGTTTTTACCGAAGATCTTCCAGGAATTCCTCCTGAAAAGGAAATATACTTCAGTATTGATCTTTTTCCAGATACTCAGCCTATCTCTATTCTGCCATATTGAATGACACCTACAGAACTCAAAGAACTAAAAGAGCAGTTGAAGGATCTCTTAGATAAGGGATTCATCAGACCTAATATTTCCCCGTAGGGCGTACCGGTCTTATTCATGTGCAAGAATGACGGTTTTCTCAAAATGTGCATTAATTAACGTCAACTCAATAAAGTCACAGTCAAGAACAAGTATTATTTTTCTAGAATCGATGACTTATTTGACCAACTTCAGAGTGATAGCTATTTCTCCAAGATAGACCTCAGATCTGGCTATCATCATCTCAGAGTCAGAGAATATGATATTTTGAAAATAGTTTTCCGTACTCGGTATGGTCACTTCAAATTCTTAGTTATGTCATTTGGTCTTACCAATACCCCAACTGCTTTTATGGACTTGATGAATTGTGTGTTCAAGTAGTACTTGAATATATTTGTCATAGTTTTCATAGATGATATTCTGGTCTATTCCCGTAGTGAGCGAGATCATGCAGACCATCTCAAAACAGTACTTCAGACTCTCATAGATCATCAGTTATTTGCCAAATTCAGTAAGTGCGAGTTTTGGCTAAGGTTAGTAGCATTCCTTGGCCATATCATTTTCGGTGATGGCGTTAGAGTAGATCCTCAAAAGACCGAAGTAGTAAGAAACTGGCCTCGCCCTGTCTCTCCATCAGATATCAGGAGTTTTCTAGGTTTGGCTGTCTATTATAGATGGTTTGTTGAGGGATTTTCTTTTATTGCATCACCTATGTCCAGATTGACTCGAAAGAAAGTCATGTTTCAGTGGTCAGCTCCTTGCAAGAAGAGTTTTCAGGAGATGAAGACTCGACTCACCTCAGCTTCAGTTCTAGCTCTTCCAGATGGTTTAGATGGGTTCATAGTGTATTGTGATTCATTCAGAGTAGGTTTGGGTTATGTCCTCATGCAGTATGGTAAGGTCATAGCCTACACCTCCATACAACTTAAACCCCATGAGAAGAATTATCCTACTCATGATCTTGAGTTAGTCGCCGTAGTATTTGCCTAGAAGATTTGGAGGCATTATCTATACGGTGTTCATGTAGATATGTTCACGGATCATAAGAGCCTTCAGTATGTATTTTCTCAGAAAGATATCAATCTTCGTTATAGAAGGTGGTTAGAGCTCTTGAAAGATTACGATATGAGCGTTCTTTATCATCCAGGAAAGGCTAATGTAGTGGCTGAAGCTCTAAGTAGACTGTCTATGGGTAGTGTTGCTCATGTCAAGGACAGTAAGAAGGATCTAGCCCAGGAATTCTACCAGCTTGCAAGCTAGGCATTTGCTTAGTCGATACAGAGGTGGGTGATATATGGGTTTAGAGTAGTCCAGAATTATCTCTAGTTTCCGAGGTGAAAGAGAAGCAAGATAGGGGTCCTAGTCTTGTCAAGTTAAAAGAGTCAGTCAAGGATCAGAAAATAGAGGTTTTCTCCCAAGGGGGAGATGGTATTCTGTGCTGTCAGGGTTGTCTCTGTGTTCCAGGTGTAGATGACTTAAGACAGCAAATTCTTGCAGAAGCGCAGGTGCGCGCTACTCTATTCATCCAGGGGACACAAAGATGTGCCGTGACTTATGGGAGATCTATTGGTGGAGTGGGATGAAGAGAGATATTGCATAGTTTGTGGCTAAGTGCTCTACATGTCAGCAGGTTTAGATAAAGCATCAAAATCCTAGTGGTCCTATGCAGAATTTCATTATTCCTACTTGGAAGTGGGAATAAGTAAACATGGACTTTGTGACGGGTTTGCCTCAAACTCATCATCATGATTCAGTTTGGGTCATTGTAGATAGAATGACCAAATCAACCCATTTCTTTCTAGTCCATACCTCCTATTCAGTTGAGGATTATGCCAAGCTCTACATCAGAGAGTTGGTCAAATTGCATGGTGTTTAATTTTCTATTATATCAGATAGAGGTACGCAGTTCGCCTCTCATTTCTGGAAAGTGTTCCAAAAGGATCTTGGTACCCAAGTTCATCTTAGTACAACCTTTCATCCTCAGAAATATGGTCAAGAAGAAAGGACCATTCAGACATTAGAAGATATGCTAAGGGCGTGTGCAATTGATTTCAAGGGTAGTTGGGATGACCACTTTCCTTTGATTGAATTTGCATACAACAACAGCTATCATTCCAGTTTTTGCATGGATCCATTCGAAGCTCTCTACAATAGAAGATGTAGATCTCAAATTAGTTGGTTCAAAGTTAGTGAGGCCTTAGTTATAGGGCCAGACTTGGTATTCGACGCCTTAGAAAAAGTATAGTTTATCAGAGAAAGACTCCGAGCTGACAGAAGTCTTATGAATATGTTAGTAGAAAGGATCTCGAGTTTGAGATTGGTGATTTTGTGTACCTAAAGATCTCTTCCATGAAGAGAGTGAAGTGATTCGGTAAGAAGGAAAAGTTCAGTCCCTGATATGTCAGTCCCTTCAAGATTCTCAGTCGCTTTGGCAAGGTAGCTTATGAGCTCGATTTGCCTTCAGACCTAGCCTCAGTTCACCTTGTCTTCCATGTCTCTTTGATCAAGAAGTGCATAGGTGACCCATCAGTTGTAGTCCCTATTTAGAGCATTGATGTTCAGAACAGCCTCTCTTATGAAGAGATTCCAGTTGAAATCCTAGACTATCAAACTCGTAGACAAAGGAACAAAAATGTCCCTCTAGTTAAAGTTCTTTGGCGAAATCAGTCCGTCGATGGAGCTACTTGGGAAACAGAAGCATACATGTGTATCAAGTATCCTCACCTCTTCTTCACCAACTCAAATCAAGCTCAAGGTAACAGTTCTCCTTAAGCTTACCCAGTTTCATTTTCAGTGTTCATCACAAACTTGGTATTAAATACCATTGCATATTCAGTCATGCATTCATGTATCAATTCAGTTATCAATTATGCATCAGACATGCATTCTCATTGTGAGAAATTTAGTTCCTCAGAACATCCAGTAATTCATTAATGAATCAGTTACACATGCATCAAAAATGCATGTTCAGTATGATATATTCAGTTATCTGTCATGAGATTATGTTTCAGTAATTCATGTTTAGTATGTACGTCGGTTATCTTCTCCCCTCACTCACAGTCTCATTCAAGGATGAATGTTCTCAAGGGAGAGATATTGTAATACCTAGTACTTTTTCCTAGCTTGAAATCATCTAAAAAATGTTAGAAAATTTCCTTGAAATATAAATCCACTTTTGTACTCGTGGTATTTTTAAGATTTTTCACTTTTTGTCACATGAGAAATTGAATTAGCTTTCCAACGATACCAATTTCGTAAAATCCGACATCGGAGGAGAAGGTTATGGCTAAAATACAAAAGGCAGTAAAATCGCCTAGATGCGACGGTGATGCCGACGGATCGTAAGACTAGAGACGGACCATCGCTCATGACTATCGTAGCAAGACAGTGAGAACTACCTTCTTCCTAGGAGTGACAGCCCAGGCCGATGAACCGTCGGACTAGCGACGGACCGTTGCTCAGGCCATCATAATGAAAACAGTGAGGTCACCTTTTGGATAAGGTGCGATGGGTCAGGTTGACAGACCATCGAACTTGAAATGGACAATCGCCCAAGCCATCGCAGCTAAAATAGTGAGACCCCATTCTTCCTAGAAGCGACGGACAAGGCCGACGGACCGTCAACCCAGCGACGTACCGTCGCACCCACCATCGCAGGTCTCGTTCAATTTTTGTAAGTCATTTTAACTGGGATATTTTGGTGATTTACCACTCACTTATATATACCCAGTTATATCCTATTTCTGTCCATTTGTTCATTATTATTACAACAACAACATTGGGGTTTCTCTCTGAAATTAATCCCCAAGAATAAGAATCCAAATCTTTTCCAAGAAACTAAGAAATTCAAATCCCTCAAGTTCAAGAACATCAAGAAAACTTAACCCAGGTATGCATAGTATTCATTCATGGACTCCTTTTGTCTATGAAGTCCAAGAATCCCTTTTCCAATTTCAAGTAATGGATTTTCTTTATGATTTCATGTTTGGGATGTTCTGGTTCACGTTGATAAATGAGAAATTAAATTTTACTCCATGTTGGGTGATAATTTCTATGTGGATTTAATTATTATAGATATAGATTCATGCAAACCTATGACTAAACCCTTGAATGATGAAATTAGAATGTGACCATGATGTTTAACTGTTGTACAATGATGTTTAACCGTACCATGCCTATAATATGTTTGATTTAATGCCTAAATAAAGGAAAAGTGCCTAACTAGCATGTTGTCATAAAATCCCCATGTATGTACTAGCTTATGCGTATCTCATGTTTGATGAAATGCTTTAGTAAATGCATCATGGTGATTATAATGTATTTAGTCATGTCATGCTTTGTCAGTTTTCTTCTATCGAGTCATGGGGGTACTTGTACCCAAAATATTAGTTTTGTGCCTAGAGCCATGTCATGTTTTCACGATACTCTTAGTCAAGCTATGATCCTTAGACTTCAGACAATCTTATGACTCAGGAAATATCCATGATCTCATGAACTCAGTTAGTTGTCAGATATCAGTAGTATTTTGTCAGTCAACGGAAGTCAGTAACTCAGACCATGTTCAGTTTCAAAAAATCATGTTCAGTGTCTATTCAGATGGGAGTAGAAATTAGCACCGAGCAAACCCAAGGGTGGGCACTCACCTGTTATTTGAGGGTGTGATTCTTAGAAGCACTCTTTACGTTTTAGAACTATGTAGTCAGCATAGGTTGAGACATCATAGCCTGCTATATGAGGGTAGATGAGATGGCTTAACCTGCTATATGAGGGTTCCCATCGCTCTCATTAGAGTTACCTGTTATATTAGTATCACTCACATGTTGTCCTTACCAGTGGCGCGGTATCGACACCCTTCCAATCAGGGCACAGATTGGACCCCAATTCAGCTATAATGCGTTATTTGGAGCATTTCGGTTATATGACTACTTCCCCACAGTTTTAGTATCTGTATCAGTCAAGAACTCAGATAGTTCTCCGAATTTTAGGACTGTCAAATACAATTAATTCATATACAGTACAAAACTCAGCTAGTTCCATCAGATTTAGGACTGTCAGATACAGTCACTCATGTTATTAGTTATCAGTATGTCATGTTATTACTATGTAGATTCAGTAATTATTTTATCACTGTATCCGTGTCAGTTTTTATGTCTCATGCATGTACTCTCATGCTCATGATAGTTAGTCTATTATTATATTTGTTCATGCATATAAACCCTATACATTTATCCTACCTCACATGCATACCATTACATTCAAAGTACTGACGCATTCGCGCTATGATGTCTTATACCATAGGTTCAGAGACTCGAGCTCCAGAGCAGCAGTAGATTCCAGTCTCAGCAGTCAGAGTTAGAAGTGAGTCCTTATCTTTTGAGGATATGATTATTCCTTATTATCTCATTTATTAGTTTATCATTTAGAGTTAGTTGGGGACATGTCCCATCAACTCCTTACTCAGACAGTTCAGTCAGTTATAGACTTTCTAGACTATTGTGTTTAGATAGTTATTTCAGTTGTTTTGGGTATTTTATACCCCTTTTCAGATGTTATGTTTTACTTTAGATATGTGAACCTTATGTCCTTTCAGTTTATGTTTCCACATTATTCAGTACTTTATGCAATATACAGGTACAGATATCAATCATGGGTTATCTTGTGGTCTTTCGGGGTCATGAGCACCGTGTAGCATTCCTGGTAATAGATTCGGGGCGTTACAAATGAGATCCTTGAAGCCGCATCAAGCACTGCCATCACTAGTTGTTGTGTCATCATCATCATCTGACTGTGGCTCATCATCCTCAGACCACGAAGCTGGGACCTCATCATCAGCATCTGCTCTCGAGGAAAGAAGTCTATCTTTGGGCTTTAGAACTTTACACATGCCCTTCACCCCTTTTCCATAAATGGTTGAAAAAATTGTCTCTCTTATTCTTCTTCTTCTTCTCTTTCCTCATCCCGTCATGAGAATCTCGGAGCTCCCGATGCGACCGTGCTAAGTAAGAGTAGGCTCGCTTAAGTTTGGAGATGGTGGCTTCCTGCTCTTTCTTATATGTTTGAAACCTCTCAGAGCCAGTCTGTGCAACATAGGAATGACGAGTGGTAGAAGGCTCTACCGGCCCTGTGGGTAACCATACACAAGCTCCTGTATTGCTCTCATCTCACTTGAGAGCTCCTTAAATGGCCCAGCTGTAGATGGAAAATAAGGATCGATATTATCATCCATCGATTTACCCAAGTCGATATTCCTCTTTTTCCCCTTTGAAAGAGCACCCTCACCACAAATCATCAAAGGGAAAATCAGCTTATTTGGAGATACCCAGTTGTCCCCTGGGTGCTCCTCAACCTCGGCCCTTTTGTACAACTCCGTGATTAATTATGGAAACATGAGCGTTGGGCCGCCTCTATTCTTATAATGCTTGATGTCCGAAAGCACAAATCTACCAACATTCAAAAAAATATTATCCAAGAGGCAAGCTACTATTTGAGCTCGCATAACAGGGATATAAGTCATACTGGTGCACAGAGAAACATAACTATAGATCATAGTCAACCAGATCTAAACCTTAGTAGTGAACTCTTAGTTATCTCCATTTTTGTGGCTGCCCATGTGACTTTCTTTCTTGGGCATAGTTTTGTAGCTAACCAGCTTCCTGAGGCACAACTCTTGTCCTCAAACCCTATATATAGACATTTGGCAGCCGATATAATTTATTGATTGATTCAGCCCCAAAATGAACTTCTTTGCATCGGATTCTCATAACTGGTTCAGAGATATTCACTACGCTGATATTTGCGTAGAATTCCCTGACCCAATTCTCATTGGCTTGGCATAGGTCTAGGGCAAAACACCTCTACTCAGTGGCTAACAACCGCTCATGAAAGACTGGGAGCTTCTCAGGTATATTTTCCAAAGATATGCCCTGCTCAAGGAGCAACATCCTCTTGGAGAGGTCCTCGTAATATATTATCTGGCATTCTAGGGCCATGAATCAAATCTAATCATAATCTGCCATCCTTAGCTTTTCAAATCCTGAGAATAACACAAAGCATTAACAATTAATATCATCATATGAAAACAATGCTATGTGACTTATTTAAGCCAAAGAAATGATTCCTAGGTCAACTTTGGGCTTAAAATGAGAATCCAGGATTTTGAACATATCTTTCATACAACCTTTAGATGCTGCGATTGCGGGCCACTGGACCGCAGTCGCACTACCATGATCGCACTCTGGTGACCGCGATCGCGGTACCTGAGGTTATTGGCCTAAACCAATTTTAACCACAACAAACCAATTCTCTATATCAATATGTGTTCTTAAAAAGTAAATGACACCAACGACATGAAACATAATATCTAAACGTAGGGGTGTTCATGGATCGGTTAGTGGTTAAAACCATAACTAAAACTAATTTAGTTGGTTTTTGAATTTCTAAAACCAAACCAAACCGCAAAAAGAAAATAACCGCCGGTTTGGTTCTTGTCAATTTGGTTCAATTTGGTTTGATTTTTTGTTTTTTTCGGTTATTGACTAGCCTACTTCAACCATCTCTGGAATAAACGCCTTCTTTTACCCCATAGAAAAGAGTATAACATTGAACAATTTTTCATGAAATATTTGTATAGTGATGGACAAATGACACTATAAACTCTTAAAAATCCGAACAAACACATTAAACAAAACTAATATTGAGATGAAAAGCACCAGCTTTGTATTGTAGGCACTAAGATTATCCAACAACATACAAACACATACATGTACATTGTAAAATAGAGCTTTGTATTCTATTGTAGTGTACTGCAAGAAGAGATAAAGTTGAGCAAATTTGAGTTATCTGTCTACTTTATAGACTAGATAGATAGTAATTTTGTTATGCAAAAACGTATTCTTGCTTTTTTATATGATGAAGATCGTAAATATACTGGAGATTTTATTGCTGATTCGATTGCTAAAGTTGCTGAATTTTATGCTATCAAAAATAAATCTTATGTATTGCTTTTGATAATACTTCTAACAAAAAGACTGCTATTAAAAAGTTAAAATCTAAGTTATCTCCGCCATTACCTGAAATTTTTCATGTTAAGTGTGCTTATCATATATATAATTTAATTATTAGAGACGGTCTTGAGTTTTTTGAGTTCTATATTGAAAACATCTGGCTTGCCGTTGGTTTTATTCAAGAAAATAATCAAAGATCAAGAATTAGGGACTTTAAACTTAAATGTGAACAAAATGGACTTGCACTGATAGTGATGCCTGAAGAATGTGATACTAGATGGAATGCTACGTATGATTTTTTAAAAACTTGTTATAAATATAGAGTTTCTATTACACTATCTTTTAACCAACATTGTGGTTCTTTTGTTGATTCTGCTGATTGCATGCTACATGATTCTGATTGGGCTGTAATTAATGATCTTGTTAAGTTTTTGCAAAAATTTCATATAGCTACGGTTGAATTTTCTGGTGCTTATTATCCTACTGTTTATAATATTTGGGTATATATAGCCGATATTTCTGCTTTTCTCAAAGAATGTAAAAATAAAGAAGGTTACAAAGAAGTTGTTGGTGCCATGTTTGTTAAATTTAAAAAATATTTTTTTCGATTCCCCCTATTTACTTGGTTGGTGCTATGCTAAATCCGTGTATGAAATATACTACTATGTGCCACTTTAGTACTCTTATTTATTCTAACTTAGAGATAAATACTAACAATGATTTTAAACAAGTACAACCTGATTTGTGGACGGCTATGGGCGATGCGATCGCTTACATAGATAAATTATATAACCACTATGCTGATTTAGTTGTACCAACAAATATCACTCCAACTGTCATTCATCATCCTCCCGAGGAGCCATCATCTTCTAAAAGGCCGACACATAGTGTTTTTTCTGATTGCTTTTATGATTTACCTTGTTGAAACAGTGTTGAGGAGGGAGCTTACAAATCAACTTATCGGCAAGAGCTTAAGTATTATCTTCGTTCGCCGCTAAAGGATCGTAGATGTTGGATCAACACGTTGGATTGGTGGAGGAGTAATGAAACACAATATGTTGTACTTTTAAGATTAGCTAGAGATATCCTGAATGTTTCAATGTCAACCATTGCATCAGAGAGCGCTTTTAGTCAGAGACGACAGCAGCCTGGAGATAACCGACATTCATTGGGAAGCAATGCAATGAATATTCTAGTTTGCCTTAGAGATTAGATTAGAGTCGAACGAAGAAATCAAGGAATGGAAGCGGACCCGAACGACGAGCAGAGACTTGAAGAAATTATAACTTCACGGGAGAACTCAGCAGAATCAAGTCCAATGCATGATTTTGCCCCCGTTGACTTTGACTATCCTATGCAAGTTCCCGTTAATATTAACATGCATGAGTTGGAAAAAATGATGCAAAATTTGTAGATTTTTCATTCATGTAAATTATAAATTTTGGATCATTTTTCAATCAATTATTCACTCCTTAGTCCTTACTTTGTAATTTATTCCATTTAATGATTTAAATTGAATTTTTAGTATAACTTAAATAATTAATTTTAATATATTACTAATTTACTATAAAGTATTATTAATTTATTATATTAAGTAGCATATGTTTTATTTAAAGAAGTGCATATATTTTCAAGTAGTATGTATATATTGAATGGTATGTATATATCTGTATATATTTTCTAAAGTACTATATATTTAACGTATACATGTGTATATATTTTATAAATTAGTATATTGATGATAGGCGAATTTACACGCCTATATCAATATATTTTGCCCATATTTGTGCCATGTTTTGAGAACAAATTATATATTTCATGCACTTTTAGTCCTTTTTCCTGTAAGTGAGCTAAAGAACATGATTAGCAAAGTTTCAGGTATAAATGATGCAGAATTCAACATTTTGTGGATAACTTGACGCCAAAGAAAGCTCACGAAGGAAGGAAAGGGATCTTGGACGCCTAAAGGACCAAAAGTGATGCATGGAAAATCTGTCCCGGGCTAAAACAGCATTTCTGAAGACTTTGGGGACTAGCAGTAACTTATTTGGATTAGGATAATAATACATTAACCTAGTACAATTGGGTTAAGTATTTCATTAGTTTATTTGGATTTGGATAATGTTACATTAACCTAGTACAATTGGGTTAAGTATTTCATTAGCTTAGTAGGATTTGGTTAAGTATTTCATTAGCTTAGTAGGATTAGGATATGGGTATTATAAATACCCTATCATGCTAGAGATTTTTATTCATTCCTCCCTTAGTGGAGAGATTCATTCACTTACTATTCCAACAATTCTAATTCTTCCACTAATTCTATTCTTCTTCTATTCTTCTATTAAATTCCACAACAAGAGAGACGTTACTTTGCAAAGGACTTCACGCCATCCTCACCCTTACACCTAACGTGCAAATCTTTATTGGGGTACAATGATCATGTTTATTGTGACTTCCTTCGCACTCATGGGTAACTAAACCTCTGTGTTGGGGTTATGGAAGCCGAATGAGATACTATCTATTGCTGTGAGTTTGTGAGTTCGTGACACGTATGCTGCTTATATCATTATTCTCTTCATCTTAATGCAAATTCTTGTGGCTGCATACGCATAGAATAACGCCAGTATAACATTTAACTTGTTCGAAAGAAAGGTTATCTGTCTGGAAAAGAGATAATTTCAAGGTAGTAGGGTCCCATCCCCTATTAAAAAGTTAGTGTCGTAGCTAGATTAACCTCTTGGAGAATTCGTACCGTTAGACACGCTTTAAGCTCGAAAGAGTTAAAGTGAAATAATCCTCGAATAGGTCGAAAGACGCCTGGATTTACCATCGAATACAATTCTCTATAAGCACACGCATGTCTGAATTCAACACACTCATAGCCAATAGAGACGTATAACTCAGAAGGTGGACATAACCCCAACTCCTCAATTCTCATTGATTCACAACCTACGAAATATTCTTTCTTTTTACTTTGCTATTTTCAGTTTTGCTTTAATAATTTGGTTACACGTTACAATCCCCCCACATTACGAGACTTGCACTAAAAGTCTAGTAACCGTTGCTTACTTGTTGGCCAAGCTATTCCCTGTGGGATCGACACCCAACCCAGTTGGGTTCTATATTTTCTAACGACCGCTTTACACTCCCACGAGAGCTGTAGATTAAGCGTTATCAAAAATTGGCGCCGTTGCCGGGGAATACAAGTGTCAATTAAGTTTGTGATAATTACTAGACCCTTTGGTCAAAGATTCTCGTACTTTTACTTTTAGTTGTTGTTTTTGTTTTATTCAGGTTTGTTCAGTGCATCGATGGATGCACAACGTGAAATTGAAAGGATAACTGCTCAAGTGCATCAACAGAATATTGATAACCCAGGCCGTGCAACAAATCCTGATGATGAGGACCTGGGCGATGAGGAGCTACTAAACCCACGGTGTACTGCTGAGATGGCGGCACCCATGCAGAGGAGAGATCGTCAAGCGTGATTGAGGCCTGATCGTCGAGCTGTGCAGATTCCTTTTGATGATGATGATGATGATCTTGATGGAGTTGGTGCCACAGGAGCCATTATTCTTCCACCATTAGCGCCCGGAGCCAAGTTCAACATCACAAGCACCATGATTCAGTTATTGCAACTCAAGGGATTATTTGGGGGACTAGCAGGCGATGATCCGAATATGCATCTCATCAATTTTATTTCTACATGCAAGTCGTTTGACAATCCTGGCGTTGGTCAGAATGCAATTCGATTACGCCTATTTCTATTGTCTCTGTATGGGGAGGCAACTCTATGGTTGAATGGGCTGACTCCTGATTCTATTACTAATTGGAGGCAATTGAAAGATGCTTTCCTAGAAAGATTCTTTCCGCCATCCAAGAAAGCACAGTTGAGAGATGAGATCACCAATTTTTGACAGCTTCCAACTGAAGCTCTCCACGAAACATGGGAGAGGTTCAAGATGAAGCTTATGCGGTGCACAAACCATCATATGACCAATGTCCATTTGATGGAGATATTATACAGAGCTTTGAATTCGGTGACTAAGCCAATGGTTGATAATGCGGCTGGAGGATCATTCATGGACCTCACCTTTGGTCAGGCAAGCAATATGCTAGATCGAATGACGAAGCAAAGTAGAGCTTGGTATACTAGGGATTCTGAGGTAGCAAGCCCCACTTTATCTATTGTCATGACTGCTGAACAAAGAAGAAGAGAAGAAGAACGTGATCAAGACATGACGCACATGAAAACACAAATGGATCTTCTTACAAAGCATCTATTATCAGGGAAGACCGAAAAGGTTAAGGCCGTGGTATCACATGGAAGAAACGAATCTGATTCAGAAGAAGAAGCCAACTACTTGAACAATCAAGGGGGTTTCCGAGGTATTACCCAAGGAAACCAAGGTCGGAGCTATTATGATAAATCTGGATACAAGGACCGCGATCAAGGTAGTTGGAAGAATAATTCAGACAGGAGTGGTTTGTATATTCCTCCTAGAAATCATGAGGCTGAGGCGTCTGATTCCGAAAAGATGTCTATGGAAGATATGATGGTCAAGCTGCTGAAAGGAGTGGAGGCAACCAATATGGGCGTAACTGAGGTGAAGAACGATTTGTCTTCAATGAATCAGTTGGTTGACTCACATTCCATTGCAATAAGACAACTAGAGCAGCAATTGAGTCAACTTTCAGCAGCAATTAATCAAAGAAAAGCCGTCACACTACCCAGCGACACTGTGCCAAATCCAAGGAATGAAGGATCATGCATGGCTATCACTACCCGAAGTGGTAAGGTGCTGGAAACTTCAGCAAAAGGCAAGCAAGTGGTTGACCAAGTAGTGAAAATTGATGATAAGGCGACAATAGAAGCATCCACAGAAAAAGGCCACAACGGCCATGACGTCGACTCCAACAGATTGCAACCTGAAAAAACTGAAAAACGGAAGAAAGAGGAGAAAAAAGCCATAGAGAGAACAATTCCATACCCACCACCACCTTTTCCTCAAAGATTGAAGAAGGTGATGGATGACACGAAGTTCAACAAATTCATGACTATGTTGAAACAGCTGACCATTAATGTTCTATTGGTGGAGGCACTTTAACAAATGACTGGGTATGCAAAATTTATGAAGGATCTTTTGACAAAGAAGCGGGCAGATAGTTATGAGTTGAAAGATGATGTTCATCACTGCAGCGCAATTGCTACAAGATCGCTAGTTCAGAAAAAGGCCGACCCCGGTGCTTTCACTATTCCTTGCACTGTTGGATCTATGAATTTTGCCAAGGCATTGTGCGATCTGGGTGCTAGCATCAATTTGATGCCACTATCCGTCTACAGGAAGTTGGGGTTAGGCGATTCGACACCAACCAATATGAGGCTCGTGATGTCTCATAGGTCGGTAAAACGACCTGTGGGTATCTTGAATGATGTGTTAGTGAAGGTTTCTTTATTCATATTTCCTGCAGACTTCGTTATTCTGGATTGCGAGGTGGATTCTGAAGTTCCCATAATCTTGGGACGTCCTTTCCTTGCAACTGGAAGTGTGCTTATTGACATGAGGGATAATAAGCTTTTGTTTCGGTTGAATGACGAAGTGGTCCACTTTGATATATGCAAAGCAATGAAGCAACCCAGCGATATGGATGTGTTCTTCATAGCTTATGAGGATAATAAAGCATTATCTGTAGCAAAACAGCTTACTGTTGAGCCATTGTCTGCTGCACTGCTGAATATTGAGCATGAGGATGATGAAGATTAGGAAGAACTTATGGGTGCTCTAACAGGAATAAGGTTCTATTATCATACTCCTAAACAGCTGGACCTTGATCTTACGAATCAACCGTCACCAACAGCAAAGACTTCCAGCGAAGAGCCACCAATGCTAGAATCGAAAGCGCTCCCCGATTATCTAAGGTATGTGTTCTTGGAAAGTGGAAATATACTTCCGGTAAGTGTGGCGGATGATTTAAGTGAACAGCACGTGGAGGCTCTCATCTCTGCTCTGATGAGGTACAAGAGAGCTATGGGTAGGAAGATTGATGATATAATTGGTATCCCTCCTGAGGTATGTATGCACAAGAGTCATATCAAAGAAGATTGCATGCCTACAAGTAAGTATCAGCGTCGTCTGAATCCATTCAGAAAACGATGCCCCATCTATCTCGATGAGGACTAAGTAATCGAGATAGCTATGTCGTGCCGTGACAATAAATCAAGCGCTTGGTGGGAGGCAACCCATCATTTTAAAATGTTTTTAATTGTTTTTGTTTTCTTAGGATTTTGTCGAGCCACGACCAAAACTAAGGCTCTTGGTGGGAGGCAACCCCCATCGTACTAATCGTTTTCATTGGTTTTGAGCAAATATAGGTGCGAGAAGTATTCAACGAGGAGATTGGTGTCAAATGACGATTTTGACGCATTGTATGGTAAAGGTGGTAAGTTAGGAATAAGGATGCATAAGGCTATGGATTGAGCATTGCTCATGCCAAAATAGGCATCGAGGAAGGCTAGGCCTAGGTAAAACTAGGCTACGAACAATGCAAAACCTATACTATAGCCTAAGGTCTCAGAATCTAGTGTGCAAAGACATAGGCGCCGCCCATGCTTAAGTGTGCTATACACTATGCGCCGCCTATGATATAGCATTAGGTCTCAGTATCTCAAATGCCATACACTATGCGGTGCATATGTCCCTAAATGCTATACACTATGCACCGCATATGTCCCTAAATGCACTACACTATGCGCCGCATATACCATGCTTATGCAAAGCACTATGCGCCGCATATGGACCCTTTTTGTCTCCAAAACCATTTTTAAATGGGTCAAAACCCGACCCATTCTTTTCCTAGATAAAGGGGACTTGTTCTTGAAACATAACCACATTGAAACCTGACCTAAAGGCGCAGCACATCAACCCAAATCATCTCAAAAATTTTCTTTTTTGCTCTTCCAATTCACAAGAACATCTCCAAAGGCTTCAATCACGTAAGTACTCTTTTATTCTTCATCTATTTCTCGTAAGTACTACGTTGCTATGTCTATTATGAATTGCTACATCTTGAAAGTATTGGTGATGTGAATGTGCTTGAATTAATGTGATACAACTAAGTGAGTGAATGAATATGTAAGGATGATCTTCACTTACTTCCGACTTGAATCTGATTTTAATGAATTGTTATACTACTTGCGAAATTGCTATAGTCATGAACATTGCATAATCTTGTCACTTGAATACTTGCATGTTAGAAGATCCCGTTCATCGGAATAAGACTTATAAGTGCCTACCGACATAGGAGGTTGAGATTATTGATAGTAACTATACCATGATGTAATCCCTATGTAGTAGTCTTGTTATACCTAACATGAAAGTATTGCAAAGGTTCCAAGAAGTGATACATCTCTGATTTTCTTGTCGGAATTTAGCCCTTAAAACGTATGTCGATGAAGTCTAAGTAATCGACCACTTTCACTTCACTAGTTTGTGCCAACAACCTAAGTGTGGGGTGGTACCCTTACTGCTTGTTCATAGATTGTATCCATTGAGATAATGCTAACATGACTCTATTGAGATTTCAGGTACAATGGCACCAAAAGACAAGGCAAAGATAAGGCTACCACTTCACAAAAAGGCAAGAAAAGAGGCCAAAAAGAGCAAGGAGAACCCTCCTCGATGCAAACACCTCGACTCACTCTTGGAATTAAGTGGGATACTTATGAGGAACTCCTAAGGATGACGACTCTGATGATGATTCCGATGCAAAGGGGTATGACCCCAGACATAGAGAATGAGTCCGACTAACCAGGTTCTTCTTATTTATTTTCCACTGAGGACAGTGTGTCCCGTCTAAGTGTGGGGTGATGGTATTTGCATGCTATACTTCTCTATCCGCATTTGCATTTATTCATGTTTGTTTGCTTAGTTTTCTCGTTTTGTTTTTTTTAGTAGTAAATTTTTTTTAGCTTCGCATGAAATTATTCTAATAGGCAGCATGAGATTATAACAAGAGTATGTGCTACAATTATGACTATTGAGACGTTTTAGGCTCTAATTGTGACTCACTATATGATATTGTGTGGTTCAACTCCTTCACCTGTTGGGTCAAGAGTCTATATTACTTCCAATAAAGTCGACCATGTGCCTTGTGTGTGTGAGATTAATAGTATATTCTATGTTTGTGGCTGATGCTAGAACTTGCCTGGTATGTATGCAAAGCGAAAATAAGGAGTGTAAGTTTAGGAGATGATTTAGGCATTTCTTTGGCAACCTATACATGTTTACCTTCGTTTTACCTACCCATGGACATCATCCTAGTTAAACCCTTTTGAGCCTTTAGCCTATTTTCTTTGACGAACCTGATATGTAAGCCTAATCCATTTTTTCAAGACCGTAATTTGATCCAAAATCCTAAGTGCTTTAAAGTGAAAAAGTCATGTGACAAAATAAGAGGAAATTGGGTGAGTATGATGCTCTAAATTGTAGTGGTGCTTGAGTGAGTTATGAAAAAAAAAGTGCTATCATAAGAGGTATGTTATGAAAAGAAAAAGGAAAAAGAAAGTTGAAAAGTGAGTTATGCTTAAAATTGAAAAACAAAGGAGGAGAACAAGGGTGGTAGAATAAAAGAAAGAAGAAAGGTTGAAAGAAAAAAATGTCAATGATACCATGTGATGTATTAAAGTGCTTAGGAACTTAGTCACTATTTCTGGCCAAAATAGTCCTACCCGTCCCTTAGCCTACATTACAACCATCAAAAGACCTATTTGATCCTAATCTTAGCATTCTGACATTTAGTGGAGTACTACACTAAGGGCAAGCCTATGGTCATCAGTTGCTGCATACGAATTCTTTGTGAGAGCGAGAGCAAGGATATTTTGATACCCATGTTTGAAAAATATGCTATACTTGTGAGTGACTATGGGTAATATATTGTGAGACACACATGGTTGATGAGTTTTGGATAGTTGTACATGATTCTTTGTGCCTTAACTTTTGAATATGAGTTGACCACCATCACGAGTCTATGCTAGAGGTTAAATGGTTTCTACTAATGACCGGAAAACTACTCTTTGTTGATAATTGTTGTGCTTGTCTTGACGAATGTTTTATGTTGTTGCTGTGAAACCCTAAGTTGAATTTTAGAGGCACATGATATTTTGTTCGAGGACGAACAAAGCTTCAAGTGTGGGGTGTTGATGATAGGCGAATTTACACGCCTATATCAATATATTTTGCCCATATTTGTGCCATGTTTTGAGAACAAATTATATATTTCATGCACTTTTAGTCCTTTTTCCTGTAAGTGAGCTAAAGAACATGATTAACAAAGTTTCAGGTATAAATGATGTAGAATTCTGCATTTTGTGGATAACTTGACGCCAAAGAAAGCTCACGAAGGAAGGAAAGGGAGCTTGGACGCCTAAAGGACCAAAAGTGATGCATGGAAAATCTGTCCAGGGCTAAAACAGCATTTCTGAAGACTTTGGGGACTAGCAGTAACTTATTTGGATTAGGATAATAATACATTAACCTAGTACAATTGGGTTAAGTATTTCATTAGTTTATTTGGATTTGGATAATGTTACATTAACCTAGTACAATTGGGTTAAGTATTTCATTAGCTTAGTAGGATTTGGTTAAGTATTTCATTAGCTTAGTAGGATTAGGATATGGGTATTATAAATACCCTATCATGCTAGAGATTTTTATTCATTCCTCCCTTAGTGGAGAGATTCATTCACTTACTATTCCAACAATTCTAATTCTTCCATTAATTCTATTCTTCTTCTATTCTTCTATTAAATTCCACAACAAGAGAGACGTTACTTTGCAAAGGAATTCACGCCATCCTCACCCTTACACCTAATGTGCAAATCTTTATTGGGGTACAATGATCATGTTTATTGTGACTTCCTTCGCACTCATGGGTAACTAAACCTCTGTGTTGGGGTTATGGAAGCCGAATGAGATACTATCTATTGCTGTGAGTTTGTGAGTTCGTGACACGTATGCTGCTTATATCATTATTCTCTTCATCTTAATGCAAATTCTTGTGGCTGCATACGCATAGAATAACGCCAGTATAACATTTAACTTGTTCGAAAGAAAGGTTATCTGTCTGGAAAAGAGATAATGTCAAGGTAGTAGGGTCCCATCCCCTATTAAAAAGTTAGTGTCGTAGCTGGATTAACCTCTTGGAGAATTCGTACCGTTAGACACGCTTTAAACTCGAAAGAGTTAAAGTGAAATAATCCTCGAATAGGTTGAAAGACGCCTGGATTTACCATCGAATACAATTCTCTATAAGCACATGCATGTCTGAATTCAACACACTCATAGCCAATAGAGACGTATAACTCAGAAGGTGGACATAACCCCAACTCCTCAATTCTCATTGATTCACAACCTACGAAATATTCTTTCTTTTTACTTTGCTATTTTCAGTTTTGCTTTAATAATTTGGTTACACGTTACAATCCCCCCTCATTACGAGACTTGCACTAAAAGTCTAGTAACCGTTGCTTACTTGTTGGCCAAGCTATTCCCTGTGGGATCGACACCCAACCCAGTTGGGTTCTATATTTGCTAATGACCGCTTTACACTCCCACGAGAGCTGTAGATTGAGCGTTATCATATATAACCATATATATATAGTGTGCATATATATTGTAGTATATTTTATTTAAAGTAGTACGTATATATTGAATGGTACGTATATATGTGTGTATATCTTCTATAGACATATATATTTAACGTATAAATGTATATGTTTTATAAATTAGTATATAACTATATATATATAGTGTGTGTATATATTGTAGTATATTTTATTTAAAGTAGTATATATATATTGAATGGTACATATATATGTGTGTATACCTTCTATAGACGTATATATTTAACGTATACATGCGTATATATTTTATAAATTAGTATATAACTATATATTTAGTGTGTGTGTATATTGTAGTATATATATTGTAGTATATTTTAGATAAAGTAGTACGTATATATTGAATGAAACGTATATATGTGTGTATATCTTCTATAGACGTATATATTTAATGTATACATGTGTATATGTTTTATAAATTAGAATATAACTATATATATAGTCTGTGTATATATATTGTAGTATATATATTGTAGTATATTTTATTTAAAGTAGTATGTATATATTGAATGGTACGTATATATGTGTGTATATTATATAAATTAGTATATAACTATATATATATAGTGTGTGTGTATATTGTAGTATATGTTTTATTTATAGTAGTATATATATTTAACTAACGTATAGTCGTATACACGATTACATGTGTAATTGTATATATGAATTATGTGTATATATTTTTTAAATTCTAATGTAGTATATACGATATATATAGTGTATATATATTGTTTAATGTATTTAAAATGTCTATAGGTAGGTATATATAGTGTATATTGGAGAATTTTTTTTTTTTAGTTTTTGATCAATTTTGACCGATTTTGACCGGGTTTAGGTGGGTTGGACTGGGTTGAGTTGAGTGGGCTGGTTCAGGATTGTTTTTAAATTTTTTACTGTTGGGCCCGAAATCGGACCAGCCCATTTAACCAGGC
This sequence comes from Capsicum baccatum var. pendulum, assembly GCA_030864225.1. Classification (NCBI taxonomy): domain Eukaryota; kingdom Viridiplantae; phylum Streptophyta; class Magnoliopsida; order Solanales; family Solanaceae; genus Capsicum; species Capsicum baccatum. The sequence goes on from CM061551.1 coordinate 71,054,514, forward strand.
TCGGATTCGGAAAGGCCCGCAACCCGATTAAATTTCATACGCCGATTCTGGGTTGACCCGACCCGGCCCACTTAACACCTCTAATGCTATTTCTATAAGTTCCATGACATTCTTATGATTGTTTTAAACCATGAACTACAAGTGTTTGATAAAATGCCTATAAGAGTGATTGATTTAATAAAAGCCTTCATGCTTTGTCCCCCAAGCTTTAGTGTCATTTTACCATAGTTGTTTTTGAGTCCTATGGGTATTGAATACCCCAAAACCATAACTGTTTATGTAGTCTAGTCTCAGTATATTACAGAATAGTCTTCAGAACATACTATGAGCATTATCAGAATAGTCAAATATCAGTCAGTTAAACTCAGAACAGTCTAGTATTTCAGTGTCTTTCAGTTGGGAGTAGGATTTAGTACCGAGTGAGTGTAAGGATGGCGGCTTCCCCGTCAGTTAGGCAGAGTTGTTAGTAGTAGTCCCTATACTCCAGAACTATGTAGCCAGCGTAGGATATGAGAAATCACCCGTCAGATTAGGCTTGACTATCTCGCAGGGGTCACCCGTCAGTTCAGGCTTGACACCCTTAGTCCTTTGGACATTATATCAGTTTAATGGATCAACACAGCTAGTGTTAGTACCCATAGCACACTATTAACACCCTTCCAACTGGGGTTATAGGTTGGACCCCAATTATCTCAAATTGGGGAATGTCGGTTAGATGATACCTCCCACAGTCTCAGATACAGTCTCAGTTACAGTCCCAGTTCAGTTATTCAGTCTTAGTGTTGTTTGCCCAAAGCATACCGATTTCAGTTAATTCAATATTTTAGTTTATAGATTTTGCTCAATTTATGTTCTATGCTTGGTCATGCATCCTCAGTATCTACAGATTTTCATGCATACTCAGTATTTACAGATTTCCACATATTCCCAGTACCTATAGATTTCATGCTCTCTATTCAGTACTCTATGATTTACATTATATGCTTTACATGCATATTCAGTTAATTATTAGTTTTATTCATGAAACCATACATATCAGCCACCTTATTTAGCATACCAGTACATTTAAAGTACTGATCGCATATCTTTTCTTTTGCGCTATGATGTATTGTATCATAGGTTCTGACGCTCAGTTCCCGGATAGCGATTAGACTTATCAGATCCTCAGTAGTAGTAGTAGTGAGTCTTCATACCTCGAGGACAGGCTTACTTTATTTTATGTCTTAATTTAGTAGTTAGTTAGAGTTAGTTGGGGCCTATCCCATCAACCCACAGTCATTCAGTTTTAGAGGCTTATCAGACATTAGAGTCAGTTATTTAGTATTCAGACATTACAGTTAGATATCCAGTTTATCAATATTTTATCAGATTCAGACAATTATTTCTCTAGATTCATATTTTAGTATTGATTCAGTAATAAAACCTTATGGCATATCAGTTATTCTTCCACATTTATGATTATGTTATTCAATGCTCACAACAGGTACCAGCTCATGGGTTAGTTTGTGGTCCCTCAGGATTATAAGCATCGTGTGACATCCAGGGTGTGTTCTCGGGTCATTACAGTATCGCTATTTCCATCGGCTTACCGCGATCATGGGATCTGAGGTTCAATTCTGTATAGACTTAGCTCAGACTCACGATCGTGATCTGGTGACCGCGATCGCGCCACCTAAGACCAGTTTTATGTCCCTTATTTTCAGTCATCCCACCCCCAATTTAATTCCACTTCACCTATAATCCTTTAATTCTTCAAATGCACCTTCAGAGTGCCACAATTTCATGGATTAATCAAAAACAAAACGAAACTACTCTAACAATCAAAATTTAAAAGATATGATGGGTTGCCTCCCATCCAGCGCCTAATTTAACATTGTGACACGATGTTTATTAATCGTCAAGTCAGATCTTTGAGCTGGAGTGACCCAAGACCCTCTCCTTTATCCATAATATGGATCACAGACAACACTTGTAGCTCTATTGGTTGCTTTTTGATTTTGCACACACGAAAAGAGACTTCATCATCATGCACCTAAAACTTCATTTCTCTATACTCCATATCAACTAGAGATGTTGCTAGAAATGGTCTCTCGAGTATGATTAACATCTCATAATCGATATTACAATCGAGGACCACAAAATCCGCCAGGAGGATGAACCAATCAACCTTAACCAACACATCATACAATATGTCCACTGATTTTTTTGTGGAACAGTCCGCTATTAGGAGTCTTATAGTGGTAGGTGTGGCAGCTCCCAACTCTAGCCTTTCATACACAACATATGGCATCAAGTTGATACTCTTCCCAAGGTCACACAATGCCTTTTCAAATTTATGCATCCCGATGGTGCAAGGAATTGTAAATGCACCCGGGGCTTTCTTTTTTCTTCGCCATGACATTTTTCATGATAGCACTACATCTGGGGGTCACTTCAATAGTCTCACCATCCATAAAGCCTCTTTTTCGACGTCAAGTTCTTCATTAATTTAGCATAACCCAGAATCTCTTGAAGAGCCTCCAAAAATGAAATATTGATTGAGAGATTGCTAAGCTTAGCAATAAATTTTTTAAACTTGGCATTGTCGTCTTTCTTCTTCAACCTTTGTAGAAAGGGTGAAGGAATTTTAATTGGGGGCAATGGAACACATTGAGATTCATTCCCCATTTTCTTGTCACCATCATCATGTTAGGAGTTTCCTCCTCATCATCATTCTTTTCAACTTTAATTGGTTCCTCATCACCCTCTTCAACAGACATTAAAGCACCATCACTTGGTATTTCGGACCGCTTTCTCTTCGTATTCATTTAATCATCAAGAGATTTTTCCTCAACTTCAACTATATGCTCACCAAGATTTCTACCACTTCTCATAACTATGACCATAACTTGGGCATCATTCTTTGGATTTGCTACTGTGTCACTAGGTAGGCCTCCTTTTGGTATAGCATTAAGTTGGGCTGAAATTTGCCCCACTTGTGTCTCCAATTTCTTGATGGAAGTCAAATGTAAAATGATAGTTTGGTAAAGTTGAGAAAAGTCACTCTTCATCTCCCTGACTATTTTGTTGGTACCTTCAACACGCATCAAAATTATAGCAAGCACATCCTCGATTTTAGATTTTTTTGAGTCTACCGAGCTTGATTCTTTATCCTTGATACAATCATGAGGGGGCATATATTTATCATAACCTCTCTTATTGTCCCTCCAATCTCGATCTCTATCCCTTTCTCTATCACGCCAATCACGATCTTGGTTTCAATCGTTCCAACCTTGATTCCTGTCTTAAATTGTAGGCGGGGCAGAAACCCCCCAGATGATTTTCCAAAAATCTTATCTCTTCATCGAGTGCCTTAGATTCATCCTCATTATAACTTTTATCACCTTGAGAGGCAACGATATTGATAGCTTTTGTAGGTGCTTCACTTCCCGACAACGATGTCATTTCTGATAATTCTCAAGTTACATCATTATTTTGATGCAAGGTAATCATCGTCAATATATATCCAATAAGATTCGGAGTTAAATCTACAAGGAGTGTAAACTAGTTTCCGATACCTATGTGTGTTGAGAGTTAACTATGTGTTAACCCGTAATGCAAAACTAAAACAAAACATGAACGTAAAATAAGGGTTTTGGTGTAAATCTTTGTTAAACAAAATCACACAATAACACTAATAAGAGATTGAACAAGTGATAAGTGAACTATATTAAGAAAAACTTTGGGTTATGCTATCTTAGGGGTTAGTCATGTATGGATAATCAAGAGTTAGTCCAAGTTTTAGTTAAGGGTTTGGGTAGGCTAGATTTAGGGTATCAGTGTTAGTCTTTCAACAAAATACTAAATTTCACTCATGGGTTCTTTTGAATACCTCATGAGCCTGACAAATTCATCAATCCAATGTCTCATACTAATATGCTAATTTCTAAGATGACGCTTATTAGCATAGCCAATCCAATAATATCCCTATTTCTAAGATAATGCCACAAGAGAAGCTAATTAGAATTGTAGTTCACAATTACTCATCATCCATATCCCTCTTTCAAAGATGATATGGGATCCAAGACAATTGGGGTATTTACCCACAATTTTTTCAATTTAAAATAGAGTAATAGCAAAACCCAACATCCTTAACTAGTTATTTGGACTAATAATTAACCCCCACACAATATTAACCACCTAATTAGACATAACCCCAAGATAAGAATTTAGTTACTCATGAAACTAAATAGAGAAGACATACCCAAGTTGACATTCAATGCATCCATCGAAAAGCAATGCAAGATCAAATCCAAACTTCAATTTCAAATTACAACTAAAATTCTTTGGAAATAATTGCTAACAATTGTTCTTTCCTTAATATGGAATGTTTTCTCTACCCATAATTGGAAAATTTGTTAAAAGATGCTGAAAATGTGCAAAGGTTTTGCCCTTTTGAGTTTTAGGATTCAACTACTTGAAATTATAATTCTACCCTTGAAAATTCCTGGCCAACCACGATCGCCATCTCCTGGTCGTGATTGCATTTCTACGATCGTGTGGCATCTTGGTGCGATCGCCATATACTGACTCTTATTGACTGATCACTATCGTAACTCTCAGATCGTGATCACGGTTCTTGAGAGTCATCTAATCTTCAACTCCTATTCCTTTATGCTCACTTTCCTTCTTTTCCAGCTTGATCTCAATTCATTTTCATCATATATCACAAAAACTGGACATTAATGCATTTAAATAGAGGATTTATCTCATTTACACAATTAAATCATTATAGTGTTCATGACTTTGGATATAAATAAGTGACAAATTTGCCACTCATCAGTGATCATTTTTACTATTTCATTACTTCATTGTATCATTGAATAGCATTGTTATTATTGTGATTAGTTAATTAGTTAGCTACTTATTAGTTGGTTGTTAGTGTAGTTTGTTGCATAGTGAGCTATCACAGAAAGGTTCTATAATAGTTAGTTACTTGATGTTTTCCTCTTTTAAATCAATCTATAAAAAGGCTAAATATGTACTTTATTGTAACTACTTTGAAAAAACAGTTATAAAGTTCCCTCTCTATTCTTCTTTCTTTCTCCTTCAAAGCTCCATCAATGGAGTCATAGCTACATAGGGTAGTTTTCACAGTACTGTTATTATTTTTGTATTGGTAAATATTGGGAATGTTCTTGACAATTATTTCTCAAGTGATAAATATTGGTATGTGTATGTTGGTGTTGTTGATGATTTATGTATATAAATATTTGTCTATATTGGTGTTGCTGGTGGTGATATATGTGGTAAAAATTATTGTTAATATCCCACTAGATGTGTAATATGTTGAAACATATTAAGCATCTCTTGGGAATAATTATACCATCTGTTGATTTACTGTTATGATGTTTTCAATAGATGAGTAATATGTTGGAATAGATAGGCCATCTGTTGGTTTGGTTTCTTGCATGATCACTCATTTATTGCAACATATGAGTGATTTATAGTAGAAATAAAAATAGTAGGGTACATTATTTTGATTTCTTCCAACAGATGATCCATCTGTTACAATAGATGGGTCATCTGTTCGACCAAATAAAAATAATAGGGTATACTGTTTTGATTTCTTTCAACAGGTGATTTATCTGTTGCAATAAATCGCTCAACTATTGGAAGTATTATTTTACTGTATTGTACTTGTCAAATTCATTGTTACCCTTTTTTAATGATGCATAAATCAATTATAATCTTTCTTATTTTCCTTTTATTTGTAGCTAAAATGGCTCCCAAAAGAAAAAAAGTGAATTAACTTCAACGAAAGAAAGAAGTAAAGTAGCTAGGCTACATTCACCACTAGATGAGCTTGATGTTCAAGTAATATCTCAATCAAAAGTAGAAGTCTTTTCTCAATCAGCTCTAGATATAGAATAAGAGAAGGAAAAAAAGAGAATGAAGTAGACATTAGTGAAAAATTTGTAGGTTTAAATAAAGATAAACAAGGAGATGTAGAAAGTAAGGGATATGAGAAAAATGGAGAGGAAAGTAATGAAAATGTAAAGGATGTAGATATAGATAAAGAAGGGAATAGAGAAGATGATAAAGTAGAAGAATATGATAAAGATATTGAAAGAGGCGAAGATGAGGGAGAAGAAGAGAAAAGAGAAGATGATGAAAATGAACACGAGGAGGAAGAAAGGTTCACACAAGATCCTGAATTTAGATAAAAAAAAGTCAACATGATCTAAATAATAATATTGATCTTAATAGCCCTTCCATTGAAGAGTTAGTCAAAATCTTCTGTATTGATAACTTTTCTGTGAGGGTATAGTGTGATGGTGGCACAATTTAAATGTTCAATCATGAAAAAATCTTTTGAGACCTTCAGAAAAATAGTTCAAGAATAAAATTGAATATTTATTTCAGGGACAATTGCTTTAGACAATATCTTAATTTGCCGGAGAATAATAATGCTCGTTTTTAAATGACCATGGTGTATGGTTTCTTACTATGTATGAGAATAAAGATAAGATGAATGAGGTCTCAATAAATTACTATAACATGCCACCTTGTTTTGGTTGGAAGGAGTTTGCCATAGTTATTGTATTAAAATGATGTCCTCCTTCTCAACCTATACCCATTGTAAAACAAAAAAGTACCCGCACACCAAAAACAACAATAAAGAAAGGAGCTAAGTCAACTACTAAGACTGTCAAGAAAATTCAGAAAGGCAAATCAAGTGATGACAATGACGTGGTGTTCCTTGTTAGTCCAAGCTTTAAAAATACAAATTTTATTGAAAAGTTGAAAGGTAAAAGACTATCAAAGAAGCACAAGTAATTATTGTGCCTGGTTTGATTTGTATATAATATTTTTGGGCGAGAGACTTTAGCAACAACATACCACTTGATCTAATAAATCTCCTCAAAGATTTAAAGGCATTCAACAACTAACTTTGAGGTCATAAAAAGCTTCAAAATACCCATCGAATGTTTGTTGACTTCATTAACGCCAAAGATAGTAAATTTATATGGATTTTCATGGACTTTCATGTTAAATATTTTCTTTTTACGTTTCATTTAAATTTTTAGTGAATAATGCTTTAGATTTATTAGCATAATTTTAATAGATTTGGACATTTGAAATCATTTCTCATCTCAGACAACAAGTGAACGACTATCAAGAGGAGGTTTCTAGTCTAAGAATTCTGAGATGATTGTCAGTAAAAAATGATTAAAAAAATTAAAATTTCTTAATCTTTTCAACCCTCCCCCAGGGTGTGTTTCTCACACCCTCACAAGTTTACTTATGAAACTCAAAAAATGAGGACAGTTTAAGTGTATTTTTGAAACTTCACTCATAGATCATAGTATTTTTTGAGATTCATAAATATAATAAAAAACTTTTGGGATAAAGAGACCTCATTCTTCTTTAGAATGCAAATTGTATTTTTCTTTGTTTAAGATTTAACCAATTATTTCATACCACACGGCCAGTACAAGTATAATTGTAAATTTTGGGGTTTCTCATTTGAAGAACCAAATCATCTATAAAATGATATATCTTTCCCTGAATCTTGAATGTGTAAATACCTGAGTTTATTTTTGCTAGATCTTTATCATATTTAACACCAAGTGAAGTGAACGCAAACATATTATTGTATGTTCTAATATAAGTGCAAAAATTTTCTGATTCCTCAGTTTTTTCAAAGTATAAGTTGGATAATTCAGTTGGCATTTTATGTAATGTTAATATTATTGAACCACTACTATAGAAAAATCACGGAGGTTCGTATTCAAACCTTTTTGCATTATAATACTGACAGTTCAAAATCCTTTTTAAAGCAACGTATTCACTTCGTTGCTCAATTGTAGCTAGATATAGCTTTTTTATGCGTCGATTATCTGAATTTTAAACAAATATCATTAGAGAAAAGAGAGTGCCAATGAAATGGCAAAATAAATGATATTGTACTACAAGATTTGTATGAACCTTTGGTGGCAAGGGTTTGGACACTTTGATTAGATGTGTTGCATGTGCCTCCTTACATGCAAACAAACATATATCACAAACAATAATTCATATAAAATGTGTCGTGGGGGAAATATAGTATCGAGGTAAACTTACCTGTTTTATGAATCACAAATGGGCTATGTACATCTTTTGTTTTTTCTAGATTATCATGCAACACAGTTAGACATGGTTGATGGCGGACCTCTGGTACAAATAATAACTAAGATATTTAAAATAAAAGTCAAAGTACAACAAACTAAAAATATGTGGTATATAAATGTGAGTGTCATAATATCACCTCTTTCATGAAGTGGTGGCAATTCTCCTCTGGGAAGAGTTATTCATTTTTTAAGCCCTAGGTTGTAGCAAGGAGATATTGGCTGGTTTGATGTATTTCCTAATATGGAAATAGCCATCCTCAATAATAAAGCAGGCATAATATATCACAATGGAGGAATGTAATGCGAACAAGTGATATATAAGTGGTGAACAGGTAGTAAGAAAGTTGGCAGTTGAAGGTTGTCCTGTGAGCTTACTAAGGGTTATTTCCGTCATTTTTGCTATCTTCTCAAGGGCTATTTTCGTCATTGGCTATTTCTATCATTTTAATAAGGCAACTTGATTATTTTAACTTTCACTTGTAATCACCGCTTCTGTGTTTTCCTCTTTCGTTATCTTTCTACCCTTTTTGCTTCTTCCTCCGTCACGGTGATAAAGACGATGGCGTTTGATCTACAAAAAGGTATTTATGAAAAATTGGTAATTTATTTATTTTTGGGTTTAATGGTTGGATCAGGACTGATTTTTTTTTATTTGCTTTGTTTCGAGGGTTTTGAGAAAATTTTAAAGTTTTTTTCCTTGTTAGATAAATCGTAAAGAGTTAATTTGAATCTTTGTTGGAGTTTTGTTTGTATAAGATGAATTAGTGAAGTAGCAAGTTGGCAAGCATTTTCTGGTTACATAAATCATGAGAAAATGATTTCGATTTTTGTTTTCGGCTTGACAAATTAGTGAACTAGCAAGTTCTTATTTTTTTTCCATTTTTCAGTTAAGGTAATTGAGGATTCTATGCTAAGAGAAAAATAAAATTTTAATTTTTTTTTGGTTACATAAACCATGAAAAAAATCTTTGGATTTTTTATTTCGGTTTGACAAATTAGTGAACTACAAAGTTAGCATTTTTTCCTCGTTTCGAGCTAAGTTAATTGGGGGTTATACTTGAGCCAAATAGTTACTGTTTGAAGACTATGTCCCTGTGGTTGAGTAAATTAGGAAGTTATATATATGGAAAAGGGGATTAGAAGATTGGAGAATCAAATCCTCAGCAGCAATGCCAAATCTCGAGCTCAGGTGCACCAAGGAAGTTACACAGTACAAAAGAAAGGGGATTTAGAAAAGATGTGTCAGTTTTTTTATGGAGAGACATTTGACTAATTAAAGGGGCATTTGACTATATTGTTAATGTGCGGGCATGCTTATTTTTAAGAATTAAAATGTAAGAACAATGCTAACTTAGTATAGCCGTGTCGTAAGCTCTCAAAAGATTGTGTATACAGAGCCGACATCTGTGTAGCTAGACCATTTCACAGAGACACAGTATCCAATAAAGCTGAAATTCCAATCTTTATTGATTTAGACCTTGAAGCACCAGCTGATGAGAGATTAGAGTTAGCCAAGTTTATAAAAAAGGAATCTTTGTTTGTTGAAGTTGGTAGTGTGAGAGTTGTCGTGAGATCTAATTTGGTTACTTATAAAAGGCCTACTATAAACTTCTGTTGCATATATGTATAGTTTAGTTGCAAACATAGGTTTTGACTGAATTAATTGTATGTATACATTGTTTAATACAACTACATTAATAGTTTTCAATAAAATAATTCAGGTATTTCAATGTAAGTGGCTCAGACCTTGAAGGAAAATTTGGTGAAGCTCCTCAACCAGAGTTGCGCGCGCAAGGCCATATATCTGGTGCTTTTTTTTATGCAACCAGGGGAATAATTCCAGGGTTGAAGGTTAGTAGTAATATGTGTATAATACTACTAATATGTGTATAATACTACTGAGTTTAACTTCCACACGCTACATTGACAGTGTCAAATAATTTTTCCTCTATCAAGTCACCCTGGGGATAACAATTATTAAATAACCTAAAAAATAAGACGTCATCTACTACTGGCGATTAAAATACATTGGTAGAGCAAAAAATTGTTTGCATTGTTGACTGTGTTTAAGTAAAGTCCTTCTAGGAGTTCACCAAAAGCACCACATTTTTCGTTTAGGGGTCTTTGAAGCTATGTTACTCGGACTCATCAGAAATGTTAACAGGAGCATATCAAATCCTCTAAAAGTAGTGCATTTTTTACGGAGCGTATACTGATGCGACAATATTTTTGGAATGTCAGATCAACGTAGCTTTGAAGCTTCCGACTTGTTATATCCTTAATATAGTACCAATGGATTCTTTTATTCTCTATATTGAATTTGCTGCAGATAAGAAGAGTAGATTACAACACACCTGATGGAACTTGTATATGAGACTCATCGATATGAATGACCTAATCGACGCTCATGTAAAAGCGTTGGAGCACACAATACCTAGCAAAGTTGGCATCTACAACGTTGGGATAGGAAAAGGTTTGCTTCCACTGCTTTCTCTGTTTCGAAGTTAAAAAAATCACTTGACATTTGTGGATGCGCGAAACTTAAAATACTAAACTCTGTCGCGAAATTAATCACCAAGTCTAACTCGTTTTTTCCTTTGGCTGAATTAGTGGTCATAATTGAGAAATTCTTTTCATTATCTACTGCTTTTCACCATTCTGTTGAAAAACAAAGTAGTACAAATAAAAATAGTTAATGAAAAAAAAATGAAATGATAATTTAATAAGAAGAACTAAAAGAAATTGGTGGACATTTTATTTACAGCATCACACAAATTTGGTGGTACCATGCTCCAAAGTAAATGATCTTTTTGGTTAATATTAGCTATAGTATTTCTAGAGATACCTTCCTGCTTGTCTCTGTCAGTACTCAACAAAGTTCTGCCAGAACATGGTGCCTGACTCTAAGTGTGGTTTGGTCCATGATTCAATATATTTGTGTTGAGTATCAACCAATAGATGCATTGACAATTAGGTTGAAACTTGAACATAGGCGACAGGGGAAAGCCGTTACTTTTGTGCCCTTTTTTTGCAATTCTAATGGCTATGGTCTTTGATTATTAGCAAGCTCTTACCCTTGTTTTTCTCAAGACGAAAAATAGAGTTGATTCATTGGAGCATTGGCTTTGTATGAATGGTTTCCCTGCTACTGCTATTCAAGGGGATAGAACTCATCAGATATTGATGATTTCTCTATAATTCTGGTACAGTTCCGATGTGGCTATTTATTCTCCATTTTAAATTATGTGCTTGTGACCTTAGAGATATGCTTCATTTTAATTAATTGTAGCCTAATAATGAATTCCGTTTCAATGCTAACTTATTTTTAACCATAGTAACTTTGCAACTCTTAATTGTAGATTACAGTTCATCTTCACTGCAACCTTTACTTCTCCGGTGGAGCGTTGATCCCGTATAAAGAGATGCCAGAAATGGAAACTTATATTGGATTCTCCAAGTAGCCTACTACCATTATCTACAATGGTCTGTCCTGAAATATCAGAAATTCGCCTTCTATATTGTCAACTGATTTCCCTCAAATGATACAATCTCAAGTAATTGTGCGCTGCAATTCTCATTCCTAAACCAGCTTCTTCTGCGCTTGAGATATTATGTTTTTTCCGCACGTAATCCATGAATAGAGGTACAACTTTGAATTGAATTTCTTGCAATATGTAGATGAAAGTATTAGTGTGTTAGTTGCGTTACCAACTGCTTCGATGTGTTCGAAATCCCTCGAAATAACTTATAGAACTGAAAATTCGACATACAAAATTAACAGTTACAAATCATACTTGTGTCACTATTATTGGGCCCGTGCTTGCGCGGGCACCACCATCTAGTATATATATCATTTATAAATTTGCTTTAGTATTCTATGTTTTATCTTTTTATTTTATGTTATCCCTTTTATACAACAAGTCTCAATTTTATATTTCCAGAGCTCAATCTGATTATGCATCAAATGTTGTTATCTATGTAAATAAAATATACAAAACCATTTTATAAAACTTGACTCTTTGATGTTCATATGTGTGTGTATGTGTATGGCTCTATGTGGGCCTTTGGTCTAAGATAAATCCTGGGTATTGTATCAACTTTAGCTTAAAGTTGCAACCTTTATACACTTCAAGGCATTTTTGAAAAAAAAAAAAAAAAGAATGTTGTTAATTAAAGTTTTTGATTGCTGAATCTTTTTAATCCAACATAAATCGTGAATATTTATTATTTTATTTTCAACTTTATTTATCTATTTCAGCTTAAAGTTGCAATTTTTATACACTTCAAGTAACTTTTATGAAAGAAAAATAGTATATTTGAAGGTTCTGAACAATGTGTTTGCTTAACACATTCTTTCGCGTTGGGCCTGTGCTAACACGAGCCTTGCACCTCTAGTTATATTTATAAAGAGTACTAGTCAAATGTATGTGCGTTGCACGTGTGCTTCATGTCGAGCCATTGATAATATATATATATATATATATGTATATATATATATAATATAATTTATTGAAAAACAATAATTGGCTTTAAAGACTAAAGATAGTCACGTAAATAAAAGCTTGTTTTCCAGCATCACTTAACGGATAATAATAACAAAAACAATGGATAGTAATAGATTGAAAACTACAACAAAATAATATGATTAAACTTAACATTTACATAAAAATCATTCAAAGCTCGAACATTCATCTACCATCTGTAAAATATAACAAAATCATGCGATGATCGAGATATCAACCTAACCTTACACAAAAATCATTCAAAGCTCTAACATTCATCTACCACCTTTAAAATACAATAAAATAATACGATGATCGAGATATCATGAAAATACGATTAAACCTAAGTTTTACAAAAAAATTTCTCGAAGCCCGACTGAACGTTCATCTACCACTTGTATTAGGTAGAAAAAACAACAGATACTAATAGAACATAAACTACAATAATTGAGATATTGAAACAATACAATTAAACCTAACCTTTTACTCAGATAATTCTTCAAAGTCAAATCAAACATTCTTTTACAATATATCAAAACGATACGATTAAACTTAAAGCGCGATCAAACACTCATTCATCTACAATATAGACTTGAAATTGATGAAAGTGTTATATACCACACCTTCAAAACTCATTTACTTAAATAGAATTGTAAATATATATATATATGATAAAATTCTAATTGATTTAGAAGTATTAAATAATACTATGATTTCTTGTCTGAATTAAATATGGACTATTTTTAATGTTTATATATAATTTGAACTTTTTACTGGAGGAGTATAAAATTAGGCAAAAAATATTAATTAACGGAAGTACCTCTTAAAAGGAATAATATATTTAGGTTACATGTTTGCTAGTGATTGTATTGTTCTTTTTTCATTTTAATGAATTCTTCTAAAATTGGGATATTTCAATAAGATTCCTACTTGTAATAGGATACTATAATTAATTTTTTTTTTCCTTTTTGTTATGTGCAATTTTATTTTTATTAAAAATAATTAAATAATAGTAAATGAACTACATGTTGTCTTAAAACTTTTAAGATAAAAACTATACTTAAAGAAAAATATGATAACTCATCACCATATTTTTTCTCAAAAATCACTTTAACCTATTTTTGTTTCCTATCATATTGTCGTAAAAAGGAATGATTCTCAATTTATAAAAATTCAAATTCAAAATTTTTACTTCAAAGAAAGTCACCAAACTATGAAAATTTTTATTTTTCTTTACTATTTAAAACTTTCTCTATGTTACTTTTTTTTTATTTGTGTGTTTTACTATAATTAATTTTACACTACCCATTATAAAATTAGTAATACCCCTTTTCCGTGCACAAACAAATTATTAAAATAACAATTTTTTGGAGCTAAAGTAATTATTTTTCTACTATCATATATTTTAGGATTCTTTAATTGTTAATCATAGAGAAAATCATAAAGTCATAGTCTAATAACACAAAATTTATAGAAAATATACATGAAAAAATATTTGGATATAAACCTTTGAGAAGCTGCATATTCTTACAACACAAATAGAAAAAAAAAAAAAGGCATTTATTATCAACTGAAAAATAGAGAAAGATGAAGAATAATACACATATTTATTCTTTAATTTTTATTTACATTAACAAGAAACAAAAAAAAAAAATTGAATGACAATAAAAAAGAGAAATTTATTCATCATATATTTTAGAATTCTTTAATTATAAATCATAAAAAAATCATAAAGTGATAGCCTAACAGTGCAAAATTTATAGAAAATATAGCTGAAATACCTTATTATAAACTGTTGAAATGCATATTCCTACAACACAAAATAGAAAAAAAATAAGAGAAAGATAAAGAATAATACAAATATTTATTATTTAATTTTTCGTTATATCATCAAGAAACAAAGAAATCTTGAACGACGATAATAAAGAAAATTATAAAAATATAATTTGTAATAAATTAAATCTACATATCACTGATATAAAAAAATCCGTAATATTGGGAGAATAATATCTCTAAGTTGATGTGAAAGGAATAATAATTAATTTATTGAAATTCAAATTCTTTTAGTCTAAGAAAATGATTCTTTAAATAAGGAATTTTTATTTTTTTTGTCTTTTGAAAAAAGTAGCAATCAATTATGTTATTAAATTATTTAAGGTAGTATATTATGTTTTTAACTAACCAAAGTATTTACGGTGGCTTTAATTTTTCTTTTAGGATCATAACGTGAAAATGGGGGGAGGGATTGCCATATATTATATTATATTTTAATATATTTTAGGAATTATTAGTTTTATATATTTTAGGAATTAATATTATAAATATAATTATATAATAAAATAATGATGTCAAAAGACGATTTAATTTATAGAGGAGACTTTTAATGAAAGGCAAAAAGTTCAAATCACTTTTCTAAAACTCTTCACACTTTTAATATGTTATAGATTATAGATATAGATTATAGATTATAGATATAGATAGATATAGATATAGATATAGATATAGATATAGATTAATAAATTGTTTTTTGCTAACATGATTAAAATGCTCTAATTTTCTTTTGCAAAAATTATAAATCTAAGGAGTATACCCTTAAATTACACACAACGAATAGAAAATTAAGAATTTTATTTGACAACTAAAAAAATGTAATAAAATAGTAAAACTTGATTAAAGAGCTTATTTGGTCAAGTTATCACAAATTGTTTATTTTGAGAAACACTTTCATCAAAATAACTTTTCAAAAGAACACTTTCAGAGAAAAATGATATGTATTTAATCAATTCATTTAAAAAGTTTTTAATAAATAAATTTGTTTCGCCAATCTTTTCAAAAACATTTTTGAGAGACAAGTAACGAAAAAGCACAAGTATCATTAGTTCATTCCATATTTTACTGTGAAGATTGTTTAAATGGTTTTTTTTTTTTTTTTCAAATATCTATTGTCAAAGCCTTTAAATTTATGTGAAAAACTTTTAACTCATATTTTCTAGCAATTATTTCAGAGAGAAATATAAGAAAGGGGCATGTAAATTTGTATTATGCAAATATGCAATCATATATTAATATTTCAATTGAGATACATATAGACATTCTTAGACCTGTAGACTCGACATGTAAAAAATATAGGAAAGAGACATGTAAATGTGTTTCACGCAATTATATATTAACATTTGAAGCTATAAGACATATAGGTATTCTTGAAAAATATAAATATTCTATAAGAAACTCTATGAAGAGAAATGTTCGACAATGTTTTTTTAGCTAATATTAGCTTAGTGTATTTCATATGACTCAATGAGAGTCGATCTACATAAAACAATGGGCATTCGTCATTAACAATTCATACGCACTGTTATAGTTTATTAACCAACTCTTTCGCACTATTATAGTTTAATCCCAAATCATGAAAATATTCATTTTCACCTGTAGGATTCTATTATTGTGTATCAACTTCAATTCCCTTTTACATGATTCTAACGAACTCAACCAATTTATTAGTAACATCCAATTATACAATTCTTTGTCGTTTGGTGTAAACTATGTTCAATTCCCTCGTATAATACTCTTAATATGTAAACCACTCTTTCACTCTTCATATCTTTCTCTATTTCTAACCCTAAATTTAAGAATACTCATTTTAATACTGTTAAAAAAATAAATTTTGGATATAACTCAACCTCAAAAGTTATCTTATAAAGAGAGAATTGTCCAATTCCATATAAGGAACCCGATTACCTATCCTTTTTCGACGTGGGTCTCTTAACACTATCCCACACACCCAAACTTTATTAACTGAGGTGTGAACAATATAATATGGGGGCCCAATATCGCTGAATAAAGAACTGAGATGGGCCTGACTTTGATATCATGTTAGACCTGTAACATTCCATATTGCGAACATAATAAAAAGACGAAAACCTTAGAGAGGAAAAGAAAGAAGAAAATTTTGTTTCTATTTTCAATATTTGGTTACAACTGACCCTTCAAGTCTCTTTATAGAAAATACTCTATCCGTAATACATTACAATTAGGACATAAAAGGAAATGAGCTAGTCCTCTAACTTGGGCCTACACCAGTGGATGAAATCGATAGGGGGCTCTATCAACACCTCCCTCAAGCTGGAGTATGTGAATACATGCAACTTGCACAACATTGAATGATGAAGAGGACATGGAAGAACTTTCTTCATTATATCAGCCTACTGATCACATTAACAAACATAATGGATAAAAATAAGATCAGTGATCAGACCATCACGTACAAAATGACGATCAATTTCAATATTTGGTGTTCTTATGAAAAATTGAATTCCTTGCAATAGGAAGAGCAACCCGGTTGTCACAAAATATAAGAACATAAGAAAACATAACAAACCCCAAATCATAAAAAATGTGAAAAAGCAAACAACCTCAACAACAACATTACGTAAAATGTGATACTTAGCCTCAGCTGAGAACAAGGATATGGTGGGTTGTTTCTTATTCTTCCAAGAGATTGGGTGACCACCAAGTGTTATGTAAAAAACCAGTGACTTGTTTACGAGATGAGGTATATGTAGCCCAGTCAGAATCGAAAAAAACGTAGAGTGAAAAGTCAGAACTGAAAGACAAAAAAATGCCTTGATGAGGAGCATTCATCAGATATGTCAAGAGATGAAACTCAACCAATATATGAGGAACATGAGGGTAATTAAGAAATTGAATTATCTGTTGAACAACAAAAGCATTATTAGGTCTAGTATGTTGAAGAAAATTCAACTTTTCAATAAGCCATCAGTAAGTAGTAGGATTAGCGAATAGGATAACCAGAATCAGTACTTAACTTAAGAGAACAATCCAAATGTGTAGAGAGGTCTGAGATAAATCAAACTCTTTCAACAAGTCACTAGTATGTTTATGCTGATTCATAAGATAGTAGTTTTCAACAAGTCACTAGTATGTTTATGCTGATTCATAAGATAGTCAGAAGAATGATAAGTGATCTCCAAGCCCCAAAAATATTTCACTAAACCTAAATCCTTGATCGTAAAAGGGACATCCAGAAAAGACGTAAGATAGTCATCTCAACTATATTAGAAACAACTAACAAGATGTCATCAACATACACCACACGAATAATTAGGGGATCATTAGAAGACTTCGTAGACAATGATTAGTCATTCTTGTTAAGGATGTAGCCTCTAGATAATAAAGCCTCAGACAACTTAGAAAATTATTGTCTAGAAACCTGTTTGAGGTCATATAAGGGCTTTCTGAATTTACAAATCAGAGGAGAATCAAATAAAACAGATCAAGAAGACACATGAAGCCCAAAAGAACAATCGATTTCAATATTTGGTGTGCTTATGAAAAGTTGAATTCCTTGCAATATGAAGACCAGTCTGGTTGTCACAGAATTTTATTATTATATATGTAATTAGGGAGAATCCAAAGATTTGGTAGTACTTAGTTGGATTTCAACTAATACTTATCCAAATATTTTGTCATCTTTAGTTAGATTGCATTTAATGTTTATCAATTACTTTAAAAGATTTCTTTTTCTAAATTATCATTTGACATTTGTTTTAACTTATTATTTCATATTAATTTGTTTTGTCTCCTTTTTTATATTATCCTCAATGTTGCTTAACTTGCCATTATACAATAACTTAAAAATATTTTTATTTTGGTAAATTTAAATAATTACGTTGACGTTTAAAATGCTATAAAAAAGTAATAAGCCATAGAAAAAGTGATAGTGACACCATAAAAGATTTATTTATTCAATTAAATTAAAAATTAATAAAAAAATTGACGATTTCTCTTATATGAAAAAAATAATAAGAGATAACACCCAGCTTTTTAAAATCTATTTTTATCTCTAATTGAAGTTTTAATAATCTTGTAAGATTTGACCCATTGAAAGAACATTTACAAAAGGATTTTGCTAAATCAGACTTTCAACTATGTAATTTAAATGTTATCTTTATTTATAAATTAACTTTATTGATGTAATAATATAATAATTTGTAACATCAAATATTTTTTATATTTACTTAAATATTGTATTTCTTAAAAATAAAATGGCCTAGTCAATAAATTTAATTGAGAAAAAGATAATAAAGGTAATTCAACATAAAATAACAATCATTTTAGATTGTTAAAACCTTTATTTAAAAAAATTCAGTAAATGAAAAAAGAACAGTTTTAGAGCGTGCGTTTGTTTGAAAATTAAAAGTCTAAAAAAAACTATAAAAAATATTGTTTTTTAACTTACATTTTACTCCCTTCATTTTAACTTATTTGTCTGATTTTGACTTAGCCGAAGTTTAAACGTGTGATGGAAATTTTAAAATTTTGTGATCTTAAACTGAAGATATATGTGGAAAGAACCTAAAAATTCTTTAATCTTATGGCATTAAATATGTCATATGGAAAGAAAGAAATTAAAAGAGTCTAAAAAAAGGAAAGATATATTCTTTTTTAAACGAACTAAAAAAGAAATAGAACACAAGAAAATTGAACGTATATATGATTTAACTTTTAAAAAGTATTGAGAAATTATCAAACTACTTTCAACTAATACTATAATGTTACAAAAACAAATAAAAAACAAGAGTAGCAAAAAACATAAAAGATTATAAATATAAATATTAAAAGGTAGTTTGAGCGAGCCTTTCAATATATCTAGTTTAGGAACAACAACAACAATAACAAACCCAGTGTGTTCCCACAAAGTGGGGTCTGGGGAGGGTAAGATGTATGCAGTCCATACCGCTACCTTTGAAGAAGTAGAGAGGTTTTTTCCGATAGACCTCCGGCTTAAGATAAAGAATAGGCGACAAGGAGATAGATTACATAACAAAAAAGGCGTAAAGAATAATAAAAAGTAAATCAGAGCAATACGAAAATACGAGAGATGCAGCAACACGAAATAAACAGATAGCAACTGAGAAAATATGAAAGGGACACCCACGTATAAGTAACACATACTCGCCGCCATAGACACCTATAGACACAGACCTAAGATTACTAACCTGGCTACACAAGATCTCTCCTGGTGGCTTGCTACAACCCACGTCCTCCCGTTAGCCTTCTACCCTTATCCGCGACCTCCACACCTTTCTATCTAGGGTTATGTCCTCAGTAAGCTACAACTGCTCCATGTCACGTCTGATCACCCCCCTTCAGTATTTCTTCGGCCTACCTCTACTCCTCCTGAAGCCATCCAACGCTAGTATCTCACACCTACGCACTGGGTATCCGTGTCCCTCCTCATCACATGTTCAAACCATCTCAGCCTTCCTCCCCGCATTTTGTCCTCCATCAACACCACTCTCATCTTCTCCCAGATAATCTCATTCCTAATCTTGTTCCCTCTAGTAAGCCCATACATCCAATGTAGCATCCTTATTTCCGTCACCCTCACTTTTTGGATGTGGGAGTTCTTGACTGGCCAACACTCCACATCATACAACATGGTCAGACGGACTACCACTTTATAGAATTTGCCTTTAAGCTTAAGGGGCACTTTCTTATCACACAACACCCCTGAGGCGAGCCTCCACTTCATCCAACCTGCTCCAATACGATTGGTGACATCCTCATCAATCTCACCATTCATATGGATTAAAGACCCAAGATACTTAAAACTATCCCTCTTACAAACATCTTGGGAGTCCAACCTCACCACCATATCATCCTTCTGCCTCAAGTCACTAAACTTACATTCCAAATACTCCGTTTATGACCTAATCAACCTGAACCCCTTCGACTCAAGGGTTTGCCTCCAAACCTGTCATTCACGCCCCTCCGCGTCTCATCAATCAGCACTACATCATCCACAAAGAGAGTACACCAAGGCACCTCGCCTTGAATACTCCTCGTCAACACATCCATCACCATCACAAACAGGAACAGACTAAGAGTCGATCCCTGATGCAACCCTGTCTCGACCGGAAAATGGTCTAAATCTCCTCCCACCGTCCTCACCCTAGTCTTCCCTCCACCATACATCTCCTTAATAACTCTGGTGTACGCCACTGGGACCCCTCTCACCTCCAAACACCTTCAAAGAACCTCCCTCGAAACTTTATCATACGTTTTTTCTATGTCGATGAACACCAAGTATAAATCCTCTTTCTATCTCTATACTGCTCCACCAATCTTCTCACCAAATGGATTGCCTTTGTCATTGAACGACCAGGCCTAAATGGAAACTTGTTCTCCGAAACAGACACAACCCTCCTTAATCTCCGCTCAAGCACTCTCTCCCAAATCTTCATAGTGTGACTCAACAGCTTAATACCCCTGTAGTTGTTGCAACTCTGAATGTCACCCTTGTTTTTATAAAGCAAAATCATCGTACTCTATCTCCAAGCCTCAGGCATTCTCACAGTCTTAAAAATACCGTTAAACAAATCCGTCAATCACCTAAGCCTTGTCCCACCCGCATACTTTCAAAAATTCACCGGAATCTCGTTCGGCCCTATCATCTTACCCCTCCGCATCTTACAAATAACCTCTTTAACCTCCTCTACCTTAAAACGCCTGCAGTAGCTGAAATTATGGCTCTTCTCCGAATAATCCAGCTCCCCTAGCTCAATGCTTCTGTTCCCTTCCTCGTTCAAAAGTCTATGAAAGTAGTCCTGCCATCTCTTCTTAATGTAAACATCCTCCACCAGACTACCATCCTCCCTCTTAATCACTTCACTTGATCTAGGTCACGACCCTTCCGCTCTCTAACTTTTGCAAGCTTATAAAACCTCTTATCCCCTCCTTTCTCCTCTAACCCAGCATACAAACGCTCAAACGCTGCTGACTTGGCAGCTGTAACTGCCAAGTTAGCCTCCTTCCTAGATACCTTGTACACCTCCCTATTTACCCGTTTCTCTTCTTCATTTTTACTCTTAATCAACTCAACATATGCCCCCTTCTTGATCTCTACTTTCTTCTTTACTTCTTCATTCCACCACCAGTCCCCCTTATGCTGACCTGCCCGGCCCCTCGAAATACCCAACACACCTTTAGCAGTCTCTGTGATGCAGCTGGCCGTCCTATCCCATATAGCATCCATGTCCCCCATACACTCCCACGCCCCCATACCCGTCACCTTTTCCCCTATCTCCAGTGTACTTTCTGGCGTCAAGCTACCCCACTTTATTCTAGATCGACCCTCTCCGACCCATCTCTTCTTCCTCTTCTTGATAGACAAGTCCATCACTAACAGCCTATGCTGGGTCGGGAGGTGCTCGCTAGAAATGACCTTACAGTCCTTACATAGCACCCTATCCCCCTTCCTAAGCAACAGAAAGTCAACCTGAGTCTTGGCTTTTGCGTTTCGAAAGGTAATCAGGTGATCCGCTTTCTTCGGGAAACTTGAGTTCACAACCACCAGCTCAAAGGCCCTCACAAAATCCAACAGGGCCGCTCCTTCGCCATTTCTAACACCGAAGCCAAAACCACCATGCACAACATCATAGCCTCTAGGTAGGACCCTAATGTGTCCATTGAAGTCCCCTGCTATGATGATCTTCTCCACGCTAGGCACACTTCTCACCACCTCGTCCAAATCTTCCCAAAATAACGCCTTCACCTCCCTTTCCAAGCCCATTTGCGGTGCATAAACACTACACACATGCAACGTAAAACCCCCAAGACCAACTTAATCTTCATCAGCCTATCACTGACCCTCTTAACCTCTACCACCTGACCTCTAAGCTCCTCATCCACTAAGATGCCATAAATCAACAAAAATATGAAGAAGCAAACAACCTCAGCAACAACATTACGTAAAATGTGATACTTAGCCTCAGTTGAGGAGAGGGATATAATGGGTTGTTTATTATTCTTTCAAGAGATTGGGCGACCACTAAATTTTATGTAAAAAACCAGTGACTGATTTACGAGATGAGGCACATGTAGCTCAGTC
This sequence comes from Capsicum baccatum var. pendulum, assembly GCA_030864225.1. Taxonomy (NCBI): domain Eukaryota; kingdom Viridiplantae; phylum Streptophyta; class Magnoliopsida; order Solanales; family Solanaceae; genus Capsicum; species Capsicum baccatum. Next base: position 71,077,082 of record CM061551.1, read on the forward strand.
AGAATCAGAAAAAACCTGGAGTAAAAAGTTAGAATTGGAAGACAACAAATGCCCTAATCAGAAGCATTCATCAGATATCTCAAGAGATGAAACCCAACCAATATATGAGGAACACGAGGGTAACTAAGAAATTGAATTATCTGTTAAACAACAAAAGAAATATCAGGTCTAGTATGTTGAAGAAAATTCAACTTTCCAATAAACGATCAATAAATAGTAGAATCAACGAATAAGAACACCAGAATAAGTACTTAACTTGAGAGAACAATCCAAAGGTGTCGAGAGGTGTGAGATAAATCAAACTCTCCCAACAAGTCACTAGTATATTTATGCTGATTCATAAGATAGTCAGAAGAATGAGAAGTGATCTCCAAGCCCAAAAAATATTTCACTAAATCTAAATCCTTGATTTTAAAAGTGACATCCAGAAAAGACGTAAGATTAGTCATCTCAACTATATTAGACCAACTAACAAGATGTCATCAACATACACTACACAAACAACTAGGGAATCATCAACAGATTTAGTAGACAATGATTAGTCATTCTTGTTAAAAATGTAGCCTATAGATAATAAAACCTTAGACAACTTAGAAAATTATTAGCTAGAAACCTGTTTGAGGCCATATAAGAACTTTCTGAATTTGCAAATTAGAGGAGAATAAGATGAAACGGATGGAGAAGACACATAAGCCCAAAAAAAAAAGCTTTATATAGACATCCTCATTGGAGATCATCATGTGATATGGTATTAATATGTAGCTCTCTTTGACATGCAAAGTGTTATTTTTAAATTTTTAATGGTGCTTTAAAATCTTAGGAAATTTTACCGAGCCTTATATTTGGACTATCTTTGCGAAAAATAAAAAGCCATAAGATAAAACTTCACAAAAAAAAGAAAAAAGAGAAAATAAAGAAGAGAAAAGAAAAGAATAAGAAAAGAAAGAAAGCCTAGACAACAAATACTAACCGTTAGATCAAACTTGATCCATCGGCAGAGGAACTGGAAATATTTGCCCTAAAGTTTTATTGACTTCGCGGCACTCGTCTTGTTCGATTTCTCCATAGATTGTTTGGGGTACAAAAGAAAATTGTCAGATTAACGAGGAAGAAAGGTAGCAATGAGTCGGAGCTTAGGAATACCGGTGAAGCTTCTACACGAAGCGACAGGGCATATAGTAACTGTAGAGATGAAGAGCGGAGAACTTTACAGAGGAAGTATGGTTGAGTGCGAGGACAACTGGAATTGCCAGCTCGAAAGTATCACTTACACTGCTAAAGTATGCTTCTTACATGTTCCTAATTTGCTTGATTTCCCGTTTTATTTTAACTTTTTATCAATGCCGTGTTTGCTGTTTCTTATATCTAACAAAACCCTAGTTCCCGTTTGGCCATGAGAGAATTCACTTTTTTCCGATTTTTTTTCTCTTTATTCAAAAAATGATGTTTGGCTATGAAAACTCACTGTATTTGGAAAAGTGAAAACAAGTCTCAACCAATTTTCACTTTTTTCACTCTCCCACTTCTCGATATTCATGACCTAACACAACTCTAACTCCAACTCCAATTTTTTTTTTCATGGCCAAATGCCCACATAATCTCACATTATTCGTAGTATTCTTGTGTAGCTTATAATTAGGTAAAATTTATTTTAGAAAAAACAAAAGAATTATTTCGAGGTCAGATGGAAAAATTAGGCGTCGAGTTGTTTGACCATTATTTTGGATAGTGAAGTAGTTGAGTAACGGGCAGCCTGGTGCAATAAAGCTGTAAGGGTTGAAACACAAGGATTTATTGTACGTAGCCTTACACTGCATTTCTACCCTGATTATTTGTCAAATGTCTCTTTAGTTTGGATGCTTAACCTTAGTAGTCTTAGCTATCATGTACTTGTTGTCACGACCAGAGCCGGGCCCTGGCCGCGACGTGCATCCCGAACCACGAAGACCCGAGAGACCCCTTAGCCCAACCCATTAGTGATATTGTCCGCTCTGGGCCCAGGCCCGCACGGCTTTAAAATACGTCACTAGGGAGAAAGGCTTGCTTACTTATGTACCCAGCATCCTTTCTGTGTTTTGCCAATGTGGGACTCCTTATCCTAAGTTGGGGCGTTACATACACCCCCTTATGGACTCAGCATCCTCGCTGAAGTTTGCCTCCCCGAATGGGATTTGCCTAGACTCAGGACTGAGGTTTGCCCCGCCTTATCGAGATTTGCCTAAACTCAGTTCAAATTCTGGCCCACATTGACAGGGCTGACACAGGAGTGGCTCTGATACCATTCTGTCACGACCTGAGTCGGGGCCTTGGCCGCGACGGGCATCTCGAACCACGAAGGCCCGAGAGACCCCTGTAACGGCCCAACCCACTAGTGATATTGTCCGCTCTGGGCCCAGGCCCGCACGACCTTAAAACACATTACTAGGGATTAAAGCTTGCTTACTTATATACGCAGCATCCCTCCTGTGTTTTGGTGATGACTCTCCTTATCCTATGTTGGGGTGTTACATTTGCAGTGGGAGCATTTTCTAGAAACCTACTTTAATATCAGTACAGAAACCTAGTTGAAATCTGAGTTAGTATTTTGGGGAGGAGGTAGTTACAGCATGGCACCCACTTCCTTGCTGTTTCTGGGATGAACTCGGGCTTTTGGGATAGCTTGTTCTGGGCTTAAGTTAAAGAATCTCATTGTCTAACACAAATGTCTCATTGATTGGATTTCAATCTCTTAGTCTTTATTGTCCTGTTATTTTTCTGTTGCAAGTTAATATTTAGTTTTCTCTTAAATTTGTGTTGTCTTCAAATGAAGGATTATGCTGTGTTTTCTGAAAACAAAAGTGTCTTTACTTCCTGTGAGAAATATAAGAGAGAAATATTATTGAATTGTTGTAACTACATTATTACATTGAGGCCCTATTTATAGACAATGCATTCCAATCCTTTTCCTAATAGGACACTACATTACAATTCTTTTCCAAGTAGGATTTTATATTCTAACACTCCCCCTCAAGATGGTGCATAGAAGACATATGTACCAAGCTTGTTATGGATGTAACTAATATGAGAATCGGTGAGGGACTTGGTGAAGATATCTGCAAGAAAACTAATAAGGACTGCTTTGAACGTCTGGGAAACCTCAATTGAAACGGAACAAACTGAAAAAATGATCCGAAAAGTAGTAAATATTGTTGTAAAGTCGATGTGTCGCTGGAAAATTGTCGAAAACTGGTATAAAATATACAGGTTATCTCGAAATCAAGAGACAAGTAGATCTTGAACATGAAAGTCACCAGAAACTTAGCCGAAACATGCTCACACGCCGGATTATTAGATTTGATGGCTGAAAAGTGACTAGAATCTGAGGAAAAAAAAGTATATGGGTAGGGTCGGAATGATGACACGATCCTACAGAAAAAGAGAAATATGTGTTGGGTCGGAATGATGGCACGACCCTATTGAGAAATAGCAATTATATGAGTAGGGTCGGAATGACTGCACGATCCTACTGGAAAAGAGAAATTATATGGGCAGGGTCGGAATGATGGCACGACCTTACTGAAAAAGATATGAGGAGTCACCGGAAAGACATATGGAAGGAGTCACCAGAAAGATGCATGGTGCTATGCAACTCAGATATGATACAGTAGTCCGGAAAGATGCACGGTGCTATGCAAATCAGATATGAGAAACTAGTCATCGAAAAGTAGTACGGTGCTAAGATAAATAGATATGAAAAAGTAGTCACCGGACAGATGCATGGTGCTACGCAAAGATATGAGAAAATAGTCACTAGAAAGACACACAGTGAGTCAGTGACCCAACTTTTGCTAACATAATCATTGGCTAGACGGGCGGCATATATGGATTATAACCGCCCGCCGGCAGCGGAAACTCTTTGATTCTTTACCAAGATTGTGGAAGCTTTGATACCATTTGAGAAATATAGGAGAGAAATATTATTGAATTGTTGTAACTACTTTATTACATTGAGGCCCTATTTATAGACAATACATTCTGATCCTTTTCCTAATAGGACACTGCATTACAATTCTTTTCCAAGTAGGATTTTATATGCTATTCCTATTTCTACTCATATTCTAACACTTCCAAACAACTCTATTTTATGAAAATGAAGGACTTTTGGCCTGTATGGCTTATTGGAACATTTTCTGTTTCCATTCTTCAAGAAAGTTATGATTTTTTATTCTTTCATATACAATTATTGGAAGAGTTGTTTGGTATCAGAAAATGAAAACAGCTCTCTGGCTGATCTCCAACCATCTTCCATTAGCTAAGCAGAAGCAAATATTTTCAACGAACAAGCTTTTTATTGTTTAAAGCAATTTTAATGATTTCCAGCAACAAGAGAATGCTGGAAGGTATTTACAAGGATAACATCATGACGAGTCGTGAAATGAGCTAAAAGAGTCTACCATGGCTTCTTCAATGCTTAATTTGGAACATGAAGAAATCAAAATCACAGGCGAAAGTGATTGAAAACTAAATATGCAAACATAAGCAGAGAGGCAGAGCCATCTGTTAAACCTGTCTGATTTAAGTGCTGAGGATCTTTGGATATCAAGTAGAGATGGAGCCGTAGAAGTGGGACAAGTAGACAGTAGTTAGTCTTTGGCAGGCTCTTTTCTCAAGGTAAATGTGGATAATAATCTGGTGCTGCTCCTCCTGTCAATTCCATGTAAAGTATGAGCTCCCTTGTACTCCTATGAAAAAATTGGCGAGAAAAGGTATGAAATAGTGTTAAGAGCTGAGATGTTATTTAATTCTATTCTGTGAGGATGCCTTAAAAAATTATTTTCATGTTGGGGAAAGATGCTCATTCTGGAGATTCTCAGGTTCGTATTGAGAGATGTTTAAGAGATAGAGGGAGGGGGACGGTGTGGAGAAAGTAAGGGAAGGGAAGGCAAGATGGATTTAAGTTTGTACATAACTATCTATAAATGTATAATAACTCCCATGCTCTCATTATAACAAAAAATCAACTTCCAAACTTTGTTTTCCAGGATTTTCAGGAACTTGATCCCTTTGTTAACGAACAGATTTTCCAAAATCCCATCTTTTCCTGGAAAAGGATAACATAGGACAAGGAAAGTCTACAAAACACTACCAAATTTTCCTTTTTCTTTAGGTTATCAAATACTCCACTGCAATTTACAAAAATTAACCAAGTATGTGAAGGATTTGATATATTGTAAACTTTTGTTTACCAAAATCTAATATTTGATATTCCCTCCGTCCCATTTTATGTGTCACCATTTACTTTTTTGGTCCGTCCCAAAAAGAATGTCACCTTTTCTTATTTCGTAACTATTTAACGACACAATTCCACTTTTACCCTTATTGGTCCACTCATAAGGTCCCACATAATTAAAGATAGTAGTAGTAGATTTTTTAATAAAGGACAATTTGATAAACATCACCAAGTCTTTCCTTATTTCTTTAACTCCGTGCCCGGTCAAAGTATGCCACATAAAATGGGATGAAGGGAGTATCATATTGCCCATGGCTAGCAGGTTAATTTAGACTGTGATAGGGGGAAACACTTGAGTAGCGGGTTTTTTTCCCCTTCATACAGTGGTATCTGTGTCAGCTCACACACACCTCACATAATCCCTACCAGCTACCTGCTCTCTCCATTGCAGATCACTTAACTTTTTGCCTTTGTTGAGATTTGAACCTTGTTAACACATGATCCATCTTATTTTCATTGATCATTAGGTCACCCTTTGGTTGAATATTGACTAAAATTGCCTGATCACAACTTTTTCTAGTTATATGCGTCTTAAGAAGTGATTAACCTAACTTGCACTCCAGAAGGCGAGAGTATGTGCTACACAAATCATTTTAAATCACACTCAACGAAATGAGTGCTACACATATCATTTTGCATCACGCTCAAGGAAATTAATACCAATTTCCAACACAACACAAGCATAAAAACATGGACTTACAACAACAACAGTAACAACAACAAACTCAGTGTATTCCCACAAAGTGGGGTGTGGGGAGGGTAAGATGTACACAGTCCATACCGCTACCTCCGAAGAAGTAGAGAAGGTATTTTCGATAGACCCCCGACTCAAGATAAAGAATAGTAAATAAGAGGGGTGGGGGTGGGGTGGGGGGGAGACAGGTGACATAAAAGAATATAATAGATTAAAAGGCCAGTAAAATAAACAAATATAAAAGAAATATCTAAGTAGGCAACACAAGCAAACATGTCGATCTGCTTCCTGCTTATCATCCTTTATAATTGAGGTAATAAATCATAAAAGTCAATTTAAGTGACAAAAAACATGGACTTCCATGAAAAAAAGTCTCAGATACCTCACAATAAGGGTATAATAATAACAATAATATAACTAGACTTTAGTCCCAAACAATAAGGGTACATCTAATATAAATTCCTCCTCCACCTTCCATATCCGTTTATCTATTGTATGATAAGAAATTCAGAGGGTCTTGGTGCATTGTTGGAAACTTGGTGGATCATTGGCCCATCCCTCTATCCCTTTCCACTTAAATACTAGAGTTTTGTCTGCGACATGATTGAAACTTGTGATGTGCACCTAACCGAACATCACATGTTGCGCTCTTACTACTAGAGCAAAGCCCTATGAACCTTCCATATCCAACAACAGCAACAACAACAACAACATATACCAGAATATTCCCACAAAGTGGGATCTGGAAGGGTCAAGTGTATGCAGTCCGTACCACTATCTCACAGGTGAGGTAGAGAGGCTGTTTCCAACCCCTTCCATATCCATTTATAAAATATGGATGACAGATCCTATTGTAAATAATTAATACATAAACGACAACACAAAACATAGCAACGGTCAGTATATGAAACTTCTAGCCTTTGAAGTTTGTCTTGTTTATTTGGCTTTCTGATGTTCTATTAGATCAAGTGTGTATTCCTGGTAGTAAAGGTGCTAAGAAGAGGTTTAGAATTTGTGAATTTTTGCTGTCATGTTTCTGTTGCACTTCCCAATTGTGTTTCTCAAGTTCCTTCTTTTTTAGTTTCTTCACTTCCAATTTCTTGTGGGGTGCAACTTACTCTCCAGTGCATTAGCTGAACTGGTAAATAATGTGAAATTGTTCTTATACTGCAGTCCCTGTCCTTGATATTTTTCTTAACACTGTCAGTGAAGAAAAAACATCAGGATATATCATAAAGCATCCCAATCTTATTGAACCTTTGCCATAGAAAAAGAGTGATTTTTGCAATCCTTGAGTTGAAACTCCTATGGATAGTTGATGATAAGCCTGGGTACTTGGGAGGGTTTGGTAAAACAAAATAAGAACCCGGAAAAAGCTGATTTAGCAATACGTCAGAGTCTTGTTTTGCATTTGTTGCTGCATGCCTGGTATTGGATGAATGATTCAGCTTCTAAGCTGTAATACTTTGTTCTTTATCCAGTTGCTCATGGAAAAAGAAATGTAGGTTTCAGTATTGGACCTTCTGTCTATGGGGTCTTCTAAAATATTTTTTGTAATGCAGGATGGAAGGGTGTCACAACTGGAACATGTTTTTATCAGAGGCAGTAAAGTGAGGTATATAGAAATATACATGCTCCTATTGCATGAGTTTAGGCTGTTTCCTGGTAAAATCGTAGCTGAACTTTAATTTCCACCAGGTTCATGATAATTCCAGATATGCTTAAGAATGCTCCCATGTTCAAGCGTTTAGAAGCTAGAATTAAGGTACTTCACTGAAGTGTCCATCTTTGTTTTATCCTTGTACTTCACTTATGTTAGTTGTTACGTGTTGAACTTATTTTTAATTTCACTTTTGAAGGGCAAAGGTTCTTCACTTGGTGTTGGACGGGGACGTGCTATGGCCATGCGAGCTAAAGTGAGCGTTGCTTCTATTCCTTTTACTTGTTTTCTCTGTTTGACACCAACTGCTAAAACTTTACCACATACTATCTCTTGTAGAATTTAGGTATATGCTGTTAATATGCTTGATTTTGCAAAATCTGGGGCTCAAAGAAACGGAGGGAGATTGATTTATTTACTTCTACTGTGTTCCTTAGTTTGCTTCTTAGAGGAAGTTTAGCTTATCTATCTTTTGGTTCGTCTAGTTTGAGAAAGTTGTCAGCTCTTGATACGTGTACTTCTACCCTCCATTTTACTAAAACTCTAAAAGAGTACCTTGCTGGTTGCTCTAGGTTGTTGTGAGTTGGAATTGTGATCCTCCCAAGAACTTTAGTGGGATTTCATATCCGCCTTTCCTTTCGTGGGAGAGAAGGAGAGGAGAGGATGTTACATAGAATTGCTCTTTAAAAAAATAGAAGGATGTCATGAAGAATTTGTTTGTGTTTTATAGCTAGCCAAGAATTGTACTTCTAGTGAAGAAATGAAATGTGCCTGATTATAAACATCTTGTTTGCAGGCTCAGGCAGCAGGTCGTGGAGCAGCACCTGGTCGTGGTGTTGTACCCCCTGTAAGAAGATGATTGTCCCACACGGGATTTCATGTGATCTGGTTTTGAGTTCTTAAGTTGTATTGGCAGTAAGCTTCTGCTCCCTTGTAATTTAAATATTAAGGAACATTCGGTGTAGAATTTTGACTTCCTAGTCTAGATATGACTTGAGAGAGCTGGACAATTGAGTGACTTTCGGATGGCTGCCATAAATTATAGTAATATGGATTGGCATAGTTTCTCTATCAACATTTTGTGATCCAAGAGTATTTTGCTGTGCCTCAGTTTAGTGATGGATTGTGATTTTTTTCTAGTGTTTTAAATGCAAATGGTCCCTTTTTGATTGGCTGGAACCTCTTCCGGTTTTTTGCTGAAGGATTCGCCAGAACATCCAGCATGGTATCTTTTAGTCATGTATGTTTATAAATGCTTTTCCTTGTGAGGGCAATAGCTGAAGCGAGCGGACAAAAAACAGATATTTTAGGTTAAACCATTGGTGATTTACTTCTGGAAGTTGACTTGGATAGAGTTCTACGTTCATTTCTCAAAGTATCGTAGTAGTGCAACATACCTTGTTGCTCCCTGCCACGTATATCTTTGGTTTACATTTTCTCCATGCCTGTTGTAATAAATCATGATTATTATTTTTAATGATAGTGTTTGGGCTTAGATTGCACGTTGTAAATCATGAGTATAATATGGCTTGTTTTACTGGTTTGATTGAACGGCAAAGAGAGAGAGTCGAAGCATATATTAATTTTAATTATCAATTTGATTTAAATCCAGAAACTTTAATAAAGCGTGAATCTGAGCACAAGCATTTTTAGTTGTGCAAGAAGCTCCCACTCGTTAGCGCCAAGATTGTTACTAGTGGTCAACATTATGGATGAAAACTAAGCAAGGAATAGGGTGCACATCCCACCCAAAAACAAAAACTTGAGTCAATTCCTTTCATATGCTTAAACTTTGACGAATAAAGTTGAATCAACGAATTGATATGGTTGATTTCTTTGAAAGAGTAGGTAACTTAAATTTAATGAGCTGAGTACATCTCTAAAGTTAGAAGATGCAATCGCATTCTTATTGCTTGCGATACCATATGCATATAGATGTTACAGTAGTTTTGATATTGCTTGTAATACCATTGAGTAATACCAACCCTGTGATTAGTAAATAAAATCTCTCTCTATATACATCAACAAAAGTTTAGAAAAAACTCTAATTTATTTCATTGCCAAACATGACTCCAATTTTCAATATCATTTTTCACTTTGAATATAATATTATAAACTAATAAAGAATAAAGAAGAAGAGTAGAGAGAATAGAAAGAGTATTTCTTATTTCTCTTGAGGGATGAATTACAATGAAGAAAAATTCTTTTATTTATAGGGGAAAACTAACCTTAGGGTTTGTAACTTTTTCATAAATAGGCATACACAATATATGAGAAAGTAAGTATTCACTATATATGGTAAAGTAGATATTCACTATATATGGTACATTTATAACACTCCCCCTTGAATGTCTAATTAATAGATAATACGTATATATGCTGCCCCATTAAAAACCTTACAAGTAAAACCTAGTGGGACAAAACCTCGTAAGGGAAAAAGAGTACAAAGTGTATTAACTCCCCCTAATGAGAACATCCTTGAACCTTTGCATTCCGATCTTGTGCATCATCTTCTTGAAAGTTGCAGTTGGAAGAGACTTGGTGAATAGATTAGCCACATTATCACTTGACGAACCTGTTCCACATTAATATCACCATTCTTTTGGAGCTCATCTGTATAGAAAAGTTTTGGCGGAATGTGCTTCGTTCTATTTCTTTTATGAATCCCCTCTTAAGTTGTGCTATGCATGCTGCATTATCTTCATATAAAATCGTGGGTACTTTGTGTCATTTCAAACCGCATCTTTCTCGAATGAGATGTATTATGGACCTTAACCACACACATTCTCGGCTTGCTTCATGAATAGCTATATTCTCAGCATGGTTCGATGAGGTGGCTACGACAGACTGCTTTGCGGATCTCCAAGATATGACAGTACCCCCACATATGAATACATAGCCTGTTTGAGAACGAGCTTTATGCGGGTCAGATAAGTACCCAGCATCAGCATAACTAACAAGATCGGGACTGCAATCTTTAGAATAAAATAAGCTTATATCGGTAGTCCCTTTTAGATACCGTAATATGTGTTTGATCCCATTCCAATGTCTCCAGTAGGAGCAGAACTATACCTTACTAACAAATTAACTGAAAAGGCTATATTAGGCCTTATAGTATTTGCAAGATACATTAGTGTATCAATTGCACAAAGATATGGTATTTCAGGACCAAGGAGTTCCCCATTCTTTTCTTGAGGTCGGAATGGATCCTTGTTCACATCAAGTGATCGAATAACCATCGGAGTACTTAATGAATGTGCACTATCCATAGAGAATCTTTTCAACACCTTTTCTATATAGGCAGATTGATGGACAAAGATACCGTTTGTCATATGCTCAATTTGTAAACCAAGACATAATTTTGTCTTTTCGAGATCTTTCATCTCAAATTCTTTCTTTAGGTAATCAATTGCCTTTTGAAGCTCGATTGGAGTTCCAATAAGGTTTATGTCATCGAGATAGACAACAAGTATAACAAATTCCGACGTTGTTTTCTTTATAAAAACACATGAGCAAATTTCATTATTCGTATAACTTTTCTTAGATAAATATTCACTAAGACGGTTATACCACATGCGTTCAGATTGCTTCAAACCATACAATGATCTTTGCAATCTAATATAATACATTTTTCAAGGCTTTGAACTATATGTTTTTGACATTTTAAATCCTTTGAGAATTTTCATGTATATCTCATTATCAAGTGATCCATATAGATAGGCTGTTACCACATCTATCAAATGCATTTCAAGTCTCTCATGGATAGTGAAACTAATAAGATAACGCAATGTTATTGCATCCATAACTGGTGAATATGTCTCGTCATAATCGACACAGGCTATTATGAAAAACCTTGTGCAACAAGGCGTGCCTTATACCTTTGTATTTTATTTTTCTTATTTCTTTTTCACACAAAGACCCATTTATAGCCAACAGGCTTAGCACCATTAGGTGTTTGAGCTATAGGTCCAAAAACTTCACGTTTAGCAAGTGAATTCAATTCAAATTGAATTGCTTCTTGCCTTTTTGGTCAGTCATTTCTTTGTCGACATTCTGTGACAGATCGAGGTTTAAGATCCTCACTATCTTACATGATTTTCATTGCAACATTATATGCAAAGACATAATCCACTATTATTTCAGATCGATTCAAATTAGTTTTAAAATCACTTGAATTTATGAATAGTTTCTCATTTTCTTGAGTCTCAGGCTCATTGATTCCTTCAGGGATATCAATATTGCTCAAATCTTGAACTTCCATATATGGATCTTTCGTAGTGTCATCTTGACCATTTATTTTTTTTCTAGGATTTCGATCCTTAAAATCTAATGGTCTACCACGCTTCAAGCGTGCTTTAGATTCATTAGTTATGACACTAATGGATGGTCCTTTAGGGACATCAATTCGAATTGGGACATTCTCTGCAGGAATATATGATTTAGTGATCCTTTTCAAATTTGTAAATGTGTTAGACATTTGATTTGTAATTTTCTTCAGTTGAATAATCTTTTGTACTTCTTGCTCATAAATAGAAGCACGTGGATCAAGATGAAATAGTGATGGATTTTTCACAAAATTTTTCTTTTGATGTCACTATCTTCTCCCCCTAATTTTGAGAAAACTATCTCATCAAATCAAAAATCTGCAAATCGAGCAGTGAACATATCTCCCGTTAATGGTTCAAGATATCGAATAATGAAGGGTGATTCAAACCCAACATAAATTTCTAACCTTCTTTAGGGGTCCATCTTGGTATAATTTTGTGGTGCTATAGGCACATATCCACTGCACCCAAAAGTTTTCAAATGAGATATATTAGACTCTTGATCCAAAATCAATTGCAATAGAAAATTTATGATAATTTATCGATCTAAGATGAACAAGTGTTGCAGCATGCAAAATTGCATGACCCCAAATAAAAGTGAGCAACTTAATTTTCATAAGCAATGCTCTTGCTATCAACTGCAGACGTTTAATTAATGACTCGGCAAGGCCATTTTGAGTGTGAACATGAGGTACAGGATGTTCCACTTTTATCCCAATCGATAAGCAAAAGTCATTAAATGCTTGGGATGAAAATTCTGCAGCATTATCAAGGCGAATAGATTTAATCTGATTATTAGGAAACTGTGCCCGTAATCGTATTATTTGTGCCAACAATTTTGCGAATGCCAAGTTACGAGATGACAATAGGCACACATGAGACCATCTAGAAGAAGCATCTATTAGGACCATAAAGTATATAAACGACCCACTAGGTGGGTGAATGGGTTCACAAATATCCCCAAGTATGCATTCCAAGAACGCGGGGGACTCAATCCCAACTTTTGTTCGCGATGACCTCACAATCAGCTTGCCTTGATAACCTGCATTGCATGAAAATTCACCATTCGAAAGAACCTTCAAGTTCTTTAATAAATGCCCATTTGATTTTCTATGATTCGTCTCATCATTATAGATCCAGGATGTCCCAGACGATCATGCCAAAGTACGAAAGTATTGGAATTAGTAAACTTCTTGTTTACTATGGAATGTGCCTCAATTGCACAAATCTTTGTCCAAAGACCAGAAGATAAAGCAGGAAACTTTTCTATAACACATGTCTGCCTAAAGACATTCTTGGTTATACCAAGATATTCAAGATTCATCTCATCGATTGTCTTAATATGATAACCATTTTCACGGATATCTTTAAAACTCATCAAGTTTCTCTGAGACTTAGGAGAAAATATGACATTATTTATGATGAGTTTAGTTTCCTTGGACAAGATTATAATGACTTTTTCGAAGCCTTCAATCAAATTAGCACTACCAGAAATTGTAGTAACATTAATCTTGCCCATGTTTAGATGAGAGAAATATTTATCGTCTTTGAATATCGTATGTGTAGTGCCAGAATCAATCAAACAAATATCTTCACAATTAGATAGCTTACTTTGAAAATTATCCATATCTTCAAATAAAAAATATATACACAAAATAAATATATATTGCACAAAGTGAAAATCTTTAATAAATTATTAATTACCTTTTATTAAACAATTAGTTACATAATAGATGCAGTATCGTAAGTTGTGATTATTTTAAACATAAACAAATGTAATCTTTATGATATTTATATAACACAAAGAATGTGAATCATACCTTAATTTTAGATAATACTGCACGAAAATAAAATCACTACAAACACAACTTTGGATCCACAGTTAGCAAATACATGTTATTTATAGGGAAAAATTCAGAAATAGTATAAAGATCAACCAAGTGCTTGAGAGCGCGACAGTCACGTGAATAGTATCCTTTTCCACCACATCAAAAATAGGTAATTTCTTCACGTTTCTCATCTTTTCTCTTTATGTTCGATGAGTGATTAACACCCGAAATAGGGTTTCTTTCTTGGTCATCACGACCACGTCCACGACCAGGGCTGTGACCTTTTTCACGCCTAGTATGGTGAGCGTGCACATCATTCACCTTAGGGAATAGTGCAAATCTAGTAGGTTGGTTCTCGTGATTTTTCATCAACAAATCATTATTTTGTTCAGCCACGAGAAGATGAGAACTCAGTTCAGTATAATTCTTGAAACCCTTTTCTCGATATTATTGTTGTAAGAGCACATTTGAGGCATGAAAAGTGGAGAGTGTCTTTTCCATCATATCGTCATCTTTGACCGTCTCTCCACATAATTTCAATTGAGAAGAAATTCTGAACATGGCAGAATTGTACTCATGAACAACCTTATAGTCTTGAAATCTCAGATGCATACATTCATATCGTGCTTTTGGGAGAATGACTATCTTTAAGTGGTCAAACCTTTCTTTTAGGCTATTCCACAATACGAGTGGATCCTTAGTAGTAAGGTATTCAATTTTTAGTACTTCGTCAAGATGATGACGCAAGAAAATCATAGCCTTAGCACGATTTTGACTAGATGTTGTATTTTCTTTCTTTATGGCGTCTCCAAGACCCATAACATCTAGGTGGATTTCAGCATCCAGCACCCATGAAATATAGTTCTTGCCCGAACTTTGAAGGGCAACGAACTCACACTTTATAAGATTGTTAGCCATATGAAAAAGAGAAGAAAAATAATACCTTAGCCTTAGCCTTCAAATTTGAGACGGTAGAGTCTCGTGCTGATAACATATTATAAACTAATAAAGAATAAAGAAGAAGAGTAGAGAGTATAGAGAGAGTATTTCTTCTTTCTCTTGAGAGATGATTACAATGAAGGAAAACCCCTTTATTTATAGGGAAAAAGTAACCTGGGTTTGTAACTTTTTCATAAATAGACATACACAATATATGAGAAAGTAGGTACTCACTATAGATGGTAAAGTAGACATTCACTATATATGGTACATTTATAACATATAAGAATTACTTTTTTTTTTTAATTTTCACAATGAAACGTAGTGGCCTATTAAGTCTTGCTAACTCTATCACTTTACTTGTTAATCCACTCAAAATTTTATGCTAGAACCAAAAACATAAATAAAAAGAAATTAAACTTGAAACTTGCATCTTCATAAACAAAGAACAACCGCTTTGCTCGTTCTGATCTGCCCATATGTCGTCTTTCAACATATAATCATGTCTTTCAAAATCCTGCATGTAAAAGTTACACAAAGCAATATATCACACAGATATTTATATCCATATCACGTAATATATATATATATATATATATATATATATATATATATATATATATATATATATATATATTAATCGGGCCATATCCACATTCAACAAAGAAGGAAGCATGAGAGTCTAGCTTGTCAATATATAATGAATAGTTACAGAGTTATATTCACAAATTTAATTATAAAAGAACATATATATATATATATATATGTTCGAAACCAACTTTCAATAGAGGAAGTCACTTTCGATCTTAAATTTTTACTTGAAAAACAAACATGAGAAATTATCAAAAAGGAAGAATCCATAATCACACAAGAAATTATTAAAAAAAAAAAATACATAATCAATTATTGATTGTGTATAATTCATATAATCTTTAAATTTAATTGAAAAAAAGCAGAAGGTAGTGCAGAAGAAAAGTAGAAAAAAGTAATATAGAAGAAAGTATGTTTCTTGTGGAAGAATTGAAGAAATTCTACTTTGTATATAAGGTAAAATTTTGATAGACCTAGAAGTACAGAAAAGGATATAAAATTGGTTAAAAAGTATAGTTAGCAATTAATTTTTATTAGAGTATAAAGAGAACTCAACTTGCCTTGTATTAGTTTCCGTAAATTGTACATTGAGGAGGAAAAATTAGAACGTAAAGGTAAATAAATTGAGTAGTATCAACTATCGAGAGAAAAAATTAAATATTACTCGATCATCTACATCACTCCAACCAAATTAAAAGGACATTAAATTTCAAAATCTTTTGTTGATAATAGCTTCATGTACATGTTTAATATAATGATATTATGCATGATTATTTTTGGGGCCTTCAATATTTGAAGGTTGAAGGTAAGAGCTTCATTTACCTAAGATAGATTGCAGCCATGAAGTTACTCAAAATCAAAATTGCATAACATTGGGTAGTCAAGAATACAATCTTACCGTGAGCATTGATTCCATATGTATTCTCTTATTGTCGCACTTGTGGCAAAATTTTCAAAAATACATTAATTTTGTTGAAGGGATTTCACTTGAATGTAGGTGAGCCTCGAAGCGATGGTGAAGTTGTCTAAAGGCCACAAGTTTAAACTACGGAGTTAATGATTAATGCTTGCGTAAGGATAGTCTGCCCACATTACATCCCTTGGGATCAGGGGCGGAGCTACCCTTTGCCGAGGGGGTCCCTTCGGCGAAAAATTATGCTATATATTTATGGTTAAAATGATTTTTTATGTATATTTATTAGATGTTGAACTCTCTTCGGTTAGTTCGTATGTTCACTTATGAACCCTTAGTGAATATCCTGGCTCCGCCACTGCTTGGGGTGCGGATCCTTCTGACCTCTATGTGAACGTGGGATGCGTGAATTTTGTGCACTGAGATTCCCCTTTATATACAAAATTGTTAGTGTAGGAATTGCTCAAAATTTGTGTTGAATTGCAAGTTCAAATAATCTCAAGTAACATTCTTGCATTATGGTCGATGAAAACACAGCGGAAATCATACGCACCTATCTTCACTTTTCCATTAGTCGAGATTTTCTAAGCAAAAACAGATTTTACCCTCTCAATTTTAGGCTGTGTTCTAAGAAACTTACCTATGATAGTGTATTTACACAATTCATCCATGACTCCATAATAATCAACGAATTTGAAGACGACTGCCGAAATGGCGTTATGCATCGTGACTAACTTTCACATTCGGATCTCCCATCCTTTTTTTGGTGGGTTGTGATCTGACAGTAACAACTGGGGTGGAGGCATAGCCGAGCTTTGGAGAAATTTCTTCCAATAGTATAATAGTAATGATCAAAGGAGTGAATACTCTTACATTTTTCTGTATAATCAGGATGGCACAAGGTTGGGAAGAGTTGCATAGAAGAAACAAAATACTCCATTTTTTCAAAGAGATGAAAAAAATCTACACATTTTTTCAAAAGTGGTTCAAATCATACAAACTTAATTGAAGCACATTCTGTTTTCTGTCTAAAAACTATCACTAATAAAATAATTGATAAAACCTTAAAAGTTTGCCTCAAAAGAAAAAAAGAAAAGAAGGAAGAAAATGTAACATTAAGAAAAAACCACAATAGTTCTTACAACTTACAAGTGGTAATAATATAGCTTTTTCAAAAAAAAATAACATTACATATTCTATTGCTCATGCATTTTTTCCTTCCTATGTCCTGTTCAGTTTTTTCATAGAGTCTCATCTAAGCAGGTTGCAAGATTCCTGTAGAACTACATAAAAAAAAAAGATACACAGGATCATGGTTAAAAGAGGGAGAATGATAGCTTAGGATCGCCTATGCTACAAAGAAATTTAACTAGCACGTTAATAACTACACCTCAATTTTGTTTAATTTGAAAGTAACAATTGATAGAAATATCAAGCTACTGACTAACAGACAGAAAAGGAACATCTAAAATGATTAAAATCATCCCCGAACCCTTTCCAGGGTAGTGAAACAAAAGGGATTAAACATACGGTTAAGTCGAGACATTATCTTATCCCACGGTGCAAATAAAAATCCTTTTCATTCAAAAGATATGCTAACACATGTGCTTTACCCTTATATTTTATCACGTTAACATTATACAAGGAATAACCACCTTTTACCATTCTATTTTCAACAATAACAACATGCACAGTGTAATTCCACAAGAGGGTAGAGTATCTGTATACCTAGAGAGGTAGTTTTCGAGAGACAACCAGCTCAACTAACACATGCCAAAGAACATAAAAAAGTAAAGAATACACAACAAATATAGAAAAAACATCACAAAGCATTAAGAAAAAAGGGCAGCAACAACAACCAACTAATGCCATAATCAAAGCACAATTGAACCAAGCGGTACTAATAGAAATC
Source organism: Capsicum baccatum var. pendulum (assembly GCA_030864225.1). Classification (NCBI taxonomy): domain Eukaryota; kingdom Viridiplantae; phylum Streptophyta; class Magnoliopsida; order Solanales; family Solanaceae; genus Capsicum; species Capsicum baccatum. The sequence continues at coordinate 71,095,214 of CM061551.1, forward strand.
GAAGGACAAAACTAATAATATTGCTCAACAACAAGTTAAGACGGCACAGTACTTCAAGTAAACATAATCAAGTTTCATAATTCGAAGTTATTTTAGAAAGTATCCCTGAACTATCTGAAATAGCTTAAAAATGCCCCTTGTTAGATTTTTGGCTCAAAAATATCCCTCCGTTAAATATTTAGCTCAAAAATATCCCCCCTCTAACGGAATTCGAAAAAGGATCAAAAATACCCCTGAACTATATGAAATGACTCAAAAATACCTCCCCATTAAATATTTGGCTCAAAAATACCCCCCTTAACGAAATTCCACCAAGCATGCCACCTAGATAAAAAAAAACCACGTGACTATACCACATTACCATCCATATGTAAAATGTTAGTATTTTTTAATTATATGACATTCCTTTCTTCTTTCTTCTTCTTTTTTTTTTTTTTTGCAAAGCAGTGAAACGGAAAAACAAAAAACCAATCTTTTGCTAATTACTTCATTAGTGTTTTAAAAGTTCTAGATTTCACTTTTCATTAGTGTTTTAAAAGTTCTAAATTTCTTCTTGTTATTGTCGTTTGGGATGAGGGATAACTTGATCTCGATCTGATGTTGATTCGGAGGAGGAGCTAGAATTTTAACTTTTAAGCTAGCAAATGCTGATGTACTAATAATTGAGTTGAATTTACTACATGCAAATTCTTTTTCAAAATAAATGAATTCCTTTTAACACTTGTTTAATCATTCGAAATGAATTCATTTTTCTAAATTCAGTTTTGATGAATAATCTTATTATTTTTAGAACAAGTTTGAAAAGAAGTAAAATGATACTTAATATTGATAAATTATTATTTAATTATGTCATTCATTACCTTTTTGAAGATATGCCACATTCAAAGATTCATTAATTTTAGATTAGAGGAGGTATTTATTAAATTATTTTAACATAAGCATTTTGAGTAAAAGTTAAGCAAAGCCAAACACATTTTTTGAGTAACTAATTTGAAGTTTAGTTTGAAATTTGTTATTTTTACGAGTAAATCTTAATTTTAACTTTTATACTGGTCTAATAATTAATGGGTTTATCAGTTTAATAAGACTCTTTTGTTTGGTTTCACACTTTTAAACCTATTAACAGGAAAAAACTTGTTTTTTAGATGATCAAAGGAATTTGATAATAGCGATGTTACATTTAATACTTTTTTTCAAAAAAAAAAATTTATGTAACCACCGTTTGTCTAATTTGATTAAAAATGAAAAAGCCGTGTAAATTTTGTCTGTTTTACTGACATTTTTAAATAAAAATAAAAATAAAAATAAAAATAAAAATAAAGAAGAAAGGAATGTCATATAATTAAAAAATACTAACATTTTACATGTGGATGATAATGTGGCATAGTCACGTAGTTTTTTTTTATCTAGGTGGCATGCTTGGTGGAATTTCGTTAAGGGGAGGGATATTTTTGAACCATTTCAGATAGTTCAAGGGTATTTTTGATCCTTTTCTGAATTTCTTTAGAGGAAGGAGTATTTTTGAGCCAAATATTTAACGAAGGGGTATTTTTGAACCAAAAATCTAACGAAGGATATTTTTAAGTTATTTCAGATAGTTCAGAGATATTTTTAAACCTTTTTCGTAGAAAGAATAATTACAACAATCATCTAATGTACCAGTAGCTGTTGGAATCATCTCCACCAGGAAAACAAATAATAATAATAATAATAATAATAATAATAATAACAATAATAATAATAATAATAATAATAATAATAATAATAATAATAATAATAATAATAATAATAATAATAATAATAATAATAATAATAAAGGATTCATTCTTTCTAAACCTTGTATTCAAAGACCTCTAGAAATAGAAGGTTTTACTAAGGTTTCGCCTCTAGAGCAACTAGAAACTCTTTTAGATAAAAAATTCTCTGGACTTAATATCCAACCTCTGACTATGTCCAATGATCATATCCAGACTATTGAGTCCAATTTTGCGGAAAATCTAGAATCCACCGATAATCCGGGTGAAGTTCTTTCTTCAGAACTTTATAAACTCAGGGGAATGATGAAAAAACAATCAGGCAAAAAATTTGCTGACCTTCCCCGAATGTCTACCGCTTATTATCCTCGTCCCACTCCTCAAGATGTCCTGATAGAGGAAAGGGACTGGAATCAAACAAACACTTCGTATAACGGCGACGCTATTTACGAATGGAATATTGAAGGTCTTTCTGATCGCCAAATCTCAATTCTGATTCATCGTATGTCCATGTATGCTACTATCTGTCTGGCTACAAAAGCCACCGATAGAAACGCAAAAACTGACCAAACAATCAATCCTATTTGGCTGAGAAAGGGAAAACTGAAGATTCGTTTGCTTCGATTGTGACGGAAAACCCTGAAAATAAATCATCTTATGAAAAGCTTGAAGCTAGAGAACTTATAGTTTATCTAGAAAATCGGCATATTCCTCCTATTGAAAGCTCCGACGAAGCTTGGAGAATATTGAAAGACTATTTAACTGCAAATGTTTATATCGCAGGAGAATCTTACAAAATCAGAACATATTACGAACAAATTCTCGTAAATACTGCCAGTGCGACATTTGAGCACAGCCCTTTGGGCGAATCTACCCCGGGAGTTCATGGCTACTCCAAAATAATTATAAAAAAGCTGATTCCTATCGAAGAATGGGGTATTTCTTCGATGACACTTCGAAATCTCCCTATGGGGCCTCAAGGGCAAACTATTGCCAACTTCACCTACTGGGACTACGTAAAAGTTTTTTCTCAAGTCTTTTATTATAATAATTATAAGCATAAACACACTTGGTTCATTAAAATCTGTTCCAAGATATTTGAGAAACCGGTCCCAAACTGGTTCATTCACTGGTGGAATAATAATAATAATAATAATAATAATAATAATAATAATAATAATAATAGTAATAATAATAATAATAATAATAGTAATAATAGTAATACTACTACTACTACTACTAATACTACTACTACTACTACTACTACTAATAATAATATATTAAAAGTGAATACCATTAGAAAAGTGATTTGAACTTTTTATCCTTCATTAAAAGACTCCGCTTTAGACAAAATTTTCTTTTCTACCATTAAATTTCTCAAAATAAATATATTAAATTTAACATCCGATTTTTTTTTCCTTTGTTAATAAAGTTTTCTACAATTTAATTTTATCCAACTTTGTGTCATTTGTGTAATAATTGGTTTGTCTCACCAAAAATAAACATCTGTTTTTTCCAAAAAGAACAAAACATCCATTTTTTTTTCCTTTTATCCAACTTTGTGTATTTGTGTTATAATTGGCAATTATTTTTTATAATATTTGAAATTAAAAAATCCTAAAATATATGATAAGAGAAAAATATATTTCTATCATTATGAAATTCTAAAATATATGGTAAGAAAAATAAATAGTTAAAATTGACTACAATTTATGCACTTCCCAATCCAATTCACGTAGTAAAATATATGGTTGGAAAATTATGTCCACTTTTATTGGGTTGTTTGGTTAAGAAAATATTTCAATTTCAGTAGCATTAGGGGTTAAGTTTTATATATTTTTATTAGTCTACAGTTAAAATACAAAGAAAAGAAAAAAACTTTTCCAAATCCTAATTTGTACTATACTCAGTAGACGGCATGCTACTTTACTTTACAACAACAACAACAACAACAAACCCAGTGTATTCCCACCTGGTGGGGTCTGGGGGGTAAGATGTACGCAGTCCATACCTCTACCTCTAACGAAGTAGAAAGGCTGTTTCCGATAGACCCCCGGCTCAAGACACAAGATCCCACATAGATACAAAGTAAAGCACCGAACAAGGTCACAAGATTACAACACATAACATACATAGCATAAATACGACATAAATATGGTAGCCATAAGTAAAAGAGAAGAAAAAAAAGAAAGCAGAAAACAGAAAAGAAAATCGGAAACAGAGGAAGCACCCAGATTCATACTAAAACAAGGAACACGGAATCATAACCTAATTCCCTACACTAGCGACCCAAACTGGCTCTAGTCCTCAGCCCTAATCCGCGTCCTCCAGACCTTCCTATCTAGGGTCATGTCCTCGGTGAGCTGTAACAGTTCCATGTCCCGCCTAATCACTTCAGCCCAGTACTTCTTCGGCCTACCCCTACCCCGCCTAAAACCATCCAGCGCTAGCCTCTCACACCTACGAACCGGGGCATCCACGTCCCTCCTCTTCACGTGTCCGAACCAGCGAAATCGGACTTCCCGCAACTTGCACTCCACTGGAGTCACACCAACCTTCTCCCTGATAGACTCATTCCGAACTCTATCCCCTCTAGTCAGCCCACACATCCAGCGCAACATCCGCATCTCTGCCACCTTCATTTTTTGGATGTGGGAATTCTTAACTGGCCAACATTCCGCTCCATACAACATGGCCGGACGTACTACCACCCTGTAGAATTTGCCTTTAAGCTTGGGCGGCACCTTCTTATCACATAACACCCCCGGCGCGAGCTTCCACTTCATCCATCCCGCCCCAATGCGGTGCGAGACATCCTCGTCAATCTCACCGTTACCCTGATCACGGACCCGAGATACTTGAAACTATCCCTCTTACAAACCACCTGCGAATCCAGCTTCACTGTCATCTCATCCTCCAATCTTACGTCATTAAACTTGCATTCCAAATACTCTGTCTTGCTTCTGCTCAACCTGAACCCTTTAGACTCAAGGGTTTGTCTCCACACCTCTAATTTATCATTCACACCCCGTCGAGTCTCATCAATCAGGACTATATCGTCCGCAAAAAGTATACACCACGACACCTCCCCTTGAATACGCCGCGTCAACACGTCCATCACCAAAGCAAACAAAAAGGGACTAAGAGTAGATCCCTGATGCAATCCTGTCAAGACGGTGAAATGCTCTGAGTCTCCTCCCGCCGTCCTCACCTGAGTTTTTGCTCCCTCATACATGTCCTTAATTGCTCTGATATATGCCTGCGGGACTCCACTCACCTCCAAACACCTCCAAAGCACCTCCCTGGGGACTTTATCGTATGCCTTCTCCAGGTCGATAAACACCATGTGCAGGTCCTTCTTCCTTTCCCTATACTGCTCCACCAGCCTCCGTACCAGGTGAATTGCCTCCGTCGTCGAGCGGCCAGGCATAAACCCAAACTGGTTTTCCGAAATAGACAATATCCGTCTCAGCCTCGCCTCGACCACTCTCTCCCAAATCTTTAGAGTGACTCAATAACTTACTTTGTTAATCGAAAATAATTTGAAGGTCTATGTCCGTTGTTACGTAATTTTAGAGTTGCCGGACCTGAAAACTAGCTTTGAAAATTTGTAGACGGCATGCTACTTTACATATTTAATCAAAAAGAATTTGAAGGTCTGTGTCTGTTGTTATGTAATTTTTTATGTCAATATTTTATGTAGTTTAAAGCTTTTAGCGATTAGTAGGGTTAAGTTCATGAATAACTTTTGGTTCAAGGTTATATCTAAATCTACATCTACAATACATATTAATAAAACTATTTGAACTTTTTATCCTTTATTAAAACACTCTTTAATTGATAAAATTATCTTTTCACTTATTTTCTATAATTATTATATCATTATATTTATAATATTTAAAATAAATGATCCCTAAAATATTGGGTAAAGTATTCTAAAATTTTATTAAAAATCCTACGTTGACTATATTTTGTAGGCATAGAGCCTATTTTAGATTAGGTTAAAAAATTATTTTTATGTTCTAATTCATATCAATAACGTATAGGTTTAGGAGTGGTGTTTAGAATTTCTTTATAATGTGTGATTTGAGAATTTTTTATGTCGAAGCACAAATCATGCAATCTGATTGTAGGTCATCATTCTAAATCTTCCAGAATGACAGAAGAAACCCAGACAATTGGTGTGGCAATTTTGTCCAAATATAGTGAACAAAGAGATCATTTGAAGGTACTTTCCAATCGAGACCTGATTCACTCCTCTGCATATTATGCAGCATAGGATTTACTCAGTACCTACATCGTATAATGCTTCTTTAATTCATCAATATGTATCATGAAATTTTTTAACTCTCTAAAAGAGATGAAATTTGAATATCTTGTGGTTTGTGACACAGTATGGAGCGTATAAAGTGAGAGGAACTTAATATTTGATCACGTCCTTCATTTATATGGAGATTTTCCTATTTATAGGCACTTGATCTCATCGATTAAGAGTGTTTCCAGTCTAAGCTTGCTGGTATCTCTGTTGAGGAAAAGTGGGTGTTATATGAATTTCTGATGTAATCTCACAAAGTGGGATCTAGAGATAATAAAATGTATGAAAACTCTGCCCCTACTTCAAAGACAGAGGGGTAGTTTTTAATAGACTCTCGACGCTCAATGTGTTGAATCATGCATTAAAAATGTTACAACTATCAACTGAAGGGGTTACCATCTTTGTGTTTATCCGTTGCACGTATGTATCGTGGAAGAAAAATAAAGGTAATTGCTTTATACCTTTTTTCATTGTATATCTTAATTTTACCCTTTTCTCAATATATGTTGACTATACAACATTTTTGTGTGATGCCTAAATCACTTTTTTTTGGTTGGGTTCTTGATATAGTATTCATACATAGGCATGTTAGATTTCTTATTGAAAATTTATGTTTACTACTTTTTTTTTTATGTAATTTTTCAGGCTTGAAACATTGATGGAATCTACGATTTAAATTGGTAGATGAATAAACTTTACGATGGAGATCAAAGATTTATTGTTATTGAATTTTAGGATGACGAATGACGAGTAACAGTGAGAGGTTAGCTATTTATAGTCATCGAATACATGAAATTAAAAAAAGAAGGGTAGGAAAGGGATAGCCAATTTTTGCATTGACGAAATATGAATCATATGGATTGCTCCTATATGTGTTCTTCAAGCATTATTTATGTCATGCTATAGCTTTTGATAAGTTTTATTTTTGTTTTAAAATTTATTTATATGATTTAGAATTATTTTTATTTAAGTCTTTTTTTTTTTTTTTTTACCATTTAAGTCGTTTATTTTTTTTTTTAGTATGTGTCGAGCTTCTCTCGAACAAATTTAGATTTCATTTGATGCCTTTAATTACTAGAACTTACATTGTTTCAGCAGTAGCATTAAGTGTTTTTTTTCTCATCACTTAATAATAATGTTGATTTAGATTATTAAGAAAAAGAAGAGTTAACGTAGGACTTGTCTATGAAACAAGGATATATCCTTGAAATCTAGATTAGTTATTCAATCAGCTAAGTAAAAGTTAAAATGTACAGTTGTCATGTGATACTAATTTGACTAGGACTATAACATTGAATAAAGAATAATTTGCGTGTATAGCTAAAGTGCTAATTCTAATTGCTTATTGTCCAAGCAATTAATTTATCTACAGTTATACTAACATCATGACCCTCAGAAATGTGTGAGAATTATTTGTATTGCATTTAAATACTCTATTATAGATAAAAACTTAGTTTATTATTTTTTCAAATTATTTTTATAGACAACTATTAATTAAGAATTTTTTTTTTGAGATTTTAGTAAATTCTTGATGTTTAAAATAATAAATTAACATATATTTGTAACAATCCAAGACTATCCCCTAGTCGTTATACGGTGCTTACGGTTCCGAGGGATCACAAGCTAACCCATGAGCTGGTACCTGCCGTGAGCACTGAATAATATAATCATGAATGCAGAAGAATAACTGAAATGCCATAAGGTTTTAATAATGAAACGACTACTGAATTATGAATCTGGCATAATACTGAAATCTGAATAGCTAACTGTAGTGTCTAAAAAGCCTCTAAACTGAATACTATGAGTTGATGGGACATGCCCCAACTAACTCTACTAACTACTGATATAAAGACATGAAGTAATATAATCTGTCCTCGGATGATGAGGACTCACCACTACTACTGTACAACTGATAATCTGAGAATCTAGGTGCGATCCGGGAACTGAGCGTCAGCACCTATGATTTGAGACATCATAGTATGCGATTAGTACTTTGAATGTACTGGTATGTAAAATGAGGTAGACTGACATGCAAGGTTTCATGAATATGAGTAATAAACTATCTGAATATACATGTAAAACATGAGGTACTAAGTATAGGATGTGAAACCTATAGACACTGGCACGTAAAAAAACTGAATATGCATGAGAGTCTATAAATACTGAAAATACATGAAAATCTGTAGACCCTGAAGATGCATGACCAAGTTTATAATATGGACTGAGTAAAATCTGTAAACTGAATTACTGATGAAATTCTGATATCTGTATGCTGTGGTCAAACAACTCTAAGACTGCATAACTGAACTGGGACTATATCTGAGGCTGTGAGAGGTATCATCTAACCAACATGCCCCAATCTGAGCTAATCGGGGTCCAACTTGTAACCCCAGTTAGATGGGTGTTAATACCGTGCCACGAGTACTAACATTGGCTGTGTGGATCCACTAGACAGATATAATATCTAAAGGACTAAGGGTGTTAAGCCTGAACTGATGGGTGACCCCTATGAGATAGTCAAGCCTAATCTGACGGGTGACTTCTCATATCCTACGCTGGCTACGTAGTTATGGAGTATAGGGACTACTACTAACGACTCTGCCTATCTGATGGGGAAGCTGCCATTCCTACACTCGCTTGGTGCTAAATCCTACTCCTAACTTAAAGACACTGGGATACTAGACTGTTCTGAGTTTAATGACTGATATCTGACTATTCTGATAATGCTCAAGTATAATCTGGAGACTATTCTGTAATGTACTGATACTAGACTAAATAAATAGCTATGATTTTTCGGGTGTTCAATACCCCCAGGACTCAAAACAACAGCACTGAAAAGACACTAAAGCTTGGGGGACAAAGCATGAAGACTTTTATTAAATCTATCACTCTTGTAGGCATTTTATCAAACACTTGTAGTTCATGGTTTAAAACAATCATAGGAATGTCATGAAACTTGTAGAAATAGCATGAATTCAACATAATGGTAGTAATTAATGGTTTAATCCAGTAAATAATAATATTAAAACATAGAGGATTGGATAACAACAATAATTTCATTGAATCTTGGTATGAAATCAATAGTACATGGAGATTCATGGGTGAAATCATAATTTAAATCAACTAACTTGAAAAGATGATAGATTTGTAATTAAAATGGATACTTGGACTCCATGGATGAAAGGGATCCATGGATGAACATCTAACATACCTGGGATGATGAATTTGGAAGGATTGATGGAGAGTTCTTGATATTTGACCTTGATTCTTGAAGGTTAGGGTTTTGCTAATTGAGAGAATGTTCTTGATTTTGGGAAAAAATTGATTAGAATAATGCCCAATTAGGTTATTAGGGACTTAATTTTGTGTTTGAGGCTGACTGGGTTAAGGAAAAAGTACTTAAAAGTCCTTGGAATTAAAACTCGAAACTGACTGAAAATCCCAATTTTTTGGGCTGGCACAACGCGGTGCTATTGCAAAGTGTCACTGGAATCGGACAATTGAGAAAATGTATAGTGGCGTGATGCGGTAAAATTGCGTTGCCACCTTGTTTGCGACCTGGAAGCCCACCGCGATGCGGTGGTATCGCGTAGGGTCACTGAAAATTAACAATTCTGAACTGAGCCTATGGTGCGATGCGCCAAAATTATGGACCCTCATTGGAAGATGATAATTGTTATTTACATTGTCTCCGCGACGCGCTAAGTGTCAGAATGACGGGGTTTTACGACTGAAACTTAAAATCACCATAACTTCTTACCCGGTTATCGAATTTGGGCAAATTTTATATCATTGGAAAGCTAATTGAATTTCCTATACAATGACAGACTCTAAACTAAAAAATAATGAATGTTTTACAAATTTCATATGTGAATATTCACGTATTGGGACTTAGATTATGCTAGGAAAATATGGGGTGTTACAATATCCCCCCTTGGGATCATTCGTTCCCGAATGAAACTGGTTAAGTTGAGGAAACTGATGGACTGAGATTACACACTAAATATGCATGTCTGATGCGTAGAATGCATAACTAAACTGATTCATGAATGCACGACTGATATGAACATGATGTGCAGCTGAAACTGAGATTGTAGAGAAAAGTCTTTAGAAAATTAGTACCTTATACTAAATCTGGATTCACAGAGAAAAGATGAGGGTACTTGGTCCGCATATCTGCTTCTTCTTCCCAAGTGTCTCTCTCAATGGACTGATTTCTCCAAAGAACTTTGACTAGTGATACTTCTTTGTTCCTTAGTCTACGTACTTGATGATTAAGAATTTCGTCTGGAACTTCCTCATAGGAAAGACTGTTCTGAATATCTACACTTTCTAAGGGAACAACTATAGCTAGATCACCAATACACTTTTTCAACAATGAGACATAAACACTGGGTGTACTGAGGATAAATCTGAAGGCAACTCAAGCTCGTAAGCTACCTTTTTTAAAACGACTGAGGATTCTGAATGGACCGACATATCGGGATCTGAGTTTCACCTTCTTGCCAAACCTCCTCACTCCTTTTATGGGAGAGATTTTCAAGTATAAAAAATCCCTGACCTTAAACTCGAGATCCTTTCTTCTCACATCTGCATACGATTTCTGTTGGCTCTGGGAAGCCCAAAACTTTTCTCGAATCGACTGAACCTTCTCTAAGTCATCAAACACCAAGTCAGGCCCTGCTACTATAGCCTCACCTACTTTAAACCAACCAATTGGAGATCTACATCTTCTACCATAGAGAGACTCAAATGGAGCCATACGAATACTAGAATGATAGCTGTTATATGCGAACTCAATCAAAGGCAAGTGTTCATCCCAACTACCCTTGAAATCAACAACGTATACTTTCAGCATATCCTCAAGAGTCTGAATTATCCTTTCTACTTGGCCATCTGTCTGAGAGTGGAAGGCTGTACTGAGATGGACTTGGGTACCAAGCCCCTTTTGGAATGCTTTCCAGAAGTGAAAGGTAAACTGAGTACCTCTATCAGAGATGATAGATAAGGTAACACCGTGCAACCTAACCAACTCTTTGAGATAGAGATTGGCATAGTCCTCATCTAAAAAAGAGGTATGGACTGGCAAGAAATAAACTGATTTGGTCATCCTGTCTATGATAACCCAAATAGAGTCATGCTGACGACGGGTATAAGGCAAACCTGTCATAAAATCTATGTTCACTTTCTCCCATTTTCATATGGGAAGATTGAACTCCTGCATGGATCCACTAGGCTTCTGGTGCTCAACCTTAACTTACTGATATGTAGAACACTTAGCTACAAACTCTGCAATATCTCTCTTCATCCCATTCCACCAATAGATCTCTCGCAAATCGTGGTACATCTTAGTAGCCCCTGGATGAATAGAGTAATGTGAACCATGTTCTTCTGCAAGAATTCGCTGCCTCTAATCATCTACACCAGGCACACACAATCTACCCTGACAGTGTAATACACCATCTCCCCCTTGGGAGAAAACCTCCACTTTCTGATCTCTGACTGATTCTTTCATCTTAACTAGACTAGGATCTTTATACTGCTTTTCCATCACCTCAGAAATAAGAGATAATTCTGAGCTACTCTGTACCCCAATACTACCCTCTACTGAGTCGACTAAGCGGACACCTAGTCGGGAAAACTGATGAACTTCCTGAGCTAACTTCTTCTTACCATCCTCAATGTGAGAAACATTATCCATAGACAATCTACTGAGAGCATCAGCTACTATATTGGCCTTACCTGGATGATACAAAACATTCTTTTCATAATCCTTTAATAACTCTAACCACCTTCTCTGACGTAAATTTAAATCTTTCTATGAGAACACATACTGGAGGCTTTTGTGATCTGTGAACACATCTGCATAAACCCTATACAAGTAATGCCTTCAAATATTTAAGGTGAATACTACTGCTGCTAGCTTATGATCATGAGTCAGATAATTATTCTCATGAGGCTTAAGTTGTCTGGAGGTGTAAGCTATGACCTTACCTCTCTGTATGAGGACACAACCCAAACCTACTCTGGATACATCATAGTTCACAACAAACCCATCGAAATCATCTGGTAGAGTAAGAACTGGGGCTGAGGTGAGTCGAGTCTTAAACTCCTGAAAACTCTTCTCGCAAGAATCTGACCATTGAAACTTAACTTTCTTCTGAGTCGATCTGAACATGGGGAATGCAATAGAAGAAAACCCTTCAAAAAACCATCAGTAATAGCCAGCCAAACCCAAGAAACTTTTAATGTTTGATAGAGAGATGGGTCTAGTCCAGTTTCTCTCCGCCTCAATCTTTTGAGGATCAGCTCTAATGCCATCACTAGAAATAATATGGCAAAGAAAAGCTACTGATCTTAGCTAGAATTCACACTTATTGAATTTGGCAAACAACTGAGGGCTCTAAGAATTTGTAACACTATCTTGAGATGGTCTGCATGACATTTTCGTTACGGGAGTTAACAAGAATGTCATTGCTGAAGACTATGACAAACATGTCCAAGTACTACTTGAACACTCGGTTCATCAAGTCCATGAAGGCTACTGGGGCATTCGTGAGACCAAAGGACATGACTAGAAATTCAAAGTGACCATACCGGGTTTGAAAAGCTATTTTCAGAATGTCATGTTCTCTGACTCTAAGATGATGATAGCCTGATCTGAGGTCTATCTTAGAAAACTAATTAGTACTCTAAAGTTGGTAAAATAAGTCATCAAATCTATGAAGTGGGTATTTATTCTTGACTGTGACCTTGTTCAACTAACGGTTGTCAATACACATTCTGAGAGAACCATCCTTCTTACGTACGAATAGAACAGGTGCGCCCTACGGGGAGATGCTGGGTTTGATGAATCCCTTATCTAGGAGATACTTTAACTGTTCTTTTAACTTTTTGGGTTCAACTGGAGCCATTTTGTATGGCGAATAGATATAGGCTGAGTATCTGGAAGAAGGTCTCTTCCGAAGTCTATTTCCCTTTCGGGAGGAACTCTGAGAAGATCTTTAGGAAATACATCTGAGAATTTATTTACTACTGGAACATATACATGAGTAGGAGTTTTTGAGCTAGAGTCTTTGACTCGTACAAGTTGGTAGACACACCCCTTGGATATCATCTTTCTAGCTCTAAGGTATGAAATCAACTGACCCCTAAGAGTTGTAGTACTACCCTTCCATTCAAGGACTGGTTCATTTGGAAATTGGAAATGAACTATTCTATTTCTACAATCAATTGAGGCATAGCATGAGTGGAGCCAATACATGCCAAGAATAACGTCAAAATACATCGTCTCTAACTCTACGAGATCAACTGAGGTAACGTTTTTAGATATTATGACTGGAAAGTTCCTGTTTACCTGCCTGGCTATAATGGAAACACCTACTGGGGTAGACATCAAAAAAGGTTCTGCTAGAGTTTCGGGACTGACTCTGAAATTGATGGCTACATATGGAGTTACAAAAGAAAGAGAAGCTCCAGGGTCTAGTAAAGCATAAATATGTAAGTGAAAGACCTTCAACCTACCAGTAACTACGTCAGGAGAATTTTTCTGATCCTGGCAGGACTGAAAAACATATAATCTATTCGGGTGCTGACCATTGGTAGCACTGGAAGTGGCACCCTGCTGAGTTCGGCGGTCGGATGGAATTGACGACTGATGGGACTGGCCTTGTTGACGCGCATCCCTACCTTTTTGAGCAACTACCCAACACTCCCAAATCCGATGGCCTGGCTTTCCACACCCAAAACATACATCACTACCTGCTCTACACTTGCTCTGATGGTGTCTGCCACACTTTTGACATAAAGGATTGGTGCGAACACTGCTAAAGCTAACCTAGGACTTAGATCCTGGTGACCTATCCCTATTGTCATTTCTGAATTTGGGTACTGGGGAACTAGATGAAGAGGGCACTGGGGCTGAAGACCTATGGTGAAATGGAGGACGGTTACCACCCTCTGACTTTGGATGACTTAAATTAAAATTACCCATCCTAGCTCTCTTGTTTCCCCTCTCTCTCCCCTTAATCTCCTGCTCCTCTATCTATTGAGCATGGACCATCAGTCTAGACAAGTCCATCTCTTTAATCAACATTGCTATCCTACACTCCTTGAACACACTATCAGACACACCAGACACAAATTTACTCATCTTAAACCTACTGTCAGCTACTATATGAGGAACATATCTAGCTAACTGAGTAAAATTGAGAGAATACTCCCTCATACTGATTCTGCCTTGCCTCAAATTAATAAATTCTAACATCTTGGCCTCCCTCAACTCCAATGAAAAAAATCTGTCCAAGAAAGCCGTGACAAACTCTTCCTATTCTATAGGCCCTGCATCAACAACTCTATCAACTTTCCACTGCTTAAACTAAGTATGGGCTACATCCTACAATTGATATGCATCCAACTCAGTATTCTGACTATACGTCACCCCCATAGCATCCGTTGCCTTTTGAACCAATCTAAGAATTACTGTGGATCCTCTTCAGACTTGGATCCCATGAAGAAAGGAGGATTCATCCAGGTGAAGTCCCAAATTCTGGTTGCAGCAATATTGGCCACTGGGCTGGCCGAAATAGCAACTGGTCGTTCATTTTGTGCTGCTACAGAGTTCATTGGAGTAGTGAACACAACTCTGAATTCTGCGTGAGAGACATGCTCGTCCAGAGGATTTGCCTGGACGGGCTGAGGGGCTGTCTGAGTTCCTATTTTTTTCGTTCTTCTTGGGAGGCATGTTCTATAAATGAAAGGAGGAAATAAATTAGACTGAGAGTTTAACTTGAGCTCACGCTCAATCGCACGACATAGATACTGAAAGAAGGGAAACTTTTCCTAAACACCTTGTAGCATCTCGTCCATAAGTGTGGCGTGCTACACACCCATGAACAAGACTCTACTTGACACGACTTTCAGACTTCCTAGGATACTTTATAATCTTAGGCTCTGATACCAAGTTTGTAACAACTCGAGATAACCCCCAGTCGTTAAAAGGTGCTTATAATCTTGGGGGACCACAAGCTAACCCATGAGCTGGTACCTGCCGTGAGCACTGAATAATATAATCATGAATGTAGAAGAATAGCTGAAATGCCATAAGGTTTTAATAATGAAACGACTATTGAATTATGAATCTGGCATAATACTGAAATCCGAATAATCTGAATAACTAACTGTAGTGTCTAAAAAGCCTCTAAACTGAATACTATGAGTTGATATGACAGGCCCCCAACTAACTCTACTAACTACTGAGATAAAGATATGTAGTAATATAATCTATCCTTGGATAATGAGGATTCACCACTGCTACTGTACTGCTGATAATCTGAGAATCTAGGTGCGATCTGGGAACTGAGTGTTAGTACCTATGATATGAGATATCATAGCACAAAAGAAAAGGTATGCGATCAGTAATTTAAATGTACTGGTATGCTAAATTAGGTAGATTGACATACAAGGTTTTATGAATATGAGTAATAAACTATCCGAATATATATGTAAAGCATGAGGTACTCAGTATAGACGCAAAACCTATATATACTAGAGATATGTGAAGCACATAAAAAAGAATTGTATATGCATGAGAGTCTGTAAATACTGAAAATACATGAAAATCTATAGACCCTGAGGATGCATAACCCGACATATAACATGGACTGAGTAAAATCTGTAAATTAAATTACTGATAAAATTCTGATATCTGTATGCTTTGGTCAAAATACTCTAAGACTGCATAACTGAACTGGGACTATATATGAGATTGTGGGAGGTATCATCTAACTGACATGCCCCAATCTGAGCTAATCGGGGTTCAACCTGTAACCCCAGTTGAATGGGTGTTAATACCGTGCCACGGGTACTAACATTGGCTTTGTGGATCCACTAGACTGATATAATGTCCAAAGGACTAAGGGTGTCAAGCCTGAACTGACGGGTGACCACTACGAGATAGTCAAGCCTAATCTGACGGGTGACTTCTCATATCCTACGCTGGCTACGTAGTTCTGGAGTATAGGGACTGCTACTAATGACTCTGCCTATTTGAAGGGGAATCTGCCACCCCTACACTCGCTCGGTGCTAAATCCTACTCCTAACTGAAAAACACTGAGATACTAGACTGTTTTGAGTTTAATGACTGATATCTGACTATTCTGATAATGCTCAAGTATAATCTGGAGACTATTCTGTAATGTACTGAGACTAGACTAAATAAACAACTATGATTTTTCAGGTATTCAATACCCCCAGGACTCAAAACAATAATACTGAAACAACACTAAAGCTTGGGGGACAAAGCATGAAGGCTTTTAATAAATCCATCACTCTTGTAGGCATTTTATCAAACACTTGTAGTTCATGGTTTAAAACAATCATAGGAATGTCATGAAACTTATAGAAATAGCATGAATTCGACATAATAGTATTAATTCATGGTTTAATCCAGTAAATAATAATATTAAAATATGGAGGATTGGATAACAACAATAATTTTATTAAATTTTGGTATAAAATCAATAGTACATGGAGATTCATGGGTGAAATCATAATTTAAATCAATTAACTTAAAAAGATGATAGGTTTGTAATTAAAACGTATACTTGGACTCCATGGATGAAAGGGATCCATGGATGAACATCTAACATACCTGGGGTGATAAATTTGGAAGGATTGATGGAGAGTTCTTGATATTTGACCTTGATTCTTGAAGGTTAGGGTTTTGCTAATTGAGAGAATGTTCTTGATTTTTGAAGAAAATTGATTAGAATAATGGTCAATTAGGGACTTAATTTTGTGTTTGGGGCTGACTGGGTTAAGGAAAAAGTACTTAAAAGCCCTTGGAATTCAAACTTGGAACTGAATGAAAATTCTAATTTTCTGGGCTGGTGCGACGCGGTGCTATTGCACCATGTCAGTGGAATCGGACAATTGAGAAAATGCACGATGGCGCGATGACGTAAAATCACGTTGCCACCTTGTTTGCGACCTGGATGCCTACCGCGACGCCGTGGTATCGTGTTGGGTCATTGAAAATTGACAATTCTAAACTGAGCCTATGGCGCGATGTACCAGAATTACGGACCCTCAATGGAAGATGATAATTATTTTCACTATCTCTGCGATGCGTTAAGTGTCAGAATTACGGGATTTTGCAACTGAAACTTAAAGTCGCCATAACTTCTTATCCGGTTATCGGATTTGGGCGAATTTTCTATCGTTGGAAAGCTAATTGAATTTCCTATGCAATGACAGGTTCTAAACTGAAAAATAATGAGTGTTTCACAAATTTCATATATGAATACTTACGTATTGTATTTAGATTATGCTCTAGAAATACGGGGTGTTATAATATTCTTGATAAATTATTGCTAATTGAGATTTTTTTTTGTTTATAATGGTTCATATAAATTAGTGATTTAAAATTGAGTTATTTATAATTTTGACCAGATTATTTGGATTGTTACATTCTGTCACGAGAACTTGGTTAATCTATGTATGAAATATAATAAATCCATGTAAGAACTTGGTTACTGCCAATTTACTTGATTGGTGCTATAAGAAATTTATGTATGAAATATAATACTGTAGACATGTAATTTTTGACTCTTCTGAATTTAATATATATATTTTTCTGTATTAAATATTTATATTTGATCCGATACTATTTTAACCCTTATTTCATTTTTAATAAATTTTAATTGAAAATAAATAAATAAATAAACTTATACTTTTAGAATAATTTATTTTTATTTTTATTTTTTTAAATAATACAAAAATTCAAAAAATATATATTTTCCTTTTAATTTTAATAAATAGGCCAGTAGTTTTATTATTCTCTTAATTATATTTATTTTTACAAATTTTTATTATATTTTTCTTAAATATAAAGTTAGTAAATATTATTTTATTGTTATTATCTATTTATTTTAAATTAATTAAAAATATAAAATAATATATATTTCAAATCCCACCCCTGATCTGATATCTTACTGTTCCCCCCAAAATAGTCTAACTATTCCCCCAAAATAATCTCCCTATTTAAGGACTCTTTCTACAGACAAAAAGAGGAGATTCTACGTGCATGATCTTATTATCAGATACTGATAAAAAAAAGAGAAGGAAAAAGATTGAAAACCAGAGAATAACAACATAAGAAAAGAAGAAGAAAAGAAGAAAAAGAGTGAAAGTTAGAGTTTCGTGGAAGTTTTCGTTGACGAGTCTCTTTGTTTATAACTTGAATTATTTCACTACAGGTTCTTATTTAATCCTGTATTATTTACGTTATCAATTTTATTATGGGAAAGCATGGATGAATTATTCAAGATGTTATTTGTTTGTAAATATATAATGATATAATTTTGTGCATTATATTTTGCTAAATATGTATATGAGTAATAAATTTAAGTCTAGAAATTAAGAAATATGTAATAGAAAATGTATATTTTTCTTTTACACATATCATATAAACACAGTTACAAAATCCATTTTCTTATGTACACAGATCCACATTCATATACATAGTAGGAAACATTACACACATTCTTCAATTTTCTTTTATCAGATAGCAGATCCACATGCACACACGGAGATAAAAAATAAAAAAATATGAAAAATAAAAAATTAATCACGAAACCATCTTTGCTGGAATCATTCCCTCACCGAAATTTGGCATCTTCCTTTAAAACCAGATAAAAAACCATTAAAAAAATCTCTCCATTGCAATTCCGACGATCCTCTTCGCCGAAAAATAGAGAAAACCCATTGGACCTCTCCCATCCCTCCTTCACTGCCGCCACACCACTATAGCCGGTGACTACCACTAGGCCGGTAATCAGTAACATTCATTGGAGAACCCAATCGAAAACAAAATTAGCTACTAAATTCGACCAAAACCAAATTCGTTTAAAACCCGCCGGATCCCGCCAACGCGCCACCATCCTTTTCTTCTCCTTTTTTTGGAGCCTCTGTCGCCAATTCTAGCATAATCAGGCCAGCGAACCACCCCAAATTGGCGCTACCATCGTCCCCCCTCTCTCATTGTTGACCAGCCACCCATGGCTGTATCAACCCCGTACCATCGACCCCTCTACACCTCAAATCTAGCTAAAAAATAGATACCCCTCTTATTTACCGCTTTGATATTGGTTGAGCTGTATTATATATTATCTTCTCTTACGCACCACCTCTGAGTCTCTAAAATAGGATAGAAGGAATGCAACGCATGCATCCTACTTTATTTTTGAGATAGTCGGAGTGTCAAGGCACCTGGTGAAGAATTATAGTCACACATGTTAGGTGGGGTTCAGATTGACAACGAAGGTGGTGTTTCCCTACTACCGACTAAGTTGTCCCTCCCTGGCTCGAGTGTCTGCTCGGGTAAGCCAGTCTAGGCACCTATCCCTATTAGGCTTCAACTTAGAAGAACTGTAAATTCAGAATCTGGTTATCCCTATTAGGTGCCACTTTATTTGTATCATATGCATTTGACTTAGCGGGACTCCGCACAGAGGTCGAGTCTGTCTAGGACAGGTGACCTACTTTATAAAGACCAACATTCATCTTACGTGCTCTTTGAAATTTGTTTGGAAGACTGTTTGTTTGTTGACCGGCTTTAGGCAACTTTGAAATGCAAGAGATTTTATTGTTTTCAAATTTAGTAAATCATTTTTCAAAGAAAAAATTTATTTTTAAAAGAAAGAAATTTTTTAAATATATAGTAACATAGTTTTACTGTCTTCATGAACTATGAGGATCTGATTCTCACATCTTAGTGGGATACGTAGGAAGTCCTTCTCAGGATACGACCCTATTTTTTTGAAAATTATTCATAGACTTATTGTGGAATATTTTGAAGATATGATTACTTTCATAATTATTTTTCTAATTCTTAATTTTAATTTATATATATCTTAATAGCCCTGAATCTTTAGGGATCATATGGCTAAATTGTTACAAAATAAATAATATATATAAATCTTAATAGCCCTGAACCTTTAAGGGTCTTGAGGTTGAATTTTGTACGACATATATTTCAAGAACTACGCACACCTGATTCTCATCTTAATGAGATACGTAGGCAGTCCTTCATGGATTCGGTGTCTTAAAAAACTAAAATTTTTTTTTGAACTCTGAAGTATTAGTTTTCTCCAAAATCAAAATAATATTTAGTGGTTGGTTTGTGGCTAAATTGGCATCTCACCTATATAACATAATGTCCAAAGAATGGGTAAGATGATCCACAAAAAATGATATAGGGTCTGAGATGAGTTGGTGTAGATTATTAGAAATGAGGAGTAAAAAGAAATGACCTAAAAAGTGACAAATTTGGAGCAAAATATGAGAAACATGCAAATACTGAAAGAGAAAAAGAGAGTTCTCACAAGAATTTTTACATATTTCAATGTTCACTTGCCTCTAAAATCCAAAACATCAAAGTCGGACATGTACGAGGGTCATGTTGATCATTTGACTTATAAGAGGAGTAAGGGGAAAGAGAAATTGCTGATGACTTACTTTGGAGAGAGTTTGAGGTGATAAATTTAAAATGATCGAGTTAAAAAAAAGATGATGTAGCAATGATTGTGGAGACTCCATTAAGGCCGACATATTAAGTTCGAAAATTTAGAAGACAATCTGCTCCCTACGAGGAAGGATTTTTGGTAGTCTTTTTTGTTTTCTTTCTACTACCCAAATTATTTTAGGGTTGGAATTTGAGATTTATCTTATCTTATTTTATTATAAAATCCTTCTATCTTTTGGTCAACAAATGTGTGTCCTTTTTATTTTAATTTTATTTTTTATTATATATTGTTTTGTTGTTTTTTTCTTTAGAGAGCTCTTTCTATGGTGATTCTAGAGATGTGATATGCATGTTGAATTCACAGACTGATCTTTAAATCCAATCTAATCCTAAAATATTTGACAATAAGATAGAGTTGAATGAAAAACTCATATAAGAAAATAAGTAAAGTGTTCAGGTATTTGGGGAGATAGTTGCAACCTCTTTTGAATGTATTAAGGCAATCACTTTGTGAATCAGGAAATAACTTGATCATCGATTAGAAGATTCAATTCAATAATTTTGAATGGGGCCGATCGGAGGATATATAGTATCCACTATAAGGAAAAGCAAAAGGAAGTTAGCTCCAAAAGGGCATGAGTCACTCATCGAGAAAAAAATAAATTATAAATGGAAATGTATATTTCACAAGCTTAAAAGAAGTGACGCAGGTACATAATCTTAGTCACGATCAATTGAAAAAGATGCGTATGATCTTCATGTTCTACTCTCAGATTACATGTTATGTACTTGTGTTTTTAAGGATTGATATGACGAAGGTATTTCATTCTACTATCCAAATATTGTGTCATCCTTTGTTACCCCTTTTGAGCTTTAGTGTTATTTTCTTTCGTATCCCTCTTTTGGAATCAAAATAGAATTTGAAAAAGTAAAAAAAAAAGGTATCAAGAAAAATGGAGTAAAAAAAAAGAGTTGAAAAAAAAAGAGAAAAAAATCAAATAAAAATCCAAATCCAAGCAAAAGAAATGTCTGAACTACGTTTGACCTAATTCTTGCTATGACAAGATACGTTGGTAGCCATACTCTAGGGTTCGGTCCAACCAAGAGAAAATTCAAGTTACTCAGAATAAAATAAAACCGGGGCAAAAGTTTATTTCCTTAAAAGAGTCGATTCCAAAAGTTGTATATTTTACCCAATGTTGTGTAAATTTTGAGCCCCATGCCGACATTTATTTCTATCCCATTCTAAAAGACAAGTTGTAACCAAAGAAAGACCTTCAGATCAATCTTTGAGAATGTGAAGGCTAAACATGTTATGGGTACATGATATTTCATATTTTGAGTGTTATTTTCTAAAAAAAAAAAATGAAAATGAGAGAGTCTTATTGGTGAAAATATTTTTGGGCATCATAAGGCAACCGTGAGCTGTGAGATCAATAAAAATGAGAGTCTTATTGGTAAAAATCTTCATGGGCACCATAAGACGACAATGATTTGAAAAAGAAAAGAAAATGGGAGCGGTTTGTTAACGAAAACCCATCGAGGTGTCACTAGCCTAAGGGGAATTATAATCCAGAGGGAACAAGTTCAAGAATGACTCACTTTCAAATTCAATGAGTGGGCAAAAAGTGATAGTGATTAGTTTGGATAGATCAGGTTGTTTAATTCAAAATGCATGTCATAATCACTAGAATCAGCTGCCACACCCAGATAAAATTTTCTTTTTGACATTTTTTTTAAAGAAGAGATGTTTATTGTCCTTTCCTATTCTTTTTGTTATTTTTATTTTTTATTTTTTATTTTTGTGTCTTTGTGGTCAAAAGAAAATCACTATCATAATCTTTCATGTATTTTTGAGTCAAAATTTTGTCAAGATAAGTGAGGAAAGACTTCAAAACTTGCTATCAACTCCTTTAGTTGTGCAAAGCAAGACAAAAGAACAACACACAAAGATAACATGTTTCAAAAATAAAGTAAAGTACTCGAGAATGCTTGTTATCCGACAGTTTTTGGACTTATAAAAGTATAAAAGGTGTATTTTAAGCTGAATCCTGAGGCATCATGCAAGAGAAATATGATTTGAGTTAAAATGTTTTAGTAGTCAGAGTTTGGGGTCAATACTACAACAAGTCAACAATACCTATCAATGATTTGCAATGGAGTTGGGCATGGCAAGTGCAATAGATTGTCTCAATAGTCAAATGCCACAAATCAACTACCGTATTTTTAAATTAAAAAATTTTCTTTATAGGAAATAAAAACATGTGTTACCTTCATATCAAAGGTTTCAAAGCTTAACTATTAAAAGCCGCAATTTCTTACTTCTGCAAATGAAAAAGGCAGCACTGTTACACAGATTTGGTAAGCAATAATGGTAAAAACTCATCATTTTAACCCTTAGGAGACGCACTTTCTAGTCCAGATAATTTAAGATTCATTTGTTAGGTGATGAACTTCCAAACTTGAACCATCACTCCTAGAAGACGCACTTTCTAGTTGAGTCATTTCATTTAACCCCTAGGAGAAGCACTTCCTAGTCAAAATAAGTCAGTTTTCATTTGTTAGGTGAAACACTTCCTAACTTGAACATTCACTCCTAGAAGACGTACTTTCTAGTTTGAGTCATTTCATTTAATCCCTAGAAGATGCACTTTCTTGTCTGGGTAATTTAAGTTTCATGTGTTAGGAGACGCATTTCCTAAGCCATTAGTTTTACTCTGAAAAGATGCATTTCTTTAGAAAGGCCTTAATTCACCCCTTTTACTATACTTTTCAAAAGTTGTGACTTGATGACACTTACTAAATTTTCTAGTGCAAACTGGGGCAAAATTTTGTTCGTGTTTATGTAAATTTATTTTATGCTCAGGACCCCCCTGAAGAATGGGGCAGGACCCTCCCAAAGAATGAAAATCTATTTTATGCTCAGGACCCTCCTGAAGAACGGGACAGGACCCTCCTGAAGAATGAGAATTTATTTTATGTACAGGACCCTCATGAAGAATGAGAATTTATTTTTGAACAGGACCCCCTGAAGAATGGGAATTTATTTTATGCACAGGACCCTCCTGAAGAATGGAAATTTATTTTTGAACAGGACCCTCCTGAAGAATGTGAATTTACTTTTGAACAGGACCCTCCTGAAGAATGAGAATTTACTTTTGAACAGGACCCCCCTGAAAAATGGGAATTTAATTTTGAACAGGACCCTCTGAAGAAACAGGATTCTCCTGAAGAATGGGAATTTACTTTTGAACAGGACCCTTCTGAAGAATGGGAATTTACTTTTTGCTCAAGACCCTTCTGAAGAATGGGACAGGACCCCCTAAGGAATGGGAATTTATTTTATGCACAGGACCCTCCTGAAGAATGAAAATTTATTTTTGACCAGGAACCCCCTGAAGAATGAGAATTTATTTTATGCATAGGACCCTCCTGAAGAATGAAAATTTACTTTTGAACAGGACCTCCCTGAAAAATGGGAATTTATTTTATGCACAGGACCCTCCTGAAGAATGGGAATTTATTTTTGAACAGGATATCTCTGAAGAATGGGAATTTATTTTATGAACAGGACCCTCCTGAAGAATGAGATTTTATTTTTGAACAGGACCCTCCTGAAGAATGGGAATTTACTTTTGAATATGATTCTCCTGAAGAATAGGAATTTACCTTTGAACAGAACCCTCCCGAAGAATGGGAATTTACTTTTGAACAGGACCTTCCTGAAGAATGAGAATTTACTTTTAAACAAGACCTTCCTGAAGAATGGGAATTCACTTTTTTCTCAGGACCTTCCTGAAGAATGGGACAGGACCCTGCTGAAGAATGGGATAGGACCCTCCTAAAGAATGGGAATTTTTCTTATGTCCAGGACCCTCCTGAAGAATAGAATGTTATTTTTCTGTTTCACTTTTTATTTTGAGTTCAGGAACATATTTGAAAAATTGAAGAAAAAGGAAGTCCATGAGCCCGCTTGAAGAACAAGGTGAAGAAAAAACAAGTCAGGAACCCGCCTGAAGAACAGGGTGAAGAAATAACAAGTCAGGAGCCCGCCTGAAGAATAGGATAATGAAATAGCAAGTCAGGAGCCCGTTTGAAGAACAGGGTGAACATCATCAGTTGTAAGCTCAGGAGCCCGCCTGAAGAATAGGGTGGAGATTCTCAAGTCTAAAGCAGAAGAAAGTGTGGAGAATATATCAATTGTTAAGTTCCTCTCCAATGCCGAGAGCCAACATGGAGGAACAAAATATTTTTCAAGACTCGACTCAAAATAACGACTATCTCGTCACTTGAGAAGTCATGAAGATTATTTAAGTCAAGATTCTAAAAAGTTGTATAAATAAGATCTTTTACTTGTATCTTCTTTTTCTATTTTTGTTTCAATGTAAAAAAGCAGAAGTCATTAACCGAAAACTCAACGAAATCTCACTCGACCTTTATCTCTTTCTCTCACTTTTTACCAATGAACTATAAGTGACCTGATTCCCTTATAACCCGGGATATGTAGGTGGTCCAAAACCAGGACTCGATCACATATTTTATTTATTTTCTTTTGTTCTATCTTTACTTTTCAAATAATTGGAGGATCAAAAATCACCTCTTTGTCTACTTCTTTGTATGAAAACTCTTCGAGATTTCACACAAAGAGGGGAAAAATGTAGACACGTAATTTTTGACCCTCCCGAATTTAATATATATATTTTTCTGTATTAAATATTTATATTTGATCCGATATTATTTTAACTCTTATTTCATTTTTAATAAATTTTAGTTGAAAATAAATAAATAAATAAATAAACTTATACTTTTAGAATATTTTATTTTTATTTCTATTTTTTAAATAATACAAAAATTCAAAAAATATATATTTTTATTTTAATTTTAATAAATAGGCTAGTAGTTTTATTATTCTCTTAATTATATTTATTTTTACAAATTTTTATTATATTTTTCTTAAATATAAAGTTAGTAAATATTATTTTCTTGTTATTATCTATTTATTTTAAATTAATTAAAAAATAAAAAATAATATATATTTCAAATCCCACCCCTTATCTAATATCCAACTGTTCCCCCCAAAATAGTCTGACTGTTCCCCCAAAATAATCTCCCTATTTAAGGACTCTTTCTACAGACAAAAAGAGGAGATTCTACGTACATGATCTTATTATCAGATACTGATAAAAAAAAGAGAAGTAATTAACAACATCAGAAAAGAAGAAGAAAAGAAGAAAGAGTGGAAGTTAGAGTTCCGTTGAAGTTTTCGGTGATGAGTCTCTTTGTTCATCACTTGAATTATTTCACTACAGGTTCTTATTTAATTCTGTATTATTTACGTTACCAATTTTATTATGGAAAAGCATGAATGAATTATTCAAGATGTTATTTGTTTGTAAATATGTAATAATATAATTTTATGCATCATATTTTGCTAAATATGTAAATGAGTAGTAAATTTAAGTCTAGAAATTAAGATTTATGTAATCGAAAATGTATATTTTTATTTTACACAGATCATATAAACACAGTCACAAGATTCATTTTTTTTATGTACATAGATCCACATTCATATACATAGTAGGAAACATTACACACATTCTCCAATTTTCTTTTATCAGATAGCAGATCCACATGCACACATGGAGATCAAAATTAGAAAAATATGAAAAATAAAAAATTAATTATGAAACCACCCTTGCTGGAATTATTTCCTCACTAGAATATGGCATCTGCCTTCAAAACCAGATCAGAAATCATTAAAAAAATCTCTTCGTTGCAATTCCGGCGATCCTCTTCGCCGAAAAATGGAGAAAATCCATCGGACCTCTCCCGTCCCTCCTCCACTGCTGCCGCACCACCATAGCCGGTGACTACCACCAGGCTGGCAATTAGTAATAGTCATCGGAGAACCCAATCGAAAATAAAATTAGCGACTAAATTCGACCAAAACCAAATTCGTTGAAAACCCGCCGGATCTCGCCAATGCGCCACCACCACCCTTTTCTTCTTTTTTTTCTGGCACCGCTGTTGCTCTTTTCAGTATAAATAGGCCAGCGAACCACCCCAAATCTACGCTACCATTATCCCCCCTCTCTCATCGACGACCAGTCACCCATGGTTATATTGGCCCCATGCCATCGACCCCTCTACACCTCAGATCTCGCCAAAAAATGATGATAAATTGCCAGAATCATCACTATACGCACACTAACACTATAGTTGCTGAAATAATAAGAGGAGAGAAAAAATGGGATAAGGTAGTTGTGTTATGAGTGTGTGAATGCTGTATATGTATATTTTATGTTTTGAGAAATTAATATTAATAATATATGGATCTTTTGTATTTTTATTAATATTATATTATTCTATTTCTAGTCATTAATAAGACTTTATTATTTTATTATTAAAATTAATTAATTATTTTTTAGACAAATATATTTTAAATATTTATCTCGATTGAGAATGCGGAGTACACATCTGTCTGAGACATTTTAAATTCGAGGATGCAATATTGCACTTTGACAAAGATCGTCTTAAAATTAGTTTTCACTAGTTTAATACAAGAGTTTTAAATAGTTTTGGTATATTATAATTGAGCGAATCTAGACCTTAACATAATTTATCAAACTAGTTTGAGTTAGTATAAGTCAATAAAAGCGACCATGCTAGAACAAGGGAATCGATTCGTGCCTCACACATTCCTCTCGGTCAACAGAATTTCTTACCCAGTTTTCTATTTTTGCAGACCAATAAAGAGTCATTTCCTTTTGATTAGGGTTTCAATAAGGTGACTTGGAACACCATAACTCAATTCCAAGTGGAGACTCTGTAAATAAAATAATCTCTATTCAATACCGTCACTTTAATTGGAAAAATCCTTCGACTCGAACCCTTCGAGCGAAAAAGGGGTGTGATAAATACTATGTCCGAATTTAATTCTATTATTTATACTGCTTTAGAGATAAAACCTGAATAAGAACCTTCTTTGTTTACGGCTATGGGTGATGAAAATAATTACATGAAATCATTATATAACTATTATGCCTATTTACTTGAGGAAGCCGTACCGAAAAATACCACTCCAACTCCCGCTCCCCAAGCTCCCGAGGATCCATCATCTTCTAAAATACAGGAACCTAGTAGCTATCCTATTTACTTTTTTGATTTAAATGCTTGGGACAGGGTGCCACCTTCATCCCACAGAATACTTTCTCAAGAAAAACATAAGTATTATCTTCGACAGCTGATGGAGGACCATAGAGCAAGGATCAACACGTTGGATTAGTGGAAGAATAATGAAAGACAATATCCTGTTCTTTAAAGATTAGCTAGAGATATATTAAAAGTTTCAATGTCAACTGTTGCATTGGAGAACACTTTTAGTTAGGGACGACAACAACTTGGAGACAATCGATACTCATTGTCATTTTACCATCTCTTTTCTTTTTATGTTGTTATTTTTGAAGACAACATATTACGTACTATGCCAACTTAAATTGCTTAGTTTAATTTAGCTTAAGGCTTAAGGTATACATTAGTTTACTTAGATTGAGATGTACATTAGTCTATTTCACTTTCCCCCGATTCTGTTATTACGTTAATGTGTCCTGTTAGTTTAATATTTTTTAATTTTTATTGCTTATAATTAACCTTTTTCTTCTACCCATCTACTAACAAGATTCACATATTCAGGTATAATTCTTCTCATCTCACAAATTTATCTCTATTATGAAATTATATGTTCTTATCGTTCTAGCTTTAATGTGTCCTGTTAGTTTAATATGTTTTAATTTCTATTGCTTATAATTAAACTACTTCTTCTTATACCTACCTACCAATAAGATTCACATCTTCAGGTATAATTTTCCTCACTCACAAATTTACCTCTATTATGAAATTATATGTTCTTATCGTTCTAATTTTTATGAATGATTTTTTAAAGATTATTTTACATTGAATTCTATCGCCAAAGTTGTAGGTATCAACACCCTGAATCTAAACGATTGTGTCTGATGATCAAAGTCTTGGTCATCGAAAGTGAGCTAACAAAATCGTTTAAGAATGGTGGCGGTTGTCGAAAAATGATGATATTAGTTGATGAGGAGGTAATATTATTCTTTTACACCTCGCATGTTTTATAATTTCCCATGTATGCTTATCCATTGCAACAATGATTATCTGCAGATGAACTTGTCATCAAAAGGTAGCTTGAGAAAAGTACAGCTTTTTTATTTTTATTTTTTATTTTAAATCCACCACCCAAACCATACCAACATGTGGTGTTGGGGGTTTGACGATACAAAATGAGTACTTACTACTTAGTTCATACTTCATATAAATCAATTATATATCTATTAAGGAAAAAATTTAGCTCAAGTTAATTTACTCATGACACAATAGTTGAACGCGAGATTATCACATCATACTGATTTTAGAAATTCTACCTAAAAGTACTAATAAGTGTATTCTCAAGGTGAATTTTGCATCTCTAAATGTAAATAAATTATTAACTGAGTCGGTTATCTCACATGAAACCTTCTAAATATAAAATAAATATAAAAAATAAGGATAATCATAAGTAGTCTAACCAACTCTAGATAGATCAGCAGAGGAAAAGTCAACTCTATGAATTCACATAAAGGTACTAACGGAAAAATATTGTGACATGATAAACTCGCCTTAATCTCATAACAGTAGCCTTACTAAGGTGTTCTTCTTTGAGGCTCCCTGTCTTAGTCAATGCATTTTTTGTGACGTTTTGTTGTAATACAACATCTTGAATCACTACAGCTTTCTGGACTTCGATCTCAATCATTCTTGCCCACTAAGACCACTCATCCTTATTGATTGCCAACACAAAATTATGTATGCTTGAGCTCTACAACACAAAAAAATGCTTAAAGTAGAGAAATTAAAGTCAAAATCACAATATGTTGTATGGTAAAAAATATTGTATGGTGAGAGTAGTGTTAGTTCAAGATCAAGGTGATAATATATATTGACAAAATAAACATTATCAAAATTTAAGATATAAAAAGATCAGGATAGCTAACGAATTATAATCAAAATTATGAACACGTAACTAGAAAGAAAGTTCTCTTCTAGCTACAAGGCAAAACAAGAAAATAAAACAACACTAAGTCGAAATGCTTGTAGGTAATTCAACATTACATCATATGACTAAACTATCCTAGATGGACTAATTATGGACAAGAAGGATGATGGAAAAATCTAATCCAAATGAGCAACACTCACTCTTTGAATGGAAGCTCGGAGATCAAAGAAATTTAATATTTCTAAAATTGTTTCTTATTTATTCCGCAAACATATTACTATGTATTTGATTTCAAACTTATGATTATAAACCTTCAATCATCATTGGATATCTTTATTTAAGTGAAATTGCTTATTAAAGTATTTTTTACTTATATGCATATTGGTGTTGAAAAAAAATGTACCTATCATGTTATTGAGAAATTTAGATGCTTTCAATGGCTTCTACAACGACATGAGAATGATATGTAGAGGTTTTGACAATAATGTCATACATGCAGAAATAATGATGGGCCAAAATGCTTTCAAGCATGTGTTTATTTCAAGAATCCAACGACCACCTTCCGAAAATGAAGGTTACCTATTCAAATTCATTAGAATACAATTTTTAGTATGACTGTGCTTTTCAATGACGATAAATAAAGCACAAGGATAAACAATATCAACTGTTAGACTGTGCTTGCAGCAACATATTTTTATCACACGGGCAGCTGTACATTGCACTTTTAAGGGGAATATCAATGACAACAACAAAGATTTCGATCATGACGAAGCAGCCTAAAGGAAATGGAACATACACCAAAAACATCCTCTATAAAGAAATATTAGGTCAGTTACAATACATGAAAATATATGATACAAATTTTTTTATACACTTTCAAATATACTTTGACTCGCATTAAATATTTATTTTTGCAGATTCAAAAGATACACAGTTATATTAGATTAAGCTATTGTGTCAAAGTAATGACATTTATTGTCTTTTTATATTATTTTTCTGTAGTTGAAAAATAGCAACAACACTGGAGGAGCACCTTATGTACTTTATCATTTGCAAAATAATTATATAGCTACAAAAAAAGAGTTGAACTATTACAAGATCTTGTTATCTTTCGTGTAACTTAATTACTCAGGGGAAGTGCACTAAAAAAGAAAAATGTTATCTATGAATCACACAATGTATTAAATTGCAAAGAAATATATTCTCTTCAATGATACACTAACCATCTATTATCTCCAAAATTGTCATCTGCTGTCAATTAATCCAACTAAACAATAAAGAGAATATAAACTACAGGTTTGGATATTTACAATTGAAAATTTCTTCAAAAGTAGTAAATTTGTGCATGGTTAATACAACGACAACGACATACCAACTGTAGCCCCACAAATGAGGTCTGAAGATGATGGGGGTGTACACTTAAATTTGTGCATGGTAAAAAAAATGTAAAGTAATTTTTGTATAGTAGAATATGCAAGATAGATGTAAGTGATGAATAGTCGATTACTTTGACCTTAAAAGTTCCAAGGTTGAAAACTTATATAAGTAATATCACTCCAAGTACACAGCAATGTTGATTGCATCAGAAGGATGAATATCAAAACTAATACACTCAGCATCATTGTTGGACAGTAATAACAACCATATTTAAGATGGTTAAGTGGCTTAGCTAACCTAAAAATGTATTGAAATATGGGAACATGATCAGTCAACAGAGTAACAACATTTACACACCTTTTTTAGGTATAACTGAGCATAATAAGCCTCACGTTCTTTCTTGGTAACTCGAATAAGTTTATTCTTTCAACCAAAAACTGTCAGACCAAGCATAAAAAATAGCATAATTACTGTTAAAGCACAAACAACAAGCTTACTGTGTAACAAAGCTAATATATGCATTTTTTTGTAATAGAATAAATAAAAGTTGTAAGAAATTTGACAGGATGGCGTTACCATCACCTAGATCGAAAAACTTACAATTTGGACATTGTGCACAACTGTTATAAGCAGTGCATTGGCATCTCCGTTATTATATAAAAAAACAGAGAGAAATGAGATCGCGTTGATTTATGCACCTAAGAGTATGGATATTCATTTAAACAAATGAAGGAAATGTCTACATACAAACAATAATAGGGAGAAGAAGCCCTGTCTCATCTTTAATTCTTAATGCAATCGTTGGATGTCAAACATAATCAGGTAGATGGCCTTCTTGTGGATTACTGTGGACATATTTCAAATTCTTGGCATCTCTTATGTTGATCATGAAATCATCAGGCCCACTCTACACTTCAACTATACAAGAAGAAAAGAAAAGTAACCCCACAGAGATATCGTTTAATTCTGAAATTAACTTCACATTCTAACTTTATAAGTGACCTAGCCAGAAAGCCAGACGCATATTTGAACTAATAAGGTGCTTTCATCTGTTCAGACACTAAAAGAACTTATGAGCAGCCGAACTGTTAAGTTACACAAAGACAACAAAAAAAATATGACACAAATTCTTGGATGAAATGACAAATTTTTAGGAACTTTAAATAAACTACGAAATCTGTCCAGCAAGATTTAAATTTATGAGCAAAACATAATAAACAATTGTTAATAAACATTAAAGTAGTAGATATCCAGACAAGCCCATAACTGAGATATGTAGCAATATGAGAATGAAGAACAATATTAGAGGGTGAAAAATTTAAGAACTTCAATAAGTAAATGAAAACACACCAGTAACACATTCTAACTTTGATTGAGCAAAACATAAGCGGAGGTCTTATGTTAGTAATTTGATAAGAATATTATGTTTAATTGTTTCTAGAGATATAACTTTTCTTTTTCGTATATTATTATTTCAATGATATAGATCATTTTCTATGTATTTTGTAGAATGAAGTACAATTTTGCTTTTTAAAGCTATGTAAGACAGTCCGAAGTGGAAAGAATATCAGTCCCCTTTCCATAAGAAAGATAGTGGGGTCCAATATTGTCTATATATACAAGGGGATTTACTCATACTACAATGCACATGCACCAATAACGCGTCGATACTCCAAGGAACGAATCTCAAGTAACAAAAAAGATACTCAAAAGCATTTTACATGAGCCTCCATGAAGAAATTCAGACTATATAGATTCTCAAAAAACATTGTACACATGCGTTAAATGCCTTGAAAAGAATAAAGGCCTTTGTATCTCATGATTTTCTGATTGTCAGTATATAAAAGATCTTTGATAGATACGTGATTGTACGATATCAATCTCTAAACATCCAAGTAATACATAATGAAAAAAAAACTTAATTATCTATCATATGTACCCCCAAAAGCGTATCCTAACTCAATTATCCATCACATGTACCCCCAAAAGAGCATCCTAATATGTCACCACCAGAGTTGGATCATACTTTCATCAAGCTTACCATAACAAGTAAACATCCTACATAAAATTAATTTACTGGAATCAACTTTGTAACTTTTTTTTAAGTCAAAAAAGCTGTAAATTTTAAGATCATCAGACCAAATATCCCAGCTAAGGTTGGAGTAAACTCTAAAATTTTAGTGCCAACTAAGATTAAAATTCATATCAGATGTATCCCGAATCTTTAACCCTACTGTTAATGATACAAGACTAGAAAAAAAAAGATAAAGCAATTTGACATCAAAGAAACAACTCTTAGGCTCATCAACAGGGTAAGTACAACATCTTCTATTTTGAAAAACTAAGATTTTTTCAGCCACTGACAAAAAAATAACATAATCTTTAACACTAAATAAAGTAATAAATAAATTTGGAGACATTTCAAGAAAAAAATTAAGTATCTCAACTGATATTCAAACATCAAGACATTCAAAATTAGCAAGATTAAGCATTGCTAACACATATTATATGTGATGCTATAGCAATTAAGTAATTATCTAGAACCACTGAACAACCCACTTTGAAAATACTCAAAATCAAGTCAAAATTCCCAAATCAAGATGCTTATTTAAACACTATACACCAATATAAATTCACAAAAAAATATAAATAGCTACACAACAAAAAATAAACACCTTAATCACAGTTAATGGAATAAATCGAGGTTCAGGAAAGAAAGAGTTCACCTTGAGTCTAGACAATCGAGAGAGACAATGTGTGGGAGAATAGATATTAAAGCTTATTGAGAAATTAAAGATCCTAAATTTAAAATTGCTTATTTCTTTCATCGATCGATATAAGAGCTTCAATATAGCTCAACATTTTGTAGCAGAGCAATAACATAACAAAGAATCTATTTTGAAACAGCAAAGAAGTTATCTTTGAAAATTATTTTTCGCACTAAGCTCTGAATATAGCAAAATAAAAAATGCTAGGGAAGAAAATGTACACAGACAAAACAAAAATATTCATAAGAAGACAATGAAGCTTCCGGAGTTCAGGCAAAGTACAAATAATAGTATTTGTTTACATTTCTATTTGATTTTTCTCTATCTATTTTAAATTATTGGGAATTTTCGAATTTGAGCCATATTTTATCACTTTACTCTTCAAACTGTATGTTTATATACATGCAATTTTAAAATTTAATATAAATTTTATTCGCTACTTATCAATTTAATAAAGTATTTAAATATATATAAAATTTTAAAACTAATTGTTATGATATATGTTTTAAATTAAATTATATATTTTCTATTATTATTAATCATTTCATTACAAGTAAAATATAATTTTTAATTTATTATTACTAAGTACATAAATGTCTACTACGTTGGGGATTTAATTAAAAAAAAGTTATGTGATATAATTGAAACAATAGGAATAGAAAGGAAACAAAAATATATATGAAAAATCAAGTTCTAACAATGACGATGAAAGGAATATAGCTATACAATTATTTCAAAGTTAATAAAATTTTACATAGAATACAAATATATACATTCCTAACAATAAAAATAATGTTCTTTTCACATTTAAAAAATAAGTATAATGACTTAATTCTTTTTTAATCAACTACACTTTTTTATCTTGAAAATTTGACGTTGTTTTTTTAAATTTTTTGTACTTAATAAAATAACATTAAGCACAACTAATATATTTTTTATATACACTTATTTTTAATTAACACTTGATACACGTGCAACACACGTACACTATTCTAGTAATATAGTAAAGTGTGAAAGTCTTAGAAAAGAGATTTGAACTTTGTACCCTTCATTAAAAATCTCCTTAATAGATAAAATTGCCTTGTCACTATTTTTTAAATTATTATTTAATTTTATTAAGTTAATTAATTTAATTTATGAACCCTTTTAAATGTAGGATTTATTAGGAATAGAATTAGATTAGGTATAAAATTCATATAATATTCTTTAATTTAGGTAAATTAATTTTGCTTACCTATTTTAACAAGGATGTGCGCTATTGACATAAACATTAGTTTTTTTTTTTTTTTTTAGGGTGTGAGGGTTTTTTACTTACTTTATTATTTCCTTGCCTACTTTAGCATTATAGTTAGTTAGGTTTTTTTGCGTGAGGTCCTTACTTACTTTATTAATTTCAACATTAGTTTTTTTTTTTTTTTTTTTTTTTTTTTTTTAAATTAAGGTCTTTTATTTATTTTATTTTTTTCTTTCGTATTTTAATATGGATGTGATTCTTCATTTTAGCAATTGACTCTGAATTGTGGTATTCTAATTTGTAATGGATTCTATGATACAATCTATATATTTTCCTTTTCACAATTTTTTTTACAATACATTGTCTAAGTTTTGTTTATATTTATTTTTGGTTCCTAATATATGTATTTTTGAATATAATTTTTTAATTGATTGTGATGTAAAGATTATGGTTAATCATATTGTTCTAATTACGCGATAGTGTTTTTCTGTTCAATACAAGTGGTAGATAGAATATTTGATTGGACTTTGATGAAATTTTCATGTAAAGGTAAAATTTAATCGTTTGAATCTTAAAATTCTAAAAGTACCCCATAAATTGGACGGAGAGAGTATATTTTTTCTTTTTTTGGTTCATATACTATATGTAGAATCATGGTAGTATAATTTTACTTGAAAAATATTACAGGTTGTTGGATCACTATACAACAATAATGACAAAAAAATTGATTATATGTTAGTGCATATTCTTAATGAATTCAATAAATTGATGTGATAATTTGAGGATCATAGAGGAGGAATGTCGGGGGTAGTCTTCTACTTTGTTTCTATTGTAGGTTAGGCTAACACTATACCTTTATATATTGTTGATGAATTCAACAATTTGACATTTCTTATTTGATTGAGTTAAAATGTTATATGAACTTGATCAAGTTTTAGTTCCGTACCTTTCTTTCTTACTTGTGCAAATTTTTGTGCATTAAAAAATAATATCATCTACGTTTGTTTAAGAATATTTTTTTGTTGTAATTTTTTTATTTTTTTATTTTGAAAGTATAGTTATTTATATACAACAATCAAAATAGATAATTTATCTTTTTTTAAAATATATTTATAATTGACTAACATAATATTCATGTGCGAAGCACGTACACTTGACTAGTATATATAAAAGATGAGAAGCTGTTGTGTGTTGTACACAGTTATAATTAAACCTGATATATTTTAGTGCTGCTTCACAGTCCTCTATTTTAATTAATAATTTTGTCAATGGTCTTTTCTTCTGACTTCAAGGTCCTAATCAGTGTCATGGAAAACACTAATGGGTTTTCAAAATCTCTTCCTTTCCCTATTTTAGGCACTAATTGTCAATATATATATTTACAGCTATATATATATATATATATATATATATATATATATATATATATATATATATATATTAGTTTAATCATATGTGCCTCGTGTAATTTCTGATTATTTAAAATTAAATAATTTTATCTATTGCAAAAATTTTTAATGAAGTGCAAAAAGTTTAGATCACCTCTCAAATATCCTTCACACTTTAATATAATAATGTAAACATAACATATATTTTATTGTAAGCACATATATATTTTACCGTCAGAAGTTTCAAGTGGTTACTGAATCGTCACTTTTGCGTTTGTTATGCAGTACCTTTTTTCCTTGTTGCGAGAGACTAAGAGAGACGCATCGATTTGAACTCTATTTGTAGTACGATTATTTTTTTAATTTTTTCTATATTTAAAATCTTTCCTTATTTTTATAGTTAAATCTTTAGAAAATCTTTGATTACTTAAAACTTTTTAAAATTTGGTTCTTCTTATATTTTTCTTATTCTAACACATTCATATTTATATCTAAATTTTTCAAATCTTTTTAAAATCAACTTGATTTAGAATTCTAAACTAGTGAAAAAGATATTAATTGTCATTAATTTTGATGAATTCTAATAAGAAAAATTTTTACAATAAATATAAATATTTAATAAATTTTCAACACTTAAATATTAAAAAAATAATGAAAAGACTATTTTCTCTAAAGCAGAAACATTTAATGAAGGACAAAAAGTTCAAATAAATTTTTTAAGGTCCTTCACACTTTTACTGTACTAGTTTAGTCTACGTGCTTTGCACGTGTGTTTCTTGTCAATTAATAAAATTATATATAAAAAAATAAAATTATTAGCAAGTAGAGAGACGACATAAAAATAAATTTTATATTTATTTAAATGCTATATCTTGTACCAAAAAAGAACGACAACCATTAAAGTCTATTATTAAAAATAATGACGTTATAGTTGCTTATATTAAAGTAAAAGAGAATTCTAGAGTTAGAATGACTAACCAATGTTTTATCCCCTTTTAACTTGAACGGTTGGAAAATATTGGTTTTCACTTTTTAAACTATTTCGAAACTTTAAAGAAATTTTTGAAATAATCTAAGAAATTATAGAGTCGCCACTTAATTTATTTAAAAAGAAATTAAGAATTTTTTTTTAAAATAAAATCCTAAGTCTCAAAATAGAAAAAGACTTAGGCTTTTAAGAAAATTCCGGGTAAGAGGTTCTTATTAACATTTTAGGAAGGTTTTTAAGACACCTAAAATGTTCGCTACCTTGCGGTTATCCGGACTGTTTGAAAACCACCTTTGACTAACTTTGAAAAAGAGAAGTTGATTTTTGAAAAGAAAGTGATTTAGGAAAAACTTGTATAAAATTAATTTTGACGACTTAGTAAGAAATTTAACCAAGTCTAAGAAAATAAATAGCAAATAGGAATAGAAGGGGTTGGGGGGGGGGGGGGGGGGGGCGGCCCGCAATTATGAGATTTAGGCTTTTAGGCCCAAACCCACTTGCACATGTCCTAGACTATTCATTTGGGCTTTTAGCCCATCTTTACCTGGAATTATGAGATTTAGGCTTTTAGGCCCAAACCCACTTGCACATGTCCTAGACTATTCATTTGGGCTTTTAGCCCATCTTCACCTGTCCTAATCTAGGTTTTTGGGCTTTTGGCCACAACCTGCTTCAACTGTATTAATTTACAACTTTGGCTTCGTGGCCCAATGAATGAACAAATAGATAAATAAATAAGTAAAGAATAAAACAATAATAAAAATCGAGACTTTTCAAGTCTCTTAGCGACCTCATCAATGGGTTTTAACCCATTTTCCGCCTTCTTCCATCGTCTTGCACCTGCACGTCATATAATCAACTTTGAACTTAAACTTCAGACTTAAATCGAAAAGGTGGGCCTCATTTTCCCATTATGAAATACAAAAGGAGAGGAGTCCATTTAAACTCGAGAACTTTTTTGTATGCAAAGAAAAGATAAAGAAATTAATATACGTTCAAAGCATAAAAGTGACATCTTTTAAAGCAAAAGAAAATATTAAGAACCAATTTTTGAATGACATTGATAAGCACACTTGCACACGTATAACAAAAATGAGAGTCAACAGAAAAAATGCGAAGCAAAGACACCCACTTACATGCCTCACGATTTATGCTCATATTAAGAATGAATAAAGATAAAATAGAGAAGGCCATATTTTATGAATTAATGCGAAAAAAAACAACGTAAGCTTACAAAAGTAAAGGGATGAGACAATAAGAAAGATACCCATGACTTCTAAAATTGAACGAAGATAGACACTAATCCATATAACAAAAATAAATAAAGGCTAACTTTTCAAGAAAGGGAGTCTTTAAATTTCAATTAAGGCGACATTAACGAAAATTTATACATCTAAATTAACACCAATATTTTAGGGAAAAAATGTGTAACGACCTGTGATTTATCTTTCTAAGACATCTTTGTTTATCTTTTGAAATTATGAATAAAAGAGAGACATGAATCAAGTCTTTAGACACACAAATAGCACATATAATAATTCAAAGGGAGTAAGAAAATTAGAATGGTACGTAGAACAACCCAAAAACAAAAATATACATTTATACAAAACATAAGCGAGAGAATTTTATAAATCACACGTCATCTTAAAATATTTGAAAAACATATGGGCATAATTTGAAACTTTCAAACACATTCTGCAATTCATGACTTAACTCTTTATCTTACTTCTAAGCCAGATGGTACACCCTACAACTCTGTTATTCCACAGACTGTATGGAGTCCGTCCTTGACTCGACGTCTAAGCCTCCAACCCAAGTTTGCCGCAAGGGATGGAGTATCTACTTATCTACTACACCACAGGACCGTCGTCAGTGTACAATCTCCCTTTTTGGGTAATATAAACCCGTGTTGGCAAATCACGATTTCGGGCAATGAACCGTATGGCTCAAGCCTTCTTTGGGTAACCATCTAACTCTCTCAACCCTATTTTTAGATCCTTTAAATCATATCTTCTTTGAAATATTCTTTGTTTCTTAATGTCATTCAGGCACATAAAAAATAGGGTATTGTTATACCCCGACTTGCAAGTCATGTCACAACATATCAACTGCCCTTATCTTATTTCAGAAGAGGTTTATTGACCACCCAAAAGCTCTACCATTTGAACAAATGTTCATATTTCAAATTAGTTGAAACAAAACAACCATTTTCAATACTTATTCTACGGGGGTCACCCTTTTCAATAACTTTCAAGCCATTTTAAAATGAAATCATAATCATCATAAAACAAGTAAAGCACTCTTCCATTATCTTATGAAAATAGTGAAATCTATACATAATAGGCTCAACATTTAATAATTTTGTGTAATCCATTCCCAACATGTAAATTCGATATAATTTCATAGTAAAAGAGGGAATCACATATCCTATGCTCTCATTTAAGTTCGCAATTTAATCATCATTATGTCACATGAAAAATAATTCAAGATTAGGGGTTTTATACCATAATTTTCACAACACTTCGTTAAGATGTAATAATTTCAGTACAAGTTTATCAATGATCTTGAAACAATTTCATATATACCAATATATATTCTTTAAAACTAATTTGAAAACCCAAAATCAATGCCCATGGGTTTAGGATAGTCCCACGTATCTTAGATTACTTAGTTCAAAGAATAACAACCCGGATCTTGATTAGTTTATTGGAATTCTTAACTTAAGAGCTTGATTCTTGATCTTTGGGGCTCTAGGGTTTTCTTGAAGTAAAAAGAAGAGAATAATGATGTAAAATGCTCTTTAGGATCTCAAATATTGTGTTTTGGATGGTTTTTGGGTGAGATAAATGTCCTAATTGCCCCCCAATTATGTGGATTCAAAAGCTGGAAAATAATGGGTAAAATGAAGCGTGTGTCGCATGATCTATTGCACACCCCCGCAGGGGTGAAATGGAGCATGCGTCGTATGCTTATCGCATGCAACTACTAGTTCCGACGAAAATAATCATAACTTTTCGCTCGGGTATCAGATTTAGGCAAAATTGGTATTGTAGGAAAGCTGATTCAATTATCTACAATTTGGTTGGTATTTATCTGCAAAATTCTATGTGTATCAAAAGTTATACACATTTAAAGTATACCCTTATAAAATCAAGTACAAGGATTTAGCCGAATCAAAGGTTCTTAGCTCAACTTTGCTCTAAGTGATTCCTTTGAAAACTTTTCACCTCGAAAGCACTTCAAACACAAGGATAACAATCATGACACTTATGATCACTTGGAAATCATTTCTATTAGAGTTTACACATATAGGAACAACAGTTTAATTTCTAGTTTGAAAGATGCGGGGTGTTACATTATCCCCCCTTGGGATCATTCATCCCCGAATAATGGCTTGGAACGTAGACAAGCATGATTTCAATCATACAAGGGAAAATATAGAGAGAGTGGCATAGGATTTTATACCTTCTATGTCATTATCCATGGTTTCAAAGAGGTTTAGGTATCTAGCTTGCTTGTCATCTTCTGACTCCCAAGTAGCTTTCTCCTCTTTTTGATTTTTCCACAACACCTTCACCAAAGCTATCTCCTTACTTCTCGACTTCTGAACTTGGCAATTCTTTCATATTGATCCCTTCTATAGGCAACACTAGAGAGATCTCCAATGCACTTCTTCAAGTTGTACACATGGAATACTAGATGAACAAAAGCCAGGATCGCAGACAAATCTAACTCAAAGGCAACCCCACTAATCCTCTTCAGAATCTGATACGGTCCTATGTAATGTGGACTAAGCTTCCCTTTCCTTTCGAAATGCATGACTCCCTTCATAGGGGAGACTTTGAGAAACACCCAATCACTAACCAACTCCTTTCTACTAACATCAGCATAGGAATTCTGATGACTTTTCTCTAATGATATTTACCTTCTCCATTGCCTGATGAACAAGGTCAGGACCAAATAACTGGGTTTCACCCACCTCATACCACCCAATTACTAATCTACAACTCCTCCCATAAAGTGCTTCAAAAGGAGCCATCTGAATACTGACATGGTAGCTATTATTGTAGGCGAACTCTATCAATGGAAAATGATCTACCCAACTATCTTTGAAGTCAATTACACAGGCCCTTAATATATCCTTAAGGGTCTGAATGGTGCGTTCAGATTGCCCATTAGTCTGAAGGTGGAAGGCAGTACTCAGGTTTACTTGGGTACCTAAACCCCTCTGAAAAGATTGCCAAAAATGCAAATAGAATTACGTACCTCGATCGGATATAATGGATACTGGTGACCCATGAAAACAAACTATTCCCTCAATGTACATCTTGGCATAATCATCTCCCAAACAGTTAGTCCTCACAAAAAGAAAATGAGTTGACTTGGTCATCCGGTCTACAATCACCCAAATAGAATCATATTGGTTTCGGGACCTTGGAAGCCCCGTGATAAAATCCATATTGATCATCTCCCACTACCACATAGGCACAACTATCTCTTGAGAAGTACCACCTGGTCTCAAATGTTCCACTTTGACTTGTTGACAATTCAAATACTTGGAAACAAAATCAGTAACATCACTTTTCATATTGTTCCACCAATATATTGTCTTAAGGTCATGATACATTTTAGTAGATCTCTGGTGAACAACATACCTCAAAGTGTAAGATTCATCGAGGATCCTCTCTCACAAACCATCCACTTTTGGTACACATAACCTAACTTGATATCTCAAAATACCATCACCGCCAATTTCAAATGCCATCACCTTCTGTTGACCCACATCATTTTTAATTTGCATCAAGATAGGGTCTTCGGCCTGCTTCTCCTTAACTTCAGCACATAGGGAAGATTTAGCTATCTCATGAACAATTACTCCTCCATTTTTGGAATTTAGAAGTCGAACCCCTAGATTTGAAAGCCGGTGAATATCTTTCACCATCTCCCTTTTTCCTTCTTCAATATTAGAAAGACTGCCCATAGATAATCTGATGAGG
Organism: Capsicum baccatum var. pendulum; assembly: GCA_030864225.1. NCBI lineage: Eukaryota > Viridiplantae > Streptophyta > Magnoliopsida > Solanales > Solanaceae > Capsicum > Capsicum baccatum. The sequence goes on from CM061551.1 coordinate 71,137,615, forward strand.
GCATCGACCACCACATTTACCTTTCCCGAATGATAGTGCAGGCTTATGTTATAATCCTTCAATATCTCCAACCACCGCCATTGCCTAAAGTTGAACTCTTTCTATGAAAAGACATATTATAAACTTTTATGGTCAGTGAAAATATCAACATGTACCCCATACAGATAATGCCGCCAGATTTTTAGTACAAATACCACAACTGCTAACTCTATGTCATGCGTGGGGTAATTTCGCTCGTGCACCTTTAAATGCCTAGATGCATAAGCGACTACCTTACCATGCTGCATAAGTACACACCCAAGTCCTACCCGGGATGCATTACAGTACACAACAAAACTCTCTGTACCCTCAAGAAAGGTTAAAAAAGGTACAATAGTCAACTTGTCTTTCAATTTCTTGAACTATTCTCACAGGAGTCAGACCACAAAAATTTCACCTATTTATGTGTCAACCTGGTAAGTAGAGAAGCTATGGAAGAAAAAATTTCTACAAATCATCTGTATTACCATGCCAAACCCAAGAAACTTTGGATATTGGTTGGAGTCATGGGTTTGGACCTTTTTCTCACTGCCTTAATCTTTTGGGGATCAACCTTAATTCCCTCACTAGACACAATATGCCCCAAGAAGGCAATAACACTAAGCCAAAATTCACACTTAGAAAATTTTGCATACAATTTATGATTTTTGAGGTTCTAAAGGATGATTCAAAGGTGACAGGCATGATCCTCCTTATTCTTAGAGTAAACCAAAATGTTGTCAATAAAAACTATAACAAATAAGTATAGAAACTGTCAGAATTCCCTATTCATTAGGTCTATGAAAGCTGCAGGGGCGTTAGTCAATCCGAAGGACAAGATTAAGAATTCATAATGGCCATATTGGGTTCAGAATGCTATTTTGGGAATATCAACCTCCCTAACCTTCAACTGATGATACCTCAAATAAAGGTCTATCTTTGAGAAATACTTAGCACCCTGAAGTTGGTCAAAAAGATCATCAATTCTAAGAAGAGGGTATTTGTTCTTAACAGTGACCTTATTCAGCTGACGGTAGTCCATACACATATGGAGGAAACCATCTTTATTACACATGAAGAGAACAGGTGCACGCCAGGGAGAAATACTAGGATAAATAAAGCCCTTGTCAATAAGATATTTTAGTTGTTCTTTTAACTCTTTCAATTCTGCATGAGCCATTCTATATGGAGGGATAGAAATAGGACGAGTGTCCGACAATATGTCAATGCCAAAATCTATCTCCATGTCAGGTGGTATCCCTGGGAGATCATCGGGAAAGACTTTTGAAAATTCATTAACTACGGGGATAAACTTGATAGAAGGATTTTTAGTATTAGAATCTTTTACCCGAATCAGATAATACAAACATCCCTTAGATATAAGTTTCCAGGCTCTGAGATAAGAGATAAATTTCCCCTTAGGTGCTAGAGAATACCTCTCCCACTTTATTACTGGTTCAACTTCAGGAGAAAGAATTATTCTAGGAAATCTTCCAAAAATTCGCCCCACATAGAAGGTTCAACATTATCTCCCCTCAAATCTTTCCATTCATTATACCACTAATTGGCCACATCCTTCAGCTGATAGGTCACCGATCCAACTCCTTCCACTTCACTCGTATGCATCACCCAAAAAATTTTCTCTAACTCGTCCATGAACCCTTGTAGGTCCTCCTCAAACTTTGTACCCATAAAATTAGGTAGGTTCAGTCTTATAAACTAACCAATCTTTGTATTATCAGATGCATCAAACACAGACCCAACATCTTTAGACCGACGGTCCTGGAAAGCCACCAACTAAGCTATCATATGCATCGATTGTTTGAACTCAGTATTTGATACTTCTCTCTAGGAAGGTTGAGTGCGATTAGTCCCAGAATGAGAAGACCTAGGTGACCTGGGTGATCTAGTCTGAATAGGAGGGACCCCCAGAGTAGCAACAAACTTAGGAGTGTGAGCCCTATTACGTGTCCTCATCCTATGGGTAGGACGAATATCTCCAGCTTGGGCAATCTATTTGTTGGGGCGAGGGAGAGGTATGACAACTTACTGAAATACAAGAGATCATTAATTAGAGAAAATTTAGACTCTACAGTATGAACTAAATCACAAAAGAAGGGAGACATTCCTAAACGCCTTGTAGCCTCCTGCTTATAAGCATGGTGCGCTACACACCCATTAATAAGACTCTACCCAATAAGATTTTACAGACACCCTGGGACCGTGAACCTGGCTCTGATACCAAGTTTGTCACAACCAGAGCCGAGACCCTATCCGTGATGAGCATTCTAAACCATAAAGGCTCGAGCGCCCCTTTCTATCAGGTACTCCTGAACACCATTCTTAAACAATGAAGAAATGATGTGGAAATTAAGCAAATGAAATCATGGTTATGTCCTGAGTTCAATTTAACAATATGGAAAAAAATCCATAAACATCTAGATAACATCTATTTCAGTCTGCGAAATCTCTAATACATCAGAAATTAACAACTTGTCTGAAACTGGGAGAAGGCCCCTAGTAGGATCTAAAACTAAAATGAAATAACAATGTTCTAAAAACAGGCCTTCTAAAATAAAGAAGGCTCACGAACTGCACACTTCTGTTTGATAAATCTACGGCTTAGCTAGACCTCTGGACTGAGCCTCAGACCCTGAAATATAGGGGGTCAATACAAATGTAATGGTACGTAGAACAATCGAAAAACAAAAATATACATTTATACAAAACTTAAGAGAGAGCATTTCATATATCACATGCCATCTTAAAATAGTTGAAAAACACATGGGCATAATATGAAACTTTCAAACATATTCTGCAATTCATGGCACAACTCTTCATCATACTTCTGAGCTAGATGGTACGCCCTACAACTCTGCTATTCCACAGGTTGTATGGAATCTATCCTTGACTCTGTGGCCAAGCCCCCAATCCAAGTTTGCCGTAAGGGATGGATATCTACTTATCTACTATGCCACATAGCTGTTGCCAGCGTACAATATCCCTTTTCGGTTAACATAAACCCGTTTCGGAAAATCAAGGTTTCAGACAATGAACTGTATGGCTCATGCCTTCTTCGGGTGACCATCCAACTCCCTTAAGCCTTATTTTAGATCCTTTTAACCATATCTTCTTTGAAACATTCTTTCTTTCTTAATATCTTTTAGGCACATAAAAAATAGGGTGTCATCATACCCCAACTTGTAAGCCATATCACAACATATCTACCGTGCTTATCTTATTTCAGAAGAGGTTTATTGACCACCTAAAATCTCTACCATTTGAACAAATGTTCATATTTCAAATCAGTTGAAACAGAACAACCATTTTCAATATTTATTCTACTGGGGTCACCCTTTTCAATCACTTTCAAGCCATTTTAAAATGTAATCATGATCATCATAAAACAAGTAAAGTACTCTTCTATTACCTCATGAAAACAGTAAAATCTATACGTAATAGGCTCAACATTTAACAATTTTGCATAATCTATTCCCAACATGTAAATTTGATATAATTTCATAGTAAAAAAGGGAATCACATACCCATGCTCTCATTTAAGTTCACAATTTAATCATCATCATGTAACACGAAAAATAATTCAAGATTAGGGGCTTCATACCATAATTTTCACAACACTTTATCAAGATGTAATAATTTCAATATAAGTTTATCAATGATCTTGAAGCAATTTCATATATACAAATATATATTCTTTAAAACTAATTTGAAAATCCAAAATCAATACCCATGGGGTTTAGGATAGTCCCACGTACCTTAGAATACTTAGTTCAAAGAATAACAACCCGAATCTTGATTAGTTTCTTGGAATTCTTGACTTAAGAGCTTGATTCTTGATCTTTGGAGATCTAGGGTTTTCTTGAAGTGAAATGAAGAGAATAATGATGTACAATGCTCTTTAGGGGCTTAAATCTTGTGTTTTGGATGGTTTTTGGGTGAGATAAATGTCCTAATTCCCCCCAATTATGTTGATTCAGAAGCTGGAAAATAAGGGGTGAAATAAAGTGTGTGTCACGTGCTCTGGAGCATCGAAATGGAGTGTGCTTCACATGCTCTATCGCATGCCCCCGCAGGGGTGAAATAGAGCTTGCGTCACATGCTTATTGCACGCAGCCTTTTTGCTTGGGTATCGGATTTAGGCTAAATTGGTATCGTTGGAAAGCTGATTTAATTATCTATAATTTTGTGGGTATTTAGCTACAAAAATGTGTATCAAAAGTTGTAAGCATTCAAAGTAGACCCTTATAAAATCGAGTACAAGGATTTAGCCGTATCAAAGGTTCTTAGCTTAACTTCGCTCTAAGTGATTTCTATGAACACTTTTTACCTCAAAAACACATCAAAAATAAGAATAACAATCATGACTCTTATTATCACTTGGAAATCATTTCTATTAGAGTTTACACATGCATAAACAACAGTTTAATTTTTAGTTCGAAAGATGCGGGGTGTTACATTATCAATCTTTGGGCAATCTTGCACACTATCCGATTAGGATGTTGTTGTGACTTATGGATTACCTATGGACTATCAACTCATAGGTAATCTTTCAAACTATCCTACTTAAAATAATATGACTTATAGATAAACCTCAGATTATAAATTTCTAGGAAATCTCATAAGTCATTTGTCTTCAGATTGCGATTTAAAAATATCCATTTAAATCATGTGCTTTTGATGAATCAGATGCTGATGCATAAAATGATGAGATATCCTCAACACCATAGTATTCTATCTTCGTATTTTAACAGATTAAGTGCTATGATCTCCTCGATTTCAGTGTATGCTATCTCGTATGTCAATAACTATTAAATGCTAATGATATCCACAATGCCAGCATATGCTATCTCCCATGTCAATAGATATTACATGTTGATGATATCCCCGATGCCAGTATATTGCCATGTGCTATCTCACATGTCAACAAATATTAGATGTTGATGATATCCTCGACACCAGCGTATGTTATCTCGCATGTCAATATATATTAGATACTAATGATATTTTCGGCTTCAACATATGCTATCTCGTGTATCAAAAGATATTTAATAGTAATGATATTTTTGACTTCAGCATATGCTATCTCGTGTATCAAAAGATATTTAATAGTGATGATATCCCCGGAACCAACAAATGCTATCTCGTATGTCAACATATAATAAATATTGATGATATTCTCGATCCTAACGTATACTATCTCGTGTGTCATCAAATAATAAATGTTGATAATATCCTCGGTGCCAATACATGCTATCTCGCATGTCATCAGATATTAAATACTGATGATATCCTTGATGCCAGTTTTTGCTATCTCGTGTGTCATCAGATATTAAATGCTGATAATATCCTTGATGCCAGCATATGCTATCTCGCATGTCATAAGATATTAAATGTTGATGATATCCTCGGTGCTAGTGTATGCTATCTCGAGTGTCATCAGATATTAAATACTGATGATATTTTCAATGCTAGTGTATTCTATCTTGCATTCCATCAGATATTAAATCCTAATGATTTCCTCAATGCTAGTGTATGCTAACTCACATGTCATCAGATATTAAATACTGATGATATCCTTGATGCCAGCATATGCTATCTCGCGTGTGATCAGATATTAAATACTGATGATATCCTTGATGCCAACATATGCTATCTCGCATGTCATTAGATATTAAATGCTGATGATATCCTCGACGCCAGCATATGCTATCTCGCGTGTCATCAGATAGTAAATGCTGATGATATCCTCGACGCTAGTGTATGCTATCTCCTGTGTCATCAGATATTAAATGCTGATAATATCCTCAATGCCAGTGTATGCTATCTCGTGTGTCATTAAATATTAAATGCTAATGATATCTTCGATGCCAACATATGCTATCTCGTATGTCATCAGATATTAAATACTGATGATATCTTCGACACCAACATATGCTATATCGTGTGTCATCAGATATTAAATACTGATGTTATCCTCGATGCCAACGTATGCTATCTTGTGTGTCAATAGATATTAAATATTGATGATATCCTCGAAGCTAGCGTATTCCATCTCGCGTGTCATCAGATATTAAATGCTGATGATATCCTCAGCACCAGCGTATGCTATCTTGTGTGTCATCAGATATTAAATGCTGATGATATCCTTGACGCTAGCGTATGCTATCTCGTGTGTCATCAGATATTAAATGCTGATGATATCTTCGATGCCAGCATATGATATCTCGTGTGTCATCAAATATTAATGCTAATGACCCTCTTGGCAATGAAAATAGTTTCACCTAAGCCCATTTGTCAGTATTTTTTGCTTTCTACATGTACCGTTTGTGTTGTCTCATAGAAAATTTGAGGATGAGTTTTCTTCTCTTCCTTCTCTTGAGAAATCCTTTGATTATGGCCTTATAGGGCAGTCTTCTTTGACCACACCTGCGCTCAAAGTAAATATTTAGTAGACACAAAGTCGCTTTTGCTAGCGACTATTTTTTTTTTAAAATTTCAAATATAATATTTATAAAGAAGATAAGGCACCTTTGTTTGTCCTTCATGGTCTCAAGAAATGAGGTAAAAAATTCAAAAGGTCCTCAATAAATGGCTATTAAATTCATCTTTGGGACTACCCGAAAATATTATTCTTGAGCATTGTATGATTTGTTGTGGCTCCCAAATTGCTTGGGGATTTTTTGAATAAGATTCTCATTTTTGTGTATTGATCCCCGTATCCACAGAAAATGGATTAGTTTTGAGTGAAAATACTCTGTGTTGACCTCCTTTAATCCTTGATTTGCTACTCGCTCTCTTTCGGGTGCCCCGTCATGATGAGCTCCCACTCTGACACCCCATGACAATAGATGTCTAGGCAATTATAAAGTAAAAATATTTATATAGATTTTTGAAAGTAGTGTTAATTTTAAAACTATTCTAAAAACTTCTGTAAAAGCTTTTAGAAAATCTCTGCCAGTTATGTCATGTATTAGTTCAATGAATGTCTCTCTCTTGGTTCATGACTATATTTGATATTTGATGGAGAAAATCTATGGATTCATCATCGTCGCTAATGGTTTCTTCCATAAGTTCTATCATAGCAAAATATTTAGCGTATCTAGACTGTGTCGCAACTAGTAATTTCTAAAACTAGACTTTGACCTCCTGGTGTTGGGGGATTTACAATATATTCTAATATATTAGTGGAAATTTTGAGGACCTCCTCAAAATTTCTTCCCCAGTTTACTACTATTTGAGATGATCTTGGCCTGAGAGGATCTGCAGTCTTCACAGGTTTTTATTTTCTTTTTGAATGATGATCTTCCTCTCGGATTGAGAGGATCTGCCCCAGTTTTAATTTTTTGGGGTTATATGATCGATCTATTGGGAAGCCTACATATCCCGTTGAAGCAGGAATCAGGTCAAACCTAGTTCAGGATTACGCTAAGGATTTGTAGAAATCTGATGGGTTGACCAAAGCCAACATATGCCACCTACATATCTCTTTCTTGAGAATTCAGGTCATCACGTAGTTCATTCATAAAAGGAAGGGATAAATTCTCCTATGGGATTGACCGAAGCCGACATAAGCCACCTACATATTCCTTTCTTGGAAATTTAGGTCAAACATAGTTCATACATAAAAGGAAAAGATAGATTCTCCTAAGGGGTTGACCAAAGCCGACTGTAAGACCCCATAAAATTCTAGTCATTTCAGTCTAATATAGTATGCCAAAAGAGGTCCTAGACTTAAAATTTTTTGGCTAAGTGTCAAGACTTAGAATCATTTTACCCTTCAAAATTGTATGATATTATTTTCGACCTTTATAACCTTAGTATGTCAATTTTCAAGTTGATTTATGATCTGGGTCACATTTAGATCATCTCAGGCGAGTTTCAGATTTTTCGGACTAGTGCAAGGGTGAGTTTGGGTGTCTAAAACAACAAGGGGTCATGATAGGGCTGCTTCATGTGGGAAAGTTGACCCAGGCTCAGGGTCGTGCCACAAGGGATGCTTGACTCGAGCAGGGGTTGTGACACGATGGGGACCCCGTCCATCAGTCTCTTATTTAGGTTTGTGGGAGCAAATGGGTCATTTCCCCCTTACATTATTCAACCTTAACACAAAATTTGATATCCTAAAGGGAAAAATTCATTCTTTATTCTCAAAATCCTCTTATGAACAAACCCTAGATCATCAAGCTCAAGATTAAGTCCCAAGAATTCACCACCATTCTCAAGAAATCAACAATCAAGGTATGTTAGGTGTTCATCATTGGGTTTTCTTTCACCGTTGGGGTTCAAGAACGATTTTTAAAAATTACAAGTTTATTGATTTCATGATTGATATGTTTAATTGGATTGTGTTCATGTATGTATTGTTGTATAGTTTTCAAATCAAGATTCATACAATTTTTAAGTGAATTAATTAGCATGTATGTAAAGTTATGTGATTGTTATGTTAAACCCTTGAATTTGTAAGCTGAATGTTGTAGCCTTGAGGTTTATATATTGATGATTTCTATGTGCACTAATTATGCTCCCCAAGTATTTGATAGAATGCCTATGTAAACTGAAGAGTGAATTCATGACATGTTATCATGTGGTCCCATTCATGTACAAGTTCATGCCTCTCAAGTGTTTGACAAAATGTCTAAATGAGTGCATGGTGAATGAATAGTTAGTGTAATGCTTTCAAGATTTCGCCATGTTTTGCAATTGAAAATATCAATTCCTGGGGGTATTTAATACCTGAAAATCTAGTTGTTTACCTACAATTATAATTGCTACAGAATAGTCCTAGTAACGTCACAAATAGTAGTACTCATTCAGGTAAAGAACTCAGTCCAGTTCAGTTAGTCAACACGATCAGTAACTGTTCAGTTAAGCCTAGTACAGTCTAGTGATCAGTTCAGTTTTTATTCAGCTAGGAGATGGATTTAGCACCGACCGAACTTAGGGATAGGGGCTCAATTATCAGTTGAGGGTGTGACTATAATACCCTATTCCTTTTCTAGCTAAAATCTATCTCTAAAATATTAAAGGATAGCTTCCAAAATAAAGAATAATTATTTCATGTGGAATTTTCAAGATTTACACCACCCATTGTATGGAAAATTTAATAAGCTTTCTAACGATATAAGATTTGCCTAAATCCAATGACCAAATGAGAAGTTAGGGCTATTTTAAGCTTTAGTCGTAAAACACCGTGAATTGGGTCCTTAGTGCGTCGTGGAGACGGTTTCAATGAAAATTGTCAAATTTTAGCAAGACTCCGCTATATTAGCATGTTTTGGAGAGGTCAAACTTCCCATTCATCAAGATCTAGTGAAACTCCACGATTTTTCCACATTGCAGAGAAACCCTTATTCCCTTTTATACATTTCCAGTGACTCACCGCGATGGTGGCGTATCGTGGTGATGGACCAAATGGAAATCTAGTAGAGCATCATGATAGCTTCACATCACGGTGTCTTTCTAGGTCCCAGTTGGCAGTTTCCAGTAGGCCACCACGATCATGGCGCCTCGCGCCTAGGCCAAATTCCAAAATTTTCCTAGCTCTGAGTAAAAATTTAAAATGGTCTCTTTGGTCTTTTCCCAAAACCTAAGTCATGAATAACAGATGATTTAACCTATCCTAAGTATATTACATTCACTTTTCACCAGAATACTCTCAAAGAAAACCCTAGATCATCGAACTTTCTCCCCAAGAATCCAAATTCCTCATTAATTCTCCAAGGAAATTCAAGATTTAGGGATTCCCAATACAAAAACTCTAAGAATTCATCTCAAAAGCATCAATAGAAATTCAAGATTCAAGTTTTTCATCAAACATCATAATATGTGATTTCCCATGAAATTGAAGTTAGGGATTATACCCATCATTGTTATTTACAAGCTTATGATGTTTCCAATGATTTAGAAGTTGAATCACATGATTATGTTCATATTTTCATACAGAATGCAGAAATTTTCAGATTTTGAATTAATTTCTCAATGTTTACATTATCAAGCATGATATGTTTTAACATGAGATTTATGCATGGGGTATTATCCCAAGATTGAATAGTATTACTTCATGAAAGATGATGCTTTAAACATTTTATGAGTAGATTATTTTTAGTTTTTAGAAAAAAAGCTTTGATCTTTTGATCGTTGGTTTAGCTATGGAATCCACTTTACAAAATTTAGATCAGTTGTATTTCCAAATTTACTCAGGTAAAAGCACTTTTGGTTTCATAATAAACCATTATACTAGTTTAAAGTGGATTTCCAATAGAATGAGCATAGAGACTAAAAAGGGAGTAGTATTTAGCACCAAGCAAAATGTGTGGGATTAGCGTGCCCTATCTTTCACAAAACTACGTATCCAACGTAGGTACAAATTATCAGATTATTCTTATTCCAATATGGATGGCAGATTTAGCTTGTGATCGATCCCATGGAAAGTAGGTTATACTCTCTGGAAAGAGTATGACTCCTCTCCCCAATGTGAGGATTCCTCCTTAGGAAGACAAGATCGTTGGACTCCATGAATGCTCACATGGTTTATGTCGGTTAAGAGAACCTCCCTTCTAGTTAAATTAAATAAATAATTTTGAGTATTTCCCTACCAGTAAAGACAAGCTTTGAAAGAATTCCCTTCAGATAAAGTATTTTTCCATACAGAACGAGTTTTCAAATTTCACTTAGCCTATATGATTTGAGAATAAGAACAGAATACTAATTTCAGAACTAAGTGTAATGGCTCACAAGATTTATATTATGTGCTTTACTATTCATGATTTATGATCTTCAAATTTCAGATTTACTCAAGCCTATGTGAGTTATTTACATTTAGCATGAATGATTTTATAAATTGTGATGATATTGCTTACTTATTAGATTCACCCCACATACTCAGTACATCATTAAAGTACTGATCCACATATACATCTATGTGCTACATTATCTCATAATGTAGGTTCAGGTGCTCAGTCACAGCAGCGTGAGTGATTTTTGAGCATCTCATCTACATCTCTGCAGTTGGTAAGTCCTCATAGTTTAGGGACTTAATTATTTTAGACTTCCAGTTTATTAGTAGTTGATTTAGTATTTATTTCAGACAGTTTGAGTCAGTTGGGGGTTTGTCCCAGTGGCTCTCTAGTTTTAGTTAGTAGAGGCTTATTGGAGTACCAGATTTAGTATTCAGATTTTGTTTTAGTATTCAGGTTTTTAGTATTGTTTTTTCAAGACTTTTGAGATTAGTATGTTTCAAACTTACCCAGTTATTTCAGACATACCCAGGTATTTTAGATAGACTTCCATATTTAACATGATTATTCATTTATGTTCTCCTATTCTGAGACCCAGACTTAGTAGAAAGTAGCCAGGGTTAGCTCAGGAATACTTGTAGTTCGGAGCACTGTGTGGCATCCCGGGAACTCAGATTTCAGAGTGTTACAAACTTGGTATTAGAGACTAAGGTTTAGAGAGTCCTAGAAAGTCAGATAAGCCGCGTTACGTAGAGTCTTAATCATCGGTATGAAGCGTGCCACATCTATGAGCAAGAGGCTATGGAGAATTTTAGGAAATCATCTCTTATTTCATGATCTATCATGCATTCAATGTCTCTATTTTCTTATAAATCGTGCTTTCACATGACAAAAAATTCATCCTGTCGAGATAATGCACCTAAAATAATAACCAGCCACCTCAGCTTTCAGATCCTTTGAATAAGAATGTGTCACATACAGAGTTTTGGGCTATCTTTTAGGCGCTAGCCCAAGCTGTGATAGCTAATGTTCAGGGAAATCATCAGGCTACAGTCCCACTTCAACAAGAAAGGGACTTAGCCGTAGCCAAAATTTGAGATTTTATGAGAATGAACCCGCCAGAATTCTTTGGGTCAAAGGAATGTGAGGACCCACAACTCTATCTAGATGATGTGAAGAAGATCACTCAAATTATGCATGTTTCTAAAGAGGAGAGTGTATAATTATCATCCTATAGGCTGAAGAATGTTGCATATGATTAGGTAGTGATGTAAAAGCAAAGTAGAAGGGAGAATACAACTCCCATGACTTGGAAGTTATTTTAGGATGTGTTCTTCGACAAGTTCTTTCCACATGGGATGAGGAAAGCTAAGATAGAAGATTTTATAAAATCGAGGCAAGGCTTAATAACGGTGAAGGAGTATTGCCTCAAGTTCAACTAGTTGTCTAAGTATTCCCCTGATCAGATAGCTGACCCTAGGTCAAGCATGAGTAAATTTATGATCGGTGTATCTGGGTTGGTAGTTAAGGAGTATAAAAGTGATATGCTCATTGGAGACATGAATCTTGCTAGATTGATGATAAATGCTCAACAGATTGAGGTAGAGAAGTTGAAGGAAAGAGAGAAAGTGAATAAGAGGGCTAGAACAGGGTAGTTTGATCATGGCCAGAATAGGCCTGGAAAAGGAAATTGTTTGCAGTTTTAGAATCGGTCATCTATGTCCACACCTTCTTCAGCTAGTGCTCTGCACCTAAAAATAGGTAGGAATAGTAGGGGTAAGTCTTCTATGTTGAGATCTCAAAATAGTGTGAGTGGTAGGCCCAACTATCCTCAGTGTGCTAGGTGTGATAAGAATCATTCTGGTGAGTGTTTAGCTGGATAAAATGGTTGTTTTGGTTGTGGTAAGTTGGGTCACGGTATTAGAGATTGTCCGCATACGAAGTAAGGGAATAGAATATTCATCCTCAAACTCACGCTAATAGTGCACCAACCCTTCTAGGTTGCCCAGTCCCTCCTTAGGGTGCATCATTCAGTACCAGTGGTGGTCAACGCCAGAATTGGTTCTATTCTTTACCATCCCACTAGGAGTAGAAAGATTCACTAGATATTATTACTGGTATGCTTCATGTCTTTTATCTTGATATTTATGTGTTGTTGGACCCTGGGTCAAGTTTCTCTTATGTGACCCCGTTAGTTGCTGTAAATTTTGAGACAAGTTCTAAAAAAATCCCTGAGCCCTTTTTGGTTTCTACCCAGTAGGTGAGTCAGTTGTTGCTAAATAGATCTACAAAAAGTGTCCTATCACTGTCCTTCAAAAGGTCATATTAGCATACCTAATATAGTTAGATATGGTTGATTTTGATCTTATTCTTGGCATGGATTGGTTTTATTCCTGTTATGCATCTATAAATTATTGCACCCGTGTGGTGAGGTTTTAATTCCCAGATGAGCCAGTCTTTGAGTGGTCAGGTAATTTAGTGTCTCCCAAAAGTCATTTTATATCTTATCTTAAAGCCAGAAAGTTGATATCCAAAAGTTGCATCTACCATCTAGTTTGAGTCAAAGACACAAAGTCTGAGACTCTAATATTTCAGTTAGTCAATGTAGTTAATGAGTTTCCTTATGTTTTTTTAGAAGATCTCCTAGGGATACCTCCCGATAGGAAAATAGAATTCGGTATTGACCTTCTTCCAGATACTCAACCTATTTCTATCCCTCCTTATCGTATGGCTCCTGTAGAGCTTAAGGAGTTGAAAGAGCAACTTAAATATCTTTTAGATAAAGGTTTCATAAGGCCTAGTATTTCTCCATGGGGTGCTCCCGTCCTATTCGTGCGAAAGAAAGATGGTTCTTTGTGTATGTGCATTGACTATCATCAGTTGAATAAAGTTACAGTCAAGAACAAATATCCCCTTCTAAGAATGGATGACTTAGTCGATCAACTCCCAAGGTGCCAATTATTTCTCAAAGATAGACCTTAGATCTGGCTATCATCAACATAAAGTAAGGGAGTGTGATATTCCAAAGATTGCTTTCAAAACCCATTATGGTCATTTTGAGTTTTTACTCATGTCTTTGGGGCTAACCAATGCCCAACAACTTTCATGGACCTCATGAACCAAGTGTTTAAACAATATCTAGACATGTTTGTCAAAGTATTTATAGATGATATCCTTGTGTACTTCTGTAGTGAGGATGATCATGTAGATCATCTTAGAATTGTCTTGCAAACTCTTAAAGATCATAAATTGTTCGCCAAATTCAACAAGTGTGAATTTTGGCTAAGATTAGTAGCCTTTCTCGATCATATTATTTTCGTCGATGGCATTACAGTGGACCTCTAAAAGATAGAAGCCATAAGAAATTGGCCAAGACTTATCTCTCCGTCCGACATTAGAAGTTTCTGGGGTCTAGTTGGTTATTACTGCCGTTTTGTTGAAAGTTTCTCATCTATTGCGTCTCCTATGTCTATATTGGCCCAAAAGAAAGTTAAGTTCCAGTTGTCATATTCATGCGAGAAGAGTTTTCAGGAGTTGAAGACTTGACTCACTTCAGCCCCAGTATTAGCATTATCCAATTGTACAAATAGTTTTGTTATTTATTGTGAAGCCTATATGGTTTGTTTGGGTTGTGTGTTGATGCAGAGAGGTAAGGTCATAGGCTATTCCTCTTGATAGCATATGCCTCATGAAAAGAATTACCCAACCCATGATCATGAATTAGCTGCTGTTGTGTTCACTTTGAAAATCTGGAGACATTATCTGTATGGAGTGTATGTTGATGTGTTCACGGATCACAAGAGCTTGCAGTATGTGTTTACTCAGAAGGATTTGAATCTCCAGTAGAGAAGGTGGTTAGAATTGTTGAAAGATTATGACATGAGTGTGTTGTTTCATCCGGAAAAGGCCAATGTAGTGGCAGACGCCCTTAGTAGATTGTCTATGGGCAGTGTTGCCCATATGGAGAATGATAAGAAAAAGTTGGCTCGAGAAGTGTATCGTTTGGCTACATTGGGTGTTCGGTTGGTGGATTTAGCTGAAGGGAATGTTTGGGTTCAGAGTAGTTCCGAATCTTCCCTAGTTTCGAAAATGAAGGAGAAGCAAGATATAGATAATAGTTTGGTAAAACTAAAGGAGTTGGTTAAAGACCAAAAGGTAGAGGTTTTCTCCCAAGGGGGAGATGGTGTGTTGAGATACCAAAGTAGATTGTGTGTGCCATGTGTTGATAACTTGAGACAGTGGATTATAGTAGAAGAATATGGTAGACGTTATTCTATTCATCCAGGAGCCACCAAGATATACCATGATCTGTGGAAAATCTATTGGTGGAGTGGTATGAAGAAAAATATAGCAGAGTTTGTAGCAAGGTGTGCAACTTGTCAACAGGTTAAGGTAGAACACCAAAGACCTGATGGTACGTTGCAAGATTTTGGTATCCCCACTTGGAAGTGGGAAGAGGTGAATATGGATTTTGTGATTGGTGTACCCCATTTATGACATCAGCATGATTCAATATGGGTTATTATAGATAGATTGACTAAGTCAGCGTATATCTTACCAGTTCATACATCCTATACAACTGAGGATTATGCTAAGTTGTATATCCGAGAGTTAGTAAAACTGCATGGAGTTCCCGTGTCTATCATTTCAGATAGGGGTACTCAGTTCACTTTCACATTTTGGAGAGCTTTTCAGAAGGGTCTTGGTACCCAAGTTTACTTTAGTTCGGATTTCCACCCTCAGAAAGATGGTCAGGCAGAGAGGACCATTCAAACTCTTGAAGCTATGTTGAGGGCATACACTCTTGATTTCAAAGGTAGTTGGGATGAGCATCTGTCGTTGATTGAATTTACTTATAATAACAGTTATCATTCTAGCATTCAGATGGCCCCATTTGAGGATCTCTATGGGAGCAGATGTAGATCACACATAGGTTGGTTTGATATGGATGAGGCCATTTTCTTGAGCCCGATGTAGTGTTTAAAGCTATTGAGAAAGTTAAGTTGATTAAAGAAAGTTTGAAAATAGACCAGAGTCATTAGAAATCATATGCAGACATAAGAAGAAGGGATCTCGAGTTTGAGGTTGGTGATTTAGTGTATCTGAAAATTTCACCCATGAAAGTGATGAAGAGATTTGGCAAAAAGGGGAAGCTTAGTCCCCGGTATGTTGGCCCTTAGAGAATTCTGAGTCGTGTTGAGAGAGTAGCTTATGAGCTTGATTTACCTGTAGACTTGTCAGCTGTTTGTCCTGTATTCCACGTCGATATTCTTAAGAAGTACATCAGTGACTCCGCTATTGTATTTCCTTTAGAAAGCTCAGATATTCCGAATAGCCTTTCATACTAAGAGTTTCCAGTTGAGATTTTAGATCATCAGATCCGTAGACTAAGGAACAAAGAAGTTCCCCTGGTCAAAGGTCTTTGGCGGAATTAGTCAGTTGAGGGTGCTACTTGGGAAACAGAAGAAGATATGTGAGCCAATTACCCTCACCTCTTCTCCGCAAACTCAGATTTAGCTAAAGGTACTACTTTTCCTTGATTCAGTTCTTTTCTAATCATATATTCAGCTATATAGTTGTCCTCATGTAAGTTCATGTACTCGCAGAATTACTCAAAATGATTTAGATTCAGTTGTTTAGTTTATTTCATTTGTGCATGATAGCTTATAGCTTCAGATTCCTCAGCACTCTCAGCTTATCTAGCCACATTCGAGGATGAATATTTCCAAGAGGGGATATTGTAATACCCTGTACCTTTTCTAGAGAAAATTGGTCCCTAGAATGTTAAGGGATAACTTCCAAAATGAAGAGTAAATATTTCATGGGGAATTTTCCAGATTTAGACCTCCCTTTGTCTGAGAAATTTAATAAGATTTCTAACGATGTAAGATTTGCCTAAATCCATGACTGAGTGAGAAGTTAGGGCTATTTTAAGCTTCAAAAGTAAAACATCATGATTTGGGTCATTAGCACATCGCGGAGACGGTTTAAATGACAATTGTCAAATTCCAGTGAGACTCCTCTATATTGGCGCGTCGCGGAGAGGTCTAACTTCCTATTCGTCAAGATCCAGTGAAACTCCGCGATGTCCCCGCATCACAGAGAAACCCTTGTTCCCGTTTGTCCATTTCCAGTGGCTCACCGAGATGGTATCGCATCGAGGTGATGGCCCAAATAGAAATCTAGCATAGCATCGTGATAGCTTCACATCGCGGTGTCTTTCAAGGTCCCAGTTGGCAGTTTCCAGTAAGCCATCGCGATCATGGTGCGTCGCGCCGTAGGCCAAATTCGAGATTTTTTCCAGTCTCGACTAAAAATTTAAAAGGGTCTCTTTGGTCTTTTCCTAATCCCTAAGTCATGAATAACAGATGATTTAACTTATCCTAAGCATATTACATTCACTTTTCACCAAAATACTCTCAAAGGAAACCCTAGATCATCAAACTTTCTCCCTAAGAATCCAAATTCCTCCATTAATTCTCCAAGGAAATTTAAGATTTAGGAATTCTCAATACAAGAACTCTAAGAATTCATCTCAAAAGCATCCATAGGAATCCAAGGTTCAAGCTTTTCATCAAAGATCATCAATTAAGGTATGTGAGGTTCTTTAACAAGGATAATCCTTTCATCCTTGTGCCCAAAATTTATTTTAATTACAAATTTACTGAATTTTATGTGATTTCTCATGAAATTGAAGTTAGGGTTTATACCCATCATTGTTATTTACAAGCTTATGATGTTTCCAGTGATTTAGAAGTTGAATCACATGATTATGTTTATATTTTCATACATAATGCAGAAATTTCCAGATTTTGTATTAATTTCTCAATGCTTACATTATCAAGCATGAGCAATTTGATGTTTTAACATTAGATTTATGAATGGAGTATTATCCTAAGATTGAATAGTATTACTTCATGAAAGATGATGCTTTAAATATTTTATGATCAAATTATTTTCAGTTTTTAGAAAAAAAGCTTTGATCTTTTGATTGTCGATTTAGCTATAAAAACTACTTTACAGAATTTAGATCAGCTGTATTTACAGATTTACTCAGGTAAAAGCATTTTTTGTTTCATAATGAACCATTATACTAGTTTAAAGTGGATTTCCAATAGAATGAGCATAAAGACTAAAAAGGAAATAGTATTTAGCACCGAGCAGAAAGTGTGGGATTAGCGTGCCCTATCTTTCATAAAATTACGTAGCCAATGTAGGTATAGATTATCAGATTATTCTCATTCCAATATGGATGACAGATTTAGCTTGTGATCGATCCTATGGAAAGTAGGTTATACTCTCTGGAAAGAGTATGACTCCTCTCCCCAATATGAGGATTCCTCCTTAGGAAGACAAGATCGTTGGACTCCATGAATGCTCACATAGTTTATGTCGGTTAAGAGAACCTCCCTTCTAGTTAAAGTAAATAAATAATTTTGAGTATTTCCCTACCAGTAAAGAAAAGCTTTGAAAGAATTACCTTCAGATAAAGTATTTTTCCATACAGAATGAGTTTTCAAATTTTACTTAGCATATATGATTTGTGAATAAGAACAGAATATAGATTTCAGAAATAAGTGTAATGGCTCACAAGATTTATATTATGTGCTTTACTATTCATGATTTATGGTCTTCAGATTTCAAATTTACTTAAGCCTATGTGAGTCATTTACATTTAGCATGCTTGATTTTATAAATTGTGATGATATTGCTTACTTATTGCATTCGCCCCCCATATACTCAGTAAATCATCAAAGTACTGATCTACATATATGTCTATGTGTTACATTGTCTTATAATGTAGGTTCATGTGCTCAGTCTCAGCAGCGTGAGTGATTTTTGAGCATCTCATCTACATCTCTGCAGTTGGTAAGTCCTTTGAGATTAGTATGTTTCAGATATACCAAGTTATTTCAGATAGACTTTTGCATATAGTATGATTTTTCGTTTATATTCTCCTATTTTGAGACCTAGACTTAGTAGAAAGCAGCCAGGGTTAGCTCAGGACTACTTGTAGTTTAGAGCACCGTGTGGAATCCCGGGAACTCAGATTTTGGGGTGTTACAGTGACCTTTAGTAGCAGTCTCTTAGTTCCAGAACTACATAGCCAGCATAGGTTAAACATATCAACCTGCTAGTATAGGGTTGATAAAGTGTCCACTTGCCAGTTGAGGGTAATACATATCTCACCTGCCAGATGAGGGTGGTTCTTTAGTGGATCCATATAGCCATTGTTAGTACCCGTGGCATGGTGCTAACACCCTTCTAATTGGGGACACAGGTTAGACCCCAACTCAGTTTATAGTCGGGGTATGTTGGTTAGATGAACACTACCACAGTTACAGTTTCAATTTCAAACTTAGTATAGAACTAAGTTCAGTTCTACAGAATCAGGACTGTCAGAAAGAGTCACCCAATTATCAGTAATACAGTTATCAATAATCTCGGATATCAGTCACTCAGTTATTAGAACTCAGTATTTAGTATCATTATAAACTCAGATACAATACATATATATATATGTATGTATGTATATGCACAGTATTGTATAAATAGTATTTACAATAGTTTTTGTTATTCATGTACTCTCATTCAGTTATGTTCATATTATTCACTCAATTACTGTTCAAGTATATGAGCCCATGCATTTCAGCCTCACCTCATCTAGCATACCAATACATTCCATGTACTGAGGCATACTCTTTCTTTGCACTATAATGTCTCATATCATAGGTTCGTATGCTCAGGTTCCTGATCGTACTTAACAGCTTAATTTATCAGCAGAGTTATAGTGATGAGTCCTCATATTTCAAGGAAAGAGTTATTATTTTACCATTCTAGTAGTTCAATATGTTTAGGAGTTAGAGTTAGGTAGGGACTTGTCCCATCAACTCCATATTCAGACAGGTAGAGGCTTTCAGACTAGACTATTTCAGACAGATGTTTAGGTTTTCAGTATTACTATCAATATTCAGTATTTATTTCAATATTTTGAGAGCTTTATAGCATTTCAGCTATATTTTTGTATATGTTATCAATATTATTATTCAGTGCTCACAGTAGGTGCCAATCATAGGTTAGCTTGTGGTCCTTCGGGATTGTAAGAACTGTGTGACGTCCAAGGTGTAGACTCAAGGCATTACAAACTTGGTATTAGAACCTAAGGTTCAACAAAGTCCTAGGGAGTTTGAAAGCCGCGTCAAATAGAGTCTTATGCATGGGTGTGTAACGCGTTACAGTTATGGACAAGTGGCTATGAGGCATTTTTAGGAATAAGTTTCCCTACTTACAATATTCATGTCGTGTGAGTGAGTATAAGCTCAAGTTAAACTCTCTATCTAATCTAATTTTTCCTTCTATTTTGCAAAACATGCCTTCTAAAAAGACTAACAAAAGAAGAACTGGAAACCAGCCAGCACCTCCACCCGTTCAGGCTGATCCTCTTGATGAGCATGTCTTTCACGCAAAATTTAGAGTAGCTTTTACCACTCTAGCTCATTTTATGGCACCCTAAAATAAACGCCAAGCTGTTGTTCAGGCCAACCTAGTGGCCCATACTGCTGCAGCTAGAATTTGAGACTTCACCCAAATAAATCCTTTATTATTTTCAGGGTCTAAGTTTGGAGAGGACCCACAGAAATTCTTTGACATGGTGTAGAAAGTATCAAATATTATGGGGGTAATCGCTAGTGAGAGTGCTGAGTTAGCTGTATATTAGTTGTAGGATGTGGCTCATACATGGTTTAAGCAATGGAATTAACTCTAATGGGAGGATAGGGCCGTAGATGCAGGTCCTATAG
Source organism: Capsicum baccatum var. pendulum (assembly GCA_030864225.1). Classification (NCBI taxonomy): domain Eukaryota; kingdom Viridiplantae; phylum Streptophyta; class Magnoliopsida; order Solanales; family Solanaceae; genus Capsicum; species Capsicum baccatum. Next base: position 71,158,190 of record CM061551.1, read on the forward strand.
AATGGGAGGAGTTTGCTACTGGCTTTCTAGATAGGTTCTTCCCATTGGAGTTAAGGGAAACTAAGGTGTTAGAATTCATTAACTTTAAGCAAGGCAGTATGACAGTGAAGGAGTATTCTCTCAAGTTTACTCAGTTAGCCAAATATGTTTCTCATGTGGTAGCTAATAACATATCTAAGATGAGTAAGTTCATGTATGATGTATCTGACAGTGTAGTCAAGGAGTGTAGGACCACAATGCTAATTAAAGAGATGGACTTGGCTAGGTTTATGGTCCATGCTCAATAGATAGAGGAGAAGAAGACTAAGAAGAAAGAGAGGGAGATTAAGAGGGCTAGAGTAGGTAGCTTTAATTTTGCTCAACCTATGTTAGAAGGTCGTAACCATTCTCAGTTTCACCCAAAATCCTCAGTTCCAGCACGTTCCTCAGCCAGTACTATGGTGTCTAAGTTCAGAAATAGTAATAAGGATAGAGATCCAGGCTGTAAATCTCAGGGGAGTGTTAGCAGTGCTCGAACAAATCCTCTTTGTCAGAAGTGTAGCAGAAACCATCATGGTATCTACAGAGCTGATCAAGCCTGGTCATAGAATTAGAGATTTTCCTTAGTCAGGTTCACAGGGTTAGTACAATTGTCCCCAGCTCAATTTGGTCGCCCGAATTAGCAAGGTGCCACTTTCAGTGCCACGAGTGGGCAGCGCCCAAACAGACTTTATGAACTTCAGTCCCGACAGGATTAGGAAAGTTCTCCTGATGTGGTCACTGGTACATTACAAGTTTATCATTTACATGTTTATGCTTTGCTAGATCTAGAAGCTTCTTTATCCTTTGTAACTCCTTATATAGATGTTGACTTTGGAGTTAATGCCAAAATCCTAACAGATACCTTCTCAGTCTCTACCCCAGTAGGTAAGTCTATCATAGCTCGACGGTTATACAGGAATTGTCCGGTTATGGAATCTCAGAAAGTTACTTTAGCAAACTTAGTAGAGTTAGAAATAATAGATTTTGACGTCATTCTCGGCATGGATCGACTTCATTCATGCTATGCTTCAGTTGACTATAGAAATAAAGTTGTCTATTTTCAATTCCCAAATGAACCTGTCCTAGAATGGAGGGGTAGTACTTCAACACTTAGGAGTCAACTTGTTTCCTACCTTAGAGAGATAAAAATAATATCCAAGGGGTATGTCTATCATCTCATTTGAGATAAGGATTCTAGTTCCAAGACCCCTAATCTTGAGTCAGTTTCAGTAGCATATGAATTTCTAGGTGTGTTTCCTGATGACTTCGGAATAGACTTTCTTCCTGATACTCAGCCTATCTCTATTCCACCATACAAAATGGCTTCAGTAGAACTCAAAGAATTGAAAGAACAGTTGAAGGATCTCCTAGATAAGGAATTCATCAAGCATAGTGTCTCCCCGTGGGGTGTACTAGTTCTATCGTGTGTAAGAAAAATGGTTCTCTCAGAATGTGTATTGACTACCATCAGTTGAACAAAGTCACTACCAAGAAAAAGTATCCACTTCCCAAAATCGATGACTTATTTGACTAACTTTAAGGTGCCAGTTACTTTTCTAAGATAGAGCTCAAATCAGGCTATCATCAATTCAGAGTCAGAGAATGTGACATTCCGAAAACAACTTTCAGAACTTGGTATGGTCACTTCAAATTTCTAGTCATGTCATTTGGTCTCACTAATGCCCCAACAACTTTCATGGACTTGATGAACAGAGTGTTCAAGCAGTACTTGGACATGTCCATCATAGTCTTCATAGATGACATTCTTGTCTACTCCTGCAGTAAGCATGATATGTAGACTATCTCAAAATAGCATTACATACCCTCAGAGCCCATAGGTTATTTTCCAAATTCTGTAAGTACGAGTTTTGGCTAAGGTCAGTAGCTTTCCTTAGTCATATAATTTCTAGTGATGGCATTAGAGTTGATCCTCAAAAGACTGAAGTAGTGAGAAACTATCCCAGGCCCATCTCTCTGTAAGATATTAGGAGTTTATTGTGTTTGGTTGGCTATTACCGATGGTTTATTAAAGGATTTTTATCTATTGCATCCCCCATGTCTAGATTGACTCAAAAGAAAGTCAAATCCAGTGGTCAAAAGTTAAAGACTCGACTCACTACAACCCCAATTCTGACTTTGCCTGATGGTTTAGACAGGTTTGTCATTTATTATGATGTTTCCAAAGTTGGTTTAGGGTGTGTTTTGATGCAGAGAGTTAAGGTTATAGCCTATACCTTTAGACAACTTAAGACCCATAAAAAGAATTATCCCACCCATGATCTTGAGTTAGCAGCTGTTGTGTTTGCCTTAAAGATTTGGAGGCACTATTTGTATGGGGTGCATGTTGATGTGTTCATAGATCATAAAAGCTTGCAGTATGTGCTCTCTCAGAAAGACGTTAACTTGCATCATAGAAGATGGTTAGAGTTATTGAAAGATTATGACATAAGTGTTATGTACCATCCGAGCAAGGCCAATGTATTGGCTGATACTCTCAGTAGATTATCCATGGGTAGTATTGCTCACATTGAGGATAGTAAGAAGAAGTTAGTTCAAGAAGTTCATCAGCTTTCTAGGTTGGGTGTTCGTTTGGTTGATTCAGCTGAGGGTAGTATTTAGGTGCAGAATAGTTTGCAATCATATTTAGTTTTTCAGGTAAAATAAAAGCAGGACAGAGATCCCAGTTTAGTTAAGCTGAAAGAGTCAGTCAGAGATCAGAAAGTAGAGGTTTTCTCCCAAGGGGAAATGGTGTGTTGCATTTCCAGGGTTGATTATGTGTGCCATGTGTGGATGACATAAGACAATGGATTCTTGTAGAAGCGCATGGTGTGTGTTACTTGATTCACCCAGGGGCCACTAAGATGTACCGCGACTTGTAAGAAGTCTATTGGTGGAGTGGGATGAAGAGAGACATTATAGAGTTTTTGGCTAAGTGCTCTACGTGTTAGCAGGTTAAGATTGAGATTCAGAAGACTAGTGGGTCTATGTAGGAGTTCAGTATTCGCACTTGGACGTGGGATAAAGTGAACATGGACTTTGTGACGGGGGTTGCGTCGTACTCATTGTCAGCATGATTCAATTTGGGTCATTGTAGATAGGATGACCAAATTAGACCATTTCTTGCCAATTCATATCTCTTACTCAGCCGAGGATTATGCCAAGCTCTATGTTAGAGAGTTGGTCAGATTGGATGGAGTTTTGTTGTCCATCATTTCAGATAGAGGTACGCAGTTCACCTCCTATTTTTAAAAATCCTTCCAAAGGGATGTTGGTACCCAAATTCACCTCAGTGCAACCTTTAACCCTCAGAAAGGTGGTCAAGCAGAAAGGACCATTCAGACTTTAGAAGATATATTGAGAGTGCGTGTTGTTGACTTTAAGGGAAGTTGGGATGACCACTTACCCTTGATGAGTTCACGTATAATAACCACTATCATTCAAGTATTCAGATGGCTCCATTTGAGGTTCTTTATTGAAGGAGATATAGATCTCCCATTGGTTGGTTTGAAGAAGGTGAGACCACAGTAGTAGGGCCTAACTTGCTGTTTTATACCTTAGATAAGGTGCATTTGATCAGAGAGAGGCTTAAGATAGCTCAGAGCCGATAAAAATCTTATGCATATGTGATAAAAAAGATCTTGAGTTTGAGATTAACGACTTTGTGTATTTGAAAATCTCTCCCATGAAGGGAGATAAGAGATTTGGAAAGAAAGGGAAGCTTAGTCCCCGATATGTTTGTCCTTATAGGATTCTCAGTCATTTTGGTAAGGTAGCTTATGAGCTTGAGTTGCCTGCAGACTTAGCATCAGTGCACCCAATGTTTCATGTCTCCTTGCTAAAGAAGTGCATTAGTTACCCAGTAGTTGTAGTCCCTATAGAGAGTGTAGATATTCAAAGCAGTATCTCTTATGAGGAAATCCCAGTCAAAATTCTTGATCGTTAGCTTTGAAGACTAAGGAATAAAGAAGTTCCTTTGGTCAAAGTACTTTGGCGGAATCAGTCAGTTGAGGGAGCTACTTGGGAAGGAGAAGTAGATATGCAAACCAAGTATCCTCACCTCTTCTCTGAAAAGTCAGACTCAATCTAAGGTAACAGTCTTTCTTAGATTGACTCTATTCCATGTTCAGTTACAACTGCATAGCATTCTCATATCATTCCTGGATTCATGAAACGATTCAGTCATGTGTCATATCTCTAGAATTCAGGCATGCTTCAGTTATGCATATTAGTGTAAGTACGTACAGTTCCTCAGTTACTCTCAGTTTAGTCAATCTTATTCAAGGACGAATATTCCCAAGGAGGACATTTTGTAAGACCCCACAAAATCCTAGTCATTTTAGTCCTATATAGCATGCCAAAAGTGGTCCTAGACTTAGAAAACTTCAGCTAAGAGTCAAGACTTAGAATCATTTTAGCCTTCAAAATTGGATGAACTTTTTTTCGTCCTTTCCGACCTTAGTATGTCAATTTTCAAGTTGATTCATGATCTGGGTCATATGTAGGTCATCTCAGGCGAGTTTCAAATTTTTTAGATTAGCATAAGGGTGAGTTTGGGTGTCTAAAATTGCAAGGGGTCATGATAGGGCCGCTTTGAGAGGGCCAGTTGACCCAGGTTCAGGGTTGAACCGTGAGGGCCACTTGACCCGAGCAGGCATCGCGACACGATGGGGACCCCATCTAGCATTCTTTTTTTCGTATTTGTGGGGGCAAATGGGTCATTTCCCCCTATATTATTCAGCCTTAACACAAAATTTGATATCCTAAAGGGAAAAATTCATTCTTTATTCTTAAAATCCTCTCAAGAACAAACCCTAGGTCATCAAGCTCAAGATTAAAGTCCCAAGAATTCACCACCATTCTCAAGATATCAACAATCAAGGTATGTTAGGTGTTAATCCTTGGATTTCCTTTCACCCTTGTAGTTCAAGGATCCTTTTTAAAAACTACAAGTTTATTGATTTCATGATTGACATGTTTAAATTGGATTGTGTTCATGTATGTACTATTGTATGGTTTTCAAATCAAGATTCATACAAGTTTCAAGTGAATTAATTAGCATGTATGTTAAACCCTTGAATTTGTAAGCTGAATGTTGTAGACATGAGGTTTATAACTTAATGATTTCTATGTGCACTAATTATGCTCCCCAAGTGTTTGATAGAATGCCTATGTAAATTGAAGAGTGAATTCATGACATGTTATTATGTGGTCCCATTCATGTATAAGTTCATGCCTCTTAAGTGTTTGACAAAATGTCTAAATGAGTGCATGGTGAATAAGTAGTTAGTGTAATGCTTTCTAGATTTTACCATGTTTTGCTATTGATAATATCGATTCCTGTGGGCATTCAATACCGAAAATCTAGTTGCTTACCTAGAATACAGTAGCTACAGAATAGTCCTAGTAATGTCACGAACAGTAGTACTCAGTCATACAGAATTAGGACTGTCTGAAATAGTCACCCAGTTATTAGTAATATAGTTACCAGTAATCTCAGATATCAGTCACTTAGTTATCAGAGGTCAGTTTTCAGTTTCAGTATAATCTCAGATACACTATATATATATATATATATGTATATGCACGGTATTGTATAAACAGTATTTACAGCAGTTTCAGTTATTCATGTACTCTCATTCAGTTATGTTCATATTATTCAGTCAGTTACTGTTCATGCATATGAGCCCATGCATTTCAGCCTCACCTTATGTAGCATAGTAGTACATTCCACGTACTGTCGCATACTCTTTCTTTGTGCTATGATGTCTCATATCATAGGTTAGGACGCTTAGGTTCCTGACCGTACTTAGCAGCTCAATTTTTCAACAGTAGTTATAGTGGTGAGTCCTCATATTTTGAGGACAGAGTTATTATTTCAGCATTCCAGTAGTTCAATATATTTAGTAGTCAGAATTAGTTGGGGACTTGTCCCATCAACTCCATATTTAGACAGCTAGAGACTTTCAAACTAGACTATTTTAGACAGATGGTTAGTTTTTCAGTATTACTATCAATATTCAGTATTGAGAACCTTATGGCATTTCAACTATATTTTTGCATATCTTATTAGTATTATTATTCAGTGCTCACAGCTGATACCAATCATTGGTTAGCTTGTGGTCCTTTGGGATTGTAAGCACCTGTGACTTCTAGGGCATAGACTCAAGGCGTTACACCGACATAGGCTGCCTACGTATCCCTTTCTTGGAAATTCAGGTCAAACATAGTTCATACATAAAAGGAAAGAGATTCTAGGCAATTACTCATCATAAAAGAAATACTATCATAAAGGCAATTACAAATAAACCAAGGAAACAAAAACTAAAACATCTTTCAAACCTAGTATCTTTATACTGCATCAGAATTGATTGGTTTGGTCCACTCTTGACCATTCATCTTAGATGGGATCAGGGCTCCTCTAGATAATACCTTGCGAGCTATGTATAATCCTTGCCAATTTGGAGCGAACTTGCCTTTGTACTCTTCTTGGTGAGGGAATATGTGTTCGAGAACCAATTGCCTAACTTGAAATATTTGAGCTCTTACTTTCTTGTTGAAGGTGTGGATCATCCTTGTTGATACAACTGACCATGACACATGACAACTACTTTTTTCTCATCAATCAATATGAGTTATTCATAGAAAGTGCGAACCCATTCCTCGTTACTTAAATAGCTTCTTGAATAATCCTTAAGGAAGAAATTTCAACCTTGAAAAGTATCACAACTTTATTCCTATAAATAAGTAGATAAGAAGTTGACTTAGTTGAGTTACGAACTATTGTACGATACCCTAGTAGAGCATAGGGCTACATCTCGTACCATGATCTGTCATTTTAGATTATTTTCATCAATATCTTCCTGATATTCTTATTAGTGTCTTCCATGGATCCATTAATCTATGGACGACGATATGCGGTTGAGTTGAGATGAACAAACTTAAACCGATCACAAATATCACACATCAAGTGACTGTTCAAGTTAGCCCCATTATCAGTAACGATCTATTTTGGCACTCCAAATCGGCAGCTCAAGTTTTTTCTAAAAAAATCTACAACTACCTTCTTGGTAACGACTCTATATGACATAGCTTTGACTTGTATAGTAAAGTAATCAATAGCAAACAAAATGAAACTATGCCTATTCGACGCCCGTGGCTTTATTGGTTCGATAATATCCATTCCTCAAGCTACGAAAGGCCAAGGTAAACTCATTGCATAAAGATCATGTAGAGGCATTCAAATCAATGTGTATCTGGCATTTTGGGTACTTTTGCACATACTTGGTATAATCATTTTTCATAATCATCCAGAAGTAACCAGTTCTCAGGATCTTTCTAGCAAGGGCAAACCTATTCATGTGGAGACTACATACTTCAGTGGGTACTTATTTCATAATTTTGTGGCTTCCACGACATCAACACATCTTAAGAATCCTAATTCTGGAGTTCTCCTAAAAAGGATTTCCCCACTCAAAAAATAATTCTTTGTTAAACGCCGGTTTTAAATTTTCTGATTGTTGCTGGCCTCTTCAAGATACGTTCCAAATTCTAAATACCTTTTAATATCATAGTACCATCGCTTTCCATCTGGTTCCTCTTCGAAGTGCGCACAATGTGCAGGTTGTTCATTCAAGCTTATTTCCAAAGAATCAATGTAACTATGATCTGGGTGTTGAATTATGGAGGATATAGTAGCCAAAGTATAAGAAGACTCATTCTGTATCCTCAGGATATGTCTAAAATCAACTTCCTTGAATCTTCCACTCAAATCTTGCGCCAATATACATAATATATAATCTTGGATTTCCTTACCGTTCATTCCCTTCGTACTTGGTGAATCAACAACTTTGAGTCTCCTATGATTAACAATTCACGAACACCCATATCAAATGCTGACTTGAGACCTAGGATGCAAGTCTCATATTCAACCAAGTTATTGGTACACGGGAAGTGCAATTTAGCAGTTGCTGAGAGTTAGCCTATTTCTGACACAGAAACTACTCTAATTCCTGAGCCTTTGAAGTTGATCGCTCAATCAAAGAACAATTTTCATTCGAGGTACATCTCTGCACTTTTCTCTCCCACGAATAAAATTTTCTCATCTGGGAAGTAAGTTCGAAGTGGCTTGTACTCATATCAACCAGATTCTCACCTAAATGATCCACTAAGGCTTTTCCCTGATTGCCTTTTGAGTCACATACATAATGTCGAACTCACTCAGCAATATTTGCCACTTAGCTAACTTTTTTTGTAGGCATGGCTTTCTAAAATATATACTTCAATGAATTTATTCTGGAATAAGATATATTGTGTACGAGGATAGATAATGCCTTAAATTTTCTGCGGCCCAAGTCAAAGCACAATACGTCCTTTCTACAAGAGTGTAGTGAGTGTCATATGGCATAAAATTTTTACTCAAGTAGTAGATTGCTTTCTCCTTATTATCGGTCTCATCATATTACCTGAGGACATACCCAAAAACATTATCTAAGATTGATAGGTAAAGCATCAACAGATTTACTTCCTTTGGTGGAACCAAAACAGGAAAAGCGGACAGATATTACTTGATTGTGTCAATTTTTTTTGACATTCTTCTATCCACTCATTCAATGCATCTTTATTCAACATCTTGAGAATTGACTCACATATGACTGTTGATTGGGCAATGAACCTACTAATGTAATTCAAACAATCCAGAAAGCTCATAACCTCTTTCTTGATCCTTGGCGATGGTAAATCTTGAATTGTCTTGATCTAGGATGGGTCTATATCGATGCCCCTTATGCTGACTATGAAACCCAGTAATTTTTTGACTGAAATACCGAAAGCATACTTAGCAGGATTCAACTTCAAGTTTTATTTTCTTAGTCGGTTGAAGAAGTTTTCTAGATGGGTCAGATGATCTGAACTTTTGTGGGATTTGATAATTACATCATCCATGTACACCCCAACCTCTTTATGAATCATATCAAGAAAAATTGTCATCATAGATCTCATGTATGTTGCATCCGCATTCTTGAGACCAAACGTCATCACACTGTAATGATAAACACCCCAGGGCGTAATGAAAACTGTTTTTTCTGCATCTTTCTCATCCATTAATATTTGATGATACTTGGTGAAACAATCCACGAATAACTGCATTTTATGCTTCGCACAATTATTGATGAGGATGTGGATTTTGAGAAGTGGAAAATTATCTTTAAGACTAGCTCTATTCAAATCTTTGTAGTTAACACAGATTTCGATCTTGCCATCTTTTTTTGGCACTGGAACAATATTGGTTAGCCATGTTGGATATCTTGTGACCTCCACAACCTTTTTTTCATCCCATTTTCCTTTCTTTTACTAGATAGACATCAATCCTAATTCTCTTAACTTGGTCATTGTCCCCTGGTTAGCCACCTGAATTTCTTCTGGGTTAGGCTTTTCTCAAATTTTGAAGTCCTTAGTTATTTTGCTGACTACTTTAGGTTTATCGTCTCTCATTCATCATTATCTTTCTTGATTTATTCATTTTTCTCTTGACATGACATGGCATTGACAGGCTTTAGATATTTGTCATTTTTTTAAAAACAAGACAAATTTGATAATATCAAGTAGATAACATAAATAAACAGAAAACATTTTTACAATAGAGGAGGCTTTTGTTGAACTTTGAGAAAATATTTACGAACTTTGGCCATGACCCGCATAAGTGCAAGTCCATGCCTTTTGAAAATCATAAAAAGCAAAAGATAAGTAAATAAGCTTAAAGGGTGGGTATTGGGTCTCATCTGTACTACCACCGACTTCGTGAAAAATTAAACTTCACTTTTCCATCTATCTATTGAGTGGGGAGCATTAAGTGGAGTGAAATTCTAGTTCAGCAACATTTTATCCGATTCATCTTCCTTGATTTCAAATATCTTGAAAAATTCTTCCATTATATTTTTCCTATTCCATCCTCGAGACATAGCTTATAGGTTTTGAAAAATGACTGCTAGAGTTTAATTTTACTACTAGTTATTTTCCTTTCTTTTAACAAAGCTATAGTCAAGAGAGGAATAACTTACTTACTTGATCTTGTGAAGTAGGGCCATTTTATGCCAACACAGAGTAGTTTCTATAACCTGCAGAGTAAAAACAACTCAAAGGCTGATGTGTTAGATTCCATTAGTAATAAGCAAAACAAGATGATAAGGTAGGAAAAGTAAACACATAGAGTTATTTCTCATCTCATGCGAATTGATCAATGAAGTAATGATGACTCGAGAATCTCAATGAACGGGATTTTGCTCATTGATATGAACAGGTGGAATTTATCAAGAAGGCTCTACTTTTTTATTTTCGACCTTATTACTTTTTTCAAGAAAGTGGAGGACAACAACATTTTTGAAGATGGGGGCCGGGCCGAAAGGCTTCCTACGTATCTCACAGAGGAGAAATTAGGCCCTACGTAGTTCGAACATATAACAGATTCTTCTGAGTCCGTAGTCAACCTTCCTGAAATTGTAGCAAGCATTTAGGAAGTCTTGAGAATGATTGCGGACCTTTCTGAGAGACTTGGGAGACCTGGAGTATGTTTGGTCGAACTTTTGTATAGTGGGGTATATTTCTACTTAAATGTGCTCTTTGAAAAATGATATTGGATCAATTCATCTTTGATTCGAATCAACATAACACGTGTAAGCACATAAAACAATTATATCACACAAGCATATTGTAATAAACGTGCATCCTAAATGGGTGGCCCTTTTGAGCCAATGGTTGGCCTAACACATTTGAAGGAAGTATATGCTTTTTAAAACTAATCCATTATCCCCAAAAACTTCCATAGGTATATAAAAGGGGCATAAATTCTTACAAAAATTGCACAAAAGGGATACAATCTTTAGGAAAAGGGAAAAATAAGATGAAAGAAGCTAATTAGTTAGTTTATTTATATAGATCCATGAAAACATTGGTTTTGACATAAATTTATATATTTCACGAAACCCCAAACAATTTATATATTTCAAATGGGAAACATGCCATGAAATGCAACAGTTTATTTGCAGAATTTAAACACATAAATAGTTTGAACAATATAACAGTTAGTCAAAATAAGCTAATTCAAATATTTGGTTAGAACCCAGTTAGATTCCCCAGCGGAGTCGCCATTTTTGTTTTATCCCTTTTAACTCAGAGGGTTGGAAAACATTGGTTTTGACTTTTTAAACTATTTCAAAAATTTTAAATTTTTTTTGAAACAATCTAAGAAATTACAGAGTTGCCACTTAATTTATTTAAAAATAAATTAAGAAAACTTTTTTAAATAAAATCCTAAGTCTCAAAACATAAAAGACTTAGGTTTTTAAGAAAATCTCGGGTAATAGGTTCTTATTAACATTTTAGGAAGGTTTTTAAGGAACCTAAAATATCCGCTAACTTGCAGTTATCCGGACTATTTGAAAACCACCTTTGACTAACTTTGAAAAAGAGAAGTTGATTTTTGAAAAGAAAATGATTTAGGAAAAACTTGTATAAAATCAATTTTGATGACTTGGTAGGAAATTTAACCAAATCTAAGAAAATAAATAACAAATAAACATAGAAAGGGGGTAGAGGGGAAATTATGAGATTTAGGTTTTTAGGCCCAAACCCACTTGCACCTGTCCTATACTACTTATTTAGGATTTTAGTCCATCTTCACCTGTCCTAATCTAGATTTTTGGGCTTTTGGCCACAACCTGCTTCACCTGAATTAATTTACAACTTTGGCTTCGAGGCCTAATGAATGAACAAATAGATAAATAAATTAATAAATAATTAAATAAAGAATAAGACAATAATAAAAATTGAGACTTTTCAAGACTCTTAGTGACCTCATCAATGGGTTTTGACCCATATTCCTTCTTCTTCCATCTTCTTGCACTAGCAGACCACATAATCAACTTTGGACTTAAACTTCGGACTTGAATCGAAAAGGTGGGCCTCATTGGCCTATTTCAAAATGCAAGAGGAGAGGAGTCCATTTAGACTCGAGTCATTTTTTGCATGCAAAGAAAAGATAAAGAAATTAATATACGTTCAAAGCATAAAAGTGACATATTTCAGAGAAAAAAAAATATATTAATAGCTAAATTTTGAATGACAATGATTAGCACACTTGCACACGTATAACAAGAATGAGAGTCAACAGATAAAATGCGAAACAAAGACACCCACTTAAATGCCTCATGATTTATGTTCATATTAAGAATGAATAAAGGTAAAAGGAAGAAGGCCATATGCAATGAATTAATGCGAAAACAAAAAACGTAAGCTTGCAAAAGTAAAGGGATGGGGCAATAAGAAAAATATCCATGACTTTTAAAATTGAACAAACATAGAAATTAATCCATATAACAAAAAAAAATAAAGGCTAACTTTTCAAGAAAGAGAATCTTTAAATTTCAAGGCAAAATGAACTTCTGGACCCCTGTACTATGTCGGTTTTGTAAGTTGGACACTTCTACTTACATGTTTATCATCTGGACCCTTGAACCTATTAAAAAACAACATTTTGCACCCTTTGACCGTTGACCTCGCCTATGTGGCATTGAAATAGTGACTAGGCCAAGGAGAGTGTGGTCACTCGCCTGGGGGTGCGAGTGGGGGTCAATTTTTAGCCAATTTTACATTAAAATGATTTTAAAAAATATTAAAATTTAAAAAAAAATAAAAAAGGATCTTTTTTTCCTCCATCTGTTTTATTCTTTTTTTAAAATATAAAAGTAATAATTTTTTTTTTTTAAAAACCGTCCCCACTCCACCCCAGCCCATCCCCACCCCCACCCCCCTCCAGCCCCATCCCACCATACCCTCAGCCCCTTCCACAAAATAATTTTTTAAAAAATTAAAAAAAAGGCCCCTTTTTTCCTCAATTTTTTTAATTTAAAAATATTTTTAGAAGTTTAAAAATAATATATATATATATATATATATATATATATATATATATTTAAAAAAAGCCTTCCCACTCCCCCCAGCCCGTCCCTACCCCCTACCCTACACATCCCACCCCACCCCAACACCCGTCTAGTCCTTCCCCACCCCAGCCCGTCCCCAACCCCTCACACCTCATCAGCCCCGTACAGCCCCTCCCCACCCTTCCCCCAGCCTCCATACCTCTCCTAGCCCCGTTTCTACCCCAGCCCAGCCCCCACACCCCTCCTAACCCCATTCCCACCTCACCCCCAGCCCCTTCCATCCCCTACACCCTACCCCAACACTCTTTCAGCCCCCCCTTTACTTTTTATTTTTTATTTTAATTTTTCCTTTCAATTCAATTCTTTTCATTTTTTTAATTAGAATTTAAATTTGAAATCTTTTTATTTTTTTGTGGATTAAAATTAAAATTTAAATTGAAAGTGAGTAATAGTTAATTCTTTAAAAAAAATAGTGAATTTCGCTTGAAAAAAGTTAAACTTTTATTGAATTTGTTAAAATATTCAAATTTACAAATCAAAAAATTATTATGTTTGTATATATGAATTTATAGTTAAAAATTTAAATTAGTTGGAAAAGAATTTTAAGTATTTGGAATGGATTTGATGTTTAATTTGTGAGCAAAAATAAAAACATGATTATTCAAATTTTTCTACAATTTATAAATTTTTCTTATTTAATTAAATTAATTTTAATATTTAATTTGTTATGTAGCATTTTAAAAATGGCTTGGAATTTAATGTAATATTTGTTTTATTTTTTATTTTTTAAAAATGACGCGGCAGATGACGTGGCAAACATGTCAGGCATGGCAGACGTGGCAGCTGACGTTGGGGAGAGTGTGTTACACTCACCAAAAAAGGGTTTAAAATATTGCTTTTTAGTGGGTTTAGAGGTCCAGATGACAAACATATAAGTAGAAGTGTCCAACTTACAAAACCGACATAGTACAGGGGTCCAGAAGATCATTTTGCCAAATTTCAATTAAGGCAATAACGAAAATTCATACATCTAAATTACAATCAAGATTTTATGAAAAAAACGTGTAATGACCTGTGGTTTATCTTTCTAAGAAATCTTTGATTCTCGTTTGATATTATGAATACAAGAGAGACACGAATCAAGTCTTTACACACACAAAGAACACATATAACAATCCAAAGAGAGAAAGAAAATTAGAATAAAAGTTTAGCATCTCTAAAAGTGAAATATCATTCAACAATCATACTATGCCTGACTCGAAAATATCTAAATAATTCTATTTAGCCACAAAAATTCGAACTTTCTCATCATTTTGACAAAATAAAGTGCGAAAAAGAGGAATAAATATCTTGGATGGAAAATAAAGCTAGCACTTCATCTCTCATATGAGGGTTTTGAAATCTATTAAAATAATTAGCAAGCAAATGACAAGTTCTTTACTTAACTAATTACTATTTTATTAAGGCAAAACAAACAATAGTAACTATTCTTTTCGACATAAAGAAAATAATTTTACATGCTAAAAATAAATATATCCGCCAACAATGAATTTAAACAAATCATAAGTATATCTTTTAAGGAAAGATTGAAATTTTATCCATAATAATCAAAGAACAAAGTAAAAAAGGTGAAACAATCAATATTAACTATTTTTTCAACATAAAGGAAACAACTTTACAAGCTAAAAACAAACATATCCGCCAACAATAAATTTAAACAAAGCATAAGAACGTCTCTTAAACAAAGATTGAAACTTTATCCATAATAATAAAAGAATAAAGCCAAAGAAACACGTTCAACTATTGCTAGCTCATTTTTATATCATGAACGTGAAAATAACAATTATATCGATACCACAACGTCCTATGGCCTTCAATACCGTCTATAGCAAACAATCCCATCAAACACAATTACAACTACGAACTATGAAGAAGGAGATGGAGAAGAAAATGATAATAAAACTATAAAGAAAATGATTTGTTTACCTTTTTTGAGGGAAGCAAAATGGGACTTCAAGCTTTCTTCGAAATGTTGATCACCACCGGAAAGCAATCTTTTGAGAACCTCGATTAGACTACCGCTTAAAAATTTCTACTAAAGAAAAGAAATTTAACTATTTGCTCAAAAAAATTTCTCACTCTTTGAGACTTTTTTTTTCTTTCCCCCTTTCTACCAAAATAGTGATAGTATTTATAGGAAAGGATGATGATCTAATTCTATTAATCCACCAATGTGGGAGAAAGTATTTAGGGGTGTTTTTAGAATTTTAAAAATTAAAGATAAGGTGGAGTGGAAGATAAGGCGGGGGAAATTGTACAATGTAGTATAAGTTTTAAATTTCATAATTGGAAAAAGGATAAAATTGAAGGAAAAGTTGTACAATGTAGTACAATTTTTTAATTTTAAAATTTAAATTTGAAAAAAGGACAAGCTTGGGGGGGGGGGGGATTGTACAATGTAGTATAATTTTTGAATTTTAAAATTAAAATTTGGAAAAAGAACAAGATCATGGGGGAATTGTACAATTTAATACATTTTTGAATTACAAAATTTGAAGTCACAAGTAAATTTATCTCTTCAATCATATATGCTATCAATATTTCACCAAAAAAAAAATCTCAATTAGCAATTGTTGATCAAGAATACATTATAATTTATTATTGTAAAATTCAAGAATATTCTAAACTTTAGAAAAACGTATCTCAAATCACAAGCAAATTTATCTTCTTCAAACGTAGATACTATCAAGACTATATGAATGAAGAACATAATAAATCACAATCAAACTTGTCTCTTCAATCATAAGATAATTTAAGATTTCACACACCGAAACCTATCAAGAATACATGATAATTATATATACAAGAAATTTAAGAAAAGAACAACAAGGATGATGCTAAAGATGCAAAGGACAACTCAATCAAAATAAGATGCAGAAGCAGAAATAGAAAAAAGACGTATGTTTCTTATAAAGTTTGTTTCGAAAATGTATGTTTGTAGAAGAAGTCTTACATTTTTATATAAGTTTGATGAAAATATTACTTAAATAGAATTATACTAATCCTTTTTTTTAATGTAAGGTAAAGTTTTAATTGATTTTCGAATTGTTAAATATTATGATTCAAAAAGTCGTATGATTGTAGAAGAAGTCTCATGTTTTTAGAAAAGTTTGATGAAAATATTACTTAAATAGAGTTATAGCAATTCTTTTTTATATAAGGTAAAGTTTTAATTAATTTCAAAATATTAAATATCATGATTTCTTGAGATTTAATTTTCTAACACAATTTAATAGAGAAAAAATGTGTTTTAAAGATAATTTGAAAAAAAGAATAGCTAATTATAATTAGTTCACGTATATTGTCAGGTAACAGTAGTTTATTAGCATTAGAAAAATTAAGTTTTTAAAGGTAATTTGGAAAAAGGAAATGACTTATCGCAAATTGTAGTTTATTAACATTAGGACTTCATTGGTATCTTTTAAAAGCTCTTGTAAACTTGTACTCTTTTTTTCTTAATCTTACCAAATATTTTAGTTCTTTTTTTCACATACAAAATCTATTAACATTAATTCTTCACATTTTGCTCTTATATATTTTAGAATTTTTTAATAATTAAATAATATTTTAGAGAAATGAGTGAAAAGACCATTTTGTCTAAAGTAAAGTCTTTTAATGAAGGACAAAAAATTTGAATCAAATTTCTAAAGGTCTTCACACTTTTAATATATTATAGATATAGATAGATTATAGATTATAGATTATTATCGATATAAATTATAGATATAGTTTAGTTTTTAACATATTAGAAATTAGAGATTCTATTCAACTTTCAGGTTTTAACAAAGTTTGTACTTGAAACGTTCACTTTTGAAAATAAAATTATTTATTTATATAAAAAAAGAAGATTAAATATTATTTTTATTATAAAATAATAAAGAATAAAGAAGAAGAGTAGAGAGAGAATAGAGAGTAATTCTTATTTCTCTTGAGGATTCTACTGAGATCCTTGATGATGATTTACAATGAAGGAAGTCCTTCGATTAATAGGAAAAATTTACTCTTAATTTCTGACTAAAAGACAGATACTTCAAATTTTGATAGATATCAACTAGATCTTGATAGATCTTATCTATTTAGACATTCACTATAATGTAAATACATTTATAACACTCCCCCTTGAATGTCTAATTGATAGATGATGTACCTTATTAAAACCTTACTAGAAAAAACCCACTGAAAAAAATATTTAGAGAAGAAAAAAGAGTACACATCTCTAACAATATGCATTTCGGTTGCCTCATTAAAAGCCTTACAAGAAAAATCCAGTGGGACAAAACCTTGAAAGGAAAAAAGAGTACAACATGTATTTCCTCCCCCTTATGAGAACATCAATGAACTTTTGCATCTCGATCTCGTGCAACATCTCTTGAAAGTTGTAGTTGAAAGAGACTTGGTGAATAAATCAGTAATATTGCCACTCGAACGAATGTGTTGCGCATTAATATCACCATTCTTTTGTATCTCAAAAACTTTGATGAAGTGTGCTTCGTTCTATCTCCTTTTTATGAATCCTCCATTAAGATGTGCTATGCATACAATATTATCTCTGTATAAGATTGTGGGTACATTGTCACATTTCAAACTACATTTTTCTTGAATGAGATGTATCATGGATCTCAAATATACACATTCTCGGCTTGCTTTATGAAAAACTATTATCTCAGCATGATTTGATGAAGTGCTTATAGACTGCTTTGTATATCTCCAAGATATGGCAGTAACCCCACATGTGAACACATAGCCCATTTGAGACTGAGATTTATACGGGTTAAATAAATACCCAGCATCAGCATAATCAACAAGACCGAGACTGTAATCCTTAGAATATAATAAGATCATGTGTTTGATCCCATTTTAATGTCTCCTAGTAGGAGAAAAATTATACCTTGCTAACAAATTAATCAGAAAAGGCTATATCAGGCCTTATAGTATTTGCAAGATACATTAGTACATCAATTGTACTAAGATATGATACTTCATAACTAATTCAATTCGGTATATTGCTCATGTCAGCAAATAATCTATTGCTTTGAAAACTCTCTAAGATTTCAATGATTTTCAAGTTATAAACTTATGCAATATAAGGAATATAAATAAGTTTCCTAAAAACTTTTATATGCTTCAAACATTTTGAATCCTTACAAAGTTTTATATAAATTTTGTCAAGTGACAATATTCAGCATTTCATGTGTGATATCATCAAGTGTTTGGATTGCAAATCAAATAAGTTTTATGCTTAGCAAGATGGATCCTTTCATGTCACTTAATAAATATTTTTACGTCAGCATGCTTAAATAAACGTAGAATTTAGATCTTCATAATCTGTCACATATTGTGCCAATATTGTATCAAAGATAATGATGATATATCATTTTGTATCGGTTCACAATGTGACACAACATTTTGAGATCTCATCACTTTATTATATTCAAGTACCTGAACCTCTCATAAGGTTTCATGAAGTGTTATATCGTATGCTCTTCAAGAGCACATTGCCTTTTTATTACGATGATTTGATCCTTATTTTTCAAGAATTATTTTATTTGAACTGATTAGTCTACCACACTTCAATCATGCGTAGACTTTGTCCTTTAAGAATGAAAAATAGGAGCACTTGTAGCTTAAATATGATACTAAATTTGATTCAACAGATGCTTCTGGCATTTGACTTGAATCATCTTTAGAATGAGGATCTAATGATAATTCCTAACATATTTCATAGCTACTTATAATCTCCCCCTTATGTTAGGAAAACTAACATTCATCCTCCATTTTTTTTAGAAATCTATCTTTGTGCATCATGGTATATTCATTAATCATATATCACACATCAAAACTATTAGATGGAATAGTTAGTTTCTGGCCTTGAACTAATTAAAATGGAAGAAATAATCATAATTTGTTGGTTTGATGCATACAAGTACTTTTGTATATAATATATCATCTTTCAAACCAGCACATGAATCTTTGTTCTCATTAACAACGATTCAGCTATTTATCGGAGGCATTTAATGCTAAACCATCATCATTAAGATGAATTATCTTGAATACATAATCTGAAAATTATGCTCTTAACTCAATTTTATTGAGCAACAACTTTATGAACATCAAACAACAGGTTGACAATAAACATATAACTGATTATCTTATATCGATGCATCTTAATAGATCACATGATAGGTGAACGGTCCCATATTTACCTTTTAATACTTTTCAGATTTTAAGGGATCCAATCCCAAAATTAGTTTGTCCAACCAATTTATCATGAGAACTAACAACATTAAAAGTAATGAAGACTTTTCTAATTCTTTAATGTATGTTCAATACTTAGTATGCACATATTTGGGATGTCGATCGTTCACGTCAATTTATGAACTTTTATTCTAGCAAACTACAAGTTTACCACGACATGCACCTTTTACTTTAGTAAATTACAGATTTACTATTACATGAATAAATTTCAGATTTACTACTTTAGAAGTAGATTTCAAAGTAACTCTTCTCAATTATTCAGCCTCTTTTGAAGGTGAGTTGTGACACCATCATAATCACGTGCATGTTTGCATTAATAAGCTTCTCATTTCCCAAGAATAGAATATAATCATGCCTTAAGCCTATCAAATTATGATAGCTTATAGCCTTTTTTCAGAATATTGCTACTTTAGAACAAATCGGGGCATACATATAATGTATTGCTACCACTTCTACGTTAGATAATAGAGCATATTCAATGAGACAAATTTCATGTCTTTCGCCAAAAACATATTGGTTTACCTTAGCCATCATTATATCATCAATATGGTGCATTAAGATTCAAACTCAATGTCTTACCCATATAAAAACGTCGTAGGTCATAAATCGATGGGACTTGAACCTAATATCATATCATCATGGTGCATTAGAACTTTTAAACCAACGTCTTACCCTCTTAACGAGATGAAACTTAAATCCATCATCATATCTTTTAACAATATTATTCTTCATGAATAAATTTAAGGGATATATAATTCCAAACCAATCAGCTTCCTTTAGATCCAACAAATCCAACATCTGTTTACTTAACTCAATCATATAATATAATATATATATCAAACAAATATAACAAGTACAAAATAGATGAAAAAATCTAAGCATTCGTTGTCATATAAACCCACTTTGCTAAAGGGAGTAATTTTTTTTTCACCTCACATATTTTTTTCAAAGTAAAATAAGATATACATTGAATAAATAATAAAAATTACCTTTAGTAGTGACAAATTCCATTGATTCAAGGAGGAATACATCATTCATATATAACTTCAAGGAATATTCATTACAGAAGAAGTAAACAATTTGACAGTACATGTCCACTAATGTTAATACGTTATATATAAATTTATCAAAAGAAAGTGTTGTGTGTAACCTCTCTTTCAATGCTTGAATTGTGATAACCATTGTGTCCATTTATATAATCACTTTTGTATTGATTGGACCAGTCAAGAAAGCTCAATTTGTTACACACTGAATGTATATATTATGTTAACATCGGGTCATTGTACTACATTTCTTTTCTTTTACTCCTATACTAAACAATTAAAACAAGTAGGAAATAATCTTCCCCAAAGTTGAATCTCTTTTACACATTAGTATTGCCAAAATGCCCATGCCTTGCACGACACAGATATCTAGTAATAGAAGAAGAAATTGTCCTAATTGAATTAACTGAAACTATGGTTACTATATTAATTGGAAATTAGTATCCTAATGTTACTAGTATTAATAGGGCTGCTTATCGGTTGGATAATTATGCTTAGCGATTCGATTTATTGGTTATTGATTTTTAAATATACTAATCCGCTAGTCATCCAATAAGATAACGATTGGTTCGGTATCGGATTAGCAATTAACGGACGGTTATCGGATGGTGTAACGGATAAATTTAAGAGAGAATGAAATATCGAGCGATTATTGGTAGTTCCTTTGTTTCTTCACCGACTAAGTTGTTTGTATACTATGATTGATCTATTTATAAAATTTTTAGACTTCTTGAGTTTTGTTCGTGGAGTTATTTAATAGGTTAAAACATCAAATCAAATAAGAATTTGTTTTAGACCTATAATGTATGTAGAAATATTTTTAATTACTAAATTGACAGAAAAAAATTAAAAATTTAATATTATTTGAATTTTTATGTTTTATATCAAACTTTGTGAAGGACACATTTGAGTTCTTTCATTTTTATTGCGGTCCTTCCTATTGTCAAGAATAATTTATGTTTTGATTTAAGAATTAATTTCAGATTTTCTTTACATTTTAGGGAGTGTAACTGCACTTTATGGTTAGATGTCATAAGAAGTGACATGTTATTTTCTAAACTAAGAAGTGAATAGAATAATAAATGAAATTTTATATGTTGGATAGACAAAAGATACTTATATATCTAAGGGTAAAAATATAATTATAATAATTTTTAATGGTTTAACGGTTTACCCGATAAAAAAATTGAGTAATCCGTCCCCGCATCAATAAGCCATTAATAATAAAATTTTGATCCATTCTCCAACCATTAAACCGATAACCCATTACCAATAAGCCAATAAACTAATTTTGCGGTTGGGTTAAGGTTACGGTTCAATTTTGAACAGCCCAAATTATAAAATCACTTTATCAATTTCTCCATTCTATTTTACTTGTCACATTTTGAGTCGGCATACATATTAAGAAAAATAATTAATAACATGATTATTTTACCATAGTACTCCTAGTGAATAATGCTTACATTGTATCTTGAAATTAATATTTTAAAAAATTAATATTAAGGGTAAAATAGGAAAAAAGAAGGGGCGTTTGGATAGTTTAAAAAAAGTAGCTTTTAAAAAGTTCTTTAAAAGTACTGAACTTATTTTTAAAATAAACAGTTACCTATTTTGATAAAAGTGCTAAAACTGAAAAAAAAAAGTTATTGATGTGTTTGGTGAACAAGTACTTTTAAGCACTTCTTTCGTCAATATGTCTGAAATACCCTTAAAGTTGTTAACAATAAATAGAGTTGATTATTATTATTTTTTATTTTAATGTATATATATATATTCATGAATGACTATTAATTTATGCGTTAAAAAACCTTTTCTTTTGTTAAAAGAGTTTAACATTTCCCATTCAAAAAAGTGGGATACTGTTTCCCTATCCTAAAATGTTAAAAGGGTAAGGTGAAATTTATTCTTAAGAAAATAAAATTAAGATGGATGATTTCTAGTGTATTGGATTGGACGTAATTACTTGGAAAACAAGTTGTATGTAATTGATTCAATTAATTTGGGAATGAGATACCAATTCATTGTATAATACTCAACATACCCCATTCAAATAAACAAAATAAATAAATGTTGATTATGACAATAACGTGAAATCTCCTTTATGCAACCACACTTTGTTAATCAAGTTGGGTATGATTAACTGATTGAGGAAAGTACATGGGCTGGCCATTTAGAAAAGAAATGGCCTGCAATTTTAAAAGTTGGACATGGGGAGCCAGTCGACCCAATTTAATTGTGGTAAATAGCCATTTCGCCCAAAACTGATACTCATACACAATAAAGACTAATAAATACTATTTCAACGGCTACTCTTACATAACTTTACAAATCATCTTCTCTTTTCCCCTGTTATGCTTGATAAATCTGTGTTTTGAATCAACATCAGAAATTAAGTTGCTATTTCTTGCATTTTTTGGACATAAAATAAAAAATAAAAAATAAAAAAAAGTTAAAATTAACTGGTAAAGGGGTCAATTTTGACCCCAAATTTATTGTTAATGATGATGATTTTATAGAATCATCACATATGTTGTTGCATTTGAAGGAATCTCCTAGTCCTTCACACTTGAAGAAGAAAAAATATGATAGAATGGGGTTTCAAAGTAAGATAAAAAATCTATGTCAGAAAGTCCATGTTCTTCTCAGAGGATGACTCAGTCACAGAGTCAGAAACTGTTTGGTGCATGTAAAGATCAAGAAAAGAATATTTCAAAAGGGAAAGAGAAGGTCGATGAATGTGTAGTTGTTATTGTGAAGAAAAAGAAGCAAATTCGAGAAAAAATGGTAAAGATGATGGTGTATCATCAAAGAAAAAACATAAAATTTCTAATCAGCTCGACAAACTAATTTATAGTTTATCAGATGTTGAGGTATTCGATATTTTTTGGCAACTGTAATGTATTTTTTTGTATATATGTGCAATGTGAGAGCTTACTTTGTATGTTGTTGTTATTGTAGCTGTTTTGTGCAATGTAATGTATAGTGTTAACCTATTTAGAAGTATATGTTTTTGTTTCTGGCTTGGGATTTTGTTGTTCGACCAACTAATTATAACATGACTTATGTTAGTGAGCATACAAATTACTCGATTGTGAATGAGCTGAAAGATAAGTTGACTAAGGTGCAACTCAATTTATTTAGAAATACCTGTTTTGAATATTTTTTAGATTTGCCATTTGTTTCCATTCAAAATCAGTTGATACATGCTATGTTGCTTAGGAAAGTTTTTGTTTACTCGAAATGATGGGATATGGATTAAAGTGAATAACACAAAGTTGTGATTTGGTCTATCAGAGTTTGTTGTTATAAGCGGCTTAAAGTGTATAGGTGATGTTACACTGGCATGTAATTGAGCTAGTCTAGTCTCCTTATGGACTTGTATTTTCCAAATCAATCCAAAGTTACAAATCTTGAGTTGAAAACCTTTTTCTTGGAAAAAAAATAGTAATCTGATGGGGACGCGTTGCATATTGTCATTCTTTACTTCATTCATAGTTTTCTATTTTCAATTACGTATGGTGAATTCATAAATAATTATGCCTTTTTATTGGTTGAGTCTGGTCAGTTTGAGAAATTTTCTTGGGGAGAGTTGTGTTTTCGTGCTATGTTGGATTCAATTAAGTACCAGGTTTATAAGTGAAAGTCTATGTATCGGTCTGGTGGTTTTTCTTTGGCATTCCAATGTTGGTTTTATGAATGTTGTCCATATATGGACAATAAACTAGCTGGTCGAGTGGGAGATAGTGTGCCCCTAATACTTAATTGGTCGGCGACGATAAGACCAAACTACAAGAAGGTGAAGTTTGCTTTTAGTGATATAAATTGCGAGCAGGTACTTATACTATGTGTATTTATATATATGATCTTTTGCTTATACTATTAATTTACTTTTTAAATTTATTTTTTATGTATAGATGGTGTTAACCAATATTGAACCAACTTGTATTGAGAAGAGCATTCTTCAGTTGCCTGTCTTTGAGCTGCATTCAAGAAACCTAATGGTTTGTATGATTCTAGCAAAGAATATATGAGAGAAGACAGTCCTGTGAATTCTCAAAATAAATTGAAACTGTTGCGAACTGATTTAAATTTGGTATGTTTAAGTGTTTTAAAATTTTAATATCACCTTTTTATAGTTGAGTATTATGAAATATTGATATTTTTGTCTTTGCTATTTTGAAAATATTCAACTAAAGGATAAGGTTTTGTCGATGAAATAATTGTTGACATCGTCATTTAACCTAATTTTTAAAGCACTAAATATAAATGAGGGTTCTAAGGTATTTTGCTAGTTGTATTTTTTTTTTGGTTTATAAGACTATATACAGTTTGATACTAATATTTTTTGTTGAACTTTTTAAAACAGTCTGCCACACTGAATGAGTATCACAGTGGTGATAATATGTGGCTAAAAAATAATGATACACATGCAGGGAATCCCATAGGTGTTAATTTGTCTACAATGTGGGAAAGAAAACTAATAGTACACCTAAGGTTGATCACCTAAATGATAATATTTTATGGTGTTGGATAAAAAGATGTTGTGTTGGGGATCGTATTGATAGAGAATCTGGGAATAAACTAAGTGTTAATCTGGTTGATGATGTTGAACAAGAAAATATTGATGTAGGTGATCACATTGATGTAGGAGCTGAAGATCACCTAAGTGATAATGTCATTGATGATGTTGGACAAGAAACTGTTGGTGTAGGTGATCGTATTGATGCAGATGCAGGTGATAGACCCATTATAGGTGATGAATGAAGTGCATTTTAAAAATTTTATTTTTAAAATTTATACCAAGTGGGAATAAGATTGGAAAGGAGGTAAACGGTAATTTTAAGGATAGTTGGTCTGATTCTCCTGGTTATGAAGTATCAAAATTTACCCAACCAATTTGTCGTGAGAATGTACAGTGTATGAAAGATGGGTTTGAAAATAGTCAGGGAATTGATTGTCCAGTTATTCCAGACAGTAAAATCTCAAAGTATACTCAACCTGATAAAATTATTGCACATTCTTTGAGAAAGTTGTTGGAAAGATTGATACAAATTTAGGTTGTAAAAGTGTTGCATTAGGGGCTACAAATATTGTGTGTGACTATGCTGTATGAAAGATTGATACAGAAGTTCTTGTTGATGTTGGAAGTGTAAGAAAAAATGTTGATAATACTTCTGTAGGTGATAAATCTACTGTCATCTTGGATGACACACCAGTTGTCCCTCATAGAATAGGAAAACCAACTGCAATATGTGAAACACCATACGTGTCCAAGTTTGATTCTGGTTGTAGCAACATTCAAGGTCAACCAACTAAGTGCATAGATAAAGGACATTCAAGAAAATACATATTCAGTATCAAACATCCATTTACCATAAGTATTACAGAGCCATTTCATGATATGAAGTTGTTGTCTTCATTTAACAAGTTTGTTGATAAATCATTACAACTTAATTCAAAGTAAGTCTTTTCTTTCTATATTTTTATAGCTTAAATTTTTATCATTTTTGTGTCATAACTAATATGTTGTGTCATTCTTTTGTTACAGTCCTGTTTATTCAAAATCTGTTAATAATCTATCAAATGCTTTTGACTTTGGTGTTGTCACGATTAAAATAAAAGAATGGTTCTACACGGTTGGATATGCAGGAGTACCTTTAACTGATTCAGTAAGTCATTATCCACCATGGTTTGCTAGTATAGTAGTATTAAAATATTCTTTATTGATTCTGACAACGTAATGTAGTTTATTAAGATGATCTTTTATTTTTACTTTTCAGCATATCAATGTGCTTTTTTACTACTTACGAAAGAAATTAAAGTACAGTCTTTTGGATGGTGGAAGTTCATTCATAACAACTGATTGTTGGTTTAATTGCATGATACAAAGTTTGTATACAAAGTTTTTGGGTAAGAGGAAAGATGTTGTGGTTATTAAAAAGGACAGTGAAATTGTTAAGTATATCCTCGAATTTGTTATGAAGAATAATGTGTCGTATTATTCTGTTGATAATGTTTTGTTCCCGATAAATATTTCTGAAAACTTTCACTAGATTTTGGCTCGTCTGTCTTTTAAAGACCAATGTATTTATGTTTATGATTCAATGTGTGGTGCACGACATAGACGTGTTGCTGAAAAAGCTATTCAACATATTCAGAATTAATACCATATTTCCTTTCTTCTATTATTTTTGGGACAAAAGAAGTGATGAAATTGCAGCTGCCGACTTGTTTGATATTCGGATTATTGATGGATTGCCCACTCAAAAAAACACGTAATTTAGTACTAAAAAGTTAATTTTGTTGCTAGTCTTTCACTTTTTTTCTTTTTGGTTATTATACTCATTTGAAAATATGTTACAGGGACTGTGGTGTTTTTGTAGCTGCTTTTACAGAGTACATTATTGAAGGCGTTCAATTTTTTGCAAGTATAGATGATATTGATAGCATACGGAGCCGATATAGTGTATTACTGTGGCAATATGGAAAGAGAAAATAAAGACAGTGTGCAATCAGCGATGATGAATCTACTAGAAGACTGAAAAAGAAAAATGAATCTTCTAAAGAAACAATAGTTTAGAATAACTTGCAAGTGTAGTTGTTGACATATTTCAAAGTTTTTGATATATTGTTTGAAATGTTTATCTGGTGTTTTTGATGGAATACACTTGCTTAGTTTTCATTTCTGTTTTTTGAAGAATCTATATTGATTCATATTGGCGATTATATGATCTTGAAAACTTTTATTTTTTATTAGAATGTTGATATTGTTTTCTTTTGATATAAGTGTGTATTGATTTTTATACTTATATATGCATGCTGAATTTGATACCTATATACCATGAACTAAATGTACCCTGAAGAAGAATATATAGCATGACTGCCATTATAGTCATGCTATGATGAACAGTAATAGGAGAAACACTTTCTCCCTGGACACATACATATCACCTGTATATGATGTCATTTAAGTAGTACTGTATATTGTACAGATGACGCTCAAATGTATGTATTGGATGAAACTCGCATATAAAATTATATATATACACATCATACTACTGAATAAATTCATCAAAAAGATATAATAATAACAATGAAAAGTAGAAGTTAAAATCCATATAATGTCGAAATATTTTATTAGCAATCAAACTAGGAAGCATAAAAGTAGCCTTAGGCATCATCTATTACATTTCATGTAAAAGTAGCAACCTTTTCACATTTCAGCTTAAAATGTAAAATTGACTCCTGTAATATATTTTGTAATGTAGAATGAACTGGCCTATTTGAAAAAACAAAAGATGAACTATAAGAATATCTTGTTAAATTCTTGTTGGGGCATTTGTACAGGTTCTTTGATTGTGTCCATTCTTTTCACACCGTCCACATGATACTTTCTGTCCAAACATGTAGTCCATAATGCCTTTGCCTTGATTATTATTCCTTGGTCTACCTGGTCTCGGCTTTCAGATTGGTGGGAGTACTATGATATCCAATAGTTTTGTTAGAATGTGCTACATTATTTCATTAGAAAGTGGAATAATTGGAAATTCATAGACATTCAAATAGTTTTCCTTTGTATAATAAGCTGCACAGTAGGATTGTACATTCATATGGGTGTAACTCAACACTACCATAGCACAAGGACATGGGATTCCATCAACCTAAAATTGTAGGCAGCTACACTTTTTTTCACGCATACACACAATGCTTCACTTTTGAGTTTTATCAATCACAACAGGTAGAAGCCATTACCTGTAATATACAACAAAACATTAAGCTACTGTACCATACCATATTTTAGTCAGTATGAAATACAAATAACAATACAGTTTCTTTACCTTTATTTTATCTGATAAAATAAAATTTTCCCTCATTATTGTATTGTACTTGTTTCCCAATTTAGTAAATATTTCCTGTGCATTTATTCTATTTTTATTATTCCATTTCATTACCAAATCCATCATGAATTGTAGCAGCTTCTTTACTGGCAGTTCTCTTGCCTCTCTATTTGCTGAATTTAGTAACTCTGTAATATTTGAAGTTATCACCATGGATCTATTGACATTTGAATGTGCTATGGACCATTTTTCATAGACAGTTTCAAATAGGTAAGGCCTCAGTCTCTCATCGATTTTGTCTGCATCTTTCATTAGTCGATCAAAATCCGCCCTTTACGTAAGTACGAGCCATTGCAAAAAAGATTTCCTTTAGCTACTTTTGATTCCTCTTGAATTTTCCTTTGATGTTGTTTCATAGATGATAGATGCATATACAATGAGCTGTATTTGGATATACCTTTGCTGCAGCCTTTAATATACTTTCATGCTGATCAGATACTCTGGACATATTTTTTTTTTCACCATATGCTATTTTAAACATATTAAAAAACCATTCCCATGAAGCATTATTTTCAGAATCCACAATAGAATATGCTAATGATAGAATTTTCTCTGATTATGCAAGTGAAAAAAGTCAAACATCTTAGACTAGTATGAATAACGAATATTAAGCTTTTGCAATTTGTAATTGTGTTAAAAAGCTGAATTTCTACATCTTTTAAGGAAGTACTATTGTATCTGAAAAAAATTATTAAAATGACCTATTTCATCGAGCACGCTAGCACATAACATAATCCCCCGGTACACTGATTTAAGGAAAGTACCGTCAACAACTATTGTTGGCACGTAATATTCCCATCCTTTAATGGATGCATTCAATGCTACAAAAGTATAAAGAAAGTGATTGTCCTCTGTCTTGTGTAGCCTTGTATATGAACCTGGATTGGTTGTATTTACCATATACGAGTAAGCTGACAGTTTAGCATGTGATTCACGCAGGGAACCTATGACTAGTTCAATTGTCTTTTCTTTTGCTCTATATGCCTTTTTGTAGTTCATTCTAATCTCATGAATATTTCTCATTTCATTCATGATCTCTGTGGGAGTGAATGATGATTTAAGATTTAGATACTTGTTCTTTACCATTTCAGCAATGGTCAATGAAGTAGCATGACATTCTGTAAGAATTCTATCTGCAATTTCACAGGTGTGAACATTAAAGAATCTTGTCACCATGAAGACCTCTGACTATTTTTGACTTGAAGATCTAAAAGTCCATTGACATTTTTCATTCGCACATTGCAGATAGTACCTGTATTAATACATTTATACAAAATAATGTTAGTTCTATTTGAATATTTTACTTACAGTAGCAAACTCGATTCTACTACTTGTTGTAAATTTTAGGTACAGAATTCTTATCTCAGGTTGGAATATTCTAGAGATAACTTGGGAACAACTTCAATATACCAACAAAATCAGTTGACTTAATCAAAGGTTTCAAAGCCAAAAGATTCAAAATCTATGATGAAAATCCAGAACTCCTTAAAGCTTTTAAAGGCACCGACCTTCAAGTTTCAGTCATGGTCCCAAATGAACTCACTAAAAATATCGCTACCAATCAAACCTTAGTAGACCTATGGGCCAAAATCAATGTTGTACCCTTTTATCCACACACGATGATCCATTACGTCCTTGTTGGAAATGAATTCCTCAGTAACCCACCCAATATCTATCATTTTAAGACCTCTGTAGATAAAACACCACAATGGTGTCACAAGCAGTAAGCAGGGCAAATCCATTTTTGACCTTCTTGATTCAAAGTTTTTGATGCATTCTATTTTCTTACTAGAAAAGAAGTCTTTTATAATGAGATAATGTAGGTTTGTTACTTGCAAATGATATAAAAAATGTCATTTATATGATAAGAAATAAAAAGGATTATTGAGTTTTAGTGGATTACATAATAGATAACTCATATCCTTGCATATGCAGTATCTATAATCAATTGATACTATTTTATACCAGATTTATATATTTTTATACCATATTGATACACTTTTTTTTTTAAAAATGATGGGGAACCTATGCATGCATATACAGTATATATACCACATAAATATCACATTGATACTCAATTGATACTCTTTTATACTAGATTGATACACTTTAATACCACATTCATACAGTATATATACCACATAAATACCACATTGATACTCAATTGATACCCTTTTATACTAGATTGATACATTTTTATACAACATTCATACAGTATATATACCATATAAACACCACATTGATACTCTTTTATACTAGATTGATATACTTTAATACCACTTTTTTACTAGAAAAATTTGTGCATGTTTTTGTGCAATCTGTTCAGTCTGTATACCAAATTGATACAATATATATGTTAAATCTATACAGTTTTTTTGTAGAGTCATTCTTTGATGTTGATGATCTATTGACCTTCTATTGAAATCTATGTCGGATTACATAATGCTTCATAACGCTAGTTATTGTATTTTTATCTCAATACAGTTGCCTTTCTTCAACATCCCTATGAAGAGGATCCATTATTATAAGCTTTGGCTCATCTTCCAAGTGTTCCTCAGAAAAATCATCTTCAATGCCAGACAAGTGATTTGCTTCAATAGGAATGTGATGAATCTGTATAGCATTTGACAATTCAACAGCTGTAAATTCGACAGGGCCGAGTGTTATACACAATGAATACTCATTAATGTTGAGACTTTTTTTCTTCATCTGCATATACAATTTGACACTCATGTCATTGTATATAAGAATAGATGCAGCCTTGCTAATGTATTTGATATCCAATAAACCTTTAGTTGGATCTATATTTAACTACTTATACAATTCAGCAACAAATATATCGTAGGTAAAGTCAGAATAAAATAAAACTTCATTGATGATGAAATTCTGAAATTCAACCTCAGATATCCATTCACCTCCATATTTGATCATTATTGGTACTAAAACAAAAGTTGTAGACATTTTTTTGTATCTATTTTGAGCAAATTTTTAGAGATTTATACGGAAGGTTGTGGAATGTAAAAGGTAAAGATGAGTATCAGAAAAGGTAATGAACGGAGAATTAGGAGTTTGAAGGGAAAGAAATTTGTGACTGAAAAGGAAAGAAGGTAAAATTATATTTTGAATTTTTTGTATTTTTCGGTTATATGTAGTTAAACATACGCGAGTCACGAGTAGCTATTTACCGGGTTTATAAATTTAGGTACTAATTTTATGGAACTATTTTAGTTTAGGTGTTATTTTTGTTCTTTCCCCCAATTAATTTTAATCTCAAATTAAACCTAGAGGTTAAGCCCTCCTAATACAATACTCCCCTAAGAGTGTGAAAGATTTTACTTTTTAGTTCGTCAAAAAATGTAATATGATAACGATTGATCGACACTATCTTCATTTTATCTTAAATCATTTTTATGTTGTACAATAATAATTGTCCAAATTTAAAAGAATATATTAAAGAAGGGGGATAATATATAAAAATTCATATTTCATAAATTAGAAGTTTCATACAAAACAAGTACTAATATAGCTACACAAGGGTAATTTTGGAATAAGGGAGAATTTTGATGGACAAAAATGTCTTTTAATTGGTCAAAATACAATGGCTTATAATTCAAAAAAAAAAAAGTTAGAAATTGGGGCTTTTAGTTTTTGGCTTATAAAAAGCAAATTTTGACTTTTTTTTTAAAGCAATTTTGAAATTTGCCAAATACTTTAAAAGGTAAAAAATAGCTTAAAAGCTATTTTAATCAAACTATAAGTCCATCCAAACTTGATATGTCAAAAATGACAAGTAAAATTAGAAATTCAATTACAAAATTAGTGACAAGTAAAAACGAACGGATGGAGTAGTACATAAAATAATCAATGCTCCATCTACCATCATAGTAAAGATTCGTTTGACCATCCATCAGGTTATATTCATTTGAATACTTTTAATTACGACAATATTTAATGTGTATTAGTTCTTTACAATTCCATCAATAATTAATTATTATGCCTGGTTATATTCTTTGTTATGCATTAGCAATGAAAGTGAACTTTTGTACATTTTCTATGTAAAATTAAGTCTGACGTTTAAGCCAATTTCACAAACTAACTCATCAACATTTTCAATGTTAGCCTCAACTGAATTAACCAATAGATCAGATGCAATTTTACGAACTTCCTTTGGCCATCTTCTTGTGTACATCAGTACTGTTTGTCACCGCATAGGCACCTCCTGCACAGTATTCCTTGTTGACACCTAATTTTGCCCTCCATAATTAAGTTTAATTTAGAATTTCTTTAATTTTCAAATAAAATTACAATATTTATTTTATCCGAATAAAGAATTTGTTAAAGTATTTATTTGGGTAAATTGGTCAGTTTAAGTAATGATTATATATTATCGTGTTCAATTACATGAGATTATATAATGTTGTTACTTAAATATTTATTTTACAAAATATCGGATTTTAATCAAGACTAATCTTGAAGACAAATTCAAAAGATTGAAATCTTGATTTAAATATGTCTTTGTTTCTCAAAATAATTTATTTGGATAAATATGTGTTTGATTTATTTTAAATTAAGAAGCTCGGAACTAAACAAGTATTTACTTTGTATCGAATTTCGATTTGATTTAGTCAATTTATTAAATTCGATCCTAATTGGAATCAAATTGGTCCCAATCGTAATACAATTGACCAATTGGTATTCTAGTTGGCTAGAATTTAAATTTAATTGCCTAAATTATAATCCGAATCGCTAATCTACCCAAAACAATCCGACACCATATTAGTTTCAGCCCACCAACCACCATCACCCCAATTTCAATTTTTAAACCCACATTCAGCCTCAATCGGCCTAACACATCAGCCCAGCTATTTCTTTTTTTCTCAAACCCAATAACCTTCCAACAACCAGCCCTCCTATCTAATAGTCAGCAGGCCCAAAGAACATCATACAAGCCCCAAATTGGCCCACTTCCATTAAGCAACCTGGCCCATTTTCTTTTCTCTTTAACCTCAGCAAGCAACAACAACTTCAAATCAACACCCAACAACGCACGTCAATCCTCCGTTCTACCTTAACCCAATCCAACCAACTCCAAATCGACCTGTAACCAACCCTTTTCTAGTATTCCTCACATGTTCCACACGATAGTACGATAAGGAAGGACCCCGAAGCTTCTAGAAATGGGTGAGTTGGCTCACCCGAATGTCCAAATCCCGTGATCTCGGGGTTATGATTACGATTTCGTATGCATATGGATGGTTTCCACTGGTTTTGGGGAAAATTCATTTTACCCAAATGGGATTGGTCCACGAATGGTAAAGACCGCTCAAGAAATGATGAAAAG
This sequence comes from Capsicum baccatum var. pendulum, assembly GCA_030864225.1. Classification (NCBI taxonomy): domain Eukaryota; kingdom Viridiplantae; phylum Streptophyta; class Magnoliopsida; order Solanales; family Solanaceae; genus Capsicum; species Capsicum baccatum. The sequence goes on from CM061551.1 coordinate 71,191,740, forward strand.
GGTACTGTTTATTGTGGGTAGCGGAGATTCGAATGGGATTTTGAATTTTTCCCCTTTTTCAAATCCCTAGAATACCCCGAATTGGTGCCCTATATAAAGACTCATCGGGTCACTGTTTTAGGAGTTTTTTTGGGGGGCTCGAGGGTTCTTTCTAGGGTTGGATTTTTTAGGTTCAAAAATTTGATTTTTTTCGGCTCTTGGGGTTCAAAAATCAGAGGTTAGGGTATTAGGGTTGAGAAATTAGAGTTTCTTATGGGAGCTACTGTTTTGGGGATTTTCCTTGGGGGGCCCTAAAGGGGGTTCGAAATTGGGGTTGTAGAATGCTGTGGGTTAAATATTTTTGAGAAAAAGAAGAAGAATGTTTTTTCTTTAGAGGTCTAGGAGGGGAAAATTCCCTTTGGAAAAAGAAAACAGTCTTGTTTCATAGTAAAAATCTTTTCTTTCGAGAAGTTTGTCGACCAGGTAGGGTTTTCGAGTTGACGAAGATGTCATTTCTTGGTGGTTGTGATTCCGAACAAAGCTTGAGTCCTATTTTCCTGCCCTGAGAGAGATAAATTTCTCGATGCTTTATTTATTTTCTCCTCATTTTTCCTCGTTTCCATTTTTGAAGTAGTAGTAGTTTTAATTTTTTTATGCTCACCGGGAATGACTGTAGAAGCCTTGGAAGGCTGTAGGTTTTTTCTTGATATGGTCGAACCAAATTCATGATAGAATCCGTATTCTATGAATGGTTTCATTATTTTGGTTTATATGGCCTGAGTTTTCTGTCTTGTATTATTGATATTGGATAACTATGCATCTATTTTGATAGAAATCGACATATGCTAGAATTAATTCATTTGTTTGCTCGGGTCATTGTTACAGCTCTTGTTTAGATTACCCTGATTTTGGTCTATTAAATTGGAATAGAATGATTTCGCATGCATTTGTTTATTTGAAATTAAGAAGCTCGGGACTAAACAAGTATTTAATTCATATCGAATTTCGATTTGATTTAGTCAATTTATTAAATTCGGTCCTAATTGGATCAAATTGGACCCAATCGTAATACAATTGACCAATTGGTATTCTAGTTGGCTAGAATTTAAATTTAATTGCCTAAATTATAATCCGAATCGCTAATCTACCCAAAATAATCCGACACCATATTAGTTTCAGCCCACCGACCACCTTAACCCCAATTTCAATTTTTAAACCCACATCCAGCCTCAATAGGCCCAATACATCAGCCTAGCTATTCCTCTTTTTCTCAAACCCAATAACCTTCTAACAACCAGCCCTCCTATCTAATAGTCAGCAGGCCCAAAGAACATCATACAAGCCCCAAATCGGCCCACTTCCATCAAGCAACCCGGCCCATTTTCTTTTCTCCTTAACCTCAGCAAGCAACAACAGCTTCAAATCAACACCCAACAATGCACATCAATCCATCGTTCTACCAGAACCCAACCCGACCAACTCCAAATCGACCTGTAACCAACCCGTTTCTAGTATTCCTTACATGTTCCACGCAATAGTACGATAAGGAAGGACCCCAAAGCTTTTAAAAATGGGTGAGTTAGCTCACCCCAACATCCAAATCCCGTGAATCTCAGGGTTATGGTTATGATTTCTTATGCATGTGGCTGGTTTCTACTGGTTTTGGGGAAAATTCATTTTACCCAAATGGGATTGGTCCACGAATGGTAAACATCGCTCAAGAAACGACGAAAAGGGTACTGTCTACTGGGGGTAGCGGAGATTCAAATGGGATTTTGAATTTTTTCCCTTTTTAAAATCCCTAGAATACCCTGAATTGGTGCCCTATATAAAGACCCATTGGGTCACTGTTTTAGGGGTTTTTTTGGGGGGCTCGAGGGTTCTTTCTAGGGTTGGATTTTTGAGGTTCAAAAAATTAGTTTTTTTGGCTCTTGGGGTTCAAAAATCAGAGGTTGGGGTATTAGGGTTGAGAAATTAGAGTTTCTTTTGGGATCTATTGTTTTGGGTATTTTCCTTAGGAGGTCCTAAAGAGGGTTCAAAATTGGGGTTGTAGAAAGCTGCGGGTTAAATATTTTTGAGAAAAAGAAGAAGAAATTTTTTTCTTTGGCGTTCTAGGAAGGTAAAATACCCTTTGGAAAAAGCAAACAGTCTTGTTTAATAGTAAAAATTTTTTCTTTCGAGAAGTTTGTCGACCAGGTAGGGTTTTCGAGTTGACGAAGACATCATTTCTTGGTGGTTGTGATTCTGAATGAAGCTTGATTCCTGTTTTGCTGCCTCGAGAGAGGTAAATTTCTTGATGCTTTATTTACTTTCTCCTCATTTTGCCTCATTTCCATTTTTGAAGTAGTAGTAATTTTAAATTTTTTATGCTCACTGGGAATGGCTGTAGAAGCCTTGGAAGGCTGTAGGTTTTTTCTTGATATGGTCGAACCAAATTCATGATAGAATCTCTATTCTATTGATGGTTTCATTATTTTGGTTTATATGGCCTGAGTTCTCTGTCTCACATTGTTGATGTTGGATAACTATGCATCTATTTTGATAAAAATTGACATATGGTAGAATTAATTCATTTGTTTGCTCGGGTCATTGTTATAGCTCTTGTTTAGATTACCCTGATTTTGGTGTATTAAATTAAAATAGAATGATTTCGCATGGATTTGTTAGTTTACTGGTTCAGGCTTAAGGATTGCATCGTCGTGATCGTTATTCTTCTAAGCATTCTTGCCTTAATTGATCTTCTGGTTTACTGTTTTGGTTCAGGGCATCCCATTTTCCTTATCTCCACTTCTTACTACTTAATCCATTGACTATTTATTTCAGGCATTAGTCCACTCAATCTATTTAACTGTGTGATTGGTGGGTTATAATAGTTTCTCGTAGAATCCTGCCGAATCTAGATTAAATAGCAAGTTGTCTCCCTTGTTAGATTGACTATGGATTCAATGAGAATGGGAGTAGGAAGAGTTGAGCTCTAGCAAAAACCTTGAGTATCCTAACTCGGTTTCCCTAGGTTGCTCCTCATTCCAAGCTCTCCTCATTCCAAACTCGAATTTTCTTTGCTAAAGTTGAATAAATCTTTGCTTTTTGTTGGCCATTTCATGTATCACTCTCTCTTAATCATAGTTGATTGTTTTAAAAAAATAATTGGAATGCTATTTTCTTCCTGTTTGCTACTTTTGATGTACAGTAATTTCATTTTGATTTTAAAGTTTTCTTAAGATATGAAACTACAGGGCAAAATTATGTCTTTGTTGTGGCTAATTTTTATTAGCATAATTAAATGTACTGTAGTTGTCTCATGAGAACGGATTAAAAAATTTTGTTGGATAAGACTTTTTCTCCTTTCTTGCCTTCCTTGATTCGCATATGAGAAAATTGTGGCACCTCATCTCACGCCTGAATCATCCGAAATTCGATTTCCCTTTTGATGACAGAGTGTAATCTTACATGTGCCGTATATCTTTTAAATGGTTTGTATGTTGTTTAAAGCTCATTTGTTTGTTAACACAGTTGAAAAAAAATTACGATTTAGGCTTTAATTCTTTGAAGTTTCGGTTATCGTTTTCCTCGCCTGGAGTGATTAAGTCTGTAACTCTTGTATGTTTGGAATTCTGAAACCTGAACATTGCTTGTGCGATCCATGGTTTATGTAGTATGAAATCAACTTGTTGGCTTTATAATTCTTTCTCCCCTTGAGTATTAATCACTAATGAATTAATTAAATTAATATTTTTATATCCTTTTAGTCTTGTAAGGAACCAGGATTCGAACTTCGTTTGAGAAAACAATCATTATTATTTCTTTCCTAGCATGTTTTATCGTATTTCTTTTGGTTGATTTACATTCTTATGATTGTCTTACGAAATCTTTTCATTGTGACATGCTTGATTGATAAATCTCATGGTATTAAAGTGATAAATTGTTTGTCTTATTTGCTTAAGGATTTTAAGAAACCTTTTTTGGAATTTATTCCCTCCTGTAGTGGGAACTTCCTTAATCTATTATGAACGTCTTTTCAAACTTTATAGAACTTATCTCCTGTGGCACTCTTACCTGTGTATGAATGTATTTAAATGAAGCATGAATCTGATAATTCAGTACTTGTTAAAATCTTGAGCACATGTGTTAATTCTTTTATCCTTTTCTTTGTATGAACCCGTCGATTGAGTCCTATGGACTCCTTCCATCTTGCATATTCATCATGGGCCAACGAGGCCCATCTCACCGAGTCAATCCCGAAAGAGAGCCCAAATTCGGTTAAAATGGCGCATGGATACGAAGAGTCGAAAGAGAAAATGGGTTAAAGTCCCATATTCGAAGCGGCCAAGAGACTTGAAAGTCTCAATTTTTCCATTTTATTTGTTCATTTTATCATTCTTCATTGTTGTCTTTATTTATTTAGTTATTTATGTTTTATTCGTTCATTTGGGCCACGAAGCCAAAGTTGTATTTAATACAGGTAGAGCAAGATTTGAGCCAAAGGCTCGAGAATTAGACTAGGACAAGTGAAATGGGTCGAAAGCCCAATTAGACTAAGACAGGTCTTATTGATTTGCGCCCAATGGCCTAAATCCCTTATTTTCTCCCCTCCCCATTTTTCTTTACGCTTGTTTGCCTTATGTGTTTTTGCGAACCTAGTTAAATCCTTAGTCAAGTCGCTAAAAACTGGTTTTGCATAAACACCAAAATATTCCTAAAATCGCTTTTCTTTTCAAAAATCAACTTTTTCAAGGTTAATCAAAAGATGTTTTCAAATAGGTCGGATAACCGCAAGTTAGCGGACGTTTTAGGTGCCTAACACCTTCCTAAAACGTTAATAGGAATCGCTTACTCAGAATCTCTTAACTTAAAACAATTTTCCTGTTTTGAATTGTTTTAAATAAACTCTATAAAGGTTTCTTAATTTCTTTTCAAAATTAAGTGACGATTTTCTTTCAAAAATCAAATTTCTCCGCAAAACTTTCCTTATCTGAGGTTCAACTCCCATGTCCATCATATGATTCGCTTCATCGTGCAAGTTATCTTTAAAAATCTACCAAACTTCACAGCTTCATCTTGTATCTATGTAGCTATCTCTCTTGTTGGCGACGGAATCAAATTAGTCGGGCCTGATTAAGGATTACTTCGACTTGTTGAACAAAAGATAATAATTTTTTATCCAAGCTCCAGGAATTTCAAAATCTGATCCAGTCGCTTTCATTTCTCCATATATGATAAGACTTCAATATACTGTGTTATAGACACTGATGTATACTGTGTTATAGACGCTGATGTGTTATAACACTGATGTATAATTTTTTATCCAAGCTCCAGGAATTTCAAAATCTGATCCAGTCGCTTTCATTTCTCCATATATGATTAGACTTCAATATACTGTGTTATAGACACTGATGTATACAACAATATGACTAAAGGATGTATACAACAATATGACTAAAGGAGGTTCATAAAATTGCAGCTGATCTATTGGTTAATTCAGTTGAGGTTAACATTGGAAATATTGATAAACTATCTTTTGAGCTTGAGTTAAGTACAAGACATAATTTTACATGATATTAGAGCAGAACCCATCTCACTCAATGTTGGGCCCCCAAATTAAAAATTGTCCACGCACCAGATGTTCCATCCTGGTGTGAGGTGTGGTGTTAAAACAAAAATAAAAGTCTCACATTAGTGGTTAATGAAATGAGTAGTCTCTTTATAAGGCTTGATCAATCCTTCTCTCTTTGAGCTACCTTTTAGGATGTAAGTTACTCAAGACCTAATTTAACACTATAATTTATATATTTTAAGATATTGTTCGTTGGTTTTGGTGAATAGGATATTGAAAATAAAGAGTTTGGAATTGTTTTTCCTATCATATAAGATACAATCTCAGGTATATCTATTAAAGAGAAACTTTTTATTTAATGAACCTCTAAATTTGTCATTAGAGCAAGCCCTTTCTTATATATGAGTGTTTTACTCTTATATTCTTTCTTAATGCAATTTATATTGCTTTCTTGTCTTAAAATCTTCTCATATATCGTTTTCCGGCTGAGAATTAAACTAAATGAATTTTTCATCATATTATATGTAACAATGACTACAATTTATAAGTACTTTTTAAGATATTATGTATACTCCCCTTTCTTTTATTGATTTTGTAATCTACTCTGTCATACTCATAGAACGATAATTAATTGATCAATGTAAATAAGATCACGGAAGGGAGGGAAAAGGTGGAGCTATAGAAAATTGAGGGTCGTAAAATTCAGCTTATTTCATTATAGTGCTTTTACACTAAGCGAATTAGTAAGGGTCAACATCAACAAAACGGTATTTATACATGTGTGTCTGTTTAGCAATTTCAACGCTTTGTTTGAAGATTTAAAGAACGACAGTATAATAATTGTATCTCCATTCTCTTATAATTATCTTTTTTTTTTCTTTTTTCTTTTTTTTTTAATTGACATCATCAATAGTATAAATTGAAAAAGAAGGAAGTAACTCCACAAAATACACACAAAAAAAGAAGAGAGAATTAAGTAAGGCGAATTTTAAAAAACTCATTATGATTATCATCGCATGCGTAAGATTTAATATAAAATATAAAAAATATATATTTGTAGTTTCTAATGATTTTTTTCTTTTTCTGTAGTGAAAATTTAAATGGTGAAGGAGGAAACCTCTGAAACAAACTAACAAATAATAACTTACAAATTCTCATTCCATAACATGAATCAAACATTTCTTATTGTTGCTTAGATGAAAAAAATGTACTTTCTGTAGTTATGATCGATCCGCGAATATACATATCTTGTTTTGACTATTATAGTTTGAAACAACAAATCAAGATTAAATAGTTTAACTTACGATAAAAAATATTACTTGGTTATGTATTAAGCAAATATTTTTTAAAAAAATCATTGGGATATGGATGTGGATTTCTCCGAGGAAGAGTGATTCAATTTTTAAAATCACTTAATATTCTCCCATGTAAGTAAGTGTTGCGTGAAGAAAAAGACACTATATATGTATTGTAATAACCCTATTTTACAAATAAATAATAATAATAATAATAACCTTTGTTCGCAACAAATTTTCGTTAACGTTGAAAACTAATTGCAAGTAAAAATAAAATAAACAAAAAGAATAATTTTATATAAATGAGTTTTGCGGGTATAATTTTGTTATTCTCTCGATTCTTCTCTCCTAAGTTTTTCCGTTATTCAAGGGCCTTTGCAGCGTGATTCTCGAATGTAGGATGATTTGAGCCTCCTAGAAATAGGTTTGGATCTCCGGGAATTGTCTGACAGCACTTCGTCTTGCCGAGTTGACCTCTGGAAAGAACTCCGTTAGTCAATTCGTTGAAGAGCTGTGCAGTCAATGCAGAAGCTTCCTCCAATGCTTGCAGAATGTCCTCTTTTTTCCTTCCTAGAATGTTATGTTACTCCCCTATTTATAGTTGTAGGGGGTAGGCCTAGTTGCTTGTGATTGGCTGAAACATGTCACTTTGCCACTTTACGCCTTTTGACTGATTATTGAATTTAAATGAGATTTTTACATCATTTGTACATGTGGCGGCATCTCATTGGTCTTGGATTTGACTGGGATGCCACGCCACTTGATGAGTTTGTGCTTCAAGGTGAGATGGACCTTGATGAAGAATAAAATAGGCTTATTATTTTTTTAAGCCCAAAATAAGTTTAAACCCAATAAAATGTAGATCAAATTTAAATTTATATGAATTTGCTCCAATAAATTTTATGTGTCTACAGATGCCCCCTACTTCAAGGTTGATCGACGTGTTGGCTTGCTGAAACTTGGCGGCGAGACTTGAAGTACTCATGAATGTGTTTTTATTCTCGTGACTTCAAAGGTATTTGTTTCTCATCAGTGCATCCTAGTTAGACCAATACTTGCGAGTGGTCTAACTAAACTTTCTTCCATGAACTTTCATGTCGTGAAAGTCTTCGTCAAAGCAACCAACGATTTGTTTGTGGTGATCCTCATTTTTCATCCACAATCGAGTACAAATTTGATATTATTTCAAGAGTATTAAAAAAAGACAAACTTGATTTTTTTTTACTCTTCTTGGATAAATATTAACATGAGAAATCACCACTGTAATATTTATTTAAGTAGTTTTTACTTGCACAATAATGTGACCTTTTCAATGTATTTGAATTAAAAGGATCAATACAACTTCCTCACTTGACATATTGCACGTATGAAGTAAAAAAGTTGACTTGATCTTTTTGTACCAAAGGAAAATGTCAACTTTTCTTTTGATTTCATATACCAAAGGAAAATATCAACTTTTCTTTTGATTTCACGTACCAAAGAAAAATATCAACTTCCATTTTGGTATCATGTACCAAAGAAAAAAATATTAACTTTCCTTTTGACTTCAAGAAAGAATTAAAATCACCTCCAAAGAAATCTCCTCAATATGGTAATTTTTCAACTGATTGACAATTTGAAATTTTCAAGGATTCTCATCTTCTAATTTCACCATAGCATTCCTTGTACACAAACTGAAAATTCTTCATAGGAGCCTTTATATAAGGGGATGTTATGAAATCACATCAACCACAATCTTTTGAAATCCGTAACCATTGCAAAGACATCCCTTGACTTCTTTGTGACAATGTATTTGGAGAGCACTATTAGTGCACCTCAACCTTTTTGGCAGCATTGGTGGACGTCATACAAAATATACAATCTCCTCACAACACCGATCGAAGAAGTACATGGAGTGCCTTTCTTGATTTTCAGCTTCAAACGCTCATAGAGTAAAAATCACATCTGACTGTAGGAATGTCCAAATGTTGAAGAGTAAAAATTACATCTGATTGTAGGAATGTCCAAATGTTGAATAACTTAGTTCCGGACTGGCTAGACTTGTATTGCTACATCATATACAAAAATTAATGTCAAACTCCTTATGTATTGACAAGAATCAATTTTTGAAGTTGACGCTATAAGCTGTCATGTCGTGACTCCAGATTGTATGTTCATGATCACTCCTCTTTGCTTTTTTTTGTAGGTTCATGAAAAACTGCAAGTGGTGTCAATATCACACCAAGCATATACAAATATTGTCCAAATGATTGGTCAAGAACCACTTGAAGCATCATTTTTTGAGTCACAGTTTTTAATGAGCAACAACTAAATGCTTCACCCATTTTCTTGAGGATTTGGTGAGCAATATTTCCTGTCACGGTTTGGAAAAGGACACTCGGAGAAACTTTTTTCTATCCTTGGCAAGAAAATTTGTGCCTATTTCCTTAAATCTCGGAATAAAAAATTCCTTGTATCTCAGCATAGAAGATCAATGATTGAAAACTAAATTTCATGCTAATTGATAACGCTCAATCTACAGCTCTCGTTTGAGTGTAAAGCGGTCGTTAGCAAATATAGAACCCAACCTGGGTTGGGTATCGATCCCACAGGGAATAGCTTGGTCAACAAGTAAGAAAAATTACTAAACTTTTAGTGCAAGTCTCGTAAGAAGGGGGGATTGTAATAAGTAACCAAAGTAATAAAAGCTGAAAATAATAAAGTAAAAAGAGAAAGATTGTCACGTTGGTTGTAAACAATGAGAATTGAAGCGTTGGGGTTATGTCCACCTTCTGAGGTATACGTCTCTATTGGCTATGAGTGTGTAGAGTCTTGACATGCAATTGCTTATAGAGAATTGTAGTCGATGGTAAATCCAAGCGTCTCTCGACCTAAACAAGGACTATTTCACTTTAACTCTCTCGAGCTTAAAGTGTGTCTAGCGGTACGAATTCTCCAAGAGGTTAGTCCAGTTACGACACTAGCTTTTTAATAGGAAAGGGTGTCCTACTACCTTGACATTATCTCTTTTCCAGACAAATAACCTTTCTCTCGAACAAGTTAAATGTTAGACTGGCGTTAGTCTATGCGTCTTCTTTTCTAGACAAGTAACCTTTCTCTCGAACAGGTTAGATGTTAGAATGGCGTGTTCATGTGTTTGAACCGCAAAGGATGTAGATTTAAGATGAAGAGAATAATGATATAAGCAATATACGTGTCTTGAACTCACAAGCTCATAGCAATAGATAGTAACTCATTCGGCTTCCATAACCCCAACTAAGAGATTTAGTTACCCATGAATGCGAAGGATATCACGTTTTGCATGATGGAAGGCATGTAAAAGAGGTGTTAGGCGTGTGGTTTTGGTGATTCCGTAGCAAGTAACGATTCTCTTGTTGTGGAATTTAAGAATAGAAGAATAGATTAGAAGTGTTTGTAGTGGAAGATGAGAAAGATGGAAGAAAATTAATAGTTTAAGAATGAATTTCTTGAATGAAGGGAGGAGTTGCCTCCACTAAGGGAGGACTTGATTAAAATCTCTAGCATGATAGGGTATTTATAATACTCCTATCCTACTCCTACTATGCTAATGAAATAAATAACCAAATCCTACTAAACTAAGGAAATACTTAACCCATTTGTACTAGGTTAATGTAACATTCTCCTAATCCAAATAAACTAATGAAATACATAACCCAATTGTACTAGGTTAATGTATCATTGTCAAAATCCAGCTTTGTGTCTGTAGGTCCCCAAAGTCTTCAGAAATGCTGTTTTAGTCCTGGACAGATTTTCCATGCAGTCCCCAAAGTATTTAGAAATGCTGTTTTAGCCCGGGACAGATTTTCCATGCAGCAGATTTGGTCCTTTAGGCGTCCAGCTCCTTTCCACTTCGTTTGTGAGCTTTCTTTTGCGTCAAGTAAGCCATAAAATGCTGTATTTTGCATCATTTATACCTAAAACTTTCCTAATCATGTTTGTTAGCTCATTTACAGGAAAAAGGACTAAAAGTGCATGAAATAGATAAGTAGTTCTCAAAACTAGGCTAAAATATGGGCAAAATATATTGATATAGGCGCGTAAATTCGCCTATCATCAACACCCCACACTTGAAGCTTTGTTCGTCCTCGAACAAAATATCATGTCCTTCTAAACATCAACTTAGGGTTTTACAGCAACAACACAAAACATTCTTCAAGACAAGCACAACAATTATCAACGAAGAGTAGCTTTCCGATTATAAGTAGAAACAATTTAACCTCAAGCATAGACTCGTGATGGTGATCAACTCGCATGCAAACGTTAAGGTGCATAGAATCATATACAACTATCTAAGACTCATCAACCATGTGTGTCTCACAATATAGTACCCATAATCACTCACAAGTATAGCATATTTTCAAACATGGGTATCAAAATATCCTTGCACTCACTCTCACAAAGAATTCATATGTAGCAACTGATGACCATAGGCTTGCCCTTAATGTAGTACTCCACTAAATGTCGGAATGTTAAGATTAGGATCAAGTAGGTCTTTTGATGGTTGTAACGTAAGCTAAGGGACGGGTAGGACTATTTTGGCCAAGAATAGTGACTAGGTTCCTAAGCACGTTAATACATCACATTGTATCATTGACACTTTTTTCTTTCAACCTTTCTTTATTTTATTTTTCCACCCTTGTTATCATCTTTTGTTTTTCAATTTTAAGCACAACTCACTTTTCAGCTTTCTTGTCCTTTTTCTTTTCACAACATACCTCTTATGATAGCCCTTTCTTTTTCATAACATATTCAAGCACCCTTGCAATTTAAAGCATCATACTCACCCAATTTCCTCTTATGTTGTCACATGACTTTTTCACTTTAAAGCACTTAGGAATTTGGATCAAATTACGGTCTTGAAAGAAATGGATTAGGCTTACATACAAGGTTGTCAAAGAAATAGGCTAAAGGCTCAAAAGGGTTTAACTAGGATGATGTCCATGGGTAGGTAAAACTGAAGGTAAACAAATATAGGTTGCCAAAGAAATGCCTAAATCATATCCTAACTTACACTCCTTATTTTCGCTTTGCATACATACCAGGCAAGTTCTAGCATCAGCCACACACATAGAATATACTATTATCTCACACACACAAGGCACATGGTCGACTTGATTTGGAAGTAATATAGACTCTTGACCCAACAAGTGAAGGAATTGAATCATACAATATCACATAATGAGTCACAACTAGAGCCTAAACATCTCAATAGTCACAATTGTAGCACATACTCTTGTTATAATCTCATGCTGCCTATCAAAATAATTTCATGCGAAGCTAGAAAAATTTTACTCCTAAAAAAAACTAAAAAACGTCAAACAAAAAAAACGAACTCAAATAAACAAAGTAAACAAACAAACATAGGTGCAAACAGAGAAGTATAGCATGCAATGCCACCCCACACTTAGACGGGACACTGTCCTCAGTGGAAAATAAATACGAGGAACCTGGTTGGTCAGACTTATTCTCTATGTCTGGGGTTATACCCCTTGCATTGGAATCATCATCAGAGTCGTCATCCTTAGAAGTTCCTCATAAGTATCCCACTTAATTCCAAGCGTGAGTCGGGGTATTTGCTGCGAGGAGGGTTCTCTTTGGTCCTTGCAACTTCTCTTTTTGCCCTTTTGGGAGGTGGTAGCCTTCTCCTTGCCTTGTCTCGCTTTAGGTGCCATTGTACCTGAGACTAGAAATAGTGTTAGTTGCAGCACAATCTCACTTGATACAATCTATAAGCAAGTACTAGGGGTACCACCCCACACTTAGTTTTGTTGCACAAATCAGCGAGGTGAACGTAGTCGATTTACTCAGATTTCGTCGACATACATTTTAGGATTGTATTCCAACAACAAAATCAGCATTGTATCACTTATTTGCAGCCATTAGACTACTTTCATGGTAGATATAGCAACACTATGACATAGGGGTTACCACATGGAATCGTTATTCTTACAACAAGCACAACCTCCTAAGTCGATAGGTACTATAATCTTATCCCGATGGCTGGGATAGTCTAACATGTAAGCATCCAAACAACACTCTTAAGCAATATTCATAGCCATATCTATTCAGCAAATATCATAACAATGCTATTGAAACCAAAATTCAAGTCGGAAATAAGTCAAGAATTCCCTACGTATATGTTTACTCACATGATTATGTAACAACAATTCAAACACATGAACATCACCAACAATCTTATATGATTTAGCAATTTATAATAAGCATAGCAACGTAGTACTTACGATAAATAAATGAAGAATATGAGATTACTTACTTGCTTGAAGCTTGTGGAGACGGTGTTGTGAATTGGAAGAGCAAAAGAAGAAAATTTTGAGAAGATTTGGAAGGTTATGTGGCGCCTTTAGGGTGTTTTCTAATGTGGTTGTGTTGTAAAACTATGTCCCCTTTATATAGGAAGAGTATGGGTCGGGTTATGACCCATTTACAATCGGATTTGGGGACAAAATCACCACATATGCGGCGCATATCTCTTGGCATATCAATGGCATATGCGGCGCATTGTCCATGGCATAATGGGACATATGCGCCGCATAGTCTATGGCATTTCTAGACATATGCGCCGCATAGTCTATGGCATTTGGTCTCAGTATCTCAAATGCCATAGCATAGGCGGCGCATAGTCAAAAGCATACCTAGGAATAGGCGGCGCATAGTGTATAGCACTCTAGATTCCGAGTCCTTAGGCTATAGAATAGGTTGTGCATCGTTCGTGGCCTATTTTTACCAAGGCCTAGCCTTCCTCGAAGCCTATTATGACGTGAGAAAGGCTCAATTCATAGCCTTATGCATCACCATTCCTAACTTTCCGACTTTACCATACAATGCGACCAAATCGTCAATTGCAATCAATCTCCTCGTTGCATACTTCTTGCACCTATTTTTGCTCAAAACCAAATGAAAACGATTAGTACGATGGGTTGCCTCCCACCAAGCGCCTTAGTTTTGGTCGTGGCACGACTCTTATTTTTGGATTTTCATTTATCAAAACAAGTACTAGAATGAAAGAAAACGAAAAAATGATAAAACGATGGGTTGCCTCCCATCTAGCGCCTTATTTATTGTCGTGGCTCGACGTAGTTACCTCGAGTACTCAGACTTCATCGAGGTAAGTGATGGATCATTTTCTGAAAGGGTTTAGACGACAATGAGGCTTACCTGTGGGCATGCGATCTTTTTCGAGCTGGCTCATACGTTTCTCCGGAGAGTCACCAATTATATCATCAATAGTCCAACCCATAGCTCTCTTGTATCTCCTCAGAGCAGAGATGAGAGCTTCTACGTGCTGTTCACTTAAATCATCTGCTCTCTCTGGAAGTATATTTCTACTTTCCAAGAACACATACCTTAGATAATCGGGGAGCTCTTGCGATTCTAGCATTGGTGGCTCGTCAAAGTGAGTCTTCGCTGTTGGTTGATTCTTGAGATCACAATCCGGTTTCTTAGGAGTATAAGACTCTATTTCTGTTAGATCACCCATAAGTTCTTCATAATCTTCATTATCCTCATGCTCAACATTCAGTGGCGCAGCAGACAATGGCTCAACAGTAGGTTGTTTCTCTATAGATAATGCTTTCGTATCCTCATAATGAACATCAGCTACAGATGACTCATTCATATCGCTGGGCTGCTTCATTGTTTTGCATATATCAAACCGTACATCTTCGTCAACCACTTGCTTGCCTTTTGCTGAAGTTTCCAGCACCTTACCACTTCTGGTAGTTATGGCCATGCATGACCCATCATTTCTTGGGTTTTGCACGGTATCGCTAGGTAAAGTGCCAGTCTTTCTTTGATTAAATGCTGCTGAAAGTTGGCTCAATTGCTGCTCTATTTGCTTGATAGAAGTGGAATGAGAATCAACTAGTTTCTTCATGGAGGACAAATCATCAATCACCTCCTTAACTCCTGCGCTCGTTGCTTCCACTCCTTTCAATAACTTAGCCATCATGTCTTCCATACTCCCAGAATTAGATGTGGTGGTATCACATCTACCAGGGGGAACGTACAAACCACTCTTTTCATTTTTGTTCTTCCAACTACCTTGGTCTTTGTTTCCAGATTCATCATAATGGTTCCGACCTTGGTTTCCTTGGGCATTCCCACGGAAACCCCCCTGATTGTTCAAGTAGTTGGCCTCCTCTTCAGAATCAGATTCGTTTCTTCCTTTTAGCGCCACAGCTTTCACTTTTTTTGTCTTCCCTGATAATAAGTGCTTTGTCAGAAGAACCAATTGTGTTTTCATGTGTGCCATGTCTTGGTCACGATCTTCTTGTCTTTGCCTCTGCTCTGCAGTCATGCCAAAAGATAAAGTGGGGCTTGTTACCTCAGAATCCCTGGTATGCCAAGCTCTACTTTGCTTTGTCATCCGATCTAGCATATGGCTTGCCTGCCCAAAGGTGAGGTCCATAAAAGATCCTCCAGCCGCATTATCAACCACTGACTTAGTCACCGAATTCAAAGCTCTGTATAATATCTCCATCAAGTGGACATTGGTCATATGATGGTTTGGGCATCGCATTAGCTTTGTCTTGAACCTCTCCCATGTTTTGTGGAGTGCTTCAGAGGGAAGCTGACGAAAGTTGCTGATTTCATCTCTCAATTGTGCTTTTTTGGATGGCGGAAAGAATCTTTCTAGGAAAGCGTCTTTCAATTGCCTCCAATGAGTAATAGAAGAAGGAGTCAGCCCATTCAACCACATAGTTGCCTCCCCAGACAGAGACAATGGAAATAGACGTAATCGAATTGCATTCTGTCCAACTCCAGGATTGTCGAATGACTTGCATGTAGAAATAAAGTTGATCAGATGCATGTTCGGATCATCGCCTGCTAGTCCACCAAATAATCCCTTGAGTTGCAAAAGCTGAATCATGGCGCTAGTGATATTAAACTTTGCTCCGGGTGCCAATGGCGGAAGAATAATAGCTCCGGTGGCACCAGGTCCATCAAGATCATCCTCATCATCATCAAACGGTATATGCACAGCTCGGCGTTCGGGCCTATATCTTGCTTGACGATCTCTTCTGTTTGCTGGTATCGCCATCTCAGCAGTATGCTGTGGGTTTAATAGCTCTTCATCGCCCAGATCCTCATCGTCAGGATTTGTTGCTCGTCTACGGTTATCCATATTCTGTTGATGCACTTGAGCAGTCATCCTTTCAATTTCATGTTGTGCCTCCATTGATGGACTGAATAAACCTAAAAAAAAACAAAAAAAATAACTAAAAGTAAAAGTACGAGAATCTTTGACCAAAGGGTCTAGTAATTATCACAAACTTGATTGACACTCGTATTCCCCGGCAACGGCGCCAATTTTTGATAACGCTCAATCTACAGCTCTCGTTTGAGTGTAAAGCGGTCGTTAGCAAATATAGAACCCAACCTGGGTTGGGTATCGATCCCACAGGGAATAGCTTGGTCAACAAGTAAGAAAAATTACTAAACTTTTAGTGCAAGTCTCGTAAGAAGGGGGGATTGTAATAAGTAACCAAAGTAATAAAAGCTGAAAATAATAAAGTAAAAAGAGAAAGATTGTCACGTTGGTTGTAAACAATGAGAATTGAAGCGTTGGGGTTATGTCCACCTTCTGAGGTATACGTCTCTATTGGCTATGAGTGTGTAGAGTCTTGACATGCAATTGCTTATAGAGAATTGTAGTCGATGGTAAATCCAAGCGTCTCTCGACCTAAACAAGGACTATTTCACTTTAACTCTCTCGAGCTTAAAGTGTGTCTAGCGGTACGAATTCTCCAAGAGGTTAGTCCAGTTACGGCACTAGCTTTTTAATAGGAAAGGGTGTCCTACTACCTTGACATTATCTCTTTTCCAGACAAATAACCTTTCTCTCGAACAAGTTAAATGTTAGACTGGCGTTAGTCTATGCGTCTTCTTTTCTAGACAAGTAACCTTTCTCTCGAACAGGTTAGATGTTAGAATGGCGTGTTCATGTGTTTGAACCGCAAAGGATGTAGATTTAAGATGAAGAGAATAATGATATAAACAATATACGTGTCTTGAACTCACAAGCTCATAGCAATAGATAGTAACTCATTCGGCTTCCATAACCCCAACTAAGAGATTTAGTTACCCATGAATGCGAAGGATATCACGTTTTGCATGATGGAAGGCGTGTAAAAGAGGTGTTAGGCGTGTGGTTTTGGTGATTCCGTAGCAAGTAACGATTCTCTTGTTGTGGAATTTAAGAATAGAAGAATAGATTAGAAGTGTTTGTAGTGGAAGATGAGAAAGATGGAAGAAAATTAATAGTTTAAGAATGAATTTCTTGAATGAAGGGAGGAGTTGCCTCCACTAAGGGAGGACTTGATTAAAATCTCTAGCATGATAGGGTATTTATAATACTCCTATCCTACTCCTACTATGCTAATGAAATAAATAACCAAATCCTACTAAACTAAGGAAATACTTAACCCATTTGTACTAGGTTAATGTAACATTCTCCTAATCCAAATAAACTAATGAAATACATAACCCAATTGTACTAGGTTAATGTATCATTGTCAAAATCCAGCTTTGTGTCTGTAGGTCCCCAAAGTCTTCAGAAATGCTGTTTTAGTCCTGGACAGATTTTCCATGCAGTCCCCAAAGTATTTAGAAATGCTGTTTTAGCCCGGGACAGATTTTCCATGCAGCAGATTTGGTCCTTTAGGCGTCCAGCTCCTTTCCACTTCGTTTGTGAGCTTTCTTTTGCGTCAAGTAAGCCATAAAATGCTGTATTTTGCATCATTTATACCTAAAACTTTCCTAATCATGTTTGTTAGCTCATTTACAGGAAAAAGGACTAAAAGTGCATGAAATAGATAAGTAGTTCTCAAAACTAGGCTAAAATATGGGCAAAATATATTGATATAGGCGCGTAAATTCGCCTATCATCACTAATTGACATCGATATCAGCTATATTGAACTAAACTGATGTGTTTCTCTTAATGTTGATCATGCTAAATTGAAGCATTGTGTGTTTGGTACCGACACTTATTTCCATATTAAAGTTTCACGTAATTGGCATCAATCTGTGTTGAACTGAAAAGCTTCATCCAGTCAACACCATAGATGTGTTCCATCTTTATTTTTATTTTTTTTGCAGGTTTATACAAATGGTCTTGATGTCAGACCAAAAAGGTCGACATAATTGATGTTGAACCATTTAGTGCACTACTTCTTTACTGCTTGATAAGAAAGTGACTTGGAATGATCTGATTTCATCCTTGATGACGCTGAAAGTTTCCCATTTTAGCTTCAGTAAGCATGTTTTTAGTGTCATTCTTGCGACCTTGTGATGATGAAGTTTTAAGTGTATGCAGTCCATTGTTGCAAATCAAGCATGTAGTGCATCTCATCCATGGGGCTCAATGATAAAGAGGCTTCGAGTGAGAGCATCTCATTCTTTTTAAGTAGCACGTACATGGTGTCATCTAGATTGATAATATTGATACAAGGAGTAGCCTTTTCTGACTTTGGTAAGCAAGTACTAGGCACACGTCCACAAAAATATTTATTCTCCACTGGGAGAACAAAAATATGAGTTTTTTGATTCATACAAATGGAATTCAATGTCCTGATATGTCTATTTTATCAGCTTTGTGCAGTGTTATGATAAATTCCGTATTTTGATGTAGGAGTATCGAAATTAGAAGCCGTTTTTTGCGTTGGAAACTAGACTCATTGACTATATCTCATGAAGAAATCACAATTAGATTACCACCCAAATCGTCCCAGATATTGCTCCAAAAATGGCCTTCTAATTTTGGTTCGCTAGTTATTTCAATTTTGCGCAGCGTCACCATAAATTCCATACTCGATGTGGAAGTATCGAAATCAGGTGCCGTTTTTTTGCATTAGAAAGTAGATTTTCAGAGATACATCTCATGCATAAACCACAATCATATTGCATCCGAATCGTCCCAGATATCTCTCTAAAAATGGCTTTCTAATCTTGGTTTGCTAGTTATTTCAACTTTGCGCAGTGTCACCATAAATTCCATATCTCGACGTGGGAGTATCAGAATCAGGTGACATTTTTTACATTAGAAAGTAGATTTGTAGATCTACGACATACATAAAAATCTACACTCAACTCCCTTATGTATTTATACAGATATATCATCAAAATTAGCTTAGTTCAAAATCTGATGGCCTATTTTGCAACTTTGAGTGGCTATTATGGAAAATTCATAACTTGGCATAAGAACCTTTGAATAATGAGCCATCTTTTTTTGGTTGCGTAGAATTCTCGAAGATCTACCACATATATCAAAATAATGTGAACACCTATACGGATTTATACAAATATATTGTCGAAATCCGCTTTACCTTGCTGGTCTCTTCACCTTTGCGCGTATGAGGTAAACTTAGCAAAGGAACATCTATACTTATGTGATATCCATGTCAATTTAAAGTGTTATTGTCGTTCTCAAATAATGATGCATTCTTTTCCTTTTTTTTTTTAACTCATACGACTGAACTAAGAGTAAAAATACTCTAAACTGCTTATGTACTTAGGAGGATCAAGTCATAGCATAGTTTGGGCATGATGAGTTAATTTATTTTTTTAAAAAAATTCATTCTCTTTTATTTTTCTTTTTATTTCTTTCATTTTTTTAGAGGGCCGTTCACAGTTTAGACTCATGCGGGCTAGGAGTGACATGTAGTTTAAGCTCGTTCATCGAGGAATATTTTTGACTTGCAATTTAGGCTTGTGCATCAAGGAGCGTCTTGACTTAAAGTTTAGGCTCATGCATCGAGAAACATCTTGACTTGCAGTTTAGGCTTGTGCATCGAGGAGCATTTTTAACTTGTAGTTTATGCTCGTGCATCAAGGAGTAGCTTGGGGAAGAATTTTTGTAATATAACTTTCCTCTCAGCTCTTTGTAATGAAGTATTGTTGCACTTCAGTTTGGGATTTATTGCCCCTCTTGGTTGAAGCAAATTTGCATTTAATCTTTTGTCTATTTTTGAAAGTCGAAGTTTAGAAGCTCTTTGACATTTTTTTCTTTTGCGAGTGATCAATGTCCAAGTGTCACCCTTCTTGCTATTGGAGAAGTTGTTTTCCATGAATTTTCTTGTTGTTTTCTTCAAGGCTGGAACCCCAATTGGGTCAAAACTCTCAAACTGTAGCATGATGACTTCTTCAACTTTTGGTGATTCCACAGAATGAATGGGCTGTAGAGATTTTGAAATTGAATTTTTTTATGGTCCAGTTTGGCGCTAATGTGATTTACATCAACCGTATCGCCATCATCAATGATGATCTTTCCTTTTTTTATCAATGTCATGATTTTTTTATTCAGGATGAAGCATTTTATAGTGTGATGACCAACAATGTGGTAAAATTTGTAGTACTTAGGATAATCAACTTTGTTTAATTCTTTAGGTCGCTTTGACTTAGGGAGTTCAATGAATTCTTTGGCTAGCAACTCATTTAAAATTCTAGGAACATCAACATCGAAAAAAGGATATACCCTTGCTTGTAACTCTTTCAAGTTTGGTCGATTTTCCATTTCATGCATTTATTTCTTTGGAGCTTTCTCTTTTGTTTTTTGTCTTGTGGAGGACTTCCTATAACTCATAATTGTCTCCATATATTCCCCAATTTAATCTTCTGATGAGTCATTGAAATTTGTGACTTTTTTCCTAGGATAAAAAATAGGTGACGTCATTCTATGACTCGTAATGCATAACTCCATGTCATGAGAGCGCGTAGTTAATTCTTCAAAAGTTCGAGGCTTAATTCCTTGGAGGATATACATAAGGCCCCAATGCATTCCTTGAATGCAAACTTCAATCGTGGAAGTTTCAGAAAGTTGATCTTTGTAATTGAAGCTCAATGTTTGCCAACGATTTATGTAGTCCACTACAGGCTCATCTTTACTTTGTTTTGTGTTTGTCAACTCAATCATGTTGACCGTACGACAGGTTCTGTAGAAACAATTTAGGAGATGACATTTTAGTTTCTCCTAACAATCAATTAATTCAGACTCTAAGTTCGTGTACTAATCAAAAGTATTGCCTTTCAAAGAGCGAACAAACTGCTTGACAAGAAGATCATCATATATACCTACACTGCTAAAAGTCTCAATGAAATGAGTGATGTGTTGCCTTGGATTTCCCTTTCCATCAATTATTGAAACTTTAGTGGTTGATATCCAATTGGCATCGGTAAGCCCTCGATTCACTTAGAATATGTCTTTGAGTATCCTACGAAATATTGTGACGGACCACCATATTATGCCTTAATGGTGTTTGCAATCATATCTTGTAGTTGTTGTATTGTTAGAGTAGCCACTAAAGCAGATCGATCATTACAATAATTGTTACTTGTCTTGATGAGAGATTCATCATCAACTTTTTTTCGCGGTGTTAGACTATAATTTGACTCTCCAGGATTGTAGAGATCTAACTTACTCATAAGTCAGGCGATTTGATGATCTTTCTCATCAATTGACTTCTTCAAGGCTTCAATAGTTTGATCCATCATTGCAAACTTCTCGTCCAAGTCAACCGCATCAACCATGAACGTGTTGACTTTCGTTGACATTGGAAAATTCATTAAGTTTTCAGATTCTCCAAAGTTGCAGCCAATTTTAGACGGTTCTTCTGATAACATAGATGCAAAGTTTCCCCCAAGGGTTGTAGTTACTGGCAAAATTTGAGATTTTTTTTGTCATCTCAAAAAAGGTGAAGTATTGGGATCCATCCAAAGCACAAGCAATGAGATTGTGTCGATTGATGGGGCCAACAAGTTTAATCTCAGTAGACGTGGCAGAAGTAGACTTCTTGCACGAAACTACATTAATTTTTCTGAAGTCTATTGTAGTAGTTGAATTTGTGATTTTTTAACTTGTAGGAGGAAGAGATGAAGAGTAGAACTGGTCCCACTGGGCGTGCCAAAATTTATTCGCAATAAATTTTCATTAATGCTGAAAATTATCTGCAAGAAAAAATAAATTATACAATATGAATAATTTTATATAAATAAATTTTGCGGGTACAATTCTGTTATCCTTTCAATTCTTCTCTCCTAAGCTTTTTCGTGATTCGAGGGCCTTTGTAGCGTGATTCTTGAATGTAGGATGATTTGAGCCTCCTAGAAATGTATTTGAATCTCCGGGAATTGTCTGACAGCACTTCGTCTTGTCGAGTTGATCTCCGGGCAGAACTCCATTAGTCAATTCATTGAAGAGTTGTGTAGTCAATGCAGAAGCTTCCTCCAATGCATGTAGAATGTCCTTTTTTTCCTTCCTAGAATGTTATGTTACTCCCCTATTTATAGTTGTAGGGGTTAGGCCTAGTTGCTTGTGATTGGTCGAAATATGTCTCTTTGCCACTTGGCGTTTTTTGAATGGTTGTTGAATTTGAATGAGATTTTCACATCATTTGTACATATGACGGTATCTCATTGGTATTGGATTTGACTGGGATGTCATGTCACTTGATGAGTTTGGGCTTCAAGGTGAGATGGACCTTGATGAGGAATAAAATAAGCTTATTATTTTTTTAAGCCCAAAATAAGTTTAAACCCAATAAAATGTGGATCAGATTTAAATTTTATATAAATTTAATCCAATAAATTTTATGTGTCTACAACCTCATTTACAAATAAGGTGAATCACCTTTTTATATGTAAAGATTCTAAAAAGGTGAAAAACTATTAGTCAAATGAAAATTTGAATCATAATATATACCACAAATGAAGTTAAATTTTTTAATAATTTCACCAATACGTTATAAAAGAAAAGATAATTATTTATAAAATTAATTATTAATAAATTTTTCATTTTCTATTTTATAATAAATAATTTTTATCAATAACAGAACATGATTGTTGGCTACCATAACTGCAATACATTATGTCCCCCTTGAATTCCCCACATTTTCTTTACTTGTTATTTATATTGTCGATGTGGTATAATTAGTTGCTTATGATCACTCGAATAGATAAGTTGTAGTAGTTTGGTTTAGTTAATAGTTAATCATAAGTTCTCATTGAAAGTAATACTCTACTTATCACTTTATTTTGTCAATCATATATACTTGCGGGAGCGATGAACCGACCAAATATTCTAAATATATCTTACTATCACACTTTGATGGTAAGTCCATTTAAGTTGTAGCTATTCACCTGATTACGCAGCCTAGCTGGTCAAACTAACTTGTGAAAATTAAAGAAAATGTGTCATTTAAGTCTTGAATAAAGGATTGGTGACATTGACCAACTTAAAGGGTTAAACATAATTAGGAAACTTAATTAAGTTAATTGTGGACTTGATTAATATTTTCAAAACTTTCTAATCTTTTCAAAAATACAAATCAACCCACACCCTTCTCTCCTCCAGATCAACCGTCTCTCTCCCCTCTCCCTCTAATGATAGGCGATATTACGCGCCTATATCAATATATTTTGCCCATATTTATGCCATGTTTTGAGAACAAAGTATATATTTCATGCGCTTTTAGTCCTTTTTCCTGTAAGTGAGCTAACGAACATGATTAGCAAAGTTTCAGGTATAAATGATGCAGAAATCAGCATTTTATGGCTTACTTGATGCCAAAGAAAGCTCACGAAGGAAGGAAAGAGATCTTGAATTCTACTTCTCAATTCCGAATTCTTCCCATTAATTCTATTTTTCTTCTTCTATTCATCTATTCTTAAATTCCGCAACAAGAGAATCGTTACTTTGCCTAGGAATTCACGCCTAAACACCTACCACTTGTGATATACGAAATTAATCAATCTTGTGGTATAACAACAATGTCAATCGTGATCTCCTTCGCATTCATGGGTAACTAAACTTCTCTGTTGGGGTTATGGAAGCCAACTGAGATACTATCTATTGCTGTGAGTTTGTGAGTTCGTGACACGTATGCTGCTTATATCATTATTCTCTTCATCTTAATCTAAATTCTTTGTGGTTGCAAACGCAAGAATACGCCAGTATAACATTTAACTTGTTCGAAAGAAAGGTTATTTGTCTGGAAAAGAGATAGTGTCAAGGTAGTAGGGTCACATCCTAAATTCCCTATTAAATAGTTAGTGCCGTAACTGGATTAACCTCTTGGAGAATTCGTACCGTTAGACACTCTTTAAGCTCGAAAGAGTTAAAGTGAAATAATCCTCGAATAGGTCGAAAGACGCCTGGATTTACCATCGAATACAATTCTCTATAAGCACATGCATGTCAGAATTCTACATACTCATAGTCAATAGAGACGTATAACTCAGAAGGTGGACATAACCCCAACGCTTCAATTCTTATTGTTTTACAACATACTAAACATTCTTTCTTTTTACTTTGCTATTTTCAGTTTCTACATTAATACTTTTGTTACACATTACAATCCCCCTACTTACGAGACTTGCACTAAAAGTCTAGTAATCGTTGCTTACTTGTTGACCAAGCTATTCCCTGAGGGATCGATACCCAACCCAGGTTGGGTTCTATATTTGCTAACGACCGCTTTACACTCCTACGAGAGCTGTAGATTAAGCGTTATCAAAAATTGGCGCCGTTGCCGGGGAATACGAGTGTCAATCAAGTTCGTGATAATTACTAGACCCTTTCGTCAAAGATTCTCGTACTTTAACTTTCAGTTTTTGTTTTTGTTTATTGCAGGTTTTTATTCAGTGCATGCCCCATACTCGAAGTTCTGGTCAACCGTTATTACCTATCAATCCTGAACCACAACGTATTGGCAGAATGGAAGCACAAACAGAAATCAAAAGGATAGCTGCTCAACAGGAACAGTAGAGATTAGCTGCTCTTGCCGCCGCCCAAGTACACCAACAAAACATTGATAACCCTGGGCGAGCAACAAATCCTGACGATGAGGATTTAGGTGATGACGAGTTACTAAACCCTAGGCGTGATGCTGAAATTATAACACCTGTCAACAGAAGAGGTCGACAAGCACGGTTTAGGTATGATCGCCAACCTATGCAGCCAGCTTTCGACGATGATGATGATGATCTTGATGATGCCGGAGCCACTGGAGCCATAATTCCACCACCATTAGCACGCAGAGCCAAGTTCAACATCACAAGCACCATGATTCAGCCCACTTTGTCTATTGGCATGACTGCAGACCAAAGAAGAAGAGAAGAAGAACGTGATCAGGATATGGCGCACATGAAAACTCAAATGGATCTTCTTACAAAGCATCTATTATCAGGGAAGACCGAAAAAGTGAAAGCTATTGCGTCAAATGGAAGAGACGAATCTGATTCGGAAGAAGAAGCCAACTACTTTAACAATCAGGGGGTTTCCGAGGTAATGCCCAAGGAAACCAAGGTCGGAACTATTATGATAAATCTAGAAACAAGGAACAAGGTAGTTGGAAGAACAAGAATGAAAAGAGTGGTTTGTACGTTTCCCCTGGTAGACGTGACACCATCACATCTAATTCTGGAAGTATGGAAGACATGATGGCTAAATTATTGAAAGGAGTGGAAGCAACGAGCACAGGAGTAACGGAGGTAATTAATGATTTGTCCTCCATGAAACAATTAGTTGATTCACATTCCACTTCAATCAAGCAAATAGAGCAGCAATTGATCCAACTTTCAGCAGCACTCAATCAAAGAAAGGCCGGCACTCTACCTAGCGATACTGTGCAAAACCCAAAGAATGATGGGTCATGCATGGCCATCACTACCAAAAGTGGTAAGGTGCTGGAAACTTCAGCAAAAGGCAAGAAAGTGGTTGACGAAGTTGCGGGCATGGATGACAACGCAAAAGGAGAAGATGCTGCAGCACCTACTCCTGATGACAAGGACGCCTCACTCAGTGTTGTGCAACCTGAAAAATCTGAAAAACGGAAGCAAGAGAAGAAGAAAACCGTGGAGAGAACACTTCCATACCCACCACCACCTTTTCCCCAAAGATTGAAGAAGGTAGCGGATGACACAAAGTTCAGTAATTTATGACTATGTTAAAGCAGCTGACCATTAATGTTCCATTGGTGGAGGCACTTGAACAAATGCCTGGGTATGCGAAATTTATGAAGGATCTTTTGACTAAGAAGTGGGCAGCAAGTTATGAGTTGAAAGAAGATGTGCATCATTGTAGTGCAATTGCTACCCGATCGATAGTTCAGAAGAAGGCCGACCCCGGAGCTTTCACTATTCCTTGCACCATTGGATCTTTGAATTTTGCCAAAGCATTATGTGACTTAGGAGCCAGCATCAATTTGATGCCATTATCAATCTACAAGAAGTTGGGGATGGGTGATCCTACTCCAACCAATATGAGGCTTGTCATGGCGGATAGGTCGGTAAAATGACCTGTGGTATTCTATTTGACGTATTGGTGAAGGTTTCTTCATTCATCTTTCCGGCAGACTTTGTCATTTTGGATTGTGAAGCAGACTCAGAAGTTTCCATAATCTTGGGGTGCCCTTTCCTTGCTAGAGGAAGTGTGCTCATTGATTTGAGAGCTAATGAGCTTTCATTCTGAATAAATGACGAAGTGGTTCGCTTTGATGTGTGCAAATCAATGAAGCAACCCAAAGATCTAAGTGTATTTTCGGTGGCTGATGTTTTCTTTGATGATGAGAAAGAATTACTTGAAGAAGAACAAATCATTGATGACCCTTTGGAGGTTGTGCTTATGAATGGAGAGAATGAGGACGCTGAAAATTGTGAAGAAGCTATTTGTGCTCTATCGGGATTAGGGACATATCGCTATGCTCCGAAGAAGCTGGACCTTGATCTCAAGAATCGACCCACACCACCAGCTAAGCCATCTATTGAAAAGCCACCCACGTTAGAATTGAAGGAGCTGCAAAGTCATCTAAAGTACGCATTCTTGGGAAGCGGAAAGACACTTCCAGTCATTGTGGCAGCCGATTTGGGTGAGCAACAAGTTGCAACTCTTATTGCTATTCTACGCAAGTATATACGAGCCATTGGATGGACCATTGCGGATATTATTGGTATTCCACCTGGGATTTGTACACATAAAATTCAGCTTCAAGAAAATTGCACACCCACCATTGAGCATCAAAGACGTCTAAACCCACCTATGCAAGAAGTGGTGAAGAAAGAAATTATCAAGTGGTTAGACGCAGGAGTTGTATATCCAATCTCTGATAGTACATGGGTAAGCCCGGTACAATGTGTTCCCAAGAAAGAAGGCATGATGGTGGTCGCGAATGCTAAGAATGAGCTTATTCCACTCAAACCCGTCACTGGATGGAGAGTATGCATGGACAACTGAAAGCTGAATTCTTGGACACTCAAAGATCACTTCCCAATGCCATTCATGGACCAAATGCTAGATCGATTAGCGGGGAAAGGATGGTTTTGTTTCTTGGACGGTTATTCAGGATACAATCAAATTTGTATTGCACCCGAAGACCAAGAGAAGACAATGTTTACATGCCCATATGGTACATTTGCCTTCAAACGTATGCCATTCGGGTTATGTAACACACCATCCACCTTTCAACGCTGTATGATGTCTATTTTTTCTGAGATGGTTGAAGACACTTTGGAGGTATTCATGGACGATTTTTCAGTTGTTGGTGAGTCTTTTGAGGCGTGCTTGGTGAACCTAAGCATGGCGTTGCAAAGATGTGTAGAATTCAACCTTGTGCTAAATTGGGAGAAGTGCCACTTCATGGTAAAAGAAGGAATCGTTCTTGGGCACAAAATCTCCGAAAGAGGAATAGAGGTTGATCGAGCAAAAATAGAGATTATTGAGAAGCTACCGCCTCCAATTTTGGTGAAAGGAGTTCATAGTTTTCTCGGCCATGCAGGTTTCTATCGTCGGTTCATTAAAGACTTCTCCAAAATTGCTAGTCCATTGTGCAAACTATTGGAGAAAGATGCAAAGTTTGACTTTAATAAAGATTACTTAAAGGCATTCAAATGCCTCAAAGCAAAACTCATTGAAGCCCCTATCATGGTAGCACCAGATTGGTCTCTCCCGTTTGAAGTCATGTGTGATGCTAGTGGTATAGCCGTTAGTGCTGTTCTTGGACAGAGAAAGGAGAAATTATTTCATCCTATCTACTATGCAAGTAAGGTCCTAAATGAAGCGCAAAGGAACTACACTGTGACAGAACAAGAGCTCCTAGCGGTTGTGTATGCGTTTGAGAAGTTTCGTGCCTATCTATTGGGAACTAAGGTTATCATTCATACAGACCATGCAGCTCTTAGGTATCTAATGACCAAGAAGGATTCAAAACCAAGGTTGATTCGATGGGTATTGCTGCTACAAGAGTTTGATTTCAAAGTCAAAGATAGAAGAGGTTGCGAGAACCAAGTGGCTGATCACCTATCCCGACATGGGAATGAGCATGTGGAGCAACCTGAAATTCAGATTGATGATGCATTCTTGGACGAAGAGATATTAGCGACAACAATGGAAAATTTATCATGGTATGCCGACTTTGCAAATTTCGTGGTGAGTAATGTGATACCTGTCAATTTATCTTACCACCAAAGGAGGAAGTTTATGCATGACGTACAACACTACTATTGGGATGAGCCATATTTGTTTCGACAATACGCGGATGGTATTATTCGACGATGTATATCCCATGTAGAGGTGCCTAATATTTTGGAAGCATGCCACACTTCCCAAGTTGGAGGACATCATGCAGTTGATCGGACAGCAAGAAAGGTGTTGCAAAGTGGTTATTATTGGCCTTCGATATTTAGAGATACATATGACTATGTTAGAAGGTGCGACCAATGCCAGCGCCAAGGTGCTATATCGAAACACCATGAGATGCCCATGTCCAAAATTCTTGAGGTAGAACTTTTTGATGTGTGGGATATTGATTTCATGGGTCCATTCGTGAATTCGTTTGGAATGAAGTACATCTTTGTTGCTGTAGATTATGTTTCGAAATGGGTGGAAGCTGTAGCGTTGGCCGACAATGAAGGGAAGCGTGTTGTATCGTTCTTAAAGAAGAATATCTTCTCTCGCTTTGGAGTACCTCGTACTATCATAAGTGATGGAGGATCTCACTTTTGCAACAAGCTATTCAAATCAGTTTTGGCCTAGTATGGTGTCAAGCAACATAAGGTAGCTACGCCTTATCATCCCCAAACTAGTGGACAAGTAGAAGTTTCCAATCGCAAGATCAAGCAAATCCTTGTGAAGACGGTTAATGCGAATAAGAAGGATTGGTCTAGGAAGCTTGATGATGCACTATGGGCGTACAGGACTGCATTCAAAACACCCATTGGCATGTCTCCTTATCAACTAGTTTATGGGAAGGCTTGTCACTTACCCATCGAGCTCGAGCATAAGGCATTGTGGGCATTGAAGCAATTGAATTTGAATTGGGATGATGCTAAGAATCTGAGGTTGGAGCATCTGAACGAATTAGATGAGTTCCGTCTCCATGCATATGAAAGATCAGACCTATACAAGGAGCGGATGAAAAAGTATCATGATCAGCGGATTGTTTGACGAAACTTCCAAAGTGGTGATATGGTACTTCTCTTCAACTCCAGATTGAAGCTCTTCCCAGGTAAGTTAAAGTCTAAGTGGTCTGGTCCATACAAAGTTATCCAAGTCTACTCGTCTGGAGTAGTCGAATTGGAAGGCAATAATGGTGTTGTCTTCAAAGTGAATGGCCAACGTGTTAAACCTTATATCGGTCCTCTTGACTCAATGAATTATATGGCCATCACTTACCTTGACGAAGTCTAAGTACTCGAGGAAACTATGTCGAGCCACGACAATAAATAAGACGCTAGATGGGAGGCAACCCATCGTTGTATTATTTTATCGTTTATCGTTTATCGTTTTGTCTTTCTTTTGTTCTATTATTTCTTTTGCTTTTGATAAGAGAAAATTCAAAAATAAGAGTCGTGCCACGACCAAAACTAAGGCTCTTGGTGGGAGGCAACCCATCGTACTAATCGTTTTCATTGGTTTTGAGCAAATATAGGTGCGAGAAGTATTCAACGAGGAGATTGGTTTCAAATGACAATTTGGACGCATTGTATGGTAAAGGTGGTAAGTTAGGAATAAGGATGCATAAGGCTATGGATTGAGCATTGCTCATGCCAAAATAGGCATCGAGGAAGGCTAGGCCTAGGTAAAACTAGGCCACGAACAATGCAAAACCTATACTATAGCCTAAGGTCTCGGAATCTAGTGTGCAAAGACATAGGCGCCGCCCATGCTTAAGTGTGCTATACACTATGTGCCGCCTATGATATAGAATTAGGTCTCAGTATC
The DNA here is from genome assembly GCA_030864225.1 of Capsicum baccatum var. pendulum. Taxonomy (NCBI): domain Eukaryota; kingdom Viridiplantae; phylum Streptophyta; class Magnoliopsida; order Solanales; family Solanaceae; genus Capsicum; species Capsicum baccatum. The sequence goes on from CM061551.1 coordinate 71,221,821, forward strand.
TCAAATGCCATACACTATGTTGCGCATATGTCCCTAAATGCTATACACTATGCGCCGCATATGTCCCTAAATGCACTACACTATGCGCCGCCTATACTATGATTATGCAAAGCACTATGCGCCGCATAGAGGTCATTTTTGTCTCCAAAACCGTTTGTAAATGGGTCAAAACCCGACCCATTCTCTTCCTATATAAAGGGGACTTAGTCTTGAAACATAACCACATTGGAAATTGACCTAAAGGCGCCGCACATCCACCTAAATCATCTCAAAAGTTTTCTTTTTTTGCTCTTCCAATTCACAAGACCATCTCCAAAGGCTTCAATCACGTAAGTACTCTTTTATTCTTCATCTATTTCTCGTAAGTACTACGTTACTATGTCTATTATTAATTGCTACATCTTGAAGGGTTATTGGTGATGTTAATGTGTTTGGATTGTTGATACATAACCATGTGAGTAAACATATACGTTAGGATAATCTTGAATTGTTTCCGACTTGTATTTGGTTTTACTAGCCTTGTTATACTATTTACGGAATTGCTATGGTTATGAAAATTGCTTAAGCTTGATACTTGGATACTTACATGTTAGACTATCCCGTTCACCGGGATAAGACTTATAGTTGCCTACCGACTTAGGAGGTTGTGATTGTTGAAAATAACTATACCATGATGCAACCTCTATGTAGTAGTGTTGTTATACCTAACATGATAGTAGTGCAATGGCTGCAAGTAGTGATGCATCACTAATTTTCTTGTTGGAATATAGTTCCTAAAACGTATGTCGACGAAGTTCAAGTAATCGACTACATTCACTTCACTGTTTTATATTAACGAACCTAAGTGTGGGGTGGTACCCCGACGGCTTGTTTATAGATTGTTTCATTTGAGTTGATGCTAACATGAATATTGTTTAAGTCTCAGGAACAATGGCACCTAAAGCGCGACAAGATAAGGCTACCACTTCCCAAAAGGGCAAGAAGAGAGGTCGCAAGGACCAAGGAGAATCATCCTCAATGCAACTACCCCGCCGAATGTTTGGAATAAAATGGGTTCTTGAGGAGGAAGCCAAAGAATGGTACAAGAACAACAAGGAAAGAAAATATGTTCATGTCGACTTGATCAACAAGGACAGCCTAGCGAAGAAGGAACCGCGTATGTTGGCAAAAATCATGGCATTGAATCTGGATTTCATCTTCCGCGACATGGGAGAATGTAATCTCGATTTGACAAGGGAATTCTATGCCAACTGGTCGCCGAAAACCACCGGCAACAAAGTCAAGATTCGGGGCCAAGTGTTACAGCTCAACGCGGATTTGATCAACTCCTTTCTTGGCTTACCTTCGGTCGATCCAGCACCATTCAAAGAGCTGTATAGTAGGCCTCCTTATAGAGCAATACGACACACACTTTGTGAAAGTAGATCCATGGCAAGGTGGGGCAGACACCGAGACACCGGACGACACAACACCTTTCCCTATGCTCCATTGAATAGGGAAGCAAGAATCTGGTTGCGTATTGTCAACTCATGCCTTATTCCTGGGACTCAATACACCAAAATATCAAGAGATAGAGTGTGTTTGGTCTATGATTTGATGACGAATGTCCCTATCAACTTTGGGGCAATCATTCGTTCTACAATGAGGAAGGCCAGACTCCACAAAAGGTCCCACTTCACTTTTGGTAATCTGTTGACAACAATCTTACAGAAGGAGGATATCGAAGAGGAACCAGCTGATCACAAACTCCCACATAACCCGAAGAAGGTTGACCTCACAAAGGTCAAAGATGCTGAAACAACTCATGGTGTCAACCTTACTACTGCGGAGAGACATGCTCGTGATGAGAGTTTCTTCCGTCATCTTTATGGCATGACACGATTTACTATGATGAGTGGTGGACGTGTTCTAACTGCTGCAGAGCTCCAACAGCTGGACCACGACTATCCAATGAACATGCATGCACGGGAGATGTGTGGAGTGGGCGTATACTTTGAGGAACCTCTAGACGATGATGTGCCGACCGATGACGATCGACGCTTGCCTGACTCCGATGAGGAGGAGAACTCTGACGACGACTCTTATGATGATTCCGACGAAGGGGGTATGACCCCCGACATTGAGGAAGAGTCTGACTGACCAGGTTCTTCATATTTATTTTCCTCTGAGGGCAGTGTCTCGTTAAGTGTGGGGTGGCGGTACCGCATGCTATACTTCTCTATCGCATCTATGTTTGTTTACTCTGTTTACTGTTTTATTTTTGTGTCGTTTTTTAGGAATAATTTTTTAGCTTTGCATGAAATATTTTGAATAGGCAACATGTGATTATAACAAGAGTATGTGCTACAATTATGACTATTGAGACGTTTAGGCTCAAATTGTGACTCATTATGTGATATTGTGTGGTTCAATTCCTTCACTTGTTAGGTCAAGAGTCTATATTACTTCCAATAAAGTCGACCATGTGCCTTGTGTGTGTGAGATTAATAGTATATTCTATGTTTGTGGCTGATGCTAGAACTTGCCTGGTATGTATGCAAAGCGAAAATAAGGAGTGTAAGTTTAGGAGATGATTTAGGCATTTCTTTGGCAACCTACATATGTTTACCTTCGTTTTATCTACCCTTGGACATCATCCTAGTTAAACCCTTTTGAGCCTTTAGCCTATTTCTTTGACAACCTTGTATGTAATCCTAATCCATTTTTTTCAAGACCGTGATTTGATCCAAATTCCTAAGTGCTTTAAAGTATAAAGTCATGTGACAATATAAAAGGAAATTGGGTAAGTATGATGCTTTAAATTGTAATGGTGCTTAAATGTGTTATGAAAAAGAAAGTGCTATCATAAGAGGTATGTTGTGAAAAGAAGAAGGAAAAAGAAAGCTGAAAAGTGAGTTATGTTTAAAATTGAAAAGCAAAAGAGGAGAACAAGGGTGGTAGAAGAAAAAAAGAAGAAAGGATGAAAGAAAAAAGTGTCAATGATACAATGTGATGTATTAAAGTGCTTAGGAACTTAGTCACTATTTCTGGCCAAAATAGTTGATCCTACCCGTCCCTTAGCCTACATTACAACCTGTAGAAGACCTATTTGATCCTAATCTTAGCATTCTGACATTTAGTGGAGCATTACACTAAGGGCAATCCTATGGTCATCAGTTGCTGCATACGAATTCTTTGTGAGAGTGAGAGCAAGGATATTTTTATACCCATGTTTGAAAAAGATGCTATACTTGTGAGTGATTATGGGTAATATATTGTGAGACACACATGGTTGGTGAGTTTTGGGTAGTGTATATGATTCTTTGTACCTTAACTTTTGAATATGAATTGACCACCATCACGAGTCTATGCTAGAGGCTAAACTGTTTCTACTAATGATCGGAAAACTACTCTTTGTTGATATTTGTTGTGCTTGTCTTGACGAATGTTTTGTGTTGTTGCTGTGAAACCCTAAGTTGATGTTTAGAGGAACATGATATGTTGTTCGAGGACGAACAAAGCCTTAAATGTGGGGTGTTGATGATAGGCGATATTACGCGCCTATATCAATATATTTTGCCCATATTGATGCCATGTTTTGAGAACAAAGTATATATTTCATGCGCTTTTAGTCCTTTTCCCTGTAAGTGAACTAACGAACATGATTAGCAAAGTTTCAGGTATAAATGATGCAGAAATCGGCATTTTATGGCTTACTTGACGCCAAAGAAAGCTCACGAAGGAAGGAAAGGGAGCTTGAATGCCTAAAGGACCAAAAGTGATGCATGGAAAATCTGTCCCGGGCTAAAACAACATTTCTGAAGACTTTGGGGACTAGCATTAGTTTATTTGGATTTGGATAATGTTACATTAACCTAGTACAATTGGGTTAAGTATTTCATTAGTTTATTTGGATTTGGATAATGTTACATTAACCTAGTACAATTGGGTTAAGTATTTCATTAGCTTAGTAGGATTTGGTTAAGTATTTCATTAGCTTAGTAGGATTAGGATATGGGTATTATAAATACCCTATCTTGCTAGAGATTTTTAATGAATTCCTCCCTTAGTGGAGAGATACATTCTACCTTATAATTAATTCCTCCCTTAGTGGAGAGATACATTCTACTTCTCAATTCCGAATTCTTCTCATTAATTCTATTTTTCTTCTTCTATTCATCTATTCTTAAATTCCGCAACAAGAGAATCGTTACTTTGCCTAGGAATTCATGCCTAAACACCTACCACTTGTGCTACACGAAATTAATCAATCTTGTGGTATAACAACAATGTCAATCGTGATCTCCTTCGCATTCATGGGTAACTAAACTTCTCTATTGGGGTTATGGAAGCTAACTGAGATACTATCTATTGCTGTTAATTTGATGAGTTCGTGACACGTATGCTGCTTATATCATAATTCTCTTCATCTTAATCTAAATTCTTTATGGTTACAAACGCAAGAATACGCCAGTATAACATTTAACTTGTTCGAAAGAAAGGTTATTTGTCTGGAAAAGAGATAGTGTCAAGGTAGTAGGGTCACATCCTAAATTCCCTATTAAACAGTTAGTGCCGTAACTGGATTAACCTCTTGGAGAATTCGTACCGTTAGACACTCTTTAAGCTCGAAAGAGTTAAAGTGAAATAATCCTCGAATAGGTCGAAAGACGCCTAGATTTACCATCGAATACAATTCTCTATAAGCACATGCATGTCAGAATTCTACATACTCATAGTCAATAGAGATGTATAACTCAGAAGGTGGACACAACCCCAACGCTTCAATTCTCATTGTTTTACAACATACTAAACATTCTTTCTTTTTACTTTGCTATTTTCAGTTTCTACATTAATACTTTTGTTACACATTACAATCCCCCCTACTTACGAGACTTGCACTAAAAGTCTAGTAATCGTTGCTTACTTGTTGACCAAGCTATTCCCTGAGGGATCGATACCCAACCCAGGTTGGGTTCTATATTTGCTAACGACCGCTTTACTCTCCTACGAGAGCTGTAGATTGAGCGTTATCACCCTCTCTCTATCTCGATTGTTTCTCTCAAGCTTCTTCCAACCAACAGTTCTATAAATTTCTCCCTTCAATTCCTGGCGACTTCAACTTCTCGGCAAAAAATAGTTGTGCTTCGAGTTTATTTTTGAATTTTAACCTTCAATCAACGTGACAACATTGTGCTCTAGCGACAACAACTTTGAATTCTTCATCGTCCCTTTTCTTCTTTCACAGGTAAAAAATTAGGGCTTTTTAGTTATTAAGAAAAAAAGGAACTTGAGTCAACTTCTCTTCTAGTATTGACTAATAATTTTAATATTTGCTGCTTAAATTTGAAATGGGGACTGAAGAAACATCTAAATTCTGATATTTTTTATTCTCTTTTTCTCTTTTCGGAGTGAAAAATAATTTTTTGTTGTTACTATAGTTCTTGTTGTCGAACTGTTGATTCGATTTGTTGGTGTCTGTTGAATTTTTTGAAGTTTGATTTTTGTTCTGTATTTATACAAACCAAACAACAATTTTGGTATTTTTTGTCACTGTTGATGTTCTTGGTGTCTGTGTTGTGTTGTGTTGTGTTGGTGTTGTTGAGTTGATTTATTCTTGTTCTTGGTAAAAATGGTGTATTCGGTATTAAATGATGATATTGTTGCTGTTCTATTGAACAAAATCTTGCTACTATTTTTTTTCCACAATAGATGAAGCATTTGATGCAACAGATGAAGTATCTAATACAATAGATGAACCATCTGATACAACAGGTGAACCATCTAATGCAACAGATGAACCATTTGATGCAATATTTGAATCATCTGATGCAACAAATAAACAATATATTATTTGAAATCCTATCAACTATTCCAACTGGACGATATTTCCAAGACTTTGATTTCTCCCAATAGATAATTCATCTTTTATGACAGAAGACGCTTTTATTGGAAGAAATCTAAACAATATTGACAGTTGATCTATTGCACAGACCAGCCATCTATTTCAACAGATGAGTGGTCTGTTGAAAGAAAATACAATAGTATAGAAACTATTTTTATTGTTTACAATAGATTACTCTCTGTTGCAACAAGTTAGTTATATGTTGCAATAGTTGAACCATATGATGCAACAGATGACCAATATGTTGTTTGAAATCCTATCAACTATTCCAACAGGACGATATGTTCAAGTCTTTGATTTCTCCCAACAGATAATTCATCTGTTGCGACAGATGACTGTTAGAAGAAATCTAAATAATATGGACAGTTGATCTGTTGCACATACCAAGAATTTGTTTCAACAGACGATTGATCTGTTGGAAAAAATCACAATAGTGTAGAAACTATTTTTATTGCTTACAACAAATTATTCATCTATTGCAATAGGTTAATTACATGTTGCAATAGATAACACACCTGTTGCAACATATGTGTGATCTATTGCAACTGTTATTTTACTGTATTGTACATGTTAGATTTACTGTTATCGTTTCTTTAATGTTGCTTTAGTCAATTATAACAACATACCACTCAGTTTAATAAAACTCTCCGAGGATCTTGAGTCTTTTAACATCTTTTCTTGGGGTTATGAAAGCTTCAAAATAACTGTCAAATATTTCTTGAATCCCTTAACGCCAAAGACAGTCAACTTATATGGATTTCCATGGGCTTTCATTGTAAATATTTCCTTTATTATAATTTATTTATTTTTTATTGAATAATGCTTTTGATTTATTGGCATTATTTTATAGGCTTGGGCATTTGAAACCTTTCTTATTTGAGACAACAAGTGAACTACCAGAATGAAGTTTCATGTCCAAGAATCCTAAGATGGTTGTCGGCCAAAATTGATAAAAATGCAAAATTTCTTGATCGCTTCACCCCCACGAAGGAAGCAGTTCCTAGTTGTCCACTTTCCAGTGGCACAACACGATAGTGGTGCGTCGCGCCAGGTTCCCTGTTTGGAAAAATTTCATGAAAAATTAAAAGGATGCCCAGGGTTAAAACAGTCCTTTTCCATGATTTTATTATGCCCAGATAGGAGATTTAATCCATAAAAACGTCCTTAGCTACTCATTATTCAATTCATCCCCAAATTAAAAAGTATTCTCTCTCAAAGAGGCAAAAACCTTAGTTCGAGAAATCAAGAACAAGTCTAAGGATTTCTTCCAAGAACCTTCAAGAAAAAATCTTCCAAGGTATGTTAGATGTTCATCCATAGATCCTTACCTTCCATGGAGCCTAAGAATCCTTTTTCAAAATACAATATTTATAATTTATAATTTATGATTTTCATGTTTGAATTAGATTGAATTCATGTTTATGATTTTGTTTGAGTTTTAATCCATGATTTAGATTACAAGTTCTAAGAATTGATTCTAGTATGTGTTGAATTATATGATATTTATGATAAACCCTTCAATTTGCAAGTTGATTGTTGTAACTATGTTAAACTCTAAGTGTTTATGATTTAATGAACCAAATATGCTTCTCATGTGTTTGATAAATTTTCTATGAGAATGAAATAATGAAATTATAGCATGCTAATATGTATTTCCCATCCATGTAAAAGTTAATGCATTACAAGTATTTGATGAAATATCTCTATGAATGAATTATGACCAAGTGAACATTGTTATGTTATTCAAGATGATGCTTTGCTTTACTTTTTATGCTATCGAGTCCTGAGGGTATTTAATACCCGACAATTTAGCTATTTACGTAGAGCCAGTGTCAGTGATAGGATAGTATCAGTCATGTCACGATTAGTAGTACTCTCAGTCAGTTAAAGAACTCAGTAGAACTCAATCAGTTATAGAACTTAGAAAAAATCAGTAAACTCTATTTCAGTCTAGTCCAGTTTAGTATAATCAGATCAGTGTCGTTCAGTTGGGAGTAAGATTCAGCACCAAGCAAGCCTAATAATAGGGTTTGACCCATTAGCTAGGACTGGGTGTCTAAAAGCAATGCCTAAAGTCCAAAACTACGTAGCTAATATAGGTTATGAGATGTCACCCGTTAGTTAGGACTGACATACTCAAGGATCACTCGCTAGTTTAGGATTGATCTTAGGGGTCACCCGTTAGTTAGGAATATCTCCACAGTAGTTGTCATTACCTATGGCACGGTACTGACACCCTTCCAATTGGAGTTATAGATTGGACCCAACTCAGTTATCTTATCTTATTTGGGGCATATCGATTAGATAATTACCTCCCATAGTTTTAGTTTTAGTCTTCAGTTTAGGACTCAGTTCAGTTCTACAGTATCAGGACTATCAGCTACAGTCAATCAATATCAGTAACTCAGTTATCAGTAAATCTCAGATTATTAGCTACTCAGTTATTCAAAACTCAGTACTTAGTTTAAAAAAAGTTCAGATACAATATATATCTATGTATATCCACAGTATTGCATACTCAGTGATTTCAGTAGTATTAGTTATTCATGTTCTCTCATGTTCAGTTACTCTATATCATTTAGTTAGTTATTATTCATGCATATGAACCCTTGCATTCAACCTTACCTCATCTAGAATATCAATATATTCCCACATACTGATGCATACTTTCATGTGCTATGATGCCTCATATCATAGGTTCGGACGCTCAGGTTCCCGACCACGCATAGTAGATTCAAATTCAGCCAATAGCAGTAGATTTAACATTGAGTCCTCATCATTCGAAGATATTCTATTATTTTATATTCTAGTCGATGTAGTAGTTCAGTAGATGGAGTTGTTGGGGAATTGTGCCATCAACTCCACTTTTAGACAGATTCATTTAGAGGCTTTTCAGACTATACTTTCATACAGTATTTAGTTTTACAGATGTTATATTTTATTAGTATTTCAGATGTTTTCAACGTTATGGTATTTCATCCCATTTTTCCGCATTAATTAAAACATTATTATTCAGTGCTCAAAACAGATATCGTTCATGGGTTAGCTTGTGGTCCTTCGGGTTCGTAAGCATATTGTGATGATTAGGGGGTAGTCCCGGGATGTTACAGATATTATATTTAGTGATATATTAATTATACTTGAGTCGTGCTAGGCACTGTCCTAAGAAATTATATCAGTAGTGTGAAATATTTTCCCAAGATTAAACAAGCACTTCCTTAATTAATCAGAGAATACAAGAGTCAACAAAATTAATAATACAAAGGACAGCAAGTTAAACCAAGGGATTAAAGAGAAGATAAGAAATATCAATTACCAAATTTAGAACAAGAAAAGAGAAGAAAAATGTTATTAGTAGATGGAATTGAAACAGCTTAGTTGTTGAGTTTTTCTTGGTATATTTGTAGATTGAGTCCCTTTTATAGGCTTAAGAATGAACTTTTCTCTTGACAAGTGTCAAGATAAGTGGCATAATTTATAGCTTACAAGCTGCCACCATAATCTTCCCAAGTACACTTCTTGTTGACTTCAAAAGTAAGCATTTTAAGTAGCTTCTAAAATACATTTTACAAGTTTCTCAAATACACTAAAACAAATAAATCTTTTGAAATGAACATATTTTACCTACAATACTTGTAAGAAGAAAAAAGTGAAAATGCAGTGTACAGGAAATACTCCATATTTGTAAACTAGATGCTTTGACTTCTGGTCTTATCAAGAAGTTCTACGCAAATCATGTTTCGGGACTAAATTTTTAAAAATTGTGGCCACTTTGACAAAAAATTAATTTGAATAACTTGATGTGATTTCAGGAAAAAAATGTTGGGAAACAATCTAAATTTCAATATCATTTGTGAAATAAACTGCAACAATGATAATATTTCTTATTTTGTAGTATCAACAAGTTTTAACAACAACAACAACAACAATAAAGATAATATTGAAATATAGATAATAATAATTATTATTATAATATTTTTAGTAATATATAAAATACTTGAATTGTGCTAGGAACTATCCTAAGAAACTATTTCCACAATGTGAATATTTTCGTAGGATTAAAAAATCACTTTCCAAATTAATTAGAAGATACCAAAGGTTAAGTAAGTCTTCCCTAATTAATTAGAGGATACAAGAATTAACAACTATGAATGATACAAAATCAATAAATTAAATGGGGAATACAAGATAACAAGAACCAAATATTATTAACAATATGAATGGAAGAGCAAGAGAGAAAATAAGAACGTGAGAATAGAAAAAAGACAAGAAGAATGTTTTTCTTTGTGTTATCAAATGAGCTTAGCACCCATATATATAGTAGTAGCTAGTAGGTAGGAAAAATAAAAATAACTCTACTTGGTCACAAAGTAATTACAGTTCTTAGCCATCAAGAAATAAAAGAAGTTGGCCACAAAGTAATTAAAGTACTTGGCCATCAAGAAAAAGTAGTTGGACATAAAAAATTTTAACCAATAAAAAAATAATTTAATTAATCTTTTAAAATATTATTACATTGACAACAAACCCCGCCCATTTCAAAAGAATTGATAATAAGACTTGCTAATTTTGAATGATCAAAATGTAATAGCTTTGGTGTCTTTTGGACTATGAACTAAACCTAGACCGATAAAATTTAACTTACAGAGTTACTGGTGAAATATAATATTTCTATGAAGCAATAATTCTTATTATAAGCCAGAGAATTTACCAATCATATTTTGATAGTCATAATTATTGTTCAACGTGGTTTTACGCCAATAGGCGATGCACGTGCCTGGTATTCATGAGATCTCTCGAGACTAAGGCCAAAAGTCACAAAGGAACGACCTCATTCCACTTCTCATATAGGTAAATTCATCAAGAATACACTACTTTAAATATATCATTCATAAGGACTATGAATTCATTAAGAGTTAATAACTCATCCCTCAATTTTAGTAGCAGTTCTAGCACTCTCAGTAAGTTCACAGTGTTAATATCGACTTGTTATTACCCATATGAATCTACTTCATGGGATATCCAATCACATAAGTTGGATTACCATCTCTATTGACAATCGTATTGGCCTTAACTCTATCTCTTTTGAGGTTTGAAGAATTAATTTTCTTCCCACAAGTTTAGTCAGTAAATCAACTGAATTCAATTTTGACTTCACATAATCAATAAAAATTATTCCATATCTTCACAACTGCTTAACAACATCATTCCTCAATTTCATATGTCTACCCTTACAATTGTAAGATTTATTCTTTGCAATAGCAATTGCGTCTTGACAATCACAGTGTCTATACACATGAGGAACCAAATCATTCTTTTTTTAAAGGGATATTAGACAACAGATCATAACTTTTCAAAGGAATATTAGGCATCATATTATCATTTTAAAAAGGGATATCCTCTAAGAAATTTCTTGGCCATTTAACCTTACTATCAGCTAACTCTAGAGCCACAAACTCTTTTTCTATAGTTGATCTAGCAATGATTGTCTGCTTAGCTGATCCCAACGGTACTACACCACCACCTAAGGTGAATACCTATCCACCAGTGGATTTCATCTAATCTGAATCAGAGATCTATTTTGCATCACAATATCCTTCTAACGTAGAAGAAAATCCACTATACATGATACCATAATTCATGGTTCCATTTAAATATTTCATCAATCTCATTAACGTGGACCAATGTTCTGTGTTGGAATTATGTGTATATATACTTAGTATACACACAACATAAGCTATGTCAAGCCTAGTAAATTCATCATATGTATCAGACTTCCAATAATTTATGCATATTTAAACTAAGCAACTGAGTCATCATTATTCTTTTTTAATTTAGAGTTAGCATCATAAGAAGTGGCTATAGGTGTTAACTCCCAACATTCGAACTTCTTAAGAAGTCTTTCAACATAATGTTCTTGTGTTAACCTTATATCATTATCACTCCTTATAACTTTAGCTCCCAATATCATATTTACTTCTCATAGATTTTTCATATCAAGGTTAGTAGATAGAAATAACTTGATACTTTTTAAAACATTTAAACTTGTACCTAATATAAGCATGTCATCAAAATATAAGCAAATTATGATATAATCATTGTCTACTACTTTAGTAGAAACACATTTATCTACTTCAACAGAAAAAATTATCTTTTATTAAGACTTGATCAAATTTCCCATGCCACTGTTTAGGAGCTTGTTTAAGGCCATAAAAAAATTTAACCAATTTACAAACTTTATTTTCTTGTCCATGAACTACACATCCTTTAGGTAGAACCATATAAATTTCTTCTTCTAAATCACCATTTAAGAAAGCTGTTTTTACATCTATTTGATGGATAAAAAGCTTATGAATTGATGCCAAGGTAATTAAAATTTGAATAGAAGAAATTCTTGTCACTGGTGAAAATGTATCAAAATAATCAATATTTTATTTTTGAGCAAATTCCTTAGCTAAATGAGATTTATATTTATCGATACATTTATTTGGATTAAGTTTATTTTTAAATATTTATTTACAACCTATAGGTTTTGCACCAAGAGGTAAATCAGTTAAAGTCCATGTACTATTTTTCATTATAGAATCAAATTCAACTTTTATTGCCTATTTCCAAAATTTAGCATTAGAAGAAGATATACTTTTAAAATAATTTCATGGATATTTATCGACAAGAAAAGTTTGTAAGTCATTTCCATAAGAAAATATTCTTTTCTAGGTCTTTTACTCCTTCTTAATTCCTCAATATTAGAGGTAGATTCATTTTCTCTTTCAACAGGTGCAAGAGATATTTTATCCCAAATGGAAAAATATTTTCAAAGAATTCAACTTTGTTTGTCTCAATAATAGTATCACTTTTCAAAATAAGAAATCTATATGCAACACTATGTTCAGCATATCCAATAAGCGTGCAATCACTAGTTTTAGGACCTATTTTATTTCTTTTTAGGTTAAGGCAAAAGAACTTTAGCAAGTCACCACCATACTTTTCAATATTTAAAATTAGGTTTATAACCTTTCCATAATTCATATGGAGTTTTACCAGTTCTTTTATGAGGAATTCTATTTTGCAAGTGACATGCAAATAAAATAGTTTTACCCCATAAATTATCAGGTGCATTAGAGATAATTAACATAGAGTTCATCAATTCCTTAAATATCCTTCTTAAGTTTTTATTTCATCTACACCATTAGAAATAAGTGTATAAGGTAGAGTTACTTCATGAATAATTCCTTCGTTTTCACAAAAAATATTTAAGGATACACATTCTCCATCTTTATCAGCTCTAATTCTTTTGATCTTTCTTCTAAGCTGATTTTCAAATTTAGTTTTATAAGATACAAAAGCATCAAATATATCATCTTTATTTCTAAGTAAATACAACTTGGTAAATCTAGAGAAATCATCAGTAAAAGTCAAATAATATCTTTTACCATCTCTAGTCATAGTTTGTTTTAAATCACCCAAATCAGTGTGAATTAAAGTTAATAATTTAGTTTCTCTATTAACTAAAAAAATATGACTTTTTAGTAATTTTATATTTAGCACATATTTCACATTTATTAAAATTGAGATAAGCATCCAGTACCCCCTCGAACTATGATCAAAGTTTCTGCAACACACTCCAACTTTACATGGGTCCTATTAACCCCCGTATACTTAATTTTAATGTATTTTTGTCACCCACTTTTGATGACATGACACTTTTATTTCATAAAAATGAGGCCCACATCAAAAGTATCATGTCAGCTAAAAAGGTGCCATATCAGCTAAAACGGGTGATAAAAATACACTAAAAATAAGTTTAAGAGGGTAATAGGACCCTTGTGAAGTTGGAGTATGTCTTAGAAAATTTGGTCATAGTTTGGGGGTACTAGATGCTTTACTCATTAAAATTATTTGATTCTAAATCATATATTTGATCAAGTGATTGCACATTTTTATAAAAGAGAAATTAACATGTCCTAATCTAGCATGTCATAAAGAAATAGACTCAGTTAAATAGGCAGAAGTAGATACATTTTTAGAAATATCATCGTGAATATTAAGCACAAATTAACCATGATTACAAAATTCATTTCCCAAAAAATGTTATTTTTAGTCAACATGATTTCATTGTTTTCAAAAGTAACCTTCATTCAAACTTTTTGTAATAATGCCACAGAAATCAAATTAATTCTGATATTGAGAACATGCAAGACATTACTCAATGGCAAAGTTTTACCAGATGTGAGTTTAAGAAGAACTTTGCCTTTTCCAAGAACTTGAATAGTTCTCGAGGTCCCAAGATAAATAATTTTTTGTCCTTTCTCAACTTGTATGTATGATACAAAATCATTCTTATTTGTACAAATGTTCCTAGTTGAACCAGATTCTACCACCCAGTTTCTCACATTGGTTTAAATATTTATTTTTGAAATGATTTTAATAATTATATCATCCATTTTAGTCAAATTTATTTTTGACTTAGCGAGATTGTCATTTCTTGCATTGAGATGAATTTTTGTATGAAGAGTTTATTATTAGCTTTAGGTATATAATCATGTTTATTTTCATACCTGCATTCTGCAGTACCATAATCTTTTGACAAAATGATCGGAATGGAAGCAGCTAGAGCAACACCAACATTAGTATCATCAACTGTATTAGGACCAATATTATATGCCATAGTTTCTTAGATTGTTGGTAAGCAATAATAAATTTCAATACCATTTTTGAAATAAATTACAACAATGATAATATTTCTTATATCGTAGTATCAAAAAACTTTACCAACAACAACAACAACAACAACAATAATAATAAAAATAATATTGAAATATAATAAAATACTTGAGTCGTGCTAGGCATTGTCCTAAGAAACTATTTCCACAATATGAAATATTTCCCCAGGATTAAACAAGCATTTTCCTAGTTAATTAGAGGATACCCAAGGTTAAGTAAGTTTTTCCTAATTAATTAGAGGATACATGAATCAACAAACTCTGAATGGTACAAAATCAATAAATTAAATGGTGAATACAAGATAACAAGAACCATATATTATTAACAATGTGAATGGAAGAGCAAGAGAGAAAATAAGAATATGAGAAGAGAAGAAAGACAAGAAGAATGTTTTTCTTTGTGTTATCAAATGAGCTTAGCACCCATATATATAGTAGTTGCTAGTATGTAGGAAAAACAAAAATAAATTTACTTGGCAACAAAGTAATTAGAGTTCTTGTCCACTAAGAAATAAAATAACTTGGCCACAAAGTAACTAAAGTACTTGGCCATCAAGAAAAAGTACTTGGCCACAAATAAATTTTAACCAATCAAAAAATAATTTAATTAATCTTTTGAAAAATTATTATATTGACAACAAAATAGAGGTCAAATAATGGTGGCACAGACACTAGAATATTCTATTGATGTATAACCAACAAGAAAATAGAACATCAATAAAAACCTTCCAAATTTATATGTTTTTGTTTCACTCCAAAGAATAGAAGAAAGAACTCCAAGAAACAATCAGGGTACGATTTATGAGTGGTTCACCATGAGCCATAATTCAGGGTACGAGTCATACCCAGGACTTATAAAGTGGATAGTGTTCAAACCTCTTGAGATTCTATTCTGCCAGGGGTACGATTTATGAGTACTAGTCATACACTTGGATACGATTTGGGTTTAGGTGTGTCGTACCATGGATAGTTTTGGGTCTAAGAGGGAAATCCTAGGGCACAAGAAGTGGATACCACTCATACAGAATGGATATGACTCATAAGGGTAAGTCATACCCTATGATGGAAATTAAGTGTAGTTTAAGTGAGGGCAATATAGATATTTCGACACTTATCCTAATAAGGTCCCATGACTTATATTGCACTTGAAAGGTTATTTTTCCTACTATTCTATTCTTAAACACTTAGAAAACACTCTTAAATTCTTCCTAGAGTTGTTAGACAAAGGAAGCTAGGGTTTCATCTTAAGGAGTAAATTGGGGTTTGATTTGGTGATTTATCTCCATCATCATCTTTGTTTAAGGAATGTTCTCTTCCCGTATTGTTATTTCCAACTAAAAGTATGGATTTTATACAATGTTTTCATGATTTAAATGTTGTATGATTTTGGGGTTTTAAATATGATTTGGGGGTTTTGGCTATAAATTCTTGGTTATGGTTTTCCCATATTTTAATTATGCTTTTATATGCATTTTTGACCGTTTTGGATAATTGGTTGCATGGGAATGGTTGTTTGGAAATTGGCTTTAGTTTTGGAAATACTATGCCCCCAATGTGTTAGATAAAAGGCCTATAATAATGCTTTCACCATTATATTAGGATTTCAGTAGAACTTGTGCATGATTTAAGCCTGGTAATGGAACCCTAAATAATATGAATGGTTTACTAGATTTTGGAATGATTTGGATTAAAAAACATACTTGTGGGGTACAATGGAATCTCCTAAGTTAATATGGTAAGGAATACTTGTGGGGTACATAGAAATCCCCTAAGTTAATTGGATAATAGGGTCTATGGGTACATAGGAATCTCTTGACCACTAAAAGGTTTGGCTAAGGATAATACTTGCAAGTTATAGTCGGTAATAATGGAATAATGATTTGGTTGGAAAGTGGTTTTAATTAGATAATAATAGTGGGATGTTAAAGCTAACCGTGAAGGTGGGAGTCCAATGGATGAACAACTAAAACTTATGTTTGCCGACATAAGGGGTAGGTTATGGCGACTTTATATGATACTTGTGAGGTACACGGAATTCCTCTAGGTACATTGTACATATGTATCATGGAGAGTGAAGGGTACATGGGAATCCCCGACTCTTATGGTATCTTCAATTCGTATGGCTACACGCATCAAGTCCCATTCAAAGGTTTCATTGGACCGATATATCCCTTAGGTGGTTTTACGACAGTTAAGCTTCACATACTCAGGCTAAAGGTTTTAAATGCATGCAAAACCTAGTTTCCTTTCCTGGAATGGTTATATATATGTATGGTTCGTGTGCATATGGATGGTTTTAGTTAATTTTCATAAATGACATTATTTTGTCATTATTCTAAGTTCATTTTAGCATTCACCCACTAACCCATCTTCAAGCAGCTGTATCCCCATGCGATACATGAATTGGCTGTTCTACTCCTTCTTCTTAGCATTTGGACATTCGGGAGTCAACTTTGGATTAAAGTGGTGAGCTTCCATTTCTCTGGAAGGCGCTATTTCATAGATGTTATTTCATACTTTAGATTATTTATGTGTATTAGTTTTGGCTAAGGTTGGGGGCATGTCCCAACTAGATTTTTGTATTCTTTTGATTAGAGGCTTTTGTGAAATTACTATGGGTTGGTATGGGTAGGATCGGTATTGGTTTCAGCCTTAGGATTGGTATTGGTATTGGGCATGATATTGGCTGATTGTATTGTTGGTTGTTCCATCCTCTTTTATTTTGGGATTTTATATTTAATTATTAATAAAACTTCTTTAGTTATTATCAGAGTTATGGTTTTGGTTTTGGTTTGGCTAGGTATGGTTGGATGATTGGTATGGGGAAGTTGGACTCGATTGGGCCGGTCACGGTCGTGATCCTGTTCTAGAGTCTTCATATGAGATGTTATGCTATATTGTTATATGTTCAAAATTTAGACAACTCAAGGAAGGCGAATGGAGGTTGAGTTGGGTAATGATGGTGGTCTTTAATCCTGGTCGAACTTAGGACGCCCATTACGATAAGGCCCCGAGTTGAGTCATGTCAAGTTGGTATTAAAGACTTAGGTTCATGGTCAATTGGGAGTCTAGAAAGCCGTGTATGGTAGAGTCTCTTTTTGGGGTGTGTAGCATGCAACACTTATAAGAGAGAGGCTACAGGGCATTTAGGAATATTTTACTTTCTTGGTATTCTATTTTTAAGTTTGGAGTCTAAGTCCTGGAATCTTCTCTAATCCTTGTTTGTTCACTTTTTAGATCATGCCTTAATTATTTGTAACACAAAGAGATACTTTTTCCCTATTTGGGGATATGATGATGGGGTACATCCTACACTTAGAGTTTGCACACGTTCTCTGGGTCCTATCCCTTATTGTTCTGGAGTTCCCCCAATTGCTACTAGTCCTCCTCAGGGTGGGGTGACTAATGTATAATTTCACCAATCTATTCATGTTATTGATCAGTTGGTTGCTTCTCAGGCTTTGTCTACTAAGGCCACAAGGATTGGTCAGTTTATGAAGATGAATCCTCCTGTTTTTATTGGTGTAAAAATGGAGGAGGATCCTCAGACTTTCTTGGATAAAATAGAGAAGATATTTATGGTAATGCAGGCCACAAATATGGAAGGTATAAATTTTGTAGCTTACATCTCAAGGATGCTGTGCACCAATAATATGAAGAGTGGGATAGGGATAGAAGTGATATGGAGGAGTTGTCCTTATGGGATGCTTTTCTAATGCTTTTCTGGATTTTTTCTTTCCTCAAGAGCTGAGGGAAGTGAAGATGGAAGAGTTTGAGAATCTTAATCAAGGCAACATATCTGTCTGTCAAGGAATATGCCTTAAAGTTTCATCAATTGTCAAGGCATACTTCTGATTTGGTGGATGGCATGAGGGTGAGAATGAGAAAGTTCACGAAACACTCTGGTTTCTGGACCTTAGAAAATTTCTTAGAATTCTAGTCTTTGGATCCAATATAACTCAAGGGTATGATTCATATGTTATGGTATGGATAGTATGGTCCAGTTATATACTAATCAGTGTTGGTTGGTGGGATGGATTTGGTTACTGCAATGGATACGACTTAGCGGTACGATTCATCTTGGTGGGTACAGATTATTTGATTCTTTAACTTAATCTTAGACTTGGTTATGTAGGTTGGATCTGAGTATGAGTGGCTCACCATGAGCCATAATCCAGGGTATAAGTCGTACCCAGGACTCATATGGTAGTTAGTGTGCAATCCTCTTAGTATTCAATTCTTCCAGGGATACGGATGAAGTGTATGGATCATATAGTTGGATACAACTTAGTTTGGATGAGTCGTATACTGGACAGTTTTTGGTCCAAGGTTTAAGAACAAGGGTATGAGTGGTGGGTACCACTCGTGTAGGGAGGATATGACTCGGAAGGGTTAGTCGTATCCCTGTGATAAGATTTTGGGGGATTTAAGTAAGGGCAATTTGGAAGGTTATTTACCCTAATATTCTTTTTATTAACACTTAGAAACTCATCCTAAATACTCCATAATTCTCTCAAGAGCTTTTGGGGCAAGAAAGCTAGGGTTTCAACTAGAGGATCAATTTTGGTGTTGTCTTGGTGATTTCTTTCCATCATCATCTTGGTTTAAGGTATTTTCTCTTCCCTCATTGTTAATTCTAATTAAAGGAATGGTTTTACATAATATTTTCATGGTTTTATGATTGTATGATTTTGGTTTTCAAATATGAATTAGGGGTTTTGATATTGAGTAGTTGGTTATGGTTTTCCATGGTTTTAACAATATTTTATGTGCATTAATGGTGGTTTACTATAATTGGACTGCATGGGAATAGTTTAATGATAATTGGAATTGATTTTGGGTATATTATGCCCCTAATGTGTTTGATAAAATGCCTATAATAATGTTTTCATTTCATTGAGTACTTTAATGGAACTCTTGTTTGTTTTAAGACTTGGTAAAGGAATTATGCATGGTTTAAATGACTTGTAAAGGTAAATGGCTAAATGGTTATGCTTGTGGGGTACATAGAATCCCCCAAGTGGTTTAGTATGGTTATTGGAAAGGGCATTTGAAAGATCCCTTAAACTTATATATGGTTGGCTATGGAGAATACTTGCAAGTAAGGGTTGGTATGACGATACCAATATTAATCTCCTTGGTTAATAAATGGATAATGGTTTTGTTATTTAGAAAATGATTTTAATTAAGCATTAATGATGAAATGTGTAGTAGAGCCATGGAAGGTGGAGGTACCGAGGGACCAAAATTGGAAACTCATATTTGCCGATATATGGTTTGGTCTTGGTGACCGTGTACATGATGTCATTATCTTCTCTGGTTGTACGACTACACGCACTAGGGCTCTTTCAGCGGGGAAAGCTGAACCCATATAGCCCATGGCTGGCTTAAGACGACAAAGCTACACAACCCAGGTAAAGGTTTTAATGGCATTCTAAACATAGTTCCCTTTCCTGGCATGGTTATATGTATATATACTTATGGTTGTGTGCATATAGATGGTTTTACTTGACTTTTATAAATGGAATTATTTTATCCTTATCTTTAGATCATGCTAACATTCTCCCGCTAACCCGTCTATTGACGGTTGTATACCCACACTATGCTGGAATAGATCGTTCTACTCCTCCTACATAGTGATTGACTCAGGGATAATATTTGGATTGAAGTGGTGAGCTTCCATCTTTATGGAAGGCTCTATGTCATGTTATGGATACTTTTAGACATTTTGATTCAGTTTTGGATATTGGTTTTGGCTATGGTTGGGGGCATGTCCCAACCGAATATTCTTACTCTTTTGGTGAGAGGCTTTGTGGTATTGCTATGGGTTGGAATGGGTGGGATCGGTATTAGTGTCAGCCTTGGCATTGGAATAAGTTGGGAGGATGGCATCATCGAACATAATTTCTCACTGTTCTATCATATTTTATTTTAGGATTAATCATATTATATTTTTGAACTTATTTGGTTATGATTATATTGGTTTTTTTTGGTATGGTTGGATGGTTTGTATGGTATTGTTGGACTCAGTTGGGTCAGTCGCGATTGTGATGTTATCCCAGAGTCTTGTTATGAACAATAACGCTATCTTGTTATATGTTAAGAATTCAACCAACTCAAGGTAGGCGACTGAAGGTTAGGTTGGGTAACGGGGGTGGTCTTTAGTCTCGATCAGACTTGGGATGCCCATTATGACAAGGCCCCTGGTTGGGTCATGTCAGTTTACTTCTGGGCTATCTTGGGATTTGATCCTTAAAAGTAAGACTGCTTTGCTGATCAAGGATATGGATATTTGGAGGTTGGTTTTCCACTTGCAGTAGGTGGAGAAATAAAAGAGAACACAGGCGGATTTTAGGGAAAGAATGGGTAAGAGAAGCAGGTTTTTTGAGCAGGGTTGTTCTCAGCAGTCGGGCGGTCGAGATATAGGTAAATAGGCAAAGAAGAAATAGAGGAATTTGGGTTCCTTCTCAACTTCTAGTGCTCCTTACTTGAAATAATCGGGTGACAACCGTCAATAAGGTGGTGATAATTTTTGAAAACAAGGTACCCAATTTCAGGCGAGTGGGGGTCAGTTGGCTTCTTTATACCATCCTTTTTGGTTTTATAGTTGTTATCATCGGGGCCATTATTCGGTTGAAAATGGTGCATTGGGAGCGATCAAAGCTCTGGTTGTTTTATTTTCTGATCCTGCACCTAGTGGTGTGGCTTTGGCGTCAGCTCTTGCTTCTGGTATCGACACAAGACAGAATAGGTTGTATGCTCTTGCATCTCAGTAGGAATTTGAGGCATCACCTGATATCGTTATAGATACTTTAGAACTCTTTTCTTATGACCTGTATTGTCTGCTTGATCCAGGCTCTAATTTTTCTTATATGACCCCACTTATGGCTATATGTATTGGTTTTGATCCTAAAGTTATCTCGAATTCTTTTTCTATTTCTACCCCAGTAGGTGACTCAGTTACTACTGAAAGGGTCTATAGGGGGTGTATGGTATTTGTGGGTGGCAGACGGACTTTGGTGGATCTTTTTGAACTGGATATGGTAGACTTTGATGTCATTCTGGGGATGGATTTGTTGCACTCTTATTACGCATCCTTGGATTATCGTACCCGTAAGGTTGTCTTTAGGTTCTCTTGTGAACCAGTTATAGAGTGGGAGGGTTGTAATACCCCATACTTTTACCGAGCTTAAATTCATCCCAAAATTGTCAAAGACTAGATTCTAAGATGAATACACTTTTATACATGTGGAATTTTCATGATTTTTACTTTTCATTATGTGGGAAATTGAATAAGCTATCCATTGATATGGAATTTTTCCAAGTCCGACACCCAGGCGAAGCATTAGAGCCATTTTAGTAAGACAGTGTACCACCTAGCATTCTAGCGCATCGCGGAGGCCGTCCATATAACATTTGTCATTTTCCAGTGAGACAATGTGATACCACTGTGTCGCGCCACCAGCCTTTTTCGCAATTGTAACTTTCTAGTGTGACTCCACGATCATGGCGCGTCGCCCCAAAGGGAAAAATTCACAACTAGTGAGGCACCACGATGGCGTCGCATCGCGCCATCCACCCAGTTCACAATTGTTAGTTCCAGTGACACGACACAATATCGCCACTTCGCGTCAGGTTACCAAATCACTTTTTTAGTAACAAAAATTAAAAACTTTCTAGGGGCAATAAGGTCTTTTTCCATGACCCAGATTAGCCTTTAAACATGAAATTATGCCCTAAATACCCCATTATGTTATTTTTCCTCACTTTCTCTCAAGAACAAAATCATTCTCTCTCAAGAGGTAGAAACCCAAGTTCAAGAAATCAAAGTCAACCCTAAGAAATCCTTCAAGAACTTCAAGAATCTCACAAATTCAGGTATGTTAAATGTTCATCCATGGGTTCCTTTCACCCATAGAGTCCAAGAATCCTTTTTAAAACCTGCAAGATCTCAGATTTATGATTTCTATATTTGATTTAGATTGAATTCATATTCATGATATTAGTTGGGTTCCAATCCATGATTTAAATACAAGTTTCTTGAAATTAAATATATGTGGTGTATATCTGATTATCTTGATAAACCCTTGAACGTATAAAGTGATTAATGCATCAATGATGTTAATTTGGTTTGTAATCCATGATTATGATAAAATTCATGAAAAATAGAATAGTAT
Organism: Capsicum baccatum var. pendulum; assembly: GCA_030864225.1. Taxonomy (NCBI): domain Eukaryota; kingdom Viridiplantae; phylum Streptophyta; class Magnoliopsida; order Solanales; family Solanaceae; genus Capsicum; species Capsicum baccatum. The sequence goes on from CM061551.1 coordinate 71,244,605, forward strand.
TTAGGGGGAATTATATGAATTACATGCTAGACCCTTGAATTTGCAATTAAGTATTGTATTCATGATGTTTATGTGATGACAATTATCATGTGAAATACTCATGCTTCCCAAGTATTTGCTAAAATGCCTATGTAAAGTAGATAGAGGAATCATGAGATCTTAATCATGTACAAGCTTATGCCCTACAAGTGTTTGATAAAATGCTTATGTGAATTGACTAGTGATGGCATGACATGTTATTATGTGATCCCATTCATGTACAAGTTAATGTATTACAAGTGAATGATGAAATATCTCTATGAATGAATTATGATCAAGTGAACATTGTTGTGTTAATCAAGTTTATGTTTTGATTTATTTCTCGTGCTATCAAGTCCTGGGGGTATTTAATACCCGATAATTTAGCTATTTACCTAGAGCTAGTGTTAGTTATAGAATAGTATTAGTCATGTTATAACCAGTAGTACTCTCAGTTAGTTATAGAAATCAATAGAACTTAGTCAGTTACAAAACTCAAGAAAACTCAGTAACTCAGTCTCTGTACATTTTCGTTCAGTATACTAAGTTCAGTGTATTTCAGTTGGGAGTATGATTTATCACCGAGCGAGTGCAGGTATGATGACTTCCCTATCAGATAGGCAGAGTCGTTATTTGTAGTCCATGTACTCCAGAACTATGTAGCCAGCGTAGGATGAGGAGTCACCCGTCAGACTAGGCTTGAATACCTCCCAGGGGTCACCTATCAGATTAGGCTTGGCTCCGCCTAGGTGTCACCCGTCAGTTAGGCTTGGCATCCTAGTTTTCTAGTGTTAGTATTGGTGGTACGGTATTAGAACCCTTCCATTTGGGATTATAGGTAGGACCTCTATCAAATCAGATTTGGGGCATTTTGGTTAGATGATTACCTCCCACAGTTTGAGTTTTAGTTTTGGTCTTCAGTATGGAACTAAGTTCAGTTCCACAGAATCAGAACTGTCAGACATAATCAAATAAGAACCAGTAATTCAGTTATCAGTAACTCAGATATCAGTTACTCAGTTATTATAAGTCAGTACTTAGCTTATGAAAAGCTCAGTTACAACATTATATAAACTCAGAATATTGCGTACTCTGTATTTTCCGTAGTTCAGATTATCTATGTACACTCATGTTTATTTACTCTATATCATTTAGTCAGATATTTTTCATGCATATGAACCCTTGCATTCAGCCTTACCTCATCTAGAATACCAGTACATTTCCACGTACTGATGCATACTTTCCTGTGCTATGATGTGTTATATCAAAGGTTCAGATGCTCAGGTTCCCGACCATGCATAGTAGATTCAGATTCATCCAGCAGTGGTAGATTTAGCAGTGAGTCCTCATCATTCGAAAAAATTCTATTATTTTATATTTTCAGTAGATATAGTAGTTCAGTAGATAGAGTTAGTTGGGAAATTGTCCTATCAACTCTACTTTCAGAAAGTATTTAGTTTTACAGATGATATACTTTATCAGTATTTTATATGGCATTTCAGCCTATTTTCTGCATTAATTTCAGTATTATTATTCAGTGCTTATAGCAGATATTATTTATGGGTTAGCTTATGGTCCTTCAGGGTCGTAAGCACCGTATGATGACTAGGGGGTAGTCCTGGTCATTACAAACTTGGTATCAGAGCCTAAGGTTCAACAGAGTCTTAGGTAGTCTGGAAGCTACTTCACATAGAGTCTTGTGCATGGGTGTGTAATGCGCCACACTTATGGACAGAAGGCTATGAGATGTTTTAGGAAAAGTTTCCCTTCTTTCAGTATTTATGTTGTGTGAGTGAGCATGAGCTCAAGTTAAAATCTCAGTCCAATTCATCTCTTACTTACGCTTCCAGAACATGCCTTCCAGAGAAGCCAATAAAAGAAGTATTGGAAATCAGTCAGAACTTCGGCCCATTCAGGCATATCCCCTGGATGAACATGTCTCTTATGCAAAATTTAGAGATGCTTTTACTATGTTAGCCAATTTAGTAGTTGCTCAGAATAACCTACAGGCTGTTGTTCTATCTAGGCTTAGGGTTCATACTCAGCAAAGCAAGGGGGAGAAATATCGAAAGAAAGATAGAAAGAATAAAAATAAGAGAGTCAGAACAAGTTGTTTTAGGTTAAGGTCAGAGAGTAGTACCCAGTTCAGTTTTGTCAAAAATTCTCAGCCCCAAATCCTTCTGTATCTAGTGCTCCAGTGCCAAAGTTTAGAAATGTCAGTCGAGAGAGGACGTTAGACTCTAAGTTTCAGGGTAGCATGAAAAAAGGTCGTACCCACCCATTTTTCCAGAAATGTGATAGAAACCATCTAGGTGTGTGTAGTTCTGGAAGTGGCTTATGTTTCATGTATGGAAAGTTAGTCCATAGAATCAGAGATTGTCCTCAGTCAGGTTTACGGGGTTAGCACAACCATCCTTCAGCTCAGTTCGGTCGCCCGAATTAGCAGGGTTCCACTTCCAGTGCGGCCATTGGGCAACGTCCAAACAGACATTATGCACTTTAGTCCAGACAAGATCAGGAGAGTTCTCCTAATGAGGTCACTGGTACATTACAGATCTTCTATTTACATATTTAAGCCCTATTAGATATAACAACTTCTCTGTCTTGTGTAACTCCTTACATAGCAGACAACTTTAAAGACAGACTAGAAATATTAACCAAACCTTTCTTAGTGCTTACCTTAGTGGGAAAATCTATTCCAGCCAAATGAGTATACAGGAATTGCTCGGTTATAGTATTTCAAAAAATCCCTTTAGTTTATTTCATTAATAGAGTCATTCTATTTCAGTTTCTTGATGAACCAGTCCTTGAATAAAGGGGTAGTACCTCATTTTCAGTTGATTTCAGTTTGAATCTCTAGATTGAACAAGCCAAAAAAAAAGTTGAGAATGCTAAGTTAGTTAGGTTGAGGTTTCTATATGATGATTGTTGGGGCAATAGAAAGCTAAGAATCATGTATCAGAAGGAAGTACTAGCAGTGGACCTTATATTATCAGTAGTAGTCCTTCAGTATGAGTTTAGTGTTTATGAGCATTACCATATCTCAAACTCTAGAGTAAAGTGGTCTCAACTCGATTTAGAGTTTATTAAGTGGTTCACAGTCTTACAATAACGACTTTAAGCTAAGGGGGAGGTGGCAGAACAAGTGACCAAGTCAGACTTTCAGATTTTATTAGTAATGACTGTATGTGTAGAGAAGTAGTGGGATAGGTTGATGCCCAACCCATCCTTAGCTCAGTGAAAAGTTTTGCACTTCAGCTATGACAATATCTACATATGCCTTACATGTCAGCTCTGTGATCATAGTTCCTATTCGTTCATATTATCAAAAATCATGTACATGTACAATTTCTAGTATATGGAGTTCCAGTTTCCTTAGAGTATTACGAATCATGATCCGTGAATATACAAACTCTAAACTTAGGTCATACATCTCATGACTTATGTACTCAAGTCTTACAGTGTGCTCAGTTTCCATAACTTATGCTATTCTCCTAATGACCAACAAAATTTAGATTTCGTCATGTGTATCCTTAGTTTAGATCTCTTGATAAAGTCTTGGATATTGATGTTCTATTCCTCAGGCCTCAGTTAGGTGTCAAGTTCAGTATAGTGTCCATTTATTCTTAAGGTCCTCATGTTTTATCTTTTCAGTGAACTCCCCTTATGAGATGGTGTAGTGATAAGCGATTGCATAGAAGAGGGAGACTAGGATAAATGTTTTGTGTTAAGGAAAGATTTGTGCATGCTTGTTCTACTCAAGGTTGTAGATGTCAGGTTAGTGTATAAGTAAATGGCTAGCAAGAAGTATTTAGTTCTTAGAGGAAAAATCATAATCCTTCATGAGATAAGAGGTTGAGAAAAATATAGAGTGTGAGTGTACATTCAGCTCTTCAATTTATGCCAGTCCCCATCACATAAGCTATTAAAACTCAGTCTAGTTTTAGGTTTGCTTGATCAAAGCGTATAGTTACCAGTTATTCAATTGTTAGTATCTCAGTATTTCAGAATCATGTTATGCACTTAGTTTTGTATTCCTAGATAATACCGCTCCCATGAATTCATGCTCAGTTACCTCACGCTCCTCAGTCAATCATTACCTTATAGGCATAGTACTTTATAGTTTTATTCCTGTTATTCAAGTTAAAAATAGTTTAATCTTACATGACTAGTGTTCAACTATCAATCGTTCAGTTAATCAGGTAAGGTAGTATGCTTATGCATTCGTGCTCAGCGCGCATGTAAATATTTTCAGTAGTTTCAGGTGAAGTACTGTGCTAAGGTGGAGAGTATAGTTGAGAAAGTATTTGAAAAATATTTCTAAGCTTGAAAATTTGTAGCTGTGGTGCACAAGGCTTAAAAACTATATCTTAGAAGGGGTTTTTTAGGCCTTACATCATGTTACAGAATTGGATCCATGTTGTGTTTCAGATGTCTTATTCATACCATGCCCAGATTTCTTACTCCCTAAAGTCACTAGAACTCTTTAGAAAGAGTGTCAAGAGATACTCCAATCGAGTATACGTTTTTAGCATGGGTTAGTTCGTAAAGTCAGTAATTCAATTAGCTTTTAGGTGGACAAGTTCGTATGGTTTCCCATCTTCCCATCTATTTGTACTATACGAAGTTTCATGAATATGACCATTCCAAGATAGAGCATCCTAGTAATAAAGAGTTCAACCCAGTTCATGTATCATGTCTCAGTTTTAGATCCTAGATATTCAATTATGATTCAGTTCATAGGTGCCCCGTGCATCGTCTCAGTTTTTCCTCAGTATCTCAATCAAGTCAACATTCTTTGAGGGACATAGTCTCCCAAGTGGGAGATGCACTATACCCCTGAACTATCATGATCTAAACCTTCCATTTTCTCTTCACGTAACAAATTCAGTAGTAGTAATGGGTTCTCATAGTTGACCCTCTATTTCAAATCTCAGTCGTAAGCTATGTACTCAAGGGCTCAGTTCAGTTTGCAATATTTAGTTCGTGTATCACAGTTTAGACTCATTCATGTTGTCATGTTCTTGTTCATACATGTTCAGTAAATGATCTTAGGCTTATTAGTGTTCCTAACTAAGGTAACAGTCTTCCTTAGATCTACTCAGTTCCATGTTCAGTTACAACCATAATCTTAGTATTAGTTATCGTTGCATATTCAGTCACGCATTTATTAATCAGTTCAGTCATGTATTCCATGCATCAGATATGAATGTCCAGCATAGTAACTCAGTCTATGAGTAGTCCTCAGCTTAATCAGTCTCATTCGAGGATGAATGATCTTAAGGGTGAGATATTGAAACACCCCATACATTTACCTAGCTTAAATTCATCCCAAAATTTTCAAAGAATTGCATTAAAGATGAATACACTTTTATACATGTGGAATTTTGAAGATTTTCTCTTTTTATTGTGTGATAAATTGAATAACGTTTCCATCGATACCACATTTGACCAAATCCGACGCCCGGGCGAAGAGTTAGAGCCATTTTAGTAAGACAGTGTACCACCTGACACAATAACGTGTCACAAAGGCAGTCCAAATGGCATTTTTCATTTTTTAGTAAGACAACGCAATACCATCGTATCGCGCCGCCAGCTTTTTCCCAATTGTCACTTTCCGATATGACTCCGTGATCATGGTGCGTTGCGCCAAAGGAAAAAATTTGCAACTAGTGAGGCACCGCGATGGTGCAGTGTCGCGCCATCAGCCCAGTTCCCAATCATCAATTTCTAGTGACACGGCGCGATAGCGCCGCGTTGCACCAGGTGCCTAAATTATTTTTTCAATAACAAAAATTAAAAACTTTCTAGGGGAAATAGGGTCTTTTTCCATGACCCAAATAAGCGTTTAAACATGAAATTATGCCCTAAATACCGTATTATGTCATTTATTCTCACTTTCTCTCAAGAACAAAATCATTCTACCTCAAGAGGTAGAAACCCTAGTTCAAGAAATCAAAGAATGCGAATAAGAAGGATTGGTCTAGGAAGCTTGATGATGCACTATGGGCGTACAGGACTGCATTCAAAACACCCATTGGCATGTCTCCTTATCAACTAGTTTATGGGAAGGCTTGTCACTTACCCATCGAGCTCAAGCATAAGGCATTGTGGGCATTGAAGCAATTGAATTTGAATTGGGATGATGCTAAGAATCTGAGGTTGGAGCAGCTGAACGAATTAGATGAGTTCCGTCTCCATGCATATGAAAGATCAGACCTATACAAGGAGCGGATGAAAAAGTATCATGATCAGCGGATTGTTTGACGAAACTTCCAAAGTGGTGATATGGTACTTCTCTTCAACTCCAGATTGAAGCTCTTCCCAGGTAAGTTAAAGTCTAAGTGGTCTGGTCCATACAAAGTTATCCAAGTCTACTCGTCTGGAGTAGTCGAATTGGAAGGCAATAATGGTGTTGTCTTCAAAGTGAATGGCCAACGTGTTAAACCTTATATCGGTCCTCTTGACTCAATGAATTATATGGCCATCACTTACCTTGACGAAGTCTAAGTACTCGAGGAAACTATGTCGAGCCACGACAATAAATAAGACGCTAGATGGGAGGCAACCCATCGTTGTATTATTTTATCGTTTATCGTTTATCGTTTTGTCTTTCTTTTGTTCTATTATTTCTTTTGCTTTTGATAAGAGAAAATTCAAAAATAAGAGTCGTGCCACGACCAAAACTAAGGCGCTTGGTGGGAGGCAACCCATCGTACTAATCGTTTTCATTGGTTTTGAGCAAATATAGGTGCGAGAAGTATTCAACGAGGAGATTGGTTTCAAATGATGATTTGGACGCATTGTATGGTAAAGGTGGTAAGTTAGGAATAAGGATGCATAAGGCTATGGATTGAGCATTGCTCATGCCAAAATAGGCATCGAGGAAGGCTAGGCCTAGGTAAAACTAGGCCACGAACAATGCAAAACCTATACTATAGCCTAAGGTCTCGGAATCTAGTGTGCAAAGACATAGGCGCCGCCCATGCTTAAGTGTGCTATACACTATGTGCCGCCTATGATATAGAATTAGGTCTCAGTATCTCAAATGCCATACACTATGTTGCGCATATGTCCCTAAATGCTATACACTATGCGCCGCATATGTCCCTAAATGCACTACACTATGCGCCGCCTATACTATGATTATGCAAAGCACTATGCGCCGCATAGAGGTCATTTTTGTCTCCAAAACCGTTTGTAAATGGGTCAAAACCCGACCCATTCTCTTCCTATATAAAGGGGACTTAGTCTTGAAACATAACCACATTGGAAATTGACCTAAAGGCGCCGCACATCCACCTAAATCATCTCAAAAGTTTTCTTTTTTTGCTCTTCCAATTCACAAGACCATCTCCAAAGGCTTCAATCACGTAAGTACTCTTTTATTCTTCATCTATTTCTCGTAAGTACTACGTTACTATGTCTATTATTAATTGCTACATCTTGAAGGGTTATTGGTGATGTTAATGTGTTTGGATTGTTGATACATAACCATGTGAGTAAACATATACGTTAGGATAATCTTGAATTGTTTCCGACTTGTATTTGGTTTTACTAGCCTTGTTGTACTATTTACGGAATTGCTATGGTTATGAAAATTGCTTAAGCTTGATACTTGGATACTTACATGTTAGACTATCCCGTTCACCGGGATAAGACTTATAGTTGCCTACCGACTTAGGAGGTTGTGATTGTTGAAAATAACTATACCATGATGCAACCTCTATGTAGTAGTGTTGTTATACCTAACATGATAGTAGTGCAATGGCTGCAAGTAGTGATGCATCACTGATTTTCTTGTCGGAATATAGTTCCTAAAACGTATGTCGACGAAGTTCAAGTAATCGACTACATTCACTTCACTGTTTTATATTAACGAACCTAAGTGTGGGGTGGTACCCCGACGGCTTGTTTATAGATTGTTTCATTTGAGTTGATGCTAACATGAATATTGTTTAAGTCTCAGGAACAATGGCACCTAAAGCGCGACAAGATAAGGCTACCACTTCCCAAAAGGGCAAGAAGAGAGGTCGCAAGGACCAAGGAGAATCATCCTCAATGCAACTACCCCGCCGAATGTTTGGAATAAAATGGGTTCTTGAGGAGGAAGCCAAAGAATGGTACAAGAACAACAAGGAAAGAAAATATGTTCATGTCGACTTGATCAACAAGGACAGCCTAGCGAAGAAGGAACCGCGTATGTTGGCAAAAATCATGGCATTGAATCTGGATTTCATCTTTCGCGACATGGGAGAATGTAATCTCGATTTGACAAGGGAATTCTATGCCAACTGGTCGCCGAAAACCACCGGCAACAAAGTCAAGATTCGGGGCCAAGTGTTACAGCTCAACGCGGATTTGATCAACTCCTTTCTTGGCTTACCTTCGGTCGATCCAGCACCATTCAAAGAGCTGTATAGTAGGCCTCCTTATAGAGCAATACGACACACACTTTGTGAAAGTAGATCCATGGCAAGGTGGGGCAGACACCGAGACACCGGACGACACAACACCTTTCCCTATGCTCCATTGAATAGGGAAGCAAGAATCTGGTTGCGTATTGTCAACTCATGCCTTATTCCTGGGACTCAATACACCAAAATATCAAGAGATAGAGTGTGTTTGGTCTATGATTTGATGACGAATGTCCCTATCAACTTTGGGGCAATCATTCGTTCTACAATGAGGAAGGCCAGACTCCACAAAAGGTCCCACTTCACTTTTGGTAATCTGTTGACAACAATCTTACGGAAGGAGGATATCGAAGAGGAACCAGCTGATCACAAACTCCCACATAACCCGAAGAAGGTTGACCTCACAAAGGTCAAAGATGCTGAAACAACTCATGGTGTCAACCTTACTACTGCGGAGAGACAAGCTCGTGATGAGAGTTTCTTCCGTCATCTTTATGGCATGACACGATTTACTATGATGAGTGGTGGACGTGTTCTAACTGCTGTAGAGCTCCAACAGCTGGACCACGACTATCCAATGAGCATGCATGCACGGGAGATGTGTGGAGTGGGCGTATACTTTGAGGAACCTCTAGACGATGATGTGCCGACTGATGACGATCGACGCTTGCCTGACTCCGATGAGGAGGAGAACTCTGACGACGACTCTTATGATGATTCCGACGAAGGGGGTATGACCCCCGACATTGAGGAAGAGTCTGACTGACCAGGTTCTTCATATTTATTTTCCTCTGAGGGCAGTGTCTCGTTAAGTGTGGGGTGGCGGTACCGCATGCTATACTTCTCTATCGCATCTATGTTTGTTTACTCTGTTTACTGTTTTATTTTTGTGTCGTTTTTTAGGAATAATTTTTTAGCTTTGCATGAAATATTTTGAATAGGCAACATGTGATTATAACAAGAGTATGTGCTACAATTATGACTATTGAGACGTTTAGGCTCAAATTGTGACTCATTATGTGATATTGTGTGGTTCAATTCCTTCACTTGTTAGGTCAAGAGTCTATATTACTTCCAATAAAGTCGACCATGTGCCTTGTGTGTGTGAGATTAATAGTATATTCTATGTTTGTGGCTGATGCTAGAACTTGCCTGGTATGTATGCAAAGCGAAAATAAGGAGTGTAAGTTTAGGAGATGATTTAGGCATTTCTTTGGCAACCTACATATGTTTACCTTCGTTTTATCTACCCTTGGACATCATCCTAGTTAAACCCTTTTGAGCCTTTAGCCTATTTCTTTGACAACCTTGTATGTAATCCTAATCCATTTTTTTCAAGACCGTGATTTGATCCAAATTCCTAAGTGCTTTAAAGTATAAAGTCATGTGACAATATAAAAGGAAATTGGGTAAGTATGATGCTTTAAATTGTAATGGTGCTTAAATGTGTTATGAAAAAGAAAGTGCTATCATAAGAGGTATGTTGTGAAAAGAAGAAGGAAAAAGAAAGCTGAAAAGTGAGTTATGTTTAAAATTGAAAAGCAAAAGAGGAGAACAAGGGTGGTAGAAGAAAAAAAGAAGAAAGGATGAAAGAAAAAAGTGTCAATGATACAATGTGATGTATTAAAGTGCTTAGGAACTTAGTCACTATTTCTGGCCAAAATAGCTGATCCTACCCGTCCCTTAGCCTACATTACAACCTGTAGAAGACCTATTTGATCCTAATCTTAGCATTCTGACATTTAGTGGAGCATTACACTAAGGGCAATCCTATGGTCATCAGTTGCTGCATACGAATTCTTTGTGAGAGTGAGAGCAAGGATATTTTTATACCCATGTTTGAAAAAGATGCTATACTTGTGAGTGATTATGGGTAATATATTGTGAGACACACATGGTTGGTGAGTTTTGGGTAGTGTATATGATTCTTTGTACCTTAACTTTTGAATATGAATTGACCACCATCACGAGTCTATGCTAGAGGCTAAACTGTTTCTACTAATGATCGGAAAACTACTCTTTGTTGATATTTGTTGTGCTTGTCTTGACGAATGTTTTGTGTTGTTGCTGTGAAACCCTAAGTTGATGTTTAGAGGAACATGATATGTTGTTCGAGGACGAACAAAGCCTTAAATGTGGGGTGTTGATGATAGGCGATATTACGCGCCTATATCAATATATTTTGCCCATATTGATGCCATGTTTTGAGAACAAAGTATATATTTCATGCGCTTTTAGTCCTTTTTCCTGTAAGTGAACTAACGAACATGATTAGCAAAGTTTCAGGTATAAATGATGCAGAAATCGGCATTTTATGGCTTACTTGACGCCAAAGAAAGCTCACGAAGGAAGGAAAGGGAGCTTGAATGCCTAAAGGACCAAAAGTGATGCATGGAAAATCTGTCCCGGGCTAAAACAACATTTCTGAAGACTTTGGGGACTAGCATTAGTTTATTTGGATTTGGATAATGTTACATTAACCTAGTACAATTGGGTTAAGTATTTCATTAGTTTATTTGGATTTGGATAATGTTACATTAACCTAGTACAATTGGGTTAAGTATTTCATTAGCTTAGTAGGATTTGGTTAAGTATTTCATTAGCTTAGTAGGATTAGGATATGGGTATTATAAATACCCTATCTTGCTAGAGATTTTTAATGAATTCCTCCCTTAGTGGAGAGATACATTCTACCTTATAATTAATTCCTCCCTTAGTGGAGAGATACATTCTACTTCTCAATTCCGAATTCTTCTCATTAATTCTATTTTTCTTCTTCTATTCATCTATTCTTAAATTCCGCAACAAGAGAATCGTTACTTTGCCTAGGAATTCATGCCTAAACACCTACCACTTGTGCTACACGAAATTAATCAATCTTGTGGTATAACAACAATGTCAATCGTGATCTCCTTCGCATTCATGGGTAACTAAACTTCTCTGTTGGGGTTATGGAAGCTAACTGAGATACTATCTATTGCTGTTAATTTGATGAGTTCGTGACACGTATGCTGCTTATATCATAATTCTCTTCATCTTAATCTAAATTCTTTGTGGTTACAAACGCAAGAATACGCCAGTATAACATTTAACTTGTTCGAAAGAAAGGTTATTTGTCTGGAAAAGAGATAGTGTCAAGGTAGTAGGGTCACATCCTAAATTCCCTATTAAACAGTTAGTGCCGTAACTGGATTAACCTCTTGGAGAATTCGTACCGTTAGACACTCTTTAAGCTCGAAAGAGTTAAAGTGAAATAATCCTCGAATAGGTCGAAAGACGCCTAGATTTACCATCGAATACAATTCTCTATAAGCACATGCATGTCAGAATTCTACATACTCATAGTCAATAGAGATGTATAACTCAGAAGGTGGACACAACCCCAACGCTTCAATTCTCATTGTTTTACAACATACTAAACATTCTTTCTTTTTACTTTGCTATTTTCAGTTTCTACATTAATACTTTTGTTACACATTACAATCCCCCCTACTTACGAGACTTGCACTAAAAGTCTAGTAATCGTTGCTTACTTGTTGACCAAGCTATTCCCTGAGGGATCGATACCCAACCCAGGTTGGGTTCTATATTTGCTAACGACCGCTTTACTCTCCTACGAGAGCTGTAGATTGAGCGTTATCACCCTCTCTCTATCTCGATTGTTTCTCTCAAGCTTCTTCCAACCAACAGTTCTATAAATTTCTCCCTTCAATTCCTGGCGACTTCAACTTCTCGGCAAAAAATAGTTGTGCTTCGAGTTTATTTTTGAATTTTAACCTTCAATCAACGTGACAACATTGTGCTCTGGCGACAACAACTTTGAATTCTTCATCGTCCCTTTTCTTCTTTCACAGGTAAAAAATTAGGGCTTTTTAGTTATTAAGAAAAAAAGGAACTTGAGTCAACTTCGCTTCTAGTATTGACTAATAATTTTAATATTTGCTGCTTAAATTTGAAATGGGGACTGAAGAAACATCTAAATTCTGATATTTTTTATTCTCTTTTTCTCTTTTCGGAGTGAAAAATAATTTTTTGTTGTTACTATAGTTCTTGTTGTCGAACTGTTGATTCGATTTGTTGGTGTCTGTTGAATTTTTTGAAGTTTGATTTTTGTTCTGTATTTATACAAACCAAACAACAATTTTGGTATTTTTTGTCACTGTTGATGTTCTTGGTGTCTGTGTTGTGTTGTGTTGTGTTGGTGTTGTTGAGTTGATTTATTCTTGTTCTTGGTAAAAATGGTGTATTCGGTATTAAATGATGATATTGTTGCTGTTCTATTGAACAAAATCTTGCTACTATTTTTTTTCCACAATAGATGAAGCATTTGATGCAACAGATGAAGTATCTAATACAATAGATGAACCATCTGATACAACAGGTGAACCATCTAATGCAACAGATGAACCATTTGATGCAATATTTGAATCATCTGATGCAACAAATAAACAATATATTATTTGAAATCCTATCAACTATTCCAACTGGACGATATTTCCAAGACTTTGATTTCTCCCAATAGATAATTCATCTTTTATGACAGATGACGCTTTTATTGGAAGAAATCTAAACAATATTGACAGTTGATCTATTGCACAGACCAGCCATCTATTTCAACAGATGAGTGGTCTGTTGAAAGAAAATACAATAGTATAGAAACTATTTTTATTGTTTACAATAGATTACTCTCTGTTGCAACAAGTTAGTTATATGTTGCAATAGTTGAACCATATGATGCAACAGATGACCAATATGTTGTTTGAAATCCTATCAACTATTCCAACAGGACGATATGTTCAAGTCTTTGATTTCTCCCAACAGATAATTCATCTGTTGCGACAGATGACTGTTAGAAGAAATCTAAATAATATGGACAGTTGATCTGTTGCACATACCAAGAATTTGTTTCAACAGACGATTGATCTGTTGGAAAAAATCACAATAGTGTAGAAACTATTTTTATTGCTTACAACAAATTATTCATCTATTGCAATAGGTTAATTACATGTTGCAATAGATAACACACCTGTTGCAACATATGTGTGATCTATTGCAACTGTTATTTTACTGTATTGTACATGTTAGATTTACTGTTATCGTTTCTTTAATGTTGCTTTAGTCAATTATAACAACATACCACTCAGTTTAATAAAACTCTCCGAGGATCTTGAGTCTTTTAACATCTTTTCTTGGGGTTATGAAAGCTTCAAAATAACTGTCAAATATTTCTTGAATCCCTTAACGCCAAAGACAGTCAACTTATATGGATTTCCATGGGCTTTCATTGTAAATATTTCCTTTATTATAATTTATTTATTTTTTATTGAATAATGCTTTTGATTTATTGGCATTATTTTATAGGCTTGGGCATTTGAAACCTTTCTTATTTGAGACAACAAGTGAACTACCAGAATGAAGTTTCATGTCCAAGAATCCTAAGATGGTTGTCGGCCAAAATTGATAAAAATGCAAAATTTCTTGATCGCTTCACCCCCACGAAGGAAGCAGTTCCTAGTTGTCCACTTTCCAGTGGCACAACACGATAGTGGTGCGTCGCGCCAGGTTCCCTGTTTGGAAAAATTTCATGAAAAATTAAAAGGATGCCCAGGGTTAAAACAGTCCTTTTCCATGATTTTATTATGCCCAGATAGGAGATTTAATCCATAAAAACGTCCTTAGCTACTCATTATTCAATTCATCCCCAAATTAAAAAGTATTCTCTCTCAAAGAGGCAAAAACCTTAGTTCGAGAAATCAAGAACAAGTCTAAGGATTTCTTCCAAGAACCTTCAAGAAAAAATCTTCCAAGGTATGTTAGATGTTCATCCATAGATCCTTACCTTCCATGGAGCCTAAGAATCCTTTTTCAAAATACAATATTTATAATTTATAATTTATGATTTTCATGTTTGAATTAGATTGAATTCATGTTTATGATTTTGTTTGAGTTTTAATCCATGATTTAGATTACAAGTTCTAAGAATTGATTCTAGTATGTGTTGAATTATATGATATTTATGATAAACCCTTCAATTTGCAAGTTGATTGTTGTAACTATGTTAAACTCTAAGTGTTTATGATTTAATGAACCAAATATGCTTCTCATGTGTTTGATAAATTTTCTATGAGAATGAAATAATGAAATTATAGCATGCTAATATGTATTTCCCATCCATGTAAAAGTTAATGCATTACAAGTATTTGATGAAATATCTCTATGAATGAATTATGACCAAGTGAACATTGTTATGTTATTCAAGATGATGCTTTGCTTTACTTTTTATGCTATCGAGTCCTGAGGGTATTTAATACCCGACAATTTAGCTATTTACGTAGAGCCAGTGTCAGTGATAGGATAGTATCAGTCATGTCACGATTAGTAGTACTCTCAGTCAGTTAAAGAACTCAGTAGAACTCAATCAGTTATAGAACTTAGAAAAAATCAGTAAACTCTATTTCAGTCTAGTCCAGTTTAGTATAATCAGATCAGTGTCATTCAGTTGGGAGTAAGATTCAGCACCAAGCAAGCCTAATAATAGGGTTTGACCCATTAGCTAGGACTGGGTGTCTAAAAGCAATGCCTAAAGTCCAAAACTACGTAGCCAATATAGGTTATGAGATGTCACCCGTTAGTTAGGACTGACATACTCAAGGATCACTCGCTAGTTTAGGATTGATCTTAGGGGTCACCCGTTAGTTAGGAATATCTCCACAGTAGTTGTCATTACCTATGGCACGGTACTGACACCCTTCCAATTGGAGTTATAGATTTGACCCAACTCAGTTATCTTATCTTATTTGGGGCATATCGATTAGATAATTACCTCCCATAGTTTTAGTTTTAGTCTTCAGTTTAGGACTCAGTTCAGTTCTACAGTATCAGGACTATCAGCTACAGTCAATCAATATCAGTAACTCAGTTATCAGTAAATCTCAGATTATTAGCTACTCAGTTATTCAAAACTCAGTACTTAGTTTAAAAAAAGTTCAGATACAATATATATCTATGTATATCCACAGTATTGCATACTCAGTGATTTCAGTAGTATTAGTTATTCATGTTCTCTCATGTTCAGTTACTCTATATCATTTAGTTAGTTATTATTCATGCATATGAACCCTTGCATTCAACCTTACCTCATCTAGAATATCAATATATTCCCACATACTGATGCATACTTTCATGTGCTATGATGCCTCATATCATAGGTTCGGACGCTCAGGTTCCCGACCACGCATAGTAGATTCAAATTCAGCCAATAGCAGTAGATTTAACATTGAGTCCTCATCATTCGAAGATATTCTATTATTTTATATTCTAGTCGATGTAGTAGTTCAGTAGATGGAGTTGTTGGGGAATTGTGCCATCAACTCCACTTTTAGACAGATTCATTTAGAGGCTTTTCAGACTATACTTTCATACAGTATTTAGTTTTACAGATGTTATATTTTATTAGTATTTCAGATGTTTTCAACGTTATGGTATTTCATCCCATTTTTCCGCATTAATTAAAACATTATTATTCAGTGCTCAAAACAGATATCGTTCATGGGTTAGCTTGTGGTCCTTCGGGTTCGTAAGCATATTGTGATGATTAGGGGGTAGTCCCGGGATGTTACAGATATTATATTTAGTGATATATTAATTATACTTGAGTCGTGCTAGGCACTGTCCTAAGAAATTATATCAGTAGTGTGAAATATTTTCCCAAGATTAAACAAGCACTTCCTTAATTAATCAGAGAATACAAGAGTCAACAAAATTAATAATACAAAGGACAGCAAGTTAAACCAAGGGATTAAAGAGAAGATAAGAAATATCAATTACCAAATTTAGAACAAGAAAAGAGAAGAAAAATGTTATTAGTAGATGGAATTGAAACAGCTTAGTTGTTGAGTTTTTCTTGGTATATTTGTAGATTGAGTCCCTTTTATAGGCTTAAGAATGAACTTTTCTCTTGACAAGTGTCAAGATAAGTGGCATAATTTATAGCTTACAAGCTGCCACCATAATCTTCCCAAGTACACTTCTTGTTGACTTCAAAAGTAAGCATTTTAAGTAGCTTCTAAAATACATTTTACAAGTTTCTCAAATACACTAAAACAAATAAATCTTTTGAAATGAACATATTTTACCTACAATACTTGTAAGAAGAAAAAAGTGAAAATGCAGTGTACAGGAAATACTCCATATTTGTAAACTAGATGCTTTGACTTCTGGTCTTATCAAGAAGTTCTACGCAAATCATGTTTCGGGACTAAATTTTTAAAAATTGTGGCCACTTTGACAAAAAATTAATTTGAATAACTTGATGTGATTTCAGGAAAAAAATGTTGGGAAACAATCTAAATTTCAATATCATTTGTGAAATAAACTGCAACAATGATAATATTTCTTATTTTGTAGTATCAACAAGTTTTAACAACAACAACAACAACAATAAAGATAATATTGAAATATAGATAATAATAATTATTATTATAATATTTTTAGTAATATATAAAATACTTGAATTGTGCTAGGAACTATCCTAAGAAACTATTTCCACAATGTGAATATTTTCGTAGGATTAAAAAATCACTTTCCAAATTAATTAGAAGATACCAAAGGTTAAGTAAGTCTTCCCTAATTAATTAGAGGATACAAGAATTAACAACTATGAATGATACAAAATCAATAAATTAAATGGGGAATACAAGATAACAAGAACCAAATATTATTAACAATATGAATGGAAGAGCAAGAGAGAAAATAAGAACGTGAGAATAGAAAAAAGACAAGAAGAATGTTTTTCTTTGTGTTATCAAATGAGCTTAGCACCCATATATATAGTAGTAGCTAGTAGGTAGGAAAAATAAAAATAACTCTACTTGGTCACAAAGTAATTACAGTTCTTAGCCATCAAGAAATAAAAGAAGTTGGCCACAAAGTAATTAAAGTACTTGGCCATCAAGAAAAAGTAGTTGGACATAAAAAATTTTAACCAATAAAAAAATAATTTAATTAATCTTTTAAAATATTATTACATTGACAACAAACCCCGCCCATTTCAAAAGAATTGATAATAAGACTTGCTAATTTTGAATGATCAAAATGTAATAGCTTTGGTGTCTTTTGGACTATGAACTAAACCTAGACCGATAAAATTTAACTTACAGAGTTACTGGTGAAATATAATATTTCTATGAAGCAATAATTCTTATTATAAGCCAGAGAATTTACCAATCATATTTTGATAGTCATAATTATTGTTCAACGTGGTTTTACGCCAATAGGCGATGCACGTGCCTGGTATTCATGAGATCTCTCGAGACTAAGGCCAAAAGTCACAAAGGAACGACCTCATTCCACTTCTCATATAGGTAAATTCATCAAGAATACACTACTTTAAATATATCATTCATAAGGACTATGAATTCATTAAGAGTTAATAACTCATCCCTCAATTTTAGTAGCAGTTCTAGAACTCTCAGTAAGTTCACAGTGTTAATATCGACTTGTTATTACCCATATGAATCTACTTCATGGGATATCCAATCACATAAGTTGGATTACCATCTCTATTGACAATCGTATTGGCCTTAACTCTATCTCTTTTGAGGTTTGAAGAATTAATTTTCTTCCCACAAGTTTAGTCAGTAAATCAACTGAATTCAATTTTGACTTCACATAATCAATAAAAATTATTCCATATCTTCACAACTGCTTAACAACATCATTCCTCAATTTCATATGTCTACCCTTACAATTGTAAGATTTATTCTTTGCAATAGCAATTGCGTCTTGACAATCACAGTGTCTATACACATGAGGAACCAAATCATTCTTTTTTTAAAGGGATATTAGACAACAGATCATAACTTTTCAAAGGAATATTAGGCATCATATTATCATTTTAAAAAGGGATATCCTCTAAGAAATTTCTTGGCCATTTAACCTTACTATCAGCTAACTCTAGAGCCACAAACTCTTTTTCTATAGTTGATCTAGCAATGATTGTCTGCTTAGCTGATCCCAACGGTACTACACCACCACCTAAGGTGAATACCTATCCACCAGTGGATTTCATCTAATCTGAATCAGAGATCTATTTTGCATCACAATATCCTTCTAACGTAGAAGAAAATCCACTATACATGATACCATAATTCATGGTTCCATTTAAATATTTCATCAATCTCATTAACGTGGACCAATGTTCTGTGTTGGAATTATGTGTATATATACTTAGTATACACACAACATAAGCTATGTCAAGCCTAGTAAATTCATCATATGTATCAGACTTCCAATAATTTATGCATATTTAAACTAAGCAACTGAGTCATCATTATTCTTTTTTAATTTAGAGTTAGCATCATAAGAAGTGGCTATAGGTGTTAACTCCCAACATTCGAACTTCTTAAGAAGTCTTTCAACATAATGTTCTTGTGTTAACCTTATATCATTATCACTCCTTATAACTTTAGCTCCCAATATCATATTTACTTCTCATAGATTTTTCATATCAAGGTTAGTAGATAGAAATAACTTGATACTTTTTAAAACATTTAAACTTGTACCTAATATAAGCATGTCATCAAAATATAAGCAAATTATGATATAATCATTGTCTACTACTTTAGTAGAAACACATTTATCTACTTCAACAGAAAAAATTATCTTTTATTAAGACTTGATCAAATTTCCTATGCCACTGTTTAGGAGCTTGTTTAAGGCCATAAAAAAATTTAACCTAATTTACAAACTTTATTTTCTTGTCCATGAACTACACATCCTTTAGGTTGAACCATATAAATTTCTTCTTCTAAATCACCATTTAAGAAAGCTGTTTTTACATCTATTTGATGGATAAAAAGCTTATGAATTGATGCCAAGGTAATTAAAATTTGAATAGAAGAAATTCTTGTCACTGGTGAAAATGTATCAAAATAATCAATATTTTATTTTTGAGCAAATTCCTTAGCTAAATGAGATTTATATTTATCGATACATTTATTTGGATTAAGTTTATTTTTAAATATTTATTTACAACCTATAGGTTTTGCACCAAGAGGTAAATCAGTTAAAGTCCATGTACTATTTTTCATTATAGAATCAAATTCAACTTTTACTGCCTATTTCCAAAATTTAGCATTAGAAGAAGATATACTTTTAAAATAATTTCATGGATATTTATCGACAAGAAAAGTTTGTAAGTCATTTCCATAAGAAAATATTCTTTTCTAGGTCTTTTACTCCTTCTTAATTCCTCAATATTAGAGGTAGATTCATTTTCTCTTTCAACAGGTGCAAGAGATATTTTATCCCAAATGGAAAAATATTTTCAAAGAATTCAACTTTGTTTGTCTCAATAATAGTATCACTTTTCAAAATAAGAAATCTATATGCAACACTATGTTCAGCATATCCAATAAGCGTGCAATCACTAGTTTTAGGACCTATTTTATTTCTTTTTAGGTTAAGGCAAAAGAACTTTAGCAAGTCACCACCATACTTTTCAATATTTAAAATTAGGTTTATAACCTTTCCATAATTCATATGGAGTTTTACCAGTTCTTTTATGAGGAATTCTATTTTGCAAGTGACATGCAAATAAAATAGTTTTACCCCATAAATTATCAGGTGCATTAGAGATAATTAACATAGAGTTCATCAATTCCTTAAATATCCTTCTTAAGTTTTTATTTCATCTACACCATTAGAAATAAGTGTATAAGGTAGAGTTACTTCATGAATAATTCCTTCGTTTTCACAAAAAATATTTAAGGATACACATTCTCCATCTTTATCAGCTCTAATTCTTTTGATCTTTCTTCTAAGCTGATTTTCAAATTTAGTTTTATAAGATACAAAAGCATCAAATATATCATCTTTATTTCTAAGTAAATACAACTTGGTAAATCTAGAGAAATCATCAGTAAAAGTCAAATAATATCTTTTACCATCTCTAGTCATAGTTTGTTTTAAATCACCCAAATCAGTGTGAATTAAAGTTAATAATTTAGTTTCTCTATTAACTAAAAAAATATGACTTTTTAGTAATTTTATATTTAGCACATATTTCACATTTATTAAAATTAAGATAAGCATCCAGTACCCCCTCGAACTATGATCAAAGTTTCTGCAACACACTCCAACTTTACATGGGTCCTATTAACCCTCGTATACTTAATTTTAATGTATTTTTGTCACCCTCTTTTGCTGACATGACACTTTTATTACATAAAAATGAGGCCCACATCAAAAGTATCATGTCAGCTAAAAAGGTGCCATATCAGCTAAAAAGGGTGATAAAAATACACTAAAAATAAGTTTAAGAGGGTAATAGGACCCTTGTGAAGTTGGAGTATGTCTTAGAAAATTTGGTCATAGTTCGGGGGTACTAGATGCTTTACTCATTAAAATTATTTGATTCTAAATCATATATTTGATCAAGTGATTGCACATTTTTATAAAAGAGAAATTAACATGTCCTAATCTAGCATGTCATAAAGAAATAGACTCAGTTAAATAGGCAGAAGTAGATACATTTTTAGAAATATCATCGTGAATATTAAGCACAAATTAACCATGATTACAAAATTCATTTCCCAAAAAATGTTATTTTTAGTCAACATGATTTCATTGTTTTCAAAAGTAACCTTCATTCAAACTTTTTGTAATAATGCCACAGAAATCAAATTAATTCTGATATTGAGAACATGCAACACATTACTCAATGGCAAAGTTTTACCAGATGTGAGTTTAAGAAGAACTTTGCCTTTTCCAAGAACTTGAATAGTTCTCGAGGTCCCAAGATAAATAATTTTTTGTCCTTTCTCAACTTGTATGTATGATACAAAATCATTCTTATTTGTACAAATGTTCCTAGTTGAACCAGATTCTACCACCCAGTTTCTCACATTGGTTTAAATATTTATTTTTGAAATGATTTTAATAATTATATCATCCATTTTAGTCAAATTTATTTTTGACTTAGCGAGATTGTCATTTCTTGCATTGAGATGAATTTTTGTATGAAGAGTTTATTATTAGCTTTAGGTATATAATCATGTTTATTTTCATACCTGCATTCTGCAGTACCATAATCTTTTGACAAAATGATCGGAATGGAAGCAGCTAGAGCAACACCAACTTTAGTATCATCAACTGTATTAGGACCAATATTATATGCCATAGTTTCTTAGATTGTTGGTAAGCAATAATAAATTTCAATACCATTTTTGAAATAAATTACAACAATGATAATATTTCTTATATCGTAGTATCAAAAAACTTTACCAACAACAACAACAACAACAACAATAATAATAAAAATAATATTGAAATATAATAAAATACTTGAGTCGTGCTAGGCATTGTCCTAAGAAACTATTTCCACAATATGAAATATTTCCCCAGGATTAAACAAGCATTTTCCTAGTTAATTAGAGGATACCCAAGGTTAAGTAAGTTTTTCCTAATTAATTAGAGGATACATGAATCAACAAACTCTGAATGGTACAAAATCAATAAATTAAATGGTGAATACAAGATAACAAGAACCATATATTATTAACAATGTGAATGGAAGAGCAAGAGAGAAAATAAGAATATGAGAAGAGAAGAAAGACAAGAAGAATGTTTTTCTTTGTGTTATCAAATGAGCTTAGCACCCATATATATAGTAGTTGCTAGTATGTAGGAAAAACAAAAATAAATTTACTTGGCAACAAAGTAATTAGAGTTCTTGTCCACTAAGAAATAAAATAACTTGGCCACAAAGTAACTAAAGTACTTGGCCATCAAGAAAAAGTACTTGGCCACAAATAAATTTTAACCAATCAAAAAATAATTTAATTAATCTTTTGAAAAATTATTATATTGACAACAAAATAGAGGTCAAATAATGGTGGCACAGACACTAGAATATTCTATTGATGTATAACCAACAAGAAAATAGAACATCAATAAAAACCTTCCAAATTTATATGTTTTTGTTTCACTTCAAAGAATAGAAGAAAGAACTCCAAGAAACAATCAGGGTACGATTTATGAGTGGTTCACCATGAGCCATAATTCAGGGTACGAGTCATACCCAGGACTTATAAAGTGGATAGTGTTCAAACCTCTTGAGATTCTATTCTGCCAGGGGTACGATTTATGAGTACTAGTCATACACTTGGATACGATTTGGGTTTAGGTGTGTCGTACCTTGGATAGTTTTGGGTCTAAGAGGGAAATCCTAGGGCACAAGAAGTGGATACCACTCATACAGAATGGATATGACTCATAAGGGTAAGTCATACCCTATGATGGAAATTAAGTGTAGTTTAAGTGAGGGCAATATAGATATTTCGACACTTATCCTAATAAGGTCCCATGACTTATATTGCACTTGAAAGGTTATTTTTCCTACTATTCTATTCTTAAACACTTAGAAAACACTCTTAAATTCTTCCTAGAGTTGTTAGACAAAGGAAGCTAGGGTTTCATCTTAAGGAGTAAATTGGGGTTTGATTTGGTGATTTATCTCCATCATCATCTTTGTTTAAGGAATGTTCTCTTCCCGTATTGTTATTTCCAACTAAAAGTATGGATTTTATACAATGTTTTCATGATTTAAATGTTGTATGATTTTGGGGTTTTAAATATGATTTGGGGGTTTTGGCTATAAATTCTTGGTTATGGTTTTCCCATATTTTAATTATGCTTTTATATGCATTTATGACCGTTTTGGATAATTGGTTGCATGGGAATGGTTGTTTGGAAATTGGCTTTAGTTTTGGAAATACTATGCCCCCAATGTGTTAGATAAAAGGCCTATAATAATGCTTTCACCATTATATTAGGATTTCAGTAGAACTTGTGCATGATTTAAGCCTGGTAATGGAACCCTAAATAATATGAATGGTTTACTAGATTTTGGAATGATTTGGATTAAAAAACATACTTGTGGGGTACAATGGAATCTCCTAAGTTAATATGGTAAGGAATACTTGTGGGGTACATAGAAATCCCCTAAGTTAATTGGATAATAGGGTCTATGGGTACATAGGAATCTCTTGACCACTAAAAGGTTTGGCTAAGGATAATACTTGCAAGTTATAGTCGGTAATAATGGAATAATGATTTGGTTGGAAAGTGGTTTTAATTAGATAATAATAGTGGGATGTTAAAGCTAACCGTGAAGGTGGGAGTCCAATGGATGAACAACTAAAACTTATGTTTGCCGACATAAGGGGTAGGTTATGGCGACTTTATATGATACTTGTGAGGTACACGGAATTCCTCTAGGTACATTGTACATATGTATCATGGAGAGTGAAGGGTACATGGGAATCCCCGACTCTTATGGTATCTTCAATTCGTATGGCTACATGCATCAAGTCCCATTCAAGGGTTTCATTGGACCGATATATCCCTTAGGTGGTTTTACGACAGTTAAGCTTCACATACTCAGGCTAAAGGTTTTAAATGCATGCAAAACCTAGTTTCCTTTCCTGGAATGGTTATATATATGTATGGTTCGTGTGCATATGGATGGTTTTAGTTAATTTTCATAAATGACATTATTTTGTCATTATTCTAAGTTCATTTTAGCATTCACCCACTAACCCATCTTCAAGCAGCTGTATCCCCATGCGATACATGAATTGGCTGTTCTACTCCTTCTTCTTAGCATTTGGACATTCGGGAGTCAACTTTGGATTAAAGTGGTGAGCTTCCATTTCTCTGGAAGGCGCTATTTCATAGATGTTATTTCATACTTTAGATTATTTATGTATATTAGTTTTGGCTAAGGTTGGGGGCATGTCCCAACTGGATTTTTGTATTCTTTTGATTAGAGGCTTTTGTGAAATTACTATGGGTTGGTATGGGTAGGATCGGTATTGGTTTCAGCCTTAGGATTGGTATTGGTATTGGGCATGATATTGGCTGATTGTATTGTTGGTTGTTCCATCCTCTTTTATTTTGGGATTTTATATTTAATTATTAATAAAACTTCTTTAGTTATTATCAGAGTTATGGTTTTGGTTTTGGTTTGGCTAGGTATGGTTGGATGATTGGTATGGGGAAGTTGGACTCGATTGGGCCGGTCACGGTCGTGATCCTGTTCTAGAGTCTTCATATGAGATGTTATGCTATATTGTTATATGTTCAAAATTTAGACAACTCAAGGAAGGCGAATGGAGGTTGAGTTGGGTAATGATGGTGGTCATTAATCCTGGTCGAACTTAGGACGCCCATTACGATAAGGCCCCGAGTTGAGTCATGTCAAGTTGGTATCAAAGACTTAGGTTCATGGTCAATTGGGAGTCTAGAAAGCCGTGTATGGTAGAGTCTCTTTTTGGGGTGTGTAGCATGCAACACTTATAAGAGAGAGGCTACAGGGCATTTAGGAATATTTTACTTTCTTGGTATTCTATTTTTAAGTTTGGAGTCTAAGTCCTGGAATCTTCTCTAATCCTTGTTTGTTCACTTTTTAGATCATGCCTTAATTATTTGTAACACAAAGAGATACTTTTTCCCTATTTGGGGATATGATGATGGGGTACATCCTACACTTAGAGTTTGCACACGTTCTCTGGGTCCTATCCCTTATTGTTCTGGAGTTCCCCCAATTGCTACTAGTCCTCCTCAGGGTGGGGTGACTAATGTATAATTTCACCAATCTATTCGTGTTATTGATCAGTTGGTTGCTTCTCAGGCTTTGTCTACTAAGGCCACAAGGATTGGTCAGTTTATGAAGATGAATCCTCCTGCTTTTATTGGTGTGAAAAATGGAGGAGGATCCTCAGACTTTCTTGGATAAAATAGAGAAGATATTTATGGTAATGCAGGCCACAAATATGGAAGGTATAAATTTTGTAGCTTACATCTCAAGGATGCTGTGCACCAATAATATGAAGAGTGGGATAGGGATAGAAGTGATATGGAGGAGTTGTCCTTATGGGATGCTTTTCTAATGCTTTTCTGGATTTTTTCTTTCCTCAAGAGCTGAGGGAAGTGAAGATGGAAGAGTTTGAGAATCTTAATCAAGGCAACATATCTGTCTGTCAAGGAATATGCCTTAAAGTTTCATCAATTGTCAAGGCATACTTCTGATTTGGTGGATGGCATGAGGGTGAGAATGAGAAAGTTCACGAAACACTCTGGTTTCTGGACCTTAGAAAATTTCTTAGAATTCTAGTCTTTGGATCCAATATAACTCAAGGGTATGATTCATATGTTATGGTATGGATAGTATGGTCCAGTTATATACTAATCAGTGTTGGTTGGTGGGATGGATTTGGTTACTGCAATGGATACGACTTAGCGGTACGATTCATCTTGGTGGGTACAGATTATTTGATTCTTTAACTTAATCTTAGACTTGGTTATGTAGGTTGGATCTGAGTATGAGTGGCTCACCATGAGCCATAATCCAGGGTATAAGTCGTACCCAGGACTCATATGGTAGTTAGTGTGCAATCCTCTTAGTATTCAATTCTTCCAGGGATACGGATGAAGTGTATGGATCATATAGTTGGATACAACTTAGTTTGGATGAGTCGTATACTGGACAGTTTTTGGTCCAAGGTTTAAGAACAAGGGTATGAGTGGTGGGTACCACTCGTGTAGGGAGGATATGACTCGGAAGGGTTAGTCGTATCCCTGTGATAAGATTTTGGGGGATTTAAGTAAGGGCAATTTGGAAGGTTATTTACCCTAATATTCTTTTTATTAACACTTAGAAACTCATCCTAAATACTCCATAATTCTCTCAAGAGCTTTTGGGGCAAGAAAGCTAGGGTTTCAACTAGAGGATCAATTTTGGTGTTGTCTTGGTGATTTCTTTCCATCATCATCTTGGTTTAAGGCATTTTCTCTTCCCTCATTGTTAATTCTAATTAAAGGAATGGTTTTACATAATATTTTCATGGTTTTATGATTGTATGATTTTGGTTTTCAAATATGAATTAGGGGTTTTGATATTGAGTAGTTGGTTATGGTTTTCCATGGTTTTAACAATATTTTATGTGCATTAATGGTGGTTTACTATAATTGGACTGCATGGGAATAGTTTAATGATAATTGGAATTGATTTTGGGTATATTATGCCCCTAATGTGTTTGATAAAATGCCTATAATAATGTTTTCATTTCATTGAGTACTTTAATGGAACTCTTGTTTGTTTTAAGACTTGGTAAAGGAATTATGCATGGTTTAAATGACTTGTAAAGGTAAATGGCTAAATGGTTATGCTTGTGGGGTACATAGAATCCCCCAAGTGGTTTAGTATGGTTATTGGAAAGGGCATTTGAAAGATCCCTTAAACTTATATATGGTTGGCTATGGAGAATACTTGCAAGTAAGGGTTGGTATGACGATACCAATATTAATCTCCTTGGTTAATAAATGGATAATGGTTTTGTTATTTAGAAAATGATTTTAATTAAGCATTAATGATGAAATGTGTAGTAGAGCCATGGAAGGTGGAGGTACCGAGGGACCAAAATTGGAAACTCATATTTGCCGATATAAGGTTTGGTCTTGGTGACCGTGTACATGATGTCATTATCTTCTCTGGTTGTACGACTACACGCACTAGGGCTCTTTCAGCGGGGAAAGCTGAACCCATATAGCCCATGGGCTGGCTTAAGACGACAAAGCTACACAACCCAGGTAAAGGTTTTAATGGCATTCTAAACATAGTTCCCTTTCCTGGCATGGTTATATGTATATATACTTATGGTTGTGTGCATATAGATGGTTTTACTTGACTTTTATAAATGGAATTATTTTATCCTTATCTTTAGATCATGCTAACATTCTCCCGCTAACCCGTCTATTGACGGTTGTATACCCACACTATGCTGGAATAGATCGTTCTACTCCTCCTACATAGTGATTGACTCAGGGATAATATTTGGATTGAAGTGGTGAGCTTCCATCTTTATGGAAGGCTCTATGTCATGTTATGGATACTTTTAGACATTTTGATTCAGTTTTGGATATTGGTTTTGGCTATGGTTGGGGGCATGTCCCAACCGAATATTCTTACTCTTTTGGTGAGAGGCTTTGTGGTATTGCTATGGGTTGGAATGGGTGGGATCGGTATTAGTGTCAGCCTTGGCATTGGAATAAGTTGGGAGGATGGCATCATCGAACATAATTTCTCACTGTTCTATCATATTTTATTTTAGGATTAATCATATTATATTTTTGAACTTATTTGGTTATGATTATATTGGTTTTTTTTGGTATGGTTGGATGGTTTGTATGGTATTGTTGGACTCAGTTGGGTCAGTCGCGATTGTGATGTTATCCCAGAGTCTTGTTATGAACAATAACACTATCTTGTTATATGTTAAGAATTCAACCAACTCAAGGTAGGCGACTGAAGGTTAGGTTGGGTAACGGGGGTGGTCTTTAGTCTCGATCAGACTTGGGATGCCCATTATGACAAGGCCCCTGGTCGGGTCATGTCAGTTTACTTCTGGGCTATCTTGGGATTTGATCCTTAAAAGTAAGACTGCTTTGCTGATCAAGGATATGGATATTTGGAGGTTGGTTTTCCACTTGCAGTAGGTGGAGAAATAAAAGAGAACACAGGCGGATTTTAGGGAAAGAATGGGTAAGAGAAGCAGGTTTTTTGAGCAGGGTTGTTCTCAGCAGTCGGGCGGTCGAGATATAGGTAAATAGGCAAAGAAGAAATAGAGGAATTTGGGTTCCTTCTCAACTTCTAGTGCTCCTTACTTGAAATAATCGGGTGACAACCGTCAATAAGGTGGTGATAATTTTTGAAAACAAGGTACCCAATTTCAGGCGAGTGGGGGTCAGTTGGCTTCTTTATACCATCCTTTTTGGTTTTATAGTTGTTATCATCGGGGCCATTATTCGGTTGAAAATGGTGCATTGGGAGCGATCAAAGCTCTGGTTGTTTTATTTTCTGATCCTGCACCTAGTGGTGTGGCTTTGGCGTCAGCTCTTGCTTCTGGTATCGACACAAGACAGAATAGGTTGTATGCTCTTGCATCTCAGTAGGAATTTGAGGCATCACCTGATATCGTTATAGATACTTTAGAACTCTTTTCTTATGACCTGTATTGTCTGCTTGATCCAGGCTCTAATTTTTCTTATATGACCCCACTTATGGCTATATGTATTGGTTTTGATCCTAAAGTTATCTCGAATTCTTTTTCTATTTCTACCCCGGTAGGTGACTCAGTTACTACTGAAAGGGTCTATAGGGGGTGTATGGTATTTGTGGGTGGCAGACGGACTTTGGTGGATCTTTTTGAACTGGATATGGTAGACTTTGATGTCATTCTGGGGATGGATTTGTTGCACTCTTATTACGCATCCTTGGATTATCGTACCCGTAAGGTTGTCTTTAGGTTCTCTTGTGAACCAGTTATAGAGTGGGAGGGTTGTAATACCCCATACTTTTACCGAGCTTAAATTCATCCCAAAATTGTCAAAGACTAGATTCTAAGATGAATACACTTTTATACATGTGGAATTTTCATGATTTTTACTTTTCATTATGTGGGAAATTGAATAAGCTATCCATTGATATGGAATTTTTCCAAGTCCGACACCCAGGCGAAGCATTAGAGCCATTTTAGTAAGACAGTGTACCACCTAGCATTCTAGCGCATCGCGGAGGCCGTCCATATAACATTTGTCATTTTCCAGTGAGACAATGTGATACCACTGTGTCGCGCCACCAGCCTTTTTCGCAATTGTAACTTTCTAGTGTGACTCCATGATCATGGCGCGTCGCCCCAAAGGGAAAAATTCACAACTAGTGAGGCACCACGATGGCGTCGCATCGCGCCATCCACCCAGTTCACAATTGTTAGTTCCAGTGACACGACACAATATCGCCACTTCGCGTCAGGTTACCAAATCACTTTTTTAGTAACAAAAATTAAAAACTTTCTAGGGGCAATAAGGTCTTTTTCCATGACCCAGATTAGCCTTTAAACATGAAATTATGCCCTAAATACCCCATTATGTTATTTTTCCTCACTTTCTCTCAAGAACAAAATCATTCTCTCTCAAGAGGTAGAAACCCAAGTTCAAGAAATCAAAGTCAACCCTAAGAAATCCTTCAAGAACTTCAAGAATCTCACAAATTCAGGTATGTTAAATGTTCATCCATGGGTTCCTTTCACCCATAGAGTCCAAGAATCCTTTTTAAAACCTGCAAGATCTCAGATTTATGATTTCTATATTTGATTTAGATTGAATTCATATTCATGATATTAGTTGGGTTCCAATCCATGATTTAAATACAAGTTTCTTGAAATTAAATATATGTGGTGTATATCTGATTATCTTGATAAACCCTTGAACGTATAAAGTGATTAATGCATCAATGATGTTAATTTGGTTTGTAATCCATGATTATGATAAAATTCATGAAAAATAGAATAGTATTTAGGGGGAATTATATGAATTACATGCTAGACCCTTGAATTTGCAATTAAGTATTGTATTCATGATGTTTATGTGATGACAATTATCATGTGAAATACTCATGCTCCCCAAGTATTTGCTAAAATGCCTATGTAAAGTAGATAGAGGAATCATGAGATCTTAATCATGTACAAGCTTATGCCCTACAAGTGTTTGATAAAATGCTTATGTGAATTGACTAGTGATGGCATGACATGTTATTATGTGATCCCATTCATGTACAAGTTAATGTATTACAAGTGAATGATGAAATATCTCTATGAATGAATTATGATCAAGTGAACATTGTTGTGTTAATCAAGTTTATGTTTTGATTTATTTCTCGTGCTATCAAGTCCTGGGGGTATTTAATACCCGATAATTTAGCTATTTACCTAGAGCTAGTGTTAGTTATAGAATAGTATTAGTCATGTTATAACCAGTAGTACTCTCAGTTAGTTATAGAAATCAATAGAACTTAGTCAGTTACAAAACTCAAGAAAACTCAGTAACTCAGTCTCTGTACATTTTCGTTCAGTATACTAAGTTCAGTGTATTTCAGTTGGGAGTATGATTTATCACCGAGCGAGTGCAGGTATGATGACTTCCCTATCAGATAGGCAGAGTCGTTATTTGTAGTCCATGTACTCCAGAACTATGTAGCCAGCGTAGGATGAGGAGTCACCCGTCAGACTAGGCTTGAATACCTCCCAGGGGTCACCTATCAGATTAGGCTTGGCTCTGCCTAGGTGTCACCCGTCAGTTAGGCTTGGCATCCTAGTTTTCTAGTGTTAGTATTGGTGGTACGGTATTAGAACCCTTCCATTTGGGATTATAGGTAGGACCTCTATCAAATCATATTTGGGGCATTTTGGTTAGATGATTACCTCCCACAGTTTGAGTTTTAGTTTTGGTCTTCAGTATGGAACTAAGTTCAGTTCCACAGAATCAGAACTGTCAGACATAATCAAATAAGAACCAGTAATTCAGTTATCAGTAACTCAGATATCAGTTACTCAGTTATTATAAGTCAGTACTTAGCTTATGAAAAGCTCAGTTACAACATTATATAAACTCAGAATATTGCGTACTCTGTATTTTCCGTAGTTCAGATTATCTATGTACACTCATGTTTATTTACTCTATATCATTTAGTCAGATATTTTTCATGCATATGAACCCTTGCATTCAGCCTTACCTCATCTAGAATACCAGTACATTTCCACGTACTGATGCATACTTTCCTGTGCTATGATGTGTTATATCAAAGGTTCAGATGCTCAGGTTCCCGACCATGCATAGTAGATTCAGATTCATCCAGCAGTGGTAGATTTAGCAGTGAGTCCTCATCATTCGAAAAAATTCTATTATTTTATATTTTCAGTAGATATAGTAGTTCAGTAGATAGAGTTAGTTGGGAAATTGTCCTATCAACTCTACTTTCAGAAAGTATTTAGTTTTACAGATGATATACTTTATCAGTATTTTATATGGCATTTCAGCCTATTTTCTGCATTAATTTCAGTATTATTATTCAGTGCTTATAGCAGATATTATTTATGGGTTAGCTTATGGTCCTTCAGGGTCGTAAGCACCGTATGATGACTAGGGGGTAGTCCTGGTCATTACAAACTTGGTATCAGAGCCTAAGGTTCAACAGAGTCTTAGGTAGTCTGGAAGCTACTTCACATAGAGTCTTGTGCATGGGTGTGTAATGCGCCACACTTATGGACAGAAGGCTATGAGATGTTTTAGGAAAAGTTTCCCTTCTTTCAGTATTTATGTTGTGTGAGTGAGCATGAGCTCAAGTTAAAATCTCAGTCCAATTCATCTCTTACTTACGCTTCCAGAACATGCCTTCCAGAGAAGCCAATAAAAGAAGTATTGGAAATCAGTCAGAACTTCGGCCCATTCAGGCATATCCCCTGGATGAACATGTCTCTTATGCAAAATTTAGAGATGCTTTTACTATGTTAGCCAATTTAGTAGTTGCTCAGAATAACCTACAGGCTGTTGTTCTATCTAGGCTTAGGGTTCATACTCAGCAAAGCAAGGGTGAGAAATATCGAAAGAAAGATAGAAAGAATAAAAATAAGAGAGTCAGAACAAGTTGTTTTAGGTTAAGGTCAGAGAGTAGTACCCAGTTCAGTTTTGTCAAAAATTCTCAGCCCCAAATCCTTCTGTATCTAGTGCTCCAGTGCCAAAGTTTAGAAATGTCAGTCGAGAGAGGACGTTAGACTCTAAGTTTCAGGGTAGCATGAAAAAAGGTCGTACCCACCCATTTTTCCAGAAATGTGATAGAAACCACCTAGGTGTGTGTAGTTCTGGAAGTGGCTTATGTTTCATGTATGGAAAGTTAGTCCATAGAATCAGAGATTGTCCTCAGTCAGGTTTACGGGGTTAGCACAACCATCCTTCAGCTCAGTTCGGTCGCCCGAATTAGCAGGGTTCCACTTCCAGTGCGGCCATTGGGCAACGTCCAAACAGACATTATGCACTTTAGTCCAGACAAGATCAGGAGAGTTCTCCTAATGAGGTCACTGGTACATTACAGATCTTCTATTTACATATTTAAGCCCTATTAGATATAACAACTTCTCTGTCTTGTGTAACTCCTTACATAGCAGACAACTTTAAAGACAGACTAGAAATATTAACCAAACCTTTCTTAGTGCTTACCTTAGTGGGAAAATCTATTCCAGCCAAATGAGTATACAGGAATTGCTCGGTTATAGTATTTCAAAAAATCCCTTTAGTTTATTTCATTAATAGAGTCATTCTATTTCAGTTTCTTGATGAACCAGTCCTTGAATAAAGGGGTAGTACCTCATTTTCAGTTGATTTCAGTTTGAATCTCTAGATTGAACAAGCCAAAAAAAAAGTTGAGAATGCTAAGTTAGTTAGGTTGAGGTTTCTATATGATGATTGTTGGGGCAATAGAAAGCTAAGAATCATGTATCAGAAGGAAGTACTAGCAGTGGACCTTATATTATCAGTAGTAGTCCTTCAGTATGAGTTTAGTGTTTATGAGCATTACCATATCTCAAACTCTAGAGTAAAGTGGTCTCAACTCGATTTAGAGTTTATTAAGTGGTTCACAGTCTTACAATAACGACTTTAAGCTAAGGGGGAGGTGGCAGAACAAGTGACCAAGTCAGACTTTCAGATTTTATTAGTAATGACTGTATGTGTAGAGAAGTAGTGGGATAGGTTGATGCCCAACCCATCCTTAGCTCAGTGAAAAGTTTTGCACTTCAGCTATGACAATATCTACATATGCCTTACATGTCAGCTCTGTGATCATAGTTCCTATTCGTTCATATTATCAAAAATCATGTACATGTACAATTTCTAGTATATGGAGTTCCAGTTTCCTTAGAGTATTACGAATCATGATCCGTGAATATACAAACTCTAAACTTAGGTCATACATCTCATGACTTATGTACTCAAGTCTTACAGTGTGCTCAGTTTCCATAACTTATGCTATTCTCCTAATGACCAACAAAATTTAGATTTCGTCATGTGTATCCTTAGTTTAGATCTCTTGATAAAGTCTTGGATATTGATGTTCTATTCCTCAGGCCTCAGTTAGGTGTCAAGTTCAGTATAGTGTCCATTTATTCTTAAGGTCCTCATGTTTTATCTTTTCAGTGAACTCCCCTTATGAGATGGTGTAGTGATAAGCGATTGCATAGAAGAGGGAGACTAGGATAAATGTTTTGTGTTAAGGAAAGATTTGTGCATGCTTGTTCTACTCAAGGTTGTAGATGTCAGGTTAGTGTATAAGTAAATGGCTAGCAAGAAGTATTTAGTTCTTAGAGGAAAAATCATAATCCTTCATGAGATAAGAAGTTGAGAAAAATATAGAGTGTGAGTGTACATTCAGCTCTTCAATTTATGCCAGTCCCCATCACATAAGCTATTAAAACTCAGTCTAGTTTTAGGTTTGCTTGATCAAAGCGTATAGTTACCAGTTATTCAATTGTTAGTATCTCAGTATTTCAGAATCATGTTATGCACTTAGTTTTGTATTCCTAGATAATACCGCTCCCATGAATTCATGCTCAGTTACCTCACGCTCCTCAGTCAATCATTACCTTATAGGCATAGTACTTTATAGTTTTATTCCTGTTATTCAAGTTAAAAATAGTTTAATCTTACATGACTAGTGTTCAACTATCAATCGTTCAGTTAATCAGGTAAGGTAGTATGCTTATGCATTCGTGCTCAGCGCGCATGTAAATATTTTCAGTAGTTTCAGGTGAAGTACTGTGCTAAGGTGGAGAGTATAGTTGAGAAAGTATTTGAAAAATATTTCTAAGCTTGAAAATTTGTAGCTGTGGTGCACAAGGCTTAAAAACTATATCTTAGAAGGGGTTTTTTAGGCCTTACATCATGTTACAGAATTGGATCCATGTTGTGTTTCAGATGTCTTATTCATACCATGCCCAGATTTCTTACTCCCTAAAGTCACTAGAACTCTTTAGAAAGAGTGTCAAGAGATACTCCAATCGAGTATACGTTTTTAGCATGGGTTAGTTCGTAAAGTCAGTAATTCAATTAGCTTTTAGGTGGACAAGTTCGTATGGTTTCCCATCTTCCCATCTATTTGTACTATACGAAGTTTCATGAATATGACCATTCCAAGATAGAGCATCCTAGTAATAAAGAGTTCAACCCAGTTCATGTATCATGTCTCAGTTTTAGATCCTAGATATTCAATTATGATTCAGTTCATAGGTGCCCCCGTGCATCGTCTCAGTTTTTCCTCAGTATCTCAATCAAGTCAACATTCTTTGAGGGACATAGTCTCCCAAGTGGGAGATGCACTATACCCCTGAACTATCATGATCTAAACCTTCCATTTTCTCTTCACGTAACAAATTCAGTAGTAGTAATGGGTTCTCATAGTTGACCCTCTATTTCAAATCTCAGTCGTAAGCTATGTACTCAAGGGCTCAGTTCAGTTTGCAATATTTAGTTCGTGTATCACAGTTTAGACTCATTCATGTTGTCATGTTCTTGTTCATACATGTTCAGTAAATGATCTTAGGCTTATTAGTGTTCCTAACTAAGGTAACAGTCTTCCTTAGATCTACTCAGTTCCATGTTCAGTTACAACCATAATCTTAGTATTAGTTATCGTTGCATATTCAGTCACGCATTTATTAATCAGTTCAGTCATGTATTCCATGCATCAGATATGAATGTCCAGCATAGTAACTCAGTCTATGAGTAGTCCTCAGCTTAATCAGTCTCATTCGAGGATGAATGATCTTAAGGGTGAGATATTGAAACACCCCATACATTTACCTAGCGTAAATTCATCCCAAAATTTTCAAAGAATTGCATTAAAGATGAATACACTTTTATACATGTGGAATTTTGAAGATTTTCTCTTTTTATTGTGTGATAAATTGAATAACGTTTCCATCGATACCACATTTGACCAAATCCAACGCCCGGGCGAAGAGTTAGAGCCATTTTAGTAAGACAGTGTACCACCTGACACAATAACGTGTCACAAAGGCAGTCCAAATGGCATTTGTCATTTTTTAGTAAGACAACGCAATACCATCGTATCGCGCCGCCAGCTTTTTCCCAATTGTCACTTTCCGATATGACTCCGTGATCATGGTGCGTTGCGCCAAAGGAAAAAATTTGCAACTAGTGAGGCACCGCGATGGTGCAGTGTCGCGCCATCAGCCCAGTTCCCAATCATCAATATCTAGTGACACGGCGCGATAGCGCCGCGTTGCACCAGGTGCCTAAATTATTTTTTCAATAACAAAAATTAAAAACTTTCTAGGGGAAATAGGGTCTTTTTCCATGACCCAAATAAGCGTTTAAACATGAAATTATGCCCTAAATACCCGTATTATGTCATTTATTCTCACTTTCTCTCAAGAACAAAATCATTCTACCTCAAGAGGTAGAAACCCTAGTTCAAGAAATCAAAGAATGCGAATAAGAAGGATTGGTCTAGGAAGCTTGATGATGCACTATGGGCGTACAGGACTGCATTCAAAACACCCATTGGCATGTCTCCTTATCAACTAGTTTATGGGAAGCTTGTCACTTACCCATCGAGCTCAAGCATAAGGCATTGTGGGCATTGAAGCAATTGAATTTGAATTGGGATGATGCTAAGAATCTGAGTTGGAGCAGCTGAACGAATTAGATGAGTTCCGTCTCCATGCATATGAAAGATCAGACCTATACAAGGAGCGGATGAAAAAGTATCATGATCAGCGGATTGTTTGACGAAACTTCCAAAGTGGTGATATGGTACTTCTCTTCAACTCCAGATTGAAGCTCTTCCCAGGTAAGTTAAAGTCTAAGTGGTCTGGTCCATACAAAGTTATCCAAGTCTACTCGTCTGGAGTAGTCGAATTGGAAGGCAATAATGGTGTTGTCTTCAAAGTGAATGGCCAACGTGTTAAACCTTATATCGGTCCTCTTGACTCAATGAATTATATGGCCATCACTTACCTTGACGAAGTCTAAGTACTCGAGGAAACTATGTCGAGCCACGACAATAAATAAGACGCTAGATGGGAGGGCAACCCATCGTTGTATTATTTTATCGTTTATCGTTTATCGTTTTGTCTTTCTTTTGTTCTATTATTTCTTTTGCTTTTGATAAGAGAAAATTCAAAAATAAGAGTCGTGCCACGACCAAAACTAAGGCGCTTGGTGGGAGGCAACCCATCGTACTAATCGTTTTCATTGGTTTTGAGCAAATATAGGTGCGAGAAGTATTCAACGAGGAGATTGGTTTCAAATGATGATTTGGACGCATTGTATGGTAAAGGTGGTAAGTTAGGAATAAGGATGCATAAGGCTATGGATTGAGCATTGCTCATGCCAAAATAGGCATCGAGGAAGGCTAGGCCTAGGTAAAACTAGGCCACGAACAATGCAAAACCTATACTATAGCCTAAGGTCCTCGGAATCTAGTGTGCAAAGACATAGGCGCCGCCCATGCTTAAGTGTGCTATACACTATGTGCCGCCTATGATATAGAATTAGGTCTCAGTATCTCAAATGCCATACCACTATGTTGGCGCATATGTCCCTAAATGCTATACACTATGCGCCGCATATGTCCCTAAATGCACTACACTATGCGCCGCCTATACTATGATTATGCAAAGCACTATGCGCCGCATAGAGGTCATTTTTGTCTCCAAAACGTTTGTAAATGGGTCAAAACCCGACCCATTCTCTTCCTATATAAAGGGGACTTAGTCTTGAAACATAACCACATTGGAAATTGACCTAAAGGCGCCGCACATCCACCTAAATCATCTCAAAAGTTTTCTTTTTTTGCTCTTCCAATTCACAAGACCATCTCCAAAGGCTTCAATCACGTAAGTACTCTTTTATTCTTCATCTATTTCTCGTAAGTACTACGTTACTATGTCTATTATTAATTGCTACATCTTGAAGGGTTATTGGTGATGTTAATGTGTTTGGATTGTTGATACATAACCATGTGAGTAAACATATACGTTAGGATAATCTTGAATTGTTTCCGACTTGTATTTGGTTTTACTAGCCTTGTTGTACTATTTACGGAATTGCTATGGTTATGAAAATTGCTTAAGCTTGATACTTGGATACTTACATGTTAGACTATCCCGTTCACCGGGATAAGACTTATAGTTGCCTACCGACTTAGGAGGTTGTGATTGTTGAAAATAACTATACCATGATGCAAACCTCTATGTAGTAGTGTTGTTATACCTAACATGATAGTAGTGCAATGGCTGCAAGTAGTGATGCATCACTGATTTTCTTGTCGGGAATATAGTTCCTAAAACGCTATGTCGACGAAGTTCAAGTAATCGACTACATTCACTTCACTGTTTTATATTAACGAACCTAAGTGTGGGGTGGTTACCCCGACGGCTTGTTTATAGATTGTTTCATTTGAGTTGATGCTAACATGAATATTGTTTAAGTCTCAGGAACAATGGCACCTAAAGCGCGACAAGATAAGGCTACCACTTCCCAAAAGGGCAAGAAGAGAGGTCGCAAGGACCAAGGAGAATCATCCTCAATGCAACTACCCCGCCGAATGTTTGGAATAAATGGGTTCTTGAGGAGGAAGCCAAAGAATGGTACAAGAACAACAAGGAAAGAAAATATGTTCATGTCGACTTGATCAACAAGGACAGCCTAGCGAAGAAGGAACCGCGTATGTTGGCAAAAATCATGGCATTGAATCTGGATTTCATCTTTCGCGACATGGGAGAATGTAATCTCGATTTGACAAGGGAATTCTATGCCAACTGGTCGCCGAAAACCACCGGCAACAAAGTCAAGATTCGGGGCCAAGTGTTACAGCTCAACGCGGATTTGATCAACTCCTTTCTTGGCTTACCTTCGGTCGATCCAGCACCATTCAAAGAGCTGTATAGTAGGCCTCCTTATAGAGCAATACGACACACACTTTGTGAAAGTAGATCCATGGCAAGGTGGGGCAGACACCGAGACACCGGACGACACAACACCTTTCCTATGCTCCATTGAATAGGGAAGCAAGAATCTGGTTGCGTATTGTCAACTCATGCCTTATTCCTGGGACTCAATACACCAAAATATCAAGAGATAGAGTGTGTTTGGTCTATGATTTGATGACGAATGTCCCCTATCAAACTTTGGGGCAATCATTCGTTCTACAATGAGGAAGGCCAGACTCCACAAAAGGTCCCACTTCACTTTTGGTAATCTGTTGACAACAATCTTACGGAAGGAGGGATATCGAAGAGGAACCAGCTGATCACAAACTCCCACATAACCCGAAGAAGGTTGACCTCACAAAGGTCAAAGATGCTGAAACAACTCATGGTGTCAACCTTACTACTGCGGAGAGACATGCTCGTGATGAGAGTTTCTTCCGTCATCTTTATGGCATGACACGATTTACTATGATGAGTGGTGGACGTGTTCTAACTGCTGTAGAGCTCCAACAGCTGGACCACGACTATCCAATGAGCATGCATGCACGGGAGATGTGTGGAGTGGGCCGTATACTTTGAGGAACCTCTAGACGATGATGTGCCGACTGATGACGATCGACCGCTTGCCTGACTCCGATGAGGAGGAGAACTCTGACGACGACTCTTATGATGATTCCGACGAAGGGGGTATGACCCCCCGACATTGAGGAAGAGTCTGACTGACCCAGGTTCTTCATATTTATTTTCCTCTGAGGGCAGTGTCTCGTTAAGTGTGGGGTGGCGGTAACCGCATGCTATACTTCTCTATCGCATCTATGTTTGTTTACTCTGTTTACTGTTTTATTTTTGTGTCGTTTTTTTAGGAATAATTTTTAGCTTTGCATGAAATATTTTGAATAGGCAACATGTGATTATAACAAGAGTATGTGCTACAATTATGACTATTGAGACGTTTAGGGCTCAAATTGTGACTCATTATGTGATATTGTGTGGTTCAATTCCTTCACTTGTTAGGTCAAGAGTCTATATTACTTCCAATAAAGTCGACCATGTGCCTTGTGTGTGTGAGATTAATAGTATATTCTATGTTTGTGGCTGATGCTAGAACTTGCCTGGTATGTATGCAAAGCGAAAATAGGAGTGTAAGTTTAGGAGATGATTTAGGCATTTCTTTGGCAACCTACATATGTTTACCTTCGTTTTATCTACCCTTGGACATCATCCCTAGTTAAACCTTTTGAGCCTTTAGCCTATTTCTTTGACAACCCTTGTATGTAATCCTAATCCATTTTTTTTCAAGACCGTGATTTGATCCAAATTCCTAAGTGCTTTAAAGTATAAAGTCATGTGACAATATAAAAGGAAATTGGGTAAGTATGATGCTTTAAATTGTAATGGTGCTTAAATGTGTTATGAAAAAGAAAGTGCTATCATAAGAGGTATGTTGTGAAAAGAAGAAGGAAAAAGAAAGCTGAAAAGTGAGTTATGTTTAAAATTGAAAAGCAAAAGAGGAGAACAAGGGTGGTAGAAGAAAAAAAAGAAGAAAGGATGAAAGAAAAAAGTGTCAATGATACAATGTGATGTATTAAAGTGCTTAGGAACTTAGTCCTATTTCTGGCCAAAATAGCTGATCCTACCCGTCCCTTAGCCTACATTACAACCTGTAGAAGACCTATTTGATCCTACATCTTAGCATTCTGACATTTAGTGGAGGCATTACACTAAGGGCAATCCTATGGTCATCAGTTGCTGCATACGAATTCTTTGTGAGAGTGAGAAGCAAGGATATTTTTATACCCATGTTTGAAAAAGATGCTATACTTGTGAGTGATTATGGGTAATATATTGTGAGACACACATGGTTGGTGAGTTTTGGGTAGTGTATATGATTCTTTGTACCTTAACTTTTGAATATGAATTGACCACCATCACGAGTCTATGCTAGAGGCTAAACTGTTTCTACTAATGATCGGAAAACTACTCTTTGTTGATATTTGTTGTGCTTGTCTTGACGAATGTTTTGTGTTGTTGCTGTGAAACCCTAAGTTGATGTTTAGAGGAACATGATATGTTGTTCGAGGACGAACAAAGCCTTAAATGTGGGGTGTTGATGATAGGCGATATTACCCGCGCCTATATCAATATATTTTGCCCATATTGATGCCATGTTTTGAGAACAAAGTATATATTTCATTGCGCTTTTTAGTCCTTTTTCCTGTAAGTGAACTAACGAACATGATTAGCAAAGTTTCAGGTATAAATGATGCAGAAATCGGCATTTTATGGCTTACTTGACGCCAAAGAAAGCTCACGAAGGAAGGAAAGGGAGCTTGAATGCCTAAAGGACCAAAAGTGATGCATGGAAAATCTGTCCCGGGCTAAAACAACATTTCTGAAGACTTTGGGGACTAGCATTAGTTTATTTGGATTTGGATAATGTTACATTAACCTAGTACAATTGGGTTAAGTATTTCATTAGTTTATTTGGATTTGGATAATGTTACATTAACCTAGTACAATTGGGTTAAGTATTTCATTAGCTTAGTAGGATTTGGTTAAGTATTTCATTAGCTTAGTAGGGATTAGGATATAGATTTGACCCAACTCAGTTATCTTATCTTATTTGGGGCATATCGATTAGATAATTACCTCCCATAGTTTTAGTTTTAGTCTTCAGTTTAGGACTCAGTTCAGTTCTACAGTATCAGGACTATCAGCTACAGTCAATCAATATCAGTAACTCAGTTATCAGTAAATCTCAGATTATTAGCTACTCAGTTATTCAAAACTCAGTACTTAGTTTAAAAAAAGTTCAGATACAATATATATCTATGTATATCCACAGTATTGCATACTCAGTGATTTCAGTAGTATTAGTTATTCATGTTCTCTCATGTTCAGTTACTCTATATCATTTAGTTAGTTATTATTCATGCATATGAACCCTTGCATTCAACCTTACCTCATCTAGAATATCAATATATTCCCACATACTGATGCATACTTTCATGTGCTATGATGCCTCATATCATAGGTTCGGACGCTCAGGTTCCCGACCACGCATAGTAGATTCAAATTCAGCCAATAGCAGTAGATTTAACATTGAGTCCTCATCATTCGAAGATATTCTATTATTTTATATTCTAGTCGATGTAGTAGTTCAGTAGATGGAGTTGTTGGGGAATTGTGCCATCAACTCCACTTTTAGACAGATTCATTTAGAGGCTTTTCAGACTATACTTTCATACAGTATTTAGTTTTACAGATGTTATATTTTATTAGTATTTCAGATGTTTTCAACGTTATGGTATTTCATCCCATTTTTCCGCATTAATTAAAACATTATTATTCAGTGCTCAAAACAGATATCGTTCATGGGTTAGCTTGTGGTCCTTCGGGTTCGTAAGCATATTGTGATGATTAGGGGGTAGTCCCGGGATGTTACAGATATTATATTTAGTGATATATTAATTATACTTGAGTCGTGCTAGGCACTGTCCTAAGAAATTATATCAGTAGTGTGAAATATTTTCCCAAGATTAAACAAGCACTTCCTTAATTAATCAGAGAATACAAGAGTCAACAAAATTAATAATACAAAGGACAGCAAGTTAAACCAAGGGATTAAAGAGAAGATAAGAAATATCAATTACCAAATTTAGAACAAGAAAAGAGAAGAAAAATGTTATTAGTAGATGGAATTGAAACAGCTTAGTTGTTGAGTTTTTCTTGGTATATTTGTAGATTGAGTCCCTTTTATAGGCTTAAGAATGAACTTTTCTCTTGACAAGTGTCAAGATAAGTGGCATAATTTATAGCTTACAAGCTGCCACCATAATCTTCCCAAGTACACTTCTTGTTGACTTCAAAAGTAAGCATTTTAAGTAGCTTCTAAAATACATTTTACAAGTTTCTCAAATACACTAAAACAAATAAATCTTTTGAAATGAACATATTTTACCTACAATACTTGTAAGAAGAAAAAAGTGAAAATGCAGTGTACAGGAAATACTCCATATTTGTAAACTAGATGCTTTGACTTCTGGTCTTATCAAGAAGTTCTACGCAAATCATGTTTCGGGACTAAATTTTTAAAAATTGTGGCCACTTTGACAAAAAATTAATTTGAATAACTTGATGTGATTTCAGGAAAAAAATGTTGGGAAACAATCTAAATTTCAATATCATTTGTGAAATAAACTGCAACAATGATAATATTTCTTATTTTGTAGTATCAACAAGTTTTAACAACAACAACAACAACAATAAAGATAATATTGAAATATAGATAATAATAATTATTATTATAATATTTTTAGTAATATATAAAATACTTGAATTGTGCTAGGAACTATCCTAAGAAACTATTTCCACAATGTGAATATTTTCGTAGGATTAAAAAATCACTTTCCAAATTAATTAGAAGATACCAAAGGTTAAGTAAGTCTTCCCTAATTAATTAGAGGATACAAGAATTAACAACTATGAATGATACAAAATCAATAAATTAAATGGGGAATACAAGATAACAAGAACCAAATATTATTAACAATATGAATGGAAGAGCAAGAGAGAAAATAAGAACGTGAGAATAGAAAAAAGACAAGAAGAATGTTTTTCTTTGTGTTATCAAATGAGCTTAGCACCCATATATATAGTAGTAGCTAGTAGGTAGGAAAAATAAAAATAACTCTACTTGGTCACAAAGTAATTACAGTTCTTAGCCATCAAGAAATAAAAGAAGTTGGCCACAAAGTAATTAAAGTACTTGGCCATCAAGAAAAAGTAGTTGGACATAAAAAATTTTAACCAATAAAAAAATAATTTAATTAATCTTTTAAAATATTATTACATTGACAACAAACCCCGCCCATTTCAAAAGAATTGATAATAAGACTTGCTAATTTTGAATGATCAAAATGTAATAGCTTTGGTGTCTTTTGGACTATGAACTAAACCTAGACCGATAAAATTTAACTTACAGAGTTACTGGTGAAATATAATATTTCTATGAAGCAATAATTCTTATTATAAGCCAGAGAATTTACCAATCATATTTTGATAGTCATAATTATTGTTCAACGTGGTTTTACGCCAATAGGCGATGCACGTGCCTGGTATTCATGAGATCTCTCGAGACTAAGGCCAAAAGTC
This sequence comes from Capsicum baccatum var. pendulum, assembly GCA_030864225.1. Taxonomy (NCBI): domain Eukaryota; kingdom Viridiplantae; phylum Streptophyta; class Magnoliopsida; order Solanales; family Solanaceae; genus Capsicum; species Capsicum baccatum. The sequence goes on from CM061551.1 coordinate 71,288,097, forward strand.
ACAAAGGAACGACCTCATTCCACTTCTCATATAGGTAAATTCATCAAGAATACACTACTTTAAATATATCATTCATAAGGACTATGAATTCATTAAGAGTTAATAACTCATCCCTCAATTTTAGTAGCAGTTCTAGAACTCTCAGTAAGTTCACAGTGTTAATATCGACTTGTTATTACCCATATGAATCTACTTCATGGGATATCCAATCACATAAGTTGGATTACCATCTCTATTGACAATCGTATTGGCCTTAACTCTATCTCTTTTGAGGTTTGAAGAATTAATTTTCTTCCCACAAGTTTAGTCAGTAAATCAACTGAATTCAATTTTGACTTCACATAATCAATAAAAATTATTCCATATCTTCACAACTGCTTAACAACATCATTCCTCAATTTCATATGTCTACCCTTACAATTGTAAGATTTATTCTTTGCAATAGCAATTGCGTCTTGACAATCACAGTGTCTATACACATGAGGAACCAAATCATTCTTTTTTTAAAGGGATATTAGACAACAGATCATAACTTTTCAAAGGAATATTAGGCATCATATTATCATTTTAAAAAGGGATATCCTCTAAGAAATTTCTTGGCCATTTAACCTTACTATCAGCTAACTCTAGAGCCACAAACTCTTTTTCTATAGTTGATCTAGCAATGATTGTCTGCTTAGCTGATCCCAACGGTACTACACCACCACCTAAGGTGAATACCTATCCACCAGTGGATTTCATCTAATCTGAATCAGAGATCTATTTTGCATCACAATATCCTTCTAACGTAGAAGAAAATCCACTATACATGATACCATAATTCATGGTTCCATTTAAATATTTCATCAATCTCATTAACGTGGACCAATGTTCTGTGTTGGAATTATGTGTATATATACTTAGTATACACACAACATAAGCTATGTCAAGCCTAGTAAATTCATCATATGTATCAGACTTCCAATAATTTATGCATATTTAAACTAAGCAACTGAGTCATCATTATTCTTTTTTAATTTAGAGTTAGCATCATAAGAAGTGGCTATAGGTGTTAACTCCCAACATTCGAACTTCTTAAGAAGTCTTTCAACATAATGTTCTTGTGTTAACCTTATATCATTATCACTCCTTATAACTTTAGCTCCCAATATCATATTTACTTCTCATAGATTTTTCATATCAAGGTTAGTAGATAGAAATAACTTGATACTTTTTAAAACATTTAAACTTGTACCTAATATAAGCATGTCATCAAAATATAAGCAAATTATGATATAATCATTGTCTACTACTTTAGTAGAAACACATTTATCTACTTCAACAGAAAAAATTATCTTTTATTAAGACTTGATCAAATTTCCTATGCCACTGTTTAGGAGCTTGTTTAAGGCCATAAAAAAATTTAACTAATTTACAAACTTTATTTTCTTGTCCATGAACTACACATCCTTTAGGTTGAACCATATAAATTTCTTCTTCTAAATCACCATTTAAGAAAGCTGTTTTTACATCTATTTGATGGATAAAAAGCTTATGAATTGATGCCAAGGTAATTAAAATTTGAATAGAAGAAATTCTTGTCACTGGTGAAAATGTATCAAAATAATCAATATTTTATTTTTGAGCAAATTCCTTAGCTAAATGAGATTTATATTTATCGATACATTTATTTGGATTAAGTTTATTTTTAAATATTTATTTACAACCTATAGGTTTTGCACCAAGAGGTAAATCAGTTAAAGTCCATGTACTATTTTTCATTATAGAATCAAATTCAACTTTTACTGCCTATTTCCAAAATTTAGCATTAGAAGAAGATATACTTTTAAAATAATTTCATGGATATTTATCGACAAGAAAAGTTTGTAAGTCATTTCCATAAGAAAATATTCTTTTCTAGGTCTTTTACTCCTTCTTAATTCCTCAATATTAGAGGTAGATTCATTTTCTCTTTCAACAGGTGCAAGAGATATTTTATCCCAAATGGAAAAATATTTTCAAAGAATTCAACTTTGTTTGTCTCAATAATAGTATCACTTTTCAAAATAAGAAATCTATATGCAACACTATGTTCAGCATATCCAATAAGCGTGCAATCACTAGTTTTAGGACCTATTTTATTTCTTTTTAGGTTAAGGCAAAAGAACTTTAGCAAGTCACCACCATACTTTTCAATATTTAAAATTAGGTTTATAACCTTTCCATAATTCATATGGAGTTTTACCAGTTCTTTTATGAGGAATTCTATTTTGCAAGTGACATGCAAATAAAATAGTTTTACCCCATAAATTATCAGGTGCATTAGAGATAATTAACATAGAGTTCATCAATTCCTTAAATATCCTTCTTAAGTTTTTATTTCATCTACACCATTAGAAATAAGTGTATAAGGTAGAGTTACTTCATGAATAATTCCTTCGTTTTCACAAAAAATATTTAAGGATACACATTCTCCATCTTTATCAGCTCTAATTCTTTTGATCTTTCTTCTAAGCTGATTTTCAAATTTAGTTTTATAAGATACAAAAGCATCAAATATATCATCTTTATTTCTAAGTAAATACAACTTGGTAAATCTAGAGAAATCATCAGTAAAAGTCAAATAATATCTTTTACCATCTCTAGTCATAGTTTGTTTTAAATCACCCAAATCAGTGTGAATTAAAGTTAATAATTTAGTTTCTCTATTAACTAAAAAAATATGACTTTTTAGTAATTTTATATTTAGCACATATTTCACATTTATTAAAATTAAGATAAGCATCCAGTACCCCCTCGAACTATGATCAAAGTTTCTGCAACACACTCCAACTTTACATGGGTCCTATTAACCCTCGTATACTTAATTTTAATGTATTTTTGTCACCCTCTTTTGCTGACATGACACTTTTATTACATAAAAATGAGGCCCACATCAAAAGTATCATGTCAGCTAAAAAGGTGCCATATCAGCTAAAAAGGGTGATAAAAATACACTAAAAATAAGTTTAAGAGGGTAATAGGACCCTTGTGAAGTTGGAGTATGTCTTAGAAAATTTGGTCATAGTTCGGGGGTACTAGATGCTTTACTCATTAAAATTATTTGATTCTAAATCATATATTTGATCAAGTGATTGCACATTTTTATAAAAGAGAAATTAACATGTCCTAATCTAGCATGTCATAAAGAAATAGACTCAGTTAAATAGGCAGAAGTAGATACATTTTTAGAAATATCATCGTGAATATTAAGCACAAATTAACCATGATTACAAAATTCATTTCCCAAAAAATGTTATTTTTAGTCAACATGATTTCATTGTTTTCAAAAGTAACCTTCATTCAAACTTTTTGTAATAATGCCACAGAAATCAAATTAATTCTGATATTGAGAACATGCAACACATTACTCAATGGCAAAGTTTTACCAGATGTGAGTTTAAGAAGAACTTTGCCTTTTCCAAGAACTTGAATAGTTCTCGAGGTCCCAAGATAAATAATTTTTTGTCCTTTCTCAACTTGTATGTATGATACAAAATCATTCTTATTTGTACAAATGTTCCTAGTTGAACCAGATTCTACCACCCAGTTTCTCACATTGGTTTAAATATTTATTTTTGAAATGATTTTAATAATTATATCATCCATTTTAGTCAAATTTATTTTTGACTTAGCGAGATTGTCATTTCTTGCATTGAGATGAATTTTTGTATGAAGAGTTTATTATTAGCTTTAGGTATATAATCATGTTTATTTTCATACCTGCATTCTGCAGTACCATAATCTTTTGACAAAATGATCGGAATGGAAGCAGCTAGAGCAACACCAACTTTAGTATCATCAACTGTATTAGGACCAATATTATATGCCATAGTTTCTTAGATTGTTGGTAAGCAATAATAAATTTCAATACCATTTTTGAAATAAATTACAACAATGATAATATTTCTTATATCGTAGTATCAAAAAACTTTACCAACAACAACAACAACAACAACAATAATAATAAAAATAATATTGAAATATAATAAAATACTTGAGTCGTGCTAGGCATTGTCCTAAGAAACTATTTCCACAATATGAAATATTTCCCCAGGATTAAACAAGCATTTTCCTAGTTAATTAGAGGATACCCAAGGTTAAGTAAGTTTTTCCTAATTAATTAGAGGATACATGAATCAACAAACTCTGAATGGTACAAAATCAATAAATTAAATGGTGAATACAAGATAACAAGAACCATATATTATTAACAATGTGAATGGAAGAGCAAGAGAGAAAATAAGAATATGAGAAGAGAAGAAAGACAAGAAGAATGTTTTTCTTTGTGTTATCAAATGAGCTTAGCACCCATATATATAGTAGTTGCTAGTATGTAGGAAAAACAAAAATAAATTTACTTGGCAACAAAGTAATTAGAGTTCTTGTCCACTAAGAAATAAAATAACTTGGCCACAAAGTAACTAAAGTACTTGGCCATCAAGAAAAAGTACTTGGCCACAAATAAATTTTAACCAATCAAAAAATAATTTAATTAATCTTTTGAAAAATTATTATATTGACAACAAAATAGAGGTCAAATAATGGTGGCACAGACACTAGAATATTCTATTGATGTATAACCAACAAGAAAATAGAACATCAATAAAAACCTTCCAAATTTATATGTTTTTGTTTCACTTCAAAGAATAGAAGAAAGAACTCCAAGAAACAATCAGGGTACGATTTATGAGTGGTTCACCATGAGCCATAATTCAGGGTACGAGTCATACCCAGGACTTATAAAGTGGATAGTGTTCAAACCTCTTGAGATTCTATTCTGCCAGGGGTACGATTTATGAGTACTAGTCATACACTTGGATACGATTTGGGTTTAGGTGTGTCGTACCTTGGATAGTTTTGGGTCTAAGAGGGAAATCCTAGGGCACAAGAAGTGGATACCACTCATACAGAATGGATATGACTCATAAGGGTAAGTCATACCCTATGATGGAAATTAAGTGTAGTTTAAGTGAGGGCAATATAGATATTTCGACACTTATCCTAATAAGGTCCCATGACTTATATTGCACTTGAAAGGTTATTTTTCCTACTATTCTATTCTTAAACACTTAGAAAACACTCTTAAATTCTTCCTAGAGTTGTTAGACAAAGGAAGCTAGGGTTTCATCTTAAGGAGTAAATTGGGGTTTGATTTGGTGATTTATCTCCATCATCATCTTTGTTTAAGGAATGTTCTCTTCCCGTATTGTTATTTCCAACTAAAAGTATGGATTTTATACAATGTTTTCATGATTTAAATGTTGTATGATTTTGGGGTTTTAAATATGATTTGGGGGTTTTGGCTATAAATTCTTGGTTATGGTTTTCCCATATTTTAATTATGCTTTTATATGCATTTATGACCGTTTTGGATAATTGGTTGCATGGGAATGGTTGTTTGGAAATTGGCTTTAGTTTTGGAAATACTATGCCCCCAATGTGTTAGATAAAAGGCCTATAATAATGCTTTCACCATTATATTAGGATTTCAGTAGAACTTGTGCATGATTTAAGCCTGGTAATGGAACCCTAAATAATATGAATGGTTTACTAGATTTTGGAATGATTTGGATTAAAAAACATACTTGTGGGGTACAATGGAATCTCCTAAGTTAATATGGTAAGGAATACTTGTGGGGTACATAGAAATCCCCTAAGTTAATTGGATAATAGGGTCTATGGGTACATAGGAATCTCTTGACCACTAAAAGGTTTGGCTAAGGATAATACTTGCAAGTTATAGTCGGTAATAATGGAATAATGATTTGGTTGGAAAGTGGTTTTAATTAGATAATAATAGTGGGATGTTAAAGCTAACCGTGAAGGTGGGAGTCCAATGGATGAACAACTAAAACTTATGTTTGCCGACATAAGGGGTAGGTTATGGCGACTTTATATGATACTTGTGAGGTACACGGAATTCCTCTAGGTACATTGTACATATGTATCATGGAGAGTGAAGGGTACATGGGAATCCCCGACTCTTATGGTATCTTCAATTCGTATGGCTACATGCATCAAGTCCCATTCAAGGGTTTCATTGGACCGATATATCCCTTAGGTGGTTTTACGACAGTTAAGCTTCACATACTCAGGCTAAAGGTTTTAAATGCATGCAAAACCTAGTTTCCTTTCCTGGAATGGTTATATATATGTATGGTTCGTGTGCATATGGATGGTTTTAGTTAATTTTCATAAATGACATTATTTTGTCATTATTCTAAGTTCATTTTAGCATTCACCCACTAACCCATCTTCAAGCAGCTGTATCCCCATGCGATACATGAATTGGCTGTTCTACTCCTTCTTCTTAGCATTTGGACATTCGGGAGTCAACTTTGGATTAAAGTGGTGAGCTTCCATTTCTCTGGAAGGCGCTATTTCATAGATGTTATTTCATACTTTAGATTATTTATGTATATTAGTTTTGGCTAAGGTTGGGGGCATGTCCCAACTGGATTTTTGTATTCTTTTGATTAGAGGCTTTTGTGAAATTACTATGGGTTGGTATGGGTAGGATCGGTATTGGTTTCAGCCTTAGGATTGGTATTGGTATTGGGCATGATATTGGCTGATTGTATTGTTGGTTGTTCCATCCTCTTTTATTTTGGGATTTTATATTTAATTATTAATAAAACTTCTTTAGTTATTATCAGAGTTATGGTTTTGGTTTTGGTTTGGCTAGGTATGGTTGGATGATTGGTATGGGGAAGTTGGACTCGATTGGGCCGGTCACGGTCGTGATCCTGTTCTAGAGTCTTCATATGAGATGTTATGCTATATTGTTATATGTTCAAAATTTAGACAACTCAAGGAAGGCGAATGGAGGTTGAGTTGGGTAATGATGGTGGTCATTAATCCTGGTCGAACTTAGGACGCCCATTACGATAAGGCCCCGAGTTGAGTCATGTCAAGTTGGTATCAAAGACTTAGGTTCATGGTCAATTGGGAGTCTAGAAAGCCGTGTATGGTAGAGTCTCTTTTTGGGGTGTGTAGCATGCAACACTTATAAGAGAGAGGCTACAGGGCATTTAGGAATATTTTACTTTCTTGGTATTCTATTTTTAAGTTTGGAGTCTAAGTCCTGGAATCTTCTCTAATCCTTGTTTGTTCACTTTTTAGATCATGCCTTAATTATTTGTAACACAAAGAGATACTTTTTCCCTATTTGGGGATATGATGATGGGGTACATCCTACACTTAGAGTTTGCACACGTTCTCTGGGTCCTATCCCTTATTGTTCTGGAGTTCCCCCAATTGCTACTAGTCCTCCTCAGGGTGGGGTGACTAATGTATAATTTCACCAATCTATTCGTGTTATTGATCAGTTGGTTGCTTCTCAGGCTTTGTCTACTAAGGCCACAAGGATTGGTCAGTTTATGAAGATGAATCCTCCTGCTTTTATTGGTGTGAAAATGGAGGAGGATCCTCAGAGTTTCTTGGATAAAATAGAGAAGATATTTATGGTAATGCAGGCCACAAATATGGAAGGTATAAATTTTGTAGCTTACATCTCAAGGATGCTGTGCACCAATAATATGAAGAGTGGGATAGGGATAGAAGTGATATGGAGGAGTTGTCCTTATGGGATGCTTTTCTAATGCTTTTCTGGATTTTTTCTTTCCTCAAGAGCTGAGGGAAGTGAAGATGGAAGAGTTTGAGAATCTTAATCAAGGCAACATATCTGTCTGTCAAGGAATATGCCTTAAAGTTTCATCAATTGTCAAGGCATACTTCTGATTTGGTGGATGGCATGAGGGTGAGAATGAGAAAGTTCACGAAACACTCTGGTTTCTGGACCTTAGAAAATTTCTTAGAATTCTAGTCTTTGGATCCAATATAACTCAAGGGTATGATTCATATGTTATGGTATGGATAGTATGGTCCAGTTATATACTAATCAGTGTTGGTTGGTGGGATGGATTTGGTTACTGCAATGGATACGACTTAGCGGTACGATTCATCTTGGTGGGTACAGATTATTTGATTCTTTAACTTAATCTTAGACTTGGTTATGTAGGTTGGATCTGAGTATGAGTGGCTCACCATGAGCCATAATCCAGGGTATAAGTCGTACCCAGGACTCATATGGTAGTTAGTGTGCAATCCTCTTAGTATTCAATTCTTCCAGGGATACGGATGAAGTGTATGGATCATATAGTTGGATACAACTTAGTTTGGATGAGTCGTATACTGGACAGTTTTTGGTCCAAGGTTTAAGAACAAGGGTATGAGTGGTGGGTACCACTCGTGTAGGGAGGATATGACTCGGAAGGGTTAGTCGTATCCCTGTGATAAGATTTTGGGGGATTTAAGTAAGGGCAATTTGGAAGGTTATTTACCCTAATATTCTTTTTATTAACACTTAGAAACTCATCCTAAATACTCCATAATTCTCTCAAGAGCTTTTGGGGCAAGAAAGCTAGGGTTTCAACTAGAGGATCAATTTTGGTGTTGTCTTGGTGATTTCTTTCCATCATCATCTTGGTTTAAGGCATTTTCTCTTCCCTCATTGTTAATTCTAATTAAAGGAATGGTTTTACATAATATTTTCATGGTTTTATGATTGTATGATTTTGGTTTTCAAATATGAATTAGGGGTTTTGATATTGAGTAGTTGGTTATGGTTTTCCATGGTTTTAACAATATTTTATGTGCATTAATGGTGGTTTACTATAATTGGACTGCATGGGAATAGTTTAATGATAATTGGAATTGATTTTGGGTATATTATGCCCCTAATGTGTTTGATAAAATGCCTATAATAATGTTTTCATTTCATTGAGTAATTTAATGGAACTCTTGTTTGTTTTAAGACTTGGTAAAGGAATTATGCATGGTTTAAATGACTTGTAAAGGTAAATGGCTAAATGGTTATGCTTGTGGGGTACATAGAATCCCCCAAGTGGTTTAGTATGGTTATTGGAAAGGGCATTTGAAAGATCCCTTAAACTTATATATGGTTGGCTATGGAGAATACTTGCAAGTAAGGGTTGGTATGACGATACCAATATTAATCTCCTTGGTTAATAAATGGATAATGGTTTTGTTATTTAGAAAATGATTTTAATTAAGCATTAATGATGAAATGTGTAGTAGAGCCATGGAAGGTGGAGGTACCGAGGGACCAAAATTGGAAACTCATATTTGCCGATATAAGGTTTGGTCTTGGTGACCGTGTACATGATGTCATTATCTTCTCTGGTTGTACGACTACACGCACTAGGGCTCTTTCAGCGGGGAAAGCTGAACCCATATAGCCCATGGGTGGCTTAAGACGACAAAGCTACACAACCCAGGTAAAGGTTTTAATGGCATTCTAAACATAGTTCCCTTTCCTGGCATGGTTATATGTATATATACTTATGGTTGTGTGCATATAGATGGTTTTACTTGACTTTTATAAATGGAATTATTTTATCCTTATCTTTAGATCATGCTAACATTCTCCCGCTAACCCGTCTATTGACGGTTGTATACCCACACTATGCTGGAATAGATCGTTCTACTCCTCCTACATAGTGATTGACTCAGGGATAATATTTGGATTGAAGTGGTGAGCTTCCATCTTTATGGAAGGCTCTATGTCATGTTATGGATACTTTTAGACATTTTGATTCAGTTTTGGATATTGGTTTTGGCTATGGTTGGGGGCATGTCCCAACCGAATATTCTTACTCTTTTGGTGAGAGGCTTTGTGGTATTGCTATGGGTTGGAATGGGTGGGATCGGTATTAGTGTCAGCCTTGGCATTGGAATAAGTTGGGAGGATGGCATCATCGAACATAATTTCTCACTGTTCTATCATATTTTATTTTAGGATTAATCATATTATATTTTTGAACTTATTTGGTTATGATTATATTGGTTTTTTTTGGTATGGTTGGATGGTTTGTATGGTATTGTTGGACTCAGTTGGGTCAGTCGCGATTGTGATGTTATCCCAGAGTCTTGTTATGAACAATAACACTATCTTGTTATATGTTAAGAATTCAACCAACTCAAGGTAGGCGACTGAAGGTTAGGTTGGGTAACGGGGGTGGTCTTTAGTCTCGATCAGACTTGGGATGCCCATTATGACAAGGCCCCTGGTCGGGTCATGTCAGTTTACTTCTGGGCTATCTTGGGATTTGATCCTTAAAAGTAAGACTGCTTTGCTGATCAAGGATATGGATATTTGGAGGTTGGTTTTCCACTTGCAGTAGGTGGAGAAATAAAAGAGAACACAGGCGGATTTTAGGGAAAGAATGGGTAAGAGAAGCAGGTTTTTTGAGCAGGGTTGTTCTCAGCAGTCGGGCGGTCGAGATATAGGTAAATAGGCAAAGAAGAAATAGAGGAATTTGGGTTCCTTCTCAACTTCTAGTGCTCCTTACTTGAAATAATCGGGTGACAACCGTCAATAAGGTGGTGATAATTTTTGAAAACAAGGTACCCAATTTCAGGCGAGTGGGGGTCAGTTGGCTTCTTTATACCATCCTTTTTGGTTTTATAGTTGTTATCATCGGGGCCATTATTCGGTTGAAAATGGTGCATTGGGAGCGATCAAAGCTCTGGTTGTTTTATTTTCTGATCCTGCACCTAGTGGTGTGGCTTTGGCGTCAGCTCTTGCTTCTGGTATCGACACAAGACAGAATAGGTTGTATGCTCTTGCATCTCAGTAGGAATTTGAGGCATCACCTGATATCGTTATAGATACTTTAGAACTCTTTTCTTATGACCTGTATTGTCTGCTTGATCCAGGCTCTAATTTTTCTTATATGACCCCACTTATGGCTATATGTATTGGTTTTGATCCTAAAGTTATCTCGAATTCTTTTTCTATTTCTACCCCGGTAGGTGACTCAGTTACTACTGAAAGGGTCTATAGGGGGTGTATGGTATTTGTGGGTGGCAGACGGACTTTGGTGGATCTTTTTGAACTGGATATGGTAGACTTTGATGTCATTCTGGGGATGGATTTGTTGCACTCTTATTACGCATCCTTGGATTATCGTACCCGTAAGGTTGTCTTTAGGTTCTCTTGTGAACCAGTTATAGAGTGGGAGGGTTGTAATACCCCATACTTTTACCGAGCTTAAATTCATCCCAAAATTGTCAAAGACTAGATTCTAAGATGAATACACTTTTATACATGTGGAATTTTCATGATTTTTACTTTTCATTATGTGGGAAATTGAATAAGCTATCCATTGATATGGAATTTTTCCAAGTCCGACACCCAGGCGAAGCATTAGAGCCATTTTAGTAAGACAGTGTACCACCTAGCATTCTAGCGCATCGCGGAGGCCGTCCATATAACATTTGTCATTTTCCAGTGAGACAATGTGATACCACTGTGTCGCGCCACCAGCCTTTTTCGCAATTGTAACTTTCTAGTGTGACTCCATGATCATGGCGCGTCGCCCCAAAGGGAAAAATTCACAACTAGTGAGGCACCACGATGGCGTCGCATCGCGCCATCCACCCAGTTCACAATTGTTAGTTCCAGTGACACGACACAATATCGCCACTTCGCGTCAGGTTACCAAATCACTTTTTTAGTAACAAAAATTAAAAACTTTCTAGGGGCAATAAGGTCTTTTTCCATGACCCAGATTAGCCTTTAAACATGAAATTATGCCCTAAATACCCCATTATGTTATTTTTCCTCACTTTCTCTCAAGAACAAAATCATTCTCTCTCAAGAGGTAGAAACCCAAGTTCAAGAAATCAAAGTCAACCCTAAGAAATCCTTCAAGAACTTCAAGAATCTCACAAATTCAGGTATGTTAAATGTTCATCCATGGGTTCCTTTCACCCATAGAGTCCAAGAATCCTTTTTAAAACCTGCAAGATCTCAGATTTATGATTTCTATATTTGATTTAGATTGAATTCATATTCATGATATTAGTTGGGTTCCAATCCATGATTTAAATACAAGTTTCTTGAAATTAAATATATGTGGTGTATATCTGATTATCTTGATAAACCCTTGAACGTATAAAGTGATTAATGCATCAATGATGTTAATTTGGTTTGTAATCCATGATTATGATAAAATTCATGAAAAATAGAATAGTATTTAGGGGGAATTATATGAATTACATGCTAGACCCTTGAATTTGCAATTAAGTATTGTATTCATGATGTTTATGTGATGACAATTATCATGTGAAATACTCATGCTCCCCAAGTATTTGCTAAAATGCCTATGTAAAGTAGATAGAGGAATCATGAGATCTTAATCATGTACAAGCTTATGCCCTACAAGTGTTTGATAAAATGCTTATGTGAATTGACTAGTGATGGCATGACATGTTATTATGTGATCCCATTCATGTACAAGTTAATGTATTACAAGTGAATGATGAAATATCTCTATGAATGAATTATGATCAAGTGAACATTGTTGTGTTAATCAAGTTTATGTTTTGATTTATTTCTCGTGCTATCAAGTCCTGGGGGTATTTAATACCCGATAATTTAGCTATTTACCTAGAGCTAGTGTTAGTTATAGAATAGTATTAGTCATGTTATAACCAGTAGTACTCTCAGTTAGTTATAGAAATCAATAGAACTTAGTCAGTTACAAAACTCAAGAAAACTCAGTAACTCAGTCTCTGTACATTTTCGTTCAGTATACTAAGTTCAGTGTATTTCAGTTGGGAGTATGATTTATCACCGAGCGAGTGCAGGTATGATGACTTCCCTATCAGATAGGCAGAGTCGTTATTTGTAGTCCATGTACTCCAGAACTATGTAGCCAGCGTAGGATGAGGAGTCACCCGTCAGACTAGGCTTGAATACCTCCCAGGGGTCACCTATCAGATTAGGCTTGGCTCTGCCTAGGTGTCACCCGTCAGTTAGGCTTGGCATCCTAGTTTTCTAGTGTTAGTATTGGTGGTACGGTATTAGAACCCTTCCATTTGGGATTATAGGTAGGACCTCTATCAAATCATATTTGGGGCATTTTGGTTAGATGATTACCTCCCACAGTTTGAGTTTTAGTTTTGGTCTTCAGTATGGAACTAAGTTCAGTTCCACAGAATCAGAACTGTCAGACATAATCAAATAAGAACCAGTAATTCAGTTATCAGTAACTCAGATATCAGTTACTCAGTTATTATAAGTCAGTACTTAGCTTATGAAAAGCTCAGTTACAACATTATATAAACTCAGAATATTGCGTACTCTGTATTTTCCGTAGTTCAGATTATCTATGTACACTCATGTTTATTTACTCTATATCATTTAGTCAGATATTTTTCATGCATATGAACCCTTGCATTCAGCCTTACCTCATCTAGAATACCAGTACATTTCCACGTACTGATGCATACTTTCCTGTGCTATGATGTGTTATATCAAAGGTTCAGATGCTCAGGTTCCCGACCATGCATAGTAGATTCAGATTCATCCAGCAGTGGTAGATTTAGCAGTGAGTCCTCATCATTCGAAAAAATTCTATTATTTTATATTTTCAGTAGATATAGTAGTTCAGTAGATAGAGTTAGTTGGGAAATTGTCCTATCAACTCTACTTTCAGAAAGTATTTAGTTTTACAGATGATATACTTTATCAGTATTTTATATGGCATTTCAGCCTATTTTCTGCATTAATTTCAGTATTATTATTCAGTGCTTATAGCAGATATTATTTATGGGTTAGCTTATGGTCCTTCAGGGTCGTAAGCACCGTATGATGACTAGGGGGTAGTCCTGGTCATTACAAACTTGGTATCAGAGCCTAAGGTTCAACAGAGTCTTAGGTAGTCTGGAAGCTACTTCACATAGAGTCTTGTGCATGGGTGTGTAATGCGCCACACTTATGGACAGAAGGCTATGAGATGTTTTAGGAAAAGTTTCCCTTCTTTCAGTATTTATGTTGTGTGAGTGAGCATGAGCTCAAGTTAAAATCTCAGTCCAATTCATCTCTTACTTACGCTTCCAGAACATGCCTTCCAGAGAAGCCAATAAAAGAAGTATTGGAAATCAGTCAGAACTTCGGCCCATTCAGGCATATCCCCTGGATGAACATGTCTCTTATGCAAAATTTAGAGATGCTTTTACTATGTTAGCCAATTTAGTAGTTGCTCAGAATAACCTACAGGCTGTTGTTCTATCTAGGCTTAGGGTTCATACTCAGCAAAGCAAGGGTGAGAAATATCGAAAGAAAGATAGAAAGAATAAAAATAAGAGAGTCAGAACAAGTTGTTTTAGGTTAAGGTCAGAGAGTAGTACCCAGTTCAGTTTTGTCAAAAATTCTCAGCCCCAAATCCTTCTGTATCTAGTGCTCCAGTGCCAAAGTTTAGAAATGTCAGTCGAGAGAGGACGTTAGACTCTAAGTTTCAGGGTAGCATGAAAAAAGGTCGTACCCACCCATTTTTCCAGAAATGTGATAGAAACCACCTAGGTGTGTGTAGTTCTGGAAGTGGCTTATGTTTCATGTATGGAAAGTTAGTCCATAGAATCAGAGATTGTCCTCAGTCAGGTTTACGGGGTTAGCACAACCATCCTTCAGCTCAGTTCGGTCGCCCGAATTAGCAGGGTTCCACTTCCAGTGCGGCCATTGGGCAACGTCCAAACAGACATTATGCACTTTAGTCCAGACAAGATCAGGAGAGTTCTCCTAATGAGGTCACTGGTACATTACAGATCTTCTATTTACATATTTAAGCCCTATTAGATATAACAACTTCTCTGTCTTGTGTAACTCCTTACATAGCAGACAACTTTAAAGACAGACTAGAAATATTAACCAAACCTTTCTTAGTGCTTACCTTAGTGGGAAAATCTATTCCAGCCAAATGAGTATACAGGAATTGCTCGGTTATAGTATTTCAAAAAATCCCTTTAGTTTATTTCATTAATAGAGTCATTCTATTTCAGTTTCTTGATGAACCAGTCCTTGAATAAAGGGGTAGTACCTCATTTTCAGTTGATTTCAGTTTGAATCTCTAGATTGAACAAGCCAAAAAAAAAAGTTGAGAATGCTAAGTTAGTTAGGTTGAGGTTTCTATATGATGATTGTTGGGGCAATAGAAAGCTAAGAATCATGTATCAGAAGGAAGTACTAGCAGTGGACCTTATATTATCAGTAGTAGTCCTTCAGTATGAGTTTAGTGTTTATGAGCATTACCATATCTCAAACTCTAGAGTAAAGTGGTCTCAACTCGATTTAGAGTTTATTAAGTGGTTCACAGTCTTACAATAACGACTTTAAGCTAAGGGGGAGGTGGCAGAACAAGTGACCAAGTCAGACTTTCAGATTTTATTAGTAATGACTGTATGTGTAGAGAAGTAGTGGGATAGGTTGATGCCCAACCCATCCTTAGCTCAGTGAAAAGTTTTGCACTTCAGCTATGACAATATCTACATATGCCTTACATGTCAGCTCTGTGATCATAGTTCCTATTCGTTCATATTATCAAAAATCATGTACATGTACAATTTCTAGTATATGGAGTTCCAGTTTCCTTAGAGTATTACGAATCATGATCCGTGAATATACAAACTCTAAACTTAGGTCATACATCTCATGACTTATGTACTCAAGTCTTACAGTGTGCTCAGTTTCCATAACTTATGCTATTCTCCTAATGACCAACAAAATTTAGATTTCGTCATGTGTATCCTTAGTTTAGATCTCTTGATAAAGTCTTGGATATTGATGTTCTATTCCTCAGGCCTCAGTTAGGTGTCAAGTTCAGTATAGTGTCCATTTATTCTTAAGGTCCTCATGTTTTATCTTTTCAGTGAACTCCCCTTATGAGATGGTGTAGTGATAAGCGATTGCATAGAAGAGGGAGACTAGGATAAATGTTTTGTGTTAAGGAAAGATTTGTGCATGCTTGTTCTACTCAAGGTTGTAGATGTCAGGTTAGTGTATAAGTAAATGGCTAGCAAGAAGTATTTAGTTCTTAGAGGAAAAATCATAATCCTTCATGAGATAAGAAGTTGAGAAAAATATAGAGTGTGAGTGTACATTCAGCTCTTCAATTTATGCCAGTCCCCATCACATAAGCTATTAAAACTCAGTCTAGTTTTAGGTTTGCTTGATCAAAGCGTATAGTTACCAGTTATTCAATTGTTAGTATCTCAGTATTTCAGAATCATGTTATGCACTTAGTTTTGTATTCCTAGATAATACCGCTCCCATGAATTCATGCTCAGTTACCTCACGCTCCTCAGTCAATCATTACCTTATAGGCATAGTACTTTATAGTTTTATTCCTGTTATTCAAGTTAAAAATAGTTTAATCTTACATGACTAGTGTTCAACTATCAATCGTTCAGTTAATCAGGTAAGGTAGTATGCTTATGCATTCGTGCTCAGCGCGCATGTAAATATTTTCAGTAGTTTCAGGTGAAGTACTGTGCTAAGGTGGAGAGTATAGTTGAGAAAGTATTTGAAAAATATTTCTAAGCTTGAAAATTTGTAGCTGTGGTGCACAAGGCTTAAAAACTATATCTTAGAAGGGGTTTTTTAGGCCTTACATCATGTTACAGAATTGGATCCATGTTGTGTTTCAGATGTCTTATTCATACCATGCCCAGATTTCTTACTCCCTAAAGTCACTAGAACTCTTTAGAAAGAGTGTCAAGAGATACTCCAATCGAGTATACGTTTTTAGCATGGGTTAGTTCGTAAAGTCAGTAATTCAATTAGCTTTTAGGTGGACAAGTTCGTATGGTTTCCCATCTTCCCATCTATTTGTACTATACGAAGTTTCATGAATATGACCATTCCAAGATAGAGCATCCTAGTAATAAAGAGTTCAACCCAGTTCATGTATC
Source organism: Capsicum baccatum var. pendulum (assembly GCA_030864225.1). Taxonomy (NCBI): domain Eukaryota; kingdom Viridiplantae; phylum Streptophyta; class Magnoliopsida; order Solanales; family Solanaceae; genus Capsicum; species Capsicum baccatum. The sequence continues at coordinate 71,304,894 of CM061551.1, forward strand.
ATGTCTCAGTTTTAGATCCTAGATATTCAATTATGATTCAGTTCATAGGTGCCCCGTGCATCGTCTCAGTTTTTCCTCAGTATCTCAATCAAGTCAACATTCTTTGAGGGACATAGTCTCCCAAGTGGGAGATGCACTATACCCCTGAACTATCATGATCTAAACCTTCCATTTTCTCTTCACGTAACAAATTCAGTAGTAGTAATGGGTTCTCATAGTTGACCCTCTATTTCAAATCTCAGTCGTAAGCTATGTACTCAAGGGCTCAGTTCAGTTTGCAATATTTAGTTCGTGTATCACAGTTTAGACTCATTCATGTTGTCATGTTCTTGTTCATACATGTTCAGTAAATGATCTTAGGCTTATTAGTGTTCCTAACTAAGGTAACAGTCTTCCTTATATCTACTCAGTTCCATGTTCAGTTACAACCATAATCTTAGTATTAGTTATCGTTGCATATTCAGTCACGCATTTATTAATCAGTTCAGTCATGTATTCCATGCATCAGATATGAATGTCCAGCATAGTAACTCAGTCTATGAGTAGTCCTCAGCTTAATCAGTCTCATTCGAGGATGAATGATCTTAAGGGTGAGATATTGAAACACCCCATACATTTACCTAGCGTAAATTCATCCCAAAATTTTCAAAGAATTGCATTAAAGATGAATACACTTTTATACATGTGGAATTTTGAAGATTTTCTCTTTTTATTGTGTGATAAATTGAATAACGTTTCCATCGATACCACATTTGACCAAATCCAACGCCCGGGCGAAGAGTTAGAGCCATTTTAGTAAGACAGTGTACCACCTGACACAATAACGTGTCACAAAGGCAGTCCAAATGGCATTTGTCATTTTTTAGTAAGACAACGCAATACCATCGTATCGCGCCGCCAGCTTTTTCCCAATTGTCACTTTCCGATATGACTCCGTGATCATGGTGCGTTGCGCCAAAGGAAAAAATTTGCAACTAGTGAGGCACCGCGATGGTGCAGTGTCGCGCCATCAGCCCAGTTCCCAATCATCAATATCTAGTGACACGGCGCGATAGCGCCGCGTTGCACCAGGTGCCTAAATTATTTTTTCAATAACAAAAATTAAAAACTTTCTAGGGGAAATAGGGTCTTTTTCCATGACCCAAATAAGCGTTTAAACATGAAATTATGCCCTAAATACCCTATTATGTCATTTATTCTCACTTTCTCTCAAGAACAAAATCATTCTACCTCAAGAGGTAGAAACCCTAGTTCAAGAAATCAAAGTCAAGACCAACAAATCCTGTAAGAACTTCAAGAATCTCAAAGATTAAGGTATGTTATATGTTCATCTATGGGTTCCCTTCACCCATAGAGTCCAAGAATTCCTATTTAAACCTACAAGATCTCAGATTTATGATTTCCATGTTTGATTTAGATTGAATTCATGTTCATGATATAGTTAGGTTTCAATCCATGATTTAAATACAAGTTTCATGAAATTAAATATCATGTGTGGTGAATATGTGATTATCTAGATAAACCCTTGAACGTATAACGTGATTAATGCATCTATGATGTTAATTTGGTCTATAATCCATGATTATGATAAGATTCATGAAAAATAGAATAGTATTTAGGGGAATTATATGAATTACATGCTAGACCCTTAAATTTGCAATTAAGTATTGTATTCATGATGTGTATGTGATGACCATTATCATGTGAAATACTCATGCTCCCCATGTATTGTCTAAAATTCCTATGTGAACTAGACAGAGGAATCATGAGATGTTATTATGAGATCTTATCATGTACAAGCTTATACCCTATAAGTGTTTGATAAAATGCTTATGTTAATTGACTAGTGAAGGCATGACATGTTATTATATGATTCCATTCATGTACAAGTTAATGTATTACAAGTGAATGATGAAATATCTCTATGAATGTATTATGATCAAGTAAACGTTGTTGTGTTAATCAAGTTTATGTTTTGATTTATTTCTCATGCTATCGATTCCTGGGGGTATTTAATACCCAACAATTTAGCTATATACCTAGATCCAGTGTCAGTTACAGAATAGTATCAGTCATGTTATGACCAGTAGTATTCTCAGTCAGTTATAATACTCAGTCAGTTACAAAACTTAGGAAAACTCATTAAACTCAATCTCAATACAGTCCCATTCAGTATACTCAGATTAGTGTCTTTTAGTTGGGAATATGATTTAGCACTGAGAGAGTGTAGGGATGGCGGCTTCCCCGTCAGATAGGCAGAGTCATTAGTAGCAGTCCCTGTACTCCAGAATTGTATAGCCAGCACAGGATAAGGAGTCACCCGTCAGACTAGGTTTGACTACCTCCCAGGGGTCACCCGTTAGAGTAGGCTTGGCTTCACCGAGATGTCACCTGTCAGTTAGGATTGGCCTCTTAGTTTTCTTGTGTTAGTACCCATGGCACGATAATAGCACCCTTCAAGCTGGGGTTACAGGTTGAACCCCTATCAGTTCAGATTTGGGAATGTCGGTTATATAATTACCTCATACAGTTTGCATTTAGTTTTGGTCTTCAGTACGAAACTTAATTCAGTTCTACAGATTGGAACTATCAGACACAGTCAATTCAATTATTAGTAACTCAGATATCAGTTACTCATTTATTAGAAGTCAGTACTTAGCTTTTGAAAATCTCAGTTATAACATTATATAAACGCATAGTATTTCATACTCAGTATTTGTCATAGTTCAGATTATCCATTTAACCTCATGTTCAGTTATTCTATATTATTTAGTTTGTTATTATTCATGTATATGAACCCTTTTTTTCAGCCTTACCTCATTTATAATACCAATATATTCCCACGTACTGATGCATACTTTCCTGTGCTATGATATTTCATATCATAGGTTTAGATGCTCAGGTTCCCGACCATGCATAGTAGATTCAGTTTCAGCTAGCAGAGGTAGATTTAGCAGTGAGTTCTCTTCATTCGTGGATATTCTATTATTTTATATTTTTAGTAGATGGAGTTAGTTGGGGTATTGTCCCATTAACTCTACTTTCAGACAGTATTCAGTTTTACAGATGTTATACTTTATCAGTATTTTAGATGTTTTAAACCTTATGGCATTTTAGCCCATTTTTTGCATTAATTTTTTTATTATTATTCAGTGCTCACAACAGATATTATTCATGGGTTAACATGTGGTCCTTCGAGGTTGTACGCACCATATAATGACTAGGGGGTAATCCCGGGTTGTTACAAACTTGGTATCAGAGTGTAAGGTTCAACAGAGTCTTAGGGAGTCTGGAGATGCATTACGTAAAGTCTTATACATGGGTGTGTGGTGCGCCACACTTATGGACAGGAGGTTATGAGATGTTTTAGGAAAAGTTTCCCTTCTTTCAGTATTTATATCGTGCGAGTGAACATGAGCTCAAGTTAAACTCTCAGTCTAATTCATCTTTTCCTTATGCTTCCAGAATTTACCTTCTAGAGAAGCCAATGAAAGAAGTAATGAAAATCAGTCAACACCTCAGCCCGTTTAGGTAGATCCCCTGGACGAGCATGTTTCTCATGCAAACTTCAGAGATATTTTCTCTATGTTAGCCAATTTAGTAGTATCTCAGAACAACCCACAGGCTGTTGTCCTATCTATGCTTGGGGTTCGTACTCAACAGATTAAGGGGAGAAGCGTAGGAAGACAGATAGAAAGAATAAAAATAAGAGAGTCAGAACAAGATATTTTAGCCCAAGGTTAGAGAGTGGTAACCAGTTCTAGTTTCGTCTAAAATTCTCATCCCCAAATCATTCTGTAACTAGTGCTCTAGTGCCAAAGTTTAGAAATGTCAGTTGAGATAGCACGTCAAACTCTAAGTCTCAGGGTAGCATGAAAAAAAGGTCGTACCCACCCACTTTGCCAAAAAGGAGGTAGAAATCAACATATATGTGTAGGGATGGCAGTGGCATATATTGCAGATGTGGAAAGTTAGGCCATAGAATCAGAGAATATCATCAGTAGGTTCACAGGTTTAGTACAACCATTCTTCATCTCAGTTCGGTCACCCGAATCAGCAGGGTGCCACTTTCAATGCTACCAGTGGGCAATGCCCAAACAGACTTTATGCACTTCAGTCTAGAAAAGATCAGGAAAGTTCGCCTAATGAGGTCACCGGTACATTACAGATCTTTTATTTACATATTCAAGCCCTATTAGATCCAGGAGCTTCTCTATCTTATGTAACTCCTTGCATAGAAGACAACTTTAAAGTCAGACTAGAAATATTAACCAAACCTTTCTTAGTGCTTACCTTAGTGGGAAAATCTATTCCATCCAGATGAGTATACAGGAATTTCTTGGTTACAGTATTTCAGAAAATCCCTTTAGTTTATTTTATTAATAGAGTTATTACATTTCAATTTCTTGATGAACCAACCCTTGAATAAAGGGGTAGTACCTCATTTTTAGTTGATTTCAGTTTGAATCTCTAGATTGAACATGCAGAAAAAAAAGTTGAGAATTCTAAGTTAGTTAGTGTTGAGGTTTCTATATGATGATTGTTGGGGCAATAGAAAGCTAAGAATCATGTATCAGAAGGAAGTACTAGCAGTGGACCTTATATTATCAGGAGTAGTCCTTCAGAATGAGTTTAGCATTTATGAGCATTATCATATCTCAGAATCTAGAGTAAAGTGGTCTCAACTCGATTTAGAGTTTATTAAGGGGTTCACAGTCTTAGAATAACGACTTTAAGCTAAGGGGAAGATGGCAGAACAAGTGACCAAGTCAGACTTTCAGATTTTATTAGTAATGTCTGTATGTGTAGAGAAGGAGTGGGATAGGTTGATGCCCAACCCCTCCTTACCTCAATGCAAAGTTTTGCACTTCAGCTATTACAATATCTACTCATGCCTTACACGTCAGCTCTATCATCATAGTTCCTATTCGTGCATATTATCAAAAATCATGTACATGTACAGTTTCTAGTATATGGAGTTCCAGTTTCCTTAGAGTATTACGAATCATGATCCGTGAATATACAAACTCTAAACTTAGGTCATGCAGCTCATGATTTATGTACTCAAGTCTTACAGTGTTCTTAGTTTCCATGACTTATGCTATACTCCTAATGATCAGCTAAATTCAAATTTCGTCATGTATATCCTTAGTTTAGATCTCTTGATAAAGTCCAAGATATTGATGTTCTATTCCTTAGGCCTTAGTTAGGTGTCAATTTCAGTATAGTGTCTATTTTTTCTTCAGGTCCTCATGTTGTAGCCTTTCAGTAAACTCCTCTTATAAGATTATGTAGTGATGAGCGATTTCTTAGAAGGGGGACAGGTAATACCCTAGGACTCTAACCAATACTGCAATCATGAATCAAGCTCATGAGAAATAAATTATAATGTTTTATGTTGTTTTCTGATCAAGGATGGTGTGTATTAAGTCCATAAAGATGTCCTAATGATTGGGTGAATCAAAACATTCCTTACCGATTGAATTCTTGGGACGGATATTGGTATAGTCAACTTAAAATAAGAAAATCTCTCATTATACTTAGAATTTTTTAGGTCATTACCTATCAACAGATAGATAATTAAATTATCTTTCCAAGGATACTAATTTTGCCAAAATCTGATACCGAAGCAAGGAGTTATACCCATTTTACTCCATCATGTCAATCTGGAAAAGGGTCACGACATTTCTGATGGCCTGTCATGTTTAGGACGGCATTTCTGATGACGTCATCACATTTCTGACGACATCATCAGCCTTAGGCAGAAAATCATAAAATTTGACCCTTTTATGATGACATTTCGTGACGACCTATTACGGGTCTGACGGCCCGTCATGGATGTCCTCAACTATTTTTTTCAGCAATTTAGAGATGTTTTTGGAAGGGTATTTTGATAATTTCCCACTTTTGGAGGCCTTTATAAATATGAGAATCCCATCCAAACCCTAATTCCATTCTTTTCTCTTCCAATTCCCTTGAGATAATATATCTAAGGTTATATCAAGAACATAAATCTTCCAAGAATCATCCATAAATCTTCAAAATTTCTTCAAGTACTAAGTTCCTCATAGTGTGGTCTTCAAGAATTATTTATTTCAAGTGTGGATAAAGTCTCAAGCACTAAAGTTCATCCAATTTCAAAGATTAAGGTATGTGGGGTTTTGAACAAGAACACTTCTTTCGTTCTTGTGCCCGAAGATTTAATTTCTATTGAATTTCATGAATTTTGCAAAGTGGGTTTACACCCAAATTACTTTATGAAGGAGTTATGAGATTTGAGCTATACAAGATTGACACATATGACTACTTCATTATCTTATTTCTTAAATTAAGAATTTATGTCATGAGTTGTATATTGTTATCATTAAATGATAATTTCTAAGTGATTTATGATAAGTGTCATGATTTATGTTTTTCCATGAGAAGTTTGTCTATTGAATATATATTAATATTGAGCTTGAGACTCAAGAACAAGTTCTATGATGTTTTTTTGGAAGATTTGATACCTGATATGATTTGATAAGTAAGTGTACTTGATGATAAAAAGATTATTTTGAGATTTAGTCGAGTTAGGATTCCACAAGTTGATTATGATTTACCAATGAGATATATATTTATATTTTAGTCTTCATGATAGACCCTTGAGTTGATTAAGGTGGATTTCCTAACGCGTTCTGAGCTTAAGTCTGGGAGTAGTATTTAGTACCGAGTGGGAAGTATGGGTTCAGTGCATTCTACTTTCCTAGAACTATATTCCACCATAGGATAAAGATTAAGGGCCAAAGTCCAAGACAGTTATCACTAAAGCTAAGGTTCTACTTCGATGGCAAGGATAGAACAGCTCTCCCCAATGTGAGCAAGATGTTGGACTCCATGTAAGCTCACATGGTTTATGTCGGTTATAAGAAACTCCCAAGTCCATAATAGTCTAAGTTTCATGATTTACCGAGTCACTCTAAGTCATGAGTCAAAGAGTTTGAGTTGAGTCCAATGGTTTATGATATTTATGAAGCATGTGTTATTATTGATGATTTATAGAAAATATGTTTCAGGTAACTCAAGTGAAAGAGTAATTATTATCAGCATGCATGATTTTCTTATACATTTATGATATTATTTAAATGCTGCCTATACCCCCACATACTCAGTACATTCCCAAGTACTGATTCCCATACTCTTCTGTGTTCTATATTTTCTCGTGATGTAGGTTCAGGTGCTCAGTCTCAGCAGCGATAGTGATTTTCGAGTACCTCTATCTACATTCGTGCAGTTGGTGAGTCCTCATGGTTCGAGGACCTATTTTCCTCATTTTTGTCTTGATTGTAGATGGTTGTTTATTTTTAGTTCAGCACGTGTTAGTTGGGGATATGTCCCAATGGCTCCTCAGTCTTATGTAGTAGAGTCTTTGTCAGACTAGAGTACCAGTATGTACAAAACTTTAGTATTTTGATTGTACAGGATAGTATTTTTTGTATTCCAGTATGTTCATGACATGATTATTCTTCTTTATTACAGCTTGATTATTGTCATAGTAAGTTATAGAGGTGATGACAGGCTCAGAGGGTTAGCTTGAGGTCACGTGTGCCCTTAAGCACCATGTGACATCTTGGGATGGGATCTTGGGGAGTTACAAGATTGATATCAGAGCCTAAGGTTTAAAGGAGTCCTAGGGAGTCTGAAAAGCCGCGTTACGTAGAGTCTTGATCATTGGTGTGTAGCGCGCCACATCTATGAGCAAGAGGCTAGGGGATGTTTTAGGAAAAGTCATTTCTTTGTTTCAGAAGTTTTTCGTGCCTACGACTGTTTCTTTATGCTATTAACGCTCTCTTATGATAGAAAATACCTCCTCATAGAGCTCCCATAAATAATGAATGACCTCAACCCATTGATTCTTTAAATGAGACGGTGACTCATGCCGAATTTTGGGCAGCTTTTCAGGCTCTAGCCCTGGCAGTTACCACCAATGCTCAGGCAATGTTCAGGCCACTGCTCTACCTAATTCTGTAGAAGCTCAAGTTCAAGATTTTATGCGGATGAATCCGCTTGAGTTTTATGGGTCAAAGGTAGGTGAGGAACCACAGATGTATTTTGATGAGGTGAAAAAGATTACCCAAATTATGCATGTAATAAATGAATAAAGTATGGAGCTAGCTTCCTATCATTTGAAAGATGTTGCTTATGATTAGGTGGAGTAGTGGAGGAAGAGTAGAGAGGAGGATGCCGCTCCCATGATTTGGCAGTTGTTCCAGGATGCGTTCTTAGACCTATTCTTTCCCCCGAAGCTGAGGAAAGCAAAACTAGAAGAATTTATGAACTTGAGAAAAGGCTCCATGAGAGTTAAGGAATATTATCTTAAATTTAACCAATTGTCTAAGTATGCTCCCGGTATGATGGTTGATTCCAGGACCAGTATGAGTAAGTTTTTGACTGGCATATCGAGTTATGTTGTGAAAGAGTGTAAGTCTGCTATGCTTAATAGGGAGATGGATCTTTCTAAATTGATGATACATGCCCAGCAGATTGAAGTGGATAAGGTAAAAGAGAGAGAGAGAGTGAGAGGGAATAAGAGAGATTAGAGCAGTAGAGGTATAGTCAGAGTAGATTTTCTAGAGGGATCCTTCCTTAGTTTTAGAGCCGTTCTTTTATGCCAGCACCATCATCATCTAGTACTCCCACATCAAAAGGAGCAGGGTATAGACATACTATGTCTAGGTCTCAGGACAGTGCGAGTAATAGACCTAACTATCCCCCATGTGCCAAGTATGGTAGGATGCATCCTGGAGAGTGTATGACTTAGAAGAGAGGTTGTTTTGGTTGTGGTAAGTTGGGCCAAAAATTCAGGGATTACCCACCCATATGCTAGACAAAGGAGCCGTGATGTTCATCCCCAGAGTCAGGCTATTAGTGCTCTAGCCCCTTGGGTTCATCCTACTCCTCCTTAGGGTGCCTCATCTAGTACTGCTGATGGTTAGTGCCAGAATCTCTTTTATGCTATACCACCCCACCAGGAGTAGGAAGATTCACCAGATATTATTACTGGTACTCTCCGTGGATTTTATTTTGATGTGTATGTGTTGATGCACCCTGGGTCAAGTCTTTCTTATGTGACTCCATTAGTGGCTGTGAATTTTAAGATCAATTCTGAAAAGATTCCTGAGCCTTTTCTAGTTTCTACTCTAGTAGGTGAACCGTTGTTGCTAAGCAAGTATATAAAAAGTGTCCTATCACTGTCCTTCACAAAGTTATGTTTGCAGATTTGATTGAGTTAGAAATGGTTGATTTTGACATTATTCTTGGTATGGATTGGATTCACTCTTGTTATGCGTCTATAGACTATCGTAGCCATGTAGTCAAGTTTCAGTTTCCCAATGAGTCCACCTTTGAGTGGTCTAGAAATTCTGTATCTCCCAAGAGTCATTTCATATTCTATCTTAAAGCTAGAAAATTGATATCCAAATGTTTTATCTATTATTTGGTTTGAGTTAAAGATACGAAGTTCGAGACTCCAACCATTCAGTTGATCAGCATTGTTAATGATTTTTATGATGTTTTTCCAGAAGATCTCCCAGGGGTACCTCCTGATAGAGAGATAGAATTTGGGATTGATCTTCTCCCCGACACGCAGCCTATTTTTGTTCCTCTATATCGTATGGCCCCCGTAGAACTTAAGGAGTTGAAAGAGCAACTCAAAGATCTTCTAGATAAGGGTTTTATAAGGCCTAGCATATCTCCTTGGGGTGCACCCATTCTGTTCGTGCTAAAGAAAGATGGTTTATTGTGGATGTGCATTGATTATCGTTAGCTTAACAAGGTCACAGTCAAGAACAAGTACCCTCTTCCTAGAATTGATGACCTATTTGATCAGCTGCAAGGTGCCAACTATTTGTCAAAAATAGATTTGAGATCCGGTTATCACCAGCTTAAAGTTGGGGAGTGTGATATTCCAAAGACAACTTTTCGCACCCGATATGGTCATTTTGAGTTCCTGGTCATGTCCTTCAGGATAACAAATGCCCCAGCAACTTTTATGGATCTCATGAATCGGGTGTTTAGACAATACCTGTATATGTTTATTATTGTGTTCATAGATAATATTCTTGTATACTTCAGAAGTGAGAATGACCATGTAGATCATCTCCGAATAGTCTTGCAAACCCTTAGAGATCATCAACTATTTGCTAAATTTAGCAAGTGCGAATTTTGGCTAAGGTCAGTTGCTTTTCTGGGTCATATTATTTCTTTTAAAGGTATTTGAGTTGACCCTCAAAAGATAAAAGCTGTGAAAAATTAGCTTAGAACTATTTTCCCATCTGATATTAGGAGTTTCTTGGGTCTAGCTGGATACTAACGTTGTTTTATTGAGGGTTTCTCTTCTATTGCATCTCATTTGAATAAGTTGACCTAAAAGAAAATTAAATTCCTGTGGTCTGACTCTTGTGAGAAGAGTTTTCAGGAGTTGAAGACTCGACTCACTTCGGCGCCTGTGTTGACCCTTCCAAATGGTGTAGATGATTTTGTTGTGTACTGTGATGCTTCTAGAGTTGGGTTGGGTTGTGTGTTGATGGAGAAAGGTAAGGTTATAGCCTATGCCTCCAGACAGTTGAAACCGCATGAGAAGAAATACCCAACCCATGACCTCCAGTTAGCTGCAGTGATTTTTGCCTTGAAAATCTAGAGACACTATTTGTACGGTGTTCATGTTAATGTCTTTATGGATCACAAGAGTTTGCAGTATGTGTTTACTTCGAGAGAGTTGAATCTTCATTAGAGGCTATGGTTAGAATTGTTAAAGGACTATGATATGAATATGCTGTATCACCCAAGCAAGGCCAATGTAGTGGCAGATGCCCTTAGCAGGTCGTCCATGGGTAGTGTAGCACAGGTTGAGGAAGATAGGAAGGAGTTATATCGTGAGGTGCATCGTCTGGCTAGGTTGTGAGTTAGATTGCTTGATTCAGCTGAGGGTAATGTTTGGGTCCAGAGTAGTTTTGAGTCTTCTCTAGTTTCGAAAGTGAAGGAGAAGCAAGATATAGATCCTAGTTTAGTCAGACTTTAGGAGCCAGTTAAAGACCAAAAGGTGGAGGTTTTATCCCAAGGGGAAGATGGTGTATTGAGATTTCAGAATAAATTATGTGTGCCTGATGTTGAAGATTTAAGGCAGAGAATTATGGATGAAGCGCATGGTGTGCGATATTCTATTCATCCCGGTGCTACCAAGATGTACCGCAATTTGCGAGAAATCTATTAGTGGAATGGTATGAAAAAGGATATAGCGAAATTCATAGAGAAGTGTACAACTTGCTAATAGGTTAAGATACAACACCAAAGACCCGATTGAATGATGCAAGAATTCGGTATTCCTACTTGGAAGTGGGCGGAAGTAAATATGGATTTTGTGACTTGTTTACCTCCTTCTCGACGTCATCTTAATTCGATTTGGTTCGTTGTATACAGGTTGACTAAGTTTGCATATTTCTTACCAGTGCATACATCTTTCACCGCTGAGGACTATGCTAAGCTGTACATTCGAGAGTTAGTCAGGTTGCATGGAGTTTCTTTGTATATTATCTCTGACAGGGGTACTCAATTTACTTCTTATTTTTGGAGGGCTTTTCAGAAGGGTCTTGGTACCTAAGTTCATCTTAGCTCTATTTTTCATCCGCAGACCGATGGTCAGGCTGACAGGACCATCCAGACCTTGGAGGATATGTTGAGGGCATGTGTTCTTGATTTCAAAGGAAGTTGGGATGAACATTTTCCATTGATTGAATTTGCTTACAACAACAGTTTTCATGCTGTCATTGGAATGGCACCATTTGAGGATTTATACAGAAGGAGATATAGATCACCCATAGGTTGGTTTAAAGTGGGTGAAGCTGCTGTGAATGGACCTGATACTGTGTTTAAGGCTATGGAGAAAGTTAAACTGCTTCGAGAAAGGTTGAAGACAGCCCAGAGTCGTTAGAAGTTATATACAGATGTGAGAGAAGAGCTCCTGAGTTTGAGGTTAACGATCTGGTATACTTAAAGATTTCACCCATGAAGGGAGTGAAAAGATTTGGTAAGAAAGAAAAGCTTAGTCCCCAATACGTTGGCCCTTATAGAGTTTTGAATCATGTTGGCAAAACAGCTTACGAGATTGAATTGCCTGCCAAGTTGTCAGCTGTCCATCCTATCTTTCATGTTTCTATGCTTAAGAAGCACATTGGTGATTCTGTTGTTGTTGATCCATCAGAAAGTTTTGATGTTCAGGATAGCCTTTCATATGATGAAGTTCTGGTTGAAATCCTACATTATCAAGTTCGTAGACTAAGAAATAAGGAAGTTCCCTTGGTCAAAGTTCTATGGCAAAATCAATCAGTCGAGGGTGCCACTTGGGAAGCAGAAGTAGATATGTGAACCAGATACCCTTATCTCTTCTCCGTGATTTCAAATTAAGCCGAAGGTACTATTCTTCCCTAATCCAGTTTCCTTCTAATCCAGTGTATTCAACTATATGGTTATTCTCTCTATGATTCATGCATTTTGTGAAGTACTCAAAATTTTAGAATGAAATAAGCCCTTTTAGTGAGTTGTTCCAGCTATACGTCCTCGTTTTCTCTTGTTCTTGGCCTATCTAGCCACATTTGAGGACGAATGTTTCCAAGAGCGAGATATTGTAATACCTCAAGACTCTAACCATTAGTGCAACCATGAATCAAGCTCATGAGAAATAAATTATAATATTTTGGGTTATTTTCTAATCAAGTATGGTGTGTATTAAGGCCTTAAAGATGTCCTAACGATTGGGTGAATCAAAACATTCATTACCGATTGAATTCTTGGAAAGGATATTGGTATAGTCAACTTCAAATGAGTATATCTCTCATTATACTTGGAATTTTTGAGGTCATGACCTATCAACAGATAGATAATTGAATTATCTTTCCAACGATACCAATTTCTCCAAATTCCGATACCGGAGCAAAGAGTTATACCCATTTTACTCCAGCATGTCAATCTGGAAAAGGGTGACGACGTTTTTGACGGCCTGTCACGTTTCTGACGACGTCGTCACATTTCTGATGATGTCATCAGCCCTAGGTAGAAAATCATAAAATTTGACCCTCTTGTGACGATATTTCGTGATGGCCTATCACGGGTCTGACGGCCTATCACGGATGTCCTCAGCTATTTTTTTCAGCAATTTAGAGACGTTTTTGCCAGGGTATTTTGGTCTCTTCCCTTCTTTTGGAGGCCTCTATAAATATGAGAATCCCATCCAAACCCTAATTCCATCATTTTCTCTTCCAATTCTCTTGAGATAATATATCTAGGGTTATATGAAGAACATAAATCTTCCAAGAATCATCCATAAATCTTCAAAATTTCTTCAAGAACCAAGTTCTTCATAGTGGGGGCTTCAAGAATTATTTATTTCAAGTGTGGATAAAGTATCAAGCACTAAAGTTCATCAAATTTCAAAGATGTGGGGTTTTTAACAAGAACACTTCTTTCATTCTTGTGCCCAAAGATTTAATTTCTATTGACTTTCATGAATTTTGCAAAGTGGGTTTACACCCAAATAACTTTATCAAGGATTTATGAGATTTGCGCTATACAAGATTGACACATATGACTACTTCATTGTCTTATTTCTTAAATTAAGAATTTATGTCATGAGTTGTATATTGTTATCATGAAATGATAATTTCTAAGTGATTTATGATAAGTGTCATGATTTATGTTTTTCCATGAGAAGTTTGTCTATTGAATATTTATTGATATTGAGCTTGAGACTCAAGAACGAGTTCTGTGATGTTTTTTTGGAAGATTTGATACTTGATATGATTTGATAAGCAAGTGTACTTGATGATGAGAAAGATTATTTTGAGATTTAGTCGAGTTAGGATTCCACAAGTTGATTATGATTTACAAATGACATATATATTTATATTTTGGTCTTCATGATAGAACCTTGTGTTAATTAAGGTGGATTTCCTAACGCGTTCTGAGCTTAAGTCTGGGAGTAGTATTTAGCATCGAGCGGGAAGTATGAGTTCAGTGCATCCTACTTCCCAGAGCTACATGCCACCGTAGGATTAAGATTAAGGGCCAAAGGCCAAGACAGTTATCACTAAAGTTAAGGTTCTACTCTGATGGCAAGGATAGAACAGCTCTCCCCAACGAGGTCACGACGTTGGACTCCATGTAAGCTCACATGGTTTATGTTGGTTATAAGAAACTCCCAAGTGCATAATAGTCCAAGTTTCATTAGTTACCGAGTCACTCTAAGTCATGAGTCAAAGAGTTTGAGTTGAGTCCAATGGTTTGTGATATTTATGAAGCATGTGTTATTATTGATGATTTATGGAAAATATGTTTCAGGTAACTCAAGTGAAGAGAGTCATTATTATTAGCATGCATGATTTTCTTATACATTTATGATATTATTTAAATATTGCCTGCACCCCCACATACTCAGTAAATTCCCAAGTACTAATTCCCATACTCTTTTGTGTTCTATATTTTCTCATGATGTAGGTTCAGGTGCTCAGTTTCAGCAACGACAATGATCTTCGAGTACCTCCATCTACATTCGTACAGTTAGTGAGTCCTCATGGTTTGAGGACCTATGTCCCCGATTTGTGTCTTGATAGTAGATGGTTCTTTATTTACAGTTTAGTATGGGTGAATTGGAGAGCTGTCCTAATGGCTCCTCAGTCTTATGTAGTAGATGCTTTGTCAGACTAGAGTACCAGTATGTACAGAACTTCAATATTTTGGTTGTACAGGATAGTATTTCTTTGTATTCCATTATGTTCATGACATGATTATTCTTCTTTATTACAACTTATTATTTTCATAGTGAGTTATAGAGGTGATGACAGGCTCAGAGGGTTAGCTTGAGGTCGCGTGGCTTTAAGCACCGTGTGACATCGTGGGATGGGAATTTGGGGCGTTACAGGATAGTAGGGTAAATGTTTCATGTTATGGAAAGATTGGTGCATGCTTGTTCTATCTAAAGATGTAGGTATAAAGATAGGCTTAGATGTCAGGTTAGTATGCAAGTAAATGGCTTGCAAAAATTTGTATTTAGTTATTAAAGGAAAACTCAGAATCCTTCATGAGATAAGTAGTTGTGTAAACTGTAGAGTGTGAGTGTACATTCTGATCCTTGATTTATGCCAGTCCCCATCACGGGAGCTTTCAAAACTCAGTCCAGTTTCAGGTTTGCTTGACCAAAGAGAACAATTACTAGTTATTCAATTGTTAGTATCTCAGTATTTTAGAATCATGTTATGTACTTAGTTTTGCATTCCTACATAATACAGTTCCCATAAATTCATGCTCAGTTACCTCACGCTCCTCAGTCAATCCTTACCTCATAGGTATAGTACTTTATAGTTTTAGTCTAGTTATTCAGGTTAAGAATAGTTCAATCTTACATGACCAGTATTCAACTATCAACCATTCAGTTAATCAGGTAAGCTAGTATGTTTATGCATTCGTGCTCAGCACCTATGTAAATATTTTCAGTAGTTTCAGGTGAAGTGCTGTGCTAAGGTTGAGAGTATAGTTGAGAAAGTATTTGAAAAATATGTCTAAGCTTGAAATTTTTTTTTCTACAGTGCCCAAGTCTTAGCAACTCTATCTTAAAAGGTGCTTTGTAGGCCTAACTCCATGTTACAGAATTGGAGCCATGTTGTGATTCAGATGTTTTATACATACCATGCCTAGATTCCTTACTCACTAAAGTCACTAGAACTCTATATAAAGAGTGTCAAGAGATGCTCCAATCTAGTATATGTTTTTATAATGGGTTAGTCCTTAAAGTCAATAATTCAGTTAGCTGTTAGGCGGACAAGTTCGTATGGTTTACCATTTTTCCATCTAGTTATACTATCTGAAGTTTCATGAATATGACCATTCTAAGATAGAGCATCCTAGTAATAAAGAGTTCAACCCAGTTCATGTATCATGTCTCAGTTTTAGATCCCAGATATTAAGTTACGATTTAGTTTGTAGGTGCCCCGCGCATCGTCTCAGATTTTCCTCAGTATATCAGTTAAGTCAACATTCTTCGAGGGACATAGTGTCCCAAGGGGGAGATACACTATAACCCCCGAGCTATCATGATCTAAACCTTCCTTTTTCTCTTCACGTAATGAATCTAGTTGGAGTAATGGGTTCTCATAGTTGACCCTCTAGTTCCAATCTCAGTCGTAAGCTATGTATTCAAAGGCTCCGCTAGTTCATGATATTCAGTTCGTGAATCACATTTCAGACTCATTTATGTTCTCATGTTATCGTTCATACATGTTCAGTAAATAATCTTAGGCTAATCAGTGTTCTCAGCTAATGTAACAGTCTTCCTTAGATCTACTCAGTTCTAAGTTTATTTACAACAATAATCTTAATATCTGTTATCGTTTCATATTCAGTCACAGATTCATTAATTAGTTCAGTCATGTATTCCATGCATCAGATATGTATGTCCAGTGTATAAACTTAGTCTATCAGCAGTCCTCGGCTTAATCAGTCTTATTCGACGATGAATGTTCCTAAGAGGGAGATATTGTAACACCCCATACTTTTACATAGCTTAAATTCATCCTAAAATTGTCAAAGAATTTCTCTAAAGATGATTACACTTTTATACATGAGGAATTTTCAATATTTTCACTTTTTATTTTTTGGTAAATTGAATAAGTTTTCCATCGATACCAAATTTGCCCAAATCTGACACTTGAGCAAAGAGTTAGAGCCATTTTAGTAAGATAGTGTACCACTTCGAACTCTAGCGTATCGCGGAGGCAGTGAAAATGGACTTTGTCATTTTCCAGTGAGACAACAAGATACCACCACATCGATCCACCAACCTTTTTCCCAATTGTCACTTTCCAGTGTAACTCCGTGATCATGGCGCGTCGCGCCAAAGGGAAAAATTTGCAACCAGTTAGGCGCTGCGATGGCTCCGGGTCACACCATCAGCCCAGTTACCAATCGTTAGTTTCTAGTGACACGATGCGATAGCACCGCGTCATCCCAGGTTCCCAAATTGATTTTTTAGTGACGAAAATTAAAAACTTTCTAGGGGCAATAGGGTCTTTTTTAATGACCCAGATCAGCCTTTAAACATGAAATTATGCCCTAAATACCCTCTTATGTGATTTTTCCTCACTTTCTCTCAAGTTCAAAATCATTCTCTCTCAAGAGGAAGAAACCCTAGTTCAAGAAATCAAAGTTAAACCAAAGAAATCCTTCAAGAACTTTAAGAATTTCACAAATAAAGGTATGTTAGATGTTTATCTATAGGTTCCTTTCACCCATAGAGTCCAAGAATTCCTTTTTAAACCTACAAGATCTCAGATTTTTGATTTCCATGTTTGATTTAGATTGAATTCATGTTCATAATATTTGTTGGGTTCCAATCCATGATTTAAATACAAGTTTCTTGAAATTAAATAACATATGTGGTGAATATGTGATTATCTTAATAAACCCTTGAACGTATAAAGTGATGAATGCATCTATGCTGTTAATTTGGTTTGTAATCCATGATTATGATAAGATTCATGAAAAATATAATAGTATTTAGGGGGAATTATATGAATTACATGCTATACCCTTGAATTTGCAATTAAGTATTGTATTCATGATGTTTATGTGATGACCATTATCATATGAAATACTCATGCTCCCCAAGTATTTGCTAAAATGCCTATGTGAAGTAGATAAAGGAATCATGAGATGTTATTATGAGATCTTAATCATGTACAAGATTATGCCCTACAAGTGTTTGATAAAATAATTATGTGAATTGACTAGTGAAGGCATGACATGTTATTATGTGATCCCATTCATGTACAAGTTAACGTATTACAAGTGAATGATGACATATCTCTATGAATGAATTATGATTAAGTGAACATTGTTGGGTTAATCAAATTTATGTTTGGATTTGTTTCTCATGTTACTGTGTCCTGGCGGTAGTTAATACCCAATAATTTAGCTGTTTACCTAGAGCCAGTGTCAGTTACAGAATACAATCAGTCACGTTATAACCAGTTGTACTCTCAGCCAGTTACAAAACTCAGTAGAACTCAACCAGTTATAAAACTCAGTAAACTCAGTCTCAGTACAGTCCTATTCAGTATACTACGTTTAGCGTCTTTCAGTTGGGAGTAGGATTTAGCACCGAGTGAGTGCAGGGATGACTGCTTCCCCGTCAGATAGTTAGAGTCGTTAGTATCCATCCCTATTCTCCATAACTATGTAGCTAGAGCAGGATGAGGAGTGACCCATCAAACTAGGCTTGACTATCTCCTAGGGGTCACCCATCAGATTAGGCTTTGCTCTGCCTAGGTGTCACCCGTCAGTTAGGCTTGGCATCCTGTCTTTCTAGTGTTAGTACCCGTGGCATGGTATTAACACCCTTCCAACTGGGGTTACAGGTTTTACCCCTATCATTTCAGATTTAGGGCATGTCGGTTAGATGATTACCACCCACAATTTGAGTTTTTGTTTTGGTGTTTAGTACGGAACTCAGTTCAGTTCTACAGAATCAAAACTGTCAGACACAATCAATTTAGACTCAGTAATTCAGTTATCAGTCACTCAGATATTAGTTACTTAGTTATTAGAAGTCAGTACTTAGCTTCAGAAAAGCTCAGTTACAACATTATATAAACGCACAGTATTGCGTACTTAGTATTTACCGTAGTTTAGATTATCCATGTACCCTCATGTTTAGTTATTCTATATTATTTAGTTAGTTATTGTTCATGCATATGATCCTTTGGATTTAGCCTTACCTCATCTAGAATACCAGTATATTCCCACGTACTGATGCATACTTTCCGACGCTATAATGTTTCATATCATAGGTTCGGATGCTTAGTTTCCTAACCATACATAGCTAATTCAGATTTAGCTAGAAGCGGTAGATTTAGCAGTGAGTCCTCATCATTCGAGGATATTTTATTATTTTATATTTTCAGTAGATTTAGTAGTTCAGTAGATGGAGTTAGTTGGGGGATTGTCCCATCAACTCTACTTTCAGATAGTATTTAGTTTTACAGATGTTATACTTTATCAGTATTTCATGTGTTTTGAACCTTATGGAATTTAAGCTTATTTTCCACATTAATTTCAGTATTAATAGTCAGTTCTCACAGAAAATATTATTCATGGGTTAGCTTGTGGTCCTTTGGAGTCGTAAGCATTGTGTGACGACTAGGGGTAGTCCCGGGTCATTACAAACTTTGTATCATAGCCTAAGGTTCAACAGAGTCTTAGGGAGTTTGAAAGATGCACCACGTAGAGTCTTATTCATGGGTGTATAGCACACCACACTTATAGACATGAAGAAATGAGATATTTTAGGAATTTCTTTCAGTATTTATGTTGTGCGAGGGAGCATAAGCTCAATTTAAACTCTCAGTCTAATTTATCTCTTCCTTATGCTTTCAGAATATGTCTTCTAGAGAATACAATGAATGAAGTAATGATAATCAGTCATGACTTCAGTCCGTTCAGGCAGATCCCCTGGACGAGCATGTCTTTTATGCAAAAATTAAGAGATGCTTTCACTATGTTAGCCAATTTAGTAGTTTCTTAGAACAACCTACAGGCTGTTGTCGTATCTAGGCTTAGGGTTCATAATCAGTAGAGCAAGAGGGAGAAGCGTAGGAAGAAATACAGAAAGAATAAAAATAAGAGAGTCAGAACAAGTTGCTTTAGGCTAAGGTTAGAAAATGGTAACCGATTCTAGTTCTGTCAGAAACTTTCAACCCTAAATCTTTCCATTGCTAGTGCTCTAGTGCCAAAGTTTAGAAATGTCAGTCGAGATAGAATGTCAGACTCCAAGTCTCTGGGTAGCATGAAAAAAGGTCATACCCACCCAATTTGCCAAAAATATGGTAGAAATAATCAGGGTGTGTGTAGGGCTGGCAGTGGTGTGTGTTTCAGGTGTGGAAATTTAGGCCATAGAATAAGAGATTGTCCTCAGTCAGGTTAACAGGTTCAGTATAATCGTCCTTCAGCTCAGTTCGATCGCCTGAATCAGCAGGGTGCTATTTCCAGTCCCGCCAGTGGGTAATGCCCAAACAGACTTTATGCACTTTAGTCCAGAAAAGATTAGGAAAGTTCTTTTAATACGGCCACTGATACGTTACAGATCTTCTATTTACATATTTATGCCCTATTAGATCCAGGAGCTTCTCTATCTTGTGTAACTCCTTGTATAGCAGACAACTTTTAAGTCAGACTAAAAATTATAACAGAACCTTTCTTAGTGATTACCTTATTGGGAAAATCTATTCCATCCAGACGAGTACATAGGAATTGCTCAGTTACAGTATTTTAGAAAATCCCTTTAGTTAATTTCATTAACAGATTTGTTCCATTTCAATTTCTTGATGAACCAGTCCTCGAATAAAGGGGTAGTACCCGAGTTTTAGTTGATGTAAATTTGAATCTCTAGATTGAACAAGTAGAAAGAGAAGCTAAGAATTCTAAGTTAATCAATGTCGATGTTGATATATGATGATTGTTAGGGCAATAGAAAGCTAAGAATAATGTATCAGAAGGAAGTACAAGCAGTGGACCTTACATTATCAAGAGTAGTCCTTCAGAATGAGTTTAGGGTTTATAAGCATTATCAGCATTGGTTGATGCCCAACCCATCCTTAACTTAGTGCAAATTTTTGTACTTCAGCTATCACGATATCTACTCATGCCTTACACATCAACTCTGTGATCATAGTTCCTATTTATGCATATTATTGAAAATCATGTACGTTTACTGTTTCTAGTATAAGGAGTTCCTGTTTCCATAGTTTTACGAATCATGATCCATGAATATAGAAACTCCAAACTTAGGTCATGCAGCTCATGACTCATGTACTCAAGTATTACAGTGTGCTCAGTTTCCATAACTTATGCTATACTTCTAATGATCAGCTAAATTCATATTTTTCATGTATATCCTTAGTTTAGATTTCTTGATAAAGTCGACGATGTTGATGTTCTATTCCTTAGGACTCAGTTAGGTGTCAAGTTTAGTATAGTGTCCATTTATGCTTTAGGTCCTCATGTTTTATCCTTTCAGTGAACTCCCCTTATGAGATGTAGTGATGATCGATTGCTTAAAAGAGGGAGATTAAGGTAAATGTTTTGTGTTAAGGATAGATTGGTGCTTTCTTGTTCTACCTGAGGCTATAGTTATAAACATAGTCTTAGATGTTAGGTTAGTGTGCAATTAAATGGCTAGCAAGAATTTGTATTTAGTTATTAGAGGAAAAACCAGAATCTTTCATGAGATAAGAAGTTGAGAAAAATATAGAGTGTGAGTGTATATTCAGATCCTCGATTTATGCCAGTCCTCATCACGGGAGCTATCAAAACTCATTCTAGTTTTAGGATTTCTTGAGCAAAGCTTACAATTACCAGTTATTCAATTGTCAGTATTTTAGTATTTCGGAATCATGTTATGCGCTTATGTTATGTACTTATTCTTGCATTCATAGATAATACCGTTCCCATGAATTCATACTTAGTTACCTCACGCTCCTCAGTCAATCCTTACCTCATAGGAATAGTACTTTATAGTTTCAATCAAGTTATTCAGGTTAAGAACAATTCAATCTTACTTGACCAATTTTCAGCTATCAACCGTTCAGTCAATTAGGTAAGCTAGTATGTTTATGAATTCGTGCTCAACAGCCGTGTAAATATTTTTAGTAGTTTCAGGTGAAGTGTTGTGCTAAGGTGGAGAGTATAGTTGAGAAAGTATTTGAAAAATATGTCTGATCTTAAAAATTTATAGCTGTAGTGAACAAGGCTTAGCAACTCTATCTTAGAAGGTGTTTTCTAGGCCTTACTCTATGTTACAGAATCAGAGGCGTGTTGTGATTCAGATGTCTTATTCATACCATGGCCAGATTCCTTACTCCTTAAAGTCACTAGAACTCTATAGAAAGAGTGTCAAGAGATGGTCCAATTAAGTATAAGTTTTTAGCATGGGTTAGTCAGTAATTCAGTTAGCAGTCAGGCGAACAAGTTTGTATGGTTTCCCATTTTTCCATCTAGTTGTACTATTCAAAGTTTCATGAATATGACCATTATAAGATAGAGCATCCTAGTAATAATTAGTTCAACCCAGTTCATGTATCATGTCTCACTTTTAGATCCCAGATATTCGGTTACAATTCAGTTCGTAGGTGCCCCATGCATCACCTCAGCTTTTCCTTAGTATCCAGTCAAGTCAACATTCTTTGAGTGACATAGTATCCCAAGGGGGAGATGCACTATAACCTCTGAGCTATCATGATATAAACCTTCTATTTTCTCTTCACGCAACGAGTTTAGTTGGAGTAATGGGTTCTTATAGAAGGCCCTCTAGTCCCAATCTCAGCCGTAAGCTATGTACTCAAGGGCTCAGTTCAGTTCACGATATTCAGTTCGTGTATCATATTTCAGAATTATTTATGTTCTCATATTCCCATTCACACATGTTTAGTAAATGATCTTAGGCTTATTAGTGTTCTCAGGTATGGTAACAGTCTTCCTTAGATCTACTCAGTTCCATGTTCAGTTACAACCATAATCTTATATTAGTTATTATTGCATATTCAGTCACACATTTATTAATTAGTTCATTCATGTATTCCATGCATAAGATATGAATGTCCAACATATAAACTCCATCTATCAGCAGTCCTCGGCTTAATCTGTCTTATTTGAGGATGAATGTTCCCAAGGGAGAGATATTGTAATACCTCATACTTTTACCTAGCTTAAATTCATCCCAAAATTATCAAAAACTTTATTTAAAGATGAATACACTTTTATTCATTTGGAATTTTTAAGATTTGCACTTTTCATTGTGTGGGAAATTGAATAAGCTTTCTATCAATACCAAATTTGCTAAAATTCAACACCTGGGTGAAGAGTTAGAGCCATTTTAGTAAGACAGTGTACCACCTGGTACTCTAGTGCGTCGTGGAGGTAGTCTAAATAGCATTTTTCATTTTCCAGTGAGACAACACGATACCATCGCATCGCGCCACTAACCCTTTTCCTAATTATTACTTTCCAGTGTGACTCCGCGTTCATGGATCGTTGCTTCAAAGGGAAAAAATCGCAACCAATGAGGCATCGTGATGGCACTGTGTCGCGCCACTAGCCCAGTTCCAAATTGTCAATTTTCAGTGACACGGTGCGATAACATCGCATCGTGCCAGGTGCCCAAATCAATTTTTCAGTGAAGAAAATTAAAAACTTTCTAGGGGAATTAGGGTCTTTTTCCATGACCCAGATCAGTCTTTAAACATGAAATTATGCCCTAAATACCCTATTATGTCATTTTTCCTCACATTCTCTCAGGAAAAAAATCACTCTCTCAAGAGGCAGAAATTCTAGTTTAAGAAATCAAAGTCAAGACCAAGAGTCAAGCCCAAGAGATCCTTCAAGAGCATCAAGAATCTCATAAATTAAGCTATGTTAGATGTTTATCTATGGGTTCCTTTCACCCATAGATTCCAAGAATCCCTTTTTAAACCAACAAGATCTCAGATTTATGATTTTCATGTTTGATTTAGATTGAATTCATGTTCATGATACTAGTTGGGTTTCATTCCAAGATTTTAATACAAGTTTCATGAAATTAAATAACATGTGTGGTGAATTTATGGTTATCTTGATAAAACCCTTGAACGTATAAAGTGATTAATGTATCTATGATGTAAATTTGGTTTGTAATCCATGATTATGATAAGATTCATGAAAAATAGAATAGTATTTAGGGGGAATTATATGAATTACATGCTAGACCCTTGAATTTGCAATTATGTATTGTATTCATGATGTTTATGTGACGACCATTATCATATGAAATACTCATGCTCCCCAAGTATTTCCTAAAATGCCTGTATGAAGTAGATGGAGGAATCATGAGATGTTATTATGATATCTTAGTCATGTACAATCTTATGCCCTGCAAGTGTTTGATAAAATACCTATGTGAATTGATTAGTGAAGGCATGACATGTTATTATGTGATCCCATTCATGTATAAGTTAATGTATCACAAGTGAATGATGAAATGTCTCTATGAATGAATTATGATCAAGTGAACATTATTGTGTTAATCAAGTTTATGTTTTGCTTTCTTTCTCATGCTATTGAGTCTTAAGGGTATTTAATACCCCATAATTTAGCTGTTTACCTAGAGCCAATGTCAGTTGCAGAATAGTATCAGTCATGTTATAACCTGTAGTACTCTCAGTTAGTTACTGAACATGGTAGAACTCAGTCTGTTACAAAACTTAGGAATACTCAGTAAAATAGGTCTTAGTACAGTCCCATTCAGTATACTAGTTTATTGTCTTAGTACAGTTCCATTCAGTATACTCAGTTTAGTGTCTTTTAGTTGGGAGTAGGATTTAGCACCGATCGAGTGTAGGGATGAACCCTTGCATTTAGCCTTACCTCATCTAGCATACCAGTATATTCCCACGTACTGGCACATACTTTTCTGCGCTATGATATTTCATATCGTAGGTTAGGATGCTCAGGTTCTCGACTACGCATAGTAGATTCATATTCAGCCAGCAGTAGTAGATTTAGTAGTGAGTCCTCATCATTCGAGGATATCCTATTATTTCATATTTTTAGTAGATGTAGTAGTTCAGTAGATGGAGTTATTTGGGGGATTGTCCCATAAAATCTACTTTCAGACAGATTCAGTTAGTGCCTTTTAAGACTATATGTTTAGACAGTATTCAGTTTTACAAATGTTATACTTTATCAGTATTTCAGGTGTTTTGAACCTTATGGAATTTCAGCCCATTTTCTGCATTAATTTCAGTATTATTATTTAGTGCTCACAGCAGATATAATTCATGGGTTAGTTTATAGTCCTTCGAGCTTGTAAGCACCGTGTGACGACTAGGGGGTAGTCCCAGATCATTACAAGGGTGGATCCTTAGCTCCTAGAGGGAGGTTTATTTCTTATCTTAGAGCCCTGAGGTTAATCTCTAAAAGTTATCTTTATCACCTGGTATGGGTTAAAGATTCTAACTCGGAAGGTCTTTCTCTATATTTAATTCCGATGGTAAATAAGTTTGTTGAGGTCTTTTTAGATGATCTTCCTGGTGTTCCTATGGATAGGGAAATAGATTTTGGTATTGATTTGGTTCCGGACACTCGTCTAATATCTATTCCTTCTTATAAAATGGCTCTGATTGAGTTGAGTGAACTCAAGGAGCGATTTTCTAGATAAGGGGTTTATTTGCCATAGTTTATCCCCATGGGGTACACACATGTTATTCGTGCACAAGAATAATGGTTCCCTTTGGATGTGCATTACATATCGGTAGTTGAATAAGGTGACGACCAAGAACAAGTAACTTCTCCCAAGGATAGATGACTTGCTTGATCAGTTGCAAGGTGCCAAGTTCTTCTATAAGATCGATCTTTGGTTTGGGTATCATCAGCTTAACATTAGGGAGGAGGATATCCCTAAGATGACTTTTCGTACTCGGTATGGGCACTTTAAATTCTTGGTGTTGTCATTTGGTTTGACTAATACTCCGACTACATTTATGGACTTGATGAACATGGTTTTTAGGTAGTTCTTGGATCTCTTTGTCATTATGTTTATTGATGATAATTTGGGTTTATTCCAAGATTGAGTGGATTATGCTAATCACCTCTGTGTAGTGTTACAGACCTTGAAGGAACAACTATTGTATGATAAGTTCTCTAAATGTGAGTTTTTGCTGAATGCTGTGACTTTTTTGGTCATATTATTTTAGCGAGGGGATAATGGAGGACCCTCAAAAGGTGGAAATAGTTAAAAGGTGGCCTAGACCTAGTACTCTAACTAACATTTGAAGCTTCTTAGGTTTGGCTGGGCATTATTAGTGGTTTGAGGAAAGCTTTT
This sequence comes from Capsicum baccatum var. pendulum, assembly GCA_030864225.1. Taxonomy (NCBI): domain Eukaryota; kingdom Viridiplantae; phylum Streptophyta; class Magnoliopsida; order Solanales; family Solanaceae; genus Capsicum; species Capsicum baccatum. The sequence continues at coordinate 71,330,824 of CM061551.1, forward strand.
CGATGATAGATGCTCCTTTGAACAAATTGACTCAGAAAAAGGTGAAGTTTTCTTGGTTGGATGCTTGTGAGAGGAGTTTTGAGAAGCTTAAGGATAAGCTAACTTTGGCTCTGGTTTTGACATTGCTTGAGGGCAATGAGGGGTTTGTGGTTTATTCTGATATATCTAGTGTGGGGCTTGGTTGTGACTTGATGCCACATGAGAAGGTGATTTTCTATACTTCTAGGCAGTTGAAGGTGCATGAGAAGAATTATCCAACTCATGATTTGGATTTGTTGATGATGGTTTTTTCTTTGAAAATATAGTGGTATTATCTATATAGAGTGCACGTAGACATCTTTTCTGATCATAAGAATCCACAGTATGTGTTCACTCAGAAGAATCTAAATCTTAGGTAGATGAGATGGTTGGAATTTCTCAAGGACTATGATATGAGTCTTCACTATCACCCAGGCAAAGCTATCGTGATTGCTGATGCTCTTAGCAGATTATCCATAGGGAGTTTGTCTCATATGGGGAAAGGAAAATAGGAATTATTGAAAGATATTCACCACTTGTCTAATCTTAGAGTTCATCTCATAGACTCCAAGGATGGTGACGTGATAGTACAAGAAGTGGTTTGGTCATCTCTTGGTGTAGAGATTAAGGAAAGCAAGTGCTAGATGCTATCTTGATGCAAATAAAGAGCAATATAAGTATGCAAAAGGTAATGGTATTCGAGATCTTTGGTGATGGTACTTGACAGCACCAAGAAGGGTTATGAATTTCTGATGTTGACGATTTTCAGTAAAGGATCTTAGATAAGATGCATGAATAACGCTACGTTGTGCATCCCGGCTCATTGAAGATGTATCATAATCTCAAGGAAATATATTGGTGGAATAGTATAAAAAGGGATATGGCTGATTTTGTGGCCAAATGCATGGTGTGTCAATGAGCTAAAGTTGAGCACATGAGACCCGATGGGCTGTATCAAGAAATTGATTTTCCCAAATGGAAATGGGAGGTAATCATTATGAATTTCATTACCAATTTTTCTCAGTGTCGAAAATAATTTAATTCGGTTTGGGTCATCGTGGATATGATGATAAAGTCTGCTCACTTCTTGTCGGTAAGGACTATCTTTTAGCAAAGGATTATGCGCGGTTATATCTGTAGGAGATTGTGAAGATGCATAGGGTATCTATTTCAATTATTTTTTTTCATGGTATGCAATTTTCATCTCATTTCTGGTGGTCTTTTCAGAAAAGGTTGGGTACCAAGGTTAGCCAGATTACTGCTTTTCATCTGCAGTCATATGGAAAAGCGGAGAGGACAATTTAGACATTGGAGGATATGCTTCGGGCATGCGTGATTGACTATGGTGGTAGTTGGGTTGAGAATCTACTTTTGGTAGGGTTTTCTTACAACAATAGCTATCATTCTAGTATTAGTGTGACCCCTTTTAAGGCATTGTATGGTAGGAGGTATAGATATCCTATTGGTTGGTTCGAGCTTAGTGAGGTAGATATGTTCGGTCCAAACATGGTTTATCAAGCTACGGTAAAGGTAAAGGTGATTTGGGATAGGATTAAGGCTGTCCAAAGTTGCCAAAAGTCCTATGAGAATGTAAGGCGTAGATATTTGGAGTATGAGGTTAGGGATAGGGTATTCTTAAAGGTATCTTTGATGAAGGGAGTAATGTAGTTTGGTAAAAAAGGAAAGTTTACTCCCCGACATGTTGGTCCTTCTGTGGTTCTATGAAGGGTTGGTAATGTGTCTTAAGAATTAGAGTTGCCTTGTAGTTTGAGCGCCATTCATCCGGTATTTCATGTTTCCATGTTAAGAAAGTGCATTGGTGATCCTTTTTCAACTGTTCCTTTAGAGGAGTTGGGTATCTCAGACTCTCTGTCTTATGAAGAGGTCCCGGTCGAGATCCTAGATAGGCAGGTTCATCGGTTGCGGACCAAGGATATTGATTTGGTTAAGGTTCTTTGGTAGAACCATAAGGTGGAAGAAGCTACATGGGAAGCAGAGGAGGACATGAAGTCCAAGTATCTGCACCTATTTTCTTCTCCTAGGATTCATGCGAAAGGTATGTGTTCTTCAACACATCTTTATTTTTTGACTTTTTAAAGGGAAAGAGTAATATTTTTGCATCTTTGTGTTCAAACTTTGTTAAATATTGGAATATATTTGATAATTTAAATAATCATGCTTATGTTTACCCTACCTTGTACGTTATTCGGGGATGAATATTTCTAGTAGGGGAGGCTGAAACACCCTGGTTTATGGACCTTAGAAAATTTCATTAATTTTTTATTTCTGGGCATGATACGACTTAGGGAACGAGTCATACACTTGGGTACGAGTGGTATGGCCCAGTCAAATGCTGACCAGTATTAGTTAGAGGGGTTAATTTAGGTACTAGAATTGGTACGACTTAGGTTGTACGAGTTGTATCGATGGATACGGGTTGTTTGGTTACTTCACTTAACCTTAAACTTGGTAACGTAGGTTAGATTTGAGTATGAGTAGCTCACCATAAGCTTTAATCCAGGGTACGAGTCCTACCCAGGACACATACAGTGGATAATGTTCAAACCTCTCGATATTTTATTCTGCTAGGGGTATAGTTTATATGTACTCGTTGTACACTTAGATATGACGTGGGTTTGAGAGTGTCGTACCTTGGACAGTATTGGGTCCAAGGGGGAAAGCCTAGGGTATGAGAGGTGGGTACCATTCATACAGAATGGGTACGACTCGTAAGGGTCAGTCGTACCCTATCACGGTAATTAAATGCAATGTAAGTTAGGGCAATCTAGACATTTTTCCACTTCTCGTAATAAGGTCCCATGACTTATATTGCACTTGGGAGGTTAGTTTCCCTACTATTCTATTCTTAATCACTTAGAAAGCACTCTTAAATCATTTCTAGAGTTGTTGGTCAAAGAAAGCTAAGGTTTCATCTTAAGGAGTAAATTAAGGCTTGTCTTAGTGATTTATCTCCATCATCATCTTGGTTTAAGGCATGTTCTCTTCCCTCATTATTACTTCCAACTAATGGCATGAATTTTATACAATGTTTCATGATTTGGATGTTGTATGATTTTGGGTTTTCAAATATGATTTGGGGTTTTTGACTATAAATGCTTGGTTATGGTTTTCCCATATTTTAATTATGCTTTTATATGCATTAATTGTGGTTTTGGATAAATGGTTTCATGTGAATGGTTTTTTGGCAATTGACTTTGGTTTTGGAAATACTATGCCCCCAATGTGTTTGATAAAATTCCTATAACAATGTTTTCACTAAAATATTGGGTTTTCAATTGAACTTGTGCATGATTTAAGTTTGCTAATGGAACCCTAAATGATATGAATGGTTATAAATGATTTTTGAATGATTTTTCTTAATAAACATACTTGTGGGGTACAAGGGATAACCCAAGTTAATATGGTAATGAATACTTGTGGGGTACATGGGAATCCCCCAGGTTAATTGGATAGCAGGGTCTATGGGTACATGAGAATCCCTTGACCACTAAAAGGTTTGGCTAAGGACAATACTTTCAAGTTATAGTTGGTATGACGATACCACTACTAATAGCCTTGATTAATTATACTGAAATAATGGTTTTGTTGGAAAATGGTTTTAATTAGGAAAAAATGGCGGGTAGGGGTGCGCATGGTACGGTACAGTATTTTAAAATTCGGTACTGTAACTTTGATTTTTCATATTTAAAATAATAATACCATTACTATACCAACTTAGTTCAGTATGGTTCGGTATTTTTAAATTCGGTTTCGGTATTTTACGGTATGGTAATTCGGTAACCATACTTTATTTGATTTTGACTTACATATATTCATATAAAAACTATAACTTTAAACTTTAAAAACGTCTCAAACATATCAAACTAACAACCATCATTGTTAATTAATAACACAAAAAGAATATTTCAATAATGATTGAGTAGTCCAAGATGCCAACTCTGAATAATATTACCTAAACTTAAGCATAGTACTCCTAAATAATAATCTTTCAAAAAATTTATTTCCGAATAAAAGTTACTTTTATGTTCAATTGGCTAATGGATGATATTTAAATATATTTAACTATCTTAAATATAATACATATGAGTTTTATATATTATTAAAAAAATTTGGTGCGGTATACAATATTTTGGTATTTATTGAATAAATACCAAATACCATATCAAATACCATAATAATTTAAAACTCCTACCATATACCATACCAAATATCATAACATCCATACTGCGGTATAAAATTTTTTGATTTCGATATGGTATTCGATATATACCATACCATGCCACCCGTAATGGCGAGGTGTGAAAGCTAACCCTGAAGGTGGGAATCCAATGGATGAACACCGAAAACTCATGTTTGCCGACATGAGGGGTAGGTCATGGCGACCTTATATGATACTTGTAAGGTATACGTGAATCCTTTGGGTACACTGTGCATATGTATTATGGAGAGTGAAGGGTACATGTGAATCCCTGACTCTTATGGTATCTCTGATCTGTGCGGCTACATACATCAGGGCCCGTTCAGGGGGTTACACTAGACTTATATAGCCCATAGGTGGTTTTAGGATGGTTAAGTTTCACATACCTAAGTTAAAGGTTTTAAATACAAACTAAACCCAGTTTTCTTTCCCAGCATAGTTATATATATATGTATGGTTTGTGTGCATATGGATGGGTTTACTTGGTTTTCTTATATGACATTATTTTGTCCTTATCCTGAGTTCATGCTAGCGTTCACCCGCTAATTTGTCTTCGGGCAGCTGTATCCCAGCACGATGCAGGAACCGACTGTTCTACTCCTTATGCTTAGCATTCAGACATTTAGGGGTCATCTTTGAATCTAAGTAGTGAGCTTTCATTCTTCCGAAAGGCTCTATTTCATGGATATTATTTCATACTTCAAATTATTTATGGATATTAGTTTTTTTCTATGGTTGGGGGCATGTCCTAATCAAATTTTTGTAATCTTTTGGTTAGAGGTTGTTGTGGAACTACTATGGGTTGGTATGCGTGGGATCGGTATTAGTGTCAGTTTTTCAATTGGTATTAGTATTGGGGTTGACATAGGCTGACTGTATTGTTGGTTTCTCCATCTTCTTTTATTTTGGAATTATATATTTAATTATTAATAGAATTGTTTTGGTTATGGTCGAATTTATGGTTTTGGTTTGGCTTGTTATGGTTGGACAGTTGGTATGGGGCGGCTGGACTCAGTTGGATCAGTCATGGTTGTGATCCTGTCCCAGAGTCTTCATGTGAGCTATTACACTATCTTTTTATATATTCAAAATTCAACCAACTCAGGGCAAGTGGCTGAAGGTTAGATTGGGTAACACGTCTGGTCTCTGGTCCCGGTCGGACTTGGGACACCCATTACGACAAGGCCCCGAGTTGGGTCGTATCATTGATATTGAATTTCTTCAAACTTATCGCCACACAAAGTTGACACTATGTATGAAAAAACTAATCAGTTGAATATGCTTTTAGGTTTAGATTACTCATTTGTTGCATATTTTGGATTATTATATAAATGAAAAATATTGTTTTGTGATGTGTGCATACATATAATTGTATATTATAATTTATTATATATATGTAAATACTAATTTACAATAGGGGTGACTATTTCATCTAAACCGTCAATTGGTATTTAAAGTTGTTGCAATAATTGGTGAAAAATCGCTGCATCATCTGATATTGCAATAGCTAAATAAAATCGTTGCAATAGCTAGTAAAAAAATGTTGCAACAAACTAAACAATTGTTGCAATAGGTATCCAAAATAGTTGCAATAGGTCATGATAAACCATTGCAAAATAAAAATAAGTGTTGCAATAGATTTTGAAATAGTTGTAATAGAATAATAAAATTATTGCAATGATATATTGTCATTGCAATAGGGTCTACTACAATGGTTCAGAACCATTACTATAGCTAAGTGGACCCATCCCAATAGGAGGTGTACAAAAGCATTGGCATATGTAGCTCTATGAAAACGATTGACATAACCGTCGCATAAACCATTATCTTAGATCTATGTCCACGCTCACACATGGGACGCCTTCCAAATCATTGCAGTAGCTCTATGACAACAGTTTGTGTATCTATAGCAACAATTTTTGAAACTTTGCCTAGAGGAATTTTCTAGTAGTGACTATAATTGGAATAATCACATATATATACCCTCATATGATCGAAATCAACAACTTCAGCTACCTGAAATAGTTTATTCTTTCAATAAATAAAACACCAATACACATATTAGTAGTATAGTGCTATTTTGTTAAAAAGAGAGAATTAAATTAGGTTGGCTAGGCTTGCAAATTGTGTGGCGGAAAAAAATATAGAGAGTATGCAAAAGCTGCAAAGATACATATATTGAATTGTTTCAATCTTGAATTGGTGATTTAAGTGCTTATTATGTTCTTCCCAGGTACAACCTTTAAAGGGGTAGTTTGGTACATTGGATAGGACACATAGTATCGGGATAAAGTTTAGGATTAACTTAATCTCATATTTACTATGAAGTACAATATTAATTAATGAGTTTAACTTGTGTCTGTGATAATGAAACTTTTTCTATACAATCACTTAGCTTTTAACTGGTAATAGTAGGTTGGAATTTATTTATATTTGTTTCCAAAATTTTATTAAAAATACTAATTTATCATATTTTCTCTCTCTATCTCCATAATCATCGACTTTGTATCAATCTACCCATCTTTTCTCTTCCCCAAAAGCTGATAAGCAAATAATTTAGGATTTCATGATCATTCTTAATTTATGTAAAAATATAAGAGAAGATTATTAGTTATTCAATAGAACTCGCAATCATGAATATTTTAAATTTGCAGCAAAAGAATTATCCTTTGTTTGAACTCTATGTGATTTGATATTTAATATTTTCATGTTTTGCAGCTCCTAGATTTGTATTTCTCGTTTAGTAACCAGGTAATTAATCCAGTATATCATTTGTGTTTATAATTTATTTATTTTCCCCAATATATATACTATTTATGTTTGTTGAAGTAAAACTTTTCCTCTTTGAAGCAAAGAGGAGTATAATACATCTACACCTCTTTTTATTATAGATTCTTATGATATTTCAATCTAACGTTGTTATCTTCTATCTCTATTCTCATCCTCTTATATATTTCTTGGTGTATATTCGATTCAGATTTCTAATTCACTATGCATAATCATATTTCATTGAATGTTTATATTGCTTTAAAACTTATTTTCACTATATGGCCTTGAGGAGTACCTCTTCTGCAATTTATTGATGAGGAGGTCTCCGAAAGCATTCTAGAGAAAGCTTCTTACCAGACAAAAACGTACAAAACTTGAGCCGAATTTAGCTGCAACTGATGTGTGCATCTAACTCATGAAGTTAACTTACATATTTGATGTAACACCCCGTATTTCTCTAGAATAATAAAAGTCCCAATGCATGAGTATTCATATACAAAATTTTTGAAACACTTATTATTTTTCAGTTTAGAGCCTGCCATTGCGCAGGAAATTCAATTATCTTTCCAATGATATAAAACTCGCCCAAATTTAATAACCGGGTAAGAAGTCATGGCAATTTTAAGTTTCAATCATTAGACCCCGTCATTTTAACCCTTAGCGTGTCACGGAGAAAGTCCAAATGATAAATGTCAGTTTTAAGTATAACTCCGTGATCATGGCGCATTGCAAAGCAGGCCAATTTCCCATTTGGTAATTTTCAGTAGGCCTTCACGATGTTGGTGCATCGCAGAAGTGGACAAATTGGAACTTCAAAGGATTAACGTGATAGCTTCGCATTGCGGTGTTTGTCCAGGTTCCAATTGTCCCTTTTACAGTGGCTTGGCGCGATAGTGGCGCATCTCACCAATGCCAAAATCGGGATCTTCAGTTGTCAGCTTCCATTTTTAAATTTGTTCAGGGGTATTTGGGCTTTTTTCATGTCCCAAATTAACCTAAAACACGGAATTTAACCCCTAAACACCTGAAGTAGTCATCATTATTTCAATTCCTCACACAATCAAAGATCCCCTTTTCAAAAAACTAGAAATCCTAGCTCTCAAATTCGAGGCCAATCCTCAAGAACTTATCCAGAACTTCATGAAATTCATTATCAAGCTATTTTAGATGTTTATCCATGGATCCCTTTCATCCATGGAGCTCAAGTAACCTATTTAAATTATAAAATTGAGATCTTTTCAAGTTATTTGATTTTAAATTATGATTTCATCCATAAATCTCCATGAACTATTGATTTTATACCATGCTACCATGATATTATTGTTATTATTCAATCCTTAATATTTTAATATTATTATTTATCGAATTAAAACATGATTTAGTACTATTATGTTGAATCCATACTATTTCTATAAGCTCCATGACATTCCTATGAATGTTTTAAACCATGAACTATAAATGTTTTATAAAATGCCTACAAGAGTGATTGATTTAATAAAAGACCTTATGCTTTATCGTCCAAGCTTTAGTCTCATTTTACGATATTATTATTCAGTGCTTAGGATAGGTACCTGCTCATGGGTTAGCTTATGATCCCTCCGAACTGTAAGCACCGTGTGATGACTAGGGGGTAGTCCCGGGTCATTACAAACTTGGTATTAGAGCCTAAGGTTTTAAAGTGTCCTAGGAATTATAAAAGAGGCGTCGAGTAGAATCTTGTGCATGGGTGTGGAGCACGCTACACTTATCGGCGAGAGGCTACAAGGCTTTTAGGAAAAAGTTTCCCTTCTTTCAGTATTCATGTCATGCGAGTGAGCATGAGCTCAAGTTAAACTCTCAATCTAATCCATTTCTTCCTTTTGTTTATATAGAACATGCCTCCAAAGAAGAGCGGAAAAAGCATAGGAAATCTGCCAGCCCCTCAGCCTGTCCAGGTAGATCCTCTGGACGAGCATGTCCCTTATGCAAAATTCAAAACTGTGTTCACCACTGTAGCGAACTCCGTAGCAGCTTAGAATAAATGACCAGCTACTATTTTGGCTAACCCAATGGCCAATACTGCTGCAACTAGAATTTAGGATTTCACTCGGATAAATCCTCCCTCTTTCATGGAATCCAATTTTGAAGAGTATCCACAGGAATTCTTAGATATAGTTCAGAAGGTCACAAATGCTATGGCGGTGACATCTAGTCAGAGTACTGAGTTGGCTGCATAGTAGTTGCAGGATGTAGCCCATACTTGCTTTAAGCAGTGGAAGGTTGATAGGGGTGTAGATGCAGGTCTTGTATAATGGGAAGACTTTTCCATAACTTTCTTAGATAGATTCTTTCTATTGGAGTTAAGGGAGGCCAAGGGTTTAGAGTTTGTTAACTTGAGGCAGGGCAACATGAGCGTAAGGGAGTATTCCCTTAAGTTTACTAAATTAGCTAGATATGCTCCTCATGTGGTAGCTGATAACAGGTCCAAGATGAGTAAGTTTGTGTCTGGCATATCTGATAGTATGGTCAAGGAGTGCAGGACAATAATGCTTATTAGTGAGATAAACTTTTCTAGGTTGATAGTCCATTCTCAAATAATAGAGGAGAAAAATATTAAGGAGAGGGAGAGAGGAAATAAGAGATCTAGGATGGGTAGTTTTAATTTTATTCAACCAAAGTTAGAAAGTGGTAACCGTCCTCAGTTTCATCAAAGGTCTACAGCCCCAGCACCCTCTTCAGCCAATGCCCCAGTACCCAAAATCAGAAATGGCAATAGGGATAGAGCACCAAGTTCTAAGTCCCAAGTCAGTGTTAGCAGTGCTCGTACAAATCCTCTATGTCAAAAATATGGCAGACACCATTCGGGTGAGTGTAGAGCGGCTAGTCATGTGTGCTTCGGGTGTGGAAATCCAAGACATCAGATTCGGGAGTGTTGGGTATTTTCTCAGAGAGGTAGGGATGTGCGCCAATAGGGTCAATCCCATCAATCGTCAATTCCATCCAGTCGCCCAACTCAGCAGGGTGCCACTTCTAGCTCTACTAGTGGTTAGCGTCCGAACAAATCATATGCTCTTCAGTCCCGCCAAGATTAGGAAAATTCTCATGATGTAGTAACTGGTACGTTGTAGGTCTTTCACTTACATGTATATACTTTACTAGACCCTGGAGCTTCTCTTTATTTTGTAACTCTATATATAACCGTTAATTTCGGAGTCAGTCCTAAAACTCTAGAAGATCCCTTTTTAGTGTCGACCCCAGTAGGTGTTTCCATTATTGCCAAACATGTATACAGGAACTATCCAATCACAATATCTTAGAAAGTTATCTTAGTTGACCTGGTAGAGTTAGAGATGACAGATTTTGACGTCATTCTCACCATGAATTGGATCCACTCATACTATGCCTCAGTTGATTGTAGAGATAGAATAGTTCATTTTTAGTTCCCAAATGAACCAGTCCTTGATTGGAGGGGTAGTAACACAAATCTTAGGGGTCAGTTGATTTCATACCTTAGGGCCAGAAGAATAATATCCAAGGGATGTGTCAACCATCATGTGCGAGTCAAAGACTCTAACTCAAAAACTTTAACTCTTGAGTCAGTTCCATTAATAAATGAATTCTCAAATGTATTTCCTCAAGATCTGCCCAGAGTTCCTCCCGAAAGGGAAATCAACTTTGGAATAGACCTTCTTCCAGATACTCAGCCTATATCTATTCTGTCATACAGAATGGCTCTGATTGAACTCAAGGAGTTGAAAGAACAGTTAAAGGATCTTCTAGATAAGAGATTCATCAGACCCAGTGTCTCCCCATTGGGCACACTTATTCTATTCGTGAATAAGAAAGACAGTTCTCTCAGAATGTGCACAGACTACCATTATTTGAACAAAGTCACAGTTAATAACAAATATCCACTTACTAGAATCGATGACTTGTTTGATCAACTTTAGGGTTCCATCTATTTTTGTAAGATAGACCTCAGATCAGGCTATCATCAACTCAGAGTCAGGGAATGTGACATTTCGAAATAAGTTTTCTAAACCTGGTATGGTCACTTCAAATTTCTAGTCATGTCCTTTGGTCACACGAATGCCCCAGCAGCCTTCATGGATCTAATAAATCGAGTGTTCAAACATTACGTAGACATGTTTATCATAGCATTCAATGATGACATTCTTGTTTACTCCTGCAACAAAAATAATCATGGAGGCCACCTCAGAATAGTACTTCAGACTCTTAGAGCTCACTAGTATTTTTCTTAATTTAGTAAGTGTGAATTCTGGCTAAGAACAATAGCTTTCCTTATCCATATTATTTTCGGTGATGGTATTAGAGTTGATCCTCAAAAGACTGAAGTGGTGAGAAACTGCCCTAGACCTATCTCTCCATCAGACATTAAGAGTTTCTTGGGTTTAACTGGCTATTACTATTGATTTGTTGAAGGGTTTTATTCTATTGTATCCCCTATGTCCAGATTGACTCAGAAGAAGTTAAGTTTCAGTGGTTAGATTCCCGCAAGAAGAGTTTTCAAGAGTTGAAGACTCGACTCACCTCAGGCCTATTTCTTACCTTGCTAGATAGTTCAGATGGGTTTGTTGTGTACTATGATACATCCTGAGTAGGGTTAGGTTGTGTCCTCATGAAGAGAGGTAACCTCATAGCCTATAACTCCAGATAGCTTAAACCCCATGAGAAGAATTACCCTACTTATGATCTTGAGTTAGTAGCTAAAGTATTTGCTTTAAAAATTTGGAGGCATTACTTGTATGGGGTGCATGTAGACATGTTCACCGATGACAAAAGCCTTCAGTATGTGTTCTCTCAGAAAGATACGAATCTACGTCAGAAAAGGTGGTTAAACTTATTGAAGGATTATGACAAGACTGTTCTGTATCATCCGAGAAAGGCTAATGTAGTGGATGGTGCTCTTAGTAGATTGTCTATAGGCAGTGTTGCTCATGTTTAGGATGGTAAGAAAAAGTTAGCTCAAGAAGTTCATCCGCTTAGTTGACTTAGTAGAGGGTAGTGTGTGGGTGCAGAGTAGGACATAATCATCTCTTGTTTTCGAGGTAAACGAAAAACAGGATAGAGATCCCAGTCTAGTTAATTGAAAGAATCAGTTAGAGATCAGAAAGTGAAGGAGTTCTCCCAAGAGGGAGATGGTGCTTTGCGTTGTTAGGGTAGATTATATGTGCCTGGTGTAGATGATTTGAGGCAATGAATTCTTATAGAAGAGCATGGTGCGTATTACTGTATTCATCGAGGGACGACTAAGATATACCACAATTTACAGGAGATCTATTGTTGGAGTGAGATAAAGAGAGATATTGCAGAGTTTGTAGCTAAGTGCTCTACATGCCAGCAAGTTAATATTGACCATCTGAAACCTAGAGGTTCCGTATAGGAGTTTAGTACTCCCACTTGGAAGTGGGAGGAAGGGAAGGTGGATTTTTTGATAGGTTTGCTGCGTACCCATATTCAGGATGATTCTATTTGGGTTTCATAGATAGCATGACCAAATCAGTCCATTTATTGCCAGTCCATACCTCTTATTCAGCCGAAGACTATGCCAAACTCTATATCAGAGAGTTGGCTAGGTTACATGGAGTCCAAGTGTCTATTATCTCTGATAGAGGTACCCAGTTTACCCCTCACTTCTGGAAGGTATTCCAAAAGGGCCTTGGTACCTAAGTCCACCTCAGTACAACTTTTCACCCTCAAAAGACAGCCAAGCAAAAAGGACCATTCAGACACTAGAAGATATGCTGAGAGCATGCATTATTGATTTCAAGGGTAGTTGGGATGATCATTTGACTTTGATTGAATTCACATACAATAATAGCTATCATTCTAGTATTTGTATGGCTCCATTTGAGGCTCTCTATGGTAGGAGATGTAGATCTACAATTTGTTGGTTTGAAGTAGGTGAGTCTACAGTAGTAGGGTGTGACTTGGTGTTTGATATGTTAGAGAAGGTTCAGTTTATCAAAGAAAGGTTTAGGGCTGCCCAGAGCTAACAAAAATCATATGTAGATGTGAGGAGAAAGGTTCTCAAATTTAAGGTCGGTGGTTTTGTGTACTTGAAAATCTCTCCCATGAAGGGAGTGAAGAGATTCGGAAAGAAAGGGAAACTCAATCCCCGATATGTCGGTCCCTTTAGAATTCTCAATTATTTTAGAAAGGTAGCTTGCGAGCTTGAGTTACCTTCAGATCTAGCTTTAGTGCACCCAGTGTTCTATGTCTCACTGTTGAAGAAATGTATTGGTGATCAAGCTGTAGTTGTTCCTTTAGAAAGTGTAGATATTCAGAGCAATCTTTCCTTTGAGGAAGTTCCAGTCGAAATTCATCAAGTTCATAGACTAAGGAACAAAGAAGTTCCACTAGTCAAAGTTCTTTGGAGGAATCAGTCCATGAGGGAGGTACTTAGGAAGTAGAGGCAGATATGCGGACCAACTACTATCATCTTTTCTACGCAAATCTAGATTCAGTATAAGGTACTAATCTTATTAAGATTTCTCTCTATCATGCTCAATTTCAGTTACATATTATGTCTTTGCCAGTCGTGCATTTATGAGTCAGTTCAGTCATGCATTCCATGCATTAGATATGTATGTTTAGTGTGTAAGCTTAGTCCATCAGTTTTCCCTCAGATTAACCAGTCTCATTTGAGGACGAATGATCCTAACGAGGAGATATTGTAACACTCTGTATTTCCCTAGCATAATCTAAATCCCAATAAATGAGTATTCATATACAAAATTTTCAAAACACTCATTATTTTTCAATTTAGAGCCTACTATCGCGTAAGAAATTCAATTAGCTATCCAACGATATAACCATCATTTTAATCCTTAGCGCATCGCGGAGAAATTCCAAATGAAAAATATCAATTTCTAGTATGACTCCGTGGAGCAGGCCAATTTCTCATTTAGCAATTTTAAGTGGGCCTTTGCGATGTTGACATGTTGCAGTGGCGGACAAATTGGCACTTCAAAGGATCAATGCAATAGCTCCGCATCACGGTGTTTGTCCAGGACTCAATTTTCCCTTTTCCAGTGGGTTGGCATGATAGTGGCGCGCAAAGCCAAAAATTGGGATCTTCAATTTTCAGCTTTTGTTTTTAAATTTGTTTAGGGTATTTGGATCTTTTCTCATGGCCCTAATTAACCTAAAACACGAAATGTAACCCCTAAACACCCTAAGTAGTCATCATTATTTCAATTCCTCACACAATCGAATATGCCCTTTTCAAGAACAAGAAACCCTAGCTCTCAAATTCAAGGCCAATCCTCAAGAACTTACCCAGAACTTCAAGAAATTCATTATCCCAGGTATGTTAGATGTTCATCCATGGATACCTTTCATCCATGGATCCCAAGTAACCTATTTAAATTATAAAATTGAGATATTTTCAAGTTATTTGATTTTAAATTTTGATTTCATCCATGAATCTCTATGTACTATTGATTTTATACCATGCCACCATGATATTATTGTTATTATTCAATCCTCCATGTTTTAATATTTTTATTTATTGAATTAAACCATGATTTAATACTATTATGTTGAATCCATGCTATTTCCATAAGCTCCATGACATTCCTATAATTGTTTTAAACCATGAACTGTAAGTGTTTGATAAAATACTTATAAGAGTGATTGATTTAATAAAAGCCCTTATGCTTTGTCCTCCAAGCTTTAGTGTCATTTTACAATTATTGTTTTAGAGTCCTGGGGGTATTGAATATCTTAAAATCATAGTTGTTTATTTAGTCTAGTCTCAGTACATTACAGAATAGTCTTCAGAACATACTATAAGCATTATCCGAATAGTCAAATATCAGTCAGTTAAACTCAAAATAGACTAGTATTTCAGTGTCTTTCAGTTGGGAGTAGGATTTAGCACCGAGTGAGTTTAGGGATGGTGGATTCCCTATTAGATAGGTAGAGCCATTAGTAGCAGTCCCTATACTCTAGAACTACGTGGCCAGCATAGGATTTAAGAAGTCACCTGTCAGATTAGGCTTGACAATCTCGCAAGGGTCACCCGTCAGTTCAGGCTTGACACCCTTAGTCCTTTGAATATTATATCTGTTTAGTGGATCCACACAATAATCGTTAGTATCCATGGAATAGTATTAACACCCTTTCAACTAGGGTTACAGGTTGGACCCCGAATAGCTCAAATTGGGAAATGTCAGTTAGACGATACCTTCCACAGTCTCAGATTATGTCTCAGTTACAGTCCGAGTTCAGTTATTTAGTCTTAGTGTTGTTTGACCAAAGCATACAAATTTCAGTTATTTTAGTATTTCAGTTTACAGATTTTATTCAGTTCATGTTATATGTTTGGTTATGCATCCGCGGTATCTATAAATTTTCACGTATCTTCATTGTTTATGAATTTTCATGCATACTCAGTATTTATAGATTTCTGCATATTCCTAGTACCTACAGACTTTAGGCTATCTATTTAGTACTCCATTCTTTACATGCATATTCAGTTAATTATTAGTTCTGTTCATGAAACCATGCACATTAGCCTACCTCATTTAGCATACCAGTAAATTCAAAGTACTGTACCTTTCCTTTTGTGCTATGATGTATTACATCATAGGTTCTGATGCTCAGTTCCCAGCTCGCAATTAGACTTATCAAATCCTCAGTGGCAACAGTGGTGAGTCTTCATACTTTGAGGACAAGCTTACTTTTTTTCATCTCTCAGTTTAGTAGTTTGTTGGGGCCTATCCCATTATCTCACAATCACTCAGTTTTAGAGGCTTATCAGACATTAGATTTAGTTATTCAGTATTTAGACATTTCAGTTTGTTATCCAGTTTATCAGTAGTTTATCAAATTTAGTTAGTTATTTCTATAGACTCATATTTCAGTTTTGAATTCAGTTATTAAAACCTTATGTCAATATCATATGTTTTCCGCAATTATGATATTATTATTCTGTACTCACGATAGGTACCAGCTCATGGATTAGCTTGTGGTCCCTCGGGACTGTAAGCACCGTGTGACGACTAGGGTGTAGTCCTGGGTCATTACAATTGATAGCCAACAAATTGGATTTAATTAGTAATATATTTGGTATTGAAATAGCCTAAAGTACCTAACTTTTTAAATGTATAATCAATTAGACATGACATTTAATCTATGAATTGTTCAAGCAAAGTTGTTATAACTAATTGTAGTAGATATTATGCTTCTTATTAAAGTAAACAGAACCAAAAAAATTGAAATAAAAAGTGTGTAAATAAAAAGGGCATGCAGTTCAAGTACAAAATTGTTGCTAGTAAAAGTCATAAAGTTGGCATCTAATGAACTCTTATGGAAATTTTGACGTATGATTGGTACACTTTTGTGTTTTGACCAATTCAAAAACTAGTTTGCCACATTGGACTATTGGAGTATTTTTAGATACTTGATTTAGAAGTTAAGAACCATTATTAGTAATAGGACACTTTTAGTCTCTATTTTGTGAATTGTTTAAACCGTAAAAGTATATCAAGTATCATTCTTTCTTTGGTATGATGAGAAAGATTTTTTTGGTGTTATTCTAGAAGATGATTTACCAACACTTTCATTTAATAAAAGACTAAACTATCCGAGAAAGAATATTTATTTGATTGATCTTATAATTGTCCTCTTTTAGGAAGTTGAAAATCTATAGTAAAGCTTAATGGATAAATATGTGACTTCATACCGATTTATGGCACTCTCAATTCTTCATCATAGAATTGAGGAGTAAACAATGAGACGGCATTTGTGTTATTGTCTATTTCCGCATGTGAAGCTTCAATACCTTCTGCCTTTTTCTCTTGCAGCATATAACTAATGCTTGTTAGATTAACAAAACAAATATAGCTTAAAATTTGAAAATATATTATTCAATAGGAGAAGTTCTTCATGAAAAATAATAAATAAATAATTACAGTGAAATGTTTCAATGGTGGATGCTGGTGATTCTTTCAATGATATTGAACAAGAAATAGTAATAAGAACCCTAAGAGTATGAATGATAAATTAAAACAAGAGCGATGCAATCTTCCTACTTACGATAAGTAAGATTGCCAAAAATAAGGTTTTAATTAATCCAGGGGGTGGGGTGGGGATGGGGAGTAATAGGACCCCCTTTAAGTTGGAGTGTGTGTCCACAATTTCGTTTATAGTTCAGGGTGGAAATAAATTTAGTTTTACGTAGTATAAGCGTGTAAGAGGACATTACAATAGTTTGAGTGTGTAATCGATTTTTTGATACAGGTTTAATGTGTATTTGGTGTCTTTTCCCTATTTTTGTAACATTAGTTGTACATTACTTTGGCGATTGTGCAGGTGGTTGATGCACTACTACTTTAATCCGTTAATGGCATTATGTGCCTTATTTCTTACTTTAGTTAATGGTAGAATGTGGCTATAATTGTCCTTGAAATTCCTATAACTCCTAACTCATTATTATATATCTTAATGCTTGTAACTCATGTCATATCTAACCTATTCATAAACCAACGTTACTATCCCACCTTCTTCTTATTGATTGTAAGAAAGAATTCTTCATCTGTAAATAGTGACATTTCTCCCTGCGTTGAGAGATATGAAAGAGAGGTAAATTAGTAGGTTGTGAGATGCAAAGTGTTATATTTTGATTTACCGCAGTGAAAAAGAGAGTTGAGATAAATAAAAATATTACGTCTTTAACTATATTGACTATAAAAAAGAGAGTAATTATATGTCAAAGAATGTGTTCTTTTGGTGGAACCTTGAACTCTTCAATAAATGTGAAGTTAGTTGAGTTGTACATATTAGTTTATCCCTATCTATGGTGTTAGTTCATTTTGTTCCTGCAATGATTTGTAAAAGTTAAGTCTAAAAACTCTTAATGGAATTCTGTATCTCGTATGATTGGGGTTTCAAAATTACAGGACCACCCTTGATATATTTCACCTATGTGAGTGTGTAAGTGGGCCTCTTTCTATGAGCATTGAGCTTATTCTAAAAAACACTCATGAAAATTGGGATAGCACAATGACATAATATTTGGCTATTAAAACTTAATTCAACACCTTGATTATGGTATGTGAATATTGATGCTTTATTTTTGTTAAGCGGTCATACTTCAAGTTTGAGATCAATACTGATTCTGGAGTAAATATTGTTATTTTACTAAGTGAAGGTTCAATGCAGAGCACTCCTTCATTATGCATAACAATCTCCCTTCACTTAAATTAATGAACTCCCATACTTACATATTAAAATAAGTGGGAGATTGGTGATGTGGATTTTAATATTAGTATTTTTGTAATTTTAGTTACATATTTCTTTGACAATTGTGCAGGTTGTTGATGCAATACTCCTTCAATCAGTTCTTGGAATTATATGCCTTATTGTTTTACCTTAGTTAATGGTAGAATGTGGATATAATTGTCCTTGAAGATCTTATAACTCCTAACTCATTATTTTATCTCATAATGCTTGTTAATCATGTATTCATCTACCAACATTACCACTCCACCTTCTTTTTATTTATTGCAAGGAAATATTCTTCACCTATAAATAGTGGTGTTTCTTCTTTTGTTCAGAGATATGAAAGAGAGGTGAAGTAGTAGGTTTTGATATGTAACGTACTATATTTTGAGTTAGTGTATTTAAAGAGAGATTTGGGACAAATAAAAATATTCTAAGTCTTTAACTATATTCACTATACAAAAGAGAGTAATTAGATGTTGAAGGAATGTGTTCTTTTGTTAAATCTTTGAATTCTTCAACTAATATGGATTTTTTTGAGTTGTACACGTGATGGGGTGCTGTATCATGGAGAAGACAAGTCAAGAGCGATACTATTGGATCGGTGTAATTACATTGCAGTAGGCTTGAATCTCCTTAAAGAGAGCAAGATATTTGTGCCTCAACCTGGTTTTATTTACTCAATCTTTTTTCAGTTTCTTTTCCACTATAATGTATTGTAATTGTGGTATGTTGTACTGACAATATATTTAACACTAAACAAGATTAAAGGACATTTGAGCATATGCTACATATCTTTAGTTTAAGAACAAAAGAATAAAAAGTCTTCTTTACACCAACAATATGTTTAACACTACAAGATTAAAAGACATTTGAATGTATGCCACATATCTTTGGTTTAAGACTAGAAGAATCAAAAGGACTAGAAGAATCAAAAGTCTTCTTTACTTTCTTGGACTCCGTGCCTAGTTAAACAAAAATACAAACACACTGAATGGTGAGGATATTATTTTATTGGCATAATACATAAACTTGCTTTTTAAATTTGCCCAAGATGGCGTTTATGTCTCAAATTTTGCATGTGTATAAGCAGACACTTTAACTTTAATAAAGTTGAACAAATAGACGCATGCTGCCTACGTGGCAAATTTTATGCGATTTGATCACATATAGGACATGTGCATATCACGTGATCGACCATGATACGTGTCTACTTGTTCAGTTTTATGATAGTTTAAGTGCCTACTTGTGTACACCCAACTTTGGAAGCTATAGATGCTATTTGAGGTCAAGTAAATGACATATTTATGTATTATGTCATTTTTATTTAGTATGTTATATATAACCATAATCAAGAAAAAAATAATTTTATTAGGTACTAAAATGTATAACAAACAAAAAAATATAGTAAGAATTGAATGGATTGAGTGATGACCTACATTTTAGCGCAACTTATTTTAACCCAAATAACTCTTGGACTGGTCTATAACTTGTTCAGTTATTAACTCAGCCCATTTTGATTGATCTAAATTCAACCCAACCAACTCATGTGACACCTCTATCAAAGAATGCATATTCAACTTGTTGAATAATCTCAAGAACATACATGGACATATTTATATAATATGAATTAATGGCGGAACCATAATTTTTATTAAAGAAATTTAAAATATGTAAAAGTCAAGGAAAATCGACCTCTATCATTTATACATTAATTTTATCCTTACTTACACAAAATAATTTTTCTATTAAAAAGGTATGGATAAATCCGTTGAACCTTAAAACTCCAACCTTAATATCAATTATCAAGATCGAGTATAATTAAATTAAATAATGTGCCACATACTCAACCATCTCGTAGAAATTTGACCATGAAAAATAAAATTTTTTGGAGTTGAAGTTAGATTTGTGTTTGACCATTAAAATAAAATGTTTTTTTTAACTTTTTGTGAGAGAAGTTGAAATAAAAAAAGTGAAAATAAGTTTCATTTTTTTAAAACAATTTTAAATTGTATTTGAAATCCTTATGGATAAATGCTATAATTTTAACTAGAGTGAAATAATATTTTGCAAAAGGTGAAAAATTCTAAGGACAAACGGGCTCCTAATCTATAAGGTGATACGTGTTATAATGACACACATCACTATAATAGTGAGAAATTCTCAATTTTAATTAGTGGTATCTAAAATTCTATTTGGATGGTTGTTATTATTATTTCACAATGTATCGTATTGTATTATATTATGTTGTATTGTATTGTTTTAATGAGTATAAACTTTGAATAGATTGTATTATTTTCTATCGTCACACAATCTCACACATCAATAATTTGAAGGATAAACCTACTAGAAAAGTATGGTACTGATAGGGCTTCTATTAAAAAGTGAGATAAATGATAAATAAGCTTATTAAATAATAAGTAAATATAAAATTAGAAAAAATATAAGGTAACGACGCGATACTATAGAATCAGTGGTTACATAAAATAGTACTTTTCATGGTTACCTAACCATGAAATGTAATCAAACCATATCATACAATATATTTGAAGTAACAATATCCAAATAAACATGATATTGGTAGTAATTAATGATATAATACAATATAACAATATCCAAATAAACATGATATTGGTAGTAATTAATGATATAATACACTATGATGGGTAGCAACCATCTAACAAAGTGTAGGGCGTTGACAAATTTTTAAAGAAAACTTTCAAAAATAGCCTAATTATAGTAGAAAATAGGCATCTATAGCAACAATTTGCAAAATTACAAACTGTAGCCTGCTTGTAGCTAAGCAACTACTGTGTTACTGTATTTGTATCATCAAATATAGGTGTATCAGTGGATACAAACCTATTTTTTTTTTATTTTTTGGTATCTTGTATTCTCACTCTTTTTTTCCTTCTTTGTATTTTGTATTTGACCTCTCTTTATTTCTTTCTTTCTTTCTAAAATGTATTAAATTTATCATTTGTATTTGTATATTAACAAGTATATGCATCATTTGTGTTTGCTTGAATCTATCATATACAAATAAAAATGTGTTGTTTGATGCAAATCTATCGTGTATTTGAATGGTTTAATTTTATAATGAATTGAACCTGTGAATTTTTTATTTTTATGTATTTTCACCATTTTAACATTTTCCATAGTATTTGCATGGTATTTTGCTGCTTGAAGATGGTTGACATAGTTCTCAATGCAATCAAAAATAATTTATGGAAGTTTGTGATTTTAGATGATTGAAAAGTCATATAGTTGACTTCATTAAACATTCATTGTTTCGAGTGTCAATTAGAAGTATAGACTACTCCAACATATTTAGAATATCAAATTTAGGTTAATACCATGGTTGGTTCGAATTCAGGACCTTTATATCTCATTTTAATTCTTGAAAAATAGTGAAAAAGGGTTCCGGGCGTTAATGTTGTGAAAACAACCTTTTCTTAGAAATCTGACGTCGACGTTGAGTCTGAAGCATCAAAATTATCCTAGTAGAATATATGATTTATTTTTGTCGGGTCCCAAGCGAATTTTGAGGGTCCATTGGAGTATTTGAAAACTTAAAAAAAATCAACAAATGATGATATATGATATAAACCAGATGCTCCTTTGTGAATACGGGCTTCTGGATATGAACGTAAAAAAGTATTTTTTCCATATCATGATTGCTTAGAGGATACCGTAATTATGAAGGGTTAAGGGGTCGGAGTCGGATCAAATTTGCTTCACGATTAAGACAAGGCTATTGCAGATATGAAGGTCTGAATTCGTAGACCTTCAGAACGTAAATCCTTGGTCATGAATGACAAGGAAAATAATATTTTGGTCAAACTTTGATCCTTGTAATCATGAGGTAGGGTCCATGATTGCAAGAAACTGTTCACTGAATAGTATATAAGGTGCATTTCCATGTTTTTCGCCACTTTTGGACCTTTAACCTTTGGGTTTGAGAGATTTTTGAGGATTTCTTCACTATTTAAGCTTGGATAAGATCCTAAACCTTGTTCTCATTATTTTTCATTGATTATATCATCAAAAACACCTATATATCCTGATTTTAAAATAGACAATTTAGGCTTTTTATTGTTAAAATTTAAAAAAGGTTTTCTTAAATTTTGGACCTTATTTTAAATCCATTTTTGTGTGTGTTTTCTCTATAAGACTTTTATAACTTTAGAGAGTGTATTTTAAAAATAAAAATTTGATTCTATCCCTTTTGTTTTCGACCATATTTTTTATTCTATTTTTACCTGACCCAAATATGAGCAACATGGGTATCGTTAGCTTTCTTTTAATATATAGTTTCTATATTTGAATGTGGTAATTGATTTTGAGGCAATTCATAGAGGGAGAGCTCTTAGTTGAAGCACTTTAAATTGGTATTTCATTATTTTGATGTAGGTTATGACTTAAGTTCTTTTAGATTGGGATGAGTAGTTAATACATAAGTAAAGCATGCCATGGATTAGAAAAAATAAGTATGGAATTTATATTTTAAGGTTATTTTTACTATTGTGTGCTGGTGTGGGGGCTTATTTGCAGTATCTGATATTGTGTGTTGTCCATGTAGGGATCTATTTGATATCATTTTCCTTATTTACGCATTTAAATATCGTTATTCTAGATATGTTACTCGTGCAGGGGTTTATTTTACTAATACATACCTTATTTGAGCATTGATTGCCTTTATCATGTTAAAAATACCTGAGTTAGGGTTTGATATGATATTAATGATGTCTTACATGCATATTTATTTTGATAGTTCCTAATTGGAGTTGATAATCATGAATTATAGGCATATTAAGTTGATCTCTGGGCTCACTTATATATATCCATGTTATATGGGTTGGATAGCATTATTTTGAGTTGATTATGAGCATTACATCTTCATTCTATACATATACATTCATGAGATACTGGTACCACTTGGAAACACTCTTTTTAAGAGAAAATAGACACTTTATGAAAACCCTCTCCATGAACACGGGGCAGAGAGGTTAGATAAGTTGAGAGTGTGATTGAGATATAGTATATGTGTTGCAAACCCCCAATAAATCCTACCTCAAAGCTTTGAGCTCAGTGGGTGTATTTAGAAATCCATACGATGACTTTCATCATTCATTCCATCCATATTGCATTGTATTTGCATACTTATCTTATTTGATTTCTCTATTTTTCTTGACCTGTGCTTAGTTTTCAATGTATTTTTGTGTATATATGTGTTTTTATATTTTTTTGTACTTATATATATTAGAACTTTTAATGGAGATGGTTTGTACTACTGTTTAGGTCATTTCTGCTTGCAGATGACGTGCTCATAGTATATTTTACTTATTTTACTTTATGATTGGCTCAATCAGCCTATGATACATACTAAGTACAAGTGGACTGTAGTCACCCCTAATGTGCCCTTTTGGTTCAGATTCTATTACGAGCACCTCGCATGGTGGTTCACTTTGTCTAGAGGTTCCAAATTCTATGATGCTGATTTGTTCTAGTGTTTGGGGCTGATTTGGACCTCATCTATCCCTATTTGTGTTTATTTTAGTATTTAAAGACTGGTGTGTATGTTTGAGTTTTTTATATTGTATTATCTGTTGTTACACTGTGACTCCATATTTTTGGATTTCATGAGATTTCTTTCAAATTTCCATTTTTACTTATGTTTTAGGGCCTGACTTCATTCTAGAAGTCTCGCCTTAATGTATGTTACTCTAGATTTGGTGTTCTTTTATCAGTTTATGTGATTTGATTACTTAGCAAGGTTGAGAAGTCTTAAGTGCCATCATGACCAATTTTTAAGTCATGACAAATTGATATCACAACAACCAGTTTCACTAGTCTTATAAGTGTCAGAGCATGATGTCTAATAGAATTTTGTTGATCAATACGTAGACATTCATATATATCTTTGAGAGTCTATAAGATATCTTTAGAAAAAACTTTTCTATTTTGATTCCTAATCATGTGGGTTAATCTTACCAAATGTTCTAAGTTGTGTTCCACTCTTTTCTACACAGATGGTAAGGAATAGATCTCAAGAGGCTAGGGTATCGAGCCATCACTCGAGAATAGAGACTATACTAGAGGGAGAGACAGGGGTCATGGATATCCCAGAGGTAGGGGACTAACATGACAAGATGCCCCAGATATAGAACATACTAGGGATACCTTTCCTACGCTCAAGGTTGTGGAAATCTAGGGATGATTGTTAGAAAGAGGATACGGGTCCAACTTAGGTTCCACAAGGTCTAGTTGATACTATAGTCCTTCAAGAACTCTTGGTCTGTCTCTTAAGTCATTTGGAGGTGTTTCTTGAGTGTACTTTGTATTCCTCTAGTTTTGAGTGATGTTCCATCTTCAGTGTCGACATTTGCTTATGGTATTCATGCTTTTAGGGTACATCTATCATCTTTGATACCCCCATGTATATTCTCTCATCCCGTCAGGCTTACTATTCCTCCAATTGATTTGAGTACAATTATGTCTTTTGATTATTAGAAAAGATTTGAGAGGTTTATTTGCTTGGGTCTGCCTAAGTTTAGTGGTGCTATTGGTAAGGATTCTTATGAGTTTTTGATTAATTTCCAGGAAAAGTTACATAATCTTGGATCCCTTAAGTGTCATGGAGTTGCTTATATTACCATCAATTAACAAATATGGCTATGGATTAATGGAGGTAGTATGCTAGTTGTAGACTTTTGGGTTTGCCTGCTATGATATGGACTTATTTTTTTGAGGTCCTTTTGGAGATATTTGTACCATATTGTTTGAGAGATCAGATGCATGATGATTGATGAGTTTGATACTTGAAGTAGGGCACTATGACTATTGCTAAGTGTAAGGCTCATTTTCACACTTTATCTAGGTATTCTATAACAACCCAATTTTTTGGAACTGGAATGTCATACGATGCTCGTGATTCCACATAACCACAAGCTAACCCTCTACTAATATCTATACCTGAGCACTGCATAATATCTAAAATAAATATGGAAAACTGTCAGAAACTGGCCATAAGATTCAAAAAATCTAAAATACTCGAAACTCTCAACTGAAGCAACTATAGCCCATACATCCAGGCTATGATCTCATCATTTTGAGCCTGATGCTCGGGCATAGTCAATACTGGACCATGAGTTGTAGTTAGCCCCTTAGTACA
This sequence comes from Capsicum baccatum var. pendulum, assembly GCA_030864225.1. Lineage (NCBI taxonomy): Eukaryota > Viridiplantae > Streptophyta > Magnoliopsida > Solanales > Solanaceae > Capsicum > Capsicum baccatum. Next base: position 71,356,233 of record CM061551.1, read on the forward strand.
AGGCACATCCACAAGGTGAGTGTCCACCGTTGTCCTATAGTCGAGTGCCTCCACCACTACACCATGAATTCTTAAAAATCTAGTCAGTAGACCACCAAATCCATACCTATGCCCTTAATGGTAGTGTAGCTTCTTCATTGCCAAAAATATTACTGCACCTAAATTCATATCAACATCATCAAGCATTAAAGCATAAATAAGACATACCCTATCACGCATCACATCAGTAATGTGGTTTTCTTGAATGAGATAGTGGTAGATAATCTTTGCCCACATGTGGACCTCCCTATTTATGTAATCATAGGGGAATTTGAGATGGAGGCCTCTGTCTTAGTGATGCATTCATCGGGCAGTAGAATTGTTTCCACAAAGCAAATGTTGAATGTCTACATAGGGCGGTGTGATGTTTATCTTCTTTAGTTATTCTGCATCCACCTATGATGCACCTAGAAGGACATTCAAATTATGAGCTATAAAAGTTTCCACCTAGCCACATATGTTGACCTCAGAGTCTCGCTTATGGGTCCCAGTTAGTTTAGAATTTCTTAACAAGGTGCAGGTTGCATTCCTGGGGTTGCTATAATTGGAAAGTCATGTTCAGCTCTTCTATTCTTTGCACCATTCTAGGAAACTCTCTTTGCAAGATATCCTGGTTGATAAATTGGTCAGGAGCATATTTAGTATTGTCGTGCTTGGCATACAGTTTATTTCTTTCCTCTATAACCCACCTAGTTCCATATCTCCTAGTCTGACCTTATGGGATTACCAAAGGTCGAGGCATATAACCAGTTGGTCTATTTCTTATTCGTGATGGCTTAAATGGTCCAGTCATGTCCTTAACCCTTTGCTGACAACTCGACATAATTCCTGTTAGTCACAACATTAAGGAAACACATCAAATTGGGCATCTACTTGGTGTAGCAAATACTGAGTGTGAAAGAGTGTTGACGATACCCCACACTTAGTTTCTCTCACTGGTGCATAGATATGAGAACTAGGGTACTCAGAATTCCCCTATTCAATCCACAAAGTCACATGTGCACAACGCCTTAACAACTATATTCATGTTGTACTACTCAAATTTCAAGCAAACATAAATTGAGATCTTTATTCAACTTATAACATTTATACTCTAATTCACTTCATCAAAGACAACTCCAGGTGCATACATTTCTTCATTTCAACATGATTGTTCCAACATACAACTCATACATATTCCCAACTTAACAATTTTAAGCACGTGCATGCACAATTTCAAGTATTATTTCAGACCAGTGGATACACGTATATCAAAATTATAGAGAACACTAAGTGTAGGTGAATTTACAAACCACCCCATACTTAGTTGCTATCATGGCAGTATAACTTAATAACCCAACGTACTCAGACTTCTTCTTTTTTTGCAACATACACCCCATACACTATTTCGGTTCTAATACGAAACCCACACCTTCACCACAAGTGTTTCTAATCATGCATGTTACACTAATGTGTAATATTCCACTAAAAGCACATGCCATTAGGCTATTTCAACCACAATAGAAAAAACAAAGCACATAAAGCATAACAATATTCTTTAAAGCACAAAATTCACAATATAGTCTAAACATTTACATTAAGTATCAAGCAATTCAAGTTTTCACCCCATTTGTGCTTAAAATTAATTTTATTTCTTGCACCCAAATAAGGAAAAGTAATAGTAACATGAGTACATACCTTAGTTGTCTTGGAGAAGAGGAGAGAAAAGCTTCCCTTTGTGTGTTTGAAACTATAAAAAATAGAAGAGTCTTGGGAGAAATAGGAAAAAGGGGTGGTGCAATTAGGTTTTTATAGGGAGAATAGAAGAGGGAAATGAGGGGGTATTTAAAGGGAGAGAGTTTAAAGTGACTGGGTTGGGTTAAAACCTATAATGAAACTGCCTCCGCATCACGAGGCTTAGCTAACACAAAATCCTCTGCATCACGGGGCTTAACACACTTGCGCACTGTCATTGTTAAAAGCCTCCGTGTCGCGAGGTTTAGCTCCTATGAAAGCCTCCGCATCATGGGATTATCACGGTTACTCACAGGAATTTGCATTTTGCTATTATTTTATAAGTTCTTTGCTGACCTTATTTCATCCGTTAGCCCTAGCAATATGGGGCTATCATGGTTTCACACTGGATATCGCACTTTTGGGGATATTTTGTCTCCGTTTTCTCACCTTTATTGGACATCAATTTAGTGCATATTTTACGTACCTGAGAGCTTCCTAAAACACAAAATATCACTTACTTCTTGGTCTCCCTCATTCCATAAAGTTTCTCATTCCTGAACACTCAACAAAAACAATAAAATTCAGTAAGAAAAAGTGAGTTGCCTCTCACCCAACTCCTTAGTTTTGGTTTGGCACGACACATCTTTTTGTATTTTCTTGATTTTTTTTCACTTTTTTTTCCTTTTTTTTTCTTCAAAAAAATGGGAAATAAATTAATTATTACATTACATTAATGGGTTGCCACCCATGCATCGCCTTAGTTAACGTCGTGGCATGACTCAACTCATCTCCATTCATCTTTGAATGTGATAAACGTCTTTTCCTAATCACCATGATCCGCCCAATAATGCTTAACTCTCTGTCCATTCACCAAGAATTTTTTGCTTTTGTCCTTACTCAATAGTTCAATAGCTCTATGAGAAGTCATTCTCACTACTTCAAATGGTCCATACCACTTGGACCTTAACTTACCTAGAAACAACTTCAATCTAGAATAAAAAAAACAACACAAGTTGTCTAGGCTCAAAGACTCGAGTCATAATTTTCTTATCATGCCATCTTTTGGTCTTTTCTGTATAAAATTTCACATTTTCATAGGCATTTAAGTGAAACTCATCAAGTTCATTCAGTTCTAACGATCACTTTTCTCCAGCAACCTTCATATCAAGATTCAATTTCTTCACTACCCAATAAGCCTGATGCTTAAGCTCCACCGGCAAGTGACAAGCTTTTCCAAACACCAAGTGATAAGGAGAGGACCTAGTGGGCATTTTATAAGCTGTCTTATATGCTTATAATGCATCATCCATCTTTTCCAACTAATTCTTATGTTGTCCATTGACTATTTCTTGCAATATTTATTTAACTTAACGATTTGGCACCTATACTTGGCCACTTGTTTGTGGGTGATAAGATATTTTGCCAGAAAATTTGTAAACCAATTGTTCACAAAGTGCATACCTCCATTACTGATAATTACTCTTGGTGTGCCAAAATGAGAGAAAATATGCTTCTTGATAAACTTTATCACTACTCTTGCATCATTTGTGGGGAGAGTAGCATCTTGTGCCCATTTTAAAGCGTAATCAACAACCACCAAAATGTACAAATTTCCATGAGATGGTAAAAATGGCCCTATAAAGTCTATACCCCACACGTCAAAGATCTCCACTTCCAGAATATTATTCAAGGGAATGTCATGACTCCTTGATATTGTGCCTATTCTCTGGCACTGGTCATAACTTCTAACACGATTCACAACATTTTTAAAAAGTGTGGGCTATAAAAAACTAGACTATAATACCTTTCGAGCTATCCTTTATCCACTATGATAACCACCATAAGGCACTGAATGACAACTTTTAAGTACCTTTTTAGATTTAGCTTCTACAACACAACTTCTCATTATTCAAACCCTGCTTAAACAAAAATACTCATCCTATATTTAGGCACGAGAATCATGGAACAACTTCTTCTTCTGTTGACTTGTGGCCTGTAGAGGATAGATACCAGGTACTAGGAAGTTTACTATGTCAACATACCATAGGACTTCAGCTATATCCAATGCCAATAACTGCTCATACAAAAACTTCTCTAAAATAGAAAGTGTATCATTGGCTCCATGATCATGAATATCAACCCTCAAAAGATGATCTGCCACTTGATTTTTAGCTCCCTTTCTATTACGAACTAAAAAAAATCAAATTCTTGGAGTAGAAATCCACCTAATTAACCTTGGCTTCACATCCTTCTTGTTGAATAGATACCGAATATCGGCATGGTCAGTATGAACAATTACCTTGTTACCCACCAAGTATGATCCAAATTTATCAAATGCATACACAAGGGATAGCAGTTTCTTCTCTATGGCTATATAATTAACCTGGGCTGCATCTAAGATTTTACTCACATAATAGATAGACTGAAATTCCTTATCTTTATGCCTCCCTAGTATCACTCCATCAACCATATCACTCGCATCACACATCCGATCAAATGGTAATTCCTAATCAGGAGAAATTAGAATGGGTGTCTCTCTCGATTTCATCTTTAGACAATCAAATGCTTTCTGACATTCAACCCCAAAGTTTAACTTGACCTCTTTTTCCAACAACTTGCACATTGGACCTACTATATTTTAGAAGTCTTTGGTAAAACGTCTATAAAATCCTGCGTGCCCAAGAATGCTTTTTACCTCTTTCACTGACACCTGATATAGGAGCTTTTCAACAACCTCTATCTTAGCTCTGTCTACCTCAAGTTCTTTGTGTGACACCTTATGAACAAGGACGATACCTTCCTTGACCAAAAAGTGACACTACTCCCAGTTTAATACAAGGTTGGTTTCTTTACAGCGTGCCAAAACCTTGTCCAAGTTTTGCAAGCACATATCAAATAAATTACCAAAAATGAAAAAATCATCCATAAATACCCTGACAAAGTCTTGTACGATTTCATAGAAGATGGCCATCATGTATCTCTGTAAAGTCACTGGTGTATTGCAAAGGACGAAAGACATGCATCCGAATGCATATGTACCATAAAGACAGGTGAAAGAGGTCTTCTCTTGGTCTTGTTGTGCTATAGTTATCCGGTTATACCCTAAATACCCCTCCAAAAAGTAGTAGTTTTCCTATCCTACAAAGCTGTCCAACATCTGATCAATAAAAAAAATAGGACAGTGATCTTTCCTCGTGGTATTATTCAACTTTCTGTAATCTATGCAGATCCTCCACCTAGTCATTGTGCGAGTTGGAATCAACTCTTTATCTTCATTAGTCACAAAAGTCATCCCTCTTTTCTTTAGGACATAGTGCATAGGGCTGACCTATTTGCTATCAGATATGGGATAGACTATCCCATGATTAAGCCACTTAATGACTTTTTTCTGACTACTTCTTTCATTATTAGATTTAGTCTTCATTGGATTTGTACACTTACTTTGTTTCCTTCTCTCATATATATTTTGTGCATTTAGAAACCAGGATTGATTCCTGTGATGTTCGATATCTTTCATTCGATTGCTTTCTTCCTTGTTTTTAACACCATCAATATATGTAATACACCAAACAATCCAAACTACTATTAGAACCATATACCAAGATTATGCATAGTACATCATGGTTATTTTATAGTTTTATGAGTAGGTTAGATGTATATTAAGGCTTCAAATAACTCCCATCTATCAGACGAATCAAAACATTCCTTATCGATTGAATTCTTGAAAAGGATATTGGTATAGTCAACTTCAAACAAGAATATCTCTCATTATACTTAGAATTTTTGAGCTCATGACCTATTAACAGATATATAATTGAATTATCTTTCCAAAGAAACCAATTTTGCCTAAATCCGATATCGAAGCAAAGAGTTAATCCTATTTTACTCCAGCATGTCAGACTAGAAATAGTGTGATGACATTGGTGATAGCTTATCACATTTGTGATGCCCTATCACAAAGGTCGTCAGCCTTAGGCAGAAACCAGCTCCTAAGTGATGACATTCATGATAGCTTACCACATTTGTGATGCCCTACCATGAAGGTCATCAGCCTTAGGCAGAAACCAGCTCCTAAGTAAAGACATTCGTGATAGCTTACCACATTTATGATGCCCTATCATGAGGTTGTTAGACTTAGGCAGAAACCAGCTCCTAAGTTACGACATTCACGATAGCTTACCATATTTATGATTCCCTATCACGAAGGTCGTCAGGCATAGGCAGAAATCAGCTCTTAAGTAACGACATTCATGATAGATTACCATATTTATGATGCCCTATCATGAGGTCGTCAGCCTTAGGCAGAAACCAGCTCCTAAGTTATGACATTCGTGATGGGTTACCATATTTGTGATGCCCTATCACGAAGATCGTTAGGATTAGGCAAAAACCAGCTCCTAAGTGATGATATTCGTGATAGCTTATCACATTTGTGATGCCTTATGAAAAATGTCGTCAGCCTTAGGCAGAATCCAGCTTCTGTGTGACGACATTTTTGATGGTCTGTCATATTTTTTATGCCTCGTCATAAATGTCGTCAGGCTTAGGCAGAAACCATCAATTCCAGCTCCTGTGTGATGACATTTTCGATGGATTGTCATATTTTTTGATGCCTTGTCACAAATGTCGTCAGCAATGATTTTCAGCAACTGGGAATATATTTCATAAGGGTATTTTGGTCTTCTGTTTCACCTTTCACGACTTATAACCCTAAAGAGGCATAATTTTTCCCATTATTTGCTTCAGTTAAGTATCTAAAAAACCCTCTTTTACGCTCTCAGCCACAAGATTAGGGTTTCCATCAAACTCATCTCTCAAAAGCAAGATTAAAGCCTTTTTCCAAGATAATTTAGAATTAAGTTTCCGAATCCAAGAACTCTCCAACAAATCATCAAGGTTTCCTTTCTAAGGTGTGCGTAGTGTTCATCTATGGATCCAATCCGTTTATAGAGCTTAAGAACCATGTTTTAAATATTATTTTGTAAACTTTTTGTGGTGATATAAGTATGTATATGTTGACGATTGTTATTTAAGATCCTTTGGGCGTACATGTTTCTCATGCGGAGTTCAGGACCACATTTAATGCTCTTGCTCAGTCTGTAGCTTCCCAGAATGAATGACCAGCAGTTGTTTCGACCAACCCAGTGGACAATTCATCAGCAACTAGGATTCAGGTATTCACCCGAATGAACCCTCCGTCCTTATTTGGGTCTAAGCAAGACGAGGATCCTCAGGAATTCGTTGACCAATTCTAAAAGGTCATTGATATCATGGGAGTCACTTATTCTCAGAGTGCCGAGTTAGCTACATACAAATTATAAGATATCCCTCACACTTGGTACAAGCAGTGGTTAGCAGAAAGGTTAGAGAATGCAGGTCCTATTGAGTGGGAAGAATTTGTCACGGCTTTCTTAGACAGATTCTTTCCTAAAGAGCTGAGAGAGGCCAAAGTTATTTAGTTCATCAATCTCCGTCAAGGAAATAAGACAGTTAGAGAGTATTCTCTTAGATTTACTCAGCTAGCCAATGAGTGTAGGTGTGCGATGCTGAATAGTGATATAACTTTAGCCAGGCTCATAACCCATACTGAACAGATAGAGGAGCAGAAGGTTAAGGCTAGGAAGAGGCAGCACAAAAGAGCAAGAGCAGGCAGTTTCAGTTTTGCTCAGCCCAAATCAGAGGGAGGAAATCATTCACAATTTCTTCCTAAGTCAGTAGTTCCATCCCCTTTCTCCGCTAGTTCCCCAGTTCCAAAGTTCAGAGACGACAACAGAGATAGAGCACCACGATCAAAATCTCAAGGAAGTGTTAGCAGTGCCCGAACAAACCCTCTTTGTCAGACTTATGGTAAGAACCACAAGAGTATTTCCAGAGTCGGTAGTGATGTCTATTTTGGTTGTGGTAAGCCAGGCCACAGGATTAGGGAGTGTCCTCAGCTAGGCTCTCAGGGTCCGCAGAATTATTCCACAGCTCAGTCCGGTCACCCAAACCAATAGGGTGCCACTTCTAGTACTACTAGTGGGCAACGCCCAAATAGACTCTATGCTCTTCAGACCCGACAAGATCAAGAAAATTCTCTTGATGTCGTTACTGGTACGTTATAGATTTTCCATGTTTATGTTTATGCTTTGCTAGACCCAGGGGCATCTTTGTCTTTTGTCACTCCATACATAGCAGGTGATTTTGGAATCAGTCTGAAAAATTTTGCAAAGCCCTTTTTAGTGTCTATCCCAGTGGATAAAACCATCAGAGCTCGGCGGGTATATAGGAACTGCCCAGTTATGATATTTCAGAAATCCATGTTAGCAGATTTAGTTGAGTTAGAGATGACTGATTTTAGTATCATTCTCTGCATGGATTGGCTTCATTCCTGCTATGCCATAGTCGACTGCAGAAATAGGATAGTTTAGTTTCATTTCCTGAATGAGCCCGTCCTAGAGTGGAAGGGTAGCACTTCGTCTTTCAGGGGTCAGTTTTTTTACTACCTTTGGGTTAGGAAAATGATTTCTAAGGGTTGTGTGTATCATCTCATGCATGTTAAGGATTCCAATTCTGAATCTCCCAGTCTCGAATCAGTCCCAGTGGTTAATGAATATTCAGACGTCTTTCCTGAAGATCTTCCAAGCATTCCTCTTGAAAGTGAAATAAACTTTAGGATAGAACTTCTCCCAGATACTCTACCTATTTCTATTCATCCATAAATAATGGCACCAGTAGAACTCAAAGAACTGAAAGACCAGTTGAAGGATGTCTTAGATAAGGGATTCATCAGGCCCAGTGTATCCCCATTGGGTACACCAGTCTTATTCATGCATAAGAAATACAGTTCTCTCAAAATGTTTATTAATTACCATCAGCTCAACAAAGTCACAGTCATGAACAGGTATCCGCTACCTAGAATAGACTACTTGTTAGACCAACTTCAGGTTGCCAGTTATTTTTACAAGATAAACCTCAGATCAGGCTACTATCAGCTCAGAGTTAGAGAATGTGACATCTTGAAGACATCTTTTCGTACTCAGTATAGTCACTTTGAATTTTTAGTAATGTCCTTTGGTCTTACCAATGCCTCTGCAGCTTTCATGGACTTGATGAATCGGGTGTTCAAGCAGTACTTAGACACATTCATCATAGTCTTCATAGATGATATTATGGTCTATTCTCGCACAGAGTGTGATCATTCAGACCATCTTATAATTTTTCTTCAAACTCTCAGGGATGACCTGTTGTTCGCCAAGTTCAGCAAGTGCAAATTTTGGATAAGATCGGTAACATTCATTGGCCACATTGTTTCCAATGATAGAATTAGAGTAGATCCTTAGAAAACCAAAGTGGTAATAAATTGGCCTCGCCTTGTCTCTCAATCAGATATCAGGAGTTTCTTGGGTTTGGCTGGATACTACTGATTGTTTGTCGAGGTATTTTCTTTTATTGCATCTCCTATGTTCAGATTGACTCAGAAGAAGATCAAGTTTTAGTGGTCAGAACCTTGTGAGAAGATTTTTTAGGAGTTGAAGACTCAAGTCACCTCAACTTCAGTTTTAGCACTTCCCGATGGTTCCGATAGATTCATAATATATTGTGATGCATTCAGAGTCGGTTTAGGTTGTGTCCTCATACAGCATGGTAGAGTCATAGCATACAACTCTAGATAGTTAAATCCCTATGAGAAGAATTATCCTACTCATAACCTTGAGTTAGCAACAGTTGTCTTTGCCTTAAATATTTGGAGGCATTATCTGTACGGTGTTCATGTAGATGTCTTCACAGATCATAAGAGCCTTTAGAATGTATTTTCTTAAAAATATCTCAATCTTCGTTAGAGAAGGTGGTTAGAACTCTTGAAGGATTATGAAATGAGTGTCCTTTATCATCCTAGCAAGGCCAATATAGTGGCCGACGCACTCAGTATACTGTCCATGGGTAGTGTTTCCCATGTTGAGGATAGTAAGAAAAAATTAGCTCAGGAGATTCATCAGCTTACCAGACTAGGAATTTGCTTATTCAACTCTTTAGATGGTTCAGAGTAGTTCAGAGTCATTTCTAGTGTTTAAGGTGAAAGAGAAGCAAGACAAGGATCCTAGCTTTGTCAAGCTAAAAGAGTCAGTTTAGAGACAGGAAGTAGAGGTTTTCTCCCAAGGGGGAGACGGTGTTTTTCATTGTCAGGGTCGTCTGTGTGTTCCCGGTGTAGATGAATTAAGGCAGTGAATTCTTGTAGAAGCGCATGGTGCACGATACTCTATTCATATATGGGCCACTAGTTGTACCACGACTTATGGGAGATCTATTGGTTGAGTGGGATGAAGATAGACGTTGCAGAGTTTGTGGCTAAGTGCTCTACATATTAGTAGGTTAAGATAGAGCATTAGAAACCTAGTGGTTCCATACAGGAGTTCACTATTCCTACTTGGAAGTGGAAAGAAGTGAACATAGACTTTGTGATGGGTTTGCCTAGAACACATCATCAGCATAATTCAATTTGGGTCATTGTAGACAGAATAACTAAGTCAGGTCATTTCCTTCCAGATCGTACCTTTTACTTAGCCAAGGAATATACCAAACTCTATATCAGGGAGTTGGTCAGATTACATGGTGTTCCACTATCTATCATCTCAGATAGAGGTACCCAGTTCACCTCTCACTTCTGGAAAGAGTTCCAAAAGGGTCTTGGTACCAAAGTTCATCTCATTACATCATTTTATCCTCAAATAGATGGTCAAGAAGAAAGAACCATTCAGACTCTAGAAAATATGCTAAGGGCGTTTACAATTGATTTCAAGGGAAGTTGGGATGACCACTTGACTTTGATTGAGTTCGCATACAACAACAGCTATCACTCCAGTATTCAGATGGCTCCATTTGAAGCTCTCTATGGTAGGAGATGTAGGTCTCCGATCAATTGGGTAGAAGTTAGTGAGACAACAGTCATAGAGCCTGACTTAGTATGCGATGCCTTAGAGAAAGATCAGTTGATCAGAGAAAGACTCTAGGTTTCTCAGAGCTGACAGAAGTCTTATGCGGATGTTGATAGAAAAGATCTTACACTCGAGGTCGATGACTATGTCTATCTCAAGATCTCTCATATGAAGAGAGTGAAGAGATTCGGCAAGAAGGGAAATCTCAGTCCCCGATATATCGGTCCCTTCGAGATTATCAGTCGCTTCAGCAAGGTAGCCTATGAGCTTGAATTGCCTTCGGATCTAGCCTCAGTTCAGCCAATCTTCCATGTCTCTTTGCTGAAGAAGTGCATAGGTGACCCAGTAATTGTAGTCGCTATTCAGAGCATTGACATTCAGAATAGCCTCTCTTATAAAGAGATTCCAATTGAAATCCTCGACTATCAGACTCATAGGCTGAGGAACAAAGAAGTCCCTCTAGTCAAGGTTCTTTGGCAGAATCAGTCCACGGAGAGAGCTACTTGGGAAGAAGAAGCAGACATGCGAACCAAGTACCCGCATCTTTTCTCCGCTAATTCAGACATAGCTCGAGGTAACCATTTTCCTTAAGCTTATTTAGTTACATATTCCAAATTCTAGTATAAAATTAGTATCAAGTATCAGTGCATAGCTTATCATGCATTCATGAGTTCAGCTTATCAGTCATGCATCAGATATGCATGTTCAGTTGGGCTATATTCGTTTTATCTTTTCTCCCCTCTCAAGCAGTCATCATTTAAGGATAAATGTTTCTAAGGGGAAGATATTGTAATACCCCAAAAAATCCAAACCAATATTAGATCCATGTACCAAGCTCATTCATAGTACATCATGGTTCTTTTATAGTTTTATGAGTAGGTTAGATGTATATTAAGACTTCAAATAACTCCTAGCTATCAGACGAATCAAAACATTCCTTACCGATTGAATTCTTAAGAATGATATTGGTATAGTCAACTTCAAACGAGAATATCTCTCATTATACTTGGAATTTTTGAGCTCATGACCTATAAAAAGATATATAATTGAATTAGCTTTCCAACGATACCAATTTCTCCTAAATCCAATATCAGAGTAAAGAGTTATTCCTATTTTACTACAGCATGTCAGGCTGGACATAGTGTGATGACATTCATGATAGCTTATCACATTTGTGACGCCCTATAATGAAGGTCATCATCCTTAGGCAGAAACTAGCACCTAAGTGACGACATTATTGATAGCTTACTACATTTTTTATGCCCTATCACGAAGGTCGTCATCTTTAGGAAGAAACCAACTCCTAAGTGACGACATTCATGATAACTTACCATATTTGTGATGCCCTATCACGAAGTTCGTTAGCCTTAGGCAGAAACCAGCTCCTAAGTGATGACATTCTTGATAGCTTATCACATTTATGATGCCTTGTCAAAAATATCGTCAGCCTTAGGCAGAATCCAGCTTCTGTGTGACGACATTTTTGACGGCCTTTCACATTTTTGATGCCTTGTCATAAATGTCATCAGGCTTAGGAGGAAACCATCAATTCCAGCTCCTGTGTGACGACATTTTTGATGGCTTGTCACATTTTTTGACGCCTTGTTACAAATGTCGTCAGCTATGATTTTCAACAACTAGGAATTTATTTCATAAGGGTATTTTAGTCATTTCCCTCACCTTCCATGACTTATAACCCTAAGAAGGCATAATTTTTCCCATTATTTTCTTTAGTTAAGTATCTCAAAAACCTTCTCGTATGCTCTCAACCACAAGATTAGGGTTTCCATCAAACTCATCTCTCAAAATCATGATTGAAGCCTTTTTCCAAGATAATTGAGACTTAAGTTTCCCAATCCAAGAACTCTCCAGCAAATCATCAAGGTTTCCTTTCTAAGTTATGCATAGTATTCATCTATGGATCCAATCCGTTCATAGAGCTCAAGAACCATGTTTTAAATATTATTTTGTAAACGTTTTATGGTGATATGAGTATGTACTTGTTGATGATTGTTGTTTAAGTTTCAATGTGATGTCTAAAGGTGTTTTCATGGAATATAAATGTTTGTTAATTGATAACCATGAACTTTAGGTGGTTTAATATGGTGCAAGTATGAAACTTACCTATGACTTAAAGAATGCATGAATGGCGTTTGATAAAATGCTTAGTATTCTAGAAATTCATGTTAGTATGGTTCTGTGATGTCTAAATGACAAGTCCATGTTAGCTATATACTTTAATATGAATCCCATGTTTTTTATGTATTGCTATTATGGTGGTATGAAGCATGTAAGATAATGGAGATATACAATATGTACACGAAATATATCCATGAATTCACTACAATGTTTAAGATGTTGAATAACTATATGAAATATGATATCCCCTACTTATGATATTATGAATTGTGGACTCAAATCTTTTGATCAAGTTATGTCATGTGTGTCAGTTTTCTTCTATCGAGTCCTAGGGGAATTCGTACCCGAAAAACATAGCTGTGTGCCTAGAGCCATGTCATGTTGTCACGATAATCTCAGTCAAGTTATAATCTATAGAACTCAATCATTCATGTGACTCAGGAAACCTTAGATATCTCATGATCTCAGTTAACTCTCAGATAATAGTACTACTCCATCAGTCAACGAAAGTCAGTTAATCTGTCTATGTACAGTCAATTGAATCATGTTTAGTCTTTTTAGATGGGAGTATAAGTTAGCACTGAGTGAACCTAAGGATGGGGAATCACCTACCAGTTTAGGGTGTGTTTCTTAGCAGCCGTCCTTATGTTCCAGAACTACGTAGCCAGCGTAGGTTGACACATCTTAGACTGTCAGATTAGGGTTGATAAGGTGGCTTAACTTGTCAGTTTAGGTTTCCCACCATTCTCCTTTTTAATACCTACCAGCTAAGGGTCACTCACAACTGTCTTTACTAGTGGCACGGTATTGACACCTCTCCAGTCGGGGCAGAGACTAGACCCCAACTTAGCTATATGCGTTATTGGGTCATATCGGTTAAACAACTACCTCCCATAGTTTTAGAATTAGTCTCAGTAAAAGAATTCAGATAGGTTTTCAAATTTTAGTATATCAGGACTGTCAGATACAGTCAGACTCAGTTATAGTACAGAACTCAGATGTTCCATCAGATTCAGGATTGTTAGATACAGTCGCCCATGTTATCAGAATTTTAGTATCAGTCATGTTAGCCATCAGTAAACCATGTATTAACATGCAAGACTATCTATCATGCACCCACGATTTCAGTTACTATGTATGCATGTTTGTACTCTTACGTTCATATTAGTCAGACAGTTAGAACTGTTCATGCATGTAAACCCTATTTATAGTTAGCCTACCTTATTCGTATACTCAGTACATTCCCTCATATTGATGCATTTGTGTTATGGTTCTTTCTTTTCATGTTACACCATAGGTTCAGAGACACGAGCTCCAGATCAGCAGTAGCAGTACTATTTCCAGTCGCAGAGATTCAGTGAGTCCTCTTCATTCGAGGATAATATGATTTGATTTATTTATTATTATTTTATTCGATTATCAGTTTATGGAGTTAGTTGGAGACATGTTCCTTCAACTCCTTATTCAGACAGTACTTAGAGGCTATCAGATTCAGTATTCAGAATTATGTTCAGATTTGATTCAGTTTTCAGCTTTTTGGGGTATCTTTCACCCATATGGATTTTATATTTTGACAAATTCTTTATTCAGTTGAACTTATGGCCTACATATTTATGTTTTCTGCATTATTATGTCATATATGCAGTGTATAGGTACAGATATCAGTCATGGGTTAGCTTGTGGTCCCTCGGGGTTATGAGCACCATGTAGCATTCCGATTTAGAAAATTAGAGCATTACAATACCTCTCTCACCTGCACATCAAACAAACTTGTAGACAAAATCACAGGCAAAGTATCATCCTCACCAAGGAAAGAATATTATAAATGAGAAGGAAGTGCCTTGATCTCTAGTTTTGGTGTTTCATCAATAGACGCATTTGGAAATGGTCCAAACAGTCTATTCAATGGCTCAAATTCAGTAACTCTACTATTAATCCCTTCCAAATCCATAATTTACACCATTTCAAGTTCCTGAACATCACCATAAAGATCATACCCCATCAACGCTCGCTCAAGTAGTTCCTTGGACAATAGAAGGTGGAGCTCAGACTCAAGGTCTACGACTATAATAGTAGAAGATTCTTCACATATAACAGGGAACTTTATTTCCTTAAAAACATCAAAACCTCGACCTTGTCAGGAGATCTCATGGTCATCTTTCCTGTAGCTACATCAATATATGATTACCCAATTGCTAAGAAAGGACTTTCCAAAATAAATAGAACGACCGAGTTAGCATCAAAATCAAGAATAACAAAATCCAATGGGAAAATAAGCGATCCCACTTGCACTAATACATATTCAATGATCCTATCAGTCCTAGCAAGAGACCTATCGGCTAACTGCAAAATAATGGTAGTAAGTTTGGGACTCCCTAGACCCATCTTTATGAACCAAGATGTGGGCATGAGATTTATGCTTTTCGCTAAATAACATAAACTCTGAGCACTGATAGACTATCCAATGATGATCTGCAAAGTGTAACTTCCTGGATCTTTTAGATTTATAGGCAATTTATTCTGAATCCTGGATGTGCACTCCTTAGTAAGTGCTACTATAGAATATTTAGTCAAACGATTCTTGTTTTCCACAATATTATTCACATACTTTTCATACTTTGGAACACTCTACAGAATGTTGATAAGAAGGAGATTGATATGAAAATATTTTAAAATCTCTAAAAACTTCCTGTAACTAGTGTCCTCTTGGTGTTTCCAAAGCCTTTGGGGGAAAGGTAGAGATAGAGTCTTGTTTTCTACTTTGGTTTCCTTGATTTCATGTTTTTTTAACCACTTTATCTCTATCCTTTTTACTATCACCATCAGTAGCCTTGTGATTCACCTGTTTAGGTTCCAAATCCTCTAGATTCAGGCCGCTTCAAGTAGTGACTGCATTTACCTATTTTAGATTGGGCTTAGTATCACTAGGTAAACCTCCCTGAGGTCTAGTGTTTTGTGCTCTTGCAATCTGACCCAATTACATCTCTAAGTTCTTTGTATTCAACTGTTGACTTTTCACATCTACTACCAACTGTGCTTGAGGAGCCATAATTTACTTCAATATCTCTTCCATATTGCTAGTTTGAGTCGTGGCCTGATTTGTCTAAAATTGTTGTTGTTGATTCTGTTCTACTGGATCCCTGTACTGATTTTATTCTGCAACTAATTTCCAAACCATGAGAAATTGGGATAAGTTTTCGAATTTGAATTGTAAGTGTTACCAAAGATCTATTGTCATTGATGATTATCGTTCCCCTCATAATTAATAGACTCTGGATTAGCCACACAAGTATCTGTTGCATGCTCACTACTTCCACAAATCTCACCCCAAGTATTAGCCTAATGAATTGCATTAGCTGTTGTTGCAGGTTGTGTAACCCCCAATATAATATTTCTGAGTTGAGTGGTTAACTGATTTTATAGTGCAACAATATAAGCTGATATAGCAGTAATTTGGTCCAGCTCCAACATACTTGCAACCTTCTTTGGAGCACTTCTTGAGTCAACATGCCACTCTAGATTCCCTTGTAAAATCCGATTAAATAGTGCGTATAGTTCATCATACGTGTTCTCAGGAGCTTTCCAACTTGCTGCTGAATCTAAGAGAATTTTAGGGTTTGGTTTGAGACCCTCTATGAAAGTATGAACCAGCACATCATTAGACTGATGATGGTTAGGGCAATTTCTTAGCATACCTTTAAATCTTTCCCAAGCTTAGTAAAGATTCCTCCTTCTTTCTGCCTGAAACTCAGAATCTCGGTTTTCAAAAGTGCTTCTTCCTAGATGAAAAAAATTGAATAAGGAACTTTTAAGTTAGATCATCCTAGGAAGTGATTGAGTTTAGTGGTTCAACATATAACCACCTCTTTGCTTCCCTAATTAGAGAATAGGATAAGAGAGTCATTCTAACAGAATCAGTAGATATCCCAGTAGGAATATAGATATCGCTGATTTCCAAGAAAGTCCGTATGTGCTACTGTGGGTCTTTATGTAAGAACCCTGAAAATTGTCCATTCGAACACAATAGCTACACCATATTTTGATTTGATTTAAACCGACCATCCGCCTCTAGATTGTGGATGCAATTAGTAGCATGGTTCGCAAGTGGGCTTTCCACTTCACGAATAGGTCTAACTTTTGCTCGAGCAGGAGAAACTGGAATCACCGGGGCTGGGGCATGTGGAGAATTAGGATTAATTCGATCATTAAGATTAGGATCTTTTTGATCAACCATTTAAACTAGATGAATTGGATAGTGAACTCTTCACCTCTAATGAAATGCCTATACTAGTTTTGAATATGGATCTACCAAGTCTCTCACTCTTGCCAGTCCGATATGTCGCTAGTCCTGCAAAAGTCAGCTGGTAAGATCAAGTTGTTAACACTTAAACTTATTATCAAAAATCAAAAATTTAGAAAATAACTAATTATTTGAGTCCCCAACAACAGTGCCAAAAACTTGTTATGGTCTATTACATATGAAAGTGCATGCGCTTGTACATGTAATATAGTGACTCAGAGAGTTGGATATGGTTACCACGATGACTCCTTAACTAGCAATTCTACTAACGTTAACAAGAATGCATTAAGTGTTTCATAGTTTCAAGATGATTGTGAGGATTTAATGAATAATTTAACTAATAAGGAAATAACAATGTGTAACAATATCAACATAAACAATATGAGTGAGACTTCTAGGGTTGAGACACTTTTAACAATCTTTTGAATCTCTATTCTTATCATGGTTTCATTGATTATTGGGTTATTGATTCGCAGGGTTTAGGATATGATCATGGTCTCTCGATCTTCTAAATCTTCTACCTAAGTGGACATTACAACAATATCGTTGAGTGAGAAAGCAATAATCCATTTAAATGCATTAAGATATCATCCTGCAAGTGAACCAAATAAAGCTTCTAGGTATACCTCTATCCTTGATGCTAATGCAAATCCTTTATTCCATAAAGAATAAGAACTTGGCTACCTAAAATCTTTGATCTATCCTAGTGATTCTCCTCTCGGATTCACAAAGGAATATAGGTGTATTTTTATGGTGGTCATTCATCAAAATAGTAAGAACAAGAGAATAAGAACAACCCATATGAAAATTCAACAATAAACCACTCTACGAATATCAAAGTTTAATCATGTTTTCAGCCTCAACCCCAAAACAAAGGTGTTTAGCCACTCATGTCTGAATTCAACATCAAAAATAAATATTTAATCGTACCAAATATTAATGTTGAAAGAATGAAGTTTCAAGAACCCTAAAAGAAGTGTTATAGTGTTTCTAGCCTCTATTGCATGTATGAAAAAGTATCCTCAATTGTTTTGAAGTGGTTTTTTTATAGTAGAACTTGTTTGACAAAATTATGGCCTCCTCCATATTGTAGAGCTCAATGTGTGGCCCAACTGGCATGCCGCTTAGGTTATAGAAGGGACTAGGGTTCGCGCCATAAGGCTATCACGGACCCTTACTGGAATTGATCTAGGAAATTGATCTAGCCTCCATAATGTAATGCTATCATAGAGGCTCACTGGAATTGCCATCTATAAATAAATCACTTGGCATTTTGCAGAGCCCAGCGCGGGGACTAGTTTCCATATCGCCTTGCTCAATATTGCTTTCCTTTCGAGCTGGTTACCTCTTTCCTCACACTCATCTCCAGTTTTATGCTTTCCGAGCTCAATCCAAGTCTTCTTATGCCGATAAAATCATTCCTAAGGTTTCAATCAGAAGTCAACCCTGCATCAACCAATCATGTCCATTAGATAATGAATGCAATTATAACTCAAACACAACACTAACAACATATTTTAGCTCATGAAAAAAGTCCTATTATAGGTAAATATTGGCGCTCGAACGTATAAATAGGCCCAAGATCACTTGGTCATCCATAAAACATAAAATTCTTGAAGTTCCTTATCTTAAATCCTTGTGAAAGACTTTAAAGTCACATCACTTTGTTGTACATCATTATCATGCTATTTTGGACTATTATGCCAAGATTGTGACCTTAGCTACACCGGGGTGCTATGGTTAGCTTGAAAGGGTACACTTAATTTGGGTCCAAAGGGTGTTATTATTGTTCTGTGCACTCGTTTCATGATAAAGAGATAGAATTTGTCTTATTTAGATCATATCTATGATACTTGGATTTCCTTACCCCCCCCCCCCTCCTATGGATTTTATTCGAGTTGTTTACGAGTTCATGGATATGTTTTCTATGGATTTTCCTGGTATGCATCTGGATCATGATATTGATTTTTCTATTAATGTGATGTAGTTCACTAAACCCATTTTTGTTCCCCACAAAGGATGGCCCCGACTGAGTTGAAGGGGCAATTTCAAGATTTATTGAGTAAGGGATTTATTATACCTAGTGTATCTCCTTGGTGTGCGCATGTCTTGTTTGTAAAGAAAAAGGTTGGTTCTCTACGTATGTGCATTAATTAAACACAGTTGAACAAAGTGAAGGTGAAGAAAAAGTATTTTCTTCCTCGCATTGATGATCTTTTTTACCAGCTTTAGGGAGCTTCAATGTTTCCTAAGATTGATTTGAAATTCGGCTATCACCGATTGAAGATTAGAGCTTCCAATGTTTCAAAAATGACTTTTCAAAATTGATACAGTTATTTGTGTTCTTGATCATGTCTATTGGATTGACCAATGATGGAACAACATTCATAGAGTTGATGAATTGGGTTATTCAATCGTATTTTTACTCCTTTATGATTGTATTTATAGATGACATATTGGTTTATTTTAGGACCGAGGCTGACCATGTGAAGCATTTGTGAAGTGTACTTTACAGGTTGCATGATTAGAAGTTGTATGCCAAGTTTTGGTTGGATTCTATCTCTTTCTTCGATCATGTGCTGAATAAGGATGGTATTATGCTTGGTCTGACCAAGATAATGATGATTCGAGTTTGGGATAGACCTACTTCTCCTCCCTAAATTCAAAGTTTTGTTAGCTTGGTTGGTTATTATCGATATTTTGTAGATGATTTCTCATTTATTGCATCTTCTTTGACCCTGCTGACTTATAAAAATGGTTTTTCAATGGTCGAATGCATGTGTAAAGAGCATCTTAAAGATCAAAGAGTTGTTCACTTTGGCTCCTATCTTGACCTTGTATGAGGACAGTGTGGGTTTTATCATATTTTTTATGCTTCTGGTATTGGGTTGGGTGTAATGTTGATGAAACAGGGTAAGGTGATTGCTTATGCCTCTCGTTAGTTGAATCCCCATGAGAGAAATTACCCTACCCATGACTTGGAGTTGGCAGTCGTAGTGTTTGTGTTGAAGTTGTGGCATTATTACTTCTATGGAATTCCTTTTAAGATTTTCTCGGATCATCGTAGCCTTTAGTACTTCTTCATACAAAGAGATATTAATATGAGGCAACAATGCTGGCTTGAGTTGCATAGGTGTAATGCCTTGGGACTACCCCCTGGACGTCACACGATGCTTAGAACTCAAGTGACCCCACGCTAACCCTTATACAGGCATGGTACTTGAGAAACTAATTAAATATATATATATATATATGTATATACATATATGTAAAAATGCTAAATAACTAAGCAGAAACATAATCATCAAGAGACAAATTATTCTAGTACATAACTGATTGAAGTTAATAACACTGAAATTAGAGAGAGAGAGAGAAACTTAAATTACAAATGCTGAATGACCATCTATGAAGCCTCTACCATACTCATTATTAGTAGTCGGGACTTGACCCCCAATTATCCCTATCAATACAAAAGAATGTTGAAAATAAAATACAGGAACTACAACTGACTTGAGTCCTTAAAATTAGTAAACTCATCACCTGCTAGTAGAATACTATAAACTATCTAACCCTAAAGTGTGGACTACCTGTGGTACTTACATCAAGAAGGAATATAGCGACAAACGCATATATATGGTCAGTACTTCAGGAATATACTGAGTATGTGGGAGTGAATGCAAAAAGTAAAATTTAAATTAAACATACTTTCAAATCATTCATTCTAAGTGTAAAAGGATTCACCTTGATCATGAATATAGGTGAGAGCTGAAATATCATGAAACGTGAATAATAAAGCATAATTAGATAAGCGTAGTGAGTTATTACACTTAGTTTCTAAAAGTTCGTACTTTTATTTCTTTGTGGAATATTGTTATACCTGACATAAACCATGTGAGCTATCATGGAGTCCAACGTCTTACCCATGTTGAGGAGAGCTTTCCTACCCTTACCGTCAGAATAGAACCTTAAATTAAGTGATCACTAATCTTAGCCCATATTGGGTAAAGGAGGGGACCCTCTCTGATGAGGCCCCTAACTTAAACCTACGGTGGCATATAGTTTCTGGAGAATAAGATATGTTGAACCCACATTACACTTTCGGTGTGAAATACTACTCCTAAAACATATACTTATATGCTCATAATTTTGAAATCCACCTTAAAATAGCATATGATTTTATAAACTGAAAACCAATTATGCTTTTCTTACTTAAATCATATTCATGAGGAAACTTGTGGATTTCATATCTTATCGTAGATCACAAGATCAAGTTGAACTTTAACATGCTGTAGTACTTGTAAATTGAACTTGTAAGCCTAAACTTCTTAGAAACTCAATAACTTATGCTGAAACTTGAAACCATTGTTTATCTCATAGAAACTTCATATCAAAATATCAAACTCAATGCTCAAATTGAAATCTATTATCAATTCATCAAACTTCATATCAAAATAATGAAATTCATCTCATAATAGCGATCATATAAGTAATAACATGAGTAAAGGTAAATTCTTGTGCAAAATGAACTTTAAATCATATGATAAAGCCATAATCTCAAAAAAAACATGGAAATTTGGGTATGAACCCTAATTAAAATCACATAAATTCATCTTCAAAATCAAAAGTTTTGTGTACAAGGATGAAAGGGTATTCTTGTTCAAACCTTAGATACCTGAATTTTATGACTTCCTGAAGAGCACTTGGATTTGGAGCCTTGGGAGTTGAATTTTTTTTAGAAAGACCCTAATTTGGTGTTCTTGGGGATTTTGGAGAAGAGGGATAGTGTATTTTATGTATTTGTGGTTATGGGGTGATAAAATCACGTTTATATCAGTCATAGGATAGTTTAGGACATAAATGACTTGTTTAACCTCAAAAAACTGAAGAGAAACTTTGGTTTTAGTATTTATACACAAGGTATGTGCCACAATTTGTGCCACGCTGATAATCATAGAGTACGAGATCCGTGCTATGCTGAAATCACACACCCTTATTGGTTCCTCATGAAAATGCTCATATTTTTTTGCTAGGGTATAAGGCAAAATAGGATGCATTGGAAAGAGGACACATTTATATATAATTTGGTGCATCTTGATCTCAAAAATTCCATATATTACAAAAGTTATAAACTTTCAAAGTTAACCCTTGTTGGACCGAATCCCAAAATTTGGTCGAATCAAAAGCTCTTAACTCAACTTTGCTTCAAGTATTTCCTTTGAACATTTTTCACCTCAAAAGAACTTTACTCACTAGGTAAATAATTATGACACTTATATTAATATACAAATCATTGAATTAGATATAAACGTATGAATGACAGTTTGAATTCTAGCCCAAAAATGCGAGGTGTTGCATTATCTCTCCCTTAGATTTATTCGTCCTCGAATGATGGGTAAGAACTTATTAAATCTTTAGAAGTATGGAATAATATATGTAACTTCTTATTAGGAATTCTCTCTCAACAAAACACATATAGGAATTAAAATAGAAGTACTTCATGGCATCACTAAGTCAATTATGTAAGCACGAATCATGAGACGATGAGACTAAGATCGTATAAGTGGTAAAATGTCCAAAGCCCCTCACCCCCAAGTGAGAAAATAAAAAATTGGACTAAATTTTACACCTCAGTGTGGCACGCTGCCTACCATGGAGGCTAACTTCCATTCCACTCTGCTTATAACAGAGAGTAGACTCCGTGACACGGTGCTATCCTGGAGGCTCACTATCTTGAAATCTAAAAATAGCTCTAAACATCATTCGAAAATTCTGAAACTATTCTAAGACACCCTATTAACACATTAGAACACATTATAAATAAAAAATTGATGTTTCAAACATGAGATGACCAATGATAAAATACTCAAATTTTGAGGGTGTTACAAAACATATGACAGATAGTTGAAAACTTATCTAGAAGGTTGTGTGGTGTTACAGTGGGGAAAGAATTTTAGGCATGATTTGGATATGGGATTTGAGTAAGGTATCACAAAATTGATACAACTCTTTAGCATGGGATATATGAATATAGAACAGAAGTTAGAATAGGATTACTATGTATATGGCAATGAAACTATTAACTTTCAAGCTTAGCCCCACTTCTCAAAAACTCCTCAACTATGCTTTTCCTCTTAAGCATTACCCTTTTATTTGACGCCACTTATAATTTCACATGGGTATTGAAAAATGTATCTACTAAAGTCTGAGCTGAACTAAATTCTCTTCCCATGTTTAAGCCTACTCAAAGTCACACGGTGCAACACATGACACCATAGTGCTATCCTTAACCACTGATTCAAAAGAATAATACTTCTTACCAATTCAACAACTAAATTCAACCACTTACTAGGAATTTACTAACGCACAATGCATTTATCCACATATATACCAGCATGATATTCAAGCTTGTTATTATAACAACATATGAAATTCTAGGCAACCAACCCACCTGGGAATTTTCAACTATGACTTATACCAAAAGCTTTGCCTCAATCTTTCTTCACACTTATAGCCTTAGATACAGCAAGCATACAACAATCTTTCCCTAATAAGGAACATTTACTCTCTCCCATATAAACCATTGTTCATCCATTTCCATTACCACTATCTTCACATAAGGAGAGGTTACTAAATGGTTAGAACATTAGGACCTGAAGCATGAAAGAATACTATACATAACTTTGACACTTAACTAAGGCCTGAGGAATAGAATATCAAAGGCATGGATTCATTAAAAAGATCTAAACTGAGGACATACTTGCCATCATGCAAATTTAAGAGGTCATTAAGGGTATACCATGAGTTCTGAGAACTAAGCATACTCTGAAACATGGGTTCATACTTATCAAAATATACATGACATAAGACTGAAAATCATAGACCCGTAGGGGATGACTCAGATCATAGAGTGAGGTTGTTTCTTCTTTTAGTAAGAACTTAGAAGGAACATTAATAAGCATGAAGTGTATAATCATTAGTCACGGGCGTGGATCTATAACCCAAGACATAGGTAGGAGGTCATAACGACTAAAATCCAGGGAAAGAATATGCTAGAATAAAATGGATTACTATCTGATATCAACTCTTATTGACATATGTCACAATCTACTCCTCAAAACTTTATTTGGTTTATCACCCTATCATCTTTCCTTTAGATCAACTCCATCATTCTAAGCTTATGGGTTAATTCCATATCCTTAAGACTGGGCCATAATTTCTTCACTCTAATAGTCTACACCTAAATGCTCAACTCATGCGAATAAACTATATTTAGGACATACTAACTTCATTCTTGGAAAACCCTTTCATATATACTATCCTTAACTTTCTCTAGATTTAATAATCATCATCATACACTTACTCTCTTTTTTACCAATATCCCTGTCTATCCAAACACATAATCAACCATTTTTTCACAGCTTACTAATATCACACCTCTAAATTTATATTTTCCCTAAACCATGAGAGTTAAAATCATACCAAGAGACTCTACCTCATCTATCTATAACTCCTTAACTTAGCCATTAATAATACCACATACTATATAACTAGCCTTCTTCTCTCTTAGCAACTCAAGGGTACTACTAACCACACACAAAACTTAATAATCTTAAAAAATACTGCAACCCCATATCACCTTGGGTACACCTCTATATCATGCCTACAACATTATAATTATTTGCAAATAAATGAACCTAAACTCTTGTATACATTGTTCAAACCTGCTAGATCACTTCCATAAAACTAGCATTTCTAACCAAACAATTATTATTTATCCTTAATTATCCACTTTTATAACTTAGTGTCTAGTGCTAGATATGGTCTAGTGCTAGATATGATTAAAATCACAACCTCACATACTATTCTCACTTGGAAGCTACAAAATAAAACATCAAGAAACACTAGTCCACTAGAACCTCATAATATCAATAATCGATCATAATCTTATGGTCTATCTTATTATAATCCATCAGCATATCCTCCTCCCACACATCACTATAATTTACCAATCAATGCACCTAGAATATATTCATAGCTCATAACCACAAGTGAAGCCTAAATTAAAAATATTCAACCACCAAATACTTTCATTAATAACCTATATTTTTCTAACACAATGTAATACCATCAAAAACTCCCTTCCTACCTCAAACATTCTCTAAGTCACCTTAACAAATAACTTCTTATCTACCTTCCACCATGAAATCTACACCATATTCACTACTCTTTTAGTTATCACCCATAGACGCATCACCTAAATCCTTACTCAATAGCTTTCATGGATCCCTCACTATACTCTTAACCACTCGTTATCTCTAACTTTCTTGTCACTACACTTCTAAATCCATACTTCTAACTCTAAGGATGTTCTACTACTTATGAACCATAACACTCTAAGTTACAATATATCTTAACGAAAACTACATTCAATAATTTGGGTACATGTTCTGTCCTTTCATAAGCGCTATCTGTATTAAAGGGATAAAGAAATATTTGATTACATAGCATACTTAGTGGTAACCGCATAACTCATATGGATGAGGACATAAGCTTTCAAATTAAGGGACTTTAATCATACTAGCAGGCTCCTCTCAAGCCTTTTATGCAATTTCTAAAGTTACAGACACTAAATTTGAGAGCATCATCTTAGGAGGAATCAGAATTTACTGCACATATGATTTGAAGTATGAGAAAATATAGAGAATTATGGAGTAACACAAGAGTCGACAAAAGTTTCAGAGATAAAACCTTTACTACGCGATCTAGAGCTTGAATAATGGAAATATTTATTAAATTCCTAATTACCTCACGAAGAAAAGTGCAGACGTCTCCATATAGTTCCACAACACTTTACTATACATGACATTATAGACACCCTAGGATACTTAAAATCTATGCTCTAATACAAAGTTTGTAACGCCCTGAGGCTACCCATGGAATTCATATAGTGCTTAGAACCTCAAGTGATCTCAAGCTAACGGTAAGACTCCGCAAAGTTCTCTCGCAGTCTGAGCCTTAGAGCATGTCAAGTGAAGTGTAATTCTGATCTTAAAAGATCGAAAAGTGACTTCAAAAGTGTGAAATATTTAAAACTGTGTAGAATTTCCCTAATATTGACTTTTTGTCATGTAGAGAATTGAATAATCTTTCCATCGATACCAAATTCGCCAAAATCTGACACTCGGGGTGAAGAGTTAGAGCCATTTTAGTGAGACAGTGTACCACCTGGTACTTTAGCGCATCGCGAAGCCAGCAAAAATGGCAATTGTCAAAATCTAGTGAGCCTTCACGATTCCACCACGTCGCGGTGTCTTTCCAGTTGGCAACCAAGGTGGCAACATGATTTCCACCGCGTCACATCATCAAACAGCTTATCAATTTTCCAATTTCTAGTAAGCTGGCATGATTATGGTGCATCGCGCCAGTGTGTAAAATCAAGATTTTTCCAATTCCAGATTTTAATTCCAAGGGCAAGACGGTTATTTTTCTACCCCTATATATATTCTTTAACATGAGATTTCTCATTATTTCACCCAAATATAGTAGTCTTCTCTTAATTTTCCTCAAGAACAACCTAGGGCTTCAACCCAAAAGTTCAAGAACTCAAGATTCCTCCGTTAATTTTTGAAGAATCAAGGAACTAAGGTATGTAAATGTTGATTTTTGGGTTCCTTTCACCCAAGAAGTTCATGAATCCTTTTTCTAAATTCAAAGATCTTATATTTATGAGTTTTTTATGATTCATGCGAATTAAAGTTGACGTTCATGTTATTTTTGAGTTTTAATTCATGATTTGGTTATAATGTTTCAAGCTTTGATCCTAGTATGTGATATTCATGTGATGTTCATGGTAAACCCTTTTCAAGTTGCATGTTAAGTGATGTGTTTATGTCAATTAAGTGTAGAAATTATTGAATAACCAAAGCGTGCTCCCCATATGTTTGATAAATGCTTATGTGATGGAATTAGGGCTATTATAGCATGTCGACTAGAAATCCCCAATTATGTGTAAATGTGTACATGCCAAGTGTTTATTGAAAAGCCTTAGTGCATGAGTTGTGAAATGTTAGCATGAAATCCCCTAATTATGTGCTCTTCTATGCATGATAAGTGTTTGTTGTAATACCTTATTGAATGAAATATGAGCCAATAGCATGCCTCCCTATACTATCACATATTTATGATTTCCAAGTAGTTGAAGAAATACTTTAATGATTGTGATGGTGAATGAAAGTCCATGGTCATGATTATTTAAGATGGTTATGTTTTACTTTAATGTTATTGTGTCCTAGGGGTATTTATACATGACAAATTAGCTGTTGTCTAAAGCCATGTCAGTTTTCACGATAGTCTCAGTCAAACCACGATCCTTAGAACTCAGTCAGTTACAACATTCAGTACTCCCAGACAGTTACAAAATTTAAGAAATCTCGGTAATCCAAGTGTGATTAGCATTCCAGCTTCAGTTTAGTACTCAGCTCAAATCTTAATAGTATTCAAGAATTCAGTTCAGACCTCAGTAATATTCAAGTAATTAATTCAGAACTCAGTATCATTCAGTTAGATAACAAGATTCAGTAATATTCCATCAGTCTTTGGAATCAAGTGAACTCAGCTTAACTCAGTTACTCAGTATGATCAGTAATATATTCAACTCAGTATAGTATAGTTTAAGAAAAAAATTAGTTCAGATCCTTTCAGTTGGGAGTAGGACTTAGCACCGAGCGAACCGAGGGATAGGGACTCACCCGTTAGAGAGGAATGAGATCCCTAGGATAAATACCTAGTTCCAGAACTATGTAGCCAGTGTAGGTATGAGATGTCACCCGCTAGATAGGACTTACATACTCATGGATCACCCGTTAGTATATTATATATATATATATATATATATAAGACTGATCTCAGAGGTCACCCGTTAGATAGGACTGACTCCACAAAAGAGGTCTTTAGCCATGGCACGGTACTGACACCCTTCCAACTGGGGTACATGTTAGACCCTAACTAACTAGAAGGGGCATGTCGGTTAGATGACTACATCCCACAGTCTCAGTTTCAAAATTAGTCAGTAAATGAACTCTACTCAGTAGTACAGAGTAAGGATTGTCAGATACAATCAATCGTTATGATTATCAACAAATTCATAGATCACCCGCTAGATAGGACTGGTCTCCAATTTAGTTAAATAGCTTCATTATCATCAGGTTCAGAGATCACCTACTAGATAGGACTGATCTCAAACAAAGTCAAATCATATTCATTACCAGTGCATACAGAGATCACCGCTAGATAGGACTGGTCTCAGATTCAGTTAAGTACTCTCATTATCAGTTAATACAAAGATCACCCGCTATATAGGACTGATCTCAGATTTCAGTCGAGGATTTTCATTATCATTAAGTTCAGAGATCACCCATTAGGGAGGACTGATCTCAACATCAGTACTCAGTTATTAATTTATCAGATTTAGTTATTTAGTATCTTAGTATTAGTAGTGAGTTCAGACGTCAGTAAAGCAGTATCCAAGTCTCAGTATCCAGTGTCACGATGATTTCATTTATGGTTTGTGCATTCATGCATAGGTCCTCATTCAATATTCTCAAGATTATTTAGTTAAGAATTTTTTCATGCATAACCCCTTGCATTTAGACTTACCTCATCTTGCATACTCAATACATTCCCACGTACTGATTCATTTGTGCTATGGTGTTTTACTTTACACCATAGGTTCAGAGGCACTAGATCCAAAGCACCCTTAGAAGCTCGGTCCCAGTCAGCAGCAATAGACGTAGCAGTGAGTCCTCTTCATTAGAGGATGATCCTTATTTTATTATGGAATTAGACTCAATTTATTTTTAGTAGACGGAGTTAGTTGGGGACATGTCCCATCAGCTTCACTGTTCAGATAGTTAGAGGATTTTCAGACAGATGTATTAGTATTCAGTTTTTTAGTATTGATATTGTGGATGTTTTGAACCTTATGGAAAGTTTCCGCTTGTTTTTTGCATTTATTTTAGTATATTATGAAGTGCTCAGTTACAGATATCAGAAAGGGTTAGCTTGTGGTCCCTCGGGGTGATGAGCACCGAGTGGCATTTCGGTTCTAGAAAATTAGGGCGTTACACTAAATCATATACTAGCATGATACTTGAGCAATTGATTTAATATATATATATACATATATGTAAAAATGCTAAATAACTAAGCAGAAACATAATCATATAGTGATAAACTGGTTTAGTACATAATTTATTAAAGTTTAAAACACTAAAATCTGAGAGAGAGAGAGAGAGAGATAGAGAAATTTAAATTACTGATACTGACTCTAACTGATTATCTATGAAGCCTCTACCATACTCACTATGAGTAGTCGGGACTTGACCCCCAATTATCCCTAATAAATACATAAGAATGATGAAAATAAAATACAGGAACTGCAACTAACTTGAATCCTCAAAATTAGAGAACTCATCATTTGTTGGCTGAATACTATGAACTATCTAACCCTGATGTGTGGACTGCCTCTGGTACCTATATCATAAAGGAATGTAGCCACAAATACATATATATATATATGGTCAGTAAGTCTGAAATGTACTGAGTATGTGGCGGCGAATGCAATAAGTAATTGAAACTGAACATTCTTTCAAATCATACATGCTAATTATAAATGGACTCACCGTGATCATGAATAAAGTTCAGAGTTGAAATATCATAAAACATGAATAATAAAACATAATCTGATAAGCTTAGTGAGTCATTACATTTAGTTTTTTAAAAATCTTTACTTTTGTATCTTTGTAAGAGATTCTTATAATAGAAATAAACCATGTGATCTATCATGGAGTCCAACGTCTTACCCATATTGGGGAGAGCTATCCTACCCTTTCCATTAGAATAGAACCTTAAATTAAGTGATCACTAATCTTAGATCATATTAGATAAAGGAGGGGACACTCTGTGGTGATGCCCCTAACTTAAACCTATGATAGCACGTTGTTTCTGGAGAATAGGATGCTCTGAACCCACATTCCCCTCTAAGTTCTAAATAATACTCTCAAAATATATACTTATATGCTTATACTTTTTAAATCCACCTTAAAATAGCATATGGGTTTGTAAACTGAAAACCAACTATGCTTCTCTTACTTAAGCATATTCATGAGGAAATTTGTTGATTTGATGTCTTATCTTAGATCATAAGATCAAGTTGAACTTCAATCTTGATGTAATACTTGTAAATTGAACTTATAAGCTTAAACTTCTTGTAAACTCAGTAACTTATGTTTGAAATTGAAATCATTCATTATCTCATAGAAACTTTGTATCAAAATATCAAACTCAATGCTCAAACTGAAATCTTTTATCAATTCATCAAACTTCATGCCAAAATAATAATATTCATCTCATAATAGAAATCAAGTAATAACATGAGTTAAGGTAAATTCTTTAGCAAAGTGAAATTTAAACCAGATGATAAAGCCTTAATCTAAAAAATTATGAAAATTTGGGTGTGAACCTCAATTGAAATCACATAAATTCAAATTTAAAATCAAAGCTTTTGAGAACAAGGATGAAAGGGTATCCTTGTTAAAACCCCACATACCAGAATTTATTGACTTTTTGAAGGGAACTTTGATTTGGAGCCTTGGGAGTTGAATTTTCTTGGTAAAGGATCCTAATTTGGTGTTCTTGAGGATTTGGGAGAAGAAGGATTGTGTGTATGATGTATTTGGGCTTATGGGGGTGATAAAATCATATTTATATCATTCATAGGATAGTTTAGGATGTAAATGACTTGTTTACCCTCGAAAAACTGAAGAGAAATGCGTGTTTTTAATGTTTCTGTACAAGGTCCATGCCACGCTGAAATCCCGCACCCTCATTGGATCCTCACGAAAATGCTCATAACTTTTCGCCTGGGTATCGGATTAAGGCAAAATAGGATGCGTTGGAAAGAGGACACATGTATCTATAATTTGGAGGGTCTTAAGCTCCAAAATTGCATATATTAGAGAAGTTATACACGTTCAAAGATGACCCTTGTAGGATCAAATATCAAAATTTGGTCGAATCAAAAGATTTTAACTCAACTTTGCTCCAAGTGTTTTCTATGAAAAATTTTCACCTCTATAGCACTTCACAAACTAGGTAAATTATCATGACATATATATTCATATACAAATAATTGAAATAGAGTTTATACACGTAGGGACGATGGTTCAAAATCTAGCCAAAAAATGTGAGGCGTTATAGTAGGATAATGATCACACTTTTTTGTATCATTGGGGAAAGGCTAATTATCATGACCTGAACCAGGACTTGGCCGTAACGGGTATCTCAAGTCCCACATTGAACGGAGATCACCCCCTCCACCTAACTAACCAAACACAACATCTCCAATTTTTGATAAATTCCAAACATATAACAAGATAGCATGCAACAAGCTTAAAGAAAGTCAAAACATGTCAATAACCGACAACTGATGACCGGCCAACCAATCGACCAACACCACCCAATATCCACAGTAAGTCAAATAAAGCCTTCTAACCAAAGAACCAAAACCAGTCTTGGTCGGTGCATGTCCCTGATTCTGACAGATGACAATGAGAATACAAATGATAATGCAGTTGACTATCAACTCAAATCTAAGAATGTACACTGGTGAAATGCCAAAGAATTCCGAGGAATGGAAACTTACCACTTTACGACAACACCACGAACCAAGGGACCAAACCGATCGACCTAACTCTGCACAAGAAAAGTAGAAAAAGCTTCGATCTCTATATCGCGTGGGGATACAATATCCAGAGACGATTAGTAGGGTGAACACTAGCATGTAACTCAGGGACAAGGAAAACATAATGTCGTGATCAAAAGTTCAAAATCATTTAAAAGCAATGCACATATTCAAATGGATATGCATATCGATATATCACATGCCGATATAGGGAACAACACTTAACTTGCACTTTAAAACTTTAGCATGGGTTGTGTAGCTCAATCGTGATAACATATACCCATGAGCTATATGGGCCCTAACTCTCACCTCTTGGTCGGGCCCCGGTGCGTGTAGACACATGAATCGGAGAATAATCATATATATACACAGGGGACTAGAACCTCCCAATCATATACTAACTGACTTAAGCACCCAATCATGTAATGATGTGCGAGGGACTTGAACCTCCTAATCATATTATAATAATGAAGGGGACTGAAACCTCTCTAGTCTATTTAGACTCCCGCATCGGCAAATGTAGTTTCCAGTAGTGGTTTCTCGAACCTTTATTTTCATGACTCAGCTACACAACCCCCATTAAAGCTTAATTAAAAACATTTATCACACAATCCCATTTATTGAACCACAATACACATTTAGAAATACATTCTTGGTATTTTCTTACCAACTACACTTGCAACGTAACCATGCCAAAATAATTATCATCACTTGGGAAAATTCACAACCCCCTTGGTTCAATTTTACAAATTTCCATATTTCTCATAGTTAAAAACCAACAACAACAACAAACCCAGTGTATTCCCACCTAGTGGGGTCTGGAGGGGGGGGGGGGGGTAAGATGTACGCAGTCCATACCTCTACCTCTAAAGAGGTAGAAAGGCTGTTTCCGATAGACCCCCGGCTCCTCATAGTTAAAAACCAATTTCAAAATACGGTGTTAGGCTCATAACCACTTCAAAAGTCACGAGTTTGGAGAAATAATAATTCCCTAGTTCATTCACCATACCCATGCACCCACAAGTTCAAAATCATAATTAAAGCATAAATAATCATTTGTAAACCATAAGAAACATTGTTCAATCCATAACATTCAAAACCCTCAACCTTTGTTTCAAAATCAACATAAATATCTAATAAATAATACTTTCAAACATATGCTTTTAACAAATTAACAATGAGGGTACAGTAACATGCCTGAACTAACAAATTTCACAGAAGGAATTCAACCCTTAAGCCCTTGGATGACCTACTTCTTGGAAACCCTAAGTAGGCTGCTTGAGAGAATTTAAGAGAGCTCTTTAAAAGTATTTTAGTAAGTTAACAATGCTAGTAGGGTCCCAACTTGGGTTTTAAATCGTGGGTTACAATTGGGGTAGAGGGGAAATATGAAAAGTTTTCTTAATGAAAATATTGAAAATCGTCGCAAGTGAATACGGGTCACTATATGACTCATATTGTCATATAATGACTCATCACAAGGAGTCTTAGCCAAGACAGAACCACCAAGACCCCATATTGTCCTGGCTATGATTCATACCACCAACTCGTAACCATAATTTAATGACTCATAACTATTTCTCGTACTCAAGACAACAACAATTTGGGATGAGACACTAGACACTGTACGACGGGGACATAATGAATTGTTATGAGTCTTTATGACTTATGGCCTCAAGTCATAATGATGACAATGTTTTGGGCCAAACTTTCTGGACACTTTATGACATGGTCTTTAACACCCCTAAGAAGTATTGACAACTATTTGAGAGCCACTCATACTCAGAGCAGAATACTAAGCCATTTATTCTGATTAAGTTACGGCCGCATCCCTACGACCCATCATGACTCCCTACGACTCATCAGGGTAGTCATAGCCAGGATAGTGAGGATAAAATTTTAGAAAATCTCAATAACCAAAAACCCGAGGTGTTACTTACTCCCCCATAGGATCATTCATCCTTGAATGATAGGATAAGACATTTATTAGCATGATTTGACTCCACATACCACTACTCTTACCTTTAACAAAGACAGAAAACAAAGATGCCAAGGAAATCACCATTTCCTTTAACAAAGTCAGAAAAAAATGGTAAGGAATACACATACCTCAATCACGATTATCTAGAATGGGAAAAAAGAATGGATACTTTGACTTCATGTCCTCTTCGGCTTCCCAAGTAGCTTCTTCAACTTTTTCGTTCCTCCAAAGAACCTTTACCGAAGCCACATCCTTGGTCCGCAACCGATGGACTTACCAATCTAGAATATCAATTGAGACCTCCTCGTAGGACAAGGAATCCAAAATACCCACCTCCTCTAAAGAAGGAACCATCGAAGGATCACCCACGCACTTTCTCAATATCGAAGCATGAAATACCAAATGAATGGAGCTCAAACTAGAAGGCAACTCTAATTCATAAATGACATTACCCACCCTCCTTAAAACCAAGTATGGACCAACATAATGAGGACTGATCTTCCCCTTCATACCAAACTGCATCACTCCCTTCATGGGAGACACCTTTAAGAACACCCAATAACCAACACTAATCTCCAACTCCCTTCGCCTTACATCCGCATAGGACTTTTGGTGACATTGGGCAACCTTAAGTCTATCTCGAATCACCTTCACCTTCTACATGGCTTGGTAAACCAAATCTAGACCAAATAACTTATTTTTACTAACTTTAAACCACCCAATAGAAAATATACACCTCCTACCATACAAGGCCTCAAATAGAGCCATACCAATGCTAGAGTGATAACTTTTGTAGGAAAATTCTATGGGAGGCAAGTGGTTAACACAACTACCACCAAAATTAACAAGCACAAGCCCGAAGCATATCCTCTAAGGCTTGAATTGTCCTTTCTACTTTCCCATCCGTCTGTGGGTGAAAAACGGTGATAGAGGCTACCTTAGTCCCTAGACCTCACTAAAATGATCTCTAAAAGTGAGATGAGAACTAAGTACCTCGATCAAATATGATATAAACTAGAGTACCATGCAACTTTACAATCTCCTCAATGTATATCTTGGTAAAATCCTTAGAAAAGAAATTAGTCCTTACTATCAAGAAGTGAGTAGACTTAGTCATCCTAACCACGATGACCCAAATCAAATCAAATTGATGGCGAGACCGTGGAAGACACGTAACAAAATCCATATTAATTATCACCCATTTCCACACCAGCAGCTCAATCTCTTAAGTTAACCGAATTGGCCTCAAGTGCTCTACCTTCACTTGCTGACACACTATGCACTTAGCCATAAAATTTGCCACATCCTACTTCATATTATTCTGCTAATAAATATCCTTAAGATTATGATACATTTTTGTTAAACCAGGATGAATAGTATAACATGACTTATGAGCTTCAACCAAAATTTTTTTTCACAACCCACTAACATTAGGAACGCATAATCTACCTTGATACCTCAAGATACCATTACCACCAATTTAAAAAAATAATTACTTTTTGCCTACCTACATCATTCTTGATTTGCATCAGAATAGGATCTAATACCTGCTTCTATTTTACTTAAGCACCAAGAGATGACCTTGCCACCTCTTGAATAATCACACCATCATTCTTAGAATCAAAGAGATGAACTCCGAGATTAACCAAACGGTGGAATATCCTTCACCAAATCCTGTTTCTCCTCATCCATATAACACAAGCTTCCCATGAACAACTTGCTAAGACCATCAACAACCATGTTAGCTTTACCTGGATGATAGTGAAGACTTATGTCATAGTCCTTGAGCAACTCAAGCCATCTTCTTTGCCTGACATTTAGCTCCTTCTGATTCAACATATATTACAGGCTCTTGTAATTAGAATAAATATCAACATAGACCTCATACATATAATGCCACCAAATCTTTAATGCAAATACCATAGCTAATAATTCCAATTCATGGATTGGATAATTCATCTAATGAACTTTCAACTGTTTAGAAGCATAATCAACCACCTTGCCATGCTGTATCAACAAACAACCCAGTCTCATCCGAGATGCATCACAATAGACAATAAAGCCATTAGTGCCCTCAGACAGAGTCAAGACTGGAGCTGAAGTCAACTTATCCTTCAACTTCTCGAAACTACCCTCATAAGCATCAGACCATAAGAATTTCACCTTCTTTAGAGTCAACATAGTCAACAGGTCAGCAATAGAAGAGAAAATTTCCACAAACCATCTATAATAGCCGCCTAAACATAAGAATCTCCAAATGCCAGATGGAGTCATGGGTTTAGGCCATTTTTTAACCACCACAACCTTCTATTCATCCACCATGATCCCTTTACTAGAAATAATATGACCCAGATAAGTCATAATATTTAAGGTCTGCAACATAAGACAGAGTGATTGCTTGATCTGCCTAGCTCTTAGAATATACCAAAATATCATTGATAAAGATAATCACAGAAAAATTCAAGAACTGATAGAAAACCCAATTCATTAGGTCCATAAATGTTGTTAGGGTATTAGTCAAAGACATCACTAAAAACTCAAAGTGAGCATACTACCTTCAAAAGTTAGTCTTAGAGATATCCATCTCCCTATTCTTCAACTGATGGTAACCCAACCGAAGATTAATCTTAGAAAAGAACTTAGCACCCCAAAGCTGATCGAATAGATCATCAATCCTTGGAAGTGAGTACTTATTCTTCACGATTACCTTAATTAATTGGTGGTAATCATCACACATTTGAAAGGAAACATCCTTCTTACGCATAAAAATAATAGGAGCAACCCACAGAGACACAATAAGGAGGATGAAACCCTTGTCAAAAAGATCTTTAAATAGCTTCTTGAGTTCTTTCAACTTGGTCGGAGCTATTCTGTAAGGAGGTATAGAAATAGGATGAGTGTCGGAAGAAAATCAATCCTAAAATCAGTTTCCCTATCAGGAGGAACTCCAGGAAGATCATCAGGGAAGACCTTGAGAAATTCCCAGACCATAGGGACAGTGTGTAAATAAGGACCTTAGGATCTAGAATCTTTAACATGCATTAAGTGATAAAGGCACCCTTTAGAAACTAATTTTTGGGCTCTAAGATATGAAATCAACTTTGTTTTAGGAACTAGGGAACTACCTTCCCACTCGATCACTGGCTCAATTAGGAAATAGAAACTGACCCCTCGGGTCTGGTAATCATGAGACACATAACATGAATGCAACAAATACATCCCCAAAATCACATCAAAGTATAATATGTCCAACTTTATTAGATCCACCAAGGTCTCCCTACCATAGACCAACATCACACAACCCCTATAGACCCTTTTAGCCTTAATGTAGTCACCCACTGGGGTGGATAAAAAGAAGGGATTTAAAATTTACTCAGAATCAAAAGCAGAATAAATAACCAATTAAGGGGTAACATAAGAGTGCGTAGACCCAGGATCAAGTTGAAAATATATATTGATAACGCTCAATCTACAGCTCTCGTAGGAGTGTAAAGCGGTCGTTAGCAAATATAGAACCCAACTGGGTTGGGTATCGATCCCACAGGGAATAGCCTGGTCAACAAGTAAGCAACGATTGCTAGACTTTTAGTGCAAGTCTCGTAAAAAGGGGGGATTGTAATGTGTAACCAAAGTATTAAAGTAAAAATTGAAATAGCAAAGTAAACAGAAAGAATGTTTAGTAAGTTGTAAACAATGAGAATTGAGAAGGTGGGGTTATGTCCACCTTCTGAGTTATACGTCTCTATTGGCTATGAGTGTGTTGAATTCCGACATGCATGTGCTTACAGAGAATTGTATTCGATGGTAAATCCAGGCGTCTTTCGACCTATTCGAGGATTATTTCACTTTAACTCTTTTGAGATTAAAGCGTGTCTAACGGTACGAATTCTCCAAGAGGTTAATCCAGTTACGGCACTAACTTTTTAATAGGGGATGGGACCCTACTACCTTGACATTATCTCTTTTCCAGATAGATAACCTTTCTTTCGAACAAGTTAAATGTTATACTGGCGTATTCTTGCATTTGCAACCACAAAGAATTTAGATTAAGATGAAGAGAATAATGATATAAGCAGCATACCTGTAACGAACTCACAAACTCACAGCAATAGATAGTATCTCATTCGGTTTCCATAACCCCAACAGAGAAGTTTAGTTACCCATGAATGCGAAGGAGCTCACGGTTGACATTGTTATTAGACTACAATACTGATTAATTTCGTGTAGCACAGGTGGTAGGCGTTTAGGCATGAATTCCTAGGCAAAGTAACGATTCTCTTGTTGCGGAAATTAAGAATAGATGAATAGAAGAAGAAAGATAGAATTAATGGAAAGATTAGAATTGTTGGAAGAGTAGAAAAGATTAATAGTTGAAGAATGTATATCGGTCCCTTCAAATCTCTAGCATGATAGGGTATTTATAATACCCATATCCTAATCCTACTAAGCCAATGAAATACTTAACCAATTCCTACTAAGCTAATGAAATACTTAACACAATTGTACTAGGTTAAGGTAACATTATCCAAATCCAAATAGACTAATGAAATACTTAACCCAATTGTACTAGGTTAATGTATTATTATCCTAATTCAAATAAGTTACTGCAAGTCCCCAAAGTCTTCAGAAATGCTATTTTAGCCCGGGATAGATTTTCCATGCATCACTTTTGGTCCTTAGGCGTCCAAGCTTCCTTTTCTCCTTCCGTGAAGCTTTCTTTGGCATCAAGTTATCCATAAAATGCTGAATTCTGCATCATTTATACCTGAAACTTTGCTAATCATGTTCGTTAGCTCACTTATAGGAAAAAGGACTAAAAGTGCATGAAATATATAATTTATTCTCGAAACATGGCACAAATATGGGCAAAATATATTGATATAGGCGCGTAATATCGCCTATCATCAACACCCCACACTTGAAGCTTTGTTAGTCCTCGAACAAAATATCATGTCCTTCTAAACATCAACTTAGGGTTTTACAGCAACCACACAAAATATTTGTCAAGACAGGCACAACAATTATCAACAAAGAGTAGTTTTCCGATCATTAGTAGAAATAGTTTAACCTCTAGTATAGACTCGTGATGGTGGTCAACTCATATTCAAAAGTTAAGGCACAAAGAATCATACACAACTATCCAAAACTCATCAACCATGTGTGTCTAACAATATATTACCCATAATCACTCACAAGTATAGCATATTTTTTTTAAACATGGGTATCAAAATATCCTTGCTCTCGCTCTCACAAAGAATTCATATGCAACAACTGATGACCATAGGCTTTCCCGTAGTGTAATGCTCCACTAAATGTCAGAATACTAAGCTTAGGATCAAATAGGTCTTTTACAGGTTGTAATGTAGGCTAAAGGACGGGTAGGACTATTTTGGCTAGAAATAGTGACTAAGTTCCTAAGCACTTTAATACATTACATTGTATCATCAACATTTTTCTTTCAACCTTTCTTCTTCCTTTTATTCTACCACCCTTGTTCTCCTCTTTTGTTTTTCAATTTTAAGCATAACTCACTTTTCAGCTTTCTTTTCCTTTTTTCTTTTCATAACATACCTCTCATGATAGCACTTTCTTTTTCATAACGCATTCAAGAACCACTGCAATTTAAAGCATCATACTCACCCAATTTCCTCTTATTTCGTCACATGACTTTATACGTTAAAGCACTTAGGAATTTGGATCAAATTACGGTCTTGAAAACAAATAGATTAGGCTTACATATGAGGTTGTCAAAGAAAATAGGCTAAAGGCTCAAAAGGGTTTAACTAGGATGATGTCCATGGGTAGGTAAAATGAAGGTAAACATGTATAGGTTGCCAAAGAAGTGCCTAAATCATCTCCTAAACTTACACTCCTTATTTTCGCTTTGCATACATACCAGGCAAGTTCTAGCATCAGCTACAAACATAGAATATACTATTAATCTCACACACACAAGGCACATGGTTGACTTTATTAGAAGTAGTATAGACTCTCGACCCAACAAGTGAAGGGAATTGAACCACACAATATCACATAGTGAGTCACAATTAGAGCCTAAACGTCTCAATAGTCATGATTTTAGCACCTACTCTTGTTATGATCTCATGCTGCTTATTAGAATAATTTCGTACGAAGCTGAGTAAAAAAATTACTACTAAAAAAACTTAACTTAAACTAAAAAAACGAAAAAAAAATGAAACAAATAAAACAAAGTAAACAAAGTGAACAAACTTAGATGCGGTAGAGAAGTATAGTATGCGATACCACCACCCCACACTTAAACGGGACACTGCCCTCAGTGGAAAGTAAATACGAAGAACCTGGTCAGTCGGACTCTTCCTCAATGTCGGGGGTCATACCCTCTTCGTTGGAATCATCATAAGAGTCGTCGTTAGAGTTCTCCTCCACGTTGGAATCTGGCAAGCGTCGATCATCATCGGTCGGCACATCATCGTCTAGAGGTTCCTCAAAGTATGTGCCTACTCCACACATCTCCCATGCATGCATATTTATTGGATAGTCATGGTCCAGCTGTTGGAGCTCTGCAGCAGTTGGAACACAACCTCCACTCATCATTGTGAACCGTGTCATGCCATAAAGATGACAGAAAAAACTCTCATCTCGAGCATGTCTCTCCGCAGTAGTAAGGTTGACACCATGGTTGTTTCAGCATCTTTGACCTTTGTGAGGTCAACCTTTTTCGGGTTATGTGGGAGTTTGTGATCAGCTGGTTCCTCTTCGATATCCTCCTTCCGCAAGATTGTTGTCAACAGATTACCCAAAGTGAAGTGGGATCTCTTGTGTAGTCTGGCCTTCCGCATTGTAGAGCGAATGATTTCCCCAATGTTGATAGGGACATTCGTCATCAATGCATAGACCAAACACACTCTATCTCTTGTTATTTTGGTGTATTGAGTCCCAGGAATAAGGCATGAGTTGACGATGCCCAACCAGATTCTTGTTTCCCTATTCAAAGAAGCATAGGGGAAGGTGTTGTGTCATCCGGTGTCTTGGTGTCTGCTCCACCTTGCCATTGATCTACTTCCACAAAGTGTGTGTCGAATTGCTCTATAAGGAGGTCTACTGTACAGCTCTTTGAATGGTGCTGGATCGACCGAAGGTAAGCCAAGAAAGGAGTTGATCAAATCCGCGTTGAGCTGTAAAACTTGGCCCCGAATCTTGACTTCGCTGCCCGTGATTTTTGGTGACTAGTTGGCGTAAAATTCTCTTGTCAAATCAAGATTACATTCTCCCATGTCGCGGAAGATGAAATCCAGATTCAATGCCATGATTTTTGCCAACATATGCGGTTCCTTCTTCGCTAGGCTGTCCTTGTTGATCAAGCCGACATGAACGTATTTGCTTTCCTTTTTGTTCCTATACCATTCTTTGGCTTCCTCCTCAAGAACCCATTTTATTCCAAACATGCGGCGTGGTAATTGCATTGAGGATGATTCTCCTTGGTCCTTGCGACCTCTTTTCTTGCCCTTTTGGGAAGTGGTCGCCTTATCTTGTCTTTCTTTGGGTGCCATTGTACCTGAGACTTAGAACAATGTTCATGTTAGCATCATCTCAATGGATACAATCTATACACAAGTAATAGGGGTACCACCCCACACTTAGGTTGTTGATACAAATTAGTGAAGTGAAAGTAGTCGATTACTTAGACTTCGTCGACATACGTTTAAGGAGCTATATTCCGACAAGAAAATCAGTGATCTATCACTTCTTGCAACCTTTGCAATACGTTCATGTTAGGTAAAACAAGACTACTACATAGGGGTTTCCTCATGGTATAGTTTCTATCAACAATTACAACCTCCTATGTCGGTAGGCAACTATAAGTCTTATCCCGATGAACGGGATAGCCTAACATGTAGGTATACAAGTGACAAGACTATGCAATGTTCATAACCATAGAAATTCCGCAAAGAGTATGACAATGCAATTAAAACCAAATTCAAGTCGGAAACAAGTTAGATTATCCTAACGTACATGTTCACTCACATGGTTGTGCATCAACAATTCAACCACTTTAACATCACCAATATTTCTTCAAGATGTAGCAATTCATGATAGACATAGCAATGTAGTACTTACGAGAAATAGATGAAGAATAAAAGAGTACTTACGTGATTGAAGCCTTTGGAGATGTTCTTGTGAATTGAAAGAGCAAAAAGTAAAATTTTGAGATGATTTGGAGTGGATGTGCGGCGCCTTTAGGTCAAGTTTCAATGTGTTTATGTTTCAAGAATAAGTCCCCTTTATATAGGAAAAGAATGGGTCGGGTTTTGACCCATTTAAAATCGGTTTTGGAGACAAAAAGGGACCATAGGCAGCGCCTTTAGCTTTGCCTATGCATGGTATAGGCAGCGCCTAATGCAAAGCATAAGCTAGCATAGGCGGCGCCTAGTGTAATGCATAAAGGGACCATAGGCGGCGCCTAGTGCATGGCATATGAGATACTGAGACCAAATGCTTTAGAATAGGCGGCGCCTATGCTATAGCATACCTGAGCATGGGCGGCGCCTATGTCTTTGCACAATAGATTCCGAGACCTTAGGCTATAGTATAGGTTTTGCATTATTCGTGGCCTAGTTTTATCTAGGCCTAGCCTTTCTCGATGCCTATTTTGTCATGAGCAATGCTCAATCCATAGCCTTATGCATCTTTATTCCTAACTTTCCACCTTTACCATGCAATACGTCCAAATCGTTATTTGAAACCAATCTCCTCGTTGAATACCTCTTGCACCTATATTTGCTCAAAACCAATGAAAACGATTAGTACGATGGGTTGCCTCCCACCAAGCACCTTGGTTTTGGTCATGGCATGACTCTTATTTTTGGATTTTCTTTTATCAAAAGCAAAACAAGTACTTAGAACGAAAGAAAGACAAAAATGATAAACGACAAACGATAAACGATGGGTTGCCTCCCATCTAGCGCCTTATTTATTATCGTGGCTCGACATAGTTACCTCGAGTACTTAGACTTCGTCGAGATAAGTGATGGCCAGATAATTCATCGAGTCAAGAGGACCAATATAAGGTTTAACACGTTGGCCATTCACTTTGAAGACAACACCATTATTGTCTTCCAATTCAACTACTCCAGACGAGTAGACTTGGATAACTTTGTATGGACCAGACCACCTAGACTTTAACTTACCTGGGAACAACTTTAATCTAGAGTTGAAGAGAACCACTATATCATCCTTTTGAAAGTTTCGTTGAACAATCCGCTGATCATGATACTTTTTCATCCGCTCCTTGTATAGGTCTGACCTTTCATATGCATGGAGACGGAACTCATCTAATTCATTCAGCTGCTCCAACCTCAGATTCATTGCATCATTCCAATTCAAGTTCAATTGCTTCAATGCCCACAATGCCTTATGCTCGAGCTCGATGGGTAAGTGACAAGCCTTCCCATAAACTAGTTCATAAGGGGACATGCCGATGGGTGTTTTGAATGCAGTCCTATACGCCCATAGTGCATCATCTAGCTTCCGAGACCAATCCTTCCTATTAGCATTTACCGTCTTCGCAAGGATTTGCTTGATCTCCCAATTGGAAACCTCTACTTGTCCACTCGTTTGTGGGTGATAAGGCGTGGCTACCTTATGTTGCTTGACACCATACTTGGCCAACACGGATTTGAATAGCTTGTTGCAAAAGTGAGATCCTCCATCACTTATGATAGTACGTGGTACTCCAAAGCGAGAGAAGATATTCCTCTTCAAAAATGCTACAACACGCTTTCCCTCGTTGTCGGCCAACGCTACAGCTTCAACCCATTTCGAGACATAATCTACAGCAACTAAGATGTACTTCATTCCAACAAATTCATGAATGGACCCATGAAATCAATGCCCCACACATCAAAGAGTTCTACCTCAAGAATTTTCGACATGGGCATCTCATGGTGTTTCGAAATAGCACCTTGTCTTTGGCATTGGTCGCATCTTCTAACAAAGTCATAGGCATCTCTAAATATCGAAGGCCAATAATATCCACTTTGTAATACTTTTCTTGCCGTTCGATTACCTGCGTGATGTCCTCCAACTTAGGAAGTGTGGCATGCTTCCAAAATATTAGGCACCTCTACATGGGATATACATCGTCGAATAATACTATCTGCACATCGTCGAAACAAATATGGCTCATCCCAATAGTATTGTTGTACGTCATGCATAAACTTCCTCCTTTGGTGGTAAGATAAATTGGCAG
The DNA here is from genome assembly GCA_030864225.1 of Capsicum baccatum var. pendulum. Taxonomy (NCBI): domain Eukaryota; kingdom Viridiplantae; phylum Streptophyta; class Magnoliopsida; order Solanales; family Solanaceae; genus Capsicum; species Capsicum baccatum. The sequence goes on from CM061551.1 coordinate 71,400,294, forward strand.
GTATCACATTACTCACCACGAAATTTGCAAAGTCGGCATACCATGGTAATTTTTCCATTGTTGTCGCTAATATCTCCTCATCAGGGAATGCATCATCAATCTGAATTTCAGGTTGAGCCACATGCGCATTCTCGAGTCTAGATAGGTGGTCGGCCACTTGGTTCTCGCAAACTCTTCTATCTTTGACCTCGAAATCGAACTCTTGCAGCAGCAATACCCATCGAATTAATCTTGGTTTTGCATCCTTCTTTGTCATTAGATACCTAAGAGCTGCATGGTCTGCATGAACGGTCACCTTAGTACCCAATAGATAGGCACGAAACTTCTCAAACGCATACACAACCGCTAGGAGCTCTTGTTCTGTCACAGTGTAGTTCCTTTGGGCTTCATTTAGGATCTTACTTGCATAGTAGATAGGATGAAATAATTTCTCCTTTCTATGACGAAGCAGAGCTCCAACGGCTACACCACTAGTATCACACATGACTTCGAACGGGAGAGACCAATCTGGTGCTACCATGATAGGGGCTTCAATGAGTTTTCCTTTGAGGCATTCGAATGCCTTTAAGCAATCTTCATTAAAGTCAAACTTTGCATCTTTCTCCAAGAGTTTGCACAATGGACTAGCAATTTTGGAGAAGTCTTTGATGAACCGATGATAGAAACCTGCACGGCCGAGAAAACTACGAACTCCCTTCACAGAAATTGGAGGCGGTAGCTTCTCAATAACCTCTATTTTTGCTCGATCAACCTCAATACCTCTTTCGGAGATCTTGTGCCCAAGAACGAGACCATCTTTTACCATGAAGTGGCACTTCTCCCAATTCAGCACTAGGTTGAATTCTACACATCTTTGCAATGCCATGCTTAGGTTTGCCAAGCACGCTTCAAAAGACTCACCAACAACTGAAAAATCGTCCATGAATACCTCCAAAGTATCTTCAACCATATCAGAAAAAATAGATATCATACAGCATTGAAAGGTGGCTAGTGCGTTACATAACCCGAATGGCATACGTTTGAAGGCAAACGTACCATATGGGCATGTAAACGTTGTATTCTCTTGGTCTTCGGGGGCAATGCAAATCTGATTGTAGCCTGAATAACCTTCCAAGAAACAAAACCATCCTTTCCCCGCTAATCGATCTAGCATTTGGTCCATGAATGGCATTAGGAAGTGATCTTTGAGTGTCCAAGAATTCAGCTTTCGGTAGTCCATGCATACTTTCCATCCAGTGACGGGTCTGAGTGGAATAAGCTCATTCTTCGCATTCGCGACCACCGTCATGCCTCTTTTCATGGGAACACATTGTACCGGGCTTACCCATGTACTATCAGAGATTGGATACACAACCCCCGCGTCTAACCACTTGATAATTTCTTTCTCACCACTTCTTGCATAGGTGGGTTTAGACGTCTTTGATGCACAATAGTGGGTGTGCAATTCTCTTCAAGCTGAATTTTATGTGTACAAATCCCAGGTGGAATACCAATAATATCCGCAATGGTCCATCCAATGGCTCTAATATATTTTCGTAGAATAGCAATGAGAGTTGCAACTTGTTGCTCACCCAAATCTGCTGCTACAATGACTGGAAGTGTGTTTCCGCTTCCTAGGAATGCATACTTTAAATGTCTTGGAAGCTCCTTTAATTCTAATGTGGGTGGCTCTTCAATAGATGGCTTAGCTGGTGGTGTGGGTCAATTCTTGAGATCAAGGTCCAGCTTCTTGGGAGCATAGCGATATGTCCCTAATCCTGATAGAGCACAAATAGCTTCTTCATAATTTTCAGCATCCTCAGTCTCTCCATTCATGAGCACAACCGCCAAAGGGTCATCAATAATTTGCTCTTCTTCAAGTAATTCTTTCTTATCATCAAAGAAAAAATCAGCCACCAAAAATACACTCAGATCTTTGGGTTGCTTTATTGATTTGCAAACATCAAAGCGAACTACTTTGTCATTTATTCGGAATGAAAGCTCATTGGCTCTCAAATCAATGAGCACACTTCCTGTAGCAAGGAAAGGGAGCCCCAAGATTATGGGAACTTCTGAGTCTGCCTCACAATCCAAAATAACAAAGTCTACCAGAAAGATGAATGAAGAAACCTTTACCAATACATCACATAGAATACCAATAGGTCATTTTACCGACCTATCCGCCATGACGAGCCTCATATTGGTTGGAGTAGGATCACCCAACCCCAACTTCTTGTAGATTGATAATGGCATCGAATTGATGCTGGATCCTAAGTCACATAATGCTTTGGCAAAATTCAAAGATCCAACGGTGCAAGGAATAGTGAAAGCTCCGGGGTCGGCTTTTTTCTGAACTATTGATCGGGTTGCGATTACACTACAAGGATGCACATCTTCTTTCAACTCATAGCTTGCTGCCCGCTTCTTTGTCAAAAGATCCTTCATAAATTTCGCATACCCAGGCATTTGTTCAAGTGCCTCCACCAATGGAACATTAATGGTTAGCTGCTTTAACATAGTCATGAATTTGCTGAACTTTGTGTCATCCGCCACCTTCTTCAATATTTGAGGAAAAGGTTGTGGTGGGTATGGAATTGTTCTCTCCATGGATTTCTTCTCCTCTTGCTTCCGTTTTTCCACTTTTTCAGGCTGCACGTCGCTGGGTGTGACATCGTTGACGTCTTCAGCGGACTCCTCTCCTATTGCGTGGTCATCCAAGTCCGTAGCTTCGTCAACCACTTGCTTGCCTTTTGCTGAAGTTTCCAGCACCTTACAACTTCTGATAGTGATGGCCATGCATGACCCATCATTCCTTGGGTTTTGCACAGTATCGCTAGGTAGAGTGCCGGCCTTTCTTTGATTGAGTTCTGCTGAAAGTTGGCTCAATTGCTACTCTATTTGCTTGATTGAAGTGGAATGTGAATCAACTAATTATTACATGAAGTACAAATCATTAATTACCTCCGTTACTCCCGTGCTCGTTGCTTCCACTCCTTTCAATAATTTAGCCATCATGTCTTCCATACTTCTAGAATTAGATGTGGTGGTGTCACGTCTACCAGGGGGAACGTACAAACCACTCTTTTCATTCTTGTTCTTCCAACTACCTTGGTCCTTGTTTCCAGATTTATCATAATAGTTCCGACCTTTGTTTCCTTGGGTATTACCTCGGAAACCCCCCTGATTGTTCAAGTAGTTGGCCTCTTCTTCCGAATCAGATTCGTCTCTTCCTTTTGACGCAATAGCTTTCACTTTTTTGGTCTTCCCTGATAATAAATGCTTTGTAAGAAGATCCATTTGTGTTTTCATATGCGTCATATCTTGATCACGTTCTTCTTGTCTACGCCTTTGTTCTACAATCATGCCAATAGATAAAGTGGGGCTTGCTACCTCAGAGTCCCTGGTATGCCAAGCTCTACTTTGCTTCGTCATACGATCTAGCATATTGCTTGCTTGACCAAAGGTGAGGTCCATAAAAGATCCTCCAGCTGCATTATCCACCACTGGTTTAGTTATTGAATTCAAGGCTCTATATAATATCTCCATTAGGTGAACATTAGTCATATGATGGTTTGGGCATCTCGCTAGCTTTGTCTTGAACCTCTCCCATGTTTCATGAAGAGCTTCAGTGGGAAGCTGACGAAAGCTGCTGATTTCATCTCTCAATTGTACTCTTTTGGAAGGTGGAAAGAATCTTTCTAGGAAAGCGTCTTTCAATTGCCTCCAATTTGTAATAGAATCAGGAGTCAGCCCATTTAACCATGGAGTTGCCTCCCCAGGCAGAGACAATGGGAATAGACATAATCGAATTGCATTCTGACCAACACCAGGATTGTCAAACGACTTGCATGTAGAAATAAAGTTGATGAGATGCATAGTCGGATCATCGCCTGCTAGTCCACCAAATAATCCCTTGAGTTGCAATAACTGAATCATGGTGCTTCTGATGTTGAACTTGGCTCCGGGCGCTAATGGTGGAGGAATTATGGCTCCAGTGGCTCCGGCTCCATCAAGATCATCATTATTATCGTCGAAAGCTGGTTGCATGGGTTGGCGATCATACCTAAACCGAGCTTGTCGACCTCTTCGGTTGGTAGGTGTTATGATTTGGGTTTAGTAACTCGTCGTCACATAAATCCTCATCGTTAGGATTTGTTGCTCGCCCAGGGTTATCAATATTTTGCTGTTGTACTTGGGCGGCAGCAAGAGCAGCCAATCTCGCCTGTTCTTGTTGGGCGGCCATCCTTTCAATTTCCGTTTGTCCCTCCATTCTGCCAATTTGTTGTGGTTCAGGATTGATAGGTAATAACGGTTGACCAGAACTTCGAGTATGGGGTATGCACTGAATAAAAACCTGCAGTAAACAAAAACAACAACTAAAAGTAAAAGTACGAGAATCTTTGACCAAAGGGTCTACTAATTATCACGAACTTAATTGACACTCGTATTCCCCGGCAACGGCGCCAATTTTTGATAACGCTCAATCTACAGCTCTCGTAAGAGTGTAAAGTGGTCGTTAGCAAATATAGAACCCAACTGGGTTGGGTATCGATCCCACAGGGAATAGCCTGGTCAACAAGTAAGCAACGATTGCTAGACTTTTAGTGCAAGTCTCGTAAAAAGGGGGGATTGTAATGTGTAACCAAAGTATTAAAGTAAAAATTGAAATAGCAAAGTAAACAGAAAGAATGTTTAGTAAGTTGTAAACAATGAGAATTGAGAAGTTGGGGTTATGTCCAACTTCTGAGTTATACGTCTCTATTGGCTATGAGTGTGTTGAATTCCGACATGCATGTGCTTATAGAGAATTGTATTCGATGGTAAATCCAGGCGTCTTTCGACCTATTCGAGGATTATTTCACTTTAACTCTTTCGAGCTTAAAGCGTGTCTAACGGTACGAATTCTCCAAGAGGTTAATCCAGTTACGGCACTAACTTTTTAATAGGGGATGGGACCCTACTACCTTGACATTATCTCTTTTCCAGACAGATAACCTTTTTTTCGAACAAGTTAAATGTTATACTGGCGTATTCTTGCGTTTGCAACCACAAAGAATTTAGATTAAGATGAAGAGAATAATGATATAAGCAGCATACGTGTCACGAACTCACAAACTCACAGCAATAGATAGTATCTCATTCGGTTTCCATAACCCCAACAGAGAAGTTTAGTTACCCATGAATGCGAAGGAGCTCACGGTTGACATTGTTATTATACCACAATACTGATTAATTTCGTGTAGCACAGGTGGTAGGCGTTTAGGCGTGAATTCCTAGGCAAAGTAACGATTCTCTTGTTGTGGAAATTAAGAATAGATGAATAGAAGAAGAAAGATAGAATTAATGGAAAGATTAGAATTGTTGGAAGAGTAGAAAAGATTAATAGTTGAAGAATGTATATCGGTCCCTTCAAATCTCTAGCATGATAGGGTATTTATAATACCCATATCCTAATCCTACTAAGCTAATGAAATACTTAACCAATTCCTACTAAGCTAATGAAATACTTAACCCAATTGTACTAGGTTAATGTAACATTATCCAAATCCAAATAGACTAATGAAATACTTAACCCAATTGTACTAGGTTAATGTATTATTATCCTAATTCAAATAAGTTTCTGCAAGTCCCCAAAGTCTTCAGAAATGTTGTTTTAGCCCGGGACAGATTTTTCATGCATCACTTTTGGTCCTTAGGCGTCCAAGCTTACTTTTCTCCTTCCGTGAAGCTTTCTTTGGCATCAAGTTATCCATAAAATGCTGAATTCTGCATCATTTATACCTGAAACTTTGCTAATCATGTTCGTTAGCTCACTTACAGGAAAAGGGACTAAAAGTGCATGAAATATATAATTTGTTCTCAAAACATGGCACAAATATGAGCAAAATATATTGATATAGGCGCGTAATATCGCCTATCATCATATATCACGATAAAAGAGTTTGAGTATACCAGTAATAACATCAGAGAAAGCCTCAAAATCTTCGCAAGTAGAAAGAGCATACAGACAGTTCCAACCAGTGTCGGAGCCAAAAGAAGAAGTAGCACCTTTTGGTACAGGAGTGGATAAAATTGAAACAAAAATCTTATTTACTCTAGAAGCAACCTTAGAAGACAACCCCTCTTCAGATAACCAGTCTGACCCTATTAAAATCACTTATTTCTCCCTCTTCTCAAAAACCATGATTCACCTGACCACAAAATCTAAAAGAAGGATACGATAAAACTGACTGAGCCCCACTTTCCTGAGAATAAGCTCCTGGTGATCTAAAATTACTATCATACTGAGAGCAATGATTACCCGATGGCTTAGGATAAGGAGCACAAGTCGTAGAGTAGGAACCCAAATTGCCCTACTTCTTCTTCGACCACTTTCCACCATCTCTACCACTTTATTGCTGACCCCCACCTCGGTCTTAGTAGAGAAACTTCTTACTTTTTCTTTCACTCATCTCTACTTTCTTCTTATTTTCTTCTTCTACTTGCTGCATATACACCATAAGTCTAGACATGTCCCTATCCTTATTTAACAAGGCTGCCTTGCTCTCCAAAATCAACTCCAAGACAACCTAGAAGTAAACTTTCTCATTCTATCCCTCATGTTAGACACAAACTTAGGAGCATAACACGATAACTGATGAAACTTCAAGTCATATTCCTTTACTAACATCCTGCCTTACTTCAGATTAATAAAATCCTTGGCCTTTGCCTCTCTCAACTCCTAAGGAAGAAGCGATCAAGGAAAGCATTAGAGAAATCATCCCATAAAGTAAACTCAACATTGTTACCCCTAGAATAGTCCCATTCCTCATATCATTGATATGCTACATCCTTCAATTGATAAGCAGTGAACTCTTCACCCTTTATATTAGTGGCATACATCACACGAAAAATCTTTTCTATCTCATCAATAAAAATTTGAGGATCTTCCTTAACTTTAGAACTAGTGAAAGTAGAAGGACTCAACCTCATAAATTGGCCAACCCTAGTGACCCAGATAATAGAGAAATAGAAGTAATAAATCATTCTGGGATGCCACAAACAAGGTAAGCAAATGAATCAACTGGCAAGTCAGAATTAGACACATCATCTTGAGGTTCTTGGAGAAGAATAGAGGGAATCAGGGGAGATACATTAGGGCAATCGAAAGTAGCAACCCTCAATCAGGTCTAAAATTCTGGAGTAGGATGAGTTTTGTCAACATTGTCCTCAGAAGGGAGAGAAGAGTTCCTACAAATATTAGATCTTTTTGGTGGCATGATCTAAAAGGTGAACATTCGGAAATTAGAGAAATTCAAGACCTTAGACTCTATAGCTTGAAATAGAATAATAAGAAAGGAAAAGATTCCTAAATGTCTTGTATCCTTTGACTTATAAGTATGGTGTGTGACACAACCATAAATAAGACTCTACTTGACATGACTTTATTGGACACCCAATAAGACTAAACTTAGGCACTGATACCATCTTTTTCACGACCCAAACTATGGCTTGTCTATGATAGGTATCTCAAGTCCTATGTGGACTGGAGATCACCCTATACACCTAACCAACCAAACACAACACCCCCAATGTTGGATGAATTCTAAGCATATAACAAGATAGCATGAAACAAGCTTAAAGAAATTCAAAATATGTCTATAACCGACGAACAATGGTTGGCCAACCAATTGACCAACATCACCTAATATCTATAGTAATCTAAACAAATATTTCCAAACAAAGAACCAAAACTAGTCTTGGTCGGGACATATCCCCGACTCTGACAGATGACAGCGAGAATAAACATGATAATGTAGGTAACTATCAACTCAAAAGTAAGAATGAAAGCTGGTGAAATGACTAAACCTTTTGGGAAATGAGAGATCACTAGTTCACCACAACAACTCAAACTAATGGACCAAATCAACCAAGCTAACTCTACATAAAAAAAGATAAAGAAGGTTTGAAGCTTACATTTCATGGGGATACAACGTCTGGAGATGTTTAGTGTGATGAACACTAGCATGCTCAGGGAAAAGGATAAAATAATTCTATAATCAAAAATTCAAAATCATTCAAAACCAATGAACATAATCAATTGCATATACATATAGATATATGACATGCCGGGACAGGGAACAAGGCTTAACATGTGCTTTAAAACTTTAGCCTGGGTTGTGTAGCTTAATCATCATAATATGTATCCACGGGCTATATGGGCCTCAACTCTCATCCCTTGGTCAAGCCCTAATACGTGTAGCCGCATGAACCAAAGAATAATCTCATATATATATATACAAAGGTGGCTCAAACCTGCTAATCATATACTAAGGTGACTTAGGCACCCAATCATGTAATGATGTACAGGGGACTCAAACCTCCCAATCATGAAATAATAATGAGGAGAACTCAAACCTCCTTAGTTAATTAGACTCCAGCATCGACAAATGCAGTTTTCAGTTTTGGTCACTTGAACCTCCACTTTCGTGACTCAGCTACCCAACCCCCACTAAAGCCTAATTAAAAATATTTATAACATAATCCCATTCATTGAAACACAATACACATTTAGGCATACATTGGTGGTATCATCATATCAACTACACTTGCAAGGTAACCATTCCAAAATAATTATCATCACTTGGGGAAATTCACAACCCCCTTGGTTTAATTTTACAAATTCCTACATTTTTCATAATTAAAAACCAATTTCATAATATGGGGTTGGGATCATACCACTCAAAAGTCATAAGTTTGGAAAAATCACAATTCCCTAGTTCATTTACCATACCCATAAACCTACAAGTCTAACAATACAATTAAAACATGAATAATCATATGTAAACCATGAGAAAGATTGTTCAATCCATAAACATTCAAAACCCTCAACCCTTATTTTAAAACCAACATAAATAACTCATGAAAAACACTTTAAAAGATATGATTTTAACAAATTAACAATAAGGGAAGAGTAACATACCTGATATAGTAAGTTTCACAAAAAGAATTCAACTCTTAAGCCCTTGGATGACCTATTTCTTGGAAACCCTAAGTATGGCTACTTAAGAAAATTTAAGATAGCTCTTTGAAAGTGTTTTAGTGATTTAAAAATGCCAATGAGATCTCCATTAAGGTTTTAAGTCATGGGTTACAATTGAGTTAGAGGGGAAATGTACAAAATTCCCATCACAAAAAGATAAAAAATTATTGCAAGTGACTAAGAATCACTATATGACTCATATAGACACATTACGACTCATCACAAAGATTCATAGCATATATAGAACCACCAATACCTCGTACTGGTCTAGCTATAATTCATACCACCAACTCAGAACCACACTTAATGACTCACAACCTCTTATCGTCCTCAATACAACAACAATTTAAGATGACACACTGAACACCCTATGACTGGGACATAACGACTTATCTAAAGACTCATCATGAGTCCTTACGACTCATGGCCTCAAGTCATAATGAAGACAATATCTTGGGACCAGTTGAGAGCCACTCGTACTTAGAGCAGAATAAGTCACTTATTCTGATTAAGTTTTGACCGAGTTTCTACGGCCCATCATGACTCCCTATGAATCATTAGGAGAATGGTAATTAGGACACTGAGGAGAAAATTTTAGAAATTATCAAGGACCAAAAACCTAAGACGCTACACTAATATGGTTGCCGATGTGGATTTTAGCTCATCTCTTGACCTAGGAGTGGCCTTTAGACTTATAGGTTTAGTATTTAGCTAACCAAATGGTTAGGCTAGATATTTTAACACCCGAACATATTTTAGCCTTTGTTGATTCTAGTTCTTTCTTGATGAAGCAGATTCTAGCTCACCAATTCTATGCTGATAGTTTGAGGGTGATCCAAGATAAGGTATTGAATCACGAGGCTAATAAATCCTCTCCTAATTAAGATGATGTGTTGAGGATTAGTGGTCGAGTTTGTATGTTCAGATTCAGAGTTTTTGTGAGATTAATATGGAGGAGGCATATTGTTCCAGATATTTTATACATCTAGGTATAACCAAAATGCATCGTGATATGAAGCAGTTTTATGGGTGGGGTAGTATGAAAAAAGATGTGGAAGATATTTTAACTTATTGCTAGTTTTGTTAGCAGGTGAAGGCCAATCATTATACATTGAGTGGTTTGCTTCATAGATTACCCATTCCTGAGTGGAAGTGGGAGTGGATCACTATGGACTTTATGAGAGGATTTTCTTATACTTATTTTGGTTTTAAAAGTATTTAGGTCATCATAGATTGGTTGACCAAAGCAACCTATTTCATACCTATTAAGATTTTCTTCAGTACCAAAAGGTTGACTCGTATCTATGTTCATGAGATAGTTTGTCTTCATGTGTTACCCATGTCTATTATTTTAGAAAGAGGCTTAGTTTTCATTTCTAGCTTTTGATAGACCTTTTTTTTATAGAATTTTGATACTCGGGTTGACCTTATCATTGATTTCTACCCCTAGACTGGTGGTCAGTCAGAGAAGACTATTTGGGTTTTGGAGAATATACTCCACATATGTGTTATGGACTTTGAGGTCAGCAAGAGAAACATTTGAATTTGGCAGAGTTTGCTTGTAATACTACCATTCGAGTATTAAGATGACCCCTTTTGAGATGCTATGTGGTAGGCATTTCAAATTTTCTATTGGTTGGTTTGATACTTCAGATGATAGGCCTCATTATTCTGACTTGCTTTGTGAGTCTTTGAATAGGGTTTGAGTGATTCAAGATAGGCTTTGGATAGCCTATATTAGGCAAAAATTTATGCATATCTTAGTATTTATGCCTTGAAGTTTGGAATTAGTGATCGACTCTTCCTTTATGTATTATCTATAAGGGGCGTGATGAGGTTAGGGAAGAGGGGCACGCTTAAACCGAGGTATATTGGACCATTTAAGAATCTTTAGACTATCTGGAAGGATGTTTGAGTTGGACTTGCCCCTAGACTATTCTGCCATTCATCTAATTTTTCATGTATCTATGCTGCAGTTCTATATTCTGGACGAGTCTCATGTACTTCATTAGGACTCTATTAAGTTGGATGAGAAGTTTACCTTTTATTGAGGAACCCATCTCTATTTCAACCAGAGATGTTAGACGGTTATGTTCTAGAAACATTCATATAGTGAAGGTTCAATGGAGACACTATTCTATTGAGGAAGCTACTATGGAGGTCGAGTTTGACATGCGTACAAGTTACTCAGCTTTTTACGGATTCAGGTATTTCTTTGACTTTTAGTTCAAGGTCGAACTAGATTTTTAATGGTGGATAATGTAATGACTTGAATATGTGAGTTTTTTTATATTTATGCATTTTAATCATTTTTCTTTTTTTTTTTGTAGTTGTTGCATGTTTATTTTGAGGTTTGGGTATTATTGGCATGGATCCTAATATGATTGGAACGATGTATGAGTTTGTGATTTTTAGAGGTTTGAGAAAACATATAGGTGAGGTCACCATTAATTATTTTGAATGTCGAAAGGTAATTTGAACAGTGCCAGACGATTCAAAATATTTAATTTTGTAGCATAGTTGGTTATGCTTTGGGACCTTTGTGTCTCATTTTGACCTATCATTTGAAAAATAGTGAAATGTTCTTGGGAGTTAATTTTTTGAAAACTATATTATTTTAAAAATTCGACATCTTCATTGAGTCTGAAATATTGAAATTAGCCTAGTAGTATATATGATTTATTTTTGTCATATCCTGAATGGATCTCGAAGATCCGTTCGGAGTATTTGAAAACTTGAAAAAATAAGGAAATGTTGATATTTGGTGCAAACCAGATGCTCCTTTGCAAATTTAGGCCTCTGGAAGCGAATGCAAAGGAGGATGTTTTTTCTTGAGTGCGATGGAGAAGAGGGCACCGTGTTGCAAAGGGTTAAGGGTTTTGGGTCGAGTAAGTCTACTTTATGAATATGACAAGGCTGTCGCGAATACAAAGGTCCAAATTTGTTGACATTCATGAATTCGAAGCCCAATCATTTCGCCAGTAAGACTCTGTCCCTCGTGAACGAGAGATGTGGCTCGTTATCGCAAGGTATTATTCACAAAACAGTATACAGTATAACCTCGATAACTTAATAACCTCACTAAAATAATAATTTTCTTCGGTCCCGAGTCGGGATCAATGAGGTAAATTAATAATTCGCTAAATTTATAAGATAATACAAAAAAAAAATTCATATAGGTCCCATTTGATATATAAATTAATAATTCATCTGTATCAAAATATTTCATACATAATACATAAGTAAACTAAACAGGTTTCTGAAAATATGAATCTAATGTTGTTTGTTTCTTCTTGAAATCAATATCACCTTGAATCTCATCTCTAACCCTTCTGACTGCATTAAGAATATCAAGTGTAGTCTTCTCATATTGCAAAAGGAAGTGATGTAAGGTGATTGTTGCTTTCAGAGCATCTTTGCGCGAAACTTGTTCTAATCCCACACTATCATCTTCCACTTCATCTTCTTTATGTGTTTCCATAACACTCTCAATTATTTGTTCATCCGTAGGTAGCTCAAAACTCGTATCATTTTCTCTCGGATAATTCAAAACATCTTCAGCATTCATTGCATTTTGATACTTCAATTCATTGATTAGATTCTGCAATTGTTCTAAGCCATCATTATTCAACTGTTCTTGATTTTCCGAAGATTCATCATCTAACAACCTAAGTTTACAATGCTTAAAACAATTTGCAATTGTACTTGAGTTGACATCCATTTTCCATGCCGAGATTGCAAGATTCATTGCATCTAAAACATTAATCTTTTCTGGATTTGAGATCCCAATTTCATAACCCTCCAAAAGATTTTGATAAAATCGCCTACGATAATGCATCTTAAAATCTCTTATGATCCCTGCATCAAAAGGCTGAATCTTTGATGTTGTGTTAGGTGGTAAAAAAAATAATTCAACATTTCTCAAACCTTCGACATTTTTTGGATGAGCAGGACAATTATCAACAATTAAAAGAATTTTCCTGCCATCCATTTTTGCATCAAGTTGTTGAACATATTCTTGGAATAGAATCCCAGTCATCCATACTCTTTTATTGGCTCGATATTCACAATTCATGCTTCCCAAATTCACATTCTTGAAACAACGTGGTTTTAAATACTTCCCAATGATCCATAAAGGAATTTTCTCAGAACCATCCTCATTACAGCAAATAACAACTGTAAGTCTTTCTTTATCTTGTTTCTTACCTTCAAGTTGTTTCGTTGCAAGAGAATGATCTGGTTGTAGCCTAAAGAACAATCCAGTTTCATCCATATTGAAAACATCTTTCTTAGCAAACTGATCAAGTTTCTCTCTGATGGATTGTAAATTGCTCTCCATGGCCTCCATATTAACTGATCCACTTTCTCCAAAACGACGATATTGCTTGATACCGCGTATTGATTTGAAACGCTCTAGCCAGCCTTGAGAAAAATAAAAATCAGGTGTATCGATGGGATACATCTTTTTTAGAAACTTTTTTCCCTTCGTTACAATTAGTTCCCCATTCATATTAACACGCTCTTGGTAATGAATAAACCACTCGAACAGAGCCTTCTCTAATTCTGGAAATTTGGCAGCTTTATGTCTTTTAGCCTCATCTTTTGGAATGTCGGCTGCTGATAGATACTCTGCTGACCTCTTGATCGTGTTTGATATTATGGCTTGACTCACTTGCAAATTAAACTTCTCTAACACCCATTGTTGCAATTGCTTTTGAGTGCATTCTAGATTTTGTTGTTTATACTCACACAGTTCTCTACGTATACCATTAGTCATGGTTGATTTTTTAACACCTTTGAGATGAGAAGCCATTTTTTTTGTTTTTTGATTTGAAGACTTGCATAATACATCTATTTATATAGTAACTTAGTTAATGTATGTACGTGTAACTACATTAATAATTGAGTGGATTTATACATTTTAATGAACGTAGCATATAACTACATTAATAATTAAGTAGATTTATATATTTATATATTTTATTAAGATATACATAGAATATTGAAAATGTATCAGCAAAAATACATGAATTTGGTTAAGTATGCATAATTAATAGTCAATGTAGAAATTAGTTTTCACATACACCTAGGTACATTCATAATATGGAACCAAAAAGTATATAATTTATAAATTAATAATTATTAATTTATACGATTAATTAATACCTCGCTAAATTAATAAAATTTGACGGTCCCAACAGTATTAATTTATCGAGGTTATACTGTATAAGGTAAATTTCCATGTTTTCCTTCATTTTTTAAACCTTTGAGCTTTAGGTTTGGACTATTCTTGAGAATTTCTTTACAATTTGAGTCGTAAGCTCCAAAATCTTATTTCATTCATTTTCGTTGATTATATAATCAAAAACACCTTTAAATCATGATTTCGAAATGATTTTTTATCAGTAAATTTAAAAAAGAGTTTTTTCTTCGATTTGAGCCTCATTTTCAATCCGTTTTTGCGTTGATTTTTTTCCTGTAGACTCCTACAACCTTGGAGAATGTGTTTTCAAAAAAAAATTTTAGTTTTACTCTTTTTATGTTTAGTCTTGTTTTTCGAACTCATTTTGAACCCAACCCAAATGTGGGTAATATGGGTATCGTTAGTTTTTTTAAAATATGTAGATCCTATATTTGAATGTTGTAGTTAATTCTGAGGTCATTCGTAAGGGGAGTGCTCCAAGATGAAGCACTTTAAACTAGAATTTCATCATTGCAAGGTAGATTATGATTTAACTTTTTTCAGATTGAGCGAGAATTGAATATATTATAAGACTTTGGTGGTGGAGGGTTTTTTGTATTTTCTAAAACATAGGTGAATAAGATGTCATCATTTGAACTTCAAATGATGACATCATAAATAGTGGACTTCTTATACATTGCCTAAAACTATTAGCTAAAAGATGAATTAAAACTTACAAAGTTGCCTTTTTGCCAAGAGCCCAACTTCGTTATCATTAATGCAAAAGTTTATTCTTAAACTTATTTTTTCATACTAATACTAATTTTTTTATTATTTTTATAAACATGATTTATTAGTTTTATTCCTTTTTTATTTCATTCACTATCATTGCGAAATAAAATTAAAAATGAAGATTAAGTTTCTAATTCACTCTCTTCACTGTGGTTAGGCACAAATTTTAAGATATTAACTGTATAAGTTCTAGGAAAATATGATTTACTTGGAATCAATCCTTTTATGAAATAATTGCAATATCAAGAAATGAAATGCTTGTATAGATTATTAAAATTTTCATCATGCCACCATTTTTAAATTTCAACAAATCTTTCACCTCTGACCCCGGCCTCTCTAGAAAATCTCCTCTTCATAAAACTTTTAGATTTAATAATTTCATACTATAAGTAACATTTTTTTATTTTCTTTTAATAACTCTTATGTACTAAAAATATTACAGTTTAGGTCGCATATTCAATGTGTTGGTGATAATATTCATAAAACTATTACAAAATAATTTTAAAAAATCATATTTATTTACTTAATAATGCATTGATACTATGAAAAAATATTATTTAACAAAAGGAAAGGAAAGAAGTCTATAAATTGATATAAAATATAATATTTTAGGAAAGGGTGAGTAAATGATAAATATAATAGTTTATATTAATGATACATGTATTTTGAGATTTTTTTACTGATTTTACATTTTATCAATTTTAGTTAAATGTAGTAGGTAGAGTTTGTTAAATGGATGAATTTAAAAATGGCTCTGTTTTCAACAAAATAAGGGACTAAAACTGCTCAGAAGTATAGTTAGGGGATCATTTTGAATATATTCTCAAACATAAGAGATTTTTTTTTAAATTCTATCTCTAATTTTAGGCAGAGTTTTAACAATACTTTGCCAAAGTTACTTTTGTGAAAGGTAAAATAAAGTTAAATAAATTTTTGTAACAAAATAAAAAATAATGACTTTTCAGTAAAGAATATAAAACTAGATGACCACCCATGAATTTTTTTCCCATAAAATGTTATCTATTGAGACACAAGGGGAAAAATTTAATTGAAGAGCTCCAAGATAAGCTTAACAAACTGGATATTCCTCTTTAAACAACACAATCATTGATCAGTGGGGATCTGAAATCACAAGGGTAGAATAATGGTACACATCACAAGAATAAATAATTGTTCTTATGGCTCGGTCCTTCTCATGATCTTATGTATAGCACAAGATTAGCTAGAGCTGTCAAAACGGATTGGTCCAACCCATCCGAGTTGGTCCACATGGGCTTTGAAGTTTGACGGGTCAGGGAGGGTTGACTCATCAAGATGACGGGTCAGAAAACAGCAAGTCCAGCCCATCACTCTATGGGCTGCAGACATCCACAGGTCAACCCACGTTCTTAGAATATATTATTTTATAATTTTAATTTTAATATGTAATTACATATATATATACAATATAATGTTACATGAAGTTACTAATTAATCAAGTCTCAAATCTACAAAAATTCCTTATATATTGAAGACAAGTTCTTAGACAATTATTAGACAAGGAAAAAACATTTGAGTTCTCCTAAAATTGATTTAACTAAAAGTATGACTTCCCCTTATAGTATGAAATTATTAAATCGGAAAGTACAGAGGAAAACTCAAAAGTATAATTTTTTTAGAGAGAAATCGGATAATTAAGGATAGAAGTGATTATTTTTTTATATAGAATAAATATAAGAAAATTGTTAAGTTAATGAGGTAATTGATACTTCTATTTTTAAAATTTTTTATGCAAAACGTAAAAATTTATTACATAGAGGAAAAAATAAATTATTTGAACTACATGTAAAATATAAATAAATTTAAATAATAAAAAAAATCATAATTATCATATGTAAAAAGAGGAAAAAGTAGAAGTGATGGTACATTTGTGAAAAAAGGAATTGTGGGTGGGGGACCACTGCTATAAAAAAGTTAAGAACGTAACTTTTTGTTACGTTGAATAACTCTTTTTTTGGTACCTTTTTAATTGGTTTGATAATTCATTGTATTGTTTCCTCGGTTATCACATAAAACGTAATAAATTCTTACGTTTTATATTTTTTTTTATAATACGTAAGAATTTATTAAGTTTTACAAAAAAAAGATATAAAACGTAAGAAATTCTTACGTTTTTGTAAAAGTAACTCCGTTAATTAACCGTTAAGAAAAAAATAGAAAACGTAATATTTTATTACGTTTAGCCTATTTTGGTAACTTTTTAAATAGGTGGCCTATTTTGATCACTATTTTAATTTCGTGGCTCATTTTGGTTCTGAGTTCTATGTGTTGAAAAACAATTTAAAATACTAAAGTTTAAATGTTTTTAGGAGAACTCAAATATTTGTCCCCCTATCTAAGGTCTTGTACTCAAGACTTGACTTCAATTTTAATTAAATTAATTTAATTATTATTAATAATTACTTAATTTGAATAAACAAATGACTAACCTGTTATAAACATCTTTTGCAATAGATGACTAACTTGATGCAACAAATAGATAATCTATACTAGGAAACTCAAATATTTTTAGGAGAACACAAATGTTTGTCCCATTTTCGTAGATACGTCTTTAATTTTAGCTAAATCAATTTAGTTATTACTAATAATTGCTTAATTTGAATCAACAGATGACTAGCATGTTGTATTAGATGATTCATCTGTTGGAAATTATCAAACAGATAGAAAATCTGTTGTAACAGATGGGTGAACTATTAAAAAGCAATTAAAATATTAGGGAACTTAAACGTTTTTAGGAGAACTCAAATATTTGTCCCCTTGATCCTTTTGCATTTGATGTATGGTATATTATTTTTGTCTTCTTTACCTGTTTCATGAAATTTTTCATGTGTTTTACTTTTTCGTTGTGCCCCTGTTGAAATTTTTTAAAAAAATTTTAGGTTAAATTTTGTTCGTATATCATTTGGACATTACTTCATAGCTTATTTTGTAAGTAAAATTATATTTTTTGTTGAATTACTTATTTGGTGTATTTACTACTGCTACAATGGATAGAACCTGCTACATGAAACAAACATATGAGTCATCTATTGCAACAAGTGAGTAATCCATTGCAATATATGACTAATCTGTTGCAACAAATGACCCATATGTTTGATTCATATTACAACACTATAAAATAAATCCAACAGATTACTCATTTGTTGCAACAGATTACTCATTTGTTGCAAAAGATTACTCATTTGTTACAACAGATTAGCCATATATATTGCAATAAATTCTCATTTGTTGCAAAAAATTAGTCATATATGTTGCAACAGATTAGTCATATATATTGTAATAGGTTAGTCATATATGTTGCAATAGATTACTAATATGTGCAACAAATTAGTCATATATGTTGCAACAAATACTCATATGTTGGATTCACGTTACATGTTTTATCCATTATTAAAATACAGCAGTAGAAGATACATCCAGATGAGAAATTCAACTAAAAAATAAAAAATATTAAAAAAATAACAAAAAACATAAAAAAATAACAAACACCAACAAATCAAGTTCCTCATTTTCGTCATAACTTAAAAACCCTAATTTTTTACTCGTGAAAATAAAAAAGAAACGATGAAGAACTCGAAGTTGTTGTCGCCGGAGAATGTTGTCACGTTGACTGACAGTTGAAAGTAAAAAAGGAACGCGCAAGAACTCAAAACTATTTTTTGCCAGAGGTTGAAGTTGCACAAGATTAATTGAAGGGAGAAATTTGAAAAGTTGTTGGTTAGGAGAAGTTAGAGAGAAAAACTATCGAGAGAAAGAGAGAAGAGAGAGATTGATTTACAAAAGGGGGGTAGTTTTATGGGTATGGGTTAATTTGGATTTTTGAAAAGATTAAAAAGTTTAGAAAATATTAATCAAGTTCACAATTAACATAATCAAGTTTTTTAATTATATTTGACCCTTTAAATTGGTCAATATCACCAATCCTTCATTCAAAACTTAAAAGACACCTTTCCTTCAATTTTGTTCATGTAACTGTTGACATGATACCAAATTCATATAAAATAGAGATGTTGATAAATAAACAAAATAGTTAATGAGTAATAATATAACTAGATAAATAGCAATATTCACCTAATTTTCTTTCAAAAGATCATAATAGAACACATGAAAGGTCAATATTTAATCCATTAAAGGTTACTCCTAAAAAAAACTCTCATGACACTTATGGCATGTTCAACACTGCCACATCATCTTCATCAAACATATCTAATTCCTTACAAAATTTCATATTTTATATTTTAATTATATATATATATATATATATATATATATATATATATATATATATATATATATTGTAAACATAATTAATATACAAATATCTATGGTGTGCTGAATAGACTTTAAGATTGAACTCCTTTTGTTATTCTTAGTACTCTATTATATTTTAACGGAACCCATCGACAAGCACCTAAACTTGGCACAATATTTCACTGTCGCACCTAAAGTAGACTGTGTTCATTGTTGGCACCTCAACTAGTATTTTAATTAGTCACATTGATACTTTTCGTACAACTAGCAAACACATGTTGCGTGTCTATTACACGCGCTATGATATGTAAAGGGAACAATTATAAGAGGACATTTATCATTTTTATCAAAATAATTTTTATATAATTAATTTAAATTAAAAATATTAATAACCCCACCACCACCTTATATCATCTTCCTCAATCATCCTATCCGACCCCGCATCATCTTTCTCAACCATCCACCCCACCCCACCCTACTCCATATTATCTTTCTCAACTACCCCACCCCCCAAATTATCTTCTCCCACCCCTCTCCTCCCACCCACCCTCTCCATACAATATCATCATCCCAATCAAACTCTCTGTAACAATATATAAATCAACGAACTACATATCAATCCCTAATTAGCTAGCATCAATAATAAGAATCCTTAGTATCCAATTGCAACACCCCAGATTTTTGGTCCTTGAATATTTTGAAATTTTATCCTCACTGCCCAGAATATAGCTCCTCCTTATAATTCATAGGGAGTCTTAAAAAGTTGTAGGATCCTATTAGTAGCTTGACTAGTGGAATACCCTAAAAAATCAAAACAAATATTAGAGCCATGTACCAAGCTCATGCATAGTACATCATGGTTCTTTTATAATTTTATGAGTAAGTTAGATGTATGTTAAGGCTTCAAATAACTCCCAGCTATCAGACGAATCAAAACATTCCCTACCGATTTAATTCTTGAGAAGGATATTGGTATAGTCAACTTCAAACGAGCATATCTCTCATTATACTTGGAATTTTTGAGTTAAGCATCTCAAAAACCCTCTCTTTCGCTCTCAACCACAAGATTAGGGTTTCCATGAAACTCATATCTCAAAAGTAAGATTCAAGACTTTTTCCAAGATAATTGAGAATTAAGTTTCCCAAATCCAAGAATTCTCCAGCAAATCATCAAGGTATCCTTTCTAAGGTATGCGTAGTGGTCATCTATGGATCCAATCCCATTCATAGAGCTCAAGAACCATGTTTTAAATATTATTTTGTAAAAATTTTTGTGGTGATATGAGTATGTACATATTGATGATTGTTGTTTAAGTTTCAATGTGATGTCTAAGGGTGTTTTCATGGAATATATATGTTTGTGAATAGGAAACCATGAACTTTAGGTGGTTTAATATGGTGCAAGTATGAAACTCACCTATGCCTTAAAGAATGCATGCAAGGTGTTTGATAAAATTCTTAGGATGCGAGAAATACATGTTTGTATGGTTCTATGATGTCTAAAGGACAAGTCCATGTTAGCTATATACTTCAATATGAATCCCATGATTTTTATGTGTTGCTATTGTGGTTGTATGAAGCATGAAAGATAATGGAGATATACAATATGTACATGAAATATATACCTGCATTCCCTACAATGTTTAAGATGTTAAATAACTATATGAAATATGATATCCCCTATTTATGATATTATGAATTGTGGACTCAAATCTTGTGATCAAGTCATGTCATGTGTGTCAGTTTTCTTCTATCGAGTCCTAGGGGTATTCATAACCAAAAAATATAGCTGTGTGCCTAGAGCTATGTTATGTTATCATGATACTCTCAGTCAAGCCATGATCTATAGAATTCAATTAGTTATATGACTTAGGAAAATCCAGTAACCTCTGTAATCTCAGTAGTTCAGTAATCTCAGTGATCTCAGTACTCAGTAATATCTATAACCTCTGTATTCATAGTCAATCTCAGTAACTTCAGTACTCTCAACTAGTCCTCAGAACTCAGCATATTCTGTCAGTCATCAGAATCTAGTAAACTTAGTTTATCTCCGCTAAACAATACCACTAGTATCAGTCTAGTTAATCAGTATTAGTTCAGCTAATCAGTTCAGTTCAGTTATTCAGTTCATCCCAGTTATTCAGTTCAGTGTATTTTAGATAGAAGTAGGATTCAGCACCGAGTGATCCTTGGGATGGGGACTCACCCGCTAGATTAAGACTGAGATTCTTAGAAGCAATCCCTAAGTTCCAGAACTACGTATCTAGCATAGGTACTAGATGTCACTCGTTAGATAGGACTGATATACTCAGGGGTCACCCGTTAGCATATTTATATGTATAGGACTGATCTTAGGAGTCACCCACTAGATTAGGACTAACTCCACAGTAGATGTCTTTACAGGTGGCGACTGACTCCACAGCAGATGTGTTTACTCGTGGTGCGGTACTGACACCCTTACAGTTAGGGCAGAAATTGGACCCCAGTCAGCTTAGCTTGGGGCATGTTGGTTAGATGAACATATCCCACAGTTTCAGTTACAAATTCAGGACTATCAGATATAGTCAACTCAGTTCAGTAGTACAAATTCAGTACTGTCAGAGACAATCAATCCTTATCATTATAAATAGACTTCAAAATCACCCATTAGATAGGACTGATCTCAACTATAGTTAAACAATATCAGAATCATCAGATTTAAAGATCACCTACTAGATAGGACTGATCTCAAATTCAGTTACTCCATGTAAAACAAAACTCAAATAGTTTCATTAGAACTTAGACTGTTAGATACAGTTGCTTAGTATCAGTTACATCGGTTAGGCCGATCATCATAGTTATATCAGTTATATCAGTTTTCTAAACTCATGTATCAGTCATATCAGTTATTAGAATTTATGATATCAGTATCCATCTTCAGGACAGTCAGACATAGTCAACCAGACCAGTTCTTCATTATTTGAACTATCAGAAATAGTTATTCATCTATTCAGTATCTTAGTATCAGTACACTCATGTTGTCAGTATTCAGACTTAGTAGTTAGTATCTCCACAAGTTCAGTTACAGTTATGTATGCATGTATGTATTCTCACGTACATATTAGTCAGCATTGTTTAGGCATATAACCCTTTGCATTTAGCCTACCTCACTCGTATACTCAGTACATTTAGACGCACTGATGCATTTGTGATAGGGTGCTTTCTCTTATGTTACACCATAGGTTCAGAGGCACGAGCTCCAGATCAGCAGTAGCATTCCAGTGTTCAAAGTTTGCAGTGAGTCCTTCTCATTCGAGGATGATATGATTATTGCTACATTTACTATTCAGTTGCTAGATGGAGTTAGTTGCAGACATGTTCCTTCAACTCCTTATTCAGTTCAGTTAGAGGCTTTCGGACTAGATGTCAGATTAGATATTTAGATCTCATTATTTTCAATATTTATAACTTGTTTTGGTATTGTTATACCTTTTTTCAGATATTTTGTTATCAGACATTTATTCAGTTCAAACCTTATGGCCTTTCATGTTCATTTTTCCATATTTTATGATATATTATGCAGTATACAGGCACAAATATCAGTCATGGGTTAGCTTGTGGTCCTTCGGGGTCATGAGCACCGTGTAGCATTCTGGTTCAAAAAATTGGGGTGTTACAAACTTTGTATCAGAGCCTAAGGTTCAATAGAGTCCTAGGAAGTTTGAAAATCGCATCTAGTAGAGTCTTGTACATACGTGTGTTGTGCACCACACTTATGTGCAGGAGGCTATGAGATGTTTTAGAAATAGTTTCCCTTCTTCTATGTCTCAGATCGTGCTATAGAAAGGTTCTCTAAGAAAAATCATGTAGATTCTTATCATGCTTTAGTCATGTCAACTTTACCCTACTTTCAAGGTAACAGAAGTAGTGAAGCTCAAGTCCTACAGATAGGGCTTTCTCAAATAGTCCCTACAGATAACCATGGGATTTCCCTCATGCTCAATAGTATCCCACCAGTTTAGTTATGTCCTAAAGTTGTACGGATCTCATTCATGATCATGAGAACCCATTCTCAAACTCTGATTTAGATATGCCAACAGATCACTTCTCAAAATCCTATGATAACATATGACTAGAGTTAAAAGCATGAACCCAGGAGTTTAGCAGTAGTAGAGTTGGGATAATGATATCTAGATTGAACAAACTATGTATTCATGGGGATAGTTATGCTAGAATGAATCTGTAGGCTTGAACAGTGTGAGTTAGAAATTTAAGTTTATTGACTCGAAATTAAGCATGAAGGTGTAAATGTGATACTAGTAGTATGTGAGGGAAACAAGGGCAGATGATATGTTTATTAAGGCAAGTATATGTTAATCAGAAGTAAGTATGTGGTGATGATTCTAGTTCAGTTCAGAGTTTAGTTTAGTGCTAACCGAATTATGATAATGGCTTAAATCCAAGTGGGGATGGTAGATTAAGTACCTAAGTCAGGTTGTCAGATTCCAGTAGTAGTGCCAGTATGTATAGAAAAGCAGTTAGGGAAGACGATTCCTGACCCATCCTTGTCTCAGCGTAAAGCTTTGTACTTTATTTGGCATAATGCCTATGCATGCTTCATGTCTCAGATTCCATAAATACTACTTACATTCACATGCATTCCATAGAATCGTGTCCACTTTTAGTTCCCAGTATAAGGAATTTAGTCCTAGATCACTCGGTGTTACAAATCATGTTCCACGAACTCAGACATTCCAAAATCAGGTCATGCAACTCATGACTCATGTATATATACTATGCTACCCAATATACTCAGTTTCCATGACTCATGCTACACCTCCACTGATCAGATAAATCAAGACTATGTCATGTATATCCTCAGTTTATCTCATGCATCATGCATTAGTTGCAGACTCCTAAATTTTAGTTATAATCTAATTCGTAGATACCCTGTGCATCACCCAGTATCTCCATAAGGTAAGCGTTATTAGAGGGACATAGCATCCCAAGGGGGAGATACCCCACTTTCTCTTAATGCTCTCATGCCTTACATCCTTCAATTTCTCCTTACATAACGAATTCAATCTAGAATAGAGGGTACTCATAAGTTAACCTTCAAGTTAGACCTCAGCTGTAAGTCAAGTATTCAGAGTTTTAGTTCAGTTTATGGTGTTCAGTCTATATGTCACATAGTAGAATCAGTCATCTTCTCATGTTTTAGTTCAATCTTAGTGCCTTTACTATTGCATGTTCAGTCACATGTTCGTGAGTCAGTTCAATCATGTATTCACGTATCAGATATGCGTGGTCAGCTTATCAGTACTTTGAGTCATGCATTCACGTATCATGTCAGTCATATAATCATGCATCAGATATGAATAGATTCAACTTATTAGTTAAGCATCAGATATACATTCTCAGTTTGAGAAACTCAGTTTATCAGAACACTCAGTCCTCTATTCATAAATCAGCTACCCATGCATCAGATATGTATGTACAGTATGATATGCTCAGTTTTCAGTTATGTCAGCCATGAAATCATGATCAGTCACTCATGCTAAATATGTGTCATTTTATATTTTCTCCCCTCTAAAGTAGTCATCATTCGAGGACGAATGTTTCCAAGGGGGATATATTGTAATACCCCAAAAAATCCAAACCATTATTACAGCCATGTACCAAGTTCATGCATAGTACATCATGGTTATTTTATATTTTTATAAGTAAGTTAGATGTATATTAAGGCTTCAAATAACTCCCAGCTATCAAACAAATCAAAACATTCCTTACCGATTGAATTCTTGAGAAGGATATTGGTATAGTCAACTTCAAACAACCATATCTCTCATTATACTTGGAATTTTTTAGCTCATGACCTATCAAAAGATACATAATTGAATTATATTTCCAACTATATGAGTTTTTCCTAAATCCAATATCGGAGCAAAGATTTATTCCTATTTTACTCTAGCATGTCAGTCTTAAAACAGTGTGACGACATTCGTGGTAGCTTACCACATTTGTGATGCCCTATCATGAAGGTCGTCATCCTTAGACAGAAACCAGATACTAAGTGACAATATTCATGGTAGCTTACCATATTTATGACGCCCTATCACGTAGGTCGTCAGCCTTAGGCAAAAACCAGCTCCTAAGTGACGATATTTGTGATAGCTTGCCACATTTGTGACGCCCTATCACGAAGGTCTTCATCCTTAGGAAGCAACCAGCTCCTAAGTGATGACATTCATGATAGCTTACCAAATTTGTGATGCCCTATCATGAAGGACGTAAGCCTTATCCAGAAACCAGCTCCTACGTGACGACATTCATGGTAGCTTACCATATTTGTGATGCCCTATCACAAAGGTCGTCAGCCTTAGGCAGAATCCAGCTTTTGTGTGATGATATTTTTGATGGCCTATCATATTTTTCATGCCTTGTCATAAATTTCGTCAGGCTTAGGCAGAAACCATCAATTCCAGGTCCTGTGTGACGATATTTTTGATGGCTTGTCACCTTTTTTGATGCCTTATCTCAAATATCGTCAGCTATGATTTTCAGCAACTAGGAATTTATTTCATAATAGTAGTTTAGTTATTTTCTTCACGTTCCATGACTTATAACCTTAAAGAGGAGTATTTTTTTCCATTTTTCTTCAGTTAAGCATCTCCAAAACCCTCTCTTATGCTCTCAACCATAAGATTAGGGTTTCCATCAAACTCATCTCTCAAAAGTAAGATTCAAGCCTTTTTTCAAGATAATTGAGAATTAAGTTTCCCAAATCCAAGAACTCTCCAGCAAATCATCAAGGTTTCCTTTCTAAGGTATGCGTAGCGTTCATGTATGGATCCAATCCATTCATAGAGCTCAAGAACCATGTTTTAAATATTATTTTATAAACTTTTTTATGGTGATATGAGTCTGTACATATTGATGATTGTTGTTTAGGTTTCAGTGTGATGTCTAAAGGTGTTTTCATGGAATATATATGTTTGTTAATTGAAAACCATGAACTTTAGGTGGTTTAATATGGTGCAAGTATGAAACTCACCTATGCCTTAAAGAATGCAAGCAAGGTGTTTGATAAAATTCTTAGAATGCTAGAAATTCATGTTTGTATGGTTCTATGATGTCTAAATGACAAGTCCATGTTAGCTATGTACTTCAATATGAATCCCATGCTTTTCATGTGTTGCTATTGTGGTGGTATGAAGCATGTAAGATAATGGAGATATACAATATGTACACAAAATATATCCATGCAATCCCTACAATGTTTAAGATGTTAAATAACTATATGAAATATGATATCCCCTACTTATAATATTATGAATTGTGGACTCAAATCTTGTGATCAAGTCATGTCATGTGTGATAGTTTCCTTCTATCGAGTCCTGGAGGTATTCGTACCCAAAAAAATAGTTATGTGCCAAGATCCATGTCATGTTATCACGATACTCTCAATCAAGTCATGATCTATAGAATTCAGTCAGTCATATGCCTCAGGAAAATCCAGTAACCTCAGTAATCTCAGTGATCTCATTACTCAGTAATATATGTAACCTCAGTATTCACAGTCAATCTCAGTAACTTCAGTACTCTCAACTAGTCCTCAGAACACAGTACATTCCGTCAGTCATCAGAATCCAGTAAACTTTGTTTAGCTCCACTAAACAATACCACTAGTATCAGTCTAGTTAATAAGTATCAGTTCAGCTATTAGTTTAGTTCAGTTATTCAGTTTAGCCCAATTATTCAGTTCAGTATCTTTCATATGGGTGTAGGATTCAGCATCGAGTGATCCTAGGGATGGGGACTCAACCGCTAGATTAGAACTTAGATCCTTAGAAGCAATCCCTAAGTTCCAGAACTATGTAGCCAGCGTAGGTACAAGATGTCACCCGTTAGATAGGACTGACATACTAAGGGGTCACCCGTTAGCATATTTATATGTATAGAACTGATCTTAGGAGTCATCCTCTAGATTAGGACTGACTCCATTGTCCCTATATGAGTGGCTCCCAACGAGTTGTAAAGACTCTATACGAATCATATAGTTCAAATTGCAGGGTGACCAATGTGAGGCCCAAATGGTTCTATCTTGAATACGTCCTAGACCCTATAAGTCATACGATCATGATCTAAGTTGTATGGTGTGATATGTAGGGTCAATAGTATGTGTGCCCCATGAAACTATTTTGACATGAGACTCGTAACAACTGGCGACAATTTTTCAAATTTTAAGTTGAGGGAACTTTGGACATTTTTATCTTTACCTAGTTAGACCCCACGTCCATAAAACACCTTTGGGGAATTATTTTAATACTTTAACAAATCAAAAACCATCTTTAATCACTCAAATTCTTTCAATCAAAGCAAGATAGGGTTTCCTCAAGGTTGAGCATCTTGGGGTCAATTCAAGATTTCTTCTCCATAATTGAGAATCCTTCAAGCATGTTACTCTTCTCCATATATTATTTTGTAAAAGCATGTGTTTTAAATATTTATTTATGAGGTTTTAATGTTAGTTTTGGAACATGGGCCGAGGGTTTTGAATATTTGTTTTTGTACAATGTTTTTCCATGATTTACATATGATTGTTCATGCCTTATTTATGGTTTAAACTTGTGGGGTGCACAGATATGGAGAATAAACTAGGGGATTGTGATTTCCCCTAATTTGTGAATATTAATCCTTAAAGTAATAATGATCTCAACCCCATATTGCGAAATTGATTTTGAATATGAAAAGTATGCACATTGAGCTACTCTTGAACTATTGCATAATGTGAAAAGCTAATGAAGTATAATGATTTTCAATTGAACCTTATAGGCATTGGGAAATTCTCCAACTAATATATAATTAAACCAAGGGGGTTGTAGATTTCCTCAAGTGATAATAATTGATTTGGCATGTTGATGTTACCTTTCAAGTGTAGTTAGTG